>CM039502.1:24126027-25461432 GCA_022432975.1 Begonia masoniana
GTATCTTCCTACTGTATTAACGGTCATACATATTCAAATCTTCAAGGTTTTAGATTTTATACCAAATAATTAATTTTCATGTGATTTAAACTAGGTTGGGTGGTAAAGTTGTAATAATGGAGGGTGATGACCAATATATAAAGAAAAAAAAAATGTTTTAAACCTCACTTGAACCACTGTAGCCGACACCTTCCTTTTCAGAGATTTCTTCCCTCCCAAGCTCTTGCTCTCTGCTTTCCGCACACTCTCTTCGACGATCGGTTTCTCTGCCACTACTCGACTACTCTGTGCCCGAGGTATGCAATAGACAACGTAGCTATCTGTTAGTTTGTTAGCCCTGTTTTCTACTCGGCATTGGAGTTTTGGATTTTCCAATGGCCGACTAATAATAAGAACATTTGAAATTTGAGAGTGGGAATGCTTTTATCAAATCGATTCTGGATATTTAGAACAACCACCCCTGAGTAATCGATAATCGAATCTGTCTGTTCTGGGATTTGGATTTCAAACTGCACAGGGTATTAGACTAAGGATTCGGGAATGACTTTAGCTATTAAATCTTAGGATAACTTGAGATTAGAACTATTAGGATTTTGTTTTAACTATTGCAATGTAAATGTTTTAGGTGAAGAAGTTTGAAGAGAAAGGAGCTCAAGTGCTAAGGAGACCAGGTAAGTGAATGTATTAAGATTTCCGGCTAATAGAGCCCTACATCGTGGGAGTACTAGGTTGTTTTAGATGTCTAATGTTTACCTTATGATGATGAGCTTGTCTGCACTTGAAGGATTGATGAGTGTTGTGAGTTATACTATTTGATGACCTGCTAGTGAATGTGAAGTTGTCTTCTCTGGTATGATCCTTGTCATAGTCTGATGGGTTAAAAGTTCTCATGTTCATGCATCATGAATGTTTCTCAAGCATAAGAAAATGCTTTAATGCATGTTTTCCATGAACAAGATATGTATGTATATATGTATATATATAAGATTTATGCAACGTGGACTAATTGAGGGTTGGGGGCAGTTCGGCGTATGTCACAGTCCAAAGAGGGACATATGAATACGACCCGCTGTAGGGAACAAGATCAAACTCACTGTCGAACCCCCTTTACCGGCACAAATCCTCTCTTAATCCACACAACCTAAATGAAGAATATGATCAAAGACTATGAATGATGAATATGATCAATGACTATGAATGATTAATATGATCCATGACTATGAATGATGAATATGATCCATGACTATGAATGATGAATATGATCCATGACTATGAATGATGATTACGAGCAAAGATATGAACAAGAAAAGACTTATGAGCATGTGATTTTCCCAAATTATACATTCATGCATCCATGTTAGTGTTGCATTCCTTACTAAGCATTAGGCTTATAGTTAAATCTTATGATGTATGTGAAGAGTTAGAAGGTGAGGATTTCCAGTCCAGAGATGATGTTTAAAGTTGGTTGCCGGAGGATGCTCAGTGTGACAGTGAAGGCTGGATAGGCGATTAAGTTCCCTGGTTATGCTCATAGTAAGTCAGAAAAGTTTACGATGAATAGATGACTAAATAGACAGAATTTCTTATAACACTGAGATTTGGATTTAAGGGCTTGTCTTTAGAGTCTGAATACGATTTAAGGATTAATGAATGGTTTGTTTTGCTTGAGTCTTCCGCTATGCGTATTTTAGATGAGTTTATGATTTTTACTCTTTGAGGTTTATGGTTACTAAGTTAAGATTCGGGTGAGATGTAGTGTCTAAGCCATCGGATGATGAAAGTGCTATTTTGTCGTCTAGCGATCGGCAGATGTAGTGTCTAAGCCATCGGATGATGAAAGTGCTATTTTGTCGTCTAGCGATCGGCAGATGTAGTGTCTAAGCCATCGGATGATGAAAGTGCTATTTTGTCGTCTAGCGATCGGCAGATGTAGAGTGTTTAAGCCATCGGATGATGAAAGTGCTATTTTGTCGTCTAGCGATCGGCAGATGTAGTGTCTAAACCCTCGGATGATGAAAGTGCTATTTTGTCGTCTAGCGATTGGCAGATGTAGAGTGTTTAAGCCATCGGATGATGAGAGTGTTATTTTGTCGTCTAGTGATCGGCAGATGTAGTGTAATAAGTCACCGGATGATGAGGATGTAATTTGTCGTCTAGCGTTCGATGGATGAAGTGTATTCCTTCACCGGATGATGTATATGGTATTTGTCGTCTAGCGTTCGGTGGATGAAGTGTATTCCTTCACCGGATGATGTATATGGTATTTTGTCGTCTAGCGTTCGGTGGATGGAGTGTATTCCTTCACCGGATGATGTAAATGGTATTTTGTCGTCTAGCATTCGGTGGATGAAGTGTAATTCTTCACCGGATGATGTAAATGTTAATTTGTCGTCTAATGACCGGATGATGTGAGTATTTCTCTTATTGTTTAATGTCCAGGTAATGTTTTAAGTCGGTCACGTGAAGCACACATGACCACCGGTCGATGTAAGTTATTTCTTTGTTGTCAGACCCAGCTTAAGAGATGTTCAAAAAAATATACTACCGAAAATAGGTTGAGTGTGAGTAATAAGAATTAAATGATTAATAAAGATATGGATTATGTGACGATCCTTCTGGGGTCGTTACATTAGATGTACAGTTTACCCCTACTGAGCACGTATTTCGTGTTACCCTCTGGTGAGCGCATGCACTCTAACCAAGTGATGTTTGATAGTGTCGTGTTGGTAGGAAACAAGAATTTACCTGCTGATCTCATTATTATGGATATAATGGGATTTGATGTAATCTTAGATATGAATTGGTTGTTCAAGCATTATGCCACAATTGATTGTAGGACTGGGGTGGTTGGTTTTCAACCCTCTGGTGGTTTGAAGCATACCTTTCAAGCCTCGAAGAAGAGTAAGGGAATATCTGTTATGACTTCTATCAAAGCTAAACCCTCTTCATGCAGAGAGTATTTATGCTTTCTGGCCAGCGTTATAGACACACAGTTTGTAGGAAAAGCAAGTCCTCAAAATGTCTTAGTTGTCCAGGACTTTCCAGAAGTATTTTTAGATGACCTTCCTGGCTTGCCGCCAGATAGGGACATTGAGTTTGTTGTAGATGTTTACCCAGGCGCTGAGCCTGTATCTAAGAATCCCTATAGGTTAGCACCTACGGAGCTTAAGGAATTGAAGAAACAGTTGGAGGAACTATTGGATAAAGGTTTATACGCCCAAACTTTTCCCTGTGGGGTGCACCAGTTCTTTTTGTTAAGAAGAATGATGAATCAATGCGTATGTGCGTTGATTATCGGGAATTGAATAAGTTAAATATCAAGAACAAGTATCCATTGCTAAGGATTGATGATTTGTTCGACCAGCTTAAGGGTGCACGTGTTTTCTCTAAGATTACTAATTGAAAGTCAAATCAGAAGATATTCCTAAGACTGCCTTTCGTACAAGGTATGGACATTATGAGTTTTTGGTTATGTCCTTTGGATTGACAAATGCACCAGCAGCCTTCATGGATCTTATGAATAGAGTGTTTCATGAGTATTTGGACAAGGTTGTCATAGTATTTATTTGATGATATACTAATCTATTCACGTACTAAGGAGGAGCATACAAGACATTTGAACCTGGTATTGGGAGTACTAAAGCAACATCAACTTTATGCTAAGTTTTCCAAGTGTGAGTTTTGGTTGGACAGAGTTCACTTTCTTGGTCATGTGATCTCGGGTGATGGAATATCTGTCGATCCAACCAAGGTTCAAGCAGTTAAGGAATGGCCACAACCGAAGAATGCCACTGATATTCGGAGTTTCCTTGGATTAGCAGGATATTACATGAAATTTATTGAAGGATTCTCGAAGATTGCAACACCCCTCACTCGGTTAATTAGGAAAAACATTAAGTATGCTTGGACAGAGGAATGTGAGAATAGTTTTCAGACCTTGAAACAAAAGTTGACCAATGCTCCAGTATTAACACTCCCTGTTAAAAATGGAAAGTTCAGTATTTATTGTGACGCCTCCAAGGTTGGACTCGGTTGTGTGTTAATGCAAGATGGGAAAGTAATAGCCTATGCTTCTAGACATTTGAAAACACACAAGAAGAATTACCCTACACACGACTTAGAATTAGCTGCAGTGGTTTTTGCACTAAAGATTTGAAGGCATTACCTGTATGGACAGTCTTGTGAGATATTTTCGGACCATAAAAGTCTGAAGTATATTTTTACACAGAAATAATTAAATATGAGGCAATGTAAATGGTTAGAGTTTGTCAAGGACTTTGATTTTGAGATCAAATACCACCCCGACAAGGCGAATGTAGTAGCTGATGCTTTGAGTAGAGTGACAACTTTAGCCTCGGCCTTGGTTCTTAACATGCCGTTAGCCTTAGAGTCTGAATTCCAAAGATTTAACTTAGAGGCTGTGTCCAGTGTGTCAACTATGCTTTCAGCCATATCTTTGAAGCCTACACTGTTGGATAGGATAAAGGAAGCTCAGACAAATGATGCGGAGTGCAACAAGTACAAATCTAGCATAGGGTCTGCTGGTAAATCGGATTTCAACTGTTCGGATGATGGAGTCCTTAAGTTTAGGAATAGATGGTTTGTTCCTGCCAATATAGAACTTCAGAATGAGATTCTTTCAGAGGCACATTCTTCTAGACTCTCCGTCCATCCTGGAAGTACAAAAATGTATAGAGACCTTAAACAATACTATTGGTGGCCAAATATGAAAAGAAGTATGGCAAAGTACGTAGGATTGTGTTTAGTTTGTCAACAAGTTAAAGCTGAACATCAGAGGCCTGCAGGAGCATTGCAACCATTACCAGTTCTCGAATGAAAATAAGAGCAAATAACGATGGACTTTGTTGTGGGATTGCCTAGGACAGCAAAGGGACATGATGCAATCTAGGTAATAGTTGACCGATTAACAAATCTGCCCACTTTCTACCTATGAGGATGACATACTCGATGGATCAGCTTGCTGAGTTATATGTGCAAGAGATTGTTAAATTGCATGAAGTTCCAAGCACTATAGTTTCAGACCGAGACTCTAGGTTTACATCTAAGTTCTGGAAGAGTTTACACAAGGCTATGGGTACGCAGCTTAATTTTAGTACAGCTTTTCACCCTCAAACAGATGGACAATCCGAGAGAACTATTCAGACCTTAGAAGATATGTTTCGTGCATGCATATTAGATTTTCAAGGATCTTGGAGTAAATATTTATCATTGGTGGAGTTTTCTTATAATAACAGTTTCAGACAACTATTGGTATGGCACCGTTTGAAGTATTGTATGGGCGAAAATGCAGATCTCCTTTGTATTAGGATGAAGTTAGTGAAGCACAGTTGCTTGGTCCTAAAATTGTGCAACAAACAGTTGAGAAGATTGCTCTCATCTGACAGAGAATCTTGACAGCTCAGAGCCGACAGAAAAGTTATGCTGACTGCAAGCATAGAGAATTGGAATTCGAACTAGGTGATGAAGTTTTTCTTAAGGTATCACCATTCAAAGGAGTTGTAAGATTTGGAAAGAGAAGCAAGTTGAATCCCAGATTTATTGGACCTTTTCCAATCTTGAAGAGAATTGGGAAAATCGCATATCAGTTAGAGTTATCAACCTCTATGGAAGGGATTCACAATGTGTTCCATGTCTCTATGCTGAAGAAGTGCCTGAAGGATCCTATCTCAAGTGGTGGAACTAGCAGAGTATTGAAGTTCATCCCACTCTTACTTATGAGGAGAAACCAGTAAGGATCCTAGACTATGCTGTAAAGGTGTTGCGCAACAAAGAAGTCCCACTGGTGAAAGTCTTATGGCATAACCAGAATATAGAGGAGACAACCTAGGAGCGCCAGCAGAATATGATGGACCAATATCTAGAATTATTCAGGTAACGAATTTTGAGGACAAAATTCTTTTAAAGAGGGTAGATTGTAACAACCGGTTTCATTGATCCAATTTACTTAACCAACTTGTAGTGTACGTTTTATGGATATAATTGGGAGAATTAGTGATTAGGTTAATAAATGACTAAGTAATGGCATAATGGTAAATAGAGAATTATAGTGATAACCTATTTAAGGAAAGAGGTTTTGTGATTAATGCACTGTAGCCGCCACTATTTTCCATACTCTCTCTCTCTGTGTATTCAGCTCAAGCTCAGCAGAGATCTCCAGGTGATTTCCTCTCCGATTTTTCTCCAAACTAGGTGAGTCTACTTCGATTTCGTGTTACATTGTAACTAGTGATGGTAGAGAGGAGTATAGATGTGAGCTTTGGTGAATGCTGTAGGTAGGAGTTAGTTTCGGTTTTGTGGTGAATCGGGAATGCACGATTATTAGAGTTCCAAGTTAGCTACCTTAGGTTTCCGAATGGTTTAGAATGAGGTATAGTGAAGATTGAATTAATGATCTGTTTATGATTTTAGGTGAGCAAACTACCGAAGTATCTTACAACCCAACAATCCCCAGGAGACCAAGTAAGTGGAAGTATGCATGTGCCTTCGGGCCTACATCACAAAACAGTAGGATTATGTATGTTGAATTTGTCCGTAATGTCATGCATCATATTTTGAAAGAATACGAAAATGAATTTACATATATTGGCATAGTAAGAAATGAACAGATTGCAACAGATAAACTATTAAAGGGAACTAATCCGCCCCTTAACTTATGAAGGGATTTATAACTTTGGGAAAATTGATCCGCTTCCCAATGGAATTTAGGATCAGATCAGCTGTTAAGGTGTAATTCCCTAGATTTAATTATTATTTAGTTATTTATTGGGTTAATTATTTATTCTTGGGAGTTAGACCGAGGGTGAGGTGAAAGTCAGTTATATAAATTTAACGGTCGAAGAACGTGATTTAATAGAATTTTTGGGAGGACAAAATGGTAATGCTAAATGTTATTATTATTATTATTATTTATTTATTTTTTGTTTTAAAAGAAAATGGTAATTTCTTTTAAAACAACTGAATGGCTTCGAGCCATTCAGTTGTTCTTTGCGAGCGGAGAACGGAGCCGAGAAGGGGAGGGAGCTCAGGCGAAGATCGACGGAGCAAAACGCCAGAGATTTCGACGCTTTCCGATCAGGCAACGACAACGACTTCAGGGAAGACATTTTCTGCTGCCTCCGCGCGCCAAAACCGACTGGTAAGCTCGGTTCTCTTTCCCTGTTTTCGTTCTGTTTGAGGCCGAGAATGAAGAGCTAGCTTGGGCTCCGACCACCGGCCATTTTTGGCTAGTCTCGGCACCAAATGGCTGGGCTTGGACTGGCGTGAATGGTCGGGCAAGGGAGAGTGCCGATTGGGGCTGAAAACTGAGAACTCCCAATGTGTGGGGTTCGGGTTCTCTAGGTTAAGCCCTGGAATTCCATTTAAATTGTGCTAATTGGGTGTGAGAGGGATTGATTGGTGAGGAATTGGTGGAATTAAATTGAATTGAAGATTTTTAGGACAATTAGGGTAAAAGTCTAGTTCTGTTTTTAGAGGATCTGACCTGGCTCTAGTTATTCGTTTTAAAATTCCTTTTAGTATGTTAAAATAGGTGGTATGGGGAGCGTCTAGCCGCTGAAATTGAGTCATTCCGATAAGCGTAGCAAAAGTTATGTAAATTCAAAGTTTAGGTGGAATTCGGGTTCCCGAGTGGGGAACCCTCAATTTGTGTTGTGTCAAATCTAAATTGATCTGAATGAGCTTAATTGACAATGTGATTGGTGAAATGGGATTGAAAGTTAAATTTGGACGTGTTAGCATAATAGACCCGAGTCGATTGTTCAGATTTTGGACTGGTTACGGCCTTTCGTTTAGGGTTCTCTTTCTCGCAAGTTAAACTAGGTTATTAGAGGAGTACGTGGTCTCTGGAATCGTTCGATTCCAATAACCGACGTGAAAGTTATGCACGTCCAAAGTTTCGGGTCGGTTTTTAACTAGATCGAGTTAGTGACCAGTTTAGTTAGATGTGACTTGGGTTAAGTTAGAAATGTTAGTTTTAGAATGAATTGGCAAGTTTAAGCCTAGGTGCTAACAAGGATTTTGAATTTTGTGCTAGGTGAAGCCGTAGGTGACGCGACGTGCCAAACCAAGCGAGCTAGGACGCCAGGTAAGTAGTAGTGTGGTTGAGAATGTTTGAGAGTCGCCCAAAAGGGCCTACACCACAGTTGTTTGCATGTTGTGAGTCGTGTGTATGTCGTGAGTAGTCGGTAGGTGATGTGGATGTGAAGTCGTCGTTGGTTGGTCATGGTATGCAGGTTATGAGTCGTAGGTACGTGTGTGAGGGTTGTAGGATAGTCGTACGTACGTGGTGAGTTTTGAGAGGGTTGTAGGATAGTTATACGTACGTGTTGAGTCTTGAGAGGGTTGTAGGATAGTTGTACGTACGTGTTGAGTCTTGTGAGGATGGTAGGATAACTGTACGTACGTGGTGAGGTCGTGTGTCAGTCGTGTGTAGGAGGTGAGTCTTGTGAGGTCGTGGGTTAGTTTTGCGTAGGTGGGTGAGTCAGTCGTGCGTAGGAGTTGAGTCTGATGAGGTCGTGAGTCAGTCGTGTGTAGGAGGTGAGTCTGGGGAGGTCATGGGTTAGTTTTGCGTAGGTGAGTGAGTCAGTCGTGTGTAGGAGGTGAGTCTGGTGAAGTCATGTGTAGGAGGTGAGTCTGGGGAGGTCGAGGGTTAGTTTTGCGTAGGTGAGTGAGTCAGTCGTGTGTAGGAGGTGAGTCTGGTGAAGTCGTGTGTAGGAGGTGAGTCTTGTGAGGTCGTGGGTTAGTTTTGCGTAGGTGGGTGAGTCAGTCGTGCGTAGGAGTTGAGTCTGGTGAGGTCGTGAGTCAGTCGTGTGTAGGAGGTGAGTCTGGGGAGGTCGTGGGTTAGTTTTTCGTAGGTGAGTGAGTCAGACGTGTGTAGGAGGTGAGTCTGGTACTGGTGAAGTCGTGTGTAGAGGTGAGTCTGGTGAAGTCGTGTGTAGGAGGTGAGTCTTGTGAGGTCGTGGGTTAGTTTTGCGTAGGTGGGTGAGTCAGTCGTGTGTAGGAGGTGAGTCTTGTGAGGTCGTGGGTTAGTTTTGCGTAGGTGGGTGAGTCAGTCGTGTGTAGGAGGTGAGTCTGGTGAGGTCGTGAGTCAGTCGTGTGTAGGAGGTGAGTCTGGTGAAGTCGTGTGTAGGAGGTGAGTCTTGTGAGGTCGTGGGTTAGTTTTGCGTAGGTGGGTGAGTCAGTCGTGTGTAGGAGGTGAGTCTTGTGAGGTCGTGGGTTAGTTTTGCGTAGGTGGGTGAGTCAGTCGTGTGTAGGAGGTGAGTCTTGTGAGGTCGTGGGTTAGTTTTGCGTAGGTGGGTGAGTCAGTCGTGTGTAGGAGGTGAGTCTGGTGAGGTCGTGAGTCAGTCGTGTGTAGGAGGTGAGTCTGGTGAAGTCGTGTGTAGGAGGTGAGTCAGGTCGTGGGTTAGTTTTGCGTAGGTGAGTGAGCCAGTCGTGCGTAGGAGGTGAGTCTGGTGAGGTCGTGTGTAGGAGGTGAGTCTGGTGAAGTCGTGTGTAGGAGGTGAGTCTTGTGAGGTCGTGGGTTAGTTTTACGTAGGTGGGTGAGTCAGTCGTGTGTAGGTGGTGAGCCCGGTGAGATCGCGGATCAGCTGTGCGTAGGTGGGCGAGTTAGTTGTGCATAGGTGGTGAGTCTGGTAAGGTTGTGGGTCAATCGTGCGTGGGATAGCTGTACGTACGTGGTGGGCCTTGTGAGGGTTCTAGGACAGTTTCACATATGTGGCAAGCCTTGTGCAGGTGGTGGGTCAGTTGTGAGTAGGTGGTGAGTTCTGTGTAGGTTGTGGGCTAGTTGTGGGTATGTTGTGAGTCCTGTGCAGGCGGCGGGCCAGTTTTGTGCAGGTTGTGAGTTTTGTACAGGTTATGAGTTAGTGGTACGTACGTTATGAGTCTTGTGATGGTTATGGATTGTAGGCACGTTTGTGATGTGATGCATATGTGGAGTTGTAGCTAGGTCATTGTGATGCATATGTGGAGTCGTATTTAGTTGATTATAGTTAGCATGCATCATGTTTTAAGAGTCACGCAGAATGTTTTGAGCATGTTTTTAACCACGGAGGGAGAGTAGAGAATGTGAGCTTATGGTGTGGACAGGAGACAGGGGCTAGGGTGTGACTGTGGGCCCCATTTCCGGGATGAGCTGGGACGGTGGCGACGTGCTGATGGCAGCGCGGTGTATCGACCGACTGTCTCGGGCGGTTGCACTTCGAGTCGAGATAGGGGCTGGGGTGTGACTGTGGGCCCCGTTTCCGGGATGAGCTGGGACGGTGGCGACGTGCCGATGGCAGCGCGGTGTATCGACCGACTGTCTTCGGGCGGTTGCACTTCGAGTCGAGATAGGGGCTGAGGGTGAGACTGTGGGCCCCGTTTCCTAGGATGAGCTGGGACGGTGGCGACGTGCCGATGACAGCGCGGTGTATCGACTGACTGTCTTGGGCGGTTGCACTTCGAGTCGGGACAGTGGCTGAAATGTAACTTGTGGGCCCCGCATCTAGGACGAGCTGGAGCGGTGGCGGCGTGCCGATGGCAGCGCGGTGTATCAATCGACTGTCTCGGGCGGTTACATTTCGAGTCGGGACAGGGAGGTTTTGGGTGTGACTTATGGACCCCGTTCCTGGAGGAACCGGGACGGCGGTGACGTGCCGGTAAACAGTGAGGTGTACGGACTGACTGTCCGGTGCGGTTACATTCCAAATCTCGGTTAGATGATGACAACGTGTGTAGAGACTTGCATGTGTTAGGATTGTATAATTAGTTTTCATGTTTCACGTTTATTTTTCAGCACTTTACTTGCTAAGCTTTGAGCTTACGGTGTGTTCTGTGGTGTAGGTACTGCTGAGTTGGTGGGTGCGTACCGAGAATCTGACTAGGAGTAGGTGGCAGTTGGTGGCGTGCGACCAGGGCCCCGGTTGATGACAGTGTTAGGGCGACCCGACCCAGGAAGAGCCGTAGCATGGTGTTGATGGGGAGTAGGATTTCTTTTTGTCTTTTGTGGGAGTATTTATATTTGTTGTATATAGTCATAGTTAAGGGTGATATGTCATCCTATACTGTGGACTTTCTTCATTTTGGTCGATAGCATTTTCGTCCTGTTAAGATGATTGTTTGGAGATTTCGTAGACTGAATTGTGGTGTAGGAGTATTCTGGATTGGTTGGAATTTGTTTTTGTTTGCAGGTACTTAGCATTTTGGAGGCGCCTTTTTCAGGCGTTACTCTGCTGAAATTTTCGGGGAGGACGCCGTGGTGCTTAATGGTTAGGATTAGGAAAAGTAGTTAGTCGTTTAGCTCAGAGTAGTCCCTACTTCGAGTGGGGAATAGAGGCGGGTTTTCGAGGTGTTACATAAGGGAACTAATCCGCCCCTTAATTTATGAAGAGGATGTATGACTTTGGAAAAATTGATCCAACTCCCAATGGAACCGAGGTATCAGATCAGTGAAAGAATGTAAATGCAACTAAGATGTGAAAGTAGAAACTGTATGCTTAGGATTTATGTTTCAGCATTTCATTTCGTCATTGCTTCACTTATTTAGCATTAGGCTAATAGATGAGTTTTGTGATGTAGGTGAAGAAGCCTCAGAATGTGTGTTCTCTGAGCATGTTGAGGACAAGGCTGGTTGGGAGAGCACTTCAATCACGGTTTGGTGTTCTGATGAGGCAGGTTTAACTATTGTCTATTTATGAAGTTTCATTGGTTAAGTGACTTGTGGAAGTATGCAGAGAGTTTTAATAACATTAATAGTTCTGATATTTTTAACAACTTTATGGTTTTCTTGTTCTGAGCATGAAAAACATGATTTGGTTTAGAAGTAGTTGCTTTGTTGGATATTTTTAGAAAGTTGGGGATTTATGTTGTTTTGAATGATTTTTAGTAAAATGTTCAAGCACTTTTGGTAGTCAGAGTTTTCTTTGTTTACAGTGAAAATAGTTATTATGCTGTTATGTTGAGTGTTTTGTCCATCGGTGGATGTAGTCCACCGGTGGATGTAGTCCACCGGTGGATGTTGAGTGTTTGTCTATCGGTGGTTGTAGTCCACCGGTGGATGTTGAGAGTTTGTCTATCGGTGGATGTAGTCCACC
The DNA here is from genome assembly GCA_022432975.1 of Begonia masoniana. Classification (NCBI taxonomy): domain Eukaryota; kingdom Viridiplantae; phylum Streptophyta; class Magnoliopsida; order Cucurbitales; family Begoniaceae; genus Begonia; species Begonia masoniana. The sequence continues at coordinate 24,138,117 of CM039502.1, forward strand.
GATGGATGTTGAGTGTTTGTCGTTTTGTGACCGGTGGATGTGAGCGTAGGAGTGAGTATTAGATTTTTGTCGTTTGTGACCAGTGGATGTATACGTAGGAGTGAGTATTAGATTTTTTTCGTTTGTGACCGGTGGATGTGTGCGTAGGAGTGAGTATTAGATTTTTTTCATTTTGTGACCGGTGGATATAAGCGTAGGAGTGAGTATTAGATTTTTGTCGTTTGTGACCGGTGGATGTGTGCGTAGGAGTGAGTATTAGATTTTTCTCATTTTGTGACCGGTGGATGTGAGCGTAGGAGTGAGTATTAGATTTTTGTCGTTTGTAATCGGTGGATGTTGAGGGTTACTGTCGTTCGAAGGATTCGATCGGTGGACGTGAGCGGTGGCTGTGGGTAGTCGAACATGTCGCGCGACTGACAGCTGTTTAGCGGTAGATGCCTTCTATTTCCACCTCTACCGCTGTGACTATTTTATTTCTGCTTCTACCGCTGACACTGTTTAGCGGTGGATGCCCTTTTTTTTTGTTTCTATTTCTATCGCTGGAACTGTTCAGCGGTGGACGTGTTTTATTTTGTTTTGTTTTCTTTCAACAAATTGTCTTTTAAATGTTGTTTATACAAATGAATTTCCGCTGCAAGTTTTAACGTTTATAAAGGTCAAACTTTGACTATTGAGCGAAAATTTGAAATTTTCTCAGAATGTCACAGTATGGTTCAGATTTATGAGTAACGAACCAGATTTATATAATTCGGGGCGTTACAAATTTAGTGATTTGATTGGTTGGTTAAATAGGTTAAAGTTGGTTAGCCAAGGGCATTTTAGTAATTGTGATGCAGTGTTATAAATGGAGGGTTTAATGAAGGTTTAGACGCCACTGTTTCTCATTTTCCTTTCTCGGCATTCAGCTCAGCTAAGCAGAGTTTCTCTCGGCGATTTTCTCTCCCATTTTCTTCAAGCTATGTGAGTTCTACTTTGATTTCTTGCTATATTGTAACTATTGATGTTAGAGGGGATTTTAAATGTGAGTTTTGAAATGCTGTAAATGAGAGTTAGTTCAGGTTTGGGGCAAATTAGGAATGCACAATGAAAAGAGCTTCCAAATTAGTTTTCTTAGATTTCTGGATGGTTAGAATGAAGTTTAGTGAAGATTTAATTAATGCTCGGTTTGTGGTTTTTGGTTTGAGCAAACTCCCGAGGTAGATTTCAACCAAGTTTTTCAGGAGACCAGGTAAGTAGAGTATGTGTGTGCCTTCGAGCCTACATCACAAAACAGTAGGTTTATGCATGTTTGAATGTTTTCTATATGTCATGTATCATATTTTTGGAAAGAACACAAAAATAAATTTACATGTAATGACATGGTAAGGCATGAACAGATTGTAATAGATCAGCTGTTAAGGAAACTAATCCACCCCTTAATTGATGAAGAGGATGTATGACTTTGAGAAATTGATCCGCTTCCCAATGGAATATAGGATCAGATCAGCTTTTAAGGGAACTAATCCGCCCTTTAATCGATGAAGAGAATGTATGACTTTGAGAAAATTGATCCAACTCCCAATGGAACTAAGGGATCAGATCAGAGAAAGAATGTGAATGCAACTGAGACGTGAAAGTTTAAACTGCATGACTAGGATTTATGTTTCAGCATATCATTTCATTATTGCTCTACTTATTTAGCATTAGGCTAATAGATGAGTTTTGTGATGTAGGTGCTGAAGTAACTACTGGAGAATTCTCTGAATTTACTGAAGGCTAGGAGCAGTTGATGGAGCACACCTATGCCTCGACTTGGCAATCTGATGAGGCGGTTTAACTATTGTCAGTATGTGAAGTCTTAATGGTCAAGTGATTTGTTGAAGTGTGCTGAGGATTTTGATGACAGTAGTAGTTTAAGGTTTATAATGTTTTGAGGTTTTTTCTGATTATGAAACATGATTTGGTTTAGTTATAGTTTGCTATTTTGGATTTTCTTGAAAAGTTTAGTGAACAATCGTTCAGTTTAACTAAGCTGTAAATTTTAATGATTGTGATAATTTTTTTAGTATTTCTGATATAATTTTGAGATTTCTCGGATAATGATACGTCATTGGTTTTAATTGTGATTCTTACTGGATTTCAAAAGTTTCATAGGGTCAGGTTGTTTTGAATGATTTCAGTAAATTACAAGTTCTTCTAGTAGTCGGAGTTGTTCTTTGTTTAGAGTGTTTTTGTCTATCGGTAGATGTTGTCTATCGGTGGATGTTGAATGTTTTTGTCTATCGGTAGATGTTGTCTATCAATGGATGTTGAATATTTTTGTCTATCGGTGGATGTTGAGTGTTACTGTTCACCGGTGGATGTTGTCTATCGGTGGATGCTTAAGTGTACTGTTCACCGGTAGATGTTGGGTGATAGAGTCGAGTGTTACTGTTGAGCGATAGATGTGGGTAGTGATTTTGTCGTTTTGTGACCGGTGGATGTGAGCGGTAGATGTGAGAAGTCGACGTGTCGTTCGGCTGACGTGAGCGGTGGATGTTGGTAATAGAAGATGTCTTTTGTTTCTGCTTCTACCGCTGACACTGTTTAGCAGTGGATGTCTTCTATTTCTGTTTCTACCGTCGAGACTATTTTGTCTCTATTTCTACCGCTGGAACTATTCAGCGGTAGATGTGTTCTGTTTTTTCTTTGTCTTCTTTCAACCAACTGTCTCTAATATTTTAATCATTTAATAAATGTTGTTTTATACAAATAGTTTTCCGCAGCAAGTTTTAACGTTTAAAGGGTCAAATTTTGATTGTTGAATGAAATTTTAAAATTTTCTCGAAATGTCATAGTTCGGTTCAGCATTTTGCGTAGCGAATCGGGTTCAGAAAACTCGGGGACGTTACAACAACTAAGTCACAAGACTCAATCTAAAAGTCCTAAACATTTAATCAAACAGCACAACAAATCAAGCAAGTTAATTCAAAGAAAATAAACTTGCAACTAATATCAATGATAAGCTATTGGGTCTAGGCAACCCTCTAGAACTTTTGTGGAAATCAGTCACACTATCCCACACCCTTTAAAGGCGACTGCCTCACACGGCGATCTGTTGGGCCCAATGGCCAGCGGTAAACCTCGGACAATACCAATGGCCCACAGAGGAAAGCTCTTAGCCACAAAAACAGATCACTCGATGGTACAAGTGAATCCTAGTGACTAACAAGATAGTATATGACATGTTTTTGTTTAAAAGGTCGGACATAACCCTAAACAAACAAAAGTCATTCAACTTGATGCAATCAAACAAGGGTTCAAAACAGAATTTATAAAAACATGGTGAAATAGAATTTGCCTAACTCTATTTAACATGCAATTTAGTTCATGCTTTTCATTCTAAATTCAATTCATCATCAAGGACTCTAAAAGACTTGACACTAAACATAACATAGACACGAGAGATGCATCAATCATCAAACAAAAACTTAAATATGGATGGAAACAGAATTTTATAATCCAATTTAAACATGTTATAGTTTTATGCCTTCACTTTAATTCCAATTCAAGGCATCAAATAAAATTCTAAACAAGTATAAAACACAAATAAGCGTGGTCAAATATTTACATAATATTTTAGATGCTTTAAAGACATAAAACAGAATTTGAACACTCAAAATAGTGCACAAAACACATAAAAATAACAGAATTTTCCTAAACAGAAAACTAACACAAATCTACTTCCAAATTTCTGAAAATTTAACAGGATTAGAAAACAAGAAGATTAACATGTTGTCAAATTTTCAAATCCAGATTCAACATGAGCAGAAAGTTATGCAAGCTCAAAGTTCAGGAAATTTAAACTCAAAAACCAGAAAAATTTCTAAACAACCTAAAGTATCCTAAACAGAAAATAGCACAATTCACATCCGAATAATCTGAAATTTTAATAGATGATAGTTAACAATATGCTGAATATGCTGTAAAACTTTCAAATCCAAATTCATTATGGACATAGAATTATGCAAGTGTAAAACACATCAAAATTCTGAAATTTTTGAAACAGAATTTTCTAAATAACCTAGAAGTTCCCAAACAGAAAGTAATACCATTCAACTCAAAATAACCTGAAATTTTAACAGGGGTTAGTCCATAATATGATGAACATGCTGTAAAAATTCAAATCAAAATGCATTATGAGCAGAGAATTATGCAAGTCCAAAGTAGGAACAAAAACTAGAAAAACCAGAATTTTAACTAAACATCCTAGAAAAAGTCTAAACAAATCAATGTCAATTTGGACAACAAATTAGCACAACAAACTCTCCTAGACTCGAGACATCTAAAAGATTAAACAAAACAAAAACACAAGCTAAACACATTTGGAAAACACCAAAACAACACAATAATTTCAGCAAAATGTAAACTAACATGAGAATTCAATTTTAGCATTTCATTTTCTAATCCATTCTCTATGTAAATTAATTTTGCCAACACAACCTAAACTACTAAACATGGTTCCAAAACAGAAACAAACATCCATAAACAATCACCTAAACAAAACAAGAAAAATAGAACATGCTTTTCAAGAATAACATTCTGAAATTTAAACCAATACGGGCCATGGTTAATTCATGCTAGCTAATCAGTAACATGAGGTTAAGATGAAAAAATCATATCGGATAATATCACAGTAATGAATCCAAATGAACAGCAAATTCAAACACATACAAACATAAAACACAAGTTGCTCTTGGTCAAAAATTCGAAGAGTATCCCAACAGAAAATAAACACTAAACACAATTTGCTCTCGGTCAACAATTCCGAAGAGCTCTCTAAACAGACTTAAACTAAAATGGACAGGAAAAGTACATTTTAAGCAAAACAATTGTCACTCCAAATTTGCCAATTAAGGAGGCCTCTTGCCTTGAGAGATGGGTACAAAAACTGCACAACACATGTTACGAAAAACACACAGAAACAGAGTCTAAATATGCAAAAATAGCAACCTAGAACTAAACAATAATACAAAGTTCAAATGCTAAACCTCTTAGCAATTTGAATAGCAAACCAAACACCTAAACGATTCTAACATACTGGAAATACATAGAACAAACAGCAACAACAATCAAGTTAAACAATCTGAAATTTTTAAACAAAACACACAACTAAACAGCAAGAAAGACTCAAGAAACAACAAAGAAATCATGCTGAAAAACAGCAAAAGAAGATAGTTTTGTAAACTAGAAAAACTTTCATTTTAGAATCAAAACTTTAGCACATGCATTGGTGACAATTTGGACAATTAAATCAAGCATTCAGCAACACATTCAGCTAAGGAATTTTACTTTGAAAAATCAGTAACAAGTTCTGGTTTTATGACTTTAAAAACCAAACAGAAAACTTAACAAAAACATTCCTAAAACACAGCATTTAATCACCCTAAACTGATGACAAAAATAGAAGAAAAGCAAGTTGAAAAATCAGCACAAAAAAAAAACTCCTAATGCTACAAAATAGAACAGGAAAACAACATATTAAACCAATTAAACAACACTTAAGCTAACAAACATGCCATCCAATCCAAAAACAAAACACTAACATGCTGAACACAGAATCAGCAACTAAAAATGTAAAACCAGAAACAGTTTTGAAACTCAAAAACAAAATCATAATGCAGCAAAGGATTCATGCTTGGAAAACAGCAAACTAATTCAAGTTTTGAGAAATAAAACCATTCTGAAAACTAACTAAACTCATAGTTAAAAACAACATTTAAAATATCCTAAAAACTAAGGACAAAACAGAACAAACAAGAAAACAGCAAATGCTACCAACAGAAAATAGCAAACCAGAACAAGACATATTGCAGAAAAATTTTCAAAAAACAGAACAGAATTTTGAAAACAATTCAACTCCTAAACAAATCATGCTTTCATATCAAAACAAGAAAACAAATGCCTAAACATGCTGACTCTAACATGCTGAAAGGAAAACAGAAAAAGAAACAGAGGGAAACTGCATGTTAACAATTTGATTCCTAAACAGAATTGAAAACGAAATTAAACATGAGTGTAGTGGGTGAAACAAGAGTGATTATGAGACACTAAAAACATGAAAAGAAACAGAAAACAATAACACGCACACAACACACACATGCAGACGACAGAACAGAGAAAATGCAATCCATGAAGAGCACTAAGGCTCTGATACCAAATGATGAGCTACGGAGGTGCTAAATGGGATGAGATGGCATGCAGAAGATAGAAAATAAACAAGAGGATCTGTGCTCTAAGGAACACCCCTAAACAGAAACAAAACAACGATAAACAAAGCAATAGAAAATGAAAATGGTGAGAGGGAGAGAAGAGATACCAAGCTTTCCAAAAAGTGGGTGTCGCTTAGAATGGTGCGGAAGTGATGGAGGAGGGGAAATGAAGCCCCTAAGCCGACCCAGAAATGACTCGGCATTTTAGGTGACAGAATTCCTTCGTTGCCGGCGAAGGAGCTCTCGGTAGAGGGAGCAATGGCGTTCGCCCTTTCTCCTTGATTCCATTGCTTGGAAGAAGAAGAGGAGGACTAAGAACACCCCCTAGCAGCCACAAGCTCGGGGTGCAATCGGGTGGCTTCATCCAAGCGCTGCGCGCCGATGAAGCACCAAGAGAAACTCTCTCTGTCGCTCGTAGAGAACGCTCCGAACAAGAAGAAAATTCTTTTGCAAATTTTAAATATTAAAATTATTGGCTAAACGATTACAAAGGTGGAAGAGGAGCTTAAATAACAGAAGAGAATCGGCGAAGAAGGAGGAGAAGATCACTTGCGGAAAAACATCAGGCAACAGCTAGAAAAAGAGCCGTTGGTGCACTCTACAGAACGCTGGTGGTTCGGTCCGCTTGATGAATGTCTCCAGACCGGTTCAGCTCTCTTGCACTTTGGTTCATCTTTAATTTACCTTGGTTCAGTCCAGTTCATACTTTGTTCTGCCTGATTCATGCTTTGTTTAGCCGGTTCAGCCTTGGTCATTCTTTTGGCATTGGTTCACTTAGTTCAGCCTATGGTTCAGCTTGGTTTAGCATCCCCTTTTAAAGACTATTACAAACATGCATTCTAAAAGGCTAAAGTTTTCCAAATAACGAGTTTTAAACAAAACTAAAGTTTCATAAAAATATACAAATTAAATACAAGGCTTGTTTACATAATTTGAATTAAAGGAAAACAAATTCCTTCTTCATTGATTTCTTTCCAAGCCTTAAGAAGCCAATTACCTACAAAATTCCACAAGTTCATTAGTTAGATAAAATAAATATATACCTTGACTTGTGATCAATGGATCGAGGTCGTGGGCATATCGATGATGGACATGATCGCGTTACAGGCTAGGCAAAAGGAACAACTGTCGTAAGCAGGTAATGGCCCAAATTCCAAATAGACCTCGACATGCAGATATGGATTTCGATAGATTTCGACGTTTGCATCCTCCAAATTTCTATGGTAATTTAGCTCAGGACCATTGATGAAAATTTTGAGCATGCCAAATATTCTAAGGAAGAGAAAATTAATTGCGCGTCTTCTATGTTATGAATGAAGCACGTTATTGGTGGGATTCCGTAAAGGTGATGCATTTAGTCACTACCATGACCTAGGAGAAATTTCAGGAGTTATTCAACGAGAAGTACTTTATGAACTCAATAATGGATGCAAAGGCTGAAGAATTTATGGCTCTCAAGCAGACTAGAAGCGTGATGGATTATCTGCACAAATTTGAGCAATTATCTCATTATGTCTCTCGTATTGCTGGTAACGAGGCTATGAATGTGAAAAGGTTCATCCAAGGATTAAGGGTAGAGATACTCAAGGACATCTGTCTTATTACCTCCAAAAACTCCCCGTTTACATTTGTGGTGAACAAAGCAATGTCTGCAGAGCAAAGAGAGAAGAACGTCATGAGGGCCCAGGAGTTGCGAAGGTGATTTAGTCAAGCAACTCAAGTTGCACGAAATAAAGTTCCACAACAACAATTAGCTGGATTTAAGCGACCCATGAATAGTGGACTTGTTGGAAGACCTTCTAAGTTTGTTAAGAGGGAACCCATGATGACGAATGTGTCTTTATTTTCCTTATGCAAGAAGCCACATTCTGGAGAGTATCGCATTCAGGCTAACACTTGTTTTAAATGTGGACAACCTGGACATTATATTAATAATTGCCCAAAGAATGTCGGGGAGCAAACCAAGACGACTGCTAGAGTCTTTGCCATGACTAAGAATGAAGGTAAAGGAAATACATCTATGGTGACAGGTTCGATCTTTATTTCTGGTATATCTTCTAGCATTTTAATTGATTCTGGAGCTACACACTCTTTTATCTCCCTTGATCATGCTATGAAATTAAAAACCAAAGTAGAGTCTTTAGAGTATAAATTAGGAGCAGCTACATCATCTGGCAACATTATGGTTGTCGACTCTATTATTAGAGGATGCGATGTGTGTATCGAGGAGAATAAATTGGAAGCAGAATTGATTATTTTGGCGATGTTTGATTTGGATGTCATCCTTGGAATGGATTAATTTTCCAAGCATTACGCGAGTATTGATTGTCGCAAGAAGATGATAAAATTCCAATTGCCTGGAAAAGAGTCATTCTTCTTCTACGGGAATTCTAAAAATTCAAGAATCTTAGAAATATCAGCAATGCGAGCTCAGAGATTATTGGATTTAGAATGCATTGGAATTCTGGCCAGTGCTATATGCTCGGAAATTGAAGAAGCCATGACTTTGAATAAGGTGCCGATAGTCTGTAATTTTGTAGACGTTTTTCCTGACGATCTGATGAAATTACCACCTACTAGAGATGTGAAATTCAACATTGATCTGCTACCTGGAACGACACTGATTTCTAAAACTCCTTATAGAATAGCACCAAGTGAATTGAAGGAGTTAAGAATTCAACTTGACAATTTGTTGGAGAAGAGATTTATTCAACCGAGTTTCTCACTTTGGGGAGCTCCAGTTTTATTTGTAAAGAAAAATAATGGATCAATGAGAATATGTATTGACTATCGAGAACTCAACAAAGTCACTATTAAGAACAAGTATCCACTGCTAAGGATTGAAGATTCTATTCGATCAATTAAAGGGAACGGCAGTTTTCTCGAAGATAGATCTCAGATTCGGCTATCACCAGCTAAGAATTAAGAAAGCTGATGTGTTCAAGACAACATTTCGCACAAGGTATGACCACTATGAATTTCGAGTAATGCCATTTGGATTGAGTAACGCACCAGCCGCATTTATGGATTTAATGAATCAAATTTTCAAGACATTTCTGGATGATTTCGTAATAGTATTTATTGACGACATTTTTATCTACTCAAAGAACAAGAAAGAACATGAAAAGCACTTGAAGATTATTTTATCAACATTAAGATGTGCGAAATTATATGCAAAGTTCTCCAAGTGTGAATTTTAGATAGCAAATTTTGTTTTTCTTGGCCACATTAATTCAAAGGAGGACATAGCAGTGGACCCAGCAAAGATTTAAGCTATTAGTAAATGGTCTCAACCAAAGAATACAATTGAAATAAAGAGTTTTCTTAGTCTTGCGGGATATTATCGGATATTCGTAGAAGGTTTTTCAACCTTAGCTAACCCGCTTACGAAACTAACCAAGAAATGTGTCAAGTATTTATGGTCTGAAGAGTGCGAGCAAAGCTTTTAGGAGCTGAAAAAAATGTTAGTGTCAGCGCCTATACTTACTATACCATCTGGATCAGGAAAATTTGTGGTGTATAGTGATACTTCGGAGTATGGATTGGGATGTGTTCTCATGCAATAAGGAAAAGTTGTAGTCTATGCCATGAGACAGTTGAAGGACCACAAGAAGAACTACCCAACTCATGATTTAGAGCTTGCAGCGGTAGTTCACGCACTAAAAATTTGGAGGCATTATCTTTATGGAGAAAGGTGCAAAATTTATACAGATCACAAAAGTCTGAAATATTTTCTAACTCGGAAGAATCTAAATATGAGACAGCACAGATGGTTAGAATTGTTAAAAAAACTATGACTGCAAAATTATTTATCATCCTGGCAAAGCTAATGTCATAGCTGATGCATTGAGTAGAAGAGCATCGTCTCAAATTTTTTTATTGCAACTGATTCCAGGACAGCTAACTAAGGAGATGCAGAAATCTAACATCGAAGTTGTACCGTTTGGACTATTAGAGAGATTGTTTGCTATGACGCTTCAGTCAAGTTTGCTTGAGAAAATAAAAGATAAGCAACGTGGCTGTCAAGTCCCGGTCCGGCCCCAGCCAGACCCCAACTGGTACAATTCCTGAGGTGGGAATTATTCAACGATAGACCGACAACTATTCAATGCAACGACTTTCTTCAACAATTTCTACATGGCATCCTAAAATAGGAACTATCATTCAAAACATCAATACAATAAACTATCCACTAACGTATTTTACATCAAAACCTCAAAGTGTACGGCGGCAGCAATATTTAAAATAAAAATAACGATCACGATATGTGACTTTTCAAACCCACAAGACTATAAACCCATGATCTTTTTCACCTATACCTCGTTGTACGCATTACCTTGATCTTGCGATTTCCTTCTCGGTGAACGTCCCAACTATCTGAAAATAATATAAATAATCCAAAAATGAGTTTTACGCCCAGCAAGTAAATCTAACAGCTAGAATAGTTAACTCTAACTCTATACCATAATCTAGGACCCAACATCATCAATCCATCTCTACTTTGATTTTCTTTCAAAGTCATTTAAATTTAACTCTTTTAAAAAACCTTTCGTATGACATAAAAAACCATTTACTGAAATTGATATTTTGAAACCAATTTCTCCAATTAACATCCAATGCAATTTCAGTTAAACATTACATTAAAAAAATCACCACGTCAAACACAAATTCATCGCATAATTTAACATTCATTGGTATTTGTTAAACATGCAATCCAATATCAACTCAACATATATAACTATAGTCAATCCCTACAGATTCTCGGGCTTTCACCGGCCAGATTGTAGTACCCCGAGCCTGCTACCCTCGCAAGGTTTAGGGACTTTCAATCCAAGGGAGACGACTATGCGTAAGGCCCCTTCTCTTTTCTCATTCATAGTCATACATATTGCGCATAACAAGAAAAGACAAGTGCAACCATGAAATTAATTGCCACTTTTATGCATGCTTTAAAATTGGATGTAAAGCCAATAAAACTTTTATTTCAAATCATCATGAAATTCATTTATGAAATCGAATTTGATAAAATCATTTCACACAAGCATTTGATTCAATAAATTTTGAAAAGATTTATCATAAAGCACGAGTTGCCAAAATACAATACATTTTATAAAACATAATTTGTTCACAAAGCAAAACTCTTCCAACTTACACACCCACTTACCAAACAGAACACTTGCTTCGCCCAATACACAACATCACACCATTTTCACTTCAATTTCTCAAAATCACTTCGATTCCTCATCAATATTATTCCAGTTAACCCATTAACCCAATTTATTGTGCTTTTCATAGTATCATCCACAATCAAAATAAAATTTTTCGCAATACTTCATTATCTCACATCTCTTCCACGAAAGTATACTTTCAATTTACTAATTTCATCCAAAACCCATCAAAATATCCAAGAATAAACACATCCCACCATTAATAATTCTACATCCACCTAGTTCATGAAATAAAGCTAAATCAAGTATACTAAGTGTCAGTTTCACTTACTGAAATTGTCGGTTCCTCTCCTTTACCCGATATCTCCATTGATTTGATCGATTCTTTAACCAAAACGCTCCTCTCGACACGCTGATCACTTTACTCTAAAGGGCGGATCGACGATTTGCACGTCTACTCCTCTTTTTTCTCTCTCTTCCCTCACGGTTTCCCTCGATATTTCTTCTCTCCTGCTCTCTGGAATTCTCTTTTTTTTTTCTTCTCCTCTTTTCTTCTTTCATTTTATTTTTCTTCCTTCTCTCTCTCTCTCTCTCTTCCACGTAAACGCCACAATACAAAGTCACATCACCTCTCATCAAAAACAAAACAAGGGTTAATTACCCTTTATCATTCTTATTCATTCAAAATTACCAATTCACAAGCGATCGATCGGCCATGCATTGGTCGATCGATCGGCTTCCATTTTAACCGACCAAGTCTTCCTTAGCTGATTGATCGCCTCTCATTTGGCGATCGATCGACAAACTCTCTATTTGCCTTTCTTGTTTGTCAACACTTTGGCGATCGATCGCCCACCTTGGGCGATCGATCGGCCAAGTTGTAATATTTTTACAACTTTCCAAAATTGTTAAATTTTATGTTTGAACTTGTCATTTCTTAAATTCAACCTTTTTCCAACACGTTTTCTTCAATTCTAAATTTATAATCTCATTTATAATGTTCTCCAAATTTGTCAAATTCAACCAAAGACTTTATACAATTTATTTCCACAAAATATCCACAAAATACTATTAAAATTGAGTTCTACAAATTTTCAAACTGTTACTGCGGCGATGCATTTATTTGCAAGGTGAAAGAAGAATTGAAGGATGGAAAAGTTTCTTGAATTTTTCATATCTGATGGTGGGATTATCCAGTTCAAAAAGAAATTGTGTATAGCAGATGATGCTGAATCAAAGAGCTATATTGGAGGAAGTACACTCAACCTCTTACTCGGTACATCTTGGGTCAACAAAAATGTATCGAGATTTAAAGCAGCATTATTAAGGGCGTGAGTTGAAAGTGAACGTAGCCAAATTTGTGGAGAAGTGCCTCACTTGTTAACAAATCAAAGCAGGGCACCAACGACCTGCTGGTATCTTGCAACCACTCATGATCCACAATGGAACTGAGAGCATATTACTATGGACTTTGTAGTGTGACTTTCTAAGACAATTAAGGGTCACGACTCCATTTGGATGATAGTTGATCGATTGACCAAATCAGCGCATTTTCTTCCTATAAAGACTACCTATACCATGGATCAATATGCTCAGCTTTATGTTCAAGAGATTATTAGATTACATGGTACGCCTGTCTCTATCGTGTCTGATCGAGATCCCTGATTTACCTCCAAATTCTGGAAGAGTATGTAGAAAGCTATGAGTACTCAATTGAACTTCAGTACAGCTTTCCACTCTCAGACAGATGTGCAATAGGAAATGACGATTCACCCTGGAAAATATGTTACGGGCGTGTGCTATCAACTTCTAAAAAAATTGGAGTAAGAACCTGCCATTGGAGGAGTTCGCCTACAACACCAGTTATCTAGCTTCGATCGGGATGGCACCTTATAAAACTTTATATGATAGAAAATGCAGATCTCAAGTGCATTGAGACGAAGTGGGAGAATGAGTACTTGTTGGGCCAGATATTTTGAGACAGACAGCTAAAATCATTACATTAATTCGGAAAAGAATTCTTATGGCTCAGAGTAGATAGAAAAGTTATGCCGATTGGAGAAGAAGAAAGTTGAAGTTTGCTGTGGGAGATCAAATTTTCCTGAAAATCTCGTCAATGAGAGGTGTGATGCACTTTGGAAAGAAAGGAAAGTTGAGCTCAAGATTCATAAGCCTATTTGAAATCTCAAGGAAAGTAGGAGAAGTTGTCTACCAGCTAGAATTATCAAATTCATTCAAACACGTGCACAATGTCTTTCATGTCTCGATGTTGAAGAAGTACGTTCCAGATTCCTCGCATGTCTTACCATCGAGATCTCTAGACTTCGCAATCAACCCTGATTTATCATATGAAGAAAGACCGACTCAATTTTTAGAGGCAGAAGAAAGAGGACTAAGGCATAAGAAGGTCTCACTTGTCAAAGTGCTTTGGAAGAATCGAAACATTAAGAAAGTAACTTGGGAACAAGAAGAAGAAATGAGAAAAGTTTATCCAGAACTATTTGTAACACCCGGTTTTACGGGATTTTATTATTCCACTATATAATGGTATTTTTGTAAATATGTCAAGTTAAGTCCATTTTGCGAACGGAAAGTTTTAATAGAGCCCTAGAAATAAATTGGAATTATTGGTGAAATAAGAAAATTTTGGAGAAACCGAATCGGTAGCTAAATAACGAAGTAAACGAGTATTAAGCTGTAAGGGCAATTAAGTAATTTTACAAGTTAGAAATTTCTATAACACTTAAACAATTTTCTTCCCTCCCCTCATTTCTCTCCCTCCACGAACGCAGAAGGCCTCCTTGGCGATTTCTCCCCTCTCAACGGTGACTTCCTTCAAATGCCAGCCTGTAGGAACATTATGTGACGACCACGACCCGGCCAGGGCCGCCACGGAGTTGCCGTACGTAGACTTAACTTAAGACCTCAACATTTCTTATAAGAAGTTCTCCCTTACCTTTTTCCAGCCTTTTTTGTTTTAAATCACATTCTAACTAATGGAGAATCATTCAATTAAAGTTGACACAATCAGCCAGTAAGGGAGAGCAAATTCGCCCAAACAAAAAAGTATCATAGGCGAGTCATCAACGTTCAATTCCCCTCGGGATTTTACTAAGTGAGAATCGGCCGACGTTAACATACTCAGAATCTGACGACGAAAACGTCCTCAGAATCTGCCAGCGATAACATACTCAGAATTGGGCGACGTTACCGTCCCCAGACTCTGATGATATTGTCGTCCCCAAAATACTCTGACATATTCGTCCACAGACTACTTAGACGTATCGTCCACATCGACTACTTAACTTACTCGTCCACGCAGACTCATTCGTCCACGTGACTTATCGTTCACACACACTACTTATCTAACTCGTCCACGGAGACTCATTCGTCCACGTGACTTTTTAAAACCTCACGTGACGCTGGACGACGACTTACCTTCAAAAACGCTTAACTGACTCCGTCGTCCACAGACATTGGACGATGCCTTTTCTACAGAAACACCTAACTGACTTTGTCGACCACAGACCGTGGACGGTGACTTTCCTGTAGAACACTTAACTTTATCGCCCAATGTCGACCATGACTTAAACATAACTAAGATACTACACAAATCACAGAAACGACTGCATGGATCATTCTAAATTTTATACCATCAATTCATGAAACCGACTACATGAATCCTTACAGGTTTCAAACACATATATTTATCTATCAACTCTAATTCACCACACGAATGTTGGACGTATACATGGAATTCCCTAAAACATCACCAACAATATTCTTATTAAATCATCCAAAATAACATGGTATCAGGCCTACATCCCATGTACGATTACCAGAATATCAAACTTCATCATTTATCCTACAATCCATCATATATCTAATAGCAAAACTAGTTTATCCCTATTTACCACAAAACAATTTGGAGTACACCCACGGGTCATCATGCCTAGCCAAACACTCCCCGCTACCACGAGCATCATCCATCGACCACCATTACTTGCCATCGAGAAGAGGTTCCTCATCTTCGCTCTCGTCACCTACATCATACAATATAAACATTAAGCCTAATGCTTAGTAAGGGAATGCACTATACTTAACATGTACATGAATGCATGAATTCATAAAGCTTATTCATTTACGTGTTCATATTCTTTTTCTTTTCAGTTGACATGGATTAAGGCGGGGATTGTGCCAGGGAGTAGGCCAAGTCCGTGTACATAGTCCTTTCCGCCGTAATCATGGTCCATCGCATGGACAGTGACATTAGTTTTGTTGATATGGCCATACAGTCCCAACCCACACTTAATCGTTACCTTTTCTTTACATAAATCATGCATGGAAACATTTCATATGTCACTTGAGAAAAACATGATGCATGAGGAATTTACGAATAACATATCATCAAAACATATCATCAAACAGTTCACAACGTACATTGACATGCTTTACTCACAACGAACCTAACAAATCGCTAATAACTAACATCCTAAGCTACCCGACTCATTAAACCCTACAATCAGAAAATCATCATCAAAGCACAAAACCTAGCATTGACACGATGTAGGGCCTTAAAGGCCGGAAACCTAACATCCACTTACCTGGCGTCCATAGCAAGCCGAGCACCGTCCAAAAGGTCGTCTCCACCTAAGGCATTTCACAAGTGGTGGCATTAAAACCGAACCTAAATAAATGAATTTCAAACTTAAACTAAGCTCTTAGCCAAATCAAGTTTCTCTAGAACTTATATTAAAGTCTTTCGGGCATTTCATCAAGCACATTGTGCTCACCAACTTTTCAACAAACTCTCAATGACATTTATATCGATTAACCTCCAATTTCATCCTAACTATCGATAAAAACTCCTAATCTACCATCAGAAATCGTAAATACAACAATCCTAACAATTTCTAACACTAACTTACAATTTATCAAAACTCTAACCGATAATCGAAAACAACTCCAAAAATGTCCAACTAACGAGCATAAGACTCTAAGCTTACCTAGGGTTTGATTGTTGAAGGAAAACCGGAAGAGAAATCACCGGAAAGGAAGAGAATGATTGGAGGAGGAGAGAACGTGGAGGGGAAGAAGAAAATCGCCAAAGGAGGAGAGCTTTGCGTAGGAGAAGGAAAAAGGGGAGGAAATTATGTTTTAATTAAATTTTTGACTTAGAAAATTACCTATATGCCCTTCCCTTAATTCTTTGCTTATTTCATTAATTAGTCTATCGTTTCGTTTCTCCAAATTTCCTTATTCCTCCAAAAATCCATATTAATCACTAGGGTTCTAACGAAACTCTCCGTTCACAAATCGGACCTAATTTACTATTTACGAAAATACTCTTGGAGCGAAAACCCGAAAAACTCGGGTGTTACATCCTTCCCTCCTTGATTGGAATTTTGTCCTCAAAATTATTGCTTAGTTATCTTCTAATTACTCACCCTCACATTATCTAGGTAACTATGCCTGCAATACTAACCTCGACACTCCCGTGGTCTTACTCACCCTTCGGGTCTTGATAGTTTCTCATATCTCCAAAGTTTTAAACTCTTTTAACTACGCACTTCATAACTCCATAGTTCATACATCCATCGATTTCAACTTAACCTCCATCACTTAGACCCTGAATCCCCTCTAACTTAACTTCAACTCTAGTTTTTTCCTCGAGCTAAGTTTATTCCATTTCTAACTCTTTTAATTTCGTGACAACAACACTCATCTAACTACATCAAACCCTCAAGGCTTCTTCAATTCTATGACACTAAGTACCTGCTACGTAGATTTTTCATCATAATCCTCCATTTTGAACTCTTATTTACACTACTATCTTACTTCCTATTTGATGTGCCCCGAGGCCCACTCACTCAATCCAAAAGCAAGGCCCAAACTTTACCAAATTATAAGTAATTAAATTAGGTAAAGTTTGGGCCTTGCTTTTGGATTGAGTGAGTGGGCCTCGGGGCACATCATCCTCTCCGGGTGATTGAGGATTTGACCTCAAATTTAATGGTTGGCCCGGTCCAAAGTTTACTTCTACTCTTTTCCATTTGTAGACCAGCCATGCAAGTGGTTTGTGGCCACACAATGCATGAGGGTCAATATATCTTACTCCCTTGGTTTCCTTAAGCCCTTTATCTTGGCTAGATAATACTTTTGGTCTCTCAATCCCTTTAGGACTTTTGGGCTTTGATCCACTAGGGCCTCTAAAGGTGGCACCTACAAAGAAAGTATGCTCATTGGGTATAAAATTAGGCCAAGAGTTTGTCCTCATTAGGGGAATGACTTTAGTTCCAATTCCTACTCTAGGGAAGTTAGAGTTCTCCAAATAATGTTCATAGGCTGAGGTCACTTTAAGTTCAATGCTCACCTTCTTAGGTGGAAGCATATGGTCAACAATCACCAAGGAGGACTCATATTTCTCCATTTGACTTACTAAATAATCGGCTACTAAGGGAAAAATTGAGTCACTAAGCATAATGATAAACAATTGTAATCCATTGAGCCACCAATAAATAGTTTGAGCATAATATTCCAAAAATTCCTCATAAATTATCCTTCTTAGGTTTAGCTCAATTCGAAAGTGTAATTCACCAAAATTTGAGGTATGCTCTAAAAATCCTAAATGGTGTGACATGGATACTCCATCATAAAAGGGATCCTCAAATAAAAGATTTTTAAAATTAATTGGTTTACTAAGAGGTATTCCTATTATGGCATTGTATAAGCTTTCCTCTAAAAACTTAAGAGGGTGTAGTTTCATCAAAAGGAACAAAGAGTGAATAAGGGAAAGTTTAGCAATGTTGTGTCCATATGGCAACTTATCACTCAAAATCTTATGGTCTTTATTCCAACCAACTTTAAATATCCAAGTAATTAAGGTGTTTGGTGGAATGAATCTAGGCATTATATCACTTAAGGGCTCCCTTGACATATCATTCTTTGAATTTAGTTTAAGGGTGCTAGGATGCCTTAAGGTCCTTGAAAGATCATTTTCTTCTTTTGCCAATGAGGTAAGAATAAAAAAACTTTTTCTTTCCAATGCATAATGATCTTTCTCGGTTTGGATTATAAAGGGGTCAAGGTAACTCTCATTCAATTGGTAGATCTCTAATTGGGTTTGAAAAATAGGGATATTTGCATATATTGCATCAAAGGGTTCCTCTATAGCATATGTCAATTTTTCAAAGTCCTTAGCTAAACTATTCTCCCTAGGGCTCACAACAAATGGATCATACCAAACATTAACTTCTTGAGTTCCTAAATGTTGGAATTCCTCGGATTTGTACTCTACCTCTAGGGTTTGTAAAGCTTCTATAGTTTCCACTATGACCTCGCTTTCATCCTCTAGGAGAGATTCTTTAAAAAGCTTAAGAATTCCAAAATCTTCAATGGAATCGATTGGTTGGGATTCTATTTCTAGGGTCTTAAAGGTTTCTATGGCTTTTTCCATAAGCTCATATTTATCCTCTAGAAAGGATTCTTCAAATAAAGTCTTGATTCCAAATTCTTCTATGCACTCGGTTAGGGTAAGAGATCCTACAATGTTTTCTCCAAAATTTATCATTGGTTCATTGTCTCTTTCTTCATAAGAGTTATCATCTAGTCCAAGCAATGGTCCTTCCATGGGAAAGATGATTTCTTCTTCTAACCCTTCCTCTTCCTCCTTGCTTAAGGATTCTTCTTTATCCATTGGTACTCCTTCCTTCTCACTTATGATTTCAACTAACTCATCCTCCTTCTCACTTAAGGTTTCCTCCACAATTTTGGTTTGAGTTTTGAAGGGGGCGGTTCACACGATATTAAGGTAGGTCGAGGGTTGTACTTCTTTTGGTAGGGATTTGGGGACTTTGGCTCATACCAAAGATCATAGTTTTGCTTTTGTGTACATGGTGCAAATTTCCTTTTCATTAGAGCCTTCATTGCTCTCCAAGTACAAATTTCTTCCTCACCATTTCTCCTCCTTTCGCTAGAAGATTATCCCACCAATAACTAGCATAATCGGTTAGTTTCTTAGAGGCTAACTTAATCTTTCCT
The DNA here is from genome assembly GCA_022432975.1 of Begonia masoniana. Taxonomy (NCBI): domain Eukaryota; kingdom Viridiplantae; phylum Streptophyta; class Magnoliopsida; order Cucurbitales; family Begoniaceae; genus Begonia; species Begonia masoniana. Next base: position 24,157,555 of record CM039502.1, read on the forward strand.
TTCTCCAAATAATCCTCAAAGAAAAGTACTCTTCAACCGATTTAATCCAAGAGTAATACTCATTACTATCCAAGGTTCCTCTAAAATAAGGTATGTCAAAAGGTTTATCGACTTCATGATGACCATTGAAAGTTCTAGGGTTTAACCTTCTTGGGGATTTAGTTTTTCTCATTGGTGTGGTTCTTGGTAAAGGTTCCTTATGGTAGTTTGGGAGAATATTATCCATAACAAATCTTAGGCTTTGATTTAGGTCCTTAACTTGTTGGCCTAGGTCACTAAACTCTTTTGTTAAACCTCGGAGTTGTCCTTGCATATCATGCCTCGGTTTAGTGGCTCTAGTCTCTCGACTTGATTCAAGGCTTAAGTTTAGGTTTGGTCCACGGACAATTGGCTCTCGCTTTGTTTGGATTTTTGGGGCCTTTAGTGGGCCATAAGTACTCCTACTTCTAGTGGCCATCTAGTGAACTCAAGGTTAAGAAATCAGCAACTACAAGTCATAAAAACAACAACTACCAACCAACAATGATCATAAAACAACTTAATAAGTCATAAACAGAACAATACACAAATCAACTCCAAAAATCATGAAATTTTAACAGTAGTTAATTAACATAGTGAGAGACATGCTGTTAAAATTTCAAGTGCAAATTCGGTGTGATCATCAATTTCTGTAACAAACAAAATGGACACAAATAATAAAAATAAAAATTTCTGCTCTTGGTTTTAATATTTCATGCAAGATTTTGATACTTAAGCCAACTTTCATGCTTCGGTGTTCATCCAAGTATTAAACAATATTTAGCAACAAAAACACTAATTTAAAAGGTAATATTCAGTATAAATTTCGTGGCTAGCATTCAATTTCAGCAAGGTGCAATGTGGTCCCAACAATCAACATCAACTTTACCAAATTTGTGCACACAAAAAACTGTTTTTTCAAAAGTGTGTTTTATTTTACCCAAAACAGCATACAATTTGAATTTTAATGCCAAACACTCCACAATGAACACATGCCTCAGCTGAAGATTAAGTAAACTCAAGGCTAGATGATTAATATGCTCGGACTTATGCATAAAAATATGTCACAAAGTAAAAAACAGCAAGTGATAGTCACTAAAATCAATTTTGATGCATTTTAGGCCTCAGTTTTGTGACAAGTTCAAAACCAATTTGCATACATCTTTTACCAAGCTTAATATTCATACTTTAGCAAGGAATAACAGCAACATTCAATAAAAGAAAGTTTGATTTAACTCAATGCAAAGTTTGAATTAAGTGTCATGCTAATCGGCTAACAATAACAACAACAAACAACTTTTGTGCTTACTTTTACTCTCGGTTTTTAGCAAGCTTAATCCCTAAATTTTCATGCCATCTTGAACAGATAAAATATCAATATGTTAACATTCATTAGCAAGAGAATAATGTAAATAAAACATACTCAAAAAGCATTACAAATAGTGGCCAAATTTTGGTCAAATTGGGTGTTCAAGTAGTGCATCAATCGGTCATGTCCATTAGCTACAAAATGAGCACCAATCATGAGCAACCAACTCAAACAGCAAGCCAATCACAATATTTAGAGTTTATACTTTAAAACTTATGAAGGGAACATGCTCTTTTGATGGCTGGAAAAGGGATAAAACAGCAGCACAAGTGGCAATACAAAAAAGGTAATAAAAAACAGCAAGTACTAAAAGTAGTTAGCAAATGTTTAACCAAAAGAGGAAGCTATTTGCAGCACGAAAATGGTGAAGAAAATAAGCTAGAAACCCATGCTCAAGTATGCTAACTTCGATTAAACAAGATAGGGGTGGTCTTTAGTGAAAACAAATCAATAAAAACAAGAAAAACTAAGCAAACATACAAAACCGCAAAAGATGAATCAAGTAACCCGGTTTTGAGCAATCGATTTTGGACAACCAAATGGGTTTGGGGAACCAAACCAACTTGGTTTCCAGCACCCTAAGGGAGCTAGCCAAGCTCTGATACCACTTGATATAGCCCTAACCTGCAAGAAAACGTTTAGAGCTTAGAGGGGATCGTTAGCTCCTCGGAATGGCAAGTAATGGCCAAGAAAAACACAAACTTGCAAGATGAACTTGAATGACCAAATGTGCTTAGATGAAAACGAAATTTTATATGATGTTAGTGGAGTGAGTGAGGTGTGTGATAGTGGGAGGCGTGGTCCTGATTCGTTGAGAAGAAAAAGATATGCAAAAAACTTCAAGAATCGGCCAATAGGTAATGTTTTGAAGCCTTTGGCAATAGTTGCTTCCAAGGAAGACAACTCGACTCTTGAACACGGTTTGGGGCCACTTCTTGCTGTTTTCCACTGATGATGTGCCCCGAGGCCCACTCACTCAATCCAAAAGCAAGGCCCAAACTTTACCTAATTTAATTACTTATAATTTTATTTCTTTTGTAGGTAAAGACTTCTTTGAAGGATTGGAGTGGAAGCTTAAGCACAAGGCTCAACCTTGCATTGAAAGCATGGATGAAAATCAAGAGGGAATTTGTCTTCCCAAAGGACAAATTAATGTAACCATGTTTTTTTTTATACTTTGTATTTTGTTGGCAAACTCTAGCCTTTATGTAATTTTGGCAAACATTAGCCATATAGTTGCATGCATGCATTAGATGAATGCTAGGGTTAGATTGTGTGGATAGGATTAGATGATGGAATGGAAGTGGTTCAATCAAGTGCATGGAGTGCATGGAAGAGGAGGAATGGGCCTTAAAGAAAATGCATGCATTTTGGAGCCCATCTTGAGTGGAGGGGACCACTACCTTTTAGCCAAACTATGGGCTGCCACTTGAGGGTTTCTTAAGGGTTTTCCAATCAACACAAGGCCAAGGATTGATGACATGGTTATCACTCAACCATTGGATCAAGAAGACCAAACTCATCTCGGCCATCCAAGCTATCTTCAAGATCCAACGGCTACACCATTTTGAAGACCACTTTTTGAATCACATCCAAGCCATCCATAGGTCTATAAAAGCATGGTAATTGGTGATTGTAAGTTTTTTGGACTGATTTTAAGGAGCATGCACGAATTTCCCTTCCATGGTTGAAGGAGTTTGAAGAAACCTCAAGGTTTGCTCGGTTTGCACAAACCGAGGGGTTGCGCTCCCACCACCTCCCTTCTAGCTTGGTAGCTTGCAAGGGTTATATAGCCATCTTCTTCTCCATCTCCTTGGGAGTGGAAAACAGCAAGAAGTGGCCCCAAACCGTGTTCAAGAGTCGAGTTGTCTTCCTTGGAAGCAACTATTGCCAAAGGCTTCAAAACATTACCTATTGGCCGATTCTTGAAGTTTTTTTGCATATCTTTTTCTTCTCAACGAATCAGGACCACGCCTCCCACTATCACACACCTCACTCACTCCACTAACATCATATAAAATTTCGTTTTCATCTAAGCACATTTGGTCATTCAAGTTCATCTTGCAAGTTTGTGTTTTTCTTGGCCATTACTTGCCATTCCGAGGAGCTAACGATCCCCTCTAAGCTCTAAACGTTTTCTTGCAGGTTAGGGCTATATCACTATTTAACACTCTCATCTCTTATACCTACGTACCTTGGGCAATCATAACATTTTCTTAATCACTCTAATGTCATTCTCGTACACACGGCTTTAAATACTTAAATCTAACCCTTTACGCTTTCAAGGTGTTCTCTAATTCTCTATAATTATGTACACTATGTTCGTTTTATCCAACTTTTACCTCGGTCATCATCAATCACTAACAAATTCTTAAGTCTAAACAAGGTCGTTAAACTACTCACCCAACACCTTAAAGGGTGCATGAACACTTCGACGTAACTTATGAGTCGAAACTTTCCTATACCTCCTGTTCTATCTCCACCTCTAAGCTCACTTGCACAGTCTTCGTGCAAATGTTTCTTCCTTTCATCCAATATGCTTCAAATTTTATAACCTTAACTACTTAACTCTTATCTCGACCTTCCCTTTAATCTAGTTAATCTTCTCACTTACCTGTATGACACTATCCGAGACCCAAAAATTTACCTAACCGGCCATTTTATCTTACATCACATAGTCTTTATTTCCCTAAGTTTGGATCTACTTCCCACACTTAAGTTTATCAACCTTAACCTTAGATATTTACAAAATCATTGGCTTCGACTTCGTAACTTACGGGTCGAGCCTTAGAAATTTCTAATTTAATCTTATTCCTAATGTACTTGATAACTCACCGATCCTTGATTCGCACGACTTCACATTTAAGCTTAACTTCTAATCTAAACCCTTCATTTAATTAAATATGGCCTACAATTCTTCTTAACATCTCACAAGGATTCCCTCGAAAGCTACTAACTAGTCTACTATTTTGTCATTTCTTCTAGTCAAGTTCTAAATATTTTACTTGGCTTCTTAGCAATGATTCATCTGACAATTCCCTTCTTAGCAAGCTTGTTATAGGTAGGGTTACAACCTTAATCCTCATCTCTTAAAATTTTTCTAAATCTTATCCTTCTATTCTCCAAAAACCTAGAAACATCACTTCATTAAGTTCTACCCTCCTAGTTCCTCGAACACAGGTGCTCCCACTTCCATCTCATAGGTAAGCCTCGTGCTTGAGGTTCTTAACACAAACTATATCAACTATAGACTCGACTCCTAACTCTGATGCTCATAACCCTAAGAATTTAAAATCATTTAGTCCACTACATTTCCTATAATTGACACTTACCCCCGTAGATTCGACATCCCCTCTAACATTGCACGGGATACACTAACCTCTAAACATGACTTCCAATCTAAGGTGCTAAGCTCTCCTTTGATTCGTTACACTTTTTAGGCGTTTCAAGTAAATTCCTAACTCTTATATTCTATCATATGTCCATTGGTTAAGCAGTACCTAATTACTTAACGCGTCTACTATGTATTAATTTACCAACCTCGCCTAGATCTCTTTATTTTCCCCATCTATATTGATCAATACAAACACTTCAATGTACTCATCTTATACATCCAAGACTTCGTATCGATCAATCACATCATCTTTGCAAAAGTAGGCAACACATCTCTTACTCTCTCGACAGTTTACTTAAGTTGAACTCTCGAACATTGCCTTCATCTAAACACTTCCAATTTCGCATAAACCTAAATATATGAGTTTTTTTTTTACTATGTTCTCTTATTTACTTAGATGTAATAGCGGTATCTAAGCCAGGTTACCTATCTTGATGCATACACTCTCTCTCTCCTCAAGTTGAGATCTACATCACCATATTTCTAATTCACCATGTTTTCTAAACCCTCTGTTCTCAAACCTACTTCTATCTACCACACCAATATCATTTTTAAATCGTAACATCTAACCACAATTCTACTATATTAATTACTGAAATGAAATAATACCTAAAACCACAAATGGTTGGGTAGCTTCCCTATCATCGATTCTAGCAATTATCCTCGAAGGACCACTCGGTAGCTTCTTGTTCTGCCCTAGACAATCCTTGGCTCGGTGACCCCTTTTATCGCACCCTAAACATCGATCCGAGTACAATCTGCATTCCCCGTAATGACCCTTCCAACATGTAGGGCACAGAGGAGCTTGACGAGCTCCGCGAGGTCGTTTGCTCCTATCTTGCACAATCGATGGATCGTTTGGCCTCTTAATGCCCTTCGCTGGTTGTGGCCTTTCATTGACTGGGGGTGACAGAAAATCACCGAGGGACCCCTCAACCTGGATCGGATCCATGACACATCCACCAAACCTTGGAGGTCAAAATTGCCTAGTTTGTTCTTTACCCCGGTCCCATGAAACACTACCTTGTCCATTACCATTCCCATCTCGGTTGAGTAAAATCCCTATCTGTTCTGATTGTTGGTGCACTACGTCTATAAGCTGGCTAATAAGATTCTCCTCGGGTTGTTTAGGTGCTTTCGGCATTTTCTAGTTCCTAGACACATTAAGAAATACACACAAAATAAACATCTACGAATCATACTTAAACATAACTACTTACAGTCGATGGAGAGTCCTCATGCGGCGGTTCGGGTTTGGCAGGCAGTCCACAGAATCGTTTTTAAAACTCCGGTACTCTGATACCATAATTGTGACGACCCCGACCCGGCTAGGGCTGCCACGGAGTTGCCGTACGTAGACTTAACTTAAGACCTCAACATTTCTTATAAGAAGTTCTCCCGTACCTTTTTCCCGCCTTATTTTTTTTTTTTTTAAATCACATTCTAACTAATGGAGAATCATTCAATTAAAGTTGACAGCAATCAGCCAGTGAGGGAGAGCAAATTCACCCAAACAGAAAAGTATCGTAGGCGAGTCATCAACGTTCAATTCCCCTCGGGATTCTACTAAGTGAGAATCGGCCGACGTTAACATACTCAGAATCTGATGACGAAAACGTCCTCAGAATCTGCCGGCGATAACATACTCAGAATTGGACGACGTTACCATCCCCAGACTCTGACAATATTATCGTCCCCGGAATACTCAGACATATTCGTCCACAGACCATCGTCCACAGACTACTTAAACATATCGTCCACATCGACTACTTAACTTACTCGTCTATGCAGACTCATTCGTCCACGTGACTTATCGCTCACACAGACTACTTATCTTACTCGTCCACGCAGACTCATTCGTCCATGTGACTTTTTAAAACCTCACGTGACGCTGGACGACGACTTACCTTCAAAATTGCTAAACTGACTTCGTCGTCCACAGACATTGGACGATGCCTTTTCTACAGAAACACCTAACTGACTTTGTCGACCACAGACCGTGGATGGTGACTTTCCTGCAGAACACTTAACTTTATCGTCCAATGTCAATCATGACTTAAACATAACTAAGATACGACACAAATCACATAAACGACAGCATGGATCATTCTAAATTTTACACCATCAATTCATGAAACCGACTACATGAATCCTTACAGGTTTCAAACACATATATTTATCTATCAACTCTAATTCACCACACGAATGTTGGACGTATACATGGAATTCCCTAAAACATTACCAACAATATTCTTATTAAATCATCCAAAATAACATGGTTTCAGGCCTACATCCCATGTACGATTACCAGAATATCAAACTTCATCATTTATTCTACAATCCATCATATATCTAATAGCAAAACTAGTTTATCCCTATTTACCACAAAACAATTTGGAGTACACCCACAGGTCATCATGCCTAGCCAAACACTCCCCGCTACCACGAGCACCATCCATCGACCACCATTACTTGCCATCGAGAGGAGGTTCCTCACCTTCGCTCTCGTCACCTACATCATACAATATAAACATTAAGCCTAATGCTTAGTAAGGGAATGCACTATACTTAACATGTACATGAATGCATGAATTCATAAAGCTTATTCATTTACTTGTTCATATTCTTTTTCTTTTCAGTTGACATGGATTAAGGCGGGGATGTTGCCAGGGAGTAGGCCAAGTGCGTGTACATAGTCCTTTCGACCTTAATCATGGTCCATCGCATGGACAGTGACATTAGTTTTGTTGATATGACCATACGGTCCCAACCCTCACTTAATCGTTACCTTTTCTTTACATAAATCATGCATGGAAACATTTCATATGTCACTTGAGAAAAACATGATGCATGAGGAATTTACGAATAACATATCATCAAAACATATCATCAAACAGTTCACAACGTACATTGACATGCTTTACTCACAACGAACCTAACAAATCGCTAATAACTAACATCCTAAGCTACCCGACTCATTACCCCCACAATCAGAAAATCATCATCAAAGCACAAAAACCTAGCATTGACACGATGTAGGGCCTTAAGGGTCGGAAACCTAACATCCACTTACCTGGCGTCCGTAGCAAGCCGAGCACCGTCCAAAAGGTCGTCTCCACCTAAGGCATTTCACAAGTGGTGGCATTAAAACCGAACCTAAATAAATGAATTTCAAACTTAAACTATGCTCTTAGCCAAAGCAAGTTTCTCTAGAACTTATATTAAAGTCTTTCGGGCATTTCATCAAGTACATTGTGCTCACCAACCTTTCACCAAACTCTCAATGACATTTATATCAATTAACTTCCAATTTCATCCTAACTATCGACAAAAACTCCTAATCTACCATCAGAAATCGTAAATACAACAATCCTAACAATTTCTAACACTAACTTATAATTTATCAAAACTCTAACCGAAAACCCTAATCGAAAACAACTCCAAAAATGTTCAACTAACGAGCATAAGACTCTAAGCTTACCTAGGGTTTGATTGTTGAAGGAAAACCGGAAGAGAAATTACCAGAAAGGAAGAGAATGATTGGAGGAGGAGAGAACGTGGAGGGGAATAAGAAAATCGCCAAAGGAGGAGAGCTTTGCGTAGGAGAAGGGAGAAATGAGGGAAAAAGGGGAGGAAATTATATTTTCATTAAATTTTTGACTTAGCAAATTACCTATATGCCCTTCCCTTAATTCTTTGCTTATTTCGTTAATTAGTCTATCGTTTCGGTTTCTCCAAATTTTCTTATTCCTCCAAAAATCTATATTAATCACTAGGGTTCTAACGAAACTCTCTGTTCACAAATCGGACCTAATTTACTATTTACGAAAATACTCTTGGAGCGAAAACCCGAAAAACTTGGGTGTTGCAGTTATTGTCTAAGAGGGGAGGTGAATTAAATTTTTCTCGCTTAATCTCTTTTATTTAATGTAATAAAAATTACTCAAATTGTTGCTTACTGATTCAAATAAACAAAGAGAGAGAGAGAGAGAGAAAAACAACACCGTGGTTTTTACGTGGTTTTTACGTGGTTCGGCTAACCTTGCCTACGTCCACGCTTCAAGGATATTTCCCTTGAAGTTTCACTACTTTTCTTCCATGAGAAAACTTGATTGGACTTCACGGACGCCAATCAACTGCCTTTACACTTTGATTGATCTTCACAGGTATCAATCACAGCCTTTACACTTTTACAAGATGAATACAGTTTTGCACACGGCTACACTCTCTCAACGGTATAAATCTCAAGTTAGGGAAAAGTAGAGGGCTGTAGAAAATTGCAGAGTATAACTCAGCCTTTTTGCTCGTGAGAGTTCAAAAGGAATTTCAGAAAAAGTTGTTCTCCTGAGCTTAATTCTTCTATTTATACTCTGTCTGTGATTTGCTTCGCATTCGGAAAGGTCCTTGTCTCCATACAAAAATATGACCATTGGAGAGCTTTCCGTACTCAGAAAAATTAGTCGTTGTGTTCTGGAGTCGCTATCTCTCATGGTCTTTAAAGTCTGGACGATTGAGTCATTGGACCAATGAGCTCGGATGAATGCATCTTTCATTGTCGTGGACAATTGCGTCTGTCATTAGTATGGACGACTGCATCTTTCATTGTCGTGGACAACAGCGTCTGTCATTAGTGTGGATGACTGCGTCTTTCATTGTCGTGGACAACAGCGTCTGTCATTAGTGTGGACGACTGCGTCTTTCATTTGTGTGGACGGCAGCGTCTGTCATTAGTGTGAACGACTGCATCTTTCATTTGCGTGGATGACAGCGTCTATCTTTAACGTGGACGACTGCGTCTATTTCTGTTTTATTTCACATGGACATATGACTGTGGACTAATAAACACTTAACCAAAATTCGTCAGAAAAACGTAATACCCTTTTCAAAGGGCATTTTTAGATAAATACAATTTATAGTATAATCCAATATCATGTTAATCATAATCATCCAGATTAAACATAATCATCAAAAATATAGTTACTTAAACGCATTTAAGCTAACAATCTCCCCATTTTTATGATGACAAATATATATAATGATTAACAATTTTCTCCCCCATAAAATAAGTAATCTCAGAATGATAAATAACTTCTTTAACTCCCCCATACTCTATGCATGCAGCCAAAATAAATAATCTTCATCTTTACCAGTAACATATTTATCTCCCCCTTTGACATTATAAAAAATAAACAGAAGATAAATAACGCATGGCATTCAGCACAACACAGAGAAAAGCAAAGATCAGAATAATAAAAAAAGATGCGATCACACAAAAGAGTTCGGCTAGTTGTCAGGGGAGGAATAATTATCCCAGCCCATGAGAGCCCCTAATTGATCAAGAAAATTATCCTGGACAGGAGAGGAAGGTGATTCCGCCAGAGGATTAATTGCGTCATCAGCAGTATCTGCAGGACAGGGAGCTGGCTGGTCAACAATAATTGGAGCAGCAGTAGTGACATGCCTTGGGATGCATATTAAGAGAAAATTAGTAGAATCCCGTGCCTTACCTAAATTCTCTATTTATTACGTGTTTTTATTTTTGTAGGAAAATTTATGAAGAAGGATTGCATTTGGATCACTTGGAGGAGTCACTACTTAGCCCGATGGGAATTTGTCTTCCCGGGCCCCTATTTTTGTAATTTTATTTTAAACTTATTTGGCATACATTCGCCTTTATTGTATGGATTATATAATTGCATCATGCATTAGATTGTGTGGTTAGGGTTAGATGTATCTTGGTGGATTATGGGTTGAAGAAATTCAACCAATTATTCAAAGGAAAAAGGCCTTCACAAGATCAAGATCAAGCCCAAAGGAAGTCATGGCCCAAAGAAGAGCCCACATTTAAAGGTATGGTTTTGCAAGTACAAGAGTTAGTGGCAAGATAGATTGATGATGTGGCAAGATTTCCTCCATTGATCCCTTTAGGCATGGCATTCATCTCCTCCCTAGGATGTGTGCTTGTTTGCCTTGATCTTGGCCATCCATCCTTTTTCATCCAAGGGCAACCATTCATTCATCCTTATGGAATTGCAAGGACAAGAGATAGTGACCTCATGGATTGATGATGTGGCAAGATTGATCCCTTTAGGCATGGCATTCATCTTCTCCCTAGGATGTGTGCTTGTTTGCCTTGATCTTGGCCATCCATCCTTTTTCATCAAAGGGCCACCATTCATCCCTTCCAACCCTAATCCACTCTAGGACTTCTATAAATGCATGGCATTAGTGTTTGTATGGAACTTTTTGCCAAATTCAATAAAATACCCTATTTTCCTAAGCTTTTTTGCTTGGTTTTTCCTTGGTTCTTTGAACCAAGAGGAGTTAGCCTCCATTGCTAACCTAGCTTGGGTTGCTAGGTTAGCTCTTATTCATTCCCTCACCTTCTCCATTGGGAGTTGGATCGAGGACGAAAATCCCCGGCCTACGGTGGTCGTTTTCCTCCCGGAAAACGTTAATCCTAGAGCTTAACCCGTAAGATCGCTCTAAGGAACCTCCAAGGGTATTTCTTTACTTTTTATTGTCTTCACATTTCACACATACTCACCCCTTAAATTCGGCTCCACAACACACACCCTTCACTTTTATTTTATGTCATTTTATTTCCTTTTTGCATTGCATTTGTCATATCCTCCATAACATCTCTTCTCCATCTCTTTTCTTCTATTTTTCATTATATTTCACATCCTCATCCAACATACTATATTCGGCCCTAGCATTGATAATCCATTGTTTATTTTCTTGCATTTTATTTTTAGTAATTTCTTTCCTTTATTCATCATTTTATCTTGAATATAAAACCGAGCACTTATCTTGAATATTTGAGGGTTGTACACGGGCCCCTTTTCTAAGGGACCCCGTGTCAAGTAGGAGTGGGACTAACTGCACCAATGTTCTCAACATTTTCGTCTAGGGCCAAATCAGCAGGAGTTGGCTAACCATCACCCCGGTGCAAAAGAGTGTCAATGTCTGCAACACGAGTGAGAGTCCTATGACTATCTCGCGGCAATTGGGTTGCCAGAAGATTTGTCTGGAATCTCACAGAATCGATGACATCATCAAGAGTTTTACTATGATTTGTTTCCAACAAATCAATGCGTTTGGTGAAACCATCAAGAGCAGAATTGAGACTGGATTCCACTTGATTAAGGCGAGTATGGAGTCCTGGAATATCATCCCGAGTAACGGTGGAGGCTTCGAGATGGTCAAGTCGGGAGAGAACAAAAGCCTCAAGTCGATCTAGTCGGGAAAGATACATAGATTGAAAGGACTCAAGACCAGTTCTGAGACTTGCAACACTTGCCCGTAGCTCATTGTAGTGGTCCTCAGAAATATAAGGTCTTACTGAAGGAGTGGGGCGACTTGTACTCCTAGAAGGAGCACGAGTTGGCACTGGAGGCACTGGAGTTGGAGAGGGAGCACAAATTGGACTGAGTGGTCAGGGGAGATCAGCTTGGACTAGGGGAGGAGCAGGATCACTGAAAGGTTCTGGAAGCAGGATCTTGAAGGAGAAGAACTGGTGGTGGCAGAGGGGCAAGGACAGGAAGACGAATGTCATCTGGAGAACTATCTTCCTCGTCTTCTAAAATCAACAGGCGCCTTGTAACTTTGCCTCGACCAGCTTTCTCAACCAACACACATTGAGCATCTCTTGTGATCCCCATTCTAGACAAGGTGGAGGATGAGAAAAAGTCAGATTTCTTTAAGGATAAGAGTTTGTCTGACTCCAGAAATCTAACTCCAAACCGATTGAAAATCTTCATAAGCAGAAGATTGTAAGGCAGAGACTTGGATGCATTACATACGACTTGAAGCATTCTGTTTAACACAATGTATCCAATATGAAAGGGTTCACCTCTAAAAAACTGTCCAAGCAAGAAGATATGCATGCCACTGACATGATCTCTATGACCCTCTACGGGCAAAATGTTGTAATGAATCATTTGGTGAAACACTCTGGCCCTAAGATTCAAGTCCTTACTTTTCAGCTGTAGGGGAGAGCGATTGAGATCCTTGGCAATCAGCTTGACTAAATCCTTGCCCGCAGGCTTAGCAAGAAATGACGGAGTCGTTGTTTCCTCAAAGTATCTGCGAGATCCATTTAAAAACTCACAGCAGAGAATATCATGCATCATTTCCTAAGTGAGTTCAATATGCCGTCCATAGACATAACTTCTGAGAATAAGGGGTGTTGTGGAATGTTCTAGGTTGGCATAAAACATTCTAATGGAGGGTTCACAATAAGGGGCTTCAGAATCAAACAGCCCAATTAATCCCAATCGTAAGAAAGATTCTTCGAAATCCAAGCCAGCGAAATCGCGAAAAACTATTCCTCTAGAATGAATAATAGGTTTGAATTCAAAATCTTCATAATACCTATTAAAATCCGCTTGATTAATGAACTCATAGCTCGGCCAGACAAGAGGAGGAAGAACGAAAACAGATTGAGCACCTGCCAGATGAGAAGTCTTTTGTTTCTTCCTCGAGAAAACTTGGGGTGTGCGTGTGGAAGATGCCATTTGGAATTACCTGGGGTTTTGAGATGGAAAGTAGAAAGATTCATAATTAGCCTTGACAAACAGAGACAAAAAGGATTCGCAAGACAAACGAAAGGAATCGAGAGGTTTTAGGCGGGTTTTTCTTTTGAAAGATAGGGTTTCTGTAACCTTTTGAAAGAATATATATCTTCCATTTTTATCGTCCATGGAAAAACATCCATTTCTATTGTCCATTGTCAATGTCCATTGTTAACATCCATGACCACGTTTTCACAGAGAAGGAAATTGTGGAGATCGTCCATTTTGACAACATTGTCAACGTCCATTGTGACAACGTCCATGCCTTCATTGACCAATCTGCTCTATTGCTCAATATTCTCCAACAGAAGAAGAACCTCAGTTTTTCTCAATCCGAATGAGACCTAACCATATTCTAATATTATTGAAGGTCTTTTCATTTAATGGCTTAGTGAAGATATCTGCTAGCTGATCAACAAAATTAACAAATTTTAAGGTGATATCTCATTTCTGAACATGATCTCTAATAAAATGATATCTAATCTCGATGTGTTTTGTTCTAGAATGTTGGATAAGATTCTTTGAGATGTTAATGGCACTGGTGTTGTCAGGCCGAATGGGAATCCTATCATAGAAAAGATTATAATCTTCTAGAGTTTACTTCATCCAAAGCATTTGAGCACAGCAACTACTAGCAGCAATATATTCACTCTCGGCAGTTGAAAGAGCTACAGAACTCTGTTTCTTAGAATACCAGGACACAAGAGATTCTTCTAAGAATTGACATGTTCCAATAGTACTTTTTCTATCAACCAGACTTCCTGCATAGTCAGAGTCTGAATATCCAATTAAATCAAATGAAGTTCCCTTCGAATACCACAAACCTAAATCAGAAGTCCCACTTAAGTATTTGAAAATCCTCTTGACTGCACTAAGGTGGGATTCCTTAGGAGAAGTTTGAAATCTAGCACATAAGCAGACACTGAATAGAATATTTGGCCTGCTAGCCGTTAGATATAACAGAGAACCAATCGTACCTCTATACTTCTTAATATCCACACTTATCCCATTTTCATCTTTGTCTAATTTTGTAGTTGTACTCATGGGAGTTCTAGAGGACTTAGAGGAGTCTAACCCAAATTTCTTTAAGAGCTCCTTGATGTATTTTTCCTGACAGAAGAAAATGTCATCTAGAGTTTGACTAATCTGAAATCCTAAGAAGAATTTTAATTCCCCCATCATTCTCATTTCAAATTCACTTTGCATTAGGGAGGAAAACTCATCACACAAAGAGACATTAGTTGAACGAAAATAATGTCATCGACATAGATTTGAACTAAAATAATGTCTTTGTCCTTTTGCATGGTAAATAAGGTTGAATCGGTTTTGCCTTTTTTGAACTTTCTTTCCTCAAAAAAATTCTTCAACCTATCACACCAAGCTCTAGGAGCTTGTTTAAGTCCATAGAGAGCCTTTTTGAGCTTATATACGTGATCAGGTTTGTCAAAAACTTCAAATCCTAGGGGTTGTTCTACATAAACTTTGTCTAAGATATAACCATTTAATAATGCACTCTTAACGTCCATTTGAAAGAATGTGAAGTTTTTGTAGCAAGCATAGGCTAAGAGCATCCTAATAGATTTTAGTCTAACTACGGGTGCAAAGGTTTCCTCAAAGTCTATTCCTTCTTCTTGATTATAATCTTTGGCAACTAACCTAGTTTTGTTTCTAATAACAACACCATTTTCATCCAACTTATTCTTGAAAACTCATTTTGTTCCAATAATGGGATGATTGTCTGGTTTTAGAACAAGTTCCCAAACATTGTTCCTTTCGAATTGATTTAACTCATCTTGCATAGCAACTATCTAATTTTTATCCAATTCGGCTTTTTCAAATTTCTTAGGCTCTATTTGGGAAATAAAAGCAACATTAGCACAGAGATTCCTAAGGGAGGATCTAGTTTTTACTCCTAGGGAAGAGTCACCTAGAACTTCATCTAAGGGATAATTTCTTACATATTTCCAATCTCTGGGAAGTGCATCATTGTCATTCTTGACAGGGACAAATTCTAGAGATTTTTCACTTTGAAGGATTTCAGCAGATTTTTCTAAGGAAAGAGAATCCATTTGCTTTTCCAGAATATCATCCTCATCCATAATGATTGTGGGCTAGGGGTCTCATCAAAATTGACATGCACAGATTCTTCTACAACTAGAGTCCTATTGTTAAAAACTCTATAAGCTTTACTAGAAAGAGAATAACCAAGAAAAATTCCAAGATCAGATTTGGAATCGAATTTTCCCAAATTATCCTTGGTGTTTAGAATGAAGCACTTACATCCAAAGGCTCTAAAGTATTTGACAGTAGGGGTTTTTCCATTCCAAAGTTTGTAAGGAGTTTTCTCAAGAATAGGTCTTATGGAGACTCTGTTTAGCACATAACAAGCTATGGAAACAGCTTCTGCTAAGAAATACTTTGCAAAGGAATTTTCATTGAGCATGGTATGAGCCAGCTCTTAAAGAGACCTTTTTTCCTCTCAACAACTCTATTTTATTAAGGGGTTCTAGGAGAAGAGAAATTGTGCTCAATTCCATATTTGAGACACAAGAGTTCAATTTTTTCATTCTCGAATTCTCCACCATAATCACTACGAATAGCAACAATGGTGAGCTCCTTTTCATTTTGAACTCTCTTCCTAAAGCTAGAGAAGGTATCGAAAGTTTCATCTTTTGACTTGAGGAAGAATACCCAAGTGAACCTAGAGAAGTCATCTACAATGACAAATGCATAATGTTTGCTTCTTAGACTAGCAATATTTGAAGGACCGAAGAGATCCATATGGAGTAGTTGGAGAGGTTTGGACGTAGAAATTGCATTCTTTGATGCAAAAGAGCTTTTGATTTGCTTGCCCATTTGGCAAGCTTCACAGACTTTATCCTTCTCAAAAGATATTTTTGGAAGCCCTCTAACTAAATTATCCTTAGTAATCTTAGCTAAGGTATCCATGCCTACGTGACCTAGTCTTCTATGCCAAGTCCAACTATCATTTGAAGAATTTACAGCAAAATATTTTTCATCAACATGCTCAAAATTATCTAGATCAATAATATAGACATTTTATTTTCTGTAGCCTTTAAACAGAACATTGCCATTTGAAATGTCTTTGATCACACATGCATTTGATTTAAATGTTACTTTATAACCTTTGTCACACAATTGATTGATGCTAAACAGATTGTGTTTTAGCCCTTCAACTAACAAAATATTTTCTATAATAGGGTTGGCAGGATTACCTATATTGCCGATCCCAACAATTTTTCCTTTTTGATTTCCATCAAAAGTGACATTTCATTTCTTCTTGTTGACAAAGGCAAACTTGGTTGAGTCTCTCGTCATGCGCCACGAGCATCCATTGTCGACGTACCACTGGTTCTTTGTGGGAGAAACTTCAACCTACAAAACAGAAAATCAAGTTGTCTTCCTTGGTACCAAAATCTTTTGGGTCCTAGAGTTAGGTCTGGTTCCTTTAGGAACCCATTGCAATCCCCTACCAGGTTTAGTTTTTCCTAGTTTTAGAGGACATTCATAAGATTTATGTCCTACTTCATTGCATGCATGACAAGTAGAAGATTTAACAAAGAAATTCTTATATACTTTCTTTTTACTAAACCTATCATATCCTAAACCAGCTTTATCAAATGTAACTCTCTGGCTGCCTAATAGCATATTCAGGTTTTTGCTGCCATTAGTAAATTTCAGAACAATGTTATTTAAGTTTTCATTTCTACTTTTAAGATCAACTATCTCCTTTTCATGCAAACTTATCTCTTTAGCATGCTTTTCAATTAAGTCAGAATTCTCCTTTTTCAATAAGATGTATTTAGACTTAAGCATACCAAATTGCTTAGCTAAGTCATTAAAAGCATCAATCATATCACCATCATCGTCAACTTCACTATCACTATAAGAAATGCTAACCTCATTATCGTGTGCCATGAAGCAGAGATTTGCTACTTCTTCATCTTCGGATGAAGTGTCACTCTCACTGTCATCCCAAGTTGCCTTCATGGCTCTCTTCTTGAATTTCTTGGGATTTTTCTTTGTTTGAGGACATTCAGCCTTGATATGTCATGGCTTTCTACATTCAAAACAGGTGAGTTCCTTCTCCTTTTGAGGCTTCTCCCCCTTTGAGAATTTCCTCCCATGCATCCTTTTCCTTTGCTGAATCTTCTAGTAATAAGGGTTATGTCCTCATCATCATCTTCTTCCTCAGAGACTTCTTGTTTGCTCGAGGAAGCTTTGAGGGCAATGTCCTTTCTTTTTTAGATCTCCTTGTCCTTGAGATCTTCCTTCTCATTATCTCTCATTGTGATCTCATGTGTCATGAGAGATCCAATGAGTTCTTCTAACTTCATTACTTTGAGATCTTTTGCCTCTTGAATGGCTGTCACCTTGGGTTGTCAAGCTCTTGGTAGGCATCTAAAAATCTTTCTCACAAGTTCTTCACCTGGATAAGTCTTACCAAGAACTTTTAAGACATTAGTTATGTTAGTAAAACGAGTAAACATAGAGGAAATAGTCTTATTTTTCTCCATTGAGAATAGTTCATACTCATGTACAAGCATACTTAATATATTTTCTTTAACCTGGTTGGTTCCCTCATGTGTAATCTCTAGTAAGTGCCATATTTCTTGAGCACTATCGCACTCTTAAACCCTATTAAACTCGTCTCGGTTCAATGCACAGTATAGGGTGTTAATTGCCTTAGCATTTAGACTTAAATTTCTCTTATCTGATTCAGTTAATTCATGAGGGGCCTTTGAAACACTAACCTCATTTTCAATTTTCATAGCTCTAAATGGACCATTCTCTATAATATCCAGACGTCATAGTCTATAGCCTGAACAAAAATTTTCATCCTAGACTTCCAATAGACATAATCATTCCCATCAAAAAAATGGGGGTTAGAGATAGACTGTCCTTCTACATGTGCTGTGTTAGTGTTGAATGTCATTTTAGATATAACAGTATATTTCTAACTCACAAATATGACAATATTTAACCTCGCTCTGATACCAACTGTAGGACCGTTATTGTCTAAGATGGGTGGGTGAATTAGATTTTTCTCGCTTAATCTCTTTTACTTAATGTAATGTAAATTACTCAAGTTATTGCTTACTGATTCAAATAAACAGAGAGAGAGAAAAAAACAACACCGTGGTTTTTACGTGGTTCGGCTACCCTTGCCTACGTCCACGCTTCAAAGATATTTTCCTTGAAGTTTCACTACTTCTCTTCCACGAGAAAACTTGATTGGACTTCACGGGCGCCAATCAGCTGCCTTTACACTTTGATTGATCTTCACTGGCATCAATCATAGCCTTTACACTTTTACAAGATGAATACAGTTTTGCACATGGCTACACTCTCTCAACGGTATAAATCTCAAGTTAGGGAAAAGTAGAGAGCTGTAGAAAATTGCAGAGTATATCTCAGCCTTTTTGCTCGTGAATGTTCAAAAGGAATTTCAGCAAAAGTTGTTCTCCTGAGCTTAATTCTTCTATTTATACTCTGTCTGTGATTTGCTTCGCATTCGGAAATGTCCTTGTCTCCATACAAAAATATGACCGTTGGAGAGCTTTCCGTACTCAGAAAAATTATTCGTTGTGTTCTGGAGTCGCTATCGCTCACGATCTTTAAAGTTTGGATGATTGAGTCTTTGGACCAATGAGCTCGGATGAATGCGTCTTTCATTGTCGTGGACAACTGCGTCTGTCATTATTGTGGACGACTGCGTCTTTCATTGTCGTGGACGACAGCGTCTGTCATTAGTGTAGACGACTGCGTCTTTCATTTGCATGGACGATAGCGTCTGTCATTAGTGTGGATGACTGCGTCTTTCATTTGCGTGGATGACAACGTCTATCTTTCGCGTGGACGACTGCGTCTATTTCTATTTTATTTCACATGGACAACTGATTGTGGACTAATAAACACTTAACCAAAATTCGTCAGAAAAACGTAATACCCTTTTCAAAGGGCATTTTCAAATAAATACAATTTATAGTATAATCCAATATCATGTAAATCATAATCATCTAGATTAAACATAATTATCAAAAATATAGTTACTTAAATGCATTTAAGCTAACATGGTCAATGCCCCTCCGATCAACGGCGACTCTTCACGTTTTCTTCTCCGATTAACATTCTAGGTAAGCTTCTAGCATTTGGATGATTTAGTTTCCGGTTTAGGGCTAGGAAGCGATTGAAGATTTAGTTAGGGTTTTGTTAAAAACGTGGATTAAGGTTTGAAACCGATATGTTTACCGTGATTACGCCTCTAATGGAGGTATTTATGGTTATTGGACATAGTTGGTCAATATATAGGTGATTGTTGGAGTTTTTGGTTGTTGGAGATTTTGAAAACTCCATTAATGGAGGTTTATGAATGTCGAGCACAAATTGCTCGATAAAATACCTCAATGAGGTAAATTAGAGTTTTAAGAAACCTCACTTAGCTAGAAGTTTTGTTTAGCTTTTAAGAACGATTTATTTGAACATAGCTCTAATAACAGAACGGTGAAATGTTTTAGGTGACGAAGCTCGGAACGAGGCACTCGAATTGCTAAGGACACAAGGTAAGTCTTCGTGACTCGTTTGGCCGATTGGCCTACACCATAAGAGTAGTTGTTAATCGAGGTTTTGGTGAGTCTGGATGTCTTGGGCAGATAGGATTGGTAGTTAGGGCTTTTACCGTTATAGAATGCTCGTTCTAAGTTTTATTTACTGTTTCGTGTTCATTATATGTTTATTGCATCACTTATACTCTTGCATCATTGTTTCAAAAGAGCATGACAATGAATTACGCATACGTTTTCATAAAAAGAGAATGACTAATGAAAAGATAAGAATGCATGTAAGCACGGTCACATTGGGAAGGTGGTTCAGACATGGCTGTCCTATAGGTGAAGCATGTTTTCCCCCCTGGGTAGATGGAAGGGGCTATCCAATCGTCGGATGTGCCGTTTTCCATCTACTGAGAGTGAACCCCCGGTGATATCCTGCTATGTAACTAAATGAATAAAAAGATTGCATGATTTCTAAATAGCATATGCATTGCACGCATTTTCATTTACGTAGATTTATTGAGCCTTTAGCTCATAGAACGTCTCTATGGTGTAGTTGATATCGAAAAAGGTGAGGATGACAATCCTCAACCTGATGAACGCACGTGTTAAGGGAGAATGCTCGTGGGAGTGCGCTGGCGTAGTGAGTGCTATTTTGACCCTTAGGGGAAAGTTGTATAGGTATTTTGGTTGCGTGAACTTAGATAACATTAGAATGGTATAGATGACTCATTTTAGGGTGTTTGGTAACTGGATTGTTAATATATAGTGTTTTGATGATTAGTAGTATTTCGTTGTGTTTTGGATATTTTAAACTCGTAGGGATATATTCAGTTTTTAAACGGATCCACGCAGTTTGTTTTTATGAAATTTAGACTACATTTTCTAATACGTTTCGAGTCAGTGTTTTTGGTGATTGATGAATTGAGGAACGAATGAGGTTATGAATAATTTTATGTTGAAGTGTTTGTTATGAATTGTGTTTAGGTGTATGTGGTTGAAGAAACTAAGGAATGGAGAGTTAATCGGTGAAGTGGGAAGGGTGATGAATGCAAGGAGAAAGGAGGCAGCTCTCTGGAATTCGGAGTTCCAGAGAGCATGCTGATCGATCGCCAGAAGGGGCGATTGATCAGCATGTAAGTTGGCCAACTCTCTGGACAAACCAGAGAGTTAGCCGATCGATCCCCTGTGAGGGCGATCGATCGGCTATGATCGATCGCCAGAAGGGCGATCGATCGCCTGATAAGGGGGTGATCAATCGCCCCCAATTTTTATGCCATCGCCGATCGATCGGCTGTAATGGCCGATCGATCGGCTGGTGAATATTGGGCATGGTTTGCCCTTTTTGCCCCGGCTCTGATTTCTTCTTTATGTGTATGTCTCTAAACGATTTTTTAACGATTTCAGCGACTCTAGACTACGATTTAAAGCTTTAAAAGTCAAAATTTACTTAATGTTATAAAATGAAAAAATTTTACGGGAAATTCTAGGTTTAGGAATTGGGATCGTTACACTACTCATGTAATAATTTAAATTTCGAGGACGAAATTTCTTTTAAAGAGTAGAGATTGTAACAATTAGGGTTTCAAATTTATAATTCAAATTTGAAAATCCTCGATCAATCCAAGATTTGATTTTTGAAATTTCCAAATCAAACCAAATAAAATAAAATTTCAGATATTTCTTCAAAATGAGAGGAAAATCAAAATAAAATAAAAATCAAACATCACCACTTACCATCCGAAATAACCTGATTTGGGTCGTGCCATCAAAAATCCAGAATGAATCTGGACATTTCAAGGAGAAGTGTTCTGAATTCACTCATTTGATAATCCAGCATTGATCAGGCAATCGACCAGAGAATCCGATTTTGGACTGATTGAACCGAAAATCTAGGATGAATCTGGACTATCATATGGGAATGTTCAGAATCACTCGAACGTTCCCCCACCCTTCCCCCCCCCCCCCCCCCCCCCCCCCCCCCCTCTCGAAAATCCGATGCCGATCAAGTAACAGTCAAAAAATTTGAGCTGAATACGGATATCACGGGGCAAACCGCTCCTATAAATAGAAGAGGTTCAGTGAAGGAAAAATCACCCCTACAGCTCTCCTCTCCCTCTCGAGTTCTTCAGACCAAAAAAAAAAGAACTCACCTCGACCTTCAGACGAAGCGAGCTCCGACCACCGCTCAGCCTCCGACGAGAAGAAATTTCTCGGCTGTAAGCTCCGACCACCACTCGACCTCTGTTGACGAACCATCGGAGTAAGAATCTCTCATCTCTCCCTCTCTATTTTCACCTTCCTCTTGACTTCCCCGATCTCTCTCTCTGATACACTCTCACTCTTTCTCGACAGAGAACACGCGAAGAAGAAGAGGTGAAAAAAAAAAACTGAACCAGTTCACTTAAATCACAACCGAACCGGAACAACAGTGAAGCAAACTGAACTGGGCACTGTTCACTGGAACCAAATTTCCACCCGAATTAAACCAGACCGATCAAATATTGAACCGGTAAAAAATTTCTACCCAAATTCTTCTGAAGTTGGATAATTTAAGTGAGATTTTAATATTGACATTCGATTTAGGCAGGAAAATTTTGAAACTGTCCGAATGAATTCAAATTGATCCAACCGACCTGATCCGACCTAAGAATACAACGGTATTATTTTGGAATATTAGAACATCTCGATAAACAATAATTGCTCAGAAATCCAAGTAAGTGTAAATACAACGTTTTGTAACGTTTTGGCTACGGCTCTACATCACAGGATAAATATTATTTTCTCTATTATTATTTTATTTTATCACATGTTTTCGATGTTTGAGCACACATGCTAGTGCATTGACATAAATTTTTTAAAAAAAAAAAGATAAAATGGGTAGGACATTTGCATGTGTATGAAAATGATGGAATTGACGGCAAATACGTGATAACAAGAGTTTGAACATCAAAAGTAAAAGTAAAATATGACGAAGCCATGAGATACTAAGTTTTAAAAGAAGGTTGGGTTCCAACCATTTTTTAACAGTTAACAGAATTCGGTAAAAGTAAATATTTTGCAACTTGCACGTATTTTCACTTACTGAGTTTGTCTCATCGTTTTGTAACTTGTGATGTAAATGAATTTTCATCTAAGGAAGAACTGACGCTGATCGAGAATCCTCTAGAGGCAGGCGAGCATACAGAGGAAGAAGTTGATACTGGTCTTGAATAAAAGTTAAAGTTATGATTTTCTATCGTTAAAAGGATTTTATACATTTAGTTGCATTTAATTTCATTTTGTTAATCAGTTGGATTTTTTTATTATTAAAATACGTTATTGTTTTCAAATTAATAAGTGAGGTTTTATTTAATGTTGCTTAATATTTAATATTTGAAGTTGATTTCAAGTTTCCGCATAATAATTGATTTCGGCTAATTTCAATAATTTTGAACTAAGAAAATTAGGGTTTTGTAACGATCCAATTTGAAAATCAATTTGGAAAAAATTTTTAAGTTTCCAATTGGGGATAAATGAAAATAAATTTTGAGATCGTTATAAAGATATTGTTTATTTGGGTCGAAACCTACGTGACATTTTTAGTTCTCCAACCCTAAGTTGTGTCTTGTTTAGAGAGAAAACGCTACTGGTTTTTTTTTTTTTTTTGTCTTTTTTTTTTTTTAAGTAACATGAGATTATAAAGCCCCTATGGTACTTGTCCGGGTTCAGAGTCTTTCTTATATTAACACATGACAGTGAAGGTCGCTTGTCGCTCATGGGACGTAGGTTGGGCCTCAACCTTTTTTTTATTTTTTTGGTATGACCTAATTATGCGTTTCCAGAGTGACCTCATATGAACAAGAGATTCATTGGCGTCGCGACACCCCTCAAATTGTCAGACCGAGCATCATGCCCGATGTCACCCGGAAAAACTCAACCCAAAGTTTCTCCTTGTGATAGGCTAACCCCGTGTCCAGTCCATCATGAGATTATGGGTGTACCACCCAACTTGGATCGCATGTCAGCCCAATCCAGTATGATGATGACCATAACACGACGGGTTGCCACAAGAAAGACAAAAGACGACATAATCTTCCGTATGCACTCCACTCTTGGTAACGTGCATTTCATCCTCATCATTCCATTGCAAGATCTTCTTTTTATGGGTGGGTTTACTTATTAAACAAATATTAAACCAATGAATTCTTTAGGTTTAGTGAGTTGAAGAAATTGATTAAGTTGGGTTAATCCTTTCGTGTTCTCCACTCAAAGTAATGGCTACAGAAGATTAGCCAGCAACTATATACTCTTTTTTGGACATTTCTATTCATTTTATTTCTCATTTCCTACTAATTATGCCATTAAAAAAAACATAGAAATGTAATGATAATTTTAAAATTAAAAAAAAAAAAAAAAAAAAAAACCACAAAAGATCTCTGAGACAGCCCGCCCTGTGAAGAGTCTGTTGATTGTGAAGGCACAATCCATAACAGTAAGAGTGCACAATTGCATATCGTTTGGAGGAGTAAAAGTAAATGACTTATAAATAAAATTCTATTTTCTACCTGGTACAATGTGTTTTTAGCTGACTCTAAGAACAAATCTGTGCAGGTTAGATCCCAAAACGAACAATATTGTACTAGAACAGACTCCACAATCTCGTACCATGTATGATTGCAAAATGGTGGCAGATTATGTATGTTCATTTACAACCCTAGTTTTCTTTATTTAGGGTTTGAATGGTGACAAATAATGGATCATGAGAAATGTATGTGCTCTTTTTGGTTCATAACTGCCAGAGAGCTACGTCTATTTCTTCTTGTTCTCAACTTCAGGACCATGTTTTTAAACTTCTTCTTTTTCCTGGTTTTCTGCAGAAATTTCTGGTATTTTTGCTTCCCTTTTTACCTTTTGATATGGTGCTTTCTTTCGTTATATACCTTTTTCTCCCATTTTTATTTTGATTTTCATTGATTTGGATGTTGTAGAAACACTTTTTTTAGACTTTAGATAGCATCTAATTCATAAGTTTACGTATCAACCACACCATCTCCTATCCGAAGAAATCTGTGGTGACTCATCCTTGCGAGGACTTAGTTGAGACCCAAGACCAGGTGACGTGAGCACAATCTCATGTTGTATTGAGGTGCATTATGTATGTAGGATTCCATGTCCAATTAGTATAAGGTCTTTGGGGGAAAACCCCAAGAGCAAAAATTTGTCAGTTTCAGTCGAAAGCAGACAATTACTCGGTGGAGCTTTAAGTGTTACATTAGTGATATCAAATTCAAGCAACAATGTGGATGTCGGGGAAGCCGGGCTTTCTGAAATTGACCACATTTATCCATTGAAAATTTCTGGTTTTTAAGTGCATCATTCAATTTGCAACCAGTACATAATCTTTTGAGGTGAAAGTCAAGCGCAAAATTGTACAGAACTCAACCCAAAACAAACATGTCTTGAGGTGTTCACGGGATATAATTGTGATAACTTTGATACCAAAATGATAAACAAATTAAGAATCTTCTGTTTCATTGCTTTATTTCCCCGTCTGTTTCTGTCAGTGTTTGAAGGATTCAAGGAATAAACAAATCGAAAAATGATATCCATAAAATGCAATGGAAGAAATGTAGAATTTACTGGGATTAATGTTGTTGTTTCTTCCATTAGTGGGAGGTACCTAACTCTACTTTAATCTTCCACTTCACCTTTCCACCATTTCAGCCTAAACAAGTCTCCTCCTCCATAAATATCCTATCTTGATGCGTGTGTCCTCCACACTTCTTCTTCTTCTTCAATATCTTGAAAAAAAATCAGCTTGTTTCTGTCTTTAACTGCAGCTTTTTTAAAATGGAAAGCAAAACTTCTCCCATCAGTGATCTCGAGGATCAAAACACGATACAAGATTTTGATTACTCGAAGAGATCGCAATGGCTTCGAGCTGCTGTTTTAGGAGCGAATGACGGGTTGGTTTCTACTGCGTCGTTGATGATGGGAGTCAGTGCTGTAAAACAAGACAGCAAAGCCATGATTCTGACTGGTTTCGCTGGTTTAGTAGCCGGAGCCTGTAGCATGGCGATAGGAGAGTTTGTATCTGTTTATTCACAGTTGGATGTAGAGTTAGCTCAAATGAAGAGAGAGAAACAAAAGTGGGAGGTGAGAGAAAAGAATGGAGACGAAGAAGAAGAAGAAAAAGAAGAAGAGAGAAAAGAAGAAAGCCTGCCAAACCCTTTACAGGCAGCTGGAGCCTCAGCTTTGGCCTTCTCAGTTGGAGCCATTGTTCCTTTATTAGCTGCTTCGTTTATCAGTGGGTATAAGGCGAGACTGGGAGTGGTTGCAGCCGCAGTGACAATGGCTTTGATAGTTTTTGGATGGGCAGGGGCTGTGCTTGGAAAAGCTCCGCCGGTTAAGTCTGCTTCGAGGATTTTGGTTGGAGGGTGGCTAGCCATGGCTATAACTTTTGGACTCATCAAGTTGGTTGCTTCAAAGGGCCTCTCCTAGCCTTCATGGCTCTTGTTCAAAACTGATCATCTACTTGTCTTAGTTTTTCTTCAAAGATTTTAATCCAAGGTGTTATAATTATGTGACCATGTATGTAGTAAGATCATAAGCTCATCTCTCTCTCTCTCTCTCTCTCTCTCTCTCTCTCTCAAAACATGTCTTTGTATCAGTAAACTCTTTGAAGCAGAAGAGAATTACGTATCCAGAATAGATTTCAGTTGTAGCAAGGTAGGTCAAAGTTTTGATTTTTTGTTTGGGTTATTGGAAGTCTGATAAAACTTTGACGAATCTTGAGATTTTACATAAAGGGTAAATTCCAAAAAACACCATGAAGTATAGATATTTCCCGAAAAAATCCTCCAACTAAAAGTCATCGCAGTCAAAACCTCAAAGTTTTAAAAACTGTCAAAAAGAACCCTAGCGAGGCCCCGCATGCCCCCGAATTCACATTCGGGGGGCCGACTTCATTTTGCGGCCCCCGCATGGCAAATTTGCCTCTCAAGTGCGTTGCACGCATTAGTATTCGGCGGGCCGAATACTACTCCCGGCCCCCCGCACGCCACGGGGGGAAGATGCGGGTGCCTCTGGCCCTCGCTCACGTGCACTACACGCAAACCCGATTCGGGGGCACGTGCAGTGCACGTGAAAACATTTCAGGGGCCGCGAATCCAACTCGGGCCCCCGTTTGTTCTTGTTCTAAATGCGGGGGGCCGTGTGTTGCATTTGGCCCCCCGAATGTGCCCTAAATCCAAACACGAGGCCCCAAATATTTAATTCGGGGGGCCGAATGACCGTTGGTATTTATAAACTCAGCCCCCTGCGCACCCCCCGCACTCTGAAACCGAGAGGAAAAGCGGCAAAATTTTCGATTTTTTCCTGGAAAAATCTTCGAAAGTGCGTTGTCGTTGCGAGAAATCACAATAATCTTGCGCCTAATCGTCGAGAACCCCAAAAAAACCAAAACCCTATCACCGGCGAAACCCCGCCAAACCCGAGCCTTGCCTCCCAAATCCGACCCTTTCAATCCCTGAAAATCCCATAACCGACCTGTCGAAAAGCCAAAAATCGTCAAACCCTAGCCTGTTATTGTCGAAAATCTTCAAACCCGAGCCTTGCCTCACAAATCCGAACAATTTTCTCCAAAAATCCGAGGCTGAAATGGGTCTAAAAATATCGTTCAAACGCCCTCGCCCTCACATCTCCTCATCAGCAGCTGGCTCATCTTCGTCACAAAGGCCTCCGGCAGAAAGCGCCCCAACCACCGCCAGGTTCATTCTCGATCGATTTTCGAACCGAGGAATGTAAAAAGAGGTTCGATCGAGATATATCATTGCGGCCGATTATTTATGGGAAGACTGTCAACTTCGCTGGTTGGGAGTCTTTGCAGATCAAAGAAATGTTTGACAGCATTGGGTTGCAAGGGCTATACCAAATGAGTGGAGAGACTTGTGATCGCGTTGTTCGCTTATTTTATGCGAACTTGACCAGTACCGAATGGCAGGGGTGCATGAAGTCATATGTCTGTGGTAAGGAGATCTTGTTTTATGCCAGGCATGTGAATGAGCTGCTCGGATTTACGCTCGAGAGAGCTGTACAGTATTATTCTGCTTCTCGAGAGTGTGATTTCGCTAGAACACCCGAGGGGTTGCAATTTCTTCGATAGATTCACCGCAATGCAAATATTGAAAAATTCACCAAACCGAGATTGAAGGAGTTGAATGCCAAAGCTCGTGTTTTTCACAACCTCATCAGTCACTCGCTGCTGCCGAGGGATGGCCATAGAGATCTAGTCAACTGGATGGATCTCTATGTCATGGAGAAGATGTACAGCAGCACTTTGTTGGACCCCGGGTTCATGATATTGGGGCACGTGCACAAGATCGCCCGTACACGCAACAAAAATCTGTCGTATGGTACTTTGATTTGACGACTCGTGCAGAGATCACAGGTCAAGCTCCCCGCGGGAGAGCAGTTGAGAGCTCCCCAAGCCTTGGATGTATTTGCCAGGCTTCATCTATCTAGGATGGGTCTAGTCGAGATCTGCGGGCTTTGGATGCTTAAGGGGGAGCTGAGGACCAGCTGAGGACGCTCCAGCCGAGGATGCTCCGATGGAGGAGGACACCCCCACCACCATGACGGCGCCGCCTGTAACGACCCCAACCCAGTCAGGCCGTCACGTGTAGTGCCTTGACGTACATTTACTTCTAGTTTCATTTCATGACATAAAACTTTTCATTTTTCCTCGTGACACCATAAATCCTAGACTCGCATCATAAATCATTTAAGGTTTTATATATATATTCGAAAACTCGCGGACATATAACTTAAACAACGTCGACTAAAATCTTAAACCCACTGAACTCAACCCATAGACTTATTTAAGCTTATCATCCGCAGACCACGTGTCACCCACGTGACTTCATTAACTCGGCAGATGACATCCACCGCTCACATTCACAAAACATATCCACCGCTCACATTCACTGAATACATCCACCGCTCAGACCACGTGTTACCCACGTGACTTCATTAACTCGGCAGATGACATCCACCGCTCACATTCACCACTCACTTCTGTCGAGCGTCATCCACCGTTCAACAGTAATATCCCACATCTACCGATGACGTCAGCCGGATGACTCATTCACCTAGCATCCACCGGTCATTTCTGTCGAGCGACATCCACCGTTCAACAGTAATATCCCACATCTACCGATGACGTCAGCCGGATGACTCATTCACCCTGCATCCACCGGTTATTTCTGTCGAGCGACATCCACCGCTCAACAGTAATATCCTACATCTACTCATGATGTCAGCCGGATGACTCATTTACCCAGCATCCTCCCGTCATTTCTGTCGAGCGACTGAATACATCCACCGCTCACATTCACTGAATACATCCACCGCTCACATTCACTGAATACATCCACCGCTCACATTCACTGAATACATCCACCGCTCACATTCACTGAATACATCCACCGCTCACATTCACTGAATACATCCACCGCTCACATTCACTGAATACATCCACCGCTCACATTCACTGAATACATCCACCGCTCACATTCACTGAATACATCCACCGCTCACATTCACTGAATACATCCACCGCTCACATTCACTGAATACATCCACCGCTCAACAGTAATATCCCACATCTACCGATGACGTCAGCCGGATGACTCATTCACCTAGCATCCACCGGTCATTTCTGTCGAGCGACATCCACCGCTCAACAGTAATATCCCACATCTACCGATGACGTCAGCCGGATGACTCATTCACCTAGCATCCACCGGTCATTTCTGTCGAGCGACATCCACCGTTCAACAGTAATATCCCACATCTACCGATGACGTCAGCCGGATGACTCATTCACCTAGCATCCACCGGTCATTTCTGTCGAGCGACATCCACCGTTCAACAGTAATATCCCACATCTACCGATGACGTCAGCCGGATGACTCATTCACCTAGCATCCACCGGTCATTTCTGTCGAGCGACATCCACCGTTCAACAGTAATATCCCACATCTACCGATGACGTCAGCCGGATGACTCATTCACCTAGCATCCACCGGTCATTTCTGTCGAGCGACATCCACCGTTCAACAGTAATATCCCACATCTACCGATGACGTCAGCCGGATGACTCATTCACCTAGCATCCACCGGTCATTTCTGTCGAGCGACATCCACCGTTCAACAGTAATATCCCACATCTACCGATGACGTCAGCCGGATGACTCATTCACCTAGCATCCACCGGTCATTTCTGTCGAGCGACATCCACCGTTCAACAGTAATATCCCACATCTACCGATGACGTCAGCCGGATGACTCATTCACCTAGCATCCACCGGTCATTTCTGTCGAGCGACATCCACCGTTCAACAGTAATATCCCACATCTACCGATGACGTCAGCCGGATGACTCATTCACCTAGCATCCACCGGTCATTTCTGTCGAGCGACATCCACCGTTCAACAGTAATATCCCACATCTACCGATGACGTCAGCCGGATGACTCATTCACCTAGCATCCACCGGTCATTTCTGTCGAGCGACATCCACCGTTCAACAGTAATATCCCACATCTACCGATGACGTCAGCCGGATGACTCATTCACCTAGCATCCACCGGTCATTTCTGTCGAGCGACATCCACCGTTCAACAGTAATATCCCACATCTACCGATGACGTCAGCCGGATGACTCATTCACCTAGCATCCACCGGTCATTTCTGTCGAGCGACATCCACCGTTCAACAGTAATATCCCACATCTACCGATGACGTCAGCCGGATGACTCATTCACCTAGCATCCACCGGTCATTTCTGTCGAGCGACATCCACCGTTGAAATGTACAAATAAAACAGAACATTACACCAAAGAAAACTCAGTCATCCAGCGTATACCGTAGTACAAACCACAAACATCCAGACGTTGTCAACAACAAGCTTAACCTAGTACCCTTGTGATGCAGAGCCCTAATGGCCGAAAGTCTTAACGCACTCACTTACCTGAATTCCTTTGTTATGTCGTGCCTTCACTTGAATCATTTTCCACCTAGAACATTTCATACTTCAATGTTAAATATGTCCTGAATAATCTAAACTCAGAGCTGGTAAAATCTTAGCTAAAGAAATTATCCTAAATTCTACCTTGAACCTCTAAGGCATTTCACCGAGCACTTAGTGTGCATAGCTTAACTTTCAAAATATTAATGGCATCATCGCCTAAGCTGCTAGATTCATATAGATTTTAGATTCTCAAATAGAATATCGACAACGTCTAGGATTCTATACCAATGCCAATACAGAAGACTCGAAATATTGTCATTATTCAAACATTGTTCGATTCTAAGTCCTTAAACACCAACTAGTAATCATCCTTAATCGAAAGCTTAATGAGTGAATCACCTAAACCTTACCTGAGCTTTAAATCGTCGAAGAAGGAGGAGGAGAAATCTGTTGCTGAAGGAGGAAATTGCCAGAGGAAAATGTTGGCGACAGGAGGGTTTAAATGAAGTTTTAGACTTTCCAATTTCTACTTATACCAAATAAAACTAACTTAATTACAATTCTGCCACTAAACCTACTTTCATTTATAATCTCTTTATTACATAAATCACATCATAATTAATTGCAGGAAAAATTCCTGACCAAGGTGCTGGTTGTTACACCGCCAGTTGCCCCTGAGGTTGGCAGGATGTGGGAAAAGATGCAACAAATGCTTTTGGAGGACCGTCAGGAGCGTCAGCATATGCAGCAGAGGATTGAGTTCCTCATCGGCAGTGTCGAGGAGCTGACCCGGGGCCAAAAAAAGGTAGTTGAGTCACAGGACTATCTCAGTGAGTCTATTAGGGAGGTCACTGAGAAGCTGGAGAATTGGATGGCCAGCAGAGATGACGACGACGACGATATACCACCGGAGTAGTTTGATGTACATTATTGTTTATATTTCATTTGATGTACTTTTATTTGATTTTGATGTACATGACTGTTTATATTTACATTGATGTACATTTACTGGAACTGTTTGGGTATATATGTGTTATTTAAATTTGCAGGAACTATTTGAAGATAGCGATGGGGAGTCATAAAACAAACGAAATTCTGTCCAATTTTTCACTTTTTTAAATTAATTAATTAATTTCAATGAAATCGTTAATTTCAAATTATTAATATATCGAAAATATATTTTAGTAAATAAATTAATAAAGTAATGTATCTAAATTAATTTGTAATAAATGAATTTTTTAATTAATATAATTACTTTATTCACGTTATTAATTTCAATTAATTAAGTAATTAATGTATTGAAATAAAGTTATAAATTTCAATGAATTAAGTAATCAATGTATTGAAATAAAGTTAGGAATTTCAATTAATTAATGTAAGAAGCATAAAAAAATTAATTCATTAATCAAGTGTTTTATTCAAATTACTTATTGTATTTAAATGATTAGTTAAGTAAATAATTTATTAATTATTTTAGTAATTCCAATTAATTAAGTAATTAATGTGTTGAAATAAAGTTATGAATTTCAGTTAATTATTGTACAAAGCATAAAAAAATTAATTAATTACTTTATTCAACTTACTTAGTGTATTTAAATGATTAGTTAAGTAAATAATTTATTAATTACTTTAGTAATTCCAATTAACTAATAAATTATTTAATGTATTGAAATAAAGTTATGAATTTAAACTAATTTAAACAATTATAATGTAAAAAAAAATTAAATTACATTAACATAGATGAAATTCCACACAAACTACAACAGTCAATTTCTTCTGCTCCTGCCTCGGCCGGGCGTCGTAGATTCCTGCGATAGCATAAAAACTATATTAAAAAAAATGACAACGTATTTATGAGCGAATAGTTTAGAACTGTACTTGTGTCTCATCATTTGTGTTGTAACCATAAACGTGTCTTGGGAAGCAGCAGTGCCTAAAGTGGATCCTTGGTCAGGACAAGTGCGACTATTGTGCCCGTACTGCTGACAGATACCACACGACATCCTTGAGTTCCGCCTACTAGCTCTCGAACTTGACGGCTCATCGGCATCTCGCACTCTAGTCTTCTTGGGTCTACCAGGTTGGCGATATCTTTTTGGCGGGAATAGTTCCACCATACCTGGCACATCTGGCCACATTAATTGGCCATTCATAGGTTGAATAAAATTAGCGTACATCTGCAGAAATGTTACCCGGTGATAGCATGGATGCACGTAACTTTCCGGCTCCACTCTCATGAAAAATATGCATGAAATGGCATGGGCACACGAGATTCCAGTAAGCGTCCACCGGGTGCAGGAGCACTCCCACGTATTCAGGTCGACAACGAATTGTTCGTTGCCGTTGCTCACTTGAAATCGTGAACCTGCCGCGAGCGTAGGGCACCAATTTGCAGCTGCATCTGCGAGCTTCCCAATCTTTTTATATATTTGGGGACACAGGAGAGTCGTCAATCTCGCCATCTTCTCAAATTTTTTAACGATCCGAGTCATCATGTACGTTCGGATCGTCTCGAACATGGTGATGATCGGTTTGTCTCTGGCAGTCAATATAAGTGCATTGAATGACTCACACAAATTGTTTAAGCCAATATCGCACTTGGCAATCGGAGAGAAGGCATGACTAGCCCAATATCTAGGCTCTTCTCCTTGAAGCCATTCGTGGGCAGCGGTGCTGAGCCTTTGTAATTTTCTCATTTCTAAATTGAAATGAGCTCTTGTGGGTGCCCTAGCTGCCTTCCACATTGCTTCTCTATATGTTTTCCCCCAAAACAGCCCTTTAAAGTTTGCGTACATGTGCCGCAGGCAGAAACGGTGTTCGGCTTCACTAAATTCCTCATCCACGGCATTCTTCAAGCCCTGATATTAAAACAAAGTTAGTTAGTTACACACCTTAATTACACCACAACTAATTTAATTAAACAACATACTTTTTGTCGATTCGAAATAATCGTCCATCCGGCTCCATCTCCAGTGTACAAGTCTGCCTTCAAAAGTCTCAAAAACCACGTCCATGTTTCCTCGATCTCTTTTTCGACGTTGACAACAGCGACGGGATATATTCCATCGTTCGCGTCAATATTAACGGCTTGTCAGTAATTGTCTGGGACAAGAGCCCTTCAAGTGACATTCATCCAAACACATATACACTCTTTGGCAGACTAATGTGTCTCCCGCATCGTAAGTATGCACTGCAAAAGTGCTCCCTGAATTTGTTCTATGTATGTTGGCTTTGTACGACCATATTAACTTGTACTGTTCATTAGCCTTGCCTTCGTTAAGTGTGAGCGCAATGCTTCTCGCTCTTCTAGCAAGACTAGGTGTGATATGACATCTGTGGTCCATCCTCACTGTCTCTACAATGGAAGATATGTCCTACCTAGGGTGACTTTTTTGTAATGACCTCTTTTCCCAGCAAGATATTGTCCACTCTGGGGATTGGACCGTAGCCCAATATCCTCCCCTCACTGCTTTGTTTGGCGAGAACTTCCCGGAAGGTCACCCAACCTAGAATTGCTCTCGCCGAAGCACTTTTAACTTTGGAGTTCTTATGGGATCCGTTGTCAATTGTGCTTCAAAACGCGTCTTGCTATGTTAGGAGGGATCTCTTACATATGTTTCATTTCCATGTACTTCCCCAAGCGATGTGGGATTGTGACAACCTCCTCTTTACGACCCGGGATTCGCCTATACTCGAGTCTGGGATTCGCCTACACTCGGCTTAGGTTCCTAGGTTTGCCCCACAACTCGAGGTTTGCCCCGCAGTCGTACACATACGTTCACATTTGGGTCATCACACTTTTGAACCTTGCCAGGTAATGGTTTGCCACTCATTTTGCACTAACGTTTCTATTATCAACTATTCTGGCACAACTGTGAGTATCGACCAAAGTCTTTATTTGAAAGGTTTGCTCAGCTTGCTTTTGCGAGGCATGCAAAAGCCACTCACACCCTTCTGAACACTTAGCCCTCAATCGGCTACTAACACTTTTTAATGAATCTTATGTAACGCCCCGAGTTTTCTGAAATTTTCGGGAAGGATGCCGTGGTGCTTAATGGTTAGGAGTAAGGGAATTAGTGAGTCTAGGCAGCTAGGTATGACATAAGAAAGTTTTGAGAGACTTAGCTTTAATTCTACCGGGTCAATTTTATTTTAAATTATGTTTTAACGTGGGATTGGTTAGCAAAGTAGCGCACCGAGCCAGGGTGGGTTCGGGGGCGTTACACATAAACCCTTACATAACTAAGAAAATTTCTGACCAAATTTAAAACTTGCAGCGGAAAATCTTTGAGCAAAGCAAGGTCAAGCAAAATTGTAAAATAGTGTTTGATTAATCAATCAGAATTTTAAAGAAATGATTCAGTCGGAAGGGATGAAGGCTTAGACATGAAATGTTTAAAGTTTAAAAAGTCACACACAACATCTGCTGAACAAAGTCAACAAAAAGGGGGCGGAAATCAACCGAAGGCTTCCACCGGTGACGTCAGCCGGATGAATCACTCATCCAGCCTCTGCCAACCACAACATGACAAATCATTTGCTCACGCCTTCCGGTTAAACAAACTACATACACCGGTCACAAAACGACAAGACTTCTACTACATCATCCAGTTGGTTTAATACACGACATCCACCGGTCACTAAACAACAAAACTTATGCTACATCATCCGATTGGTTTAATACACGACATCCACCAGGTCACTAAACGACAAACTTATGCTACATCATCGATTGGTTTAATACACGACATCCACCGGTCACTAAACGACAAAACTTCTGCTTATATCTTCCGATAGACCAAAAACACACATTTCCTACACACATCATCCGATGACGTCAGCCGAATGATTCAATCCGTCAACATCAATCGGTGAACAAAACACACAACATCCACCGGTGAATTTCATTCCCCGATGATTGAACTTACAAATTTTACCCAAAACATTCAAAACCACCTGACCCTAAGTAACTTCAGAAATCCAACAAATAACCATTCAAAACCAATATATAAAAAATATATTCTTATCCAGTAAAAATCCCAAAGCTTGCAAACCAAATCAAATTCTTCACAGCAGAAGGAACTCAAATATTCTAATCCCTCAACCATTACTACTACCAAATTCTTTGCACTCTCAACAGGACATTAGGAAATTAAGCTCCACATACAGACAAATGTTAAACCGCCTCATCAAATACCAAAGCGTGGCATGAATATGCTTCAGCAACTTCACCTATTCCTCAGCAATTTCAGAAAATTCTTCAGTAGTTACCTCAGCACCTAGATCACAAAACTCATCTATTAGCCTAATGCTAAGCAAGTAAAGCAAAAATGAAATGAAATACTGAAACATAAATCCTAATCATGCAGTTTCTACTTTCACATCTCAGTTGCAATTTCGTTCATTCACTGATATGATTCCTCGGTTCCATTGGGAAGTGGATCAATTTTCCCAAAGTCATACATCCTATTCTCGATTAAGGGGCAGATTAGTTCCCTTAACAGCTGATCTGATCCCTCCATCCATTGAGAGTGGGATCGGTTCTCCCAAAGTAATAAATCCTCTACTCGATTAAGGGGCGGATTACTTCCCTTAATAGCTAATCTGTTTCAACCTGTTCATACCTTGCCATAACATTACATATGAAAATCATTTTCGTATTTCTTCGAAAACATGATACATGACATACAGAAAACACACAAACATGCATAAACCTACTGTTTTGTGATGTAAGCCCGAAGGCACACACAATACTTCACTTACCTGGTTTTTCCCCGATAGACTCCTAGTTAAAAGCTACCTCGAGAGTTGGCTCACCTAAAACATAAGCACAACCTTACTTAACTTCATTCTAAACCATTCAGAAATTTTAGGGGAAACTAGTTGAAAGCTCGGTTCCTCGAACATTCCCGATTCATCACCAAAACTTGAACTCAGCTCACACATACAGCATACCTAGAACACTCATTCTACCAGAAGCAAATCACAAAATATATAACCTATATTTATCCTAAACCATCAGCAAAAAGGGCTTAAAGAAGAACTCACCTACGCTGATGAAGAATCAGGCAAGAAAATCACTGAGAGAGAGTCTGTTGAGCGAGCCGAATACCAAACAAGGAAATGAAACAGTGGCGGCTAAAACCCTTAGCTAGCCGCTTTTAATACTAACCTTTGCAAAATTACACATTTGCCCTTGACCAACCAACTTTAACCTAATTGATCAACCAATTAAATTCACTTAGTTCCATACAAATAAACCTCAAAAGTGCAGCTATAAGAATATCAAGTTAGACAATTACCGGATGCTACATCTTATCCCTAATCCGTGTTTTACAGAATAATTTTTTATTTCGTCTTTCAGCTCTTTTAAAGTTGCATATTCTCTAGTAACAAAAAATTCCATATGAATTTCTTCTCTTACTTGAACGCTTTCTACCTCATCATCATCCGACATAACCGGTGTTCACAACTGATCGTCTAGAGTTCTGGATGTCGAACACACCGGTATTTGTTCATTTTCATCCGAGCCATCATCACCATGTGGAGGACTATCGTCTAGATAGAAATTCATTCCGGCATCACTATCTACTTCATCGTCATCCGACATAACCGGTGTTCACAGCTGATCGTCTAGAGTTCTGGATGTCGAACACACCGGTATTTGTTCATTTTCATCCGAGCCATCATCACCATGTGGAGGACTATCGTCCTAGATAGAAATTCATTCCGGCATCACTATCTACTTTATCGTCTAATTCGAACCATCTATTGGGATCAGAATCCATCGTTCTTGCTAAAACAGAGAAAATTAGACTGCGCAATGAAAATTTTCCAGAGAAATTTCGGTGATTTCTTCGAATGAAGGACGGAGCTCCTTAAATAATAAAGGAGTTCGGCCCCCCGATATGTCGACGCGGCCCCCCGCATCGTGTCAAATAATTACTGTGGGGGGCCGAGCATCCTACGCGGCCCCTTGCATGGATGGACATTCGGGGGGCCTTATCGGATTCGCGGCCCCCCGAATGTCAATCCACATATGTAATACCCAGCGTGTACGGATTTCGGATGTAATATATTATATTGTTATTTTATTATATAATAATTGCATTTTTGGTAAATATGTCAAATCAGGTCCGTTTCACGAAAAGAAAGCGTCATTACGATCTTAACGATTAATAGGAATTTTAAGGAAATTATGGGAATTTTTGGAGATTAAACGCTATATTCCGAGTTAATACATTTCTCGTAATGTAAAAGACGTTCTCAGTAAAAATAGCAAACGAGGTCCAAATTGCGAACAAACAGTTTTGTTAAATCCTAAATAGTAGGAGGGACTTATTGGCTGAATAGGGAAAGTTGGAGAAGTCGAATCGTTGGACGATTAGCGAAGCGAAGGACGAAACAAATAGAATTAAGTGCTAAGGGCAATTTAGTAATTTACCAAATCAATTTTATAAAAATAACCAAAATTCTTTTCTTCCTCATTCTTTCTTCTTTCTTCCCTGGAGCTCACGCGAACAGAGAGCTTCTCCTTCACTGGCCGCCTGGCGATTCTCAACAATCCGACCTCCGTTCTCTTCCGTTTCTCCTCCGTTCTTCGTTATTTCTCCTCCAATCGACGTTCTAGGTATGAACCTACAATCTTAGAGCTCATATTTCGATGATTTCAGAGTTTTAAACAATTAGGTTCGTTTAGGGTTTCGATTTAAAACGCGATTTAGGGTCCGAAATTAATAGGTTTACTGTGATTAAGCATATATTGAACGCATTGGACGAATTTAGATGATTATTGGACGAAGTTATAGCAATTTGTGAAAATGTTAAAAATTAGGGATTTTCGGGTTTTGGGGAAAAAGCTCGTAAATTGTAGTTTCGAGGCATCAATCGTAAATTGTTCATTAATATGCTCCGAATAGTTAAGTTGGACGTTTTAAGAAATTCGTTAGTTAAGGTTTTGTTAATTAGGACGTTTAGAAGCTTAAATTGTTTTAACATCGACCGTTATGTTTTACCTCAGATAAACAACGCTCGTGGACAGAGCTTGAACTGCTTTGGACACGAGGTAAGTTCTCGTGATTCTTCTCTGGCCGATTGGCCTACACCGTAAGTCGAATGTCGTTTCGAGGAGTTTGGTGACGCACTAGTTTATAATGTTTTGGTTGGGTAGATAGGTTTAATTGTTTTATAGATTTTGTTTTACAGTCTTGATGGTATGTATGCTGAGTGTTTAAATTCTGTTATGAACTGTTTATGCATCACGTGTTTTAAAGAAAGAGCATGAAAATGAATTTCCGCACGATGTTTTAAAATGGCGATGTGGCCTGGAGAGGGGCTTGACCTATTGTGGAGGCACGCAGGGGCTTGTCACAATACCACATCTATTATGTACTCGCAATGTGGCCTGGAGAGGGGCTCGATCTATTGTGGAGGCACGCAGGGGCTTGTCACAATACCACATTTATTATGCACTCATATGTATGGTCATGCGAGATGGGGCTCAGGCACGGCTGTACGTGTTGTAAGCGTGTACCCCCCTCTACTAGCTGGAAAGAGTAGTCCGACCGCTGGATGTGCTCTCTCCGGTTAGGAGGCTGAGATCTCGGTGACACCCACAGAGTAAAGTAAAGAAAATGTTGCATGATTTCTGAACTCACACGCATAGCATATAGTTGCATTTATGAGAGCTTGCTGAGATTTTTATCTCATAGTGTATTGTATGGTGTAGGTGACTTCGAGGATACAGGTGAGGACGAGATTCCTCCTCCAGAGTCTTGAGTCCAGTTGACGGAGGATAGCTGCGGTGGTGTGCTGGCGCAGTCGAGGCTTACCTGACCCGTGGGGACTGTATGTACAGATTTTGAGGGTTTAGGGACGCTACAACATATCAATAATTGATCTGTGGATGGACATGCGGGGGGCCCCCTGCATCAATTATTTGACACGACGCGGGGGGCCGCGAATCCAATACGGCCCCCGAATTTCCATTTATAGATCAATTATTGATCTATGAGGGATATTCGGGGGGGGCCCGAGTTGGATTTGCGGCCCCCCGAATTGGGTTTGCGTGCAGCACACCTGAGCGAGGGCCAGAGGCCCCCGCATCTTCCCCCCGTGGCGTGCAGGGGGCCGGGAATAGTATTCGGCCCGCCAGGGTTCTTTTTGATAATTTTTAAAACTTTGAGGTTTTGACTGCGACGACTTTTAGTTGGTGGAGTTTTTTGAGAGATACCCATATTCAGGGTGTTTTTTGAAATTTACCCAAATATTAAACAATATTTATCCAAATTTGAGATTCTAACAACCAATAACTATTGTTGGCCACTCAGAATATATAGGGATTTCATCAAATCCAATATGTTTTTCATTATTGTAATCAACTGAAAAGATTGATTCACCGTTCTATTTTTTTTATGGATTTTTACATTCACTCGTTAGATTTCCACGTCTTAATCTCAACTATATATTAACTCACGTTACACTCTTAGGTTCTTACAAGGATCCTCTGCGATTTAATATAAATATTTAAAATAATAAATTACATAATCAATTAATAATATTTGCGCGTAAATGTATATTATTATTTAGTTAGAAAATTCTCTAAATCATATCAATAATTGCAAAATTTTTTAACAAAGATTATTGATGACATTCTCCAAGTTACTGCAATATTTTATGGGAAAATAAATTACACTAGTTGTAAGGAAGATCCACACTGCAAGTGATTGTGAAGTATTAGAATTTGTTGATTTAAATTATTTTCAAGTCGATTGAAAAACATGTGTTTTGAATCTCATTCATAAAATTCATGATAAGGAAAAGATTGTTTTTAGACCATACTTGTAAACTCCCATAACGGCTCTTTTTCATAGCTTTATTTTAATCTATAAACGCATATAAACTTGATTGTGGTTACAATTTAATCTTTATATGTTGAATTTCCCGTTAACCCATGATTTTTTTTAAAAAAGCATTTTTGGATGTTGTTAGTATCTCAAATTTCATATTTTACTTGTTTGTTTTTTATTTGACACACGTTGGCCTGACAATCAGCTACAACTCTTAAAGTACTATAATTGACAAAGCAATTTCTGTCATTGTTTTTGTAATAATCCCCCAATAAAATAATTTGATAGACAACAACAACAAAAAGGAAACGGAAAATAATCAATACAGTACATAGAAGTGCATAATTACAAGTGAAGAAGCTAAACACTGGGGTGTCGGGTTTAAAATTTTACGAACAACACCCGTCGAGGCAAATGCCGAAAATTTTTTACTATAACAACAATTACGCCGGAAATGTCTGTAAAAAAATTGAAATCTCAAACCAACCAGCCTCTCTGCTGCATAATTTCTGCTTGTCACTTAAACATCTGCTGAAAAAGATCAAAAGTTGAACCACAACTTTGTTTTATGACCATTTCAAACTATGCTTGGGGGATGCCCTGCCCAGTTGCATATCGCTCGAGGCCATCGAGTTCTTATGCAGTCTACCAGAGGGGCATGTTGAGGAGGTTCGGGTTTTGCTACTTCGACGTTTTTCTCAGTCGACTCATCTGCCATGAACTCCTCAGGTGTCCATCTTGGGGGGACTGAAACCTTGAGCT
Organism: Begonia masoniana; assembly: GCA_022432975.1. Taxonomy (NCBI): domain Eukaryota; kingdom Viridiplantae; phylum Streptophyta; class Magnoliopsida; order Cucurbitales; family Begoniaceae; genus Begonia; species Begonia masoniana. The sequence continues at coordinate 24,199,108 of CM039502.1, forward strand.
TACTGAGCCGAGGTCTTTGAACTGGATTTTCAAATCCAGTGGTGGGTTGGCTGCCATTCAAATCTGACTTGGCAATGCCATTAAAGTGATAAAGATCAAAAATTTTCTTACCCATCATTCCTGTCGAGTCATTTAATCCTCCCAAGCTCTTGTCCAACTCCAAAATTACCTGCCAGAACTCGCTCCATACGATAAATCCTGTGCTGCAAAGGCGATCGAATTTCTCGGATGGAAGTTTTAAAGATGTTTCTTTGAGAACTTGATTAAAGCCTTCGACGCTGATGAAACCGCCACCTCCGCTTTGATCTTGGCCGTCGAAAGCTTTTCTAATCTGTGATTGTCTTTCTTCTAACTCGTTCTCATCCTGAACAGTGGAATCAAGAGCAAAGAGGACTGTGTAGTGGGATTCACTCCCAACAACCCATATTGGCCATTTTGGGCATTTCAAATTTTGGCCAACCTTACAGAAATTAAGTGATTCTAGCAGAGAAAGGAAGCCAACTTCAACGCTTGTAGATATGCCTCTCAGACACATTCCACTGCCTAAATCCATCCTTCCATCGAATACATTCGGGACTGCCTGCCCGCAGAGCAGCAAGTTTACAATTTCCTGTTCCATGAAGTTCATTATCTAGAAAGTAAATTCAGTAGATCCACTAGAGAAGCACAAAATGGATATCAAACATATACCTGTGAGGCATGTCCAAATGGAGCAGTGACTAGTGGGAGGCTTGGATCATCCCTGTCACCTTGAACCATATCCTATATTAAAAAAATAAATCAACAATTTGCATTTTGAAAATTTCTTTTTGGTGTTGATCTTAGGGTTCATGCGTTGGCCGTAGAATTGCATAAAAACAATTTCTTTCTTAGGTTGATGTTGGGCAGATCAGAGAATAAGACCGAAAACTTACCAGTCCTCTAGAAAGTAAAGCAGAAATCAGGAATAGCAGTGCACCCATACGACTTTCGAAAACTGGGAGGAGCTCCTGAATCCTCTGAAAGGCAATTGCTTGCGATTTGAATATCTGAACCCTCAGCACTTTCTGCAAAGCAGCCGCTGATCCAATTGAAAGACCATCAAGTGCTTTTGCAATGATCTATGAAAAACGTCACTTTTTTTTAAAGCTGAAGGCAAGATTAGATAGTCCAAAAAAGTTCAATTTGATACCAAAGTGATCTAGAGGACAACTTACTTCCTCCTTGATGCTGTTTTCAGATCCCATACATCCGTGGTCTGTAACACTCAAAGTTGCAACAGCGGCCGTTTCATTATTTCCACATAAAAACAAAATCTCACCCATGCTTCTGACCAAAGCTCTGTTGAAAGCGGTTAAATACAAAACTTAATACCCTTAAATCAAAAATTCCCTCGCAAAAATATAAATTTACCTACAAATAAGCAAAAGAGAGATGATAAACGAGAGGGAAACACAACTTGTGGATAATAAGTGCACAATAATAGTCAATATCCCACCAATACAGCTCTGATTCACAGTATAATTGTATTAAGAATCAGTTATCAGAACTAGTGCATGGTAAGATGCATGAGAAGCTACAGCCACAGGTGCAGAAGTAGACAGATGAGAGAAAACAAAATATATCTCTATATACATTTGCTAGTTAAAGCATCTTTAAATTGTGTGAATAATGGTATGCAAACTCATAGCAAATGAAAGCATTGTCCAAACATGCTCGTGGGCGGACATCAAACTGAAGCAAGGTTGACACTACGACAATAATTCTACACCGGGCACGTTAAGATGAGCACCCAACTAATAAAACTACAGGTAGAACCTTTGTATATTAGCACCAAAATAGACAACAAGTGTAGACTAGATAAAAACTGCAGATGATGGAGACTATGGAAGAAGATTACTGCTGCCACTAGAAATAAATTATTTACTTATGATGGAAATACATGTCATAAGTAAGGTAAATTGTTTTTAGAAATACTAACGAATACGTGAAACTCTAATTTATTTGTTTCATCTAATTTTGTATTTTCTCAATACAAACATGATATAAATCCCGCAAGGTTTAATAAAAAGATAAAATAAACATTACAAAGTAACCAGACGAGCGAGATGACTACTAATTCTCCCAAAATAAGCAGACATTAGATTTCTCCTTAAATTATTTTCTCAAAAGATCACTCTTTCTTATGGTATAATCTCTCTTTAAATTAAAACATCTAGAGAATACAAAAAGACATAATTAAAATATTATCTAAGAATCTTAAAAGACAACTACTTAACATTTTATTTTCCTTAATGAACTTCATTGGAACTCCATTAAGACATTCCTACGTTTATATTAAAAACCAAAATATTAAAACAATTTAGATATTACTATCTGCCTCTTTCATCTCTCCCTTACTTTTTTTTTCTTTTAATCCATCTTTGTTTCTAAATCCTTAATCCCTCAGTTTCTTTCCCCTGATAAAGAATTCCTCGATCCATCTTGCTTCAACTTTGTACAACCACAGCTTTGCAAGATTTTATACAACTTTCAACACTCTCAACCTACTAATATCTCACCTCATTTTCTCTTCCTTTCACTCAAAAATCTTATCCCTTTTAATCTTATTCATGCTTGTGCCTTACACATGACCTTTTTCTGTTGACTGACATTCTTCTCAAGCTTTTCTATTTGCTTGACATCTTAAACTTCCAAGACAGATCCTACACATTTACATTGCCATTACAAGTGAGTGCATAAGCCATTGATGCACTAGTCAGCATCTTCTTGCAGCAACAAAGTATTAGTTGTCTTCATTTTTTTATCAATGGAATCCAAGTTGTTACCTCATCACAGCTGTCATCGCAATACATCAAGGTATGGATCTATAGGTTTCAAGGCCGCCAGTCCATCACTGTGGTCAAAAGGGTGCATGAGTTATCACTACAAGAGAACTTTTTTCGGAAATGAGCCAGAGGTATTTGGTAGAAACAGGTTCACCAGTTGGGTTTAATACATTCCAATTAAACTCAAGTAGTTCAGACATTTGCCTTATTCTAATCAGATTGACAAAATTATAAAATGGAAACTAGTTCCATGACTATTTCTGCCTTAAAACGATTGTGCTTCTAGTTATTTTATAAAATCATAATAATTGAGTTACATTGCCCATTTTCAAACCACAACATTTAGATATTCTTTTTTTTTTTTTTGACATTATGAATGCATTGAACAACTAAGTTTACTTTGGCGAAAAATTTACAACTGAGCTTAAGGCCACATATTATAAAGCATTAGATATCATGCATTCACACCTATTTCTCTTCTCTGATCTTTCCTACATAAAAAAATCAGCCCAAAAGTCCAGACTCTAAATTTTTCAAGTATCAAATTTTACAGAACTATTTAAAGTTAAGATAAATTGGAATGATAACCAATAACTGTAATCATACTAAAAAAGCACAATGCAGATCATGTAAGTATCACCTCGCTTTCGCATCTTCGGTAAGAGAAGCAAAATCAGTTTTTACAGCGCCTTGGCATTTAAACAATCTCTCCCTGCCAAAGGTTTTAGACAAACTTGGTGTTTGAGCAACATTTTTTAATTCTTCTGGGAGGATAAGGAGGTACTTGATGACGTATGCCTGCAAAATTATTGGTGCAGAAACATTTAATTAACTTGCAACCCCTGTATGCTCAAGTAAAAACTAAATGTTGTAGTATCAGAAATAAATGTATCATATAAACAAACAAATATAAGTCAACATACCATTAAAGTGCCTTCTCTAATGAGTCAAACAAAACTTTTTTAATTAAAGTTGTGAATTGAAATACAGCTTTACAAAGTATATTGAGAGGATTTCATATATATTCTAGAATATATTTACACACTAAGTTTACTCACAAAGTATATTTAACAGTGAGTAAATAGAACAATCTTGGAGTACCTTGAGAAATAAAACAAAACTTAGCCTTGTCTTTCTTTGTAAACGATGATATTTTCCTCATTAAAATGATCAGGTGCAGAGCCATGATTATAGGACTGCTAAAGAATCATATTTAACAACCTTAGTAGATGTTTGCTACAAACATTAATGCTTTAGTAAACAAACAGGTTTAGACCTTAAATAGAATAATAATAACTATGGAAAAAAATGACAGAAATGTAAAACGTTGCAGAAAAGACAAATCACTCTAGTAGCCAGAAACTATGAGTATCTCTACCGCTCACTTACTTTCCCAACCCTATCCTTAAGTTCTATTTGACACCTAAACTAATGTACACACAGGAAAAAATTTCAAATGAAAACAGATTTTAACTTTCCATCGAATCAAAGTCAACATAAAATCACCTATTTGAAATGTATTACAATGCAAATTTTAAGCAGTTGCACAAGTAAATTGTATTTGTCAAAAGTAACATATGAATAAAGCATTGTTCACAATCACCAGCACGTTATTTATCAAGAAAAATCAGTAACATATTAGATTGAATAAAACAGAGTGCATAAAGTTTTTGAGGAAAAAAAACAAATTACTTGAATAGCAGCTAGAACGCCACAAGGCCCACCTTCATGCTGTACTAGACCCATAGATGTCTCAGGATCAGGGCTGAACCTACGGGAAATATATTTTTCAAAAACTATTAGCAATAGAAGGAAAGTACTTTTTTAGTAAATATATGTATTTAAAACAACCATTATTGGTTCGGAGAACAATTGAACATATATAAATATTTATTTACTTGACTTAAGGATGCTCAAATGATTGGTCAGATCATTTATTGCTAATATTTTAATCCCATTCAATTTATTCAGACAACTATAATGTCAAAAAAATCCTGTCTAACAGACATAGTTGATCCATCCTCCCATATTTAACAAGCGAACAGATCACTTCGGGTGAGGTTAATCAGTTCTTTGTACCATATGCAATGAGTCGAAAAGTCTATATTGCTTAGAACACATCTTTCTAGACTCTAGGATGTAAAAATTAAGTATTCTGAATGCCAAAATATAACCAATTTTTCATACATGCATTGGAAATTTTCAATAAATCCTAAGAAGGATAATTATCTTTAATACAAATAACATATTAACTTTCAATTTGTAAATGATAAAGTTGGTTTTAATGGTTGGCTTAGAAATCTGATCTTTTTCTTCTCAAAATTTGGTCAGTTTTTATTTTCACAATCAGAATCAATTCAAGAGGTAAACGATTTACCAAATCTCAAGTTCAACTTCCTAATAACATTTTTTCTTACAATTGGTTGTTCAACATCAAGCATAGCCCAAGGTAAACTAGCATGAAGAATTGAAACACTCTAGCCATTACTTATTTGAATCATTATATCATAATGCAATTCCAACCAAGTAAGAATCATCTAAAATCAATCAGACTACAACATTATATCATATTGGTTATTGTCAAATCCATCGAATTTGCATAGCATAAGTGTCAACCACAGCAAAGGTCAATAATGCCATAATACTAATCTGACATTTGACAATGACCAATATGTATGTGACTAATACCTCTTAAACCAACCACTTTTGTAATTCTCTTAGCTAGTTTTTGTATTTCATTAAAGGCATTTTCCAGGAATAAACATCATTCCTGCAAATATTCTACGAGATTGCAACTGACATAATGAGATTAAAAATTAAGTACAACCCTCTTGAACCATTTCAAACATTAAATTAATCAGCAACCAAAGCCACAAGAGATGGCAATATGCAAACCCAAGTGCGCTGAAGAAAATATTCATAGAGGAAACAGTGACACATAAAATATCACACAGATATTATCTATAGATTGAAATCAGGAACCAACCATTCCCCAGTCTCAGCAGAATTGTGATAAATTGATTATAATGATAAATCCCATTAATTATTCACCTACCCAAAATTTTAGAACAAATACACAGTTTACAAAATTCAGATGATTCGATTTTGCGACTACCCGATAAGACAATGGTTTAATTTGATACGAGAATTCAAACGTTAAACTATAGGAATCCCAATTCACCATAGATAACCTTCTATAAGACTTTCAAACAAGTAAATATCATCAAATGGGAGAATCTTGATAAACCATCACAATATCAGATCTCGGAGCTTCCACGTGGATTTTTTGTGCATGTATAATAAATTGATATTAGCAATTATGAACGCTGGTATACATTTGCCACTCAAGTAATGGGGGAAGTAGCAAATAAGAAAAATTTGAGCTTAGATGAGTTGAGAAAAAGCAGTTTCTGCATTGAATAGATGTTACAATTTACATGTAAAAGGCACACGAAGAGAATTTCAACAACCTTATGTATAACTGATCACTTTTAACTATGAATTATGACAATCTACTTAAATAAGAGAAGATTCTAAACATGTAGAGATACAATATGAAACAAATGCTCAGCAACAAACCTTATGCCTTGATTACTCCATTGCACGAGAATGTCCTTTGACACTTCAGACCCAAACACCATTGAAAACAACTGGTTTACTTCCTTTGCAGAGAGCTTCGTCCCCAAATTCATACCTTCCACGCTCAATTCCCTCTCTTTATTCTCCACCTTGAAGGGCGAACGAATTACTGCTGCTACCGAGGTTGTGGCGCTCTTAGAAGCAAGCATCCGCTTCTCAGCAGCAGCAGCCATAAGTTCCCTCTGCATCCGTCGAGTCTTCACCTCCGACGACTCGTCCGTCGAGTCAGTAGGAGCTCCAATAAGAAAATCCGTTGGCTTGCTTCGCTTGGGCTCAGGTAGAGAGTGCTGCTGCATACTCATCCTCAAGGCCATTCGAAAATCTTCATCCTCCTGATCCGCCATGTTCAACACCACAATAAAATTTGGAAGTCCAAGAAATTAGGGTTCCAATTCCAACGAAGGAAAAGGATGACAAATCCACGCTCGTATATATCAAATTCGTACCAGCAAAAATTACAGAATTCGATCGGAGATGACTGGGGAGAGGAGAGGAGAGCAGAAGGTAGAATCGAAATTTCACAAATCGGATAGGGATAAAAAAGGAAAAAAGAAACAAATTTCCGCAATGTGTAAGTTACTGTATTGTCCTTAACTTTCTTGTGTTACAGCGCTAACTTTCAGAAACTTAAGGGGTATAATTGTCTACTTCTAGTGGCAACCGGAGGGTACTTAACGTCCAAATGAAGAAACCAAGAGAAGTTTGTTTGAGAGTTGGATTTGGTCGTGAAGGGTAGAATTAATTTTATCGTTATGCATGGTGGGCCTTCTAAGGTCCTCAACGGTCGGCCAGCATGAGTGCTCCCGGCCGGTCCTAAAAAAAGATTAACAAATTCGCACAGACTCCAACTTCATTTTATGAGGGTGGGTTTTCGAGCCACCAATAAGATAGGGGCTTTTTTTCGTTTAAATAAAATAGGCCCCCGATATTCTTTAGAATGTCGCGGCTTTTACTGTTTAATCGACCGTTTTGAGTCTCTCCAACGACCAGTAACAACCTAAATTGATAGATGTAAGCACACAAGTCTTGACTCTCTCACTTTCATTCTCTCATATTCAAGACTCGCAGGCCCGACCACAAGAGTGGCCCAGTCTAGCCAAAACTTTGGCTCAACTTAATGCTGACTAGCCCCAACCTGGGTCGTGTTTCAATGAGCAAGGTCGGGGTCGATGAAGCTGAATGTATAGTGTGTTATTAATAATTACAAGTTAATTTAATAATTAAATTTGTCCAAAATTCATTAAAAAATATGTAATGTTATATCACTTAATTGATGTGATTATGATAGATTATAACTAGTAAATTTAATATATTTTATTTCACATAAACGTTATATTAAAAATATAAATGCAAAATATTATCATTAAATAATTTAATTAAGTAAATGAGTTTTGTGTTATTTATAGAACTAAACAATTTTGTCTCCCTAACTCTTAATGATGGTACATTATACACTTTTTAAATACGATTAATAACGAAATTTTCTATAATTTTTACGATAAAAAAAATATATAATTTAAGCACCACATATCGTTTAGATTCTTACAAAAAGACCATCTCCATTTGTTCCATCACGATATTCTTGGAGATACAGGCGTGCAGATGTATACACACGTGTTTTTTTTTTTAGAAATTAAAATAAATTTTGGAAGTATATAGAATCGCGAAAAAGTAGTAACGTGTCACAAAAATAGTAAGGCAACGTGATTCCCACATACAAAAAGATAATAATGGGGAAAGCTCAATTTTGTGGTAGGGTATTTGGTAGAGGATATAATCATAACTCTACATTTCCTCATGTGCCTAATTTCCAACCAATGGAAAATAAAGATAATTTTAAAAAATGAACACTATCTTAGGATAAATCAAATCAATTATCATTTAATACACAAGAAATAGTACATTTTATCTCTAAATTTATGTTTTTTTTTTTTAATTTAAAACGCACGTGTTTGAATTAGATGGACATGTTTGTCTGGCATGTGACAAACCTAAGTTAAGCACATACCTGTTTTGTTCTTATCATTCACCATCTATCTATGGCATTTATCATCATCTTCCTCTCCCAATAGTGCCCATCAATACCTAATTCTTCCATTTCATTGTTTAAACCTCAAAATAAAATGTTATTTGATAAAAAATAGTAAAACAAACTATTTTGGACGTAAAATTTCCTATATGCTGACTTAAAATGTTACAGATGTACGCATCATGTTACCTTGTGAGAAATACTTGGTGCGTGATAGTTAAAAGTAGAGGTTTCGTTGAATGTTTTTTTTTTTAAATGGAACATTACGAGAACAAGTGGCAATATCCGCGTTGCGTTTTAATTTATAAGTTCAACAATTTGAAGATCATATTGTAGAAAATCATTTAGAGGTTGTAACTCTCGGTCTAGTAATTATGAGTGTAGGATTCCTAATCAAAATTGTTTCAGCACCATTTCATAATTGAGCACCAGATGTATCAATAGAATTTGATCAATTCTTTTTTCTGTCGTTAAGGTAAAGAACTGAATTCTCTTTCTTTATCATCAATCGAATCACTGTTCGAGACCCAGGATTCTATTTTATCATCAATCAAATCACCGTTCACATTTTTTTCTTTTTCTTATCAATGAATATATCTCTTTACTTGTATGACTTAGATGTCTCGTATTTCTCAAAGAAACTATTCGACTGATGGGATTTGGTATGATACTTATGAGATTGATGAGATTTATATTCCTAAAGGCAAGAATATCTTGAAGCCTATTAATAGTAAAAGAGTTGCATAATGCAATATCACTTGGAAAATGCAGAGGAGATCAACTAGTGGTAGATTTCTCTCTCTAGACTAACAACAAGCATTTGAAGTGAGACTTAAGAATAAAATCATACGAGTCTTGGAATAAAATAGATAGGATAATAGCATATTGAACCTTAACTTATTTTTTTACGAAAGGAACTTCCACTTTTCAGTTGTTAGCATTCTAAATTTTACTATCAATTTCTCTATTAAATCCAGCACGTGATGACTATGTTTTTTATTTAATAAGTTGTTTTAATCTGAATTATAACTCTTCTGGTAATTTCTAACCCATTTTCAAACTCTATCACACAATCGATATATTCTAAATCATTAGAGAGAAAATCAACGAAGTTCAAAATTGAGTTTAAAAAACACTTTATTAAATTGAAAACCGGGGTATACACGTTATAGATTTAATAATAAATTGAGAGTAACGTCCAAATTACTAACAACTAAAAAATAAAAGTTTTATTTCTAAAAAAAAAAAATAGTAATGAATCTAAACATTATAATTTAAATTGCACTTTACCCAATTAAATAATATCTTTTTGGCAGTGCGAGATTCCACGTGTATAATCTGAGGATAATGATTTAAATATAACAACGATATAAGCCACGTTTAAATTTGAAAAGTTCTTCCATCTCGAAAAGAAAATGCACTCGATTCCACAAGTGTAAAGTATGAAAGTGATTCTATAGAGGGTTATCTTTTTTTCATTTGACGAGAAATAGAATTTGTTCCGAAGCAATAACATAAAATAACAAACCAAATTAGATTCAACTAAGTTGTTGACAAATGTTATACACAGTACATGTCCACTAAGTATTGTGTAATGGCTTTATTTTAATGTCATACAAATGTACAATTATGAAAGTGCTCTCCTTTCACTAAGAGTGACCAATCAACCTCTTCAATTATATTAAGGATTAAAGTAGTAGCCACTGCTAGAACTTGATTCTCCCACAAATGATCATATTTTAATCAATAATCAACTCAAAATCATTGTCTTTCCTAGCTTATTATATACATTGTTTGTGCTCCACAAATGTTACACCACGAAAGATATTCGATTATCGGATGCTTATACAATCTTTCGTAAAAGATAGGAGATCGATTTCCCATGTCAGACCAACAAATCGCGTGTTTTATTATTATTATTGTTGTATCATTATCATTGTAACTAGATCTAAGGGTCTAATGAAATAATTAGTGTATTTATGTCGTTTTCTCCCTATGCGCTTTTTCATCGATTGACTTTTTTTGTCATATTTTTTATTGTTGCATGAGGAAACTTTTAATAATTTGAGAAAATGTCGTATTGTTTTAATATAGTAGATTAAAGAGGAAAGATATATCTTTCTAAATCAAGAACACTAAACTTTTCTCGGCCAGATATTACCAAATTATCGACGAATCCCGACAACTATTATTGCAAAGGTATTTTACTAATTTTAAAAGGAAAAGGGTTAAATGTGCCTTTTTTTCTTAAGTTGGATTAGATAGCCTTAATTTTGTGGCTAAAATTATGATCAAATACTTGTATTAGTAGCTATTGTAAAAAAAAAAAATCTTAAAACTAAGGGAACGTTAACAAGCTCGTCTTTAAACTATATTATGTTAACAAAATCACCATATGTGGGCTCCTATTTTTAACGAGCGGGCTCTCGTCTTTTAATTTTTTGTTAAAAAATTACATTTATTTCATGATTATCGAAGAAAAAATAAAATAAATAAATGTATTCCCTTATTTGAAGCAGAATCAAAAGCCTAGTTATAGGCTTTTTAAAAAAGGTTATTTCTCAAAATCCATTTATTGATATCTAGACCCACCATGTCTCCAGCATAAATTAAAAGCATGAGATGAGTCACGCTCAAGCATTTTCTGTCTACTATCTAATCTACATAACAAGGTGAACCCTAGAAATCTTGACCCAATCCGAGAAGTCAATTTATCATTGTTGGAATATGGGAATTCTTTTAAGTAACGTTATTTTTACTCTCTAACGCAAAATTGATTAATTGGTGCAACGAAATCTTTCATTTTAAGTGCACAAAATTAAAGCATAAATAAAACATTACCTTTTTCTTTTTGGGTTAGATCAAGCTCATGTTTTAATATTAAGGTTTTCTAATTACTCTATAAATTCATTTTGAGTCTCAAAATCGAATTGTACATTAATAAATTCTTAGCTTATGGCCATCGTTTTTCCTGTCAATGTTTTTTTACATAAAATCTTGGTGTTATTCAAATTCAATTTATAGAAAAAAATGATGAAGGGGGGCACTCGAAATCTTTTAATTTACTTAGATCGCTTCTCTTTATTATTGTCCACAGCTAAAGATCAGTTGTTACAAAAAATAATGTTATATTTACTCTTTTAAAAAATTTATTGACGTGTCAGATAATAACTATTATAATTAATGTAATAAACTTAACTATTTATAATTTAGTTAAATTTATTACATCAAATAACTAATCATTTTTTACACGTACGTAAGTTTTTAAGAGAGCAGAATAAAATTGTAAATATAGCGTTACTCTTTTGCAAAAGACGATAACAACTATCGACTATCGACGAGACATTTACTTATCGAACACAATTTATATATTTATCACCATAATTATTTGATGATCATTGTTATTGTGAAAATGACACTTCAAAAATCGTGTGTTGAGCGGTTATACTATCTTTGAGGCTTGGTTTATTACTCCCCTTATTTACAATGTAGTTCTCTTTTGGATGACAAGTACATACGAGACATAAAATGACTGGTCAAAAAATCCCGACAAGGAAAAACATATTAAATTTATTTAAAAAATCTCTAGATATATTACTCCACTTAAATATATGAAAAATCAAAAAAACAAAAAAACAAACAAATTCTATATATATAGCATAGGACGTTGGTAAAATGGAAGGGAAAGAAGAGAAAATGACAAAAGCAGTGAGCAGTATCCTCAGGTATGGCGTGGCTATGGAGAACTACAAGCCTTACGCTGCAATGGTTTTTGTCCAGTTAGCTTACGCAGGCATGGCTTTGTTCTCCAAAGCAGCAGTTTCCGATGGGATGAACCCTCATATCTTCGTCTTCTACCGCCAAGCCTTTGCTTCTCTTGCGTTGGCGCCATTCTCTGTCTTCTTTGAAAGGTGGGTTGTCTTCTTCTCTTCGATCTGCTCAGTTTCATCCGGCTGTTCTTATGTTTTTGGCTGCAGGAAAAGTTCTTGTGCGATTTCCTTCAACCTGCTATGTCAAATCTTCATGGTTTCTCTATGTGGGTATGTTTGGAAGTCGGTCGTTCTTGATTTTTGAGCTGAAACCTTTCTTTATTTATTTTTTTGTTAAAATCAATTTTAACTTCTTGAACTGAAAACTCTAACAACTAATATTTTAAATTATCCAAAATATAACAAATCAAACCAAAACAAGGCCAATCACCTCCCATTTTGAATTTATATATTGTCAAGAATCGGTCCCTTGTTTTTAAAATTAGGTTTGAAAATAGGGGTCACAGTCCCAGATCGAGACCTCGTTCTCAAGCGTAATGTTTAAGTACGGGGGCCGTTTCAGGGCGGAGACCCTCATTCTTAAACATTACGTTTGATAACAGAGCCCCGATCCGGGGCAGTGACCCTATTCTCAGCCCTAATTTTGAGAACATTATGCTTGAGAACATGACACCGATCTATATACTTTGTTAACTCTTCATCCTTCAATGATTGCCTCTTTCATTAGTTGCAGAGAAATGGGGACGAGAAAATGAGAAGGAACTTGAATGACTGTCTTTTCTATTTTGAGAAACAGTTCGTAAGTACTGAACAGAATGGGGGGTAATCAGCCCCCCGTTTTCAGTGTAAATTCAGAACGGAGGGTCATCGACCCCGCCAGGATTTGATTTGTTACATTTTGAATAGTTTAAGGTTTTAGTTGTTAGGATTTTTAGTTTATGAGGTGTTTCAAACTAATCTCATACTTTAGGGTTCAAATTGGTTTTAACCTTTTTTTTTTTTTTTTTTTTCTTGAATATTTTGTTTAGGGTGACGCTGAGTTTGAATCTTTACTACGTTGCGATCGGCCAAACTTCTGCAACATTTGCTGCGGCCACCACCAACGCTATTCCAGCCATTACCTTCATTTTGGCTCTTCTGCTGAGGTAGTTCACTGAATTTTGTTAGTCTTCTCAAGAGAGTTTACATGGAATTTTCGTGCTCTCAGTATAATATTGTCCGATTTGAGTCGAAAATTACACAGATTTGTTGTTAGGGTTAACTCAAAATACGTTGTATTAGATAAAAAGAAGAACTATAATTATAAATTATTCACTTTTCACTTTAATCTTGGGTCTTGCACAATTTATTATTTTTGCGAGATTAATCTTATCTTTGTGATTGATCTGATAGAGTGGAGAGCATTGCCATAAAGAAATTACATGGACTGGCAAAGTTAGGAGGGTCAGTTGTGGGACTTTGTGGTGTGTTTGTCTTTGCTTTTCTCAAGGGCCCGCCCATAAAGTTCTCGAAATTGCCAGAAATTCAAGACTATTCATCAACCAAGTCCACTTTTCAAGGGTCGCTGCTCATGCTCTCGGCCAACACTGCCTGGTCTTTATGGCTTGTTCTTCAGGTCTCTTTTTCCTTCATCATTTTAAGTTTTCTTCTACTGTCGCGTCTTGATCTCCATCAATTAGAGCAATATTGTCTATTTTACACTAAAAATTAATATTGTTTGTTTTACACTGAAAAACACAAATTCATACTCTCAAGTTTATACTAAAAGCATTGTACTGATTGGAGATGAAATGTTATTTATACAGTGAACTCCATGACCACAACAATCAAATATGTTATTGTAATCGTATCATTTAGTGTTGGGTCTTAACAAGTCCTTCGAAAGAATGGATACCATAATCACTCCCTTTCCGGAGGCTTCACGTCTTGGTTGGTCATATTTTCATTCGAGTTGATACGAATTTGTAATATCATAATCCCTGCTAAATTATACATTATTGCTTGTTTTGGGTTTTATACTGGCATGATTTTGACCCCAACTGCATGTAATAATTCGAAATAGAACGATACTTGTTAGTGCACTGTAAGGCTACAGTAATTGGTTGGAGTCTCGTGACTTGGTCTTGGCATTTCACTAAGCGGTCATTCGTTACTATTTTTGTAACTTTTTTTTTTCAGGGAATGATAGTGCAGAAATATCCAGCAAAACTAAGACTGACTACCCTGCAATGCTTGTTTAGCTGCGTACAAGCAGCTGTCTGGGCTGTTTCTGTGGAAAGACGGCCATCGGCTTGGAAGCTCGGCTGGAATCTCAATCTACTCGCCGTCGCATATTGCGTAAGCCAGGCCTCTCTCTCTCTCCCTTAAAATATTCATCAAACCCACAAAGTAAGAAATACACTTTGAGTTTGTAGTTTAATGTATGAAAATGGCAGGGTGTGATCGTGACTGGAATGACTTACTGGATTCAAGTATGGTCGATAGAGAAGAAAGGCCCAGTTTTTACAGCCATGTTCACTCCATTAGCTCTGATCATGACAGCTCTCTTCTCAGCCATTTTCTGGGAAGAAGCTCTTAACTGGGGAAGGTTCGTTCAGTCATCTCTCTCTCTCTCTCTCTCTCTCTCTCTCTCTCTCTCTCTCTAGAGAGAGAAATTGACAGCCATTATCGAATGTTTGGGTACAGCTTTGCAGGGGCTATAATCCTGGTGATCGGATTATACTGCGTCTTGTGGGGGAAGAACAAAGAAGATGGGGAAAGCCAAGCAACTAAAGAAGCACAGGATAAACCCAACGAGGAAATTATTTTGGAGAGTATTACACATGTTTGATTCATTCCTAGACTCTTAAAGATACTCGTAGACTTGTTAAACAATTATAGTTATAATTTATGTACAACTTACGTAATAAATTATAAATAACTAATTTATTGTATTAATTATTTCTTATTTTAAGAGTACAACTAACTATATTGTAATTTCTCATTTTAAAAATTATTTTCAATTAGATACTACACACAATTCTATTTTTCATATAAAATTTGTATGTCATATTTTGAATTTAATTATTAAAGATAGTATGACATATATTTCACATCATATTGAATTAATTAGATCTGCAATTTCTTATATCATTGAATCTAATTCAAGATAACAAGAATATAGAGATTTTTGTAAAGTTGTTCAACTTAAATTAAAAAAATTAAAAATCGACTTAGATAATAGGTTGAATTTGACTTATTTAATGTTAGAAAATGTTATGTCATATTGACAAGTTATTTGTATTTTTATTAATGAAAAAACACAAAGTATTGATCTTGATAAATCTAGTTGTGATGTAGCTAATATATTTCTTGATTTTTTAAAACAATTTTATGATGCTACAAATGAATGTTCGGCAATTTATTATCTCACTTCTCATCTTATTCTCTCAATTTTTATAAACTTAACATATAATTTTGCATAATATCGACAAATAGATGAATTTATAGATATACTTAATAAAATGGAAACAAAATTTAAAAAATATTGACTTGATATTTTTCCTTTTTTTTTATCCATGTATAATGAATCCTAGATATAAATTAAGACTGTGTCTCATGATTAATAGAATTTCTACTAATTTACGTACTACTTCTTTATTTTCTAGTAATTAAATAACACATAGAATTGCTATTATATTTTTTTTATGAATATAAATATTCTAATATTAGTCGTTCACGTCTTTCTTCACATGTTAGTTCTAATAGTGGTGGTGGAGCTATTGTAGCTTCACAATTTAGTATTCATGTTATTTGAAATCAATTAAATACGAATATTTATTCTATTTCTATGCTAAATAAACTAGATATTTGTTTTGACACTCGATATTAATTTTCTCGCGATGATAACTTTGATATTTTGGATTTGTAAAAAATATTTTCTACTACATATTATATTCTTTCTATAATAATACGTGATCTACTAACATTTTCGATCTCTAAGTAACATCAGAGTCTGCTTTTATTGCAGGTGGACGTGTGTACGATGAATGCCGAGGAAGACATGCACTCAACCTTGTGGAGGCACTCATTTGTATGAAGAATTGGAACGACGCCATTACGAGAAATCAACAACGAGAAGACTTCAAAAATTTAGATGTTGAAGACTAGTTTTTCATTTAAATTTAGATGTATTGTTGTAAAGCCCCAATTTAAAAATCCCAAATTTGAAACCCTAATTTTGAAAATCCTAAAAATTTTCTCAAATTGATTTGAAATCAAGCGCTAAATCGTAATTTAAACATTAATTGAAAACTTTAATTTCGCGGAAACTTTGTAATAAATTTGTCAAAATCTTGAAATCATCGCATAATTAAAAAAATTAATGAAACTTTATTTAATAATAAAATTCAACATAATTATTCAAAATCTTAAATTGAAATAAAACATTAAATCTTACTTGAAAATTAAAGCATACTAATTTAAATATTTTTCCTCGAAATCAACAATATTTTATTTATCTGTATTCTCATTTTGTAACGACCTCTTTTTCCAGTAAGATATTGTCCGCTTCAGGCGTAACCCAATATCCTCCCCTTACGGCTTTGCTTGGCGAGGACTTTTCAATCAGTCACCCAACCTGGTACTACTCTCACCGAAGCACTTTTAACTTCGAAGTTCTTATGGGATCCGTTGCCAATTGTGCTCCAAAACGCGTCTTACTATCTTGGGAGGGTTTCCTCACATATGTTTCATTTCCATATACTTCTCCAAGCGATGTGGGATTGTGACGACCCCCTCTTTACGACCCAGGATTCGCCAATACTTGAGTCTGGGATCCACCCCGCAACCCGAGGTTTGTCACGCAGTCGTACTCATACGTACACATCTCAGTCATCACAATAACCCCCCCTCGGGGGCCCAACGTCCCCGTTGGCCACATTTCCGGTTAGGTACAGGCTCTGATACCAATTGTAAGGACCCCTTTTTCCAGTAAAATATTGTCCGTTCTGGGATTGGGCCGTAACCCAATATTATCCTCTCACGGCTTTGTTTGGCGAGTACTTCCCAGTCGGTCACCCAACTTGGTACTACTCTCATCGAAGCACTCTTAACTTCGGAGTTCTTATGGGATTCGTTACCAATTGTGCTCCAAAATACGTCTTACTATCTTGTGAGAGTTTTCTCATATATGTTTCAATTCCATAAACTTCCCCAAGCGATGTGGGATTGTGACGACCCCATCTTTACGACACGGGATTCACTTATACTCGAGTCCGGGATCCACCATGCAATCTGAGGTTTGCCCCGCAATCGTACTCATACGTACACATCTGTGTCATCACACGCTTGCTACTGGAGGGTTCTTAATGTAACAAACCCAATTTCTTATACCTTAAAATTCTCGTAAAATTTTTCTTTTTATAACACTCATAAAATTTTGACTTCTAACCTTCTAAATCGAAGTATCAGATTGTTGAAATTGCTTAAAATAATTCAAATAAAACAATACATTAAACTGAAGGAAATCACAGTGCAAAATCTAAGGACAAAACTGTCCGAAGTAGGAAAACAAAAGAGACGATCGATCGGCCATTTGACAGCCGATCGATCGGCCTTTAGACAGCCGATCAATTGGCTGTCGCTCTGGAATTTCTTCCAGAGCGTAGCCCGTAAGAGGCGATTGATCGCCCCTTTAACAGGCGATCAATCGGCTAACTCTCTGGAAAAACCAGAGAGTTGCCATCCTTCGTGCCGATCGATCGCCCTCCCTGGCGATCGATCGGCAACCTCTCTGGATTTTGAAATCTAGAGAGCTTGCCTTCCCCTTTCTTTTTCTCTCCACTCCCCGCACAATCACACACACACACTTCACCATTTGCCTTCCTTCCCATTTCCTTTTCATCAAATTACTATAACTCTTCTACCCTCATGCACTTCTCAATTATATCAATCACCCAAAAACTACTCGAAACGTATTAGAAAACATAGCCAAATTTCATAAAAACTAACTGCGTGGATCCAATTAAAAATTGAACATATACCTACAAGTTTAAAAATATTCAAAACACAACAAAATACTATCAATCATTAAAACACTATACATCATCAATCCAGTTGCCAAGCACCCTAAAATGAGTCATCTATACCATTCTAATGTCATCTAACTCTAACACATCCAAAATACCTATACAACTTTTCCCTACGGGTCAAAATAGCACCGACTGCGCCAGCGCACTCTCACGAGCATTCTCCATCAACACGTGCGTTCATCAGGTTGAGGAAGGTCGCCCTCACCTGTTTCTACATCACCTACACCATAGAGACATTCTATGAGCTAAAGGCTCAATAAGTCTACGTAAATGAGAATGCGTGCAATGCATATGCTATTTAGAAATCATGCAGTCATTTTATTCATTTAGTTACATAGCGGGATGTCACTGGGGGTTCGCTCTCAGTATATAAAAATGGCACATCCTACGGTTGGATAGCCCCTTCCATCTACTCGGGGGGAGGGGGGGGGGACATGCTTCACCTATAGGACAGCCATGTCTGAACCACCTCCCCGACGTGACCGTGCTTACATGCATTCTTATCTTTTCATTAGTCATTTTCTTTTCATGAAAACATATGCAGAATTCATTTTCATGCTCTTTAGAAACAATGATGCATGAGTATAAGCGATGTAATGAACATATAATTAACACAAAACAGCAAATAACACTTAGAACGAGCATTCTATAACCGTAAAAGCCCTAACTACCCATCCTATCTCTCCAAAACATCTAGACTCACCAAAACCTCGATCAACAACTACTCTTATGGTGTAGACCAATCAGCCAAAATAGTCACGAAGACTTACCTGACGTCCTTACCAAGCCGAGTACCTTGTTCCGAGCTTCGTCACCTAAAACATTCTACCATTCGGTTATTAAGGCTGAATCCAAATAAATCATTCTAAAGGCCAAACGAAACTCTTAGCTAAGGAAAATTTCTTAAAACTCTAATTTACTTCATTTGGGCATTTTATCGAGCAATTCGCGCTCAACATTTCTTAAGCCTCCATTAATGGTGTTTTCAAAACCTCCAACAACCAAACTCCGATAATAATCACTAATTCAACTAAACTTTCGCTAATAATCATTAGCACTCCATCACTGGGCGTTAATATGGTAAATCTAACAAATCATAAAATCAAACTTAATACTCACACCAGAACTTTTCAGATTACTCTATGATTTTTCGTCCAACTTCGAACGCTCATAACTTTCTCGATATAACTCGGAATTGAGTGATTCTAAGTCCTATGGACTCCTATAAGAGTCCACTCTCTAATCTTCCAAACTATTTAGCAAAAGAAATTAAGCATATAGAGCAGAATTTTGAAACCCGACCTGCCCTGTAATTTTGACACTTTCAAAATCGATTTCTCCCCCTTTTGCAAATCAATGCACCAAACCATACCACAATCCTATATCAATCCTCAAAACATTATTTAAACACACTTAACTCAACAAACAATCCATTTTTGGAGGGAGAATTCGTAGGTTAGGGTTTTTTGGAAAAAACCCAATCCCTAAACCTCAACAAAACCCTAGTTTCTCACTCATAAACACTAAAACTAACTAACATTAAACCAAAAATCCAACTTACCTTTAATCTTCAACAAGGGAAGGAGCTTGGCATGGAATCGTCGGCTAGAAAGGGAGGAATAGCAGAGAGGACATCGTGGAATGAACAAGGAGGAAGGTGTTTTTTTTGTTTTTAATATAAATTTAACTTGCCAATTTACTATTTCACCCTTTATACTTAACCTTTGCTTATTTCGTTATTTAATTATCGATTTGGTTTCTCCAAATTTTTTTATTCTACCAAATATTCCAATTAATTTCTAGGGTTCTAATAAAACTTCCCCCTCGCAAAACGGACTAATTTCAAAATATTTACGAAAATGTCATTATAGCGATTAAGTCCAAAAAACCTAAAAATCCAGGTGCTACATTTCACCCACCTTAATTAAAATTTTGTCCTCAAAATTTGACTTAACTTAAAATCCTTAACATTGACGTCCCATATCTTGGGGCCTTACACTTCAACTTACAACCACTCCGTTCTCTTCGAGTGTCTTCCCTTCATCTCTCAAAATTGAATTTCCCTTTAAGAACTTTGACTCTATCTATACTCACGATCAATCTTCACGGTTCTAAACTAAAACCCTTAAGTCTTCAATTTGAATTACCTAACCACATATATATACCAATTCACCCCCACATTTGCCTCCACTTAATCATTCATAAGTTAAACTCTTTTTACCCATCTAACTTGGCTTTCCCAACCAAAACTCATTTCAAATTCTAAATCTCCAAATAAAGCTGACTTCAAGGCTTTCTTAATTCAACGTTCGCCTTAACTACACCTTTTGGCAATAGCAACACTTAAACTTCCTAGCAATCTTTCAGGTTAGCTACCATTTGAAGACTCTTACTAGCTCCTAATTGGTAATCCAATCTTCTGCATAAATTTATCGACTCTGTCTGTAATCGGAATGCACGCAAAAATTCAAATTTCTTCATTTTCTCTAGTAATGTTACCTCATAACTACTTCATCAATAGTATCCTAAGTTTTACACTTCCTTGGGCACCTCACCGGTTTTAATAACTATTCCCATGTGGGCTTCCCAACGAACATTTCAATCTCTATATTCCGCAAACTATCTTATCAAAAATGCCTCAAGGCCTCAACAAGTCTAGCTGGAAGCTAAAATCACTACTCTCTTAAGATCATGGTTCCCTTGTGAATAAAATCTTATAAACACCACATTTCATTCTCAGCTATATTAACGAGCTCCCTCGTTATATCCTTAACTGAAATACTCATACTATCTACATTATGCTCATCTGTCTAACTTAAATCTCTATTAACTTTCAGTACAGTCAAATCCTTAAGTTTCACCGTTGATTTGCTCTAAACTAATCACCTTAACCTTTAAGTTATTTATGTATTCATTGGTACTGACTTGTTGAATACGAGTCGAACCTTTGGAACTTTTATAACTTAGTTTCGCTTCTAAGTTTACTTAAGTAGCTTCTGTGTAATTCCTCGTTCTCCTTATTTGATAAATCGCGAATATCGCAAATCACATGACATTAAACACTGAGCTAAACTTCCAATCTTATCCCTTCGTTTAATCCAACAATCCCCTGCACTTATCCTTAATATTGCACAATGATCTCTCCGAAGTTACTAAATGGTCTACCCTTGCAACGATTCATCAAACGATCTTCTTGTTTGCAAACTTGTTGCACATAAGTTTACACCCTTAATTCAAATCTCCTCAAATTCTCAAATCTTACCCTCCTATTTTCCTAAAAAAAAAATTCAGAAACATCTCTTTATTAAAGCTAACCTTCCTAGTTCCTCGAACATTAATGTTCTTACTTCCATCCTGGAGGTAAGCCTCGTATTTGTGGTTCTTAACTTAAACTGTACCAACTATAGACTCACTCTAGTTGAATCGACATCCCTTCTATGGTCATACTATTTGCTTTAAACCCTTAAGCACAACCTCCAATTTAAAGTGCTAAACTTTTCTCTCATTGGTTAATGCATTTAGGTTTTTAAGTTCCTTCTAACTCTTATTTTTTTATTTTTTTTTTTTACTCCATATCCCTTGATCGAGCATCATCGCAAGTCTGATATGTCTATTACTTATTTCTCTCCCTTAAATTCACTAAGTCTTCCTTATAGTATGCCGGTTGTAATCTTTTTGCAATTCTATAATCGTCCTTTATTTATTAGCCATCTAAGGCGGTACTTATTTCCTAGAGATCGGCTAATTTTTAAGATCTCGAGTATTACCTTTCGTATAACCTTGACTTTTTATTGTCTCAAAATTTGTTAACTTTGCAACTCCGAGTAAATCTCCTTATTTTCTTCATCGATATTGGTCGATTCGAACACTCCTTTGCATTCACTCTGATTTTTACATCCATGACTTGTACTGATCCTTCACGTCCTCCAAAATCGCAACAGTAGTAGTCACTCCCCATACCCTCTAAACAATTAAGTAAGTTGAATTCTTAAATATTGTTTTCGTCTAGATGCTTTCAACTTCAAGCGAATCCGAAATATACGAGTTTTGCTATACTCTCTTATCCACTTAAACGTACTAACGGTATCTCGACAATCTAAAGTATCCGTCAATAAATCTATATCAAATCTTCAAACTTCTCTCTGAAGCGTCATATTCTAAAGTTTCAAGAGTTTGTCAACTAGGGTCTAGTTCCTATCTATGTAAATCTTATATCTCATTGGTTGTATCCCTCTAATGATAACCAAATTCTAAGTACACAATTCTCGCGGTTACGCCAGATTATGTATTTTGATGCATAACCCTCTTTCTATAAGGTCTATATCGTCCTGTATGGAACCCTTTTCACACACCTTCTACTATACTCTTACCTCTCTATTTTTAAGTCTACTTCTGTCTATCATACGAATATTGCCATAAATCCTCACTCTAACTACCCCTATTCTATTGTTCTTTATTTCATTAACTGCCACCATAGAATTGTACCTGATCTTCCGGCTGGTTGTTCGGTACCAACAGTTTTGCTGCAAGTCGCGATCTCTGGTGCAACTATGGTCGGGCCTCTATCCCGTCTCGAGCAGTTATAGGCGATATGACCCAGTCCATTACATCTAAAACATCGATCCATACTAAATCTACACTCACCATAATGATTCTTTTTACACCATGGGCATCGAGGCTTATGCTGAGGTTCTTGTACGCGCTTCTATCAGTTTCGTTCAATTTCTTTCTTACCCATCCTCTTTATTCCCCTCTCTGGTGGTTGCCTTTCCTCTACCCTTGCGTAAGTGCTCTTGCTCTCAACCTTAAGGATCCACTCGTCAGCACTAGCGGAACCCGGAGACCGCCAGTCAAAGGTTGGAGGCCTAAGCCGTCTAAATCTCCCTCCATTTTGGTCTCGCGAAGTATTACCTTGTCCATTTCCCTCTCGGTTTAGTAGAATCCCTATTTGCTCTGATTGTTGCCCCACCAATTCCATGAGTCGGCTAATGGGGTCCACTCGATTTATCATAGTTTCTAACTGATGAGATTGCCCATCCATATGCTGAGCTTGTCGGTCGAGATGTTGAGATTGTTGGGCAATGAAATCCCTAAGTTGATCTATGGTGTCGTCATCTCTATCGTTTCCTTTCCAAACCATTTTGTAATCCTATAAAAGTTAAAAAAACAATAATCCTAAGAAATTGAAATAAAAGAAAGCTTATAAACGTACTTACAGTTGAGGAAGCATGTTCGTGTAGTGGCTTGCGCAGTCGAGCAGTCTACATAACCGATTTTAAAACCCAGGGGCTCTAATACCATAACTGTAATGAACCCAATTTCTTATACTTTAAAATTCTCGTAAAATTTTTCTTTTTATAACACTAATAAAATTTTGACTTCTAACCCTCTAAATCGAAGTATCGGATTGTTGAAATTGCTTAAAATCATTCGAATAAAACAATACATTAAACTGAGGGAAATCACAGTGCAAAATCTGAGGACAAAACTATCCGAAGTAGGAAAACAAAAGAGACGATCGATCGGCCATTTGACAGCCGATCAATCAGCTGTCGCTCTGGAATTTCTTCCAGAGCGTAGCCCGTAAGAGGCGATTGATCGCCCCTTTAACAGGCGATCAATCGGCTAACTCTCTAGAAAAACCAGAGAGTTGCCATCCTTCGCGCCGATCGATTGCCCTCCCTGGCGATCGATCGGCAACCTCTCTAGATTTTGAAATCAGAGAGCTTGCCTTCCCCTTTCTTTTTATTTCCACTCCCTGCACACTCACACACACACTTCACCATTTGCCTTCCTTCCCATTTCCTTTTAATCAAATTATCATAACTCTTCTACCCTCATACACTTCTAAATTATATAAATCACCCAAAAACTACTCGAAACGTATTAGAAAATATAGCCAAATTTCATAAAAACTAACTGTGTGGATCCGTTTAAAAACTGAACATATACCTACGAGTTTAAAAATATCCAAAACACAACAAAATACTATTATCAAAACACTATACATCATCAATCCAGTTGTCAAGCACCCTAAAATGAGTCATCTATACCCTTCTAATATCATCTAACTCTAATGCACCCAAAATACCTATACAACTTTCCCCCACGGGTCAAAATAGCACCGACTGCGCCAACGTACTCCCACGAGCATTCTCCATCAACACGTGCGTTCATCTGGTTGAGGAAGGTCGCCCTTACCTGTTTCTGTTGACTTATAGAGTGTTTAAGTCATAATATGTTTTTGATGATGTATTTAAAGGATAAATAATGTAATTTGATTATGTGTATTTAATGAGAATAATGAATATGAGGTTATTTGGAAATACCCTTGAAAAGGGTATTTTAGTTATCTAATAAATTGTATTGAGTATACAGGGCTGAATAGTTAAACAGGGCTAAAATTAGTTGTTCCTTGTGCCGATCACAAGACGACAAAGAAATGAAGGCTTCTGCCGATTGCTAAAAGACAGAAGAAGAAGTCGTTCAGTGCGTGCTTGTGCCGATGACGTGTCAAGATGCAATCTGCCGATTCATTTGAGCACTCTTGCCGACACTGTTCAAGGATTCTCATGCCGATAGTATTTACGGTTGTCTCTCTGCGATGGAGTTCAAAGTTTACATCTGCCGATGGTGTTTGAGGATTCATATGCCGATGGCATTTTAAAGAAACTCGTGCCGATGGCGTTTAAAGAAACTCGTGCCGATGGCGTTTAAAGAAACTCGTGCCGATGGCGTTTAAAGAAACTCGTGCCGATGGCGTTTAAAGAAACTCGTGCCGATGGCGTTTAAAGAAACTCGTGCCGATGGCGTTTAAAGAAACTCGTGCCGATGGCGTTTAAAGAAACTCGTGCCGATGGCGTTTAAAGAAACTCGTGCCGATGGCGTTTAAAGAAACTCGTGCCGATGGCGTTTAAAGAAACTCGTGCCGATGGCGTTTAAAGAAACTCGTGCCGATGGCGTTTAAAGAAACTCGTGCCGATGGCGTTTAAAGAAACTCGTGCCGATGGCGTTTAAAGAAACTCGTGCCGATGGCGTTTAAAGAAACTCGTGCCGATGGCGTTTAAAGAAACTCGTGCCGATGGCGTTTAAAGAAACTCGTGCCGATGGCGTTTAAAGAAACTCGTGCCGATGGCGTTTAAAGAAACTCGTGCCGATGGCGTTTAAAGAAACTCGTGCCGATGGCGTTTAAAGAAACTCGTGCCGATGGCGTTTAAAGAAACTCGTGCCGATGGCGTTTAAAGAAACTCGTGCCGATGGCGTTTAAAGAAACTCGTGCCGATGGCGTTTAAAGAAACTCGTGCCGATGGCGTTTAAAGAAACTCGTGCCGATGGCGTTTAAAGAAACTCGTGCCGATGGCGTTTAAAGAAACTCGTGCCGATGGCGTTTAAAGAAACTCGTGCCGATGGCGTTTAAAGAAACTCGTGCCGATGGCGTTTAAAGAAACTCGTGCCGATGGCGTTTAAAGAAACTCGTGCCGATGGCGTTTAAAGAAACTCGTGCCGATGGCGTTTAAAGAAACTCGTGCCGATGGCGTTTAAAGAAACTCGTGCCGATGGCGTTTAAAGAAACTCGTGCCGATGGCGTTTAAAGAAACTCGTGCCGATGGCGTTTAAAGAAACTCGTGCCGATGGCGTTTAAAGAAACTCGTGCCGATGGCGTTTAAAGAAACTCGTGCCGATGGCGTTTAAAGAAACTCGTGCCGATGGCGTTTAAAGAAACTCGTGCCGATGGCGTTTAAAGAAACTCGTGCCGATGGCGTTTAAAGAAACTCGTGCCGATGGCGTTTAAAGAAACTCGTGCCGATGGCGTTTAAAGAAACTCGTGCCGATGGCGTTTAAAGAAACTCGTGCCGATGGCGTTTAAAGAAACTCGTGCCGATGGCGTTTAAAGAAACTCGTGCCGATGGCGTTTAAAGAAACTCGTGCCGATGGCGTTTAAAGAAACTCGTGCCGATGGCGTTTAAAGAAACTCGTGCCGATGGCGTAAGTAGCAGCGGAAGCTTACCGTTGATTTCGTTTTCAAGCATTAACTCCAGCGACCTTTCCATGGCGACGACGAACAACATTTTCAGATTGGCAACGGATAGCTGCTTCAGTACGGATGCTTCCCACCGGTAACATCTCTTTTTATTTGGAGTAAGAAGCATTCAATTCTATGAAGCAAGGATATACAGGAGTATATAAGCAGAATGAAAGGCTCGTAGACTAACTTTTGCTAATTTTGAATTATGCGCCCTAGCTGCGAAAGTCATTTCTCACTCTGTATTTTTCACTACATCTCTAAACTCGAACTCGAGAATTCAATTGTGGTAAGAGTGTAGTTTGTGCGTTATTTTTGCAAACTCAAATCTCTCTAAGGCAGTGGATTGACGCCCGTGAAAGTTCAATCCAGAATTGTAAAGGCAGTTGATCGGAGCCCGGAATCCCGATCTGTTTTCTCGTGAGGAGAAGGTTAAGGATCTTCAAGGGGTGAGCCTTGGAGCGTGGACGTAGGCAGCTTGGCCGAACCACGAAAAAAAGCGTTGGTGTTCAATCTCTCTTACCCTCTCTGTCATTATTGTTATTAACTTAATTGCTGATAGAGTAAATTGAGAGAGTGATTAAATTGATCAATAAATTTAGTTTTAAAAGTCTAATTCACCCCCCTCTTAGACAATTCCGGTCCTACAGTTTCTACGTCACCTACATCATAGAGATATTCTATGAGCTAAAGGTTCAATAAGTCTACGTAAATGAGAATGCGTGCAATGCATATGCTATTTAGAAATCATGCAGTCATTTTATTCATTTAGTTACATAACGGGATGTCACCGGGGGTTCGCTCTCAGTAGATAAAAACGGCACATCCTACGGTTGGATAGCCCCTTCCATTTACCCAGAGGGGACAACATGCTTCACCTATAGGACAGCCATGTCTAAACCACCTCCCCGACGTGACCGTGCTTACATGCATTCTTATCTTTTCATTAGTCATTTTCTTTTCATGAAAACGTATGCAGAATTCATTTTCATGCTCTTTAGAAACAATGATGCATGAGTATAAGCGATGTAATAAACATATAATTAACACAAAATAGCAAATAACACTTAGAACGAGCATTCTATAACCGTAAAAGCCCTAACTACCCATTCTATCTCCCCAAAACATCTAGACTCACCAAAACTTCGATCAACAACTAATCTTATGGTGTAGACCAATCGGCCAAACGAGTCACGAAAACTTACCTGACGTTCTTAGCGAGCCGAGTACCTCGTTTCGAGCTTCGTTACCTAAAACATTCCACCATTCAGTTATTAAGGCTGAATCCAAATAAATCGTTCTAAAGGCCAAACGAAACTCTTAACTAAGAGAAATTTTCTAAAACGCTAATTTACTTCATTGAGGTATTTTATCGAGCAATTCGCGCTTAACATTTCCTAAGCCTCCATTAATGGTGTTTTCAAAACCTCCAACAACCAAACTCTAATAATAACCACTAATTCAACTAAAATTTCGCTAATAATCATTAGCACTCCATCACCGGGCGTTAATACGGTAAATCTAACAAATCATAAAATCAAACTTAATACTCACACCAGAACTTTTCAGATTACTCTATGATTTTTCGTCCAACTTCGAACGCTCATAACTTTCTCGATATAACTCGGAATTGAGTGATTCTAAGTCCTATGGACTCCTATAAGAGTCCACTCTCTAATCGTCCAAACTATTTAGCAAAAGAAATTAAACATATAGAGCAGAATTTTGAAACCCGACCTGCCCTGTAATTTTGACACTTTCAAAATCGATTTCTCCCCCTTTTGCCAATCAATGCACCAAACCATACCACAATCCTATATCAATCCTCAAAACATTATTTAAACACACTTAATTCAACAAACAATCCATTTTTGGAGGGAGAATTCGTAGGTTAGGGTTTTTGGAGAAAATCCAATCCCTAAACCTCAACAAAACCCTAGTTTCTCACTCATAAACACTAAAACTAACTAACATTAAACCAAAAATCCAACTTACCTTCAATCTTCAACAAGGGAAGGAGCTTGGCATGGAATCGTCGGCTGGAAAGGGAGGAATTTCAGAGAGGAAATCGTGGAATGCACAAAGAGGAAGGGGTTTTTTTTTTGTTTTTAATATAAATTTAACTTGCCAATTTACTATTTTGCCCTTTATACTTAACCTTTGCTTATTTCGTTATTTAATTATCGATTTGGTTTCTCCAAATTTTCTTATTCCACCAAATATTCCAATTAATTTATAAGGTTCTAATAAAACTTCCCGCTCGCAAAATGGGATAATTTCACAATATTTACGAAAATGCCATTATAGCGATTAAGTTCAAAAAACCTAAAAATTCGGGTGCTACACTTAATCACAGCTATTTCTTCCTCGGACAAAAATTCACTTACATCATAAGTTAAAAACTATGAGAAATCTCAGTAAGTGGAAATACGTGCAAGTTACAAAACTTTTACTTTTACTGAATCCTGTTAATAGTTACATACTTGTTGAAAGTCAACCTTCTTTTAAGACTTAGTCATATCTGACTTCATCTTCTTTTATTTTTAAGACTTAGTCATCTCATGGCTTCGTCATCTTTTACTTTTACTTTTAAGACTTAGTCATCTCTGACTTCGTCATCTTTTACTTTACTTTTAACAATTAAGCTCTTGCTATCACGTATTTACCGTCAATTCCATCATTTTAATACACATGCAAATGTCCTATCTATTTTATCTTTTAAACAATTCTATGTCAATGCTCTAACATGTGTTCTCAACCATCGAAAACGTGTGATAAAATAAAACAATAATAAGAAAAATAATATTTATCCTCTGATGTATGGTCGTAGCCAAAATGTTGTAAAACGTTGTAATTGCACTTACTTGGATTCCAAGCAATATGTATATATCGGGATATTCCAAAATTTTTAAAATAATACCATGCTCAAATAAAATCTTTGGTATTAAAATCCTATTTAATAAATCCAATTTCAAAATAATTTGAGCAGAAATTTGTTACGTTGTATTCTTAGGTTAGATCGGATCGGTTTGATCGATTTGGATTGATTCGGACAGTTCTGAAATTTTTCTACCTAATTCGAAAGTCAATATTAAAATTCCACTTAAATTATTCCAACTTCAGAAGAATTATGGCAGAGATTCTTACCGGTAAAATCTTAATTCGGTTCGGGACCAATCGGGTTAGTTCGGGTCAATAGGGCCAATTTGGGTCGATTGGGTCAGTTCGGGTCAACTGGGCCGGTTCGGGTCAACTTGACAGGTTCGGTTTGGTTCGGCTGGACTTAAGTGAACCGGTTCAGTTTTCATAAAACTGAACCTTCTTCCTCTTCGCGTGGTTTCTGTCGAGAGAGTGAGAGTGCATTAGAGAGAGAGAGTTACAGAGTGAGAGACTGAACGTAAGAGTTGAATACAGAGTGAGGGATGAGGAGCCTTGCGCTGAAAGTGGCTGTCGATGGAGGCCAAAAGAGGGGAACTTCGTCTCCAGAGAAGAGGTAAGGGTTCTTTTCTGGTTTTCAAAAAACTTGAGAGAGGGAAAGAGTCATGGTGTGACTTTCTCTTCCACTGAAACTCTCTATTTATAAGAGAGATTCACCCCCGCTCCTCTAATTTTTCTATAGAAGAGTGACGAATCTTTCCATAAGGGTAGGTATGAATCTGCCATTTTCCCATGGGCAGGTTCATCAGAGAAAGAAAAAGAAGGTCTTCCCTTTCTTTAAATTGGAGGAAAAACTCCCGATTAGGTATTAATCAAGCTGCAATCAAAGAAATTAGATTAATTGGTTACTGATTAGGATTTATTATGCAGAATTGGAAACCCTTGATTTGGGAAGATTGAATTAATTGACTGATAATTAAGGCTAAATTGTAGGAATTGAATCTTAATTTTATATTGATTTTAGGGATATATTTTAGAATGTTACAATTGTAATTTGAATTTTGGAGTATTTTTTTAACTTATAATTTTTTTTTTTGACATTTTACACATGATTGACAATTAGATGAGTGTCAAATTTATAATGAATGTTATATTTTTTTTTTTATATATTTGTGTCAAATAGTTTTTTTATAATTACATGTTATTTTTATATTAATTAAATAATTTATTATTTAGACAAATAACTAAGTAACTATCCTATTTTAACATTACAATAATAAATATTTATTATAATTTTAATAACTAAAATTTTAAAAAAATATATAATATATTTATATAAAATAATTTTATGTATGTATATTGGACTCGGCTCGTTAAGCCGGCTCGGCTTGTGGCTCGGGTTGATAATTTTTTGAGGTCAGCTCGTTAGGATCACTAGACTCAGTGAGCCGGGTCTTTCCAGCCTCGACTCGACCAGCTCGTTTAACATCTCTAAGTATAATTGAGAGTGAACATAGTACTTCCTATTGATTTGGACTTAAAAATAGCTTCTTTTCATGAAAAGCTACTGACTTTTACTCCGTTTATAAATAAAAGCAAAATCTGCAAATGAAGAGACATTGCGTACCATAATCCACTGTGAATGCCCAAATTGCCCATTCCTCAATGTAAATTATTAGTTATTCATATGTTAGATTTAGTAATTTAGTATTATTATTTTGTTAGTAATTATAGGTTTAACTTTTAATTTAATACTCTAATATTATATTTTGATACGATGATTATTTAATTGTGTAATTAATGTTTATTTTTTAATATTTTATAATTCATTTTAATTATTATACCAATTTATGAGTGACACAAAAACGTCATATCATTAACACTAAGATTACAATATGAAATTAGCAGATAAAATTGGCTCTATTATTTTGCTAATGAATCATAGATTGAGGTTATTATTGAAACCATAATTTGAGGATATAAAATATAGGAAAAAGTTTAATTTAGTCCCCAACGTATGGGGTCAGTGGTCATTTAGTCCCTAACGTTTATTTTTTACTCAATCAGACCCTATCGTATATACCATTTGCAATTCAAACCCTCTCGTTAAATTTTTTATTAAATTTGACACGTGTGCTGCTAAAACCTCAAAATACTATCATTTCCTCCCAAAATCCCTAAAGTAAAAGTTAAATTCACCTTAAAAACATACACTAAACTATCTCTCATTATTCTAATTTGAATTTACGGTAGGGATTTCGGACAAATTTAACTTTTACTTTAGGAATTTCGAGAGAGATGAAGGTATTTTGGGGTTTTAGCAGCGCACGTGCAGAGCACGTATCAAATTTAACGGGAAGGTTTGAATTGCAAACGGTGTATACGATAGGGTCTGATTGAATCAAAAATAAACGTTATGGGTCAAATGACCACTGACCTCATACGTTGGGGGCTAAATTGAACTTTTTCCTAAAATATATGAGTAATTTTACGTTTATCTATTTTTACATTCTAATTCTTATTTCTTGACGTATTATTCCTCCATTGATATAATTAATGACCTCTTTTAAATATTTTTAATTTATTATATTATTTTAACAATTAATGTATAATTAATGACCTCTTTTAAATATTTTTAATTTATTATATTATTTTAACAATTAATGAATGACACATCAGAATATAAAAATAGATGATAAATGTAACGTTACTTAAAATATATTTATCGAAATTAAAAAATAAAAAATAAATGATGACATAAATATTTATTAAAAAGGAAAAAATGTGATTACGGCCTACGGGTATCTGAAATGCCTTTCAACGTAAAACCCGAACCGGTTGTGGAGAAAGCTTACATTGTCTCTCCTTTCGATAACTGGTTAAGTCGCCTCTCTCTCTCTCTCTCTCTCTCTCTCTCTCTCTCTTAATTTTAGGGTTTTCACTTTCTTTGTATGAATGTCTGTTTTGCTATTGCCTTTCCACTGCCCTGTGATGGAAAAATCATTCAGTATTGAGAGGTGGCGGTGGCTCTTTCTTCGTCGTCTAGCCTCTACTCACCTCCACTTTCTTCTCCACACAGACATGCATACATATACATATATAGACATACACACACACACACACACACACACACACAAACACTCAGGCACAGTACACATGCGTGGTGGTGAGGACGGGCTTCTGATGGACGTGATCCGCTGTAAGCCTAGATGAATTTTGTTAAAGCTATGAGATCTGAGAGCTTTTTTTTCATTCTTCAACGGACAACTGGGTAATTTATAGCTTTAATATTCATTACAATTTAGTCTGGAAATCTGACTCCAATGTCTAATTTAAGTATCTCTTCCTATAAACTTATCTTGTACTGCGAAAATGATGACAATTTTGAACTTGAAAAACATTGGTGCTTTCTTAGATGAATTGTTTGCTGATGTTGTACTGATTTCTGTTACTTATAGACAGAAATGGCTACTCATCATTGTATATATTGTAGATATCGATACTCTACCTCAAAATTTCATCTCTTTCCGATGAATTATTACTGATAGAACAGAAAAACAATAAAGGAAGTGGTGTTTCAACTGGAGCAAGAAACAAGAGTTTCGTAGCTTCCATTTATATGCACCTGGAGTCTGGACAATATGACATTTAGCATTTTAGATCATTTCCAGGTGAGGAAAGGAGGTGGTATTTTGTTTTTGTCGAGGTTACAATAAAATCTGGAAGCTGGTGTTTCCCTCCCCTGAGAATGTTCTTCTTCCACAGAAACTTGTTGCTCACCAATACTCGTGATTTCATCTCTTGTTTATCGGTGATTCAGTCCCCACTAATCCCTTCTGTTGTTATCATTGTAGCTGCACGAATCGAGCTCGATGAGCTGCTCGTCGGACTCATACACCTACTCGAGCCACGTCCACCACTGCCAATCGCCAATTGTGAGTGGGTGAAGCACACACATGAGCGAAGAAAAAATGCACAGAAGAAGGCTTGCTCCAGCCAAACCAAATTGATTAGCTCTTGGTTGGGAATGTGTGAATGCAAAATCCCGAGCCATTGATACCCGTAATGTAGATCTTGAATAAAGCTTTTTCAGGTGAAGTATATGTAGATTATTAGCTTGTTAGATGGATTGGATCATATAGATGTTTGGTTCAGGCTTAGAGTGTAGATTGAGAATTGTTGATCTGATGATTGGAATTGAGATATTTGGCCAATTAATCCTTGTTTTTGGATTTTTCACATCGTGTTTCTGCAATTTGTTTTTTTTTACAAATCAGAGCCTAATACAATAAAACATGATAAATGCATATATATTACCATCATTCTAAGAGAACGATGGCCTGCTTACGTTTTATATTCTTCCCCCTACAATGGCTATTCGAGTCCCATAACAGAGGAATTCAACTTTCCCTATCAAATTTAAACCACTTCCAATTCGCATACATGGTCGATTCATTATCAAACGGCAGAGCATCAGTCGAACCTGACTCGAGCTTGTAAACAGGCATGGAAGGTGACAACTTTTGCCGGTATTTCTTCGCCATAACTTCGGCTTCATCGGATACTCTCTGTTAAGATAAAAAGGAAGAGAACCTTTATCCAGAATTTAAACTTCCATTAAAGTTTTAAACTTTTCATTAAACATTTTTGAAAAGCTCATTTTGAGGCTTAAAAAACGGTTTTCTGAATCGAAAGTCCAAAAATTTGAGAGAGAGGTTGTGAAAAACACCTTCTTGTCCGCGACGAACAAGCCTGGTTCACTTTCCAAGTCGGCAATACTGGACAAACCCGAAACAGAAAGTCAATCATTGATCATAAATTCATTACCAATCTCCATTTTAAGTCTCTGAATGACTTCCTTGAAAATAACATTCTACACAGTTCGAGAAAAGATGCAGCAAAATTTCTATGAATGAAATCACTGTATTCCAAGTTACCTGAGAGATATTTTATCCGGAAACAGCGACTTCACAACCAAAACTTTAACCCTTTCATCAACTGCGAGTAAGTCGTTCACAGAGGTGATTCGAGCTCGGGTTATATTTGAAATATGCAGCAACCCACTGAAAATTTAAAAAAAAGGTTGCATATTTGTGAGTCATGACTGATCAACACAGAAAAAGAAAGGTATTACAGTAAATGTTGGTTAATGAGAAAAAATTGAACTTTCTTGCAATTTATATAAGTTTTGCAGTGAATTATCCAAATTTAATCAAGAAAAATGAACATTAAAATAAAAATGAAATTGTAAATTAATAAAAGAATAAGTTTTTCTCCATCTTTCCTGATTATCGGGCCAGAAAAAGCTCAGACTATTTCTTCACTTCTTTCTTTACCTTTTCTTTCTCTTTAATATCAAAACTCGCCAGTCTTATTATATTTACCAGGCTAATCGTTGAAAGAAAAAGCGAAATGAAAATAAAAAGAAAAGAAGTTCCGGTCTGAGTTTGCAGTCAATTTGAATTTTACTAACCTTCGGTTTGTCTCCCCTATCCTTATTTGGGCTCCATAAGCGAATATTTTCTTCACTGTCCCTTCTAAAAGTGCACCTTCTCGCAGGTATAACATTTCCTGCGATATACGAAAGAAAAAGGGTCAGCACGAAAGGAAAGGAGGAAGCATCCGTAACAAATACAGGAGATAAGATTGAGAATGGTTCGAAATTATAAATGAAAACTCACCCAAGCTTCTTTCTCACTCAATATCAAGTCATTTGTAGCTTCATCAATGCGAGTAATCTTCACATATATCCGGCGTCCGACCTATATGCTTGGAGGAGAATTCTTTATTTCAAGAAAATGATAGAGAAAGCATATTTTTTCGGATTCATAAATAGTGTTAGTCAAAAAGTTGCGAAGGGTATTTTTGTTTTCATTTACTAATCAAAATCAAAGAAGTTGAAACTGCCTGAATTTAAATTACCTGCGAAGTAAATCTGTGCAGATTTCAATAAATATGACTAATTACGACAACATTGTTATGAAATATTTTATTATCATGTCAAATTTTGTGTATAACTACAAAACATAATACTGTATCCTTCTCCTCAATCATTTTGGTCCTTTAAAAACATGGAATTTCCATAGTCCAAGTTGAACCACTTTATAACTACAAACTTTCCATAAGATTGAAATTGTTTTTATAAGAAACAATTTTGAATTAAACATGAAAAGTTACAAGAAATCGAGTAGAGATCTCCATCTGACCAAGAACAATCAATGAAAAACAATTTTCTTCAAGTTAGAAAGAACCAAACTAAGTACTTAAAACTATAATTTCACTTGGAACATTTAATTTCAACACATTCTGAGTCTCGTGGCATTAAAGTCCGCATAAGGTTGCATTTACTTAAAAAGATGATATGCTTAAAAAAAAATTAAAGACAAGGACTCAACATTTATGAAGAATATATTTCAAATCTAGTCAAACATAATGACTAAAAGCTAAACCATACATTTTTTAAAATTGAAAACTTTATTTAAGCACATTCAACCTTCAAGATACCTGGGCGAAAAAAAGGAGCTCTAAAGAGATGAAATCCAAGAGTTTGAACTCACATTTTCTTTCAACTCGGTGAAGTTGTTCACTCTGTTGGACAATTCGGCTTTGGGTAGAAATGCCCGCAAACCCTAAAAAACAATAATTTCCACCAAAAAACACGATCAAGCCAGTTTGTAGAAACGTAATTACACAAGAACGCAATAGAAATCACCATTAGAAAACAAACCTCAATTCTTGAAAGAAGTCCCCCCGTATTCCACTCGGTAATTCTAACCTCTATAGGTTCATTAAGTGCTTTTAGCTGTCATTAGACAGATAACCATCAGCGATAGGAAATTTACCAAATTATGTTGCAAAAAACCATCAATTTGAGTTTCTTAAACAATCAATTGGAAGCTTCATCAGTGATACCTTTATTACGGAGGAAAGGCCAAGAAGAAGATGAATCTAATTTTGAGCTGGAAAATTGTAGTTATTTTTTCGACTACTTAGTTTTATTGAAATGAGATTATTTTTGTGGATACATCTTTAAATAATGATTTATGTGATAGAGTTTTCTTTTTTATTGTTCAGTGGACTAATAGTTCTAAGTATTTTAAAAGTTACTCTCTTAATATAATTTTTTCCAACTTGAGATAAATTGTTTTCACTAGCTATTTCTTATTGAAGTGGAATTCTCTTCCTCCAACTTCTTGTAACTTTTCGCTTCTAATACGAAGTTCTTATAAAAAAAAAACCTATCAAAACCATTGAACACGGAATAAAAGCAAGAAAAGAACCTGCCTAACTCTGTGCCAAGCAATCTTCCGGAAAAGCCGCCTCGTAGAAAGCAAAGGCCGACCACTAAGCGTCCTTCCAAGAACCTCAGCAAATAAAACAGTTCCGGTCTCGACGACAGGCCGGCCCAGCCCTGCTCTGCCATTAATAGCATCATCATTTTTCACAATTCCTATCATCCCATTAACCATAAAATCCTCTGCTTCTTTGTTCAAATCA
Source organism: Begonia masoniana (assembly GCA_022432975.1). NCBI lineage: Eukaryota > Viridiplantae > Streptophyta > Magnoliopsida > Cucurbitales > Begoniaceae > Begonia > Begonia masoniana. The sequence continues at coordinate 24,235,821 of CM039502.1, forward strand.
CATAACAAATACTCAGTCTCTTTTTCATACAAGGGTAGAACCTCCTTTGTCAGCATTGTACCAAGAAAGTCGGCTCCAACATTAACGTCAAGTTTATTTTCATTGCCGGAGACAACAACCCCGACCACCATATCTCCGGGTTTTGGTTCATAGTATTCCACATTTAACTTCTTTCCTTCCCCGCTCTCAGCATTTGTGGCAACCTTTTTGTCCCCAAATTCTACCAATTTGCCTTCTTCTTTCGCTTCTTCCTCAGAGTCTTCTGCTTTAAAAAATTTCAAAAAAGGGGCCAAGGCCTCATCTTTAGAGGGTTTTCTAGATTCTTTATCTACTTCTGAAACATGGCCACTAGCTGTAAGAACTGGTAAAGGCTTATCAAGCAACCCAATCTCTTCACTCCCATGAATCCTCTCCTCTAGAGGCCTTTTAGGTGACTGGGTACTGGAAAAATCGTCAGACACATTATTTCTAGAGCACAACACTAAGTGATTTGCCCTCCCAAATGGAAAATTCTTGGGATTTTTACAGACTTCACGCCACCCAACAGTGGATAACAAATCAAACTGGGAAGTTTCTGGAGCTAAAGGTTTGTTTATGCCTATAAATGCTTTCTTCCGAGATGTGTTGGAGGCTGCGATTATTTCGTTACCCAACAAATAAGAGCTCGTAAAACAAAAGGACTTACTGGGTTGAAGATGGACATAGATATGCATATCTTCTTATCCTGCAAACCTCATGAGTTCTCCCTGCACACTTCTCAACACAAGACCAGCGCTTGCAACTTGCAAGCTTCAATTTTTATCTTTCTAGAATCAACCCCACTAGTTGTTGAAGGGAAACAAGCCCAGACGAGGGTAAAAAGTTTGGGCTTTTAAATCAATGGAGCTTAAAAATTCAATCTTGAAACATTAAAAGAGAGAATTAAAAAAAAAAACGAGTTGAGATTTTTTAATTCTTAATACTTTACCTGATAGGATTTCTCACGTTATTTTTTATGCTATTTCTTTGTTTCTCTTTCATATTTTCATTCGTTTAGAATAGATATACCAGTATTGATGGTCTCAATATAAAAGTAATACGAGATTTACACTCAATATAAACTATAATCTTGTATTCTGACGTGACTTGTATTTATTGAAATTCATAGTCAATAATTGACACGAGACTGAAAAAACATAAATTGTGCAATCATATAACACTTTGTTAATGAATAAATGATCCGTTTAATTACGAAATTCAGATATATGTGTTCCTTATGAGACTTCTCTTACTAATAAACTTCAATGAGACTAAGGAAGAAATAGATGGAAACAAATACAGGTTTCAATATTCGATATTCCAGATTGTAGAAATTTTGATTCCTAAATTTCTTAGTTTGTAAATCCATAATACTAATCTAAATTCATTGTTTCGAATCAAATTATCAAGAAAGAACTGTCCCTGAATCCATTAAAAATATTTGCTTAATATGTCGTTTAAAGATTTGTTCAACTTAAATTCAATTTTTTAAAATAAGACTGAATCTCAAACTTTATACATTGAACAAATTAAATCATGTTTTGTTTATTTTGACTGCAACCAAACCGAATTGATATTATAATATTTATCTATATTTTTAATTTAATTTTGAAACTGACAAAAAATATGACAAAAATTGACCGAAACCAAGCATAAACCAACTAGACCTAAAATTGAGTCCAAACAAGAAAAACTAAAACCAAAACCAAACTACAATCAAAATTGAGCAAAATTAAAAAAATCAATTCGAGACTCATTTCGATCGAAATACAAAGTTCAATGTTATTTTGTTCTAAAAATAAGTTAAAAGTTTAAGTTGAATCGACTTGTAACGACCCTAAAATTTAATTTGAATTTTTCCCCAATTTGAAAACCCTAAAAAATTTTCCCCAAATTGATTTGCAAATTAGGTTAAATTGGATCGTTATAAAACCCTAATTTTCTTAATTTAAAATTATTGAAAATACAAAAATCATTTAATAAAACGGAATCATTGAAATTAATATCAATAAATATTGAGAACATTAAATGCTAAACAAATATTAAATAAAAACTTCATTTATAAAATCTTTTAAAAACAATAACGTACTTAATAAAAATCCAGCAGTTGATGTAATAAATTATTCCAACTTAAAATAAAATGCAACAAATTATAAAATATCTTTTAAATAGATATAAAAGCATAACTTAAATTTTTATTCAAAACCGACGACAACATCCTCCTCTGTATGCTCGCTTGCCTCTGGAGGATTCTCGAGCACAGCTAGTTCTTCCTCAGATAAAAACTCACCTACATCACAAAATTAAATACTATGAGAAAAACTCAGTAAGCGAAAATATGTGCAAGTGTCAACTTTTACTTTTTCTCGAATCCTGTCTTATCAGTTACATACTGGTTAGAACTTGTTCCAATCATCACCTCTAGTTAGAACTTGTTCCAATCATCACCTCTAGTTAGAACTTGTTCCAATCATCACCTCTAGTTAGAACTTGTTCCAATCATCACCTCTAGTTAGAACTTGTTCCAATCATCACCTCTAGTTAGAACTTGTTCCAATCATCACCTCTAGTTAGAACTTGTTCCAATCATCACCTCTAGTTAGAACTTGTTCCAATCATCACCTCTAGTTAGAACTTGTTCCAATCATCACCTCTAGTTAGAACTTGTTCCAATCATCACCTCTAGTTAGAACTTGTTCCAATCATCACCTCTAGTTAGAACTTGTTCCAATCATCACCTCTAGTTAGAACTTGTTCCAATCATCACCTCTAGTTAGAACTTGTTCCAATCATCACCTCTAGTTAGAACTTGTTCCAATCATCACCTCTAGTTAGAACTTGTTCCAATCATCACCTCTAGTTAGAACTTGTTCCAATCATCACCTCTAGTTAGAACTTGTTCCAATCATCACCTCTAGTTAGAACTTGTTCCAATCATCACCTCTAGTTAGAACTTGTTCCAATCATCACCTCTAGTTAGAACTTGTTCCAATCATCACCTCTAGTTAGAACTTGTTCCAATCATCACCTCTAGTTAGAACTTGTTCCAATCATCACCTCTAGTTAGAACTTGTTCCAATCATCACCTCTAGTTAGAACTTGTTCCAATCATCACCTCTAGTTAGAACTTGTTCCAATCATCACCTCTAGTTAGAACTTGTTCCAATCATCACCTCTAGTTAGAACTTGTTCCAATCATCACCTCTAGTTAGAACTTGTTCCAATCATCACCTCTAGTTAGAACTTGTTCCAATCATCACCTCTAGTTAGAACTTGTTCCAATCATCACCTCTAGTTAGAACTTGTTCCAATCATCACCTCTAGTTAGAACTTGTTCCAATCATCACCTCTAGTTAGAACTTGTTCCAATCATCACCTCTAGTTAGAACTTGTTCCAATCATCACCTCTAGTTAGAACTTGTTCCAATCATCACCTCTAGTTAGAACTTGTTCCAATCATCACCTCTAGTTAGAACTTGTTCCAATCATCACCTCTAGTTAGAACTTGTTCCAATCATCACCTCTAGTTAGAACTTGTTCCAATCATCACCTCTAGTTAGAACTTGTTCCAATCATCACCTCTAGTTAGAACTTGTTCCAATCATCACCTCTAGTTAGAACTTGTTCCAATCATCACCTCTAGTTAGAACTTGTTCCAATCATCACCTCTAGTTAGAACTTGTTCCAATCATCACCTCTAGTTAGAACTTGTTCCAATCATCACCTCTAGTTAGAACTTGTTCCAATCATCACCTCTAGTTAGAACTTGTTCCAATCATCACCTCTAGTTAGAACTTGTTCCAATCATCACCTCTAGTTAGAACTTGTTCCAATCATCACCTCTAGTTAGAACTTGTTCCAATCATCACCTCTAGTTAGAACTTGTTCCAATCATCACCTCTAGTTAGAACTTGTTCCAATCATCACCTCTAGTTAGAACTTGTTCCAATCATCACCTCTAGTTAGAACTTGTTCCAATCATCACCTCTAGTTAGAACTTGTTCCAATCATCACCTCTAGTTAGAACTTGTTCCAATCATCACCTCTAGTTAGAACTTGTTCCAATCATCACCTCTAGTTAGAACTTGTTCCAATCATCACCTCTAGTTAGAACTTGTTCCAATCATCACCTCTAGTTAGAACTTGTTCCAATCATCACCTCTAGTTAGAACTTGTTCCAATCATCACCTCTAGTTAGAACTTGTTCCAATCATCACCTCTAGTTAGAACTTGTTCCAATCATCACCTCTAGTTAGAACTTGTTCCAATCATCACCTCTAGTTAGAACTTGTTCCAATCATCACCTCTAGTTAGAACTTGTTCCAATCATCACCTCTAGTTAGAACTTGTTCCAATCATCACCTCTAGTTAGAACTTGTTCCAATCATCACCTCATTAATCTATGTCAATATCTAAAGCTCAAATATCAGAAATATAAAATAAAGCTGTAATAAAAATATAGATTTTGTGATGCAGGGCATAGCCAAAACATTTGAAAAAGTGATATTTTCACTTACCTGGATTCCGAGCAATTAGGGAATATGATTTTTAATTATTTTCCCCGAGCGTTCAATAAATCTTCTTTCCCTAAAAATTAGAGATATTTAAATTTTATTCCAAAATAATCCATTTTAAAATAATTAGGGTAGAAATTCCTTACCAATAAAATCCAAACGTTGAATTTTTGTTTTGGGTTTGGGTCGCTTCTGAACAATTGGGCTGGTTCGGCCACTGGTTCAGTTTAAATCTTAGAAATAGGTTGGTGGTCTGGTTCGGTTGTCAAAATTGCTTCGGTTCACTGTTGCTCGGTTCGGTTCTGTTCAAAATAAAAATTCTGAACAAACCACCTTCTTCTTCTTGCGAGCTTCTGCGAGAGAGAGGGTGAGAATAGAGAGAGAGAGAGCGAGCGAGTGAGAGTGAGAAACCGAGAGCGAACTGAAGATCGAGAATCTTACGCGAAGAATGATTCGGCCGAGAGGGAAGATTCGCGCGCTCGATTGTGGCTCGTAACAGAAAGACGAAGTTCAGCCGAGAGAAGGGGGTTCGCCGATGTCAGAGTTGAAGCTGCGATTCAGCCTCCACAGAGACGTTCGCCGGAGTCTGTCAGCTTGCGGTGGCCGGGTGCGGCAGTTCTGTGAGGTAGGGTTACTCTCGGGTTCCTCACTAGTTTCCAGAAATTGGGAGAAATTTTGGCTTGATTTTCCTTTCATCGAACGAATTGATTTGTAAGGGAGAGGATTCCAATTCTTTCCTTGGACACAAATCTGGCTTTCTAATTTGGTCAAATTCATCGAACTCTTTAGGAATGAATTTTTTTTCTACGTGATTATCCTCTGATTTTGTATTAAAAATTCCAGACTAATTTATGAAATTAGGGTTTTGTTGCCTAAATTGGGGATTTTCGTAATGAATATAAATTAGGGTTTGGTTTGTTACCTTAATTTGGGATTAGGAAATAATTTGGTTTCCTTAATTTGGGAATTATTTTTTTTAGAATGTTACAATTTTCCCTCCTTAAAAGAAATTTCGTCCTCGAAATTTAAATAATTACCTGAAAAGTTCTGGGTAGGCATTCCTCATGTCCTCTTCTTTTCCCCAAGTTGCTTCTTCGACGTTTCGATTCTTCCATAGAACTCTTACAAGTGAGACCTTCTTATTCCGCAAGTTTCTTTCTTCTGATTCTAGAATCTAAATCGGTCTCTCTTCGTAGGATAAGTTAGGATTGGGTACAGGCTCTGATACCATTTGTAAGTAGTCCGTACAGGAATGAAATGCGCCGATTTTGTCAACCTATCAACTATTACCCAAATAGAGTCAAAATTTTTATTTGATCTTGGGAGTCCGCTTACGAAATCCATCGTGATATGTTCCCATTTCCACTCAGGTATAAATAATGGTTGTAAAATGCCAGAAGGTCGTTGATGCTCTGCTTTGACTTGCTGACATGTAAGACATCTCTCAACAAATTTGGCTACATCCAATTTCAATCCTCGCCACCAATAATGTTGCTTCAAATCTTGATACATTTTAGTTGCACCGGGATGTACCGAGTATGGAGTTGAATGTGCTTCCTTTAATATAATTCTCTTTAATTCTGTATCGTCAGGTATACACCATCTTCTTTTAAATTTAATAATTCCATCTTCCGACATAGAGAATTCTGATACATTCCCATTCATCAATTGATCTCTTATCTTATTTAAGAAAATATCGTCATGTTCCTTGTCCTTAATTTGTTCGATCAAGCTTGGTTGTAGCGTCATTGCAGATAATCTCTCAATCAGTCCGAAAGGTACAATCTCAACATCAAATTTCTGCATCTCTTCCAATAACTTTTCTGGAATCGGAGTTAATGCTGAAAAACTTGGAGAAGCTATTCTACTTAATGCGTCTGCCACCACGTTTGCCTTCCCAGGGTGATATATGATTTCACAATCATAATCTTTTACTAACTCCAACCACCTGCGCTGCCTCATATTCAAATCTTTTTGTGTTAGAAAATATTTCAAGCTCTTATGATCAGTGTAAATTTCACATCTTTCTCCATATAGATAATGCCTCCAAATTTTTAGTGCATGAACTACTGCTGCGAGCTCCAAATCATGTGTCGGATAATTCTTCTCGTGATCCTTCAGTTGTCTGGAGGCATAGGCTACAACTTTTCCTTCTTGCATAAATACACATCCGAGTCCATACTTTGAGGCATCACTATAGACCACAAATTTTCCAGTTTCAGATGGTATAGTGAGTATTGGTGTTGAAATCAATCTTTGCTTTAGTTCTTGAAAGCTTTGCTCGCATTCCTCAGTCCATAAATATTTAGTACCCTTCTTGGTGAGTCTTGTGAGCGGTGTGGCTAGTTTTGAAAATCCTTCCACAAACCTACGGTAGTAGCCCGCAAGACCAAGGAAGCTTCGTACTTCTGCTACATTTTTGGGTTGCGGCCATATACTAACTGCTTCAATCTTTCCTGGGTCTACCGACACGCCCTCCTTTGAAATAACGTGACCGAGAAAAACTACTTTTTTCATCCAGAATTCGCATTTTGAAAACTTAGCATACAAATTTTCGTGTCTCAGGGTCGATAAAACAATTCGTAAGTGTTCTTCATGCTCTTCCTTACTCTTCGAATAGATGAGAATATCATCGATGAAAACAATGACGAATTCATCTAAGAATTTCTTGAATATTCTGTTCATTAAATCCATAAAAGCAGTTGGGGCATTACTCAATCCAAATGGCATAACTCGGAACTCATAGTGGCCATATCTTGTTCGAAATGCCGTCTTGGATACATCATCATCCTTGATTCTTAGTTGATGGTAGCCAGATCTTAGATCTATTTTTGAGAAGACGCCCGCACCCTTTAATTAATCAAACAAGTCGTCGATTCTTGGGAGTGGGTATTTGTTCTTTATGGTGACTTTGTTCAATTCTCGATAATCGATGCACATCCTCATAGATCCATCTTTCTTCTTTACGAATAACACTGGAGCTCCCCATGGTGAAAAACTTGGTCGAATGAACCCTTTTTCTAATAACTCATCAAGTTGAACCTTAAGCTCCTTTAATTCGATTGGTGCCATTCTATATGGGGCTTTAGATATTGGTGTCGTTCCAGGTAGAATATCAATGCTGAATTCTATGTCTCTAGCTGGTGGCAAACTTGTTAAATCGTCTGGAAAGACATCTCGGTATTCACGAACTATCAGCACATTTTCTAAGGCCATTGCTTCCTCGGTTTGAGTGCACACAACGCTTGCTAAGAATGCAAAACATCCAGAGTTCAATAATCTCTGTGCTCGCAATGATGATATAACTGGAATTCTCGAACTTTTCTTATCGCCATGAAATAAGAATGGTTCCACTTCAGGCAATTGGAATCTTACAATCTTCTTGCGACAATCAATGGTTGCATAGTGTCTGTTTAGCCAATCCATGCCGAGAATTACATAGTAATCTTGCATTGCTAAAATGGTCAGGTCCGCTTTTAATTTTCTATCTTTAATACAAACTTTACATCCTCGAATAATAGAGTCGGCGGACATTACTGTACCCGACGGTGTAGCTACTCCCAATTTATGTTCCAAAGATTCTATTGTCTTATTTAATTTCTTCGAATGCATAAGGGATATAAAAGAATGGGTTGCCCCAGAATCAATTAATATAAAAGAAGGTACTTCAGAAATTAGAAGCACACCTGTTATCACATCTGCATTTTCAGCTTCCTCCTTAGTCATGGTGTAGACTCGAGCAACTGCTGCTGGCCGATTCTGGTCATTTTTGGGGCAATCCTCGATAAAATGTCCAACTTGACCGCACTTGAAACAAACATGAGTATAAGCGCGACATTCTCCAGCATGTGGCCTCTTGCATGAGGGACATAAGAGTATATTATTAGTTACTGTGGTGGTCTCCCTCTTAACAAACTTAGAAGGTCCTTCAGCAGGTCCACTGATCATTGGCCGCTTAGATCCTGGCCATTGTTGTTGCGGAGGCTTTCCTTTTGCAGTCTGTGTTGCATGATTGTACCTCCTTCTAAACTCCTGAGCTTTGATAACATCCTTCTCTCCTTGCTCTGCACACAATGCTTTCTCCACCACAAATGCAAACGAAGAGTTCTTGGAGGTAATAAGACGGATATCCCTGAGTATCTCCGCTCTCAATCCTTGGATGAATCTTTTCACTTTCATAGTCTCGTTAGCAGTAACATGAGGGGCATAACGAGATAGTTGTTCAAACTTGTGTAGATAATCAATTACACTTCCGGTCTGTTTCAGGGCCATAAATTCTTCCGTCTTTGCTTCCATCATAGAGTCTGTAAAATACTTTTCATTAAAAAGCTCATTGAATTTCTCCCAGGTCATAGTGGTGACTAAATGCATTGCCTTTATAGAATCCCACCAGTAACGTGCCTCCATCCGGAACATAGAAGATGCACAATTTACTTTCTCTTCATCAGAAATCTTGGCATGATCAAAAATCTCCATAATAATCCTGAGCCAATTATCTGCAGCTGCCATATCCGCCAAATTCCCATTAAAAGTTGGAGGGTCCAATTTCCGAAATCTGTCGAAGTCCATGTCTGCATGTCGAAGCCTATTTGGAATTTGGGCCTGCATATTCACTGCTTGAGCTGCGGCAGTGGCTGCCTGAGCTGCCGCATTAGCTGCTTGCGACAGTTGTTCATTTTGTCTAGCTTGTAACTCAATCATGTCCATCATCCGATCGAGTATAGCATCCCTATTATTTCCTATTCCTCTACGATTGGCCATAAGTCTACATCACAAAAACTTAATTCAGGGAAATCTATCTTTATATACTGCTTATAAATATACTACAATATTATTTAACATTTTTTATCAAAATATAAATTTTAATACAGACTTACTTGCTGGTCGACAATCTTCCAGATTCATGATGAGCATACAGAGTAGTTTACAGAACCGTTTTTAAAACCTTGTTTCTCTGATACCAACTGTAACGACCCCAAAATTTAATTTGAATTTTTTCCCAATTTGAAAACCCTAAAAATTTTTCCCCAAATTGATTTGCAAATTAGGTTAAATTGGATCGTTATAAAACCCTAATTTTCTTAATTTAAAATTATTGAAAATACAAAAATCATTTAATAAAGCGGAATCATTGAAATTAATATCAATAAATATTGAGAACATTAAATGCTAAACAAATATTAAATAAAAACTTCATTTATAAAATCTTTTAAAAACAATAACGTACTTAATAAAAATCCAGCAGTTGATGTAATAAATTATTCTAACTTAAAATAAAATGCAACAAATTATAAAATATCTTTTACATAGGTATAAAAGCATAACTTAAATTTTTATTCAAAACCGACGACAACATCCTCCTCTGTATGCTCGCCTGCCTCTGGAGGATTCTCGAGCAAGCTAGTTCTTCCTCAGATAAAAACTCACTACATCACAAAATTAAATACTATAGAAAAACTCGTAAGCGAAATATGTGCAAGTGTCAACTTTTACTTTTTCTCAAATCCTGTCTTATCAGTTACATACTGGTTAGAACTTGTTCCAACCCTCGGTCAAACATCACCTCTAGTTTAGAAACTTGTTCCAACCGCGGCCAAATACACATATAGTTGGAACTTGTTCCAATCACCTCTAGTTAGAACTTGTTCCAACCGTCGGCAAATATCACATCTAATATTGAACTTGTTCCAATCTTAGAACTTGTTCCAATCATCACCTCTAGTTAGAACTTGTTCCAATCATCACCTCTAGTTAGAACTTGTTCCAATCATCACCTCTAGTTAGAACTTGTTCCAATCATCACCTCTAGTTAGAACTTGTTCCAATCATCACCTCTAGTTAGAACTTGTTCCAATCATCACCTCTAGTTAGAACTTGTTCCAATCATCACCTCTAGTTAGAACTTGTTCCAATCATCACCTCTAGTTAGAACTTGTTCCAATCATCACCTCTAGTTAGAACTTGTTCCAATCATCACCTCTAGTTAGAACTTGTTCCAATCATCACCTCTAGTTAGAACTTGTTCCAATCATCACCTCTAGTTAGAACTTGTTCCAATCATCACCTCTAGTTAGAACTTGTTCCAATCATCACCTCTAGTTAGAACTTGTTCCAATCATCACCTCTAGTTAGAACTTGTTCCAATCATCACCTCTAGTTAGAACTTGTTCCAATCATCACCTCTAGTTAGAACTTGTTCCAATCACCTCTAGTTAGAACTTGTTCCAATCATCACCTCTAGTTAGAACTTGTTCCAATCATCACCTCTAGTTAGAACTTGTTCCAATCATCACCTCTAGTTAGAACTTGTTCCAATCACCTCTAGTTAGAACTTGTTCCAATCATCACCTCTAGTTAGAACTTGTTCCAATCACCTCTAGTTAGAACTTGTTCCAATCATCACCTCTAGTTAGAACTTGTTCCAATCACCTCTAGTTAGAACTTGTTCCAATCATCACCTCTAGTTAGAACTTGTTCCAATCACCTCTAGTTAGAACTTGTTCCAATCACCTCTAGTTAGAACTTGTTCCAATCACCTCTAGTTAGAACTTGTTCCAATCATCACCTCTAGTTAGAACTTGTTCCAATCACCTCTAGTTAGAACTTGTTCCAATCACCTCTAGTTAGAACTTGTTCCAATCACCTCTAGTTAGAACTTGTTCCAATCACCTCTAGTTAGAACTTGTTCCAATCACCTCTAGTTAGAACTTGTTCCAATCACCTCTAGTTAGAACTTGTTCCAATCACCTCTAGTTAGAACTTGTTCCAATCATCACCTCTAGTTAGAACTTGTTCCAATCATCACCTCTAGTTAGAACTTGTTCCAATCATCACCTCTAGTTAGAACTTGTTCCAATCACCTCTAGTTAGAACTTGTTCCAATCATCACCTCTAGTTAGAACTTGTTCCAATCACCTCTAGTTAGAACTTGTTCCAATCACCTCTAGTTAGAACTTGTTCCAATCATCACCTCTAGTTAGAACTTGTTCCAATCATCACCTCTAGTTAGAACTTGTTCCAATCATCACCTCTAGTTAGAACTTGTTCCAATCACCTCTAGTTAGAACTTGTTCCAATCATCACCTCTAGTTAGAACTTGTTCCAATCATCACCTCTAGTTAGAACTTGTTCCAATCATCACCTCTAGTTAGAACTTGTTCCAATCACCTCTAGTTAGAACTTGTTCCAATCACCTCTAGTTAGAACTTGTTCCAATCACCTCTAGTTAGAACTTGTTCCAATCATCACCTCTAGTTAGAACTTGTTCCAATCATCACCTCTAGTTAGAACTTGTTCCAATCATCACCTCTAGTTAGAACTTGTTCCAATCATCACCTCTAGTTAGAACTTGTTCCAATCACCTCTAGTTAGAACTTGTTCCAATCACCTCTAGTTAGAACTTGTTCCAATCACCTCTAGTTAGAACTTGTTCCAATCATCACCTCTAGTTAGAACTTGTTCCAATCATCACCTCTAGTTAGAACTTGTTCCAATCATCACCTCTAGTTAGAACTTGTTCCAATCACCTCTAGTTAGAACTTGTTCCAATCATCACCTCTAGTTAGAACTTGTTCCAATCACCTCTAGTTAGAACTTGTTCCAATCACCTCTAGTTAGAACTTGTTCCAATCATCACCTCTAGTTAGAACTTGTTCCAATCACCTCTAGTTAGAACTTGTTCCAATCACCTCTAGTTAGAACTTGTTCCAATCACCTCTAGTTAGAACTTGTTCCAATCACCTCTAGTTAGAACTTGTTCCAATCACCTCTAGTTAGAACTTGTTCCAATCATCACCTCTAGTTAGAACTTGTTCCAATCATCACCTCTAGTTAGAACTTGTTCCAATCACCTCTAGTTAGAACTTGTTCCAATCACCTCTAGTTAGAACTTGTTCCAATCACCTCTAGTTAGAACTTGTTCCAATCATCACCTCTAGTTAGAACTTGTTCCAATCACCTCTAGTTAGAACTTGTTCCAATCATCACCTCTAGTTAGAACTTGTTCCAATCATCACCTCTAGTTAGAACTTGTTCCAATCATCACCTCTAGTTAGAACTTGTTCCAATCACCTCTAGTTAGAACTTGTTCCAATCATCACCTCTAGTTAGAACTTGTTCCAATCATCACCTCTAGTTAGAACTTGTTCCAATCACCTCTAGTTAGAACTTGTTCCAATCATCACCTCTAGTTAGAAAATTAGAGATATTTAAATTTTATTCCAAAATAATCCATTTTTAAAATAATTAGGGTAGAAATTCCTTACCAATAAAATCCAAACGTTGAATTTTTGTTTTGGGTTTGGGTCGCTTCTGAACAATTGGGCTGGTCGGCCACTGGTTCAGTTTAAATTTAGAAATAGGTGGTGGTCTGGTTCGGTTGTCAAAATGCTTCGGTTCACTGTTGCTCGGTTCGGTTCTGTTCAAAATAAAAATTCTGAACAAACCACCTTCTTCTTCTTGCGAGCTTCTGCGAGAGAGAGGGTGAGAATAGAGAGAGAGAGAGCGAGCGAGTGAGAGTGAGAAACCGAGAGCAAATTGAAGATCGAGAATCTTACGCGAAGAATGATTCGGCCGAGAGGGAAGATTCGCGCGCTCGATTGTGGCTCGTAACAGAAAGACTGAAGTTCAGCCGAGAGAAGGGGGGTCGCCGATGTCGGATTTGAAGCTGCGATTCAACCTCCACAGAGACGTTCGCAAGAGTCTGTCAGCTCGCGGTGGCCGGGTGCGGCAGTTCTGTGAGGTAGGGTTACTCTCGGGTTCCTCACTAGTTTCCAGAAATTGGGAGAAATTTTGGCTTGATTTTCTCGAACGAATTGATTTGTAAGGGAGAGGATTCCAATTCTTTCCTTGGACACAAATCTGGCTTTCCAATTTGGTCAAATTCATCGAACTCTTTAGGAATGATTTTTTTTTTCTACGTGATTATCCTCTGATTTTGTATTAAAAATTCCAGACTAATTTATGAAATTAGGGTTTTGTTGCCTAAATTGGGGATTTATGTAATGAATATAAATTAGGGTTTGGTTTGTTACCTTAATTTGGGATTAGGAAATAATTTGGTTTCCTTAATTTGGGAATTATTTTTTTTGGAATGTTACACGACTCCACAACCTTCACTTTGTACTTTATTATTTTAAGAACGATGTAAATATGTTATTTCTTGGTCTAGTAGACATTTCTCCGCCTAAAAAAAAAAGATCAGGTTCATTAAAAGCACGTGTTTTTTTCAACACAGTCTAATAAATCTACAAGTGAAAGTTGGGAAAATTGTAAATAATTGATAACGTGACATATATAATATATAGTTTTAATGTAATAATGTTTGAATATGCAGCTGTCTTGTCTTAGACGTGTGATGTGATGTCAAAGACTTTTTGGCCACCTTCATTGGAATATGGAAGCAGCTGAAACATTGGCACAATTGAAGGAAACAGAAATATTTAATATTTAATTAGGAAATTATAAATTAATGGTAATTAAATATTTTAACTATTGATTGCTGTCTTCAAATTTCTACCCAACACGTTCCATCTTTTGTTAATATATACTTTTTTTTTTATTATTATAATATATATAAATACAGGATTAAAATCTCTCTCTCTCTCTCCAACTCTTTCTCTGAAACACTCAGTTCTATTATTACTATTAAATATATAGCATGAAAAGCTTGACCTCTTTGTGGAAAAGCATCTCTCTCTCTCTCTCTCTCTCTAAGTCTTTTCTCTGAAACACTCATCTCCATAGCTAGTCGTCGCAGTTTCCAGGATTCAGTAAAGAAAGACGGATCAAGATAGAGGTACGATCTGAACATGTATATATTTGTTTGTTGAGAAATATGTAGAGATCAGAGTCGTCTTGTTCTGAAAGTTTGGGAGGTTGGATAAGCATTAGAATGCTTTCAGCTCTTCCATCATTCATCGTTTTCTTCATAACTTTTTATTTTTTCAAACTTTAATTCAAATCTTTAATTGTTGGGGTAACAAGGATGAACCAAATAGGTTGGAAATGCAGTTCAAATTTTAGCATATAAAATGCCAGAACCGGCTCCTCCTTTTTTATTTCTCTCTCTAGAATTAACAAAAGAAGCAGAGAGAGGGAGGGACGCGGTGTTCTGTAGAACATGATACATGCTACGTGGCACGTGGGCAATGGACGAATTGTAGTGAGATTGATGATGGATCCATGTGCATGTATGCAATTGCATATGCTTCCTCTTGTTATTTTTATTTATTCAAACAACCTTTCTACCTTTTATACAGAATAATTGCTACGTGTATCTTTTTATTATATGATCTTCAAATACTCGTTGACTTGTCAAACAATAATTGATATAATTAATTAATTATATCAATCATTGCTCGATAAATCATCGAGTATTTTAATAGGGTAAAATAAGAAAGTAAACTTAGGAGTGAGCATAGGCCGGTTCAGTCCGGTCCTGAGCCCGAACCGAACTGACCCGAAGGGTTTTGAGATTTTAATCCTAAAACCGAAATCGGTCCCGGGTCGGTCTCGATTCCGCCCAAGGTTTTTTTTTGTTATTATTAAACCAAAAAATTATGAAAAGCAAATTTTTTTAAAAAAATAATAAATACAACCTCAACAAGAGATGAAAGAACCGGGACCGGCATATCTGGCTGAGCAAGAGATAAAGATTCCTTTTTTGCATCGCTCCAAAAGCTCCGATCGCAACATTGTCTCTGTAATAATCCGACGAGCCACCGCCGAGGGACATGGAGAGGACGTTAACATTGTCCTCCACAGCCTTGTCTATGGCGACTAGGATGTCTGAACTGAAACAGCCACCGGTCCAACATACTTTGTAGTAGGGGTGGGCATGGTCTGGGCCGGTTCGATTTCGGCTTGGAATCGGACCCGCCCAGATAGTTCAGGATTTTTCTACCCAGAACCGGAACTGACCCAGGAGGGACTGGTACCGAACCGAGACTGGATCAAAAATTTCGGTCCGATCCCGGTTCAGTACCAGTTCCTCCCACCAAAATTACTATTTTTTTTAATTTTAAAAAAATAATTTTTTTCAATCCAATCTATCCAAAAATGAAATCCGATCTTCAACCTGCAAAACCATCGCAATAGTTGAAAGAGAAAAACTCAGAATTGCTCATACCTTCGAAGATCCAAGTCTAAAAAACAATATTTAGAATTCTTAAGCATTCTATTGTAATCGGTTTCAAGCATTCAAACAGAAAATTTATGACCAGGGGAGCAAAGGCGAGATGACTAGGCGAGCGCGAGCAGAGGCAGCGAGAGTAGAGGCGGCGCGAGCAGAGGCAGTGAGCAAACTAAGGCTTCTGAGTAGTGAGTTCTGTGTCTGAAGTATGAAAAATCGAGATTTACTTTTACATATGGACTTCTGGCTGCGGGAAAGAAGCAGTGCTGAGGAGTGGGGTTGGTTTTAGTTTTTTTTTTTTAAGTTATCAGACCCATGGGTCGGATAACCCACCAGACCGACCCATGGGTCGGTTCTCCCTTGAGAATTTTTGGTCCCGGTATGGGGAACTAGGGACCGGATCGCGGTTCTCGGTTCCATGGCAGGAAGAACTGGGGACCGAACCGCCGGTCCAGTCTGGTTTAGCAGTTCTGGGCCGGTTCTGCCCACCCTTACTTTGTAGGCGACAACTCTGGTAGTCGTGGTCATTCCTCTCGTGGTTCCTGGTGTGTAGCCCAAAAGATTGGCGCCTTCGACGACAGATCCAGCAGCAGTGCTCATAGTGTGGGTTCCATGGCCGTCGTCACCTCTCGGAGATTTTGTCTCTTTCGATTCATCGATTGGGCCTAACGTCACTTTGTAGCCTTTTACAAAGTATCTCGCGCCGATTAGTTTTCTATTGTAGCTTGAGGAATTGAAGTTAATACCCACTTCGCATTCGCCTCTCCAGGTACTGGGAACTAGTCCAAGGCTGGAATCAGCAAAGCTTTTGCTCTCTGGCCACATTCCGGTATCGAGAACGCCAATGATGACCTCAACTATCGAGTTTGACTCCGGGAACATATCCACACTCCTTTCGAGCCCGAGAAATTCTAGTGTCCTAGTTGTGTGGAGCTCGTATTTTATTTTCGGCAGAACAGCTAGAATTCCCGGTAGACCCTCCAGCAATTTAGCCTCTGCCGCCGTTAATCTAGTTGCAAAACCATGGACGACATTGTTGTAGGTGTAAAGCATTTCGGGACTCGGTAGTCGGTTGTTCGCAAAATCGGAGGTCGAGACTTCGCATTCGCCTGGTGTTAGGGTCGGGATACTGGAATAGCACAGTAGGGAGCAGAGGTCGGGACGAATTTGGTTTAAATTTGGTCCTTTGGTCCTTTGGTCCAGTCCCGGTTCTTCAAGAAATCAGGCTGTGGACCAAGGACTGGACCGACAGACCACGATTCCAGAGACCTTGGACCGGACCACGGTCCGTCACCCAGGGGCCGAAATCGAACCAAAACCATCGATCCAGTTCAGTTCTCGGTCTGCGGTTCGGTCTTGCTCACCCCTAAGTAAACTTAACATTATTCCTATTTATATTATTTAATTTTTATTGTGAAATTTGTCAGTAATTTATTAGTGTAATTAATGATTTATTTTAATTATTTATAATTTATCATGTTAATTGAACTATTTAATAACTGTCGTATTAGAAGATAAGAATTAAAGGATAGACATAAGATTAAGCTTAATTTAATTGAAACCAATATAATATTATTAGACCTACTTCAATTGGCAAAAAACTTGGTTAGTTTAGTAATTTAATCCCAACATGCTATGTGACATTCTGTACTCATAAGAAGTTAGTCTTCTCACGTTAGCAGTCTAAAACGTCGTAGTTTCATTTTTGTTAAATTTAAAAGTGATTAAATATTATATTCAATCATATGATAATCCTTTTTCTCCAAATTCTTATTTATTTTATAATTTTTGAGATAATTAATATATCTACATATTTTTTTAGCATATAGTTTTTTCATTTAGTTATAATGAATTAGTATTATTCTTAAATTTTAATTTATTGAAGAGAGTGGGAGTTGGTTAGTTACTTGCTCAACTTGAGCTAACTTCTTCTTCATTCTACTTCTTCCTTCATTTTTTTTTTTTTTTTTTTTTGTTTTTTTTTTTTTTTTATCTCTGAGCTCTGGCAGATGAGGCGCCATTCCAGGCATCAATCGGATGTACTCTCTCTCTCTCTCTCTCTCTTCTCTCTCCCTCTCTCTCTCTCTACTAGTGTTCGTGGTTTTTATTTGTTTTCAGAGGACATGGGCTGAATTAGCTGTTTGGGTTGCTTGTGCCTGCAGCTCTTCTGGCCCAAACTTGTTTGCGTAATGGCTCAATATATATATTATATATATCTATATATATATATACACGGAAAGAATATTAGAAAATAATGAAATATTAGTATTAATTAATTTTTCTTAAATTTTAATTTATTGAAAGAGTGGGAGTTTGGTTAGTTACTGCTCAACTTGAGCTAACTTCTTCTTCATTCTACTTCTTCCTTCATTTTTTTTTTTTTTTTTTTTTTTTTTTTTTTTTTTTTTTTTTTATCTCTGAGCTCTGCAGATGAGGCGCCATTCCAGGCATCAATCGGATGTACTCTCTCTCTCTCTCTCTCTCTCTCTCTCTCTCTACTAGTGTTCGTGGTTTTTATTTGTTTTCAGAGGACATGGGCTGAATTATGCTGTTTGGGTTGCTTGTGCCTGCAGCTCTTCTGGCCCAAACTTGTTTTGCGTAAATGGCTCAATATCAGTGCCAAAGAGTCAGATTTCAGCGCTGACACCGAGGACGATGACGATGCTGATTCTGGTTCAGAAACTGAAGGTGATGCACTTACGATTTCTATGTTTTTCCCATAATTCTGGATTTTGCTTTCATGAGGATTCGAATTAGTAATTTTGGATTTTGCTGTTGCCCTCTATTTCTGATTGAGCTTGAACGTTTTTGTATTCTAATCTAATTTGAGTAGCATTTTTTTTTTTTTTTTTTTTGGAGAAGATGATCAATGGGGAAAGAAATCTCGCTTCGCAATGGACAGAGGAGACGATCCTCAGGTTGATGCTAATGGTAATGTTTGAATTTGTACTTTATTTAATTTAAGTTCTATTTTGATAATAAACTCCAATGCTCTCTTGCTACTTCTAGTTCATAGTCTGCTCGTTGTCAAAGCACAACTATTATTGGGCTGCAGTTGAAGATTTTTAGGAAAATAGTATTTTCAGTCATGACCATTCTGCAGTTAGTATTAACCAAAGGATCAGCTAAATTTTAGCTTCGTGAAATCGAGACTTTAATATAACATAGTTGTGTCGGCACTGCTCATTCACCGGTACCACAGAAACCAACTTCCTACGTAATTTAATAAGAAGATACATTTTAAAGCATAGATTTTACTGGATTCAACCAATGCACTTAAAACTCTCACAATACTGAGGGACGAACATTTTCTAATTTTTTTTATATGACAATTGGATGATATATGATTTTTTGAATATCTCTTAGGCCACAGTCGAACGTTATCTGGCCTTGAAGTTTCCATTGAATTCACCTTTTCAAGTTAATGACTTAATTTTACTGCACCAAAGTTGTATCTTTAAATTTATACTCATAAAATTTGATGTTTAGGCAATACGCTCTAAATAGTGAACAAATATGGTTTGCTCGAGGAAAGACGTTCTTGCTTTTCTCCACATTTCCATTTCTTCTATGAATTTCTGGAGTGGTGTTAGTGTGAGCCAATATTTATTCATGTCTTGTCAAGTAAAATTTTGAAGTTTCTTTCATTTGCTGGTGTATGCTTAGTAATACTTTGCAATCATACTTCAATAATTTCATGTCTTTTGGCTGGAAATGCTGTAGGAAAGAATCATTTTTTGGGTAGCTGTTCATTTTTTTGGTTCCGTGGACATACCAATAGATTAGTTTTTCATGATAACTTTGAGGAAATAAGAAGTTTGAGAAACATTCTGTTTCTCCCCCATATTTTATTTTTATCCTATTGTCCTCTTATCCTCATAGGCAATTGTAATAAGCTTTTTGAAGTTTTTCAATTAACTCGTGCAATCACCAACATATTATCTATTGACCTCAAAGCTTTTGAACTTACAGATGCACTGCCAAGGTTAAGAAGACGAAAATCAGAAACTTTTAGAACACAGTACATAAACACCAAAGAACTCAGGTACAATGATCACACTGAGTGAATCACAATATTGACTCGTAAAAGTAGTGGTTGTCAATCACATTAGTCTAAAATTTTAATGTGTTTCTTTTCTTTCTTTGCTTCTCATAGAATATGTGTTGGGACTTGGAATGTCGGAGGTAAAACTCTGTCTGATGAACTAGATATTGACGATTGGCTAGATATCACTGAACCAGCTGACATCTATGTCCTTGGGTAAGTGCTTTCTTATTTGTCCACCCAGCTATGTTACTTAAGAATTATAGGTAGGATCACACTTATTTTATGTAGTTGTTCAAAAAAGAATCCCAAATTATTGCCAATAGTAGGCTGTTGACGCCTTGTGTTAACAGGCTTCAGGAGATTGTTCCACTGAATGCTGGGAACATACTTGGCGCTGAAGATAGTAGGCCAGTACCAAAGTGGGAAAGCATTTTTCGAGAGACATTAAATAGAGTTAGGCCAAGAACCAAAATTAAAAGCTTAACTGACCCCCCATCTCCGTCAAAGTTTATGCCATCCGCTGAAAATCCAAGTTTTGAAGAGGATTTTTTGCATGAAAGTGATAGTGATATCGGTGAGGAAGTTCATCCTTTTGATGGAGAATTTTCTGAATTTGAAGAAGTGAAAGATAAAGCAACACTGGATCAAACCATCTGCACTAAGGATGGAGGAAGTCCTGACAGTACAAAGATCCACTTAAGCACTTTGGTATCACAGGATTTACAGAGACAATGTTCTTCTCCTAAAATGTTGAATAGATTAAATTGCCTTAGGACTGAGGATTGGACTGAAAATAATGAAGTATTCATCTCTCAAAAAAATGGAAAATTATCCAGAATGCTTAGTGGGTCAGAAAGAATTGGTTTGTCATGGCCGGAGCGTCCACTAAACTTGCTATCCAGACATGTTCTAGAGAGACCTGATTCCTTCAAATCCGTAAAATGGTTCCAACCATCAAAATCCTCTGGAACATTTAATTCTTTCAAGTCAATTAATGAAGCGACATCACAACTGGCTTTGCTTGCAGACATTGACCTCGAGTCACTCCTCAAGAAGAAAAGACGTTCATCGTATGTTAGGATCATAAGCAAACAGATGGTTGGTATTTTCCTCTCGATATGGGTCCGTAGGAGCTTGCGTAGGCATATCCGAAACCTTAAAGTTTCTACTGTTGGTGTTGGTGTCATGGGTTATATTGGTAACAAGGTCAGTTTCCAATGTTACTGTTATTTTTATTTTATTTTTTTCCATTCCCTTTGATGTTGCTTTATCTCGGTATCATTTTATTTTCTGTCCCTATACAACCTCTTGAATGAAAAACCTCATCGTACTGGATTCTCTAATATTATAAAATATAGGAGTAACATTTTACAGGATTTTGAAGCTGACAGTAAGAATTTGTGACATTATTCTTAATTCCCCAGGGATCGGTCTCAGTTAGCATGTCTATATATCAGACACCATTTTGTTTCATATGCACTCACCTGACAGCAGGTGAAAAAGATGGAGACGAACTTAAAAGAAACGCTGATGTGAATGAAATACATAGGAGAACTCAATTTTATGCACTCTCTGGTGTTGGACTTCCAACAACAATCCATGAACACGAGTGAGTATACATATCAGGCTGACTCTCTCTCGCTCTATCTAACTATTTATCTATCTATCTATGTCTCCCTCTTCAATAATTGCATGTTACTCTCTTGCTTTACAACACAGTATTTTATGCGTATCTTTTGTAATTATACCTATGTGCAGGGTGAGAAGAAACAATAAAATTTTATGGTTTTCGTTTACTCTAACACTAGATTTACATTTTCTATCTCTGGTTTCCATAGATTTTTATATGTCCCTTTTAATTTGCAGGAAAATTATTTGGCTGGGAGATTTGAATTACCGTATTAATTTGTCATACAAGAAAACTCGAGAACTTATCTTAAAAAAGGAGTGGTCAAAATTAATTGAGAACGATCAGGTGTTTAGAACTCTTTACATGATGGGTTGCATTTTTTTTTTATTATCAATATTTCCTGTTTTTCTTATTGTTCTGTCGATATGGTAGTCTTTCATTACTCTGTTTGTTCTTATGTATTTCATATTTCTCTGGCGTACAAATTTGAATGTCTCAGAGTCGACTGACATTACTGAATTCACTCTCATTCACATATAACTTTGACAGCTCGTAAAAGAACTTAAGAAAGGTCGTGTATTTGATGGTTGGTCTGAAGGCACTTTAAACTTCCCACCAACATATAAATATGAAACTAACTCAGAGAAGTATATTGGAGATGATCCTAAAGCTGGGAGGCGAACACCAGCCTGGTATGCTTCTCTTTTTGTCGAATTTATGCCAATGCTATTCTTTTGTACCTTCTTTAGTAAACTTCATGTCTTCCTGAAAACCTCGATCTGTCTAGTCTCTATACTTCATTGTAGCAGGCGTTGATCAAAATTCTACTTCCCCTTTCAGTATCTAGACTTATTTTAGAAATTGACCTCCTAAGATGTTTCTAATGTGTCAATTGGAGATGTATAGTAGACTTTTGCTTCCTCACGTCTTCCCTATTTATGAATGAATTACAAGTTTCTGATTGAATATTGTTAATTAACATTGATATATTTGTTAAATTTAGAGCATATTAGACATGCATTTCAGGTGTGACCGTGTACTCTCGTATGGCAAGGGACTGAAGCTATTGAGCTATAGAAGGACTGAGATTAAATTCTCTGATCACCGACCTGTGACCGCCACCTTCATGGCCGAGGTTGAGGTGTTTTGTCTGCGGAAGCTACAGCGTGCTCTTACTTTCACTGATGCAGAGATTGAACAAGATGGAGTCGTTACCGATTTAGATTTTAATAATAGGTATTAAAAATCGGCTGCTGGGACTTAGAACAGGTGAGTTCTCATTGAAATATGCTCATGGCAGTTGAACGTTTTTACTGCAATTCGTTTACTATTAAATAATAATTAATTATATTTTCCAAAAACTAAGTTATCAATAGTTTGATTTGTGTAATTCTCTTGTGAGAGTTTCCTGCACACACAAGCAGACAAGCTCACAACACAAATGCAATAACAAATAACATAACCACAAGTCCAGAAAGAAATACCAAAGATTCGAGGATACTGTCCTCATGATAGAACAAAAAAGAAACAGTTTCTTCGCAAAATATTCAGCTGGCTCCTCTATCGATTATCCCTCCTCATATAACTTCTCTTCTCTCCTCTAACAAACTACTCCCCACCATTACTTGTCTACCCCGATCAGAAAATCATTACAAAGATAATAAATACCCACCAAACAGACTTGCCACAATAGTAATTATTTTAACAAAACAACTTTTCGATGATAAAATTTCTCATCATAAAGTTTTTTCGATTAGTGATGGTTACTAAAACTAAATCAGTATCGTCCCGATATAGTGGTTGACGATACTGTGGTCAGCGTCTCTTAATTTTTCTTTACCTAAGGCAAAAATCTCATTCCTGAGTTATTTGAAAAAGTTAGTAATAGTATTTAAAACTCAAGTCATTATCTTATAACTCTTTGATGTCAGGGCTTTATTCGTGAAAAAATATTGATTTTAGTAAGGATAGGAATGTTCATCAACTCGCGTGATAGTTAATGATCTTTTTTTAGCTCTAAAAATGCGTGTTTATGACGGCGAAGTAGTCGAGTTAGTTCTCATTGAAAGAACAAAGAAGTCAATCGATTTTGTACGTCATATTAATGAAAATTTATATTTGCAGGATGAAGCAGTTGGGGAACTGCTGCTTTGATTGGACCTGCAAATTTGGAACATGCTATGTATTTGAGAAATGGGTTGATTTGTTTGCCTTGGAGCACTACTTTTTATAAGAGCTTCCTAAATGAATGATGATTAGGTTTAGTTGAGTAAACCTTGTTTTTAGAAATAGATACGTTCATAATTTGAAGAGTGGGTCCATCTTATGTCACCCAAAAAATAATAAAAAACCAAGTAATGCACCAGCCGGGAATCGAACCCGGGTCTGTACCGTGGCAGGGTACTATTCTACCACTAGACCACTGGTGCTGGAATTGGTGAATGATTTACACAACTTTAAGAATTACATTGTTTTATGTCTATTGAGCAAGAATAAAACTATAATTATTCTCTTATTTTGCTCTTTAAACGTACTTGTTGACATATCAACAATGATTAACATAATAAAATAATTATTTATAATTTATTGCATAAATTATTATTTATCACGTCAGTAAATATGTTTATAAAGTAAATGTCGCATTAGTGATTAAATATATTGTTGAAATAGTTTAATAAAATTTATTAAAAAATATTATTTTATGTCTTTACGGTGTTACATTACGTCATGGATAATGTTTACACTTGTTATTTCTAGATGAATTTACACATTCAGCCATTTATGTACAATTTAATAGTTCAGATTTTTCATCTGTTAAAGGAAGAAATAATTAACATAGTTGACATTTTTGAGAGCGCTAATATTATATGTTATCAAATATATTATTAATTTGTCGTCTTCTACTTTCTAATTATTCTTCAATATCTTATTTTTAAATTTTCAATGTTTTTTTTTTTAATTAGAGCGGTCATATATGACCCATCAATTTTACTACTTCTTCTGTAACAAATATTTTAAATCAACTCGGCGTCATGCAACTAATTTCTTCGTATGTGATAGTTGCCATGCAAATGATTCATGTATTATTCCACGGTAATCTTGTGACTAATGTACATTGTTTCTTTTTCTATTCCACATGTCTTATACTTAGTCATACTCAATGTGTGTTGCTAGATGTTCTATTGAACTTTGTTTAACGGATGACACCAGAATGATCAAAGGAATGTTATTCAGAACTAAAGCTGAAAAAATATTGTCTATTGAAGTTGAAACTTTAATAACTATGACACATGAGGTGAGAGTTTTGATCTTTATTTTTTTAAATATCCTTTATTACTAGGAAATTTATTAATTACTTTTTGTTATTAAACACTTAAAGGTTTTTTTATTTTTTAAAATTCAGGAAATCCTTGCAAAGACAATTGAATCATTTGATGCACAAAACACTATTCGCTACTTCAACGTCAAAGTTAACCAAAAAAACTTTGAAAACTATCAAAGTTCAAGCTTTCTAATACTTGGTTTTGCTGAAGAAGATAAGAATCTTGTTGCTTCGTCGCCTACAGTCTCAGCTATCTCAGTTCCCTCGTCTTTGTTATCAATGACAACAATAGAGGGTTCAAGTTCTATGACGTGCTTTAACTAAGCCTTGAAAGTTGAAGCACAAAACTCTCGGCAAACTAAAACTGTTTGCCAAAAAATGCTTCTTTTTTGTCAATGCATAACTTCTTCAAATGAACTTCAAATGAGCTGAAATTTTGATGACAACTTACTTTCGGAGTGATGGAAATACCTTCCAAAATCAGAGATTGAATCGTTGTGGATGAAAGAGTACTTGCTGGTCCGAGGAGGTAATAACAGTGCCTCTCAGGATTTGGCTCCTTCTTGAAAGGAAACACTCCAACTAGCCTTGGATGAGAGTTGAAATACAACTTTGCTGGTGATTCTCTACGTCAAGAAAGGGAGGTGGAAGGTTGCAATAGAAATGGTACCACTTTGGCTCTCACAAATTAGATACCAACAACAACAATACAATTGGATATTACTCACATAATGGATTGAGGACTTGATGTCGAAAAACTTCAAGATTTAGGGGAAGAATGGTTCTTCGATTTTTGCATTCAACTGAGCTGCTTCAGCAGCTAAAAAGAGTGGTTTAAGTATCGCTTTACTTTACAAATTAGGGTTCCCAAAGAGCAACTACAAGGAGGGAATAATAAGTGTGTGTTCGGCTAGTACACCCAGCCGAGTACATGAAGGCTTGGCCAATTTTGGCAAAATCACTCCTCTCTCCAAATGTCACTTTCAAGTTTGTCCCCTCTTTCATAAAATACAACTAAATAGAGTCCCCTAATTGCTAAGAGTGTTCAGCTAAACAACAAGGAGACAAAAACAACTAAAGAAATAAACTAGGTGATCAATTGCATAAGTTGTTTCAAGGAAAACAAATTCATTCTTCTATTTTTGGGGTGGCCGAGGGTTGCTCCCATGTTAGCAAGTAGAAAGGCTTCTCCGAGTCTAATACACTTGGCTCCATCCACAAGTCTTCAAAGGATGCTTCACTTACAATAAGAGCACACTCATTAGTTAAAAGCTCGACCAAAGATTTGACTCGTAATCTAGTGATGGCTCTTCTTGGCACATCATTCTACTTCTATTACGTTATCTAAAAAGAGAGTTCGCAATTATGAGGAGTGATTGTTTTCTTTATTTTTCGTTTTTAGGGTTACTCTAATGTTTTATAGATTTTATAAAAAAGAATTCCATGTGTTTTAATAATCTTGTATAGTAAGTTGTATGTTGTTGTCTTTTTTTTTTCTTTATTAGTCCGCACAAGCCCCTTTTGCTGTAATATTTTGAAAAGCAGCTCTTTTATACAACATCATTTTCAGGTCAAACAAACAATATGTCTCGTTCCAATTCTTGGTACGTACGTCAAAGTGAGCAAAAAAGTATCCATTTGTCGTAAGAAACGTGAACTCTATGAAGAAATGAAAAATGTGGGACAATGCATTTAAAGTGATTTGTTTTGTATATAGTTTATACGCGCGCACACGCACATATATACATAACATACAAAAAAAATCATTTTTAATATCATTTATTTACGCAAGACAATAAATAATATTGTTATTTCATTTTGCATTTCTTTTTCAATAAACATGTTAACAATACTTCTATTAATACCACATAATTAGTACTATACTGAGACAAAAAAAATATTATTTTCTCTGGATTTACTGCTATGACAACAAAAATGAGTGATATTTGTTAAAATCCATCTACATTTAATAGTTTGGCGATTCCAGAGGAATCAAATTTTCTTCCAACTATCACGCCATGTTCTTTTTGCATAGCGAAATTTTTTTTACATGAAATTCCCTCCTTTTGTTGTTCATCGGGGGAGGTACAATTGGCCACGAACATTACACCAGAAGTTCTCTATCATCTATTCATAGGGAATGATGATGAATCTATTCATTTTCGAATATATGTTCACACTTACAACAACACTTTCACATTCACTTCTTTTGGTGTCAAAGAAGATAAAAACTTTTTACGTCGAAATAAAGAAATATACACATTTCGTATTTAAGACCAAATCTATCATTTCATTAACTCGATTATTTTTTACAATTAATGTCATTCATACTTGCAATTGTATTTTTATGATACTGACGTACAATTACAACATCAAAGCCAATTGACAGAGATGCTCTCTCCAATTGTTATTTTTAAGATAATGCATGTTATGGAAAGAAACACTTGTGCAATTTTTTTCATAGTCTAGTCAATAGAGAAGATCTAACATAATGTACAATGTCCATCAAATCAGATGCAAATCTTGATCAACGAACTTACAACACTCTTCAAGCATCTGAAGTTGTTGTTGTATGGCTAGGTGATGGTTTGTTACTGTGCATCTTCATCACAAAGTTCATCACTATTACGGATGTTATGACCATGTGCAATAGCTTTTTTTATTTTCTCGTTGAGAGAGTGAATGATACCAAAGAATTTTACCAACAAATATTAGATTTCAGCAAAAAAAAAAAAAAAAAAAAAAAAACATGTTTTGCCTGAGATTATACGATTTTCATCAGTTGAGTAGTTATTGAGTATTGAAGACAAATGTATGTAATTATTTCCTATTAATTTATGAATCATATTATTGAAATTTTTCTAACATATTAATTTTGTTTTTTAGATTTCCAACAAAGAAAAAAAAATTGTCATGTCGTGAATATTATACTTATAAATGCAAATGAGACATTCAGAT
This sequence comes from Begonia masoniana, assembly GCA_022432975.1. Lineage (NCBI taxonomy): Eukaryota > Viridiplantae > Streptophyta > Magnoliopsida > Cucurbitales > Begoniaceae > Begonia > Begonia masoniana. The sequence goes on from CM039502.1 coordinate 24,263,442, forward strand.
TTTTTATGTCACTACAATCAGGACAACTACTCCAGCAATATGTTTTTGATATGTATGTAAAGATTGAAACTTGATTAAATTTCTTTCGGACTAACAAAAAAAATATGGTAAAAGCTTTATCAAGGTATAGTAAATAGTATTTGCTCTGGTGAAACAAATGTCTCAAATATTGGTCGAAAAATTATATTACCAGCTATATTTATAGGAGGACCAATGGATATAAGAAAACGTTACATGGATACAATGTCACTTGTATAAAGATTTGAAAAACTAGATATTATTTTAACTATAACTTGCAACCAAAAGTATCCAGAAATAAGAGCAGAATTACTTCCTTTTGAAGAAGTCCACAACAGATCTGATTTAATAACACGTATTTTTAAAGGAAAATGAGAAGAATTGAAGATAAAACTTTTTAAGGATCAAATATTCGGTCATGTTGTTGCCTACGTCTATGTTGTAGAGTTCTAAAAATGATGATTGCCTCATGCATATTTTTTGCTTATTTTTGAACAAAGTTCAAAAATTATATCTTCGGAACCATTTGACGACTTTGTATGTGCAAAGTTGCCCGATGGAGATAAATGTCCTCGCCTATATAACATGGTTTTTAATACATGATGCATAATCCTAGTAAAAAAATTCTTACAAATATCTGTATGAGTAAAGAAGGCAAATGTAAAAATAATTATCCAAAACTTTTTTGCATAATATCAGAACATGGGAAAAAATCTTATCATCGATACCAGTGACGACTAGACAATAGAATTGCAAGGGTTAAAGGTGTATACTTGACAACCGTTGGGTAGTTCCGTACAATTATTATCTCATTGCATTATTTGATTGTCATTTAAATGTAGAGGTTTGTTCAACCATTAAAGCTTTCAAATACTTGTATAAAGACATATATAAAAGACATGATCGTATTATGTTTAAAATTAATGGCAGTGATCAACAATCAACGGGTGATGAAATCCAATACTATCAGACAGCTTGCTGGATTTCTCCACCAGAAGCAATTCTGCGTATTTATGAATTTTCCTTAAATGAAATCTCACCTCCTCTTTATACTCTGCAACTACATTTTGTACATGAACAACCTATCACTTTAACAAAATCTTCTTCTCTTCGTAAGCAATTCCCAGAGTATTACATATGGAACAAACATGGCCTTATATGGAAACCTAGAAAGAAAGGAAAATCCATAGGAAGAATCGTTTCAATAAGTGTTGTGGAAGAGGAACGTTATTACTTCCGTTTGCTTTTAAACTATATTACAGGTTCAACATCATTTGAAAATTTGAAAATTGTGCGAGGCTCATTGGTCAACACATCGCGAATCAGCTCTCTTACATGGTTTATTACAAGATAATGATTATATAACTTCTTGTATACAATAGGCAATATAATATCAAATGTCTTATGTTTTACAAAGACTTTTCGCTATTTCTTGTTTATTGTCAACCAAATAATCTAACAAATCTTTGGAATACTTACAAAGAACATTTATTTGAATATTACATTTCTTCTAAACGTGAGTGCATGGAAAAAATTAAATCATATCAATTGTATTATTCTAAACATGAGAAAGTCACTAAATGACTATACTCTCATTCGTTCAGCATTGACAACAAATTTATTTCCTGAAGACAATGATGAAATACACGAACAAATGACAATGTCAGTAGATCAAACCAATCTCACTCAAATATCACTGCTAAATGACGCACACAAAAAGTTATATGATTTAATTCTACGAAAAATCATTGATAATGAACCAGCTGCATTCTTCATTGATGATCTTAGAGGAAGTGGTAAGACATTTTTATATAGAGCATTACTTGCAATAATTGGCTCAAAAGGTCTGATAGCTTTAGCAACTGCTTCCTTGGGTGTTGCAACGTCAATTTTGTCTGGCAGACGTACTGCACATTCTCGTTTCAAATTATCTCTTCATATTGATATATCAACAACATGTTCGATTAGCAAACAATCTAAACTCGGACAATTATTACATTTAGCTAAACTTATAATTTGGGATGAAACTCCAATGTGTCAAAAAGAAATATTTGAGACTGTTAATAATGTGTTATAAGATGTTTGTGGGAATAAAAATTTATTCGGAGGTAAAGTAATATTATTAGAAGAAGATTTTAGACAAATTTTACCTATAGTCTCAAATGGTTCAAGAAATGTCATTATCAATGCTTGTTGAGCACAATCATTTTTATGGGAGAAATTCACTAAAATTCATTTGAAAATGAACATGTATGTTTCGAGATTTTGATTTTGCTAAATTATTACTATGTATTGGTGAAGGGACAAAATCATGTAACAAAAAAGACTACATTTCACTACCTCAATAAATTATGATTCTCTTTACTGACGATACTGCTTCAATATCTATACTATTAGACATTGTCTTTCTTCATTTCAGTGGTTATTAAGAAAACTTCAATGAAATGATGCACAGAGCAATTTTAACACCAAAAAATGAACATGTTGACACGTTAAACAATAATGCATTAATCGATTTCTTGGTGAGCTTGTTTGCTATTATAGTTTTGATAATGTCTTGGACTCAACAAATGAAGGTATTAATTACGATTTTTTCAATACTTTAACACAATCAGGATTTCCTTTTCATGAATTATTTTAAAAACGTAATCGTAAAAACTTTGTAATGGTACATGTCTAATATGTTGACATTTTCAAAAAAAAAAAAGAAATGTTATCAATACATAAATATGTGGGGGAGATTATAGTGAAAAACATGTTTTCTTATATCAAATACCATTTCTTCCACTTGAGAATAAAAAAAGAATTTACCCTTTCAAACGTATGCAATTTCTTATATGCCTTTGTTTTTTCTTGACAATTAACAAAGCATAAGACAAGCAATGAACTTTGTTTGTGTTTACCTATCATAGCCAATTGTCTCTCATGAACAAATATATGTTGCTCTTTCAAGGGCCAAGACGCTATCATCTGTTTGCGTACTTATTAAACCTCTAAACAAACGTACAGATCTACCAAATTTAACAAAAAATATCGTCTACAGTGAAGTTTTAAATGAAATTCACAGTCAAGTTTGTACTCCCATGTTTACAAGGTTCGATTTCTCCACTATAGTTTTGAAGTTATTTTCCTCATTTTTTGTCTTCCTTTTTCCACTGTTAACATTTTTTTAGTTTTTATTGTCTTTATAGACATTGGACTCTTAATTGATTATTATATCCTGTATACCTATCTATTACACGCCATTAGAAGAATGACGTAAAAAAAGATACATTGCAATCTATTTGTTCAACAAATTGTAGAAAAATATTATCTTAATGATTTTCCTTTTTGTTTCATACACTACAATTAAATTATTGATATCTTTAACGAAAAATCCACTTTTCATATTCTCCTATTAATTTCCCTCAAAATTATGGTATCTCACGTATAAAGTTTTGTTTACAACACTAATTTTGTAAAAAAAAAAAAACCTACTACATTTTTAGTAATATTTGCCTAATTTTTCTTACAATTTTTTTCACTATTAATATTTTTTTACTTTTTTTGTTTTGTTTTTAGAGAGATTGACTTTTGAGTGGACGACTATATCCTACATTTACCTATCACATTGTTAGGATTAGACGCCCTAATCCACCTGTAACTAACGATCCAGAAAACTGAAAAAGAAAAACGAGAAAATAATGGACACCGAATTTACGTGGAAACCCTAGAAAGGGAAAAAACTACGGGTAAAGGAGAGAATCACTAATATCAAATTCGGTACAATGAGTTTTGCGACTCAAGTATCAATAAATAGAGAAAACATAAAACCCTAATATTGATAATGGGCCCGACTCGGCCCAACTACAATTCGGGTCACACCAAATTCTAACAAACTCCACCTTGACACGAATTCCACATGAGAGATCCAACAGGCTACTCGGCCCAACCCAAAGCGAATCCAGAACACTGAACTCTGACAATCTCCACCTTCAACGAAATTCCAACAAGGAAACAAATCTGTAAAACTCCATTAAAAAAGCTCCTCTACCATACAGGCCCCAGATGGGCCAACTCAGCATCCGATACCGATCAAGTTTAAGCTTCGCTTAAACTTGAGAGATCTACTTGAGAAGAAATCACATCTCCTCCTCCTTGGTATCACTGAACTATCAGAGTTGCTGCAACGAACTCCATCTGAACATGTCGAAGACTCCACACAGGAATCGTTACCCTCGAACACATTCAATGCATAACCCACAGTTTCATTATATCGTCCCGAAGTTTTAACCTTCCGCATTGTTCTACCTTTGACGATACCACTTTGATGTGAAACTGAACCTGATGACTGAACATCTGTAATAGGCTGACTCACCGGCTCTGATGTACCCTCAGATCCCAACCTGAACTTCACCTGAGAACCTGACTTCTTCCGAGTCTTCTCAACCTTTCTCCTAGAAGGTGAATTCACAAAATTTGCAGCCTTATTACTCATCACATTGATTGTGGAATCCGTGATCCTCGCGTGTATCACATATAACGAGGAGCATTTTTCTCCTCTTGCCACGATCAATGAACCTCTGGTAAGCTTCCATTTTCCATCACGAAAGGTGTTGTCAAAACCTTCGTCGTCGAGCTTGCCAGTCGAGACCAAATTCTTGCGGATGTCAGGGATGTGCTTCACACCTCTCAAAACCAAGGTGTTGCCGATGTTGGTCTCCAAACACACATCTCCCATACCAATAGCTTTTGCAATGCCACCATTTCCCATCCTCACACTTCCAAAGTCACCCGAAGTATAGGATGTAAAGAAATCTCTCCGCGAAGTGGCATGTACTGAAGCGCCACTATCGATCACCCAACTCGTATCTTGGCAATCAGAATTTACAACATTCTCGTTGTACACACTGAAGGACTCCTCGGTGGCTGTGTTTGCCTCCTCGTCTATGTCACCCTCTTCGAACATCTTTTCCTTTCCTTTGGCATTCAGATTCTTCCGAAGAAACTTGTGACAAAATCTCTTTATGTGTCCTTTCTTACCACAATGATAACACTCAAAGTTGGCGTGTTTTCTGGACTTCCTCTGACTTCGATTTCTATTGCCCAAACCTTTACTTTGATTTCTGCCCCTATTTTCAACATTCAGAGCTGAACCATTCGATGTTTCACCAGAATCAATCTTATGAACCTCCTCGGCAAGAATACGATCCCTCACATCGGTGAATACCAGCTTAGCACTTCCAACTGAGTTACTAATTGCAGCTCTCATAGGCTCCCAGCTATTCGGAAGAGACGTCAACAAAATTAAGGCACGAACCTCATCCTCAAAATCAATTTCCACAAATAGCAATTGATTCACAATAGTATTGAACTCATTCAGATGCGTTGCGACAGAATCACCATCAATCATCTTCAGATTAAAAAGCTTCTTCATAAGAAATACCTTATTATTCGCAGACGGTTTCTCGTACATATCAGACAGAGTCTTCATCAAACTCGCGGTGGTCTTCTCCTTCGCCACGTTGTGAGCAACGCTTTTGGCTAGCGTCAATCGGACGACTCCCAAAACCTTTCTATCAAGGAGATTCCATTCACCGTCTTCCATCTTCTCTGGCTTCGCACTCAGAGGAAGATGAAGTCCTTCCCCGTACAAGTAATCCTCAATTTGCATTTTCCAGAACGCAAAATCTGTCGCATCGAATTTTTTAATACTAGGTCCTGTGCTATCCTCACCTGCCATTGTTATAAAAACAATGATCAAAAACTGATATTTCCTGATCAATTATTCAACCCCAATAATCAATCTCCACAATATCAATAAGTCTGCCAAATAAATTTTCCGAGCCCGAAAATATTTGAATCGATAACCTTGCCTAAATATTTCCCTCAAAATCAGAGTTTTCCAAATATTGAAATTCAACAAAATTTTCAATTTTGAAACTCTTCCCTTAGCCTTCACAGTTCACCCAAAAATTCAAGAGCCTTTTGAACACCAATAAAAATCGCCCAATTATTGTCCAATTAGTTATTCAGCGAACGAATTTCACCAAATTGCACCCAAAAATTTCAAGAACCAGAGCACAAAAAACTGTTTCTACTTTCGGTGCAAAATCAAGCTGGAATCTCAAACCCAGCTTTACTCGCTCGGCTTATCCCAGACAGCGACAGACAAAGCAACGGCTTCTGTGATCGGAGAAGAACTTCCAGACAACCGGCGTCGACTCTTCTCTTCACAGTCTTCTCGGTGACGGCGGCGGAGCGGTGGTTTCTCTTTGCTCTTCTTGTTGTCGGACAGAGGGCGGCGACAACAGAGGCTTCCTTACGAGCGACGAATTCTGAATGGCGGCGGATGTGCGCGCGACGGCGGTGGGTTCGCGGGCGGCGGCCGGGCTTCTCGCGGGCGGCGTGGTCTGCGTGAACGGCGACGGCAGAGCAGGTCGGCGGTGTCTCCTCGGCTCGGGCAGAACTCTCTCTCCCTCTTCTTCTCTGTTCTTCACTGTCTTCGAAGAACAGAACACACAAAAACAAACTTTGTTTCTGTTGTTTTTTTTTTATTTCCCTCAATTTCCACCTTTCTGCTGTGGAAATTAGAAAAGAACGAATTTTTCTATTTTCTCTTTTGTTTGATTCTGTACGCTGAACACAAGAAATCCAAAACAAAAAAACCTTTTTCTTTTTCCTTTAACTCTGCAATTCCACTCTCCGAAATTACAAACCTGAAATCGATCGATACCCTTCTAAATAATCAAACCTTGATTTTTCGAAAACCACTTCAACCTCGAAGCTCTGATACCAGTTGTTAGGATTAGACGCCCTAATCCACCTATAACGAACGATCCAGAAAACCGAAAAAGAAAAACGAGAAAATAATGGACACCGAATTTACGTGGAAACCCTAGAAAGGGAAAAAACCACGGGCAGAGGAGAGAATCACTAATATCAAATTCGGTACAATGAGTTTTGCGACTCAAGCATCAATAAATAGAGAAAACATAAAACCCTAATATTGATAATGGGCCCGACCCGGCCCAACTAGAATTCGGGTCACACCAAATTCTAACACACATGACATGAGAAGAATGACTCAAGACATATTTGTTGAACCAACAGTATTAAAATATTATGTCAATAAAGTTTCATTGTTTTTTATATGCTATAATTAAATTAGTAAACATTTTAACAAAAGATCCACTTTCATGTTATTCTATTAGTGACGTTATTCAACCAAGGGATGAATAATTGAAACACAAATGACTCAGCTCACAAAATAATTTTCGGATAAAATTTATGGTGAACTTCCAGAATGCATAAATCTATCAAAATAGCTCCAATGAAGTTGAAATTTGGATAGAACCTTACATTGGAAGTGGTGGAAACACCCTCCAAATTTCAAGGGCTCACTCAATGGGGGTAGGTAGATATGGCTGAAATGATGTTCGTTGGTTCGAGAAGTGATAAAGTTGCACTCCTTGATGATATGAACTTGCTATGAGGAGAGCTTTGTGCACCCTTGCTAATTGTTCTACTTTCAGGAAAGAGGCAGAGAAGAGATGCAATAAAAAGATTTTGAAAGATCAAGGTTAGTTACTTGATGCCCTAGTGTTGGTGGAACACTCAGTGAGACACCAATTAATTATCGTGATAGGACAATAATAAAGAGCATAAAATAACGAGATAGAAAGTTGGTAACGCAGTTCAGCAATTGCCTACGTCTGCGGGGCCACACCCAGAATTAAAAACATTTCACGAGTTCACAAAGTTACAAGCAAAAATGGTCTTAAACAAATAAAGACTCTCTCTTATCTTTGTCGCCGTCTCTCACTAACTTTCTCAGTGAAATAGTTTTTGCGAGCTTCCCTCCACTTGTAATCAATCCCTCTCGAAATCTGAATACAACAAGATCCCTTTGTTGATAGTCTCTTCAGTAATCACTTCCTGGGTTTTCGCTGGGACACCAAGAGACACACTAGAGAATTCGAGTGCAGATGACTTCGTTTCCTTCTTTTTCATAATGACATTCTCTTCCTCAGCAGTTTTACTCTTAAGTAGTGTATCGATCAGACTTGTAACAATCTCTTTTTGTTTTTGTAATACATATAGTTGATTGTCTAAGGATTTTGATACATCTATTAGAGTTTTGATAGAATATGAAGCAAGAGCATGAGTTGACATACCTTTTGAAAATGGAGCACTTGCAATGAGTTTGTCCATATCATTCACATGTTCACCAGTCCTAAGCTTATAACTGATGCAAATTTCATCTTTTTCAGCATATAAACATTCCTTTTCTCGAATGACTTCATGTTGTGAAGATATAATGGCATAAATTAAACTAGGAAATAGCAAAGCTAACCTTCCATTCTTACTGTCTGAATGTTTCATAATTTGATCAAAGATAAACTGCCCAATATTGAAGGGAATAGCATTACATACTTTAAATAGTAACGTAGCCATTGATTTATTCATTCAAGTACCATGTGAAGTGGGCAGCCAATTCCTCATAGCAATTTTATGTAAAATTCCATATTTAACTGTTAGTTGAGAGGCAGGAAAATCCTTTCCTTTAGGGCATGTACATCTGACACCCCCTGTGATATCAGCAATAATCCGACTAAAATATGGAATGAACATCTCAGTATCAATACATTCAGTTTCCAAGTATGAGTTGATCACATCAGGGGTGAATTCAAAGATCTGTCCTCTAAGATGGATTTTACCAAAGTTTGAATGATTCGAAGACTTAATATCAGAATCTAAACTACAATAGAACTCAAGAACAACTTTACTTACAAATGGTTTAAGCCCTCTAATTGTCTTACCTAAGCCTTGTTGCAAAAGTTGGTAAATCATAACTTCGTAATCTAGAAAATCACCTTCATGAATATTTCATTTAGACCATAAGTTCCTATTAGCAAAGTTTTCCCAACGTGCAGCATGAAGATCTGATTTAAATTCTACTTTCCCAGCTTTAACAGAAGACTTACTTAAATTTTTGCTTACTTGAGTTTGTGACATTGACTGCATGCGTGTGGAACGTTTTGGAGATAGAGAAACTTTGGCCTTTTTGAACTTTGACTTATTCGATTTTAAAGAATCAGGATGCACAACAGTCTTCTTGGGTTTCAGTTTTGGTAACTTTCCAGGAGCAGAGCTTTCACCTGATTTCTTAGAACTTGAGCGAAGATTCATGGACCTTTTTGAGATCCGTTTTTCTTGAACACCAGAGGAGTCTGATTCTTCTTTATCTTTTTTGGACCATTTTTCATCAGAGGAATCTGCTTTAATTGCTCGAGCCATTTTTCCTTTCGATACTTGAGAAAGTTTTGAGTGAATAGAGGCCTTTGGAGGACCAGAGCTAGTTTTGTATATGTCGTTAACAGGATTTCGAAATCTTCTTTTGACTCCAGAAGAGTCCACTTGGTGAATGGGAAAAACGTCCATAACTATTCGTGATTGCTCCCCCTTAAGTTCGGACATTGTGAATGCAGTAGATGGAGGCGTATAGACAACAATAGCAATTTCTGATTCTGGATAAGTAAAATGCGCTTCTATGACAATGTGTGGAACATTGCTTGATGATGAGACTTTCGATATTTTTTGTTGATTGCCATGGATGAGAGCACTTGAAAGAAGCTCTAAACAGTGAAACCCTCCAAAATACAAAATGCTATCAGTAGAGAGAGAAAGAAATCACCGTTTACACTCCTTGAGAATTTATGAGAATATCTTCAAAAATTTTGTTTTTGTATTTTAAAATAAAGACCATCAAATCACATTAAAGTTTCTTCTTTTCATCTCAGAGTGTAATAATCGCAGTTTCCATATAGCTCGGAGAGAGATCAATAAGCATGTATCCACTGGAAATATCCTTTGCTAATTTTATGAAAATAAACCATAAAATCCGCATAATATCAAATTTGAAGACAGACTCATCCAGTAACCATAGTTGTGTCATTGTAAATAGTGATCTATTTTTTATCTTCATAGGAATATACTTTGTCATCCTTTCCGATAATAAATCCTTAATCCACTAATGATTAGAGAATTATAGAAATTGGTCATAAATACATAAGCTTCTCATAGAACCACAATCTTCTCAGTTGAATGATAAGTCCAATAACCATAAACGTTGGAAATTTCCAGTAAGTAAAAAATAAGGAATCGCCCAAAAACAAGCGGCGTTTTTTTTTTTTTTTAATAATACGAAAGCAAAAGAAAAAGAAAACTTACACGAAGAATCTCTTCACATGACACAAAGGCCTAAAGCAGACCTTAACTCTTCAAATTTCACACTATCCAAAGCTTTGGTAAAAATGTCAACAATTTATTTTTCCGTTACCATACGTTCCAAGGTGATAACTTTGTCTTCTACAAGGGATCTAATAAAATGATGTCGAATATCAATATGTTTTGTCTGAGAATGCTGTACTGGATTCTTAGAGATATTAATTGCACTCATATTATCACAGTATGACGTTATAACACCTTGTGTGACACTGTAGTCCTTGAGCATTTGTTTCATCCAAAGAAGTTGAGTACAGCTACTACCAGCTACGATGTATTCTGCCTCAGCAGTGGAGAGAGAAATTGAGTTCTGCTTCTTACTAAACCATGACACTAAACTGTTTCCCAAATAAAAGCATCTACTGAAAGTACTTTTTGGATCATCTGAACTCCCAGCCCAATCAGCATCACAATAGCCAACTAGATTTGCATTTGTATCAAATGAATACCAGATTCCATAGTCAGTCATCCCGCCAACATATTTGAGAATTCGCTTCACTGACACCAGGTGAGACTCTCGAGGATTTGCTTGAAACCGAGCATATAATCCCACACTATAACAAATGTCTGGCTGACTAGCAGTTAGATATAAGAGGCTGCCAATCATACTTCTATATAGTCGTGCATCAACAGAAGTCCCTTTTTCATCTTTGGAGAGTTTTTCATGTGTCCCAATCGGTGTTCTTTTGGGACGGGCATTCTCTAACTTGAAGCGCTTCAACAAATTTTTGGCATACTTGGTTTGGGAGATGAAAATTTCATCATTTCTTTGCTGAATCTGAAGACCAAGGAAGTAATTGAGCTCACCGACCACGCTCATCTCAAATTTGTTAGTCATTTTAGCAACAAAATCATCCACCAGCACCTGTGACACTGAGCCAAACACTATGTCATCAACATAAATTTGAGCAAGTAAAAACTGACCTTTGTCACGACGAATAAACAAGGTTTTATTTACTCCCCCTCGCTCATATCTCTTGGATAATAAATATACCGTGAGTCGTTCATACCATGCTCGGGATGCTTGTTTAAGCCCATATAGTGCTTTTTTCAAACGATAGACATACTCGGGATGATGAGGGTCCTCAAAATCATTTGGTTGAGTGACATATACTTCCTCATTTAGAAAGCCATTTAAGAATGCACTCTTCACATCCATTTGATAGAGTTTGAACCGCATTACACAAGCAATAGCAAGTAAAACTCGAACGGATTCAAGTCGAGCAACCAGAGCAAATGTCTCATCAAAATCAATATCTTCAATCTGTCAATATCCTTGAGCGACTAACTGTGCTTTGTTGCGTGTAATGTTTCCATGCTCATCACTCTTGTTCATGTATATCCACTTGGCGCCGATGAAATTTACATTTGGAGGACACGACACTAAATTCCAAACTTGATTTCGAGTGAATTGATCAAGTTCTTCTTGCATTGCCTCGATCCAATATTCATCTAGGAGAGCTTCTTTCACATTTTTAGGCTCAATAATTGAGGTGAAACATGCCTTATGAATCATGTCTCTTTAGTTTACTCTCGGTTTAACATGTACCTAACCGAAAATGTGGCTAATGAGGACGTTGGGCCCCTGAAAGGTGGTGATTGTGATGACCCGAATGTGTACGTATAACCACGACTGCAGGACAAACCTCAGGACCTAAGCTGAGTGTAGGCAAATCCCGAACTCGAGTATAGGCAAATCCTTGATCATTAAAAAGGGGTCGTCACAATCCCACATCGCTTGGGGAGGTATATGGAAATAAAACGTATGTAGAGAAACCCTCCCAAGTTAGTAAGACGCGTTTTGGAGCACAATTGACAACGGATTCCATAAGAACTGCGAAGTTAAAAGTGTTTCGGTGAGAGCAGTATCATGTTGGGTGACCGGCTGAGAAGTTGTAACGCCCCGAATTATATAAACCCGGTTCGCTACTCATAATACTAAACCATACTATGACATTCTGAGAAAATTTCAACTTTTTGCTCAACGGTCAAAGTTTGACCTTTATAAACGTTAAAACTTGTAGCGGAAATTCATTTGTATAAAACAACATTTATTAATTTAATTAAAATGTTAAAGACAATTGTTTGAAAGAAAACAAAACAAAATAGAACACGTCCACCACTGAACAGTTCCAGCGATAGAAATAGAAACAAAAAGGCATCCACCGCTAAACAGTGTCAGTGGCAGGAGCAGAAATAAAATAGTTTGGATTCCATCATTAAGACTTCCAATGACTTCATTAACCGGATGATCTTTCTAGACACGAGTAGACGGATGTCTGCTATCTGATGCCATCGCTTCCACTTCACTAGTTGTGATAGTTGTATCAGGGACATTACCTGAGACACTGCTAGGAAGAACCTCTGGTACATTGTGAGAGTACTGGAACTTTCATTAATTGACCCTTGGAGTATATCGCCTTTAGTCATATCAATTGTTTCCAAGAAATTATTTACTTGAACATTGGCCGATTTAATGACAATTCAAGTCCGTTTATTGTAGACTCGATATGTGCAGCTATTGGTTGCATATCCGAGAAAGATAGCCTCATCACTTTTAGAGTCAAATTTCCCTCTGTGTTCCCTGTCATTTAACACATGGCATGTACTACCAAAAGGATGAAAATAGTGAAGATTTGGAGTTTTACCTTTCCATATCTCGTACGGTGTCATGGAAGTTCCTCTACGGAGATACACTCGATTTATTGTATAACATGCAGTGTTCATTGCTTCGGCCCAGAATTTTTGAGGAACATTTTTTTCGTGTAACATTACGCGGGACATTTCTGCAATAGTTCAATTTTTTCGTTCAACAATTCCGTTTTACTGAGCTGTCTTGGGTGCTGAGAACTCATGAGATATTCCGAGGTGATTACAGAAATCTGAGAATTTTGAGTTTTCAAATTCTCTCCCATGATCACTACGGATGCGCATAATTCACATGATGGCACATTCTTTTTCACGTTGGAGTCGAATGCATAAGGCTTTGAAGGCTTTAAAAGTGTCGGATTTCTTTCTAAGGAAATCCACCCATGTAAATCGTGAAAAATCATCAACTGTAATATAAGCATATTGTTTCTTTCCAATACTTTCAAGAGGCATCGGTCCCATTAAGTCCATATGAAGTAATTCAAGCACACGTTTTGTTGCTGACTGCCAGTGATTTCTGGTGCGACACCGTGGTTTGTTTACCCATTTGACATGGTCCGCACAACTGAGCGTCATCAAAATTTAACCTGGGAATCCCTCGCATAGCTCCCTTTGAGATAATCATCTTCAGCATCCTATTATTGACGTGTCCAAATTTTCGATGCCATAGAATAGAATCCTCCATGCTCAAACTATAACAAGTTGAAGATGATGAGATAAGATGACAATTATCTGCAGACCTTACCCCTTCTATGATGTAATTTTTGTCAAGATTCGAGACTGTACACTTCTCATCAGTAAAATAAACATTTAAATTTTGATCACACAGTTGACTAATACTTATCAAATTAACTTTTAGACCATTTACCAGAAGAACATTTTCTAACTGTGGTAATCCAGGAACATTCAGTGTACCTGTGCCTATGACACTTGCTTTGACACTGTAGCGACCCTAGTACTCTTTCCATTTTTTTTTTTTACCCATATAAATTTTTTATTTTCTTTTATACTTAGCGTTTATACGGAAAACAATTTGAAAACAATTAAAATCAATTGAATAAAACATTTTAAAAGTAATTAAAACAATTTATTTAACTATAAAACAATCGGCTAAAAGAGGGAGGACAGAATGGACATTTGTCCTAGAAGACTTGAAGGCGATCAATCGCTGCATCAGCGATCGATCTCGGCGATCGATCGCTGCATCAGCGATCGATCTCGGCGATCGATCGCTGTCACAGCGATTGATGCCGCGCCCAATCGCCGCATCCACAGGCGATCAGTCGCCTCACACGCCTGCGCCCGATCGCCACTCACCTCCACCTTCTTTCTCTTTTCTATTTTTCTTTACATGCTCTCTGGAATCCGAGAATTCCAGAGAGCATTCTTCCTTCAATTTTTCCTTCAATTCTCATCCTGCACATATCCACTTCTATACTTTTTCCCCATTAAACTCCAACAGAACTTAACTCATTACTCAGTTCATCAACCACCAATTAAACACCCTAAACATACCCTAGAACGTGATTAAAACGTAATAAACTTTCGTGAAAACAAACTTCATGGATCTGTTTGAAAACCATACATTTTCACCTATTTTAAATCACCAACAATTCATAAAAATCTAAATAGAACCGTTACAAAACGTTTTATAAAACAGTATACCAAAGCATTTAAAACATCAAACCTATCCACTATCAGACTCAAACATCCTAAAATGTTCTAACCTTATACATATTTACCCCAAAGTAACCCAACACCCTCAAAACACGTACATACATCCCCACGGGTCAGGTTAAGCATCGACTGCGCCAGCATACCCACGAGCCATCCTTCTTCAACCGATCATGCCTCGGGTGGAGGGATCTCATCCTCACCTGTGTAGAGGTCACCTACACCATAGATATAAGTCGTGAACTTAAGGCTCAGTAAGTCTACGTGAATGCAAGTGAATGCTATGCATGCAGTTCATAAAACATGCGTCCTACATTTTCGCTATTCATTTCATTTCATTACATTACAGATACGTCACCGTGGCCTCACTCTCGCTAGATAGGAGCGGCACATCCCGCGATTGGATAGCCCCTCGTATCTAACCGGGGGGAAAACATGCTCCCCAAGCAGCCATGTCTGAACCATCGCCACCTCCTTGACCAGATTATATGCATTCATATCTTTTCACTATCCTTTTTCTTTTCATGAAAACATGCATAGAAATTCCTTTTCATGACGTTTTTAAAACTATGATGCATGAACAGTTATAAACATAAAATAATCAACCATCATACCATCAAGACACTCAAAGAACTAATCCTAACTACCCAACCAAAGCATTTAAAACATCAAACCTATCCACTATCAGACTCAAACATCCTAAAATGTTCTAACCTTATACATCTTTACCCCAAAGTAACCCAACACCCTCAAAACACGTACATACATCCCCACGGGTCAGGTTAAGCATCGACTGCGCCAGCATACCCACGAGCCATCCTTCTTCAACCGATCATGCCTCGGGTGGAGGGATCTCATCCTCACCTGTGTAGAGGTCACCTACACCATAGATATAAGTCGTGAACTTAAGGCTCAGTAAGTCTACGTGAATGCAAGTGAATGCTATGCATGCAGTTCATAAAACATGCGTCCTACATTTTCGCTATTCATTTCATTTCATTACATTACAGATACGTCACCGTGGCCTCACTCTCGCTAGATAGGAGCGGCACATCCCGCGATTGGATAGCCCCTCGTATCTAACCGGGGGGAAAACATGCTCCCCAAGCAGCCATGTATGAACCATCGCCCAAGCATAACTTACAAAAGAACTAATCCTAACTACCCAACCAAAGCATTTAAACAATCTATATTCTCCAATTTCCTCGAACAACAGAAGATCGTATGGTGTAGGCCAATCGGCCAAACAAGTCGCGGAGACTTACCTGACGTCCGTTGAATGCTAGCTCCGTCCACGAGCGTGGTGCACCTAAGGCAATTCACAACAATTATCATTAAAATGCGCTTGAACCGTTAACGTCCAATTTAATGAAATCCTTAACTAAGGAAATTCTTCTAAAGCTATAACTTAATTAATCGAGACATTTAAACAACCAATTCGCGCTCGAATTCTACGAAACATTCCATAACGAGCTTTTCCAAAAACCCAAAATTCATTAAATTTAACATTTCTCACAAATTAGTTTAACTTCGTCCAATAACGTTAAATACGTCCTTTATATCCATAAACTCGATAAACCTATCAATCTCGAACCCTAAATTTACATTTTTAACGAAACCTAAACGAAAACCTTAACCGTATAACTTCGTTAAAACTGAAAACTAACATTCGAAAGCTGTAGAATCTTACCTAGAATGTGGATCGGAGGAGAAAACGTGAAGAACGGAGATCGGTAGGAAGAGAAACGGAGGTCGGCGTGAGGAATCGCCGCGGGTGAGGGAAACCAAAGCTCTCTGGTTTTCGCGGAGCCGAGAAGAAAATGAGGGAGAAAGAAGGATTTTAGTATTTTATAATATTGACTTGTCAAATGACCGTTTTGCCCATCCTTTGTTTTTATATTCGTTTCGTCCTTCGTTTCGTTAATCGGCTAACTATTCGGTTTCACCGAATCTTCTTATTTCACCAATAAGTCCAACTTATTATTAGGGTCCCAATAAAACTGTCCGTTCGCAAATCGGACCACGTTTACTATTTTTTTTACTAAAACGTCCTTTATATTACGAGAAACGTAATTCCCGTAATTTAGCGTCACGACTCCTAAAATTCCCATAATTTTCCTAAAATCCATATTAATTATTAGGATCGTAATTGTAACGCCCCGAGTTATCTGAACCCGGCTCGTCACACAATGCCCATATATGACTAAGATTTCTACTATATATATATTTTTTTTAAAAAAATAAACTTTAAAAATATTTAAATATTTGCAGCGGAAATTATTTGAATCACAACGAAGTTATACAAAACTACGAAATGCTGTTGAATGGTTAAGAAACAATCGGCAATTTGAAAATTCTAGTTTAAACAGCGAAGTACCAGGGAAGTCGTAGTAGTCAAACACATCTGCCGATTGATAAAGTCAACGGAAGAAGCAGAAAACAACCAAAATAGGAGACTCCTGCCGATGGCGTCAGTCGAATGAGAAATAAAGGACATCTCTCGGTAGACTGCATCTACCGGTGACTAAACGACAAAACGCACTCAACATCTTCCGATGACGTCAGCACGCATCTGCCGATGAGTATACCGAGACATCATCCGATGGACTCAGACTCTACATCTTCCGATGACGTCAGCTCGTATCTGCCGATCACTAAACGTCAACGTTGTACCCACTCATACCGATAGGGCAAATCCTACATCTTCCGATGACTATTCCTACGGCATCTTCCGATAGACAACAACAACATCCACCGATAGACATCGTCTATCGGTAGAAAACAGAATACATTTCAACTACTCCTCACTGTACTCACACAACACTAGTTACAGAAAGGAATTCGTTTGCTTTTCCGAGACCATTCAGAAATAGCTCAACCATGGCATTTACCAAAATCCAGTAATAAACATTTAAAACTCAACAGATTACAGTTAACCGAAGAAAATCTCAAAACGTGTTCAAAGTATTGAAACCACTACTGTTATGGAGACTTAACATTTCTAAGTTTAAACACTGTCAACTAAACCTTCTCACCAACAGACATTAGTTAAGCCGCCCCATCAGCTGCCAAATTGTTACAAAGATGCACTCCACAACCAGCCTAGTCCTCGGCAGACTCAGTAAACACACCTGCTATCACTTCTTCACCTACATCACAAAACTCATCTATTAGCCTAATGCTAAGTAAGTAAAGCAATCAAGAAATGAAACAACAAAATATAAATTCCTAATATGCAATTTCTACTTTCTCAACTCAGTTGTTCATGCTTCGTTTCTGTTCAGATCCCCCTGTGAAATTGGGAGTTGGATCAACTCTCCCAAAGTGCGTACATCCCTGTCTCATTAAGGGGCAGATTAATTCCCTTAACAGTGAAACTGATTCCTCTGTTCAGATCCCCCTGTGAAATTGGGAGTTGGATCAACTCTCCCAAAGTGCATACATCCCTGTCTCATTAAGGGGCGGATTAGTTCCCTTAACAGTGAAACTGATTCTCATGACTGTTTCAATATGTTCAATCCTTACCATGCCAATCATGCTTTCAGATTCATTTTCGTATGTTTTTAAAAAAAAACATGATGCATAGAATACAAATACACACAAATAATCATAATCCTAACGTTTTGTGATGTAGGCCCGAAGGCACAAGCAAACTTCACTTACCTGGCCTCCTGGAAAAACTTGGTTGCAAGCTACTTCGGATATTACTCAAACCTAGTTCAGAGGAAATCGCTGGAAGAATCGAATAGGATCTCCTATCGCGCTCTGCTAAGCTGAGGGGCTGAGGGTGGAAGAGGAAATGAAATGAAACAGTGGCGGCTACTTCATTAACACTTCCCTTAAATACGTTATCCATTTCCTCCAAATTGCTAATTACTCTTTTGTCCTTGCATAGTTATTAATTAACTCTATCACTTTCTTTCCAAAATTTACACAACAGCTAATACATCCTATGGGATAATTTAAATGTGGCTTAATAGAACCGAGTGTTATAATCTACCCTCCTTAAAGAAATTTTGTCCTCAAAATTTAGTATCTGAATAATTATGGATACTGGTCCATCATGTCTTGCTGGCGCTCCCAGGTTGTCTCCTTCATGTTCTGGTTGTGCCATAAGACTTTCACTAGTGGAACTTCCTTGTTGCGCAATACCTTCACCGCATAGTCCAAGATCCTTACAGGTTTCTCCTCATATGCAAGAGTAGGAAGAACCTCGATGTCCTGCTGTTCCACAATCTGATATGGATCTCTTACACACTTCTTTAACATAGAAACATGGAACACATTGTGGATTCCTTCCATAGAAGTTGGTAGTTGCAACTGGTAAGCTGCTCTCCCAACTCTCTTTTGAATAGCGAATGGTCCAATGAATCTGGGGTTCAACTTTCCTCTCTTTCCAAATCTCACAACTCCTTTGAATGGTGACACCTTGAGAAAGACTTCATCACCAATCACAAATTCCAATTCTCTACGCCTGCAATCTGCATAACTCTTCTGCCGACTCTGAGCTGCCAAAATTCTCTGTCGGATGAGGGTAACCTTCTCAACAGTTTGTTGCACAATATCAGGACCAAGCAACTGTGCTTCTCCAACTTCATCCCAGTACAAAGGTGATCTGCACTTTCGCCCATACAATGCTTCATATGGTGCCATTCCTATTGTTGCCTGGAAACTGTTATTATAAGAGAATTCTACTAGGGATAGGTACATGCTCCAGGAGCCTTGAAAATCCAATACACATGCACGGAGCATATCTTCCAATGTTTGAATAGTCCTTTTCGATTGTCCGTCTGTTTGTGGGTGGAAAGCTGTGCTAAAACTAAGCTGTGTTCCCATAGCCTTGTGCAAACTTTTCCAAAACTTAGATGTGAACCTGGAGTCTCGGTCTGAAACTATAGAACTTGGAACTCCATGCAATCTGACAATCTCTTGCATGTACAATTCGGCAAGCTGATCCATCGAGTAAGTTGTCTTGATTGGCAGAAAATGACCAGATTTGGTTAGACGGTCAACTATAACCCAAATTGCATCGTGTCCCTTTGTTGTTCTAGGTAATCCAACAACAAAATCCATTGTTATTTGCTCCCATTTCCATTCAGGGACTGGTAAGGGTTGCAATGCTCCTAAGGGTCTCTGATGCTCGGCCTTAATCTGCTGACAGCACAAACACGATCCTACATATTCTGCCACACTTCTCTTCATGCCCGGCCACCAATAATGTTGTTTAAGATCCTTATACATCTTTGTACTCCCAGGGTGGACAGAAAATCTGGAAGAATGCGCTTCAGAAAGAATCTCATCCCGAAGTTCCTTAATGGCAGGAATAAACCATCTACTTCTAAACTTAAGGATCCCATCAGCAGAATAGTTAAAATTCGATTTGTCCGTAGAATCCATGCTTGACTTGTACTTGTTACACTCAACATCATTCGTCTGAGCTTCCTTTCTTTTTTCAAGAATGGTAGGCTTTAAGGTTATGGCTGAAAGTATAGCTGACACACTGGATACTGCTTCAAGATCAAACTTTTGGAATTCTGACTCTAAAGCTAATGGCATACTGAAATTTATAGCTGGGGTTGATGTTGTTACTCTACTCAAGGCGTCAGCCACTACATTTGTCTTGCCGGGATGATATTTAATCTCGAAATCGTAGTCCTTGAAAAATTCCAACCATCGTCGTTGCCTCATGTTTAGCTCCTTTTGTGTGAAAATATACTTCAGACTTTTATGATCTGAAAATATTTCACAAGGCTGTCCGTATAAGTAGTGCCTCCAAATCTTAAGTGCAAATACTACAGCAGCTAATTCTAAATCATGGGTAGGGTAATTCTTCTCATGAGTTTTCAACTGTCTAGAGGCATAAGCTATGACCTTACCATCTTGCATTAACACACATCCAAGACCAATCTTGGAAGCATCACAGTAAATACTAAATTTACCATCCTCAGTTGGAAGGGTTAAAATTGGAGCATTGGTTAGTTTCTGTTTCAAGGTCGTGAAACTATGTTCACATTCATCCGTCCATATATACTTCACATTTTTCCTGGTTAACTTAGCAAGGGGTGTAGCAATCTTAGAAAATCCTTCGATGAACTTTCTGTAATACCCTGCTAGTCCAAGAAAACTTCGAATATCAGTAGCACTCTTCGGTTGGGGCCACTCCTTAACTGCTTGAACTTTTGCTGGATCAACAGATATGCCGTCCCCAGAGATGACATGTCCTAAAAAGTGGACTTGGTCCAACCAGAACTCACACTTAGAAAACTTGGCATAAAGTTGGTGCTGCCTTAGTAATCCTAATACCAAGCTCAAATGCCTTGCATGCTCATCCTTAGTTCTAGAATAGATTAGAATATCATCGATAAACACTATGACAAACTTATCCAAGTATTCATGAAACACTCTATTCATAAGATCCATGAAGGCTGCTGGTGCATTTGTCAAACCAAAAGACATAACCAAAAACTCATAATGTCCATACCTTGTGCGGAAAGCAGTCTTTGGGATATCTTCAGATCTTACTTTCAGTTGGTAATAACCGGATCTAAGGTCAATCTTAGAGAAAACTCTTGCACCCATAAGCTGGTCAAATAAGTCATCAATCCTCGGCAAAGGGTACTTGTTCTTGACAGTTAACTTATTCAACTCTCTATAATCGATGCACATACGCATTGATCCATCTTTCTTTTTGACAAAAAGGACTGGTGCACCCCATGGTGAAAAGCTAGGGCGTATGAACCCTTTATCCAACAATTCCTCCAACTGTTTCTTTAATTCATTAAGTTCTGTTGGTGCTAGTCTATATGGATTCTTAGACACAGGCTCGGCTCCGGGGTAAACATCTACAACAAATTCAATTTCTCTATCTGGTGGCAAACCAGGGAGGTCATCTAAGAATACTTCGGGGAAGTCTTGGACAATTAGGACATTCTGAGGATTTACTTTTCCTACAAGCTGTGTGTCTAAAACGCTAGCTAGGAAACACAAATACTCTCCAGACAGGGGAGGCCTTGTGTTAATAGAAGTCATCACAGACATTTCCTTACTCTTCTTTGAAGCTTGAAAGGTATGCTTCAAACTACCAGGGGGTTGGAAGCTAACTATTCCAGTCCTACAATCTATTGTGGCATGATGTTTAAACAACCAGTCCATTCCTAGGATCACATCAAATCCTATTATATCCATAATTATAAGATCAGCAGGTAGACTTACATTCCCTACTAACACATTACTGCCAAGCATCACTTGGTTAGAGTGCATGCGTTCACCAGAAGGCAATGCAACATTGAACACATGCATGGAAGGGGCAAACTATACATCTAACTTAATGGCAAAAGCAGATGCTATAAATGAATGTGTTGCACCAGAATCTATTAAAGTAAAAGCAAGCACAGAGTTGATCAATATTGTACCTGACACCACAGCAGGCTGTTCTTCATCCCCCGACTCCACCATGGAGAAAATTCTTGGTTTAAACATAGCAGGGCCACTCTTAGGAACTGGACAGTCTCTACTAATGTGACCAACCTTGTTACAGCTGTAGCATCTGGTGACTTTAGGCTTCGAGCACTCTTTGTATGTGTGTCCAACCTCCTCACAGTTGAAACACTTCCCAAAGCCCAGTCTGCATTCACCTGGGTGGTTCTTCAAACATTTAGGACACTGGGGAAATTTCCTGACATTCTGTACCTTCCCTCCTGATCCCTGGCTATTTTGGCCTTCACTTGGCCTCTTCGTTCCTCTCTGTTGGTGTGGCTGGTTAAACCTTTGTAGGACCTCTCTTGGCCAAGCACACAACCTCTCAGCTTCTTCCACTTCCAGAGCAGTGGACACAACCTCGCTGAATGTCAAGCCTTTAATACCACAGAATTTAACACTCAGGTGAATTTCTGGCTTCAATCCATGAATAAATTTGAACACTTTATCCTCGTCTTTGTGAGCAAAATGTCCAGCAAACCTGGACAGAGATTCAAATTGCCTACTGTATTTAGCCACTGACCCTGTCTGCTTCAAGTTCAGGAATTCCAATTTCTTTGCTGTCTGGACTGTGCTGCTGAAATACTTCCCGTAGAAAATGTCTTTGAATTGCGACCAAGGCATCGCCAAAACATCAGTGGTGGTCTCTACTGTTTCCCACCAGAGTTGAGCTTCACCAGCTAAATGAAAGGTTGCCAACGTGACCTTGTCTCCTTCTCCTATGTTGGCACACCTAAACATACTTTTAATCTTTCTAAGCCATCCTTCAGCAATAACCGGATCAGATGACTGTCCATCAAACGTGGGTGGCCTTAGCCTCTGGAATCTATCTCCAGAATGTTCACTGCTAGAACCCGAGTTGGCACTTCCTTGTGCTTCCCAGTTCAATAACACTTCTAGCTGGTCAGACTGTTGACGCACTATATCAGTCTGCTAACGCATCAATTCGGTCAGCTGTCTGATCACACTAGGCTCCTCTTCGTTTCTCACATTTGGTATTTCTCTAGGCACTCTAGGTCTCACTGGGCGTCTGGCCATTTTACTAAATTCCTGCACAGGGTTATTTACACTCTTAAATATCTATGAACTAAGGGTAACATAAACACTTACAGTTGTTGAAGTACTTCCATGCAACGATCGGCACTGATGAGTAATCTTTTGAACGGTTTAACTGAATGTCTCTGATACCATACTGTAACGCCCCGAGTTATCTGAACCCGGCTCGTCACACAATGCCCATATATGACTAAGATTTCTACTATATATATATATTTTTTTTAAAAAATAAACTTTAAAAACATTTAAATATTTGCAGCGGAAATTATTTGAATCACAACGAAGTTATACAAAACTACGAAATGCTGTTGAATGGTTAAGAAACAATCGGCAATTTGAAAATTCTAGTTTAAACAGCGAAGTACCAGGGAAGTCGTAGTAGTCAAACACATCTGCCGATTGATAAAGTCAACGGAAGAAGCAGAAAACAACCAAAATAGGAGACTCCTGCCGATGGCGTCAGTCGAATGAGAAATAAAGGACATCTCTCGGTAGACTGCATCTACCGGTGACTAAACGACAAAACGCACTCAACATCTTCCGATGACGTCAGCACGCATCTGCCGATGAGTATACCGAGACATCATCCGATGGACTCAGACTCTACATCTTCCGATGACGTCAGCTCGTATCTGCCGATCACTAAACGTCAACGTTGTACCCACTCATACCGATAGGGCAAATCCTACATCTTCCGATGACTATTCCTACGGCATCTTCCGATAGACAACAACAACATCCACCGATAGACATCGTCTATCGGTAGAAAACAGAATACATTTCAACTACTCCTCACTGTACTCACACAACACTAGTTACAGAAAGGAATTCGTTTGCTTTTCCGAGACCATTCAGAAATAGCTCAACCATGGCATTTACCAAAATCCAGTAATAAACATTTAAAACTCAACAGATTACAGTTAACCGAAGAAAATCTCAAAATGTGTTCAAAGTATTGAAACCACTACTGTTATGGAGACTTAACATTTCTAAGTTTAAACACTGTCAACTAAACCTTCTCACCAACAGACATCAGTTAAGCCGCCCCATCAGCTGCCAAATTGTTACAAAGATGCACTCCACAACCAGCCTAGTCCTCGGCAGACTCAGTAAACACACCTGCTATCACTTCTTCACCTACATCACAAAACTCATTTATTAGCCTAATGCTAAGTAAGTAAAGCAATCAAGAAATGAAACAACAAAATATAAATTCCTAGTATGCAATTTCTACTTTCTCAACTCAGTTGTTCATGCTTCGTTTCTGTTCAGATCCCCCTGTGAAATTGGGAGTTGGATCAACTCTCCCAAAGTGCATACATCCCTGTCTCATTAAGGGGCGAATTAATTCCCAAAGTACCATGCGTCAGTTGTAGTAGCTTTTAATGATGTATGAGTGACATTACACTTCAACGTGGATTTCTTCACCCATTTTTGTTGTAGCAATCTGCAAACAAACAAATTTCTAGCAGTACCTTGTCTCAATACAGCTAGATAAGTAAAACATCTAGGTCGAATGTGGCCCAGACGATTGCAGTAATGACAAACAAAATTAATTTGTTACCATTTTTGATGGGTGTGAAATTTGACTTTGACTTTATATTGATTCTTGCATCATTTGTAGCAATTTGTTTTCCTTTGTAATCAGAATTCTTGATTTGTATCGTTTGAGAAGCTATACTTTTCTGTTGCTCATAGGACATCGTAGGAGACATCACCAGTTTTCCTTTACTTCCAGGTTGAGAAAATATTGTCTGTGCTACTGCATTTTTTCCTCTGAACCATAAACCAGAACGATTACAGCTGGGTTTGCCAATACTTAAGATATCATCCAGATTAGTCGATCCTGTATTTAACATTTTAACATTTTTCTTCAAATGATTCAGCTCGTTGAATAGTTCTGTCTTTTTTGTTGACTCGTTCTTAATTCAGCTTCTAGTTCAGAGACCGAATTTTGTAGGTTGAGCTTCTCCTTTTTTAAGCTTCCATTCTAAATACAAAGATGCTGATTTATTTTGACAAGTTCAGTCCATTTCTCGTGGAGATATTGGTATTCTGCAATGAAGTCTTCTTTGGTAACTTCATCTTTAATTTCATCACTACACTCTAATATTTGATCTGTGACCTCATGTGTAACACCCCCTTTTTCCGTAGGTTCAGCTTTAACAACAAATGCAACATGATTGTTTGAGAATTCATCTTCTTTTTTCGATTCATCATCAGTCCAAGTAGTGTTGAGAGAGGTTTTCTTTTTCTTTAAGGTGTTAGAACATTCAACTTGTATGTGTCCAAAACCATCATTGGATTCCTCTGGTCTTGGTAGGATGATCTGGGGCTTGATTATCTTCCCTGAACTTTTGATTGCTTGAAAGACCCGATTTTGTACTGCTGACATTTGGTCTGACACCGCGGTTATTTCTTCCAAATTTTTTCATAACACGACTGAAATTCTTTGATAGTAGTGCAGGAGACTCTTCAAAATCATCTTCATCATGAACATTTAAGTCTTGTATGTCAGTTTTTAGAGCTACACCTTTGAACTTCTTGGTTTCGGAATCAATCCCAAGATTCATTTCAAAGGTTCTAAGTGACACAATTAATTCTTCTAACTTCATTTTGGAAACATCTTTAGCTTCTTCAATTGTAGTAACTTTATAGGCAAAGCGTTGTGGAAGAGATCATAAAGTCTTTCGCACCAACCGTTCTTTAGAGAAAGTTTCCCCAAGTGCAAATGCCTCATTGGCTATATCACATAGTTTGGCATTGAATTCGGCAATACTTTCTTCTTCATGCATTTTTAAATTTTCAAACCTTGTAGTGAGCATTTGCATCTTTGATAGTTTTATGGCCGATGTTCCTTCATAAGTCGTTTGGAGAATTTTCCATGCTCTTTTAGCTGACTCACATGTTGAAATAAGCCTGAACTGAGTAGGGTCAACACCATTTTAAAATAGCGTTAAGTACCTTTGAATTACTGTTGGCTAGAACATCTTCAGAGACTAACTATTCTTCTTCAGATTTGAGAGATATGACACCTCCTTCGTCAGTAGTCGTGGGAGGATTCCATCCTGTCAGAATAGATCTCCATGCTTTCTCATTGATAGCCTTGATGAACGCTCTCATCCTGGATTTCTAGTAAGCATAGTTGCTTCCATTCAATAATGGAGGGCGCATATTTGAGCCACCTTCCTTCATAGAGTCCATTGTACCAACATCAAATCCCGTAGATCTCGCTTAAGAAACAGAAGCGAACTGCTCTAATACCAATTGAAAGATCAAAGTTAGTTACTTGATGCCCTAGTGTTGGTGAAACACTCGGTGAGACACCAATTAATTATCGTGATAATGGACAATAATAAAGAGCATAAAATAACGAGACAGGAAGTTGGTAACGCAGTTCAGCAATTGCCTACGTCTGTGGGGCCACGCCTAGAATTAAAAACATTTCACGAGTTCACAAAGTTACAAGCAAAAACGGTCTTAAACAAATAAAGACTCCCTCTTATCTTTGTCGCCGCCTCTCACTAACTTCTTCAGTGAAATAGTTTTTGGGAGCTCCCCTCGACTTGTAATCGATCCCTCCCGGAATTTGAATGCAACAAGTTCCCCTTGTTGATAGCGACTCCTCCTGGAATCCAAAGATGACAAGCTCCCCTTGTCGTTGATGACTCCTCCCGGAATCCGTGTATGGCAAGATCCCCTTGCCCACGATCAGAACTCCTCCCGAGTTCCAGGCAGTCTCCTTCCGAGACCGAGTTTCAATGAAAGAAACAGAATCACACCTGGGACACCATCGATGACACTCGCCGTTGTCTAAGGTTGCATCAAACCAACACACTCTGAAGATAATCAGATCAGCTCATGAATAGAGTGTGAATACATTCAATCAAAGATTGAATGAATAACTAAAGAATTGCGGCGTGCACAAGAAAAAAACCCGAGATAAAATATTTGTTTCGTGCACCTTTCCCTTAACCATATTATATTTTTATATGATTTGCAATTACCTTCCGTGAGGAGTAATTCAAATACCATATTTAACAAGATCCGCATGAAGAAGGAAACAGAAATTCTCCAGTTTACGTGTGAGACATCGTGTATACAATTTTCGAAAAGAATCAAACAATCTTCCAAGATGAATCCCAGCACTTAAGAAATATAGTCTATGATTGCATATATTGCAGAGATCGCATAATATACATTTAGAGAACCAATCTTCATAGATTAAAATGACACAATAGGAAATAATATCTAAATTTCCTTAAAATACGTTTGCCAAAAAATATGCCAACACATAAACATTTATAGATTTCACTATACTGACAAAGGTGGAAACTGAAACACACACATACACTCAGATATAACTCATTGAGGAGAGGCGGCGATTTGTTGCTTAGAAGCTTCAAGATTTGTAAGAAGATGAACTTAAGTTTTTGATTAAAAATTATATCACCTCTCTAGCCAAAAAGGTGATTTAACTACCACTCCCCTCTACAATTTAGGATTACCATGTTCAACCAACTAGAGGTACTAGATGAAGGAGTACTCAGCCAAGTGTGCTAGAAGAGTACATGCATGGTTTTGCAAATTTTGGCAAACTCCCTCTCTCTCAAAACGTCTCTTTCTAGTGTCCCCTTTCTGCCACAAAACAGAGCCACAAGTGCTCCAATGCATATATGTTCGGCTCTTTCAAAATAAAAGAGACACTACTAAACTAGAGAAAATAAATTAGACTTAGTGTTATATCAAGTTGTTCCAAGGAAGACGACTCCTTCAAGCTCAAGTCAGCTATGAGGTTGTTCCTATGTCAATAAATGGAATGACTTCTCTTTGTCTTGCGTGCTAAGTTCTAACTCCAATTGGTCTTTTATATCATTACCTACAAAATGAACACACAAGTTAGTTATTAATCGCAGCTTTGTTCGTAATTAAAAACTCTTTTTTTAAAATTTTGAAGACATCATCTTCTTTTAATAAGTTTTTATCCGTGCTTAGAAAATTTTTGATCGAAATTTTAATTTTTAGGATTCCTTGGTTCGTATCAGAACACTTAATAACACAACAAACACCGAAAATGTTCAACACTCGGCGCTGTCAATAGTCTTTAGGAAGTGCAAAAGTTGAAATCGCAAGCTGTAGGTTGTATGAAATAAAAGTAAAAAAATAATTTCTTTTCAACATATAAGTAATGACACCTGAATGGTCATGTGTTCCATATGTATCCATTCAATCGTAGACGATGACATCAGAATAGAAGGAACGATAAAGCTGCGATTTCCAAAGCATGTCAGGTTCCCAAACTTGAGACAGACACAATAGGTTCCTGGTAAAACATGAGGGAGAGAAAAAAGACAAGACATTAAATTAAATTAAATGAAACAAAAATAGCAGTTTCCAAAAACATGGAAAAGACGGTTTGAAAACATGAGAGAGAGACGAGTATTTGGTCTCAGCCTTTTTTTTCATTTGTTTTTTTCAATTTAGTCAAGTCTATTTTGCAGTTCGTAGCCAAAAATATGTAGGAAAATAAAGAGCAAAATGAGTGTGAAGATTATTTGGTCACCTAATTCTTTCGACTGTGTTTTTGTTTTTTACTTTTATTTCTTTTTTTATTCCGTCAAGTCTATTTTGCAGCTCTACATCTATAGGTAAAAGTATGTATGAAAATAAAAAAAAAATACATAAAGAGCAAATAAATTTATACTAAATTTTATAAAGACTCAATAAGACAAACAACACAAAAACCTCAACACTTGGCACGGTCACCAACTATTGGCAATTGTAACATTGAAAATGTAAAAGTTGCTGGAAACAAACGGCACGTCCTGTAAAAGAAACTGGAAAAAATAATTTATTTTCAACATTAGTAATGACGCGTCAACTTGGACGTGGAGGAGTGTCTACAGCGCTTGTAGAGAGAGGAAACAAGATGTAATACCCCAAATTTTTGGATTAATTTAATTAATTTAAGTTAAGTTAGTTATTGGGTTAACTAATTATATCTCGGGAGGTTCGGTGGAGGAGTTAGACCGAGGGTGAGGTGAGGGGCAATTTATACAAATTTAACGGTTGAAGAACGGAATTTAATGGAATTTTGAGAGGGCAAAATGGTAATGTTATTTTATTTAATGTTGTTATTATTATTATTATTATTATTATTATTATTATTATTATTTAAAAATAAATAAATAAATCGACAGAACAGCTTCTTGCCATTCTGTCGTTCGAGGGTCGAGCGCCGAAGACCCGATCGGAGAAGGAGGGAGAGAGGGGGCGATGATCACCGACGATTTCTCGTCGTTTTCAGGCCAGACGACGGCAGCGATTCCATGGTTGCCATTTTTGACCGTCTTCGCGCACAGGACCGAACGGTAAGTCTGCCTGTTCCCCTGTTTCGGTTCTGTTCGTGGCCGAGGGTGATGAGCGAGTTTGAGCTCCGATCACCAGCCGATTTTGGGAGCTCTCGACATGGGTTTGCCGACCCTTGGACCAGCAATGGTCGCCGAGCTGTGAGGAGCTCAATTTGAGCGAAAAACAGAGAAGTCACAATATGTGTTCTTCGGTTTTTCCTGTGTGAAGTCTTAGGGTTTTGTTAGATTATTCTAATTAGGTGTGAGGGTGGTTGATTGGTGAGCAATTGGGTGAAAATTGATGGAAAACCGAGAAGGGGGAGAATTTCCAGTTTATGGCAGATTCGGGTTTGCTATTTTTGACCTAGTTACGGCCATTTGTTTTGAATTTTCTTTTTAGCAGGTTAAACTAGGTTGTTAGGGTAGAACGTGGCCACTGGAATCGTTCAATTCCGATAACCGACGCAAAAGTTACGCGCGTCTGAATTTTTGGGTCGGTTTTTACCGAACCCAAATTAGTGGTCCGTTTAGTTAGGTTTTAGTTGGGTTAGGCTAGAAATAGTAGTTTGAGAGTAAATTGGTGAATGTAAGCTTAATTTTAATAAAGTTTGAATGTTTGTCGTAGGTCGAGCCTTAGGTGGACAGGAAACCGAGAATCCGCAGCAAGCTAGGATGCCAGGTAAGTAGTAGTCTGGGTATAATTGCTTGAGAGTCGCCCATAAGGGCCTACACCACAGTTGTTTGCATGTTGTGAGTCGTGTGTAGGTCATGAGTAGTTTGTATGTGATGTGTACGTGCAGTTGTCGTCAGTGGTATATGGTGAGCCTCGTGAGAGTTGTGGGATAGTTGTACGTAGGTAGTGAGCCTTGTGAGTGTTGTGGGACGGTTGTACATAGGTGGTGAGCTTTTGTGAAAGTTGTGAGATAGTTGTACGTAGGTGGTGAGCCTTGTGAGGGTTGTGGGACGGTTGTACGTAGGTGGTGAGCCTTGTGAGGGTTGTGGGACGGTTGTACGTAGGAGGTGAGCCTTGCGAGGGTTGTGGGATAGTTGTACGTAGGTAGTGAGCCTTGTGAGGGTTGTGGGACGGTTGTACGTAGGTGGTGAGCTTTTGTGAGGGTTGTGAGATAGTTGTACGTAGGTGGTGAGCCTTGTGAGGGTTGTGGGACGGTTGTACGTAGGTGGTGAGCCTTATGAGGGTTGTGGGACGGTTGTACGTAGGTGGTGAGCCTTGTGAGGGTTGTGGGACGGTTGTACGTAGGTGGTGAGCCTTGTGAGGGTTGTGGGACGGTTGTACGTAGGTGGTGAGCCTTGTGAGGGTTGTGGGACGGTTGTACGTAGGTGGTGAGCCTTGTGAAGGTTGTGGGATAGTTGTACGTAGGTAGTGAGCCTTGTGAGGGTTGTGGGACGGTTGTACGTAGGTGGTGAGCCTTGTGAGGGTTGTGGGACGGTTGTACGTAGGTGGTGAGCCTTGTGAGGGTTGTGGGACGGTTGTACGTAGGTGGTGAGCCTTGTGAGGGTTGTGGGACGGTTGTACGTAGGTGGTGAGCCTTGTGAGGGTTGTGGGACGGTTGTACGTAGGTGGTGAGCCTTGTGAGGGTTGTGGGACGGTTGTACGTAGGTGGTGAGCCTTGTGAGGGTTGTGGGACGGTTGTACGTAGGTGGTGAGCCTTGTGAAGGTTGTGGGATAGTTGTACGTAGGTAGTGAGCCTTGTGAGGGTTGTGGGACGGTTGTACGTAGGTGGTGAGCCTTGTGAGGGTTGTGGGACGGTTGTACGTAGGTGGTGAGCCTTGTGAGGGTTGTGGGACGGTTGTACGTAGGTGGTGAGCCTTGTGAGGGTTGTGGGACGGTTGTACGTAGGTGGTGAGCCTTGTGAGGGTTGTGGGACGGTTGTACGTAGGTGGTGAGCCTTGTGAGGGTTGTGGGATAGTTGTACGTAGGTAGTGAGCCTTGTGAGGGTTGTGGGATAGTTGTACGTAGGTGGTGAGCCTTGTGAGGGTTGTGGGATAGTTGTACGTAGGTAGTGAGCCTTGTGAGGGTTGTGGGATAGTTGTACGTAGGTGGTGAGCCTTGTGAGGGTTGTGGGATAGTTGTACGTAGGTGGTGAGCCTTGTGAGGGTTGTGGGACGGTTGTACGTAGGTAGTGAGCCTTGTGAGGGTTGTGGGACGGTTGTACGTAGGTAGTGAGCCTTGTGAGGGTTGTGGGACGGTTGTACGTAGGTAGTGAGCCTTGTGAGGGTTGTGGGACGGTTGTACGTAGGTAGTGAGCCTTGTGAGGGTTGTGGGACGGTTGTACGTAGGTAGTGAGCCTTGTGAGGGTTGTGGGACGGTTGTACGTAGGTAGTGAGCCTTGTGAGGGTTGTGGGACGGTTGTACGTAGGTAGTGAGCCTTGTGAGGGTTGTGGGACGGTTGTACGTAGGTAGTGAGCCTTGTGAGGGTTGTGGGACGGTTGTACGTAGGTAGTGAGCCTTGTGAGGGTTGTGGGACGGTTGTACGTAGGTAGTGAGCCTTGTGAGGGTTGTGGGACGGTTGTACGTAGGTAGTGAGCCTTGTGAGGGTTGTGGGACGGTTGTACGTAGGTAGTGAGCCTTGTGAGGGTTGTGGGACGGTTGTACGTAGGTAGTGAGCCTTGTGAGGGTTGTGGGACGGTTGTACGTAGGTAGTGAGCCTTGTGAGGGTTGTGGGACGGTTGTACGTAGGTAGTGAGCCTTGTGAGGGTTGTGGGACGGTTGTACGTAGGTAGTGAGCCTTGTGAGGGTTGTGGGACGGTTGTACGTAGGTAGTGAGCCTTGTGAGGGTTGTGGGACGGTTGTACGTAGGTAGTGAGCCTTGTGAGGGTTGTGGGACGGTTGTACGTAGGTAGTGAGCCTTGTGAGGGTTGTGGGACGGTTGTACGTAGGTAGTGAGCCTTGTGAGGGTTGTGGGACGGTTGTACGTAGGTAGTGAGCCTTGTGAGGGTTGTGGGACGGTTGTACGTAGGTAGTGAGCCTTGTGAGGGTTGTGGGACGGTTGTACGTAGGTAGTGAGCCTTGTGAGGGTTGTGGGACGGTTGTACGTAGGTAGTGAGCCTTGTGAGGGTTGTGGGACGGTTGTACGTAGGTAGTGAGCCTTGTGAGGGTTGTGGGACGGTTGTACGTAGGTAGTGAGCCTTGTGAGGGTTGTGGGACGGTTGTACGTAGGTAGTGAGCCTTGTGAGGGTTGTGGGACGGTTGTACGTAGGTAGTGAGCCTTGTGAGGGTTGTGGGACGGTTGTACGTAGGTAGTGAGCCTTGTGAGGGTTGTGGGACGGTTGTACGTAGGTAGTGAGCCTTGTGAGGGTTGTGGGACGGTTGTACGTAGGTAGTGAGCCTTGTGAGGGTTGTGGGACGGTTGTACGTAGGTAGTGAGCCTTGTGAGGGTTGTGGGACGGTTGTACGTAGGTAGTGAGCCTTGTGAGGGTTGTGGGACGGTTGTACGTAGGTAGTGAGCCTTGTGAGGGTTGTGGGACGGTTGTACGTAGGTAGTGAGCCTTGTGAGGGTTGTGGGACGGTTGTACGTAGGTAGTGAGCCTTGTGAGGGTTGTGGGACGGTTGTACGTAGGTAGTGAGCCTTGTGAGGGTTGTGGGACGGTTGTACGTAGGTAGTGAGCCTTGTGAGGGTTGTGGGACGGTTGTACGTAGGTAGTGAGCCTTGTGAGGGTTGTGGGACGGTTGTACGTAGGTAGTGAGCCTTGTGAGGGTTGTGGGACGGTTGTACGTAGGTAGTGAGCCTTGTGAGGGTTGTGGGACGGTTGTACGTAGGTAGTGAGCCTTGTGAGGGTTGTGGGACGGTTGTACGTAGGTAGTGAGCCTTGTGAGGGTTGTGGGACGGTTGTACGTAGGTAGTGAGCCTTGTGAGGGTTGTGGGACGGTTGTACGTAGGTAGTGAGCCTTGTGAGGGTTGTGGGACGGTTGTACGTAGGTAGTGAGCCTTGTGAGGGTTGTGGGACGGTTGTACGTAGGTAGTGAGCCTTGTGAGGGTTGTGGGACGGTTGTACGTAGGTAGTGAGCCTTGTGAGGGTTGTGGGACGGTTGTACGTAGGTAGTGAGCCTTGTGAGGGTTGTGGGACGAGCTGGAGCGGTGGCGACGTGCCGATGGCAGCGCGATGTATCGATCGACTGTCTTGGGCGTTTTCACTTCAAGTCGGGACAGTGGCTGAACTGTAACTTGTGGGCCCCACATCTGGGACGAGCTGGAGCGGTGGCGACGTGCCGATGGCAGCGCGATGTATCGATCGACTGTCTTGGGCGTTTTCACTTCAATCGGACCCCTCGCATGTCACAAGCCCCGCGTACGTGCACTGCACGCAGATCAATTCGGCTGGCCGAATCAAAATCGCGGCCCCCCGCATTCCACGGGGGAAGATGCGGGGGGCTCTAGCCCTCTCACACGTGCGCTCCACGCGAAACAATTCGAGGGGCCACTGTAGCACCCGGCCCTATCGAACCAGCTCTTTTATTATTAATAAAATACACTTTATTAGTCAATAAATTAAGTAGGGTTATTAAATAACTTGGCAAAGAGCATTAGAGTAAATTGCAATTTTCAAAGAGTGGATAACGTATTTAAGGGAAGAGGGTTGGGTTTAATGCACTGTAGCCGCCACCATTTCATACCATTTCCTCTTCGGGTTTCAGCTCAGGCAGACGATCTCTCTAGGCGATCTTCCTCGCGAGATTCACCTTCGACCTAGGTAAGTTTTCCATTCATCTTCTCGATATTATAGTGAGTAGATAGCGGGAGTGCAATGCGTGTGTAACTTGGTGAATGCTGTGAGTGGGCTGAGTTCGAGTTTAGTGCTGAACCAAGAATGTGCGATGGCCCGAAGTTCTAAGCTAGCTCCTTAGATTCGTGAATGGTGTGGGATGAGATTTAGTGAAGTTCTGATTAGTGTTCTGTTTATGACACTAGGTGAACAGGGCTTTCAAGTAGTTGAAACCGAGCGATTTCCAGGAGACCAGGTAAGTAGAGTTTGTTTGTGCCTTCGGGCCTACATCACAAAACAGTTGGATTAATGTATGTTCGTGTGCTTATTTCCAGTTGTCATGCATCATATTTTGAAATGTACGAAAATGAATTTACATGATTTTGAATCGGCAAGGAATGAGCAGATTGAAACAGTACGTGAAGCAGATTTGCTGTTAAGGGAATTAATCCAACCCTTAATGAGCCAGTGGATTGAGGTTTTGAGAAAAGTGATCCGCTTCCCAATCCGACAGGGGGATCTGAACAGTTATGAGTATCAGATTTGCTGTTAGGGGAATTAATCCAACCCTTAACGAGCCAGTGGATATTTATACTTTGGGAGAAATGATCCAACTCCCAATTTCACAGGGGGATCTGTACAGAAACGATGAATATGCAACTGAGATGAGAAAAGTAGAAACTGCATGTTTAGGAATTTATGATTCAGTATTTCATTTCACTATTGCTTTACTTGCTTAGCATTAGGCTAATAGATGAGTTTTGTGATGTAGGTGAAGAAGCTTTAGCAGGTGTGTTTACTGAGTTCACAGAAGGCTAGTTGGGTTGGAGGAGTGCATCCACACAATGTTCTGGCAGCTGATGGGGCAGTTTAATTGATGTCTGTTGGAGTGAAGGTTTTATTATCAATGCTTTATTTTAGATGGATCGAGTTTTCATAACAGTAGTGATTTCAGCGTTTTGAACAAATTGAGTTTTATTATTTGATAATGGCATTCCGCTGAGGTTTGAAGATTTGCACTTGTGGATTTTAAGCAATACATGGGTTTGAATCCTTTTCTGAGTGATTTCAGTAAGGCAAATAGATTCTTTTTCATAAATGGAGTTATATTGTATAATTAGGAGTAGCCAGAATGTCGCCCTGAATCTATCGGTAGATGGGATGTGTTTTGTTATCTGTCGGTAGATGCATTCTATCGGCAGAAGTTGAGTAGTTTGAACCTACCGGAAGGAGATGTCTGTCGGTAGGTGTATCCAAATTTCTATCGGATGATGTCTTCAGTAAAGGCATCGGAAGATGTAGCCTTATTTCTATCGATAGATATAGACCCATTTCTATCGGCAGATGAAGTCATGTTGACTTCATCGGCAGTTGAAGTTGTATGTGCAGTCGTGTTGCTTCATCGGCAGATGAAGTCATGTTGACTTCATCGGCAGATGAAGTTGCGCTGACGTCATCAGCAGATGAAATTGTGTTGACGTCATCGGCAGATGAAGTTGTGTTGACGTCATCGGTAGGTGCAGCCCGCCGAGAAATGTCTTACAGTTCCAAGTCTTCAGGTCCACGTTATCGGCAGGAGTCTTATATTTGCTGTGTCTGCTTCTTCCGTTGATTTTTTTCCACCGGCAGATGTGGTTGTCTTTAGAGTTTTTAATAGTGTTTTGTGATTTAAACCTTTATTTCTTTTGGTCGATTTATCTCGAACATTTTATCCGATTATCCAAACACTTTATGGTTTTGTTTAACTCTAAGTTACTTAAATTAATTCCGCTGCAAAATTTTAAATTATGAATGAAGTTTTTAGTTCGTGTACGGGTTTTGTGTGACGAACCGGGTTCAGAGAATTCGGGGCGTTACAGCCACACCACATCTTCGGCCCACCGCATCACACGTGGTTTGAATGCGAAGGGACTGGATGTAACGCCCCAATTTAAAATCCTCAATTTAAAACCCCAATTTTGAAAACTCTAGAATTTTTTTCAAATTGATTTGAAATAGAGTGCTAAATCATAATTTGAAAATTTTCAATATTAATTGAAAGCTTTAAATTCGCGGAAGCTTTGAAATAAATCCATCAAAATCTTAAAACTATCGCATAATTAAAACAATTTATGAGACTTTATTAAATATTAAAATTCGACAATTATTTCTAAAATCTTAAATCAAAATAAAACATTTAATATCGTTTTAAAATTTAATGCATACTAATTTAAATCATTTTCTTCGAAATCCACAATATGTTCTTCATCTGTATGCTCGCTTGCCACTGGAGGGTTCTCAATTGCAGCTAGTTCTTCTTCAGACAAAAATTCACCTACATCACAAGTTAAAAACTAAACTGTGAAAAAACTCAGTAAATGGAAAACACGTGCAATTTACAAAACTTTTACTTTTACCAAATCCTGTTAACTGTTACATACTGGTTGAAAATTCAACCTTCTTTTAAGACTTAGCCATCTCTGACTTCGTTCTCTTTTACTTTTACTTTTAAGACTTAGCCAGTGGTTTCGTCATCTTTTACTTTTAATGATCAAACTCTTGCTATCACATATTTGCCGTCAATTCCCTTTTACTTTTTCATACACATGCAAATATCCTATCTATTTTATCTTTTAAACAATTCTATGTCGATATTCTAATATACGTGCTCAATCATAAAAAAACGTGTGATAAAATAAAACAATAATAGCCAAAACTTTATATTTACACTTACTTGGATTCCGAGCAATAAGTGTTTATCGGGATATCCAAAAATTTCAAAATAATATCCTGCTCAAATAAAATCTTTGATATTAATATCCTACTTAATAAATCTAATTTCAAAGAAATTTGAGTAGAAATTCCTTACGTTGTGTTATCAAGTCAGATTGGATCAGTCAGATCGATTTAGATTGAATCGGATAGCTCCTAAATTTATCCTGCTCAATTCGAATATCACTATTAAAATCCCACTTAAATTATTCCAATTTTATAAGAATTTGGGCAGAAATTCCTTACCGGTTAAATTTTCGATTGGTCCGGATTGATTCGGGTCGAAAATCGGGTCGAGTTCGGTTCGAGTGAACAGTGCCTGGTCGGTGAACAGTGCCGGTTTGGTTTGGGTCCGGTGAACAGTGCTGGTCCGGTTCGGGTTGGGTCAGCTTGGTTCGGTTCGAACCAAAATAAGTGAACCAGTTCGGTTCTTGACTTGCTGGACCGGTTTGGGGTTAAAAGGAAAAACTCGATCTTCTCCTTCTCCACACGTTCTGTCGAGTCCTGAGGGCAGAGAGGTTTTCGGAAAGGGAGAGTGAGAACAGAGAGCTATCGAGCGAAAGGAACCATAGCAAGAGAGAGAGAGAGAGAGTCCTTACTCTACGGTGTTCGTCGGTGGAGGCCAAGAGAGAGAGAGAGCTTTGTCGGAGCTTCAGCCGGAGGGAACTTCGTCGGAGCTCTTTCTGTGGTGGTCGGAGCTGCGAGTTGAGGTAAGTTCTCTTTTCTGACTTCAGAGAAGTCGAGAGGGAGAGGAGAGCTTTGGTGTGAGTTTCCTCCTCAACCGAAGGCTCTATTTATAGGGAATTGGTCACCCCGCGCTACCCGTGAAATCCGAAACTGCTCGGATTTTTCAAGATGTAAAACCATCAGCTCGGATTATCAGCATTTCCATTCTGATGCCATCATCTGAACTTGGTCACTAAATGACGTGCCTCGGGTTGCATTTAAAAGAAACTTAGTAAAATCTCGTGCTTTATCTAAATTCTCTATTTATTACGTGTTTTTATTTTTGTAGGTATAATTTATGGAAGGAATACATAAGGAGTACTTGGAGGAATCACCATCCGGCTCATGGGAATTTGTCTTCCCGACCCAATAATTTGTAATTTTTATTTTGAACTTATTTGGCATACATTCGCCTTTATTGTATGGATTTTATAATTGCATTTCATGCATTAGATTGTGTGGTTAGGACTAGATGTATGGTGGTGGATTTGGGTTGGAGGAAGTTCAACAAAATATTCAAAGGAAAAGGCCCTACAATAAATGGAGCCCAATGGAAGCCTTGGCCCAAAGAAGAGCCCACAAAAAAAGGTATAATTTTGCAAGTACAAAAGTTAGTGGCAACATGGATTGATGATGTGGCAAGATTCCCTCCATTGATCCATTTAGGCATGGCATTTATCTCCTCCCTAGGATGTGTGCTTGTTTGCCTTGATCTTGGCCATCCATCCTTTTTGATCCAAGGGCCCTAATCCACCTAGAACTTCTATAAATGCATGGTATTAGTGATTGTAGACAACTTTGGCTAAATCAATATACTACTATTTCCCTAAATCTCCCAAATTCCTTTGGTGATTTTTCCTTGGTTCTTTGAACCAAGAGGAGTTAGCCTCCATTGCTAGCCTAGCTTGGGTTGCTAGGTTAGCTCTTAATCATTCCCTCATCTTCTCCCTTGGAAGTTGAAACGAGGACGAAAATCCCCGGCCTACGGTGGTCGTTTTTTTTACGGAAAACGTGTATCCGGGAGCTTAAACCGTAAGCTCGCTCCTCGGATCCACCAAGGGTTTTCTTTACTTTTATTGCTATCACTTTTGCACACAAATCACTCTTTACTTTTCAGCTTTTCATTATCCACACACTCACTTTCTATTTTTTTATCTTTTCTTTATTTCCATTGCTTTACATTTCCTTGTCATTTCTAACATATATATTATCATCTTATTCTCTTTATTTTCTTGTAATTTTACTTCTCTCTACTAACCTATAATCTCGCCATCATCTTAACATTTGCCTTCTTTATTTCTTACCTTTAGTTTAGTATTTTATTTCAATATTCAAATATTGTTCACTAGCACCCAACCGAGCACCAACCTAGCATATTCGTGGGTCGTACACGGGCCCCCTTTCTAGGGGCCCCCGTGTCACTAAACCAGATCAAGTTCATGCTGGATATAATGCTGAGAATCAGCTATCTGATTCCCAAAAATCGGATTCTCAGGCTGATTGCTAGGTCAATGCCGGATTTTCAGAGGGTGATTTGTTCAGTTGATTCTGAATACTTCTCCTCATTAGGTCTAGGTGCATGGTGGGATTCTTTCTTCAATCGGATTGTTGCTGAAAATCAGCAATTCAATTCCTAATCTGATTTTATCCAAAATTAGATTATTGATGTGGTTGATTTTGAAATTAAATTTTGAATTGATTTGGAGTTTCCAATTTTGAATCCAAATGACAAATTCGAACCCTACAATGTTACAATGGATCACCCAGCTCACGTGCAATACACATGAACCAAACACGAGGGGCCGTAAATTTTAGTCAGCCCCCCGTTTGTTGTAGAAAATTTAATGCGGTGGGCCAAATTTCCAACTCGGCCCCCCGATTTTTCCAAATTCTATACGCGGGGGGCCAAAATTCTAACTTAGCCCCTTGAATCTCCATCCACAATCAATAATTGATCTGTGGATGGGAATACGGGGGACATCATGAGATTCGCGACACCCCAAAATTCCAATCACAGATCAATAATTGATCTGCAGATGGGAATGCAGGGGGGCATATCAGATTCGCGGCCCCCTGATATCCCATCCACAAATCAATTATTGATCTGTGGATGGGACGCAGGGGACCGCAAAATTGATCTGTGGATGGGAATGCAGGGGGCCATATTAGATTCACGGGGGGCCATATCAGATTTGCGGGCCCCTGATATCCAATCCACAGATCAATTATTGTTTTGTGGAAGGGATATTGGGGGGCCGCATATAATTCGCAGCCCTCCACATTAATAATTTTACAAGACGCAGGGGGCCGCGTCTATATATTAGGGGGCCAAACTCCTTTATTATTTAAGGAGCTCCGCCCTCCATTCTTCGAAAACTTTGAAATTTCTCACAAATTTTTCTTTGCGCAAGCGAATTTTCTCTGTTTTAGAAAGGATGATGGATTCTGATCCAAATAGATGGTTTGAATTAGATGAGGAAGTAGATAGTGATGCCGAAATGAATTGGTATTCAGACAAGACTCCTGCACATGGTGATGGTGGCTTAGAGGAAAATGAACAAATACCTACGTGTTCGACATCTAAAACTCTAGACGATCAGCTTCGACCACCGATTATGCCAGACGATGATGAGGTTGAAAGCGTTCAGATAAGGGAAGAAATTGATATGAAATTTTGTGACTAGAGGATATGCATATTTAAAAGAGCTTAGAGACAAAATAAAAGATTATTCTATAAAACATGGATTAGGGATAGAATTCATTAAAAGTGAAAGGAGCCAATTGACGACTAAGTGTTCAGAAGGGTGTGAGTGGCGTTTACATGCCTCGTAGAAGCAAGATAAGCGGACCTATCAAATAAAGTCTTTGGTCAATACACACAGCTATGCGAGAATAATTAAGAATAGACACGTTAGTGCAAAATGGGTGGCACACCGTTATCTTGCAAGGTTCAAAAGTCACCCTAGGTGGGACCTATCTTGTGGAGACAGTGAGGATGGATCACAGAACTCACATTACACCTACTCTTGCCAGAAGAGCAAGAAGCTTTGCTCTCACACTTAACGAAGGCAAGGGAGATGAATAGTACAAGTTAGTATAGTCGTACAAAGCAGAAATACATAGAATAAATTTGGGGAGCACTTTCGAAGTGCATACTTACGATACAGAGAGCACATTAGTGTGCCAAAGAGTGTATATGTGCTTAACCGCTTTCAAGGCGGGTTTGATGCAGTTTGTTTGCCAAATTATTTGTTTGGATGACTGTCACCTTAAGGGCTCGTGTCCCGGACAATTACTCACAGCCTTTAGTATTGACGCGAACGATGGAATATATCACATTGTTGTTGACAACATCGAAAAAGAGACCGAGAAAACATGGACGTGGTTTTTGAAACTTTTGAAGGCAGACCTGTACACTGGAGATGAAGCCAGATGGATGATTATTTTGGATCGACAAATGGTATGTTGTTTAATTAACTTAGTTGTGGCATAATTGTCACAACCCGAAACCCAACAGGCCACGACTTTCGTAATCATGATCGTGTTCCTATTCTTGACACATTTTATTATTTTTTTTTTAAAAGCTACTTGAATGAAACTTTGCCAAAACGATTGAGAATTGCTCTTAAAACTCAATTGAAATTCTTTGGAAACAAATTTAAAGCAATTTAAGAAATAGAGGAGGGATAAACTAGAAAAGAAACAGCCTCGGTTTTAGGGACACAAGCAGAACACAAAACACATGGGGCCGATCGATCGGCCATTACATCTGATCGTTCGGCACCCTCTTGGGTTCCATACCCAAAATTCACTCAGCCGATCGACATTAGCCGATTAACATCTACCGATTAACATCTACGCTCAACATTAGCCGATTACTTCTACACTCGACATCAGCCGATTTAACATTAGCACTCAACATCGACTGATTTACTTCTACACTCAACATCAACCGATTTAACATTAGTACTCAACATCGACCAATTTACTTCCACACTTAACATCAGCCGATTTACTTCTACACTCAACATCGACCGAATTAACGTCTGTCGATTTAATCTCTGCCGATCGACTTCTGCCGAATTAACATCTGCCGATCAACATCGATCGATTAACATCTACGCTCAACATCGACCAATTTAACATCCACCGACCATCGTCAGCCGATTAATAACAACACTCGACATCAACCGATTTAACATATGCCGAATGACTAACGACATCAAGGAATATCGGTCGAGGTTGACACTCCAACTCTGGAGTAAATCTTTTCATAATCGGACGACATATAGGAAAATCGGTCGAGGTTGACACTTCAACTCTCTGTTTTCCTTCACTTTACCAGACATTGCTATACTGATCGATCGCCACTCTGACCGATCAATCGGCTAACTCTCTTGTTGGCCGATTACTCCCTTCACCACTCACCTTTCCTTCCTCATCTTTCTTCACCTGATACAAATACACTACAAACCAACTAAATATTATTCACATTCCTTAACACCTACAACACTCCTACTCCAATCCAGATACTTCTTAACTTCTATAGACTTCAAACTTCATTCCCAAAATCCTCATTCACATAAAAATCATAGACTCGAATAGAATACGCACAACGGAAGACTTAAAACAGATGAAAACCTTTAGTCTTAAAATCCTCTTTAAAACATATAAGTACTGAATAATTCTAATACTTGTTAACATGAGAAAATCATTTTCTAACTGTACTTCAATATCATTGTCTTATACCCAAACATACTAGGAGCATCACCCACGGGTCAAAATCGCTGTCCAGCCACAAATACCGCCATGAGCACCATCCAGCAACCCGACTTAGACATCACCGTACTGCTTGAGGTCCTCACCTTCCAACTCGTCACCTACATCATGAGGTTTAAACTATAAGCTTAATGCTTAGTAAGGAGTGCAACATATATATAAATGCTTATGAATGCATGCTTCGTAAAAATCATGTTCATGTTCTTATTTCATTTTCATATTCTTGTTTCATGTTCATGTTCTTGTTTCATCTTTCACTTGACATGGATTAAGGGGCACGAAGGGAAATGACAAGGAATCATAATCGTGGTCCTTTCGGACAATAACTGTAACGACTAGTCTGGCCCCCACCAGCGGGAGCATTCGTGAACTAATCGTGCAGTAGCAACCCAGCCTCCACCAGCAGGAGGATCCGCGAACTGTACACATAATCTTGAGAACATAATCATGGTCCAACCGGTGGACAAATCGTGGCCATTTCACCCCGTCCCACGCTTAACCATTCTTACATACATTACATATTCTTATGTTGTTCATTTAAATCATACTTATAAAACATTTTCGTATGCTTTGAGGAAATCATGATGCATGGAACATGGGTGCACATAGAAGAGTCATATTAAAGAGAACAAGCCATCCATCATAAATCATACCATAACATTACTATACTCGACATAACATAACTCTCAACCGTTCATAAATCATCGAACAAGCATCAATACAAATCTCCTAGTACCCTTGTAATGTAGGACCCTAACGGCCGGAACCCTAACACCCACTTACCTGGATTCCTTAGCGGGTCGTACCTTCACTTTACTCCTTTTCCACCTAAGACATTTCACATTTCTGTTGACTTAAATAATGTTTAAGTCTAACGATATTTTTGATGATGTGTTTTTAAGAAATGTAATTTGATTAAGGTAAATATATGAGATTAATGAATTATGTTGATGAGGTTAATAAATTGACTAATAAATTAAATATTGACCTTATTATATTTTTTCCCTAACTTTTAAGTGGAAATGCCCTTTGAAAATGGTATTTTAGTTGTTTAACAAATCTGGTTAAGTGTTCAGGGTGTGATAGCAAAACAGGGCTAAAACTGATGAAGTACTGCATATCCACTGAAGTAGAAGAGAAAACTTCTACTGCCAGCAAAATGACAAAGTTCACATCCACCGCTGGCAGAGTCTTCTTAATTTTACTTCTACCGCTAGTAGAGTCTTCCTAAGTTTACTTCTACCGCTAGCAAAACGACAAAATGACAAAGTTTACCTCTACCGCTAGCAAAACGACAAAACGAAAAAGGTTACTTCTACCGCTAGCAAAATGACAAAATGACAAAGTTTACTTCT
Source organism: Begonia masoniana (assembly GCA_022432975.1). Lineage (NCBI taxonomy): Eukaryota > Viridiplantae > Streptophyta > Magnoliopsida > Cucurbitales > Begoniaceae > Begonia > Begonia masoniana. Next base: position 24,307,264 of record CM039502.1, read on the forward strand.
ACCGCTAGCAAAACGACAACAAAGTTTACATCCACTGCTGGTTGTTCAAAGGCAACATCCACCGCTGATTGTTCAAAGGCAACATTCACCGCTGAACAGTATCCTTCGGCGGCATTGTAAAGTTACATCTACCGATGGCAGTTCAAGCATTTTAAAGTTACATCTACTGCTGAACAGTATTTTCTGCCAACACTGATATTTAAAATACCGCGAAGCAACAGTGACACTCGTCCAGAGCTTTAACTCCAGACCATTAATGGCGACGAACGAAAGCAACTTCAGAACGCAACAGCTTGCTGTCTATGTATGGATGTTTCTCCAACGGCTATTTCCATATTCAGATGAGAAGCTTTCCAGATCTGAAGCCGATTACAGACAGAGTATAAATGGGAGAAAGAAGCTCGGGAACTTAATTTTTTGCAGAAATTATCTTTGAATTCTTACGAGTGATTCTCTAGCAATACTCTGTATTTTTCTACACCTCTCTACTTTGTTACTTGAGACTCAATTTTTGAGAGAGTGTAGCGTGTGCTGAAAAATCATATCCTACTGTTAAAGTGTAAAGGCAGTGGATTGTCGCCTGTGAAGAGCAATCTGGTTTTTGTAAAAGGTAGTAGATCGACGCCCGTGAAATGTGATCTGTATTTCTCTGAGGAGAAGGAAAGAATCTTCAAGGGGAAAACCTTGAAGCGTGGACGTAGGCAGGTTTTGGCCGAACCACGTAAAAACTACGGTGTCCAATTCTCTCTCTCTCACTTTATTTTGTTTGACTGTTTACTGTTAACTTATAAATTGAACACAAGAGAGAAAACGATTAGATTATAAATTAAGTTTAAAAAGCCTAATTCACCTCCCTCTTAGACAATTACGATCCTATAATTTCATTGTTAAAAATCAATCCCATATAAATCCGAATTCAAAACTAGCTAAGTTCCTAACTAAGGTAACCTTCTAAAATTCAACTTATCTTATTCGGGCATTTCATCGAACACCTTGAGTTCATAACTTAATCTCTAATAGCATTAATGACATTTGTGTACAATAACCACCAGATTCAAACCAATATTAGATTCTCAACCTAAACATCGACAGCATCCAAAATCCTCTCATTAATGTCATTAATATGCTAAATCCACAAACTCTAACGTCACTCTAGCATTTCCAAGTTTCAGGATTTCAAACCTTAACCTATATAAATTCCTAATCAAAAACTCAATGCATAATCTATTTAAATCTTACCTAGGGCACTAAACGCAAGAAAAAAAATGGAAGAGAATCTTCGGAGGAGGAAGAGTCGTGGCTGACGAAGAGGAAGACTGTAACACCTGATTTTACGGGATTTTAGAATTTTTGCTATATAGTGGCATTTTGGTGAATATGTTCAACTAAGCCCGTTTTGCAAACAGAAAGTTTTATTGGAACCTGATGTGTAAATTAGAGTATCTGGAGGAATAAGAGAATTTTGGAGATGTAACACCGATTTTAAGAGATTTTGATATTTTCATATTATAAAGGGTATTTTAGTAAAAATAGTAAAATAGACCCGTTTTGTAAACGGAAAGTTTTATTAGAGCCCTAGTAATAAATCGAAACTTTTGGTGAAATAAGAAAATTTGGAGAAACCGAATCGGTGGACTAAATAATGAGATAGATGAATATTTAGTTAAAAAGGGCAAATGAGTAATTTAACAAGTCAAATTTTAATGTTTTAAATAATCCTCTCCCCCTCCATCGTGGTTCATTCTGCAGAATGAAAAGGAGAAGTTCTCCTTAGGCGATTCTTCCACCTCCCTCGACAGTTCCTCCACGGTTCAACGACCCGCTCCTCCGATAGATCAATTTCCTTCTCATTTTCTTCCTAATTCATAGCCCTAGGTGAGATTTTATACTTTTCGATGGTTAGTTTCTGATTTTTAAGATTTTAAATTGTTAGGATTTCAATAGGGTTTTTGTGAAATCGTTGGATTAGGTTAAAAATCGTTGAGGTCACCCTATTTACGACTCTAATGGAAGTATTTGTGGTTATTGGACGTAGTTAGTCGACTTATTGTTGATTGTTGGAGTTTTTGGTTATTGGAGGTTTTGAAAACTCCATTAATGGAGGTTTAGATATGTCGAGCGCGAATTGTTCGATAAAATACCTCAATGAGTTAAAATAGAGTTTTAGGAAATTTCCTTTAGCTAGGAGTTTAGTCAGTTTTTGAAACTCAACGGTTTAGGTCTGATTTTAATGACGATTGTTGTGAATTGCCATAGGTGAACAACGCTCGTAGACGGAGCTTAAATTGCAACGGATGCGAGGTAAGTCTTCGTAACTTACTGTGGCCGATAGGCCTATGCCATAAGTCAAATTCGTCGTTGAGAATTTTGGTGCTACGTACTTTTATATGCTTTGGTTGGGCAGTTTAAGGTTAGTTGTTTTATAGGTTATGCTTGAGATGTTTTGATGGTATTCGTGATATTTTGATGGTATCTACGTTGTATGTTTATATTATGTCATTTACAGTACATGCATCACGCTCTTTCAAATAGCATGAAAATGGATTTCGACACGTGTTTAAGAAAAGAAATGAATTAAAGAAACGAAAGTACGTAATCTGGTCACGACGGGGTTGGGGTCAGACATGGCTGTTTACGGATGGAAGCATGTTTTTCCCCCGGTAGATGGAAAGGGCTGTCTAACCGCCAAACGTGCCCTCTCCATCTGGTGAGAATTAGACCTCGGTGACATTCTGTTCTGTAATGAAACAATGAAAATGTCTGCATGATTTATGAACCGCATACGCACATCATGCATTTGCATTTACGAAGCTTACTGAGCCTTTAGCTCATATTTGTCTTTGTAGTGTAGGTGATTTTGATACAGGTGAGGATGAGATCCCTCCACCCGAGGAATGAGCTGGTGGAAGAAGAATGCCCGTGGGAGTGCGCTGGGCAGTCGGTGCGTATTTTGACCCGTGGGGATGTAAGTAAGTGTTTTGGGGATTTTGATAGATAGAAGGATAGAAAAATTGTATAGCTGAATCATTTTAGAATGTTTGGTATCTGGATAGTAAAAAAAAGGATATTTTGATGTTTCGGTAAACTCGTTTCAAAAATGTTTTGCCAAGGCTTTTATTACAATTATAATGGAATCATTTAGGTTATTTTAGGTTGAGTCACGAATATGCTCGAGTTATAGAGCTATCCATGTAGTTGGATTTCGTGGTTTTAGTCTCGTTTTGAATACGTTTTATGATATGTTACGAGTTGCGTTTTGATGATTAATGCATTGAGGAACGGATGAGGATAAGGGTGAGTTTATGTTGAAGTGTTTATTATGAAATGTGTTTAGAAGTAAATGATGAAGAGATGGAGGTAGGAAAAATTGTGAAGTGTGTGTGTGCAGGGTGAATGAAGGAAAGAAGGGAGGAAGAATGAAGAGGGGCAACTCGCTGGAGTTCAAACTCCAGGAGCCGATCGATCGCAGACAGTGGGGCGATCAAACGTAGAATTCTCTGGAAAACCAGAGAGTTTCCCGATTGTTCGCCAAAAAGGGGCGAACGATCGGTTCTTGAGGCTGCGTTCTGGAAGAAATTCCAGAACCGCAGCCGATCGATCGCCAAAAAGGGGGAGATCGTTTGGCTGGACAAGGGCCAATCGATCGGCTGTCATGTGGCCGATCGATCGCCCATTTGTTTATTCGCTTCAGGCACTTTTACCCTCAGATGGTTTGTTCTGTGATTTTCCTGCGTGTTATATGTTTCGTTAAATGAATTTTCAAATGATTTTCAACGATTTAGACTTTGGTTTAAAGTATAAGAAAATAAAATTTAATCATGGTCAGTAAAATGAAAAACTTATATAGTATTTTCGAGGAATAGGACTAGGGGACGCTACAAAGACGTTGGGAGGGGGAAGGAATTGCAGGAGGAAGAAAAGGGAGAGGCGGCTAATGAAGAAATTTTGTGTGAGGGGTTTTGCGAGGGTTTTGGGGTTTTCTTTTCTATATATATATTAATTAAATCATCCTCATTTACAATTTTGCCACTCATCCTAATTTTCTCACAAAACAAGCAAAACCCGTCATTTTAGATCCTCGTAACTTTTCTTATTTACTAACCATCCCCAACAAATCCTCGGGATTCCAACAAAACTTTCCGCTCGCGAAACAGAATTAAATTCCTTTAATTAGAAAAATACCCTTAATGAGCGGAAACCCGAAAACCACAGCGTCCAAATACTAATAAACTAACCATTACATTAATAGTGGTTTAACTCTGTTCAGTGAATTTTGGGATAATTACATGATCGAAAATGCTGGGTGTTACAGTAATTAAGGTGTGTAATTAACTTTGTTTTAATATCAAGGATTGAGGAATGTCGTGGATGAGGAATTTAATGAAGCTGAACACCGCTTCTGCCTCTAACACATGTACGCAAACTTTAAAGGGTTGTTTCGGGAGAAAGCATACAGAGAAACGATGTGGAAGGCAGGTAGAGCACCCACAAGAGCTCATTTCAATTTAGAAATGAGGAAATTACGTGAGCTCAGCCCGGCTGCCCACGAATGGTTTCGAGGAGAAGAGCCTAGATATTGGGCTAGTCATGTCTTCTCTCTGATTCCCAAGTGTGATATTGGTTTAAATAATTTGTGTGAATCGTTCAATACACTTATATTGCCTGCAAGGGACAAACCGATACTCACCATGTTCGAGACGATCCAAACATACATAATGACTCGCATCGTTAAAAAGTTTGAGAAGATGGCCCAATTAACGACTCTCTTATGTCCCCAAATATATAAAAAGCTTGACAAGTTAGTAGCTGAAGCTGCAAATTGGAGCCCTACGCTTGGGGGAGGTTCCCGATTTCAGGTGAGCAACGACAACGAACAATTAATTGTCGACATGAATACGTGGGTGTGCAAATGCACCAGCTGGACGCTTACTCGAATCCTGTGTGTCCATGTCATTTCATGCATATTTTTCTTGAGAGTGGAACTGAAAATTTACGGCATCCATGATATCACCGGTTGACTTTTATGTAGATGTACGCCAATTTTATTCAACCCATGAGCGGCCAAGTAATGTGGTCGGATGCGCCAGGTGGGGGGAACTCTTACCGCCCAAAAGATATCGCCAACCTGGAAGACCCAAGAAGACAAAAGTGCGAGATGTCGATGAGCCGTCAAGTTCGACAACTAGTAGGCAGAACTCAAAGATGTCGTGTGGTATCTGTTGGCAGTATGAGCACAATAGTCGCACTTGTTCTAACTGATGATCCACTTCAGGCACTGCTGTTTCCCAAAGTACGTTCATGGGTTACAACACAAATTAGGGGACACAGGTACAATTCTAAACAATTTACTCATAAATACGTTGTCATTCATTTTTAATATAATTTTCATTATGTGCAGAAATTTACAACGCGCGGTCGAGGCAGGAGCAAAAGAAATTGACTGTTGTAATTTGTGTTGAATTTCATCTATGTTAATGTAATTTAAAGATTTTTTTCAAATTATAATTGTTTAAATTAGTTTAAATAAATATTAATTATTTTGTTAAATAATAAGAACATTACTTATTTGACCCTTATCAATTCTTAGGTATCTCTCTTTCTCTAAAATTTGGGAAGACTTTTTTCTCATCCTGAGTAGGCTGAAGTTTAAATCAAACCGAGTTTTTCAAATTACAATTGTTTAGATTAGTTTAAATAAATATTAATTATTTACTTAAATAATCATTTAAATACAATAAATATTTTGAATAAAGTAATTAATTAAATTTTTTTATGCTTTGTATATTAATTAATTGAAATTCATAACTTAATTAATTGAAATTCATTACGTTACTAAAGTAATTATATTAATTAAAATTTATTTATTACAAATTAATTTGGATACATTACTTTATTAATTTATTTATTAAAATATAATTTAGATGCATTAATAATTTGAATAGATTAATTAAATAATTAATTTATTTTATACATTAATTATTAATTTATTTGAATACATTAATGATATCATTTGAATCAATTAAATTGCATACAATTATAATTAATTAATTAATTAAATTTATTTAAAACAAAAAATAAAGTGCAAAATTGGACAGAGTTTCGTTTATTTTATGACTCCCCCATAGCTATTTTTAAATAGTTCATGCAAATTTAAATAATATATATGTAGGATCGAGATAATTAATTAATTAATTAATTAATTAATTAATTAATTAATTAATTAATTAATTAATTAATTAATTAATTAATTAATTAATTAATTAATTAATTAATTAATTAATTAATTAATTAATTAATTAATTAATTAATTAATTAATTAATTAATTAATTAATTAATTAATTAATTAATTAATTAATTAATTAATTAATTAATTAATTAATTAATTAATTAATTAATTAATTAATTAATTAATTAATTAATTAATTAATTAATTAATTAATTAATTAATTAATTAATTAATTAATTAATTAATTAATTAATTAATTAATTAATTAATTAATTAATTAATTAATTAATTAATTAATTAATTAATTAATTAATTAATTAATTAATTAATTAATTAATTAATTAATTAATTAATTAATTAATTAATTAATTAATTAATTAATTAATTAATTAATTAATTAATTAATTAATTAATTAATTAATTAATTAATTAATTAATTAATTAATTAATTAATTTATTTTATACATTAATTATTAATTTATTTGAATACATTAATGATATCATTTGAATCAATTAAATTGCATACAATTATAATTAATTAATTAATTAAATTTATTTAAAACAAAAAATAAAGTGCAAAATTGGACAGAGTTTCGTTTATTTTATGACTCCCCCATAGCTATTTTTAAATAGTTCATGCAAATTTAAATAATATATATGTAGGATCGAGATTGTCTAAGAGGGGTGAGGGGGGGTGAATTAGACTTTTAAGCTTAATTTAGTAATCTAGATAATTTCTCTCGTGTTCTTAAAACTTAAAGGCTAACAGCAGACAATCAAATAAAGTTGAGAGAGAGAAATTAACACCAGGATTTTTAACGTGGTTCGGCTAAACTTGCCTACGTCCACACTCCAAGGCTCCCACTTGAAGATTCTTAACCTTCTCCTCAACGAGAAAAATCAGATCGAATTGCTGGGCTTCGATCTACTACCTTTTACACAGATCTGGATTGTTCTTCACAGGCGACAATCCACTGCCTTTACAGTTTTTGAGTTTGTAAATTACAAGCACAGACTACACTCTTACAAGGATTAAATCTCAAGTTAAAGCAAAGAGGTGTAGTGGAAATATAGAGTATGATAGAATTCGCAGGTTAGGGCTCAAAATTCAAATTCGCAAAAGTTGTTCCTTCGTGCTCTAACCTCGGCGTAAATACTCTGTCTGATTTCTTCTTCACAGACTTGAATGCTTCTTTCTTCAAATGAAAAAATGTTACCGTTGAGAAGCATCCGTACTTAAGCAGATATCCGTTGCATCTGAAATTGATGTTCATCGTCGCCATTAATGTACTAGAGTTAAAGCTGAAAACGACGTCACTGTAGCTTCGCGCTAACTTTGAATTCTGGCGGAAGACAATGTTGTTTTAGTCTTGAACCGCCATCGGTGGATGCAACTTCAAAATGTTGAACCGGCATAGGATGATAAATCTTTATTTGCTGAACCGGTGTCGGATGATGAAGTGTTAGACGTCTTATTGAAGTCTTCCGCCCTTGTCGTCTAGCGAACGTAGGATGTCTCCTTGAAGTCATCCGCCTTTGTCGTCTAGCGAGTGTAGGATATCTTCTTGAAGTCATCCGCCTTTGTCGTCTAGCGAGCGTAGGATATCTTCTTGAAGTCATCCGTCTTTGTCGTGTAGCGAGCGTAGGATATCTTCTTGAAGTTATCCACCTTTGTCGTCTAGCGAGCGTAGGATATCTTCTTGAAGTCATCCGCCTTTGTCGTGTAGCGAGCGGTGGAGTTCTTCATTTATCTTATCCGCCTTTGTAGTTTAGCGAGCGGTAGAGTTCTTCATTTATTTCATCTGCCTTTGTCGTTTAGCGAGCGGTGGAGTTCTTCATTTATCTCATCCGCCTTTGTCGTTTAGCGAGCGGTGGAGTTCTTCATTTATCTCATCCGCCTTTGACTAACGATTGTTTCAGCCCTGTTAAATAACTATACAGCCCTGTATACTTAACCACATTCATTAGATAACTAAAATACCATTTTCAAGGGTATTTCCAACAGATTAAAAACCTTGCATAATTCATTATTCTCATTTAAAAAAACATAATCAAATTAGATATTTAACATTCAAATACATCATCAAAAACTTAGTTAGACTTAAACACTAATTAAGTCAACAATCTCCCCCTTTTTGATGATGACAACTTATAAATTTGATTAAGTATAACTCTCCCCCATAATCCTAGCTCCCCCACAGCATATGCATACATTTCAGTTTCATTCCAGTTTTTCAAAACATGCATACTCAATTCTTGCAAAACATGCATACACAATTCATAGCATATCTGATTTATGTCTCAAGCAGCATCAAACAATCAAATATGTTCTCCCCCATTGACATTATCAAAAACAAACAAAGAGACAGTAGAAACAATGCAGGCACCAACAAGGGAGTGAAACATCAGAGAAATGTCATTAGAATAGCAATAAAAGTGTTTACAAACAAAATCCTCTACTTAAAGAAAGCTAAAAAATTAGTCCAAAAAGCTTGGCTAATCCAAGCGGGCACTTCATGATCTGAAAGAAAATAAGTATCCACAAGTGCGCGAAGGGAAGCAATAGTGGGAGGAAGTAGTGCTTGATAGAGCACTATATCCTGGCATGGAGAAAGCTCTGGCTGAGGAGCAGCAGATGGAGAGGGTCTTTGATAGACCACCAAATCCACGCAGGGAGCTGAAATTGAGGAGATTTCGGGAAACAGCAGCATGTCCAGACAAGGAAGAGGCTTGACAGCAGGTGTAACGCCCCGAGTTTTCTGAACCCGGTTTGTTACTCATAAGCCCGTACATAACTAAGAAACCTTGGACTAAATTTAAAACTTCGCTCGAAAGTCAAAATTTAGTATATTTTTTTAAAACCTCAAAACATTTAAAGACTTACAGCGGAAATCATTTGAGCAACAGTAGAGTTAAACAAAACTATGAAACATGGTTTGGAATGTTAAGAGACAATCGGCAAATAGGAAATAAAAGTTTAAACCGTGGAATACTTGAGAAGTCGCAGAAGTCAAACGCATCTGCCGATGAATAAAGTCAACGGAAGAAGCAGAAACAACAAATAGAAGGCTTCTACCGATGACGTGGACCAGAAGAGTTGGAAACAAAAGACATCTCTCGGTGGACTACATCTACCGATGACGTCAGCCAGATAAAACAATTATCCAACATCAACCGATAGCAAAACGACAAGTTTTGCGACTCGCATCTACCGATGGCAAAACGACAAAATCTCTCATCCCCTACTTCCGATAGGGTAAATTGCATATACCGATCACTAAGCGACAAAGCATAATACCCACTCATACCGGTAGGGCAAAATCTACACCTTCCGATAGAATAAACCTCATGTACCGATGACTTTACTGAGACATCATCCAATGGCTTTACTGAAGACATCTTCCGATAAAACAAACCTCATGTACCGATGACTTTACTGGGACATCATCCGATGGCTTTACTGAAGACATCTTCCGATGGAACAACACGACTCAACATCTGCCGATAGACTTCATCTACCGACGAAGAACAGAGTAACAACTCTAACTACGGAAAGGGATTTTTCACTTTACAGAAACCATTCAGAAAACAATTCAAATCGTTATATTGTTCAAATCCAGTAAAAACCAACATTTAAAACCCAACAGATCACTAGTATCAGTAAATCTCATTACGTAATCAAAATATTAAAATCTCTACTGTCAAGAAAACTTGACATACTCAGATTAAATCTTTATCAACCAAACCCCCCCCCCCCCCCCCCCCCCACAACTGCTGACATCAGTTAACCCGCCTCGTCAGTTTACCAGGCCGAAACATGATCGTACTCCGCCAACCACACCTAATCATCTGAGTATCCAGGAAATTCACCTGCAGTATCCTCAACACCTACATCACAAAACTCATCTATTAGTCTAATGCTAAGTAAGCAAAGCAGTAATGAAATGAGATGCTGAAACATAAATGCCTAAACATGCAATTCCTACTTTCTCATCTCAGTTACATTCACATTCATTCATAAGCTGATATGATCCCTCGATTCCCTTAGGGAAGTGGATCAATTTTTCCAATGTTATACATCCTCTACTCGATTAAGGGGCGGATGAATTCCCTTAATAGCTGATCTGATCCCTTGGTTCCCTTGGGAGTGGGATCAATTCTCCCAATGTCATAAATCCCTACTTAAGTTAAGGGGTGGATTAGTTCCCTTAATAGTTTATCTGTCACATTCAGTTCATACCTTACCATTCTTACATGGAAATTCATCTTCGTAATCTTTCAAAAACATGATGCATGACATACAAAATCATTCACAAGATATATAACCCTACTGTTTTGTGATGTAGGCCCGAAGGCACATGAATACTTTACTTACCTGGCTCTCCTGGAAATGCTCGGTTACAACTACTTTGGAAGCCCTGTTCACCTAATATCATAAGCAGAATACCGATTAGATCACCATTAACCTTACTCTATATATCATTCAAAAACCTATAGAGCTAGTTTAGAAGCTCTGGTCATCGTACATTCTCGGCTCAACACTAAACCTAAACTCAACTCACTCACAGCACTATCAAAATACGCACATTGCACTCTTTCTGCTACCTAGCCACTAAAATCTCAAGAAAACGAAGGGAAAACTTACCTAGTTTGAAGGAGAATCGGGCGAGGAAAATCGCCTAGAGAGCTCGGCTGCTTGAGCTGAAAACCCGAAGAGAAAAGTGTGAAATGGAGGCGGCTACAGTGCATTAAACCCAATCCCTCACTCCTTAAATACGTTATCCACTTTTAAATTTCCAATTTACATAAATGCCCTTGCTTAGTCACTCATTAACCTAATCAATAATTCTCCCAATTTTTCCATGAAATTGCACATCATAAATTGATGAATTAAATTCGGTTTAATTGAAACCGGGTGCTACAATCTACCCTCCTTAAAAGAATTTTGTCCTCAAAATTCAGTACCTGAATAATTCTGGATGTTGGTCCATCATGTCTTGCTGGCGCTCCCAAGTGGTCTCCTCCATGTTCTGGTTGTGCCATAAGACTTTTACTAGTGGAACCTCTTTGTTGCGCAATACCTTCACTGCATAATCTAAGATCTTTATTGGTTTTTCTTCAAAGGCAAGGGTAGGATGAATCTCAAAGTCCTGCTGTCCCATGACTTGGTTTGGATCCCTTATGCACTTTTTCAACATGGAAACATGGAACACATCATGTATCCCTCCCATAGAAGTTGGTAGTTGTAACTGGTAGGCTGTTCTCCCAATCCTTTTCAGGATTAAAAATGGTCCAATAAACCTGGGGTTCAACTTTCCTCTCTTTCCAAATCTTACAACTCCTTTGAATGGTGACACCTTGAGAAAAACTTCGTCACCTATCGCAAATTCCAATTCTCTACGCCTGCAATCTGCATAGTTTTTCTGTCGACTCTGAGCTGCTAAAATTTTCTGTCGGATGAGGGTAACCTTCTCAACAGTTTGTTGTACCATGTCAGAACCAAGCAACTGTGTTTCGCCAACTTCATCCCAGTACAAAGGTGATCTGCATTTTTGTCCATACAATTCCTCATAAGGTGTCATTCTATTGTTGCCTGAAAACTGTTATTATAAGAGAATTCTACTAAGGGTAGGTACTTGCTCCAGGAACCTTGAAAGTCTAGCACACATGCACGAAGCATATCCTCTAATGTTTGGATGGTTCCTTTGGACTGTCCATCAGTTTAAGGGTGAAAAGCTGTGCTAAAACTAAGCTGTGTTCCCATAGCCTTGTGCAAACTTTTCCAAAACTTATAGGTAAATCTAGTGTCTCGGTCTGAAACTATGGTACAAGGAACCCCATGCAATCTAACAATCTCTTACATGTACAATTCAGCAAGCTGATCCATCGAGTAAGTTATCTTAATTGGCAGGAAATGAGCAGACTTGGTTAGACGGTCAACTATAACCCAAATTGCATCATGTCCCCCTTTGCTGTTTTAGGTAATCCTATAACGAAATCCATCGTTATTTGTTCCCATTTCCATTCGGGAACTGGTAAGGGTTGTAACGTTCCAGCAGGCCTCTGATGTTCAGCTTTGACTTGCTGGCAGATCAGATAGGACTCCACATACTCCGCCACACTTCTTATCTTTGTACTCCCGGGGTGAACAGAGAACCTGGAAGAGTGTGCTTCAGAAAGAACTTCATCCCAAAGTTCTTTGATGGCAGGAACAAACCATCTATTTCTAAACTTAAGGATTCCATTAGCAGAATAGTTAAAATCTGATTTGTCTGTAAAATCCATGCTTGACTTGTACTTGTTACACTCATCATCATTCGTCTGAGCTTCCTTTATTTTCTCTAGAATGGTAGGCTTTAAGGTTATAGCTGAAAGTATGGCTGATACACTGGATACTGCTTCTAGATTAAACTTTTGGAATTCTGACTCTAAAGCTAATGGCATACTGAAAGTCATAGCTGGGGTTGATGCTGTTACTCTACTCAAGGCATCTGCCACTACATTTGCCTTGCCGGGATGATATTTTATTTCAAAGTCGTAATCCTTGACAAATTCTAACCATCGACGCTGCCTCATATTCAATTCCTTCTGTGTGAAAATATACTTCAGACTTTTTTGGTCTGAAAATATCTCACAAGGCTGTCCATACAAGTAGTGTCTCCAAATCTTAAGTGCAAATACTACAGCAGCTAATTCTAGGTCATGGGTAGGGTAATTCTTCTCATGAGTTTTCAACTGTCTAGAAGCGTAAGCTATTACTTTACCATCCTGCATTAACACACATCCCAGACCAATCTTGGAAGTATCACAGTAAATGCTAAACTTACCATTATCGACAGGAAGGGTCAGAATTGGAGCAGTTGGTCAGTTTCTGCTTCAAGGTCTAAAAGCTATGCTCACATTCATCAGTCCATCTATACATCACATTTTTTCTTGTTAACCTAGTAAGAGGTGTAGCGATCTTTGAAAATCCCTCAATAAATTTTCTATAATATCCTGCTAACCCAAGGAAACTTCGAATATCTGTAGCATTCCTTGGTTGGGACCATTCCTTAACTGCTTGAACCTTAGTTGGATCAACGGATATTCCATCTCCAGAGACAACATGTCCTAAAAAGTGAACTTGGTCCAACCAAAATTCACACTTAGAAAACTTGGCGTAAAGTTGGTGCTGTTTTAATACTTCCAACACCAAGGTCAGGTGTCTAACATGCTCGTCCTTGGAACGGGAATAAATTAAAATATCATCAATGAACACTATGACAAATTTATCTAAGTATTCATGAAACACCCTATTCATAAGATCCATGAAGGCTGCTGGTGCATTTGTCAAACCAAAAGACATAACCAAAAACTCATAATGTCCATACCTTGTGCGAAAGGCAGTCTTTGGGATATCTTCAGATTTAACCTTCAGCTGGTAATAACCGGATCTAAGGTCAATCTTAGAGAAAACTCTTGCACCCTTCAGCTGGTCAAATAAGTCATCAATCCTCGGCAAGGGGTACTTATTCTTGACAGTTAACTTATTTAATTCTCTATAATCAATGCACATACAAATTGATCCATCTTTCTTTTTGACAAAAAGAACAGGTGCACCCCACGGTGAAAAGCTAGGGCGTATGAACCCTTTCTCCAATAAATCCTCTAACTGCCTCTTTAATTCCTTAAGTTCTGTTGGTGCTAATCTATATGGATCTTAGATACAGGCTCAGCTCCTGGGTAGACATCCACAACAAATTCAATTTCTCTATCTGGTGGCAAGCCAGGAAGGTCATCTAGGAATACTTCCGAAAAATCTTGGACAGCTAAAACATTCTTGGGGTTTGATTTTTCTACTAGTTGTGTGTCTAAAACATTGGCCAAAAAGCACAAATACTTCCTGCATGAGGAGGGTCTACAATCGATAGAAGTCATTACAGTCATTTCCTTACTCTTCTTTAGAGCTTGGAAGGTATGGTTTAAACCACCAGGGGGTGAAAACTAACAACTCCAGTCCTACAATCTATTGTGGCATAATGTTTAAATAACCAATCCATTCCTAGGATTACATCAAATCCCATTATATCCATAATGATGAGATCGGCAGGCAAGTTCTTGTTTCCTACTAATACAACACTATCAGGCATCATTTGGTTAGAGTGCATGCGTTCACCAGAGGGTAGGGCAACTTTGAACACATGTTCGAAAGAAGTAAACCGTATGTCTAACTTATCGGCAAATGCAGAGGCTATAAAAGAATGTGTTGCACCTGAATCTATCAAAGTAAAAGCAGGTATAGAGTTGATCAGTATTGTACCTGACACCACAGCAGGTCGGTCCTCATCACAGGACTCCATCATGGAGAATATTCTTGGCTTAATCTTGACAGGGCCACCCTTCAAAGCTGGGCAGTCTCTGTTGACATGGCCAACCTTGTTGCAATGGAAACATCGAATGACCCGGGGCTTTGGGCAATCCTTGTACAAGTGTCCAACCTCTTCACAGTTGAAGCACTTACCCGATCTAAATCTACACTCCCCCAAGTGATTCTTTGAACATTTCGGGCACTGAGGGAACTTCTGGGTATTCGGTACCTTCTTTCCAGATCCTTGGCTATTTTGGCCTTCACTTGGTCTCTTCACTCCCCTTTGATGGTGTGGCTGGATAAACTTTTGCGAAACCTCCTTTGGTCCGGCACACTTCCTTTCAGCTTCTTCCACTTCCAGAGCAGTGGACACAACTTCACTAAATGTCAAGCCTTTAATGCCACAGAATTTGTCTCCTCGGTAAATCTCCAGCTTCAGTCCATGCACAAATTTGAACACCTTATCCTCGTCCTTATGAGCAAAATGTCCAGCAAACCTGGACAAGGACTCAAATTGCCTACTGAACTCTGCCACCGACCCTGTCTGCTTTCAAATTCAGAAACTCTAACTTCTTCGCTGTTTGGACCGTGTTGTTAAAATACTTCCCATAGAATATGTCCTTGAATTGAGACCAAGGCATCGCCAAAACATCTGTGGTGGTCTCTATTGTTTCCCACCAGAGTTGAGCTTCACCAGCCAAATGGAACGTGGCCAACGTGACTTTGTCTTCTTCTCCAACATTGGCACACCTAAACATACTCTCGATCTTTCTAAGCCATCCTTCAGCAATAACTGGATCAGATGACTGTCCATCAAACGTGGGTGGTCTCAGTCTCCGGAATCTATCTCCAGAATGTTCACTGCTAGAACCCGAGTTGGCACTTCCTTGTGTTTCCCGGCTCAACAGCACTTTTAATTGATCAGACTGTTGACGCACTATATCAGTCTGCTGACGCATCAATTCTATCAGCTGCCTAATTACACTAGAGTCTTCCTCCCGCCTCGGACTTGGTATCTCTCTTGGTAATCTTGGTCTTCCTGGTCGTCTAGACATTTGCTATATTCCTGTACAAGGTTAAGTACACCCTTAAACTTCTAATAGTTAAGGTTAAAATAAACACTTACAGTTGTTGGAGTACTTCCATGCAACGATTGGCACTGTTGAGTAATCTTTTGAACGGTTTAACTGAATGTCTCTGATACCATTATGTAACGCCCCGCGTTTTCTGAACCCGGTTTGTTACTCATAAGCCCGTACATAACTAAGAAACCTTGGACTAAATTTAAAACTTCGCTCGAAAGTCAAAATTTAGTATATTTTTTTAAAACCTCAAAACATTTAAAGACTTACAGCGGAAATCATTTGAGCAACAGTAGAGTTAAACAAAACTATGAAACATGGTTTGGAATGTTAAGAGACAATCGGCAAATAGGAAATAAAAGTTTAAACCATGGAATACTTGAGAAGTCGCAGAAGTCAAACGTATCTGCCGATGAATAAAGTCAACGGAAGAAGCAGAAACAACAAATAGAAGGCTTCTACCGATGACGTGGACCAGAAGAGTTGGAAACAAAAGACATCTCTCGGTGGACTACATCTACCGATGACGTCAGCCAGATAAAACAATTATCCAACATCAACCGATAGCAAAACGACAAGTTTTGCGACTCGCATCTACCGATGGCAAAACGACAAAATCTCTCATCCCCTACTTCCGATAGGGTAAATTGCATATACCGATCACTAAGCGACAAAGCATAATATCCACTCATACCGGTAGGGCAAAATCTAAATCTCATGTACCGATGACTTTACTGAGACATCATCCGATGGCTTTACTGAAGACATCTTCCTATAAAACAAACCTCATGTACCGATAACTTTACTGGGACATCATCTGATGGCTTTACTGAAGACATCTTCCGATGGAACAACACGACTCAACATCTGCCGATAGACTTCATCTACTGACGAAGAACAGAGTAACAACTTTAACTATGGAAAGGGATTTTTCACTTTACAGAAACCATTCAGAAAACAATTCAAATCGTTATATTGTTCAAATCCAGTAAAAACCAACATTTAAAACCCAACAGATCACTAGTATCAGTAAATCTCATTACGTAATCAAAATATTAAAATCTCTACTGTCAAGAAAACTTGACATACTCAGATTAAAACTTTATCAACCAACCCCCCCCCCCCCCCCCCCCCACAACTGCTGACATCAGTTAACCCGCCTCGTCAGTTTACCAGGCCGAAACATGATCGTACTCCTCCAACCACACCTAATCATCTGAGTATCCAGGAAATTCACCTGCAGTATCCTCAACACCTACATCACAAAACTCATCTATTAGCCTAATGCTAAGTAAGCAAAGCAGTAATGAAATGAGATGCTGAAACATAAATGCCTAAACATGCAATTCCTACTTTCTCATCTCAGTTACATTCACATTCATTCATAAGCTGATCTGATCCCTCGATTCCCTTGGGAAGTGGAACAATTTTTCCAATGTTATACATCATTTACTCGATTAAGGGGCGGATGAATTCCCTTAATAGCTGATCTGATCCTTTGGTTCCCTTGAGAGTGGGATCAATTCTCCCAATGTCATAAATCCCTACTTAAGTTAAGGGGTGGATTAGTTCCCTTAATAGTTTATCCGTCACATTCAGTTCATACCTTACCATTCTTACATGGAAATTCGTTTTCGTAATCTTTCAAAAACATGATGCATGACATACAAAATCATTCACAAGATATATAACCCTACTGTTTTGTGATGTAGGCCCGAAGGCACATGCATACTTTACTTACCTGGCTCTCCTGGAAATGCTCGGTTACAGCCCTGTTCACCTAATGTCATAAGCAGAAGATCTGAGAGACTCAAGTTCTCTGATAACAAGGCGTCTGTGACCATCCACTTTCTTTGCCAACAGCTCAAGACCAGTATCCACAGCAATACTCATGTTCTTTTGGGTCTGGTCAAGCTTGGAGTCTAGAGATTTCGCAAGCTGACCGAGGGCTGATCCTAGACTGTCAATAGAGGGCTTTAAATCATTGTACTGAGCCTCACTCAACGAAAATCTCCGCTAATAAGTCAGAGGAGTGGCAGGAGTAACTGATGGAATGGGTGAGGAGACGGGGACAAGTGGAGCTGTTAGTAATGAAGGAGTTGGTTGGACTGGTGGAGAAAGTTGCACTGGAGGAAGTGTTTGGACTGGAGGAGGAAGTGGGACTGGAGGAGGAAGTGGGACTGGAGGTGTCACGACCCTAATACTATACCCAATTTCCCGTACATATTTTTTTTTTTTATACTTAAAACTTTAAACTTAGCGTTTTAGCGGAAATAAAACTTTTAATGTCGGAATTGAAACCGACAGAGTCTATGTTTATAAACTATTTAAAACAAAACTTAAAACAAATTTAAAACAATTAAAAACTAAAATAAAAATAGGCAGAGGGCAAAAAAGGATTTTCATCCCTTTAAGCAGTGGCGATCAGTCGCCCATAAAGGGGGCGACTGATCGCCCTTCGGCGATTGCAACAGGCGAATGGTCGCCTGTTGCAAATCGCCTGTGGCGACTGATCGCCACAGTTTAGGGCGATCAGTCGCCACGCTCTCTGGATTTTTCCAAAGAGCGGCGACTATGAGGGGCGATTGATCCCCTCTTTAGGAGATCAATCGCCACCCTCCCTGGAAATTCAATTCCAGGGAGTGTCCCCTCCCTGTTTCCTATCCTCTTCCTCTTCAACACACACTCCACAATCCTTTAATTTCTTCACACTTCATTACTATCAACACAACCGTCATCATAAAGACTTAAACCCAATCGAAACCCAACATTCATACGCTCTCGTAACCTCATACAAAACTGACTCAAACGTGTTTTAAACGAAGTATAGTTTTCTGAAAACAAACTGCGTGGATATGTTTAAAACCTAAACAAATCCACCTGTTTTTGAAATCACCCAAACGGTTATCAAATCAGTTTCCAAAACATTTCAAAACATCAAAACTTAAACCTATCGACTATACAGAACCAAACACCCTAAAATGTTTCTATCTGTACAATTATTCATTTCAGCCCGACAATTCCCAAAAACATCAAAACACCTAACCATGAGTCCCACAGGTCAAAATGCGCCTCGACTGTGCCAACACACCACCGCGAGCCATCCTCCGTCAACTGTGTCACTCCTCAGGTGGAGGGATCTCATCCTCACCTATGTCGAAGTCACCTATACCATACAGACACACTATGAGATAAAAAAAAAATCTCAGTAAGATTCGTAAATGTAAATGCATGCTATGCGTGTGAGCTCATAAACCATGCGTCATTTTCTTTACTTTAAATGCACTGTAGGTGTCACCGAGATCCTATCCCCCTAACCGGAGAGAGCTCATTCAGCGGGCGGACTACTCTTTCCAGCTAGAGAAGGGGGGGTGCACGCTTACAACACGTACAGCCGTGCCTGAGCCCTACCTCGCGTGACGTGTAAACTGTAAACTGTAAACTGTAAACTGTATGAGTACAATATAGATGTGGTATTGCGACAGACCCTTTCGAGCCTACACAATAGATCAATAGCCCCTCTCCAGGCCACATCGCCATTTTCTGTAAAACGTGGTGCGAAAATTCATTTTCTATGCATAACTGAAAAACCGTGATGCGTGAGCAGTTCAATATGACATAAGGTAAACAATCACATATATACCATCAAGACTATAAATACATAACCTATAACCTATAAAACAACTAAACCTGTCTACTCAACCACAGCAAATAAACATACGCATCTCCAAAACTCCTCAAGACGACGTCGACGTACGGTGTAGACCAATCGGTCAAGCAAGTTACGAGAACTTACCTCGTGTCCAAAGCAGCTCAAGCTCCAGTCCACAAGCGTTGTTCACCTAAGCAATTCACAACGTTTATCGTTAAAACGAGTTTAAACTTCTAAACGTCCAAATTTAACCAAAACCTTAACTAAGGAATTTTTCTTAAAATCTTAACCTAACAAATCGAAGTATTTAAACAACGATTAATGCTCGATAGTTTAAAATTACAATTAACGAGTTTTCCTAAAAACCCGAAAATTCTCCAATTTTAACATTTCTCACAAATCACTCTAACTTCGTCCAATAACGTTCAATACGTCCTTTATATCCTTAATCACAATAAACTTATTAATTTCGAACCCTAAATTTACGTTTTTCGCAAAACCCTAAACGAAACCCTAACCGTATAACCTCACGAAAATCGAAAACTAATGCACTATAACTATAGATTCATACCTAGAGCGTCGATTGGAGGAGAAAACACGAAGAAAACGGAACGATTGGACGACTAACGGAGGTCGGAACGTTGAGGAATGGTGACGGGCAGAGAGGAAATCGCGCAAGGGAGGGCTTCTGGCGTGAAATGGCTAAGGAAGAAGGAGAAGAATGGTTTTAATTAAAAATTTACTTTGCAAATTACCATTTTGCCCTTCACACTTAATTCTATTTGTTTCGTCCTTCGTTTCGATAATTGGCTAACTATTCGTTTTCACCAAATCTCCTTATTTCGCCAATAAGTCCAACTTATTATTTGGGATTTATTAAAACTGTTCGTTCGCAAATCGGACTTCGTTTACTATTTTTACTAAAACGTCATTTACATTTCGAGAAACGTAATTACTCGGAATCAAGCATTACTACTCCGGAAAATCTCGTAAATTCCTTAAAATTTCTATTAATCATTAGGATTCTAATGACGCTTTTTTTTCGTAAAACGAGTTTTATTTGACATATTTACAAAAATGCCAATATATATTATAATATAAAATCCCGTAAAGCCGAGTATTACAGGAGGAGGCAGAGAAGGTACCAAAAGAGTAAGTGAAGGAGATGGCTGAGGAACTGATATGGCCTCAAAAAGATGGGATAGAGAGGATGAAGCAGGGGGTCTTGGCATTGGTGGAGGAAAGTGGGAGCGTGAGACCAGAGAATGAGGAGGGGAAATATCAAATGCGGGTATCTCTGAGTCACCACCTCCTTCTTACATTGAGGACTCTTCATCCAAAATCAGTTTCCTTTTTCCTTTTCTGACGGCTGCGACCTTAGCAGCCCTTTGCTTGGACTGATCCATAACAAACTTCCCTTGATGGGTTTTCTTAATTCCCATCCTTGACAAAGTAGATTTAGAGTAGTAACTGGATAGTTTGAGACAGGATGGATCCTCATCCTCGGGAAACTCAACCTCGAACTTCTGAAAGATCTTCATGAGAAGGAGGTTATAGGGAAAAGATGTGGGCCATGAGGAAACACACTGAATCATCCTTCTCAGAATCATGTATCCTATATCAACCGGGATTTTTTGATAGATGGCAAAAAGAACAACAAATTCCATGCTGCTGATATCATCATAATGACCACCCTTAGGTATAACATTATAACTGATCATTTGATGTAGAAGTCGAGCTCTAATTGTTAAATGTTTGCTCTTTAAGGAATGTGGAATGTTGTGCGAGTCTAGGGCAATTTCTTTCAGAAATTGTTTGCCATCGGGTGTTCCAAGAAATGGGGGTTCTAACCCTATTGAATAGATTTTGGGATGTTGATCTAGATGAGGACTCCCCAGAAGCTCATTTAGTGATTGGGAGGTAAGAACTATGTGTTTTCCATACACATAGCTCGAAATGGTAGATTGGTCAGAAGGATAACTAAGATTGTCATAGAACATTCTAATGGCAGTCGGGTAAAAGAAGGATTCAACATCAAACAACCCTATTAAACCAATGTCTGTCAAGGGTGCCACTAAATTTAACTCGACTAACTCGTCTGGAACAATACCACGACTAGGAATCAACTTCTTATCTTTAAAGTCGTCGTGATACCTGGCTTCAGCAGACTGATTGAGGAAATAGATCGACGACCAACTATTTGCACGAGGGATCACAGGAGGTGGACGAGCAGAGGCTTTGGCCTTCTTCTTGGCCGGTTCGGAAACTTCACGAGATGATGAAACCAGATGATCCATTGGAAAGATAAGATCGAGAGAGAGGATTGGTAGGGCAGGGGTTTTCAGAAAGAGCGCGAAAGATGAAGCGTCTCGGTGAAGAAATAAGAATTTAAATGAAATAAAACACCGCCTGACGTGATGAAGTCACACGTGTAACACAGATATCGTCTGATAGATGAAACGTGTCAGCAGATTAGAAAATACATCATCTGATGCATAGACATCATCCGGTCAGTGGAGAAAACATATCATCCGGTTAACTAAATCCACCGATGCCATCAATAAAACAAATCACTCTATCACAGGAAGGATTTCCAACAGAAGAAACTTAGCATTTCTCAAACCGAATGAGACCTAACCTTATTCTTATATTATTGAAGGTCTTTTCATCCAACGGTTTTGTAAAGATGTCAGCTAATTGGTCTACAGAATTAACAAACTCTAAGAAGATATCACCTCTTAGAACATGCTCTCTTATGAAGTGATATCTGATATCGATATGCTTGGTTCTAGAATGCTGAATAGGATTTTTAGAAATGTTGATAGCACTGGTGTTATCACACCGAATAGGAATCCTATCATAAAACAGATTATAATCTTCCAAAGTCTGTTTCATCCAAAGCATTTGTGCACAACAACTGCCTGCAGCAATATATTCACTCTCAACAGTTGACAATGCAACAGAATTCTGTTTCTTAGAATACCAGGAGACTAGAGATTCACCAAGGAACTGACATGTTCCACTAATTCTGTTTCTTAGAATACCAAGAGACTAGAGATTCACCAAGGAACTGACATGTTCCACTGGTGCTTTTCTTATCAACTAGACTACCTGCATAATCAGAATCTGAATATCCAATCAGATCAAAAGAAGTGCCCTTCAGATACCATAATCCTAGGTCAGGTGTCCCACTTAAATATTTGAAAATCCTTTTGACAGCAGTTAAGTGAGATTCCTTAGGAGCAGCTTGAAATCTAGCACAAAGACAAACACTAAAGAGTATATCTGGTCTACTTGCAGTCAGATATAACAATGAACCAATGATACCACGATATTTCTTAATATCAACACTAATTCCCTTTTCATCTTTATCCAAATTTGTTGTGGTACTCATGGGAGTCTTGGAAGACTTAGAAGATTCCAATCCAAATTTCTTAAGGAGTTCCTTGATGTATTTTTCTTGACAGAAGAAAATTCCATCAGGATTTTAACTAATCTGGAAACCTAAGAAGAATTTTAACTCCCCCATCCTACTCATTTCAAATTCACTTTGCATGAGGGAAGAAAATTCATTACACATGTTGACATTAGTTGACCCAAAAATAATGTCATCAACATAAATTTGAACTAACAGAATGTCCTTATCCTTTTGCATGGTAAATAGAGTTGAATCAGTATTCTCCTTTTTGAAATTCCTTTCCTCAAGGAAATTCTTCAATCTATCATACCAAGCTCTAGGAGCCTGCTTAAAACCATAAAGGGCTTTCCTTAATTTGTAGACATGGTCAGGTTTATCAAAAATTTCAAAACCTAAGGGTTGCTCAACAAAAACTTCTTCATTGATGAAACCATTTAAGAATGCACTCTTTACATCCATTTGAAAGAGAGTGAAGTTCTTGTAGCAGGCAAAGACTAGGAGCATCATAATTGACTCTAATCTAGTTACTGGGGCAAAGGATTCCTCAAAATCAATACCCTCTTCTTGAGAGTATCCCTTAGCAACTAGTCTAGCCTTATATCTAACCACAATCCAATTTTCATCCAACTTATTCTTGAAAACCCATTTAGTTCCAATGATGGGATGATCCATAGGCCGTGGAACAAGTTCACATACCTTGCTCATTTCAAATTGATTTAGCTTCTCTTGCATAGCTAAAATCCAATTATCATCACTCTCGGCCTCTTCAAATTTCTTGGGCTCTACTTGAGAGATGAATGCCACATTGGCACAGAGATTCCTAAGAGATTATCTAGTTTTAACTCCTAAGGAAGGATCACCTAAAATTTCATCTATTGGATGGTCTTTGACATACTTCCAATATCTAGGAAGAGCAAGATTTTCATCCTTGACAGGAATTATATCTAAAGAAGTAGAAGAGGGTTTTAAAGATTTTTCTACTTGAAGGGGATCACAAGGCTTTTCTAAAGAAAGAGAGTCCAGTTGTCTATCCAAAGAATCATCCTCATCCACATTGATTGTGGGTTGAAGGGACTCATCAAAGTTGACATGAACTGATTCTTCTACAACTAGAGTTCTCCTATTGAATACTATATATGCTTTACTTGAAAGAGAATAACCAAGAAAAATTCCAAGATCAGATTTGGAATCAAATTTTCCTAAGTTATCCTTAGTGTTGAGGATAAAGTATTTACTGCCAAAGGTTCTAAAGTATTTGACAGAAGGAGTTTTTCCACTCCAGAGCTCATATGGAGTTTTCTCAAGAATAGGTCTTATTGAGACCCGATTAAGCACATAACAGGCTGTTGCAACAGCTTCAGCCCAGAAATACTTAGGAAGAGAGTTTTCATTAAGCATAGTTCGAGCTAGCTCTTGGAGAGACCTATTTTTCCTCTCAACAACACCATTTTGCTGAGGGGTTCTAGGAGAGGAGAAGTTGTGTTCAATTTCATGTTTGAGACACAAGAGTTCAAATCTTTCATTTTCAAATTCTCCTCCATGATCACTACGAATAGCAATAATGGTGAGCTCCTTTTCATTTTGAACTCTTTTCCTAAAGCTAGAAAAGGTATCAAAAGTCTCATCCTTAGACTTCAGAAAATATACCCAGGTGAATCTAGAGAAGTCATCTATAATAACAAAGGCAAGCTGACTATATTGGAAGGACCGAAGAGGTCCATATGAAGGAGTTGGAGAGGCTTTGAAGTAGAAATTGCATTCTTAGATGCAAAGGAACTTTTGATCTGCTTTCCCATTTGGCAGGCTTCACAGGCCTTATCCTTCTTAAAGGATATCTTAGGGATCCCTCTAACTAAATTCTCCCTAGTAATCTTAGCTAAGGTATCCATTCCTACATGACCTAATCTCTTATGCCAAGTCCAGCAGTCATTGGAAGAATTAACAGCAAAACATTTCTCATCAACATGCTCAAAATCAGTCAGATCAATAATATAGACATTTTCTTTTATAAAGCCTTTAAACAGAACATTGTTATTTGAAATGTCTTTGATCACACAAGCATTTGATTTAAATGTTACTTTATAGCCTTTGTCACACAATTTACTTATGCTCAGCAGATTATGTTTTAATCCTTCTACTAATAAAACATTTTCAGTGATTGGATTAGAAGAATTACCTATATTGCCAATGCCAACAATTTTGCCCTTTTGCTTTCCACCAAAAGTAACACTTCCTTTCTTCTTGTTGACAACAGCAAACTTAGATGCATCTCCAGTCATGTGCCTTGAACAGCCACTGTCCAGGTACCATTGATTCCTTAATGGAGACGCATCATCCTGCAAGACAGAAATCAGGTTGTCTTCTTAGGTACCTAAATCTTTTGGGTCCTCGCGTTAGGTCTGGTTCCCTTGGGAACCCATTGAAGTTTACCACTTGATTTCATATTGTTTGCTTTTAACGGACATACAAAAGATTTATGTCCTGCTTCATTACACGCATGGCAGACAGAGGATTTAACAAAGAAATTTTTAAAAACTTTCTTTTTATTAGACTTGTTGTACCCTAAACCAGCTCTGTCAAAATTTGCTCTCTGACTACCTAATAACATCTTAAACAACTTAGTGCCATTAGTAAATTTTAGAATAATTGCATTCAAATCTCCATTTTTGCTTTTGAGCTTATCTATTTCCTTGACATGTAGATTACACTCCTTAGCATGCTTTTCTACGACATTTGCATTTTCCTTCTTTAAGGAATTGTACTTGGATTTAAGTATGTTATACTGCTTTACTAGATCATTGAAAGCATCAATTAAATTATCCTCCTCACTTTCGCTATCATCATTAGATTCATTAATACTAGAAGAATGACTAACCTCATCCTCCTTGGCCATGAAGCATAGATTTGCCACTTCCTCATCTTCTAAAGAGGAGGTGTCACCTTCACTGTCATCCCAAGTGGCCTTCATAGCCTTTTTCTTAAATTTCTTGGGATTCTTCTTGGCCTGTGAACAATCTGCCTTCATATGGCCAGGCTTGCCGCACCCAAAACATGTGATTTTCTTTTCCTTTTGAGATTTCTCAGCCCTTGGAAATCTCCTTCCTTGCATTCTTTTTCTCTGGAGGAATTTGTTGAACCTCCTTGTAATGAGGGCAATATCCTCATCATCATCTTCTTCTTCTTCCTCAGATACTTCTTGTTTACTGGAGGAAGCTTTCAAGGCAATATCTTTCCTTTTTGTAGCCTCCTTTTCCTTAAGGTCTTCCTTCTCATTAGACCTCATTGTGATCTCATGCGTCATGAGAGATCCAATGAGCTCTTCAAGCTTTAGAGCTTTAAGATCCTTTGCTTCCTGAATGGTGGTTACCTTCGGCTGCCAACTTCTTGGAAGACATCTAAGGATCTTCCTAACCTGTTCTTCACTAGAGTAAGATTTACCAAGAGCTTTCAAGTCATTAGTTATGTTAGTAAATCTTGTAAACATAGAGGAAACAGACTCATCCTTAGGCATAGAGAATAGTTCATACTCGTGTATGAGCATATTCAGTTTGCTCTCCTTCACCTAATTTGTGCCCTCGTGTGTGACCTCTAGTAAGTGCCAGATCTCTTGTGCACTCTCACACCATTGTACTCTATTAAACTCATCTCTGTTCAGAGCACAGTATAGAGTGTTTACAGCCTTGGCATTTAAGCTTAAATTCTTCTTGTCAGATTCAGTTAATTCATTAGACCTTTTTGGTATGCTAACCCCGTTTTCAGTTTTCATGGCTTTAAATGGACCAAATTCTATATTATTCCATATGTCATAGTCCATAGCCTGAACATAAATTCTCATCCTAGATTTCCAGTATACATAATCAATACTATCGAAGAATGGAGGTCTAGTGGTAGACTGACCTTCCATTTGTGTAGAGTGTGTGTTGAATGCCATTTCAAATATCACAATATTTTCTAGATAAATAACTTAGACAATATTAAACCTTGCTTTGATACCAATTGTAGGATCGAGATTGTCTAAGAGGGGGGGGGGGTGAATTAGACTTTTAAGCTTAATTTAGTAATCTAGATAATTTCTCTCGTGTTCTTAAAACTTAAAGGCTAAAAGCAGACAATCAAATAAAGTTGAGAGAGAGAGAAATTAACACCAGGATTTTTAACGTGGTTCGGCTAAACTTGCCTACGTCTACGCTCCAAGGCTCCCCCTTGAAGATTCTTAACCTTCTCCTCAACGAGAAAACATAGATCGAATTGCCGGGCTTCGATCTACTGCCTTTTACACAGATCTGGATTGTTCTTCACGGGCGACAATCCACTGCCTTTACAGTTTTTGAGTTTGTAAATTACAAGCACATACTACACTCTCACAAGGATTAAATCTCAAGTTAAAGCAAAGAGGTGTAGTGGAAATACAGAGTATGATAGAATTCGCAGGTTAAGGCTCAAAATTCAAATTCGCAAAAGTTGTTCCTTCGTGCTCTAACCTCGGCTTAAATACTCTGTCTGATTTCTGCTTCACAGACTTGAATGCTTCTTTCTTCAAATGGAAAAATGTTACCGTTGGGAAGCATCCGTACTTAAGCAGATATCCGTTGCATCTGAAATTGATGTTCGTCGTCGCCATTAATGTACTGGAGTTAAAGCTGAAAACGACGTCACTGTAGCTTCGCGCTAACTTTGAATTCTGGCGGAAGACAATGTTGTTTTAGTCTTGAACCGCCATCGGTGGATGCAACTTCAAAATGTTGAACGGGCATAGGATGATAAATCTTTATTTGCTGAACCGGTGTCGGATGATGAAGTGTTAGACGTCTTATTGAAGTCTTCCGCCCTTGTCGTCTAGCGAACGTAGGATGTCTCCTTGAAGTCATCCGTCTTTGTCGTTTAGCGAGCGTAGGATATCTTCTTGAAGTCATTCGCCTTTGTCGTCTAGCGAGCGTAGGATATCTTCTTGAAGTCATCCGCCTTTGTCGTCTAGCGAGCGTAGGATATCTTCTTGAAGTCATCCGCCTTTGTCATGTAGCGAGCGGTGGAGTTCTTCATTTATCTCATCCGCCTTTGTCGTTTAGCGAGCGGTGGAGTTCTTCATTTATCTCATCCGCCTTTGTCGTTTAGCGAGCGGTGGAGTTCTTCATTTATCTCATCTGCCTTTGTCGTTTAGCGAGCGGTGGAGTTCTTCATTTATCTCATCTGCCTTTGACTAACGATTGTTTCAGCCCTGTTAAACAACTATACAGCCCTGTATACTTAACCACATTCATTAGATAACTAAAATACCCTTTTCAAGGGTATTTCCAACAGATTAAAAATCTTGCATAATTCATTATTCTCATTTAAAAAAACATAATCAAATTAGATATTTAACATTCAAATACATCATCAAAAACTTAGTTAGACTTAAACACTAATTAAATCAACAATATATAATCAAACAATTTCAGTAAAATATAAACAATAATGTACATCAAACTCAAATAAAAGTACATCAAATAAGATACAAATATAAACTAAAGTACTCCAGTGGTATATCGTCGCCGTCGTCGTCTCTGCTGGCCATCCAATCCCCCAGCTTCTGAGTGACCTCTCTAATGGACTATCTGAGATAGTCCTGTGACTTAACCACCTTCTTCTGACCCACGGTCAGCTGCTCGACACTGCCTATGAGGAACTCAATTCTCTGCTCCATCTGCCGAAGCATCTGCTACCGCTCCTGATGCATCTGCCGCTCCTCCAGATGCATCTGTTGTCGCTCTTGATGCATCTGTCGCTCTTCCAGATGCATATGCTGCCGCTCTTGATGCATCTGCTGCATCATTTTTCAGCTATTGCCAAACTCAGAGGACATTGGCGGCGCCGTCGCAGTGGTGTGGTTTTCCTCTTCCATCGGAGCATCCTGAGCTGAAGCGTCCCCGAGCTCCCCCTTAAGCATCAAACACCCGGAGACCTCGACTAGACCCATCCTAGATAGATGAAGTCTGTCAAATACATGCTCAACCTGTGATCGCTGCACGAGCCACCAAATCAATGTACCATACGGTAGATTTTTGTTACGTGTTCACGCGATCTCGTGCATGTTCCCCAATATCATGAACATGGGGTCGAAGAGCGTGCTGCTGTACATCTTCTCCATCACATAGAGATTCATCCAGTTGACTAGATCTCTATGGCCATCCCTCAGCAGCAGTGAGTGGCTGATAAGGTTGTGAACAATCCGAGCTTTGGCGTTCAACTCCTTCGATTTCAGTTTGGTGAATTTTTCAATATCTGAATTGCGGTGAATCTGTTGGAGAAATTGCAATCCCTCCGGTGTTCTAGTGAAATCACACTTTCGAGAAGCGTGATAGTATTGTGCAGCTATCTCGTTAGTAAATCTCAGCAGCTCGTTCACATGTCTTGCAAAAAAAACTAATCTTCTTACCACAGACATATGACTTCATGCACCCCTCCCTCCCGGTGTTGGTCAAGTTCGCGTAAAATAAGCAAACAACTTGATCACATGTCTCCCCACTCATGTTGTACAGCCCTTACAACCCAATTCTGTTAAACATTTTATAGATCTGCATAGACTCCCAACCAGTAAAGTTTACAGTCTTTTCATAAATAATTGGTCGGACTGAAATATCCCAATCGAACCTCTTTTTACACTCCTCGCTTTGAAAATCAATCGAGAAGTAACCGGGCGGTGGTCGGGGCACTTCGGCGGAGGACCTTGTGACGAATATCCTAGCCCGTTTGATGGTGGTCCCCGGTTTGAGGGGCCAACTTGTGTCGAAGGGTGAGGACGTTTGAACGATATTTTGGGGCCCATTGCCTCGGATTTTCAGAAAAAATGGCTCGGATTTTGGGAGGATTTTCAGATTTTTGGCAATAACAGGCTCGGGTTTGAAGATTTTTGGCTTTTAGAAGGGTTGAGTTTTGGGATTTTCAGAGATTAGAAGACTCGATTTTAGGGGATTTGAATTTTCGCAGATAGGGCTTTTGCCGGTGGATTTTGGGGTTCTCGACTCTGAGGATTTTCGGCTGGTAGAAGGCTCGGGTTTGAGGATTTCTCAACGTTGAGGGGCTGATTCTTGCGATTCTTGCTATTTTCAGAAAAAATCGAAAACTTTGCCCTTTCTCCTCTCTCGGTTTCAGAATGCAAAGGGCAAACAGGGGACCGAAATTTTAAATATCAACGACAATTTGACCCCCCGTGTTTAGAACTAGGGCAAATGTGGGGGGCCGAGTTAGAATTTCGGCCCCCTGTGTTTAGAACTTGGGTGAATGCGGGGGGCCAAGTTAAAATTTCGGCCCCCCGCATATAGAACTTGGAAAAATCGGAGGGCCGAGTTGAAAATTAGGCCCCTCCGCATTAAATTTTCTAGGAAACACGGGGGGCTGAGTCAGATTTGCAGCCCCCCTGAAATTTGTTCACGTGCATTGCACGTGTTAGGGTGATCCAATCCTTTCGCGTCAAACTCCGTATGATGCGGTGGGCCGAAGCTGTGACACGGCCCCCCGAATTGGGTTCGCGTGCAGTGCATGTGCGGGAGAGCCAGAGCTACCCGCATCTTCCCCAGTGGAATGCGAGTGGCTGCGATTTGTATTCGGCCCGCCGAATGGATCGACATGCAGCGCACCTGTGAGGGGCCTGTGACATGCGGGGGGCTGCGATTTGAAGTCGGCCCCTCGAATTACAATTTGGGGGGCATGCTTCTTTCCGTCGGAGTTTCTTTTTACAGTTTTCAATAGTTCGAGGTTTTGACTGCGATGATTTTTTTTTTTAGAGTTTTTTCGATAAATATCCATAGTTCAAGAGGTATTTTGGAATTTACTCCTTTTTTTTACTCAATTATAGATGATGACATCGGAAAACAAATGATGATAAAGCTGCACAATCACTTTTTTTTTTTTGTTAATGTTAATACGTTAATATACAACAAACTCAAACATTACTCGTATATTTTTTCTTGCTTTTAATTGGTTTCGAATAGTTTTATATGTGGAAAGTAAATGTAAAAACATTGTACAAACTATCCTACAGACTCATACGTGCAATCAACGTCGAAGACTAACCTCTCAAGTGCTCCAACAAACTTTTACTATACCCAATAACAAAGCTAATTAGACAGTCTGCTTCAGTTACAAATTGCAAGTCATTATCCTCTTTACCATAGTTAGCATATTGAAATGACCCTTCACTTTCCTTGAAGAAACAACTACGTAAAAAAATTGTTTTGAAAAAAACAACAATCGCCTAAAAACAACATTCAAGGAATGGTATTCAGTTGTTTCACCACTGTGAACGAAGAAGTCAATTTCTTTCATAACATCAAAATACACTTTTTTTGCCATGTAAAATAAAACCAAATAGAAAAATTTAATCCACCCACCTAGGTTTTGCGAAAGCTCAGGCATTTTGAAATCGGTGCTTCTAGAGTTTCGACGATCTGAGAAGACGAATCAAAGCTATGGAAAATACAATTGCAACGAATGAGATCCTTAACAAAATAATCAAAGTGAGAGATGCCATCAGAGAGAAAAGATTAGAGAATACACAAACATACATCATCATTCGTGTAGCCCCACAAGCATTTGACAATATTCGTTGGGAACCACAACTTTATGCTGCTGCACCACTGAAGAGTAAGAAACCAATTTATTGCATAACATGAAAACAGTTTTTTTTTTTTTTTTTTTTTTTTGCCATCTAAAATCAAACCAAAAAGAAAATTTTAATACTCCTAGCTGAGTTTAAGCGAAATGTCATTCATCTTGAAGATGATGCTTCTAGAGCCAAAACTGTGAACGGGAGCTAACAAGCCAGCCTGTATTGAAAAGGTTCTCGAAACACAACATGAAATAGTCACAATATTAAAAAACGAGATCCAAGAATAAAGAAAAGGTAGAATTATTGAATGAATACGAGCTATGACTAATACCCGAGGCATAAAAGAAACATTTTCTATGGGATTCTAAAACCACCAGCCACATCGACCTAATTCATTATGAGCCCACCAATTTCCTGGCCATATGTCTATGGTTAAAAACCACCAACACAAGACAAGAAGATCTAAATTCGAACGAGGTTGAAGTTGTTTTTTATTTTTGCCATCTAAAATGAAATCAAACAGAAAATTTTAATACACCTACTTGGGTTTTGCGTAAAGTCATTGAGTTTGAAGGCGACGCCTCCGGAGCTCCAACAGGCAGAGAAGATCATGCTTCGAACTATTTCATCGGGGAAGCTCTTATGCAAGCAAGAGGACCCTTGAGAAATAATGAAAGTCACAAAATAGAGGGTAAAATAGAGAATTTAAAAGCTATCTTAAAGAAGGTTAGATATGTCCTATTATTTATAGAAATTAATAATGCCTATTCAAATTATCTAATTTATTTATTGATATAAATAAAAAAAGAATGCTTTGGAATGCGCAACCGAACTGACATTTAATACTTGTAAGAGCAGGGGCATGTTAGTCATTTTAGCAAAGCCCATCATATGCATCAATGATCATCATCATCCATTCGCCATCATCATGCCCCATTTAGAGGGGCCCAAACGGATCCACGGCAAGTGGTTGCTGATAGAAGATCAATTTAGATATATTCCTCGATTTTTATTGGTCCACGTGGCCCATCATATGCATCAATGATCATCATCATCCATTCGCCATCATCATGCCCCATTTAGAGGGGCCCAAACGGATCCACGGCAAGTGGTTGCTGATAGAAGATCAATTTAGATATATTCCTCGATTTTTATTGGTCCACGTGGCCGATAGCTGGGATAATCAACTTGCTTATATGGGCGGGCTGGGCCCAGCGGGAAGCAAAAATATCTTAAAGATACCGAATCAAGAGGAAAGGCTGCCCGTTGCTTTCGGTCGACGAGTGATGCCAACGCGGCGAACAGAGAACCGGACTACGTAGCGCGGGCAGCACTGTGGGGCAGGGTATGTATTGGTCGTTGTTATTAAGGAATGTTCTCTTCTAACCTCGTACCGATCCTACTGCGTTCGATGTTTCTAGAATTAACTTTATATTATACTTACACTCCCACTACTAATTATATTTTAGCACCTAATCAAATTAAACTCAATAACACATCAAGTAATAATTAACTATTGCCAATGTAAAGTATGAGTAACCTTATTGGACATGTGTCATGCATGCAATGAAATCAATGATGTATGCGGGTGATTACTGTGCACGTTGAGATGGATGCATGCCCACATCTTCAGAAGACGAGGAAAATATCATTGCCACGTTTGCATCAATATTAAGCTCAGCTCACAGGCCTGCTAAAGATCTGCCATCTCTCTCTCTCTCTCTCTGTAACTACAACCTCTGCTCTAATTCAAGAAAAAAGGGCAAATTTTTGAAAAAGAATCTAGGTTCCTTCGTTTGAAAGATCAGAGCTTGCAGAATCTGAAATTTTCTGTGTCTGGTATTTGGTGTTCTTCTCCGCGTTGATTTTTCTTTTTTATAGTTCTATCGGCTGGTTCTGCTTGATTCTGTTTACTGTTTTTGTTCTTTTTTTTTTTTTTTTGGGGGTTTATTTATATTTCTCCAGTAGGGGAAAGCCAAGGATTATTTATACTTTATAGGAACTGGTTGCCTTACCTCATGTTACTTTTTTCAAAAGAAAAATCGATCCAAGCTTTGTTGTTTTATTTTTTCTTGCATTTTCATCTCAAAATTCTTATTTATTTCACCCTTTTTGAACATGAACCAGATTTCATGTTATTTAGTTTAGTTTAAGAAAACATTTCAGAGATTTGGAGATTTATGATTAACAAACACTAATTATATCCAGGGACCCTCATTGCCGCTTTCAATTTGGTTTGGCTAATATTTTTTTTCGAAGCTAATCGATATTGCAAGCCGCTTGGAGATGTTAAATTACAAACTTTTAATTCTTGATTGGTAGCGGTTAAAGTCGAAGCTTGTGGTCTATCTTCGGATGTTTGTTGAGAGTTTGGGTTGAAGGGTTTCCTCAGAAGGCAAAGATAGTTCTACTCCATGGCTAGTCCAAATGAAAGGTGGATTGACCGCTTTGAATATTCATCCTTATTCTGGCCCCCTCCCCAAGATGAGCAGCAGCGAAAAGTGAGCCAACTTTTGCATTTTGTGTTTGAGAGTCTTGTATGTCCAAATCCTAAAAAATATTTTTATGCATTTATTTTTAGATATATAGTTTGATTCTGTTCTTGATAAAAATTACCCATTTATCTGACTTTGTGGTTAAATTCTTGATAGAGGTGTGTCTGCTTGATGATATGTCTCTGAAAATGATCCCGTTACTGTTCTTGAAATGTATTTAAACTGTGGATGTTTCTTCATTTTCTATATTGTTCTTCAGTTATTTTTTCTATCCATTACAGACAAATTTTATCGCTCAATTTACAGGCTCAAATAACCGCCTACGTTGAATGCTTTGGCCAGTTTACGTCTGAAAGATTTCTGGAAGATATTGCCGAGGTCTTTTCTCCATTTCGTCTATAAAAATAGCGATATTTATTGTGCAAAGTCAATATCTTTATTAGTTCTATTATTTAATATTTTTCTTATTTAGCAACTCTAAAGAATGCGGACAATTTTAAGTAGATGTTGCTTACTTGTGTGTATTTCGATCAGATGATTCGCAACCATTATCCGTCGAAGGAAAGCTGCCTTTTTGATGATGTTTTAGGTATTGGTGTATTTCTCGAATTACTTTATAACACAATGACAATCTCTTTTTAGAAAATGTACTTGGTTGTAAAATATTGATTGCTTTTTTTTTAATGCATTTTCAGCAACATTTATTCTACATCATCCGGACCATGGGCACGCCATTGTTCTTCCGATCATTTCTGGCATTCTCGATGGCTTGTTGATGTACAATAGGACTAGTCCTCCCTTCGCTCCTTTCATATCCTTATTTTGTCCAGGCAAAGAGGTCTGTTATTGTTAGCTTAACAAATTCAACTTAATTCAACTCATAATATGGTAAAGTGCAATTTAGACCTTATTTCTTTACATCATTTAATTAGGTGTTTTAACCTAATTTTTAATATTTCCAGCAATATTTAACTTGATTTTGAACTTTGTTGATCACTTCTCTAGTGATTTTTAAACTTTTTCCAGGGATCAACAGATTTAAAAATCAGTTTAGAAATCGCCACAGAGCTTGAAGATCATGTTAAAACACATGGTTAAATGGAAAACGTGATTTACATATGCTGGATTTAATGGTTAAATTAACGATAATGTCCAAATGGCTAATAGTTGAAACTTGGAGGTTCAGTTTGTCAAACTAGTTTAAGGTCAAATCTAGAAGTGACCCCAATCTTTGTGATTTAAATTGCACTTTAAGCTATGTTAATTGTCCTCCATGTTTTTTGAAGTGCACTCTATATTTGTACAGTTCATGTTCATTTTTCCTGTTATCTTGTTCTTTGATAATTTACACTATAGTTCTGCTTATAGTTTTAAACGAATACTGAAAACATTGAACTATAGTTTGTTTTTATCACCAGAATGATTATTCCGAACAATGGGCCCTGGCTTGTGGAGAGATTTTGAGAATTTTAACTCATTATAATCGTCCAGTCTTCGAGATCTTACAGCAAAATAATGAAAGAGAAAAAAGTAGTGAAGGCTGTTCAACAACAAATGGGACTGTTGATGGGGTGTCCAGCCAATCACCTATGCAACAAGAGAGAAAGCCCATAAGACCATTGTCTCCTTGGATAACTGATATTCTACTTGCTGCCCCGCTTGGTATCAGAAGCGACTACTTTCGCTGGTAAGCTATATTTTTATCCTCAGGACCCTGTTAAAAGATTATTCTACTCATATCTAAGAAAATAAAGATTCTTTGATTCTAAACAGGTGCAGTGGCGTAATGGGAAAATATGCTGCTGGAGAACTTAAACCCCCTTTAACTTGTAAGTTTGTGACATTTGTAACTGGTCATGTGTTCAAGAATGGTTTATTTCCTAAAAAAAAGAAGACAATATCCATAGCCATATCACACTAAAACCATATCAGAGAAGTTCTATTTTTCAGCATTTGGCATGAGAGAAATGAGATGGCTTTTAACAACTCAAAAATTAATGCATGTGTTTTCAATCATAAACTTGTTAGGGAGATTCAAATTTGGGACAATAATTGTGGTGTACATTTCTTCCTTTTTCCAAAAGAAAATCACATTTGATTTGTGTTTTACTATTAGCTTCATCTCGTGGATCTGGAAAGCACCCTCAGCTTGTGCCGTCGACTCCGAGGTGGGCTGTGGCTAACGGTGCGGGTGTCATATTAAGCGTCTGTGATGAGGAAGTTGCTCGTTATGAGACTGCTACATTGACAGCAGCTGCTGTCCCTGCACTTCTTCTTCCCCCTCCCACTACTCCTTTGGATGAGCATCTTGTTGCTGGATTACCAGCTCTTGAGCCATATGCACGATTATTCCATAGGTTACTTATCTTTTTTTTTTTTTGGGTATACTATTGTGTGACAAATCTCCATTGTCCATATAAATTTTATTTTTTTTCTTTGGGGTCAGATACTATGCCATTGCAACCCCAAGCGCCACACAAAGACTTCTTCTAGGACTTTTAGAAGCACCACCATCATGGGCACCGGATGCCCTTGATGCGGCTGTTCAACTGGTTGAACTCCTTCGAGCGGCCGAAGATTATGCATCTGGGATACGGGTAAGTCTGGCTGGTAATTTTTTATATCGTCGTTTTTATTATTTGTTGCAATGTTGTTGTCTTTTTATGTAGTTTTCAAATGTGTTGAAATAAATAAATCCAATAATAATATCCATATGGCAATGTTTAAGCAAAATACACATAATGTCCATATATTTCAATTTTTAAGCAATTTCCTTCACAAATTATTAACTTGTGAGTTTGGAGTATCATTTGAATCTAACAGTATAATTCCAAATTTTTGTCATTGAATTTCTTTGTAGCTTCCTAGAAACTGGATGCATTTACATTTCTTACGTGCTATTGGGACTGCAATGTCGATGAGAGCAGGAATTGCAGCTGATGCTGCCGCAGCATTACTCTTTCGTATACTGTCCCAGCCGGCTTTGCTTTTTCCCCCTTTGAGACAATCTGAGGGAGTTGAAGCTCATCATGATACTATGAGTGATTATATTTCATCATACAGTAAACAGGTACTAAAGTGAATCTGAAATTGAAGTATTTGTATTCCAAATCTCCTAACATAAACCACAAGAACAAACTTAATGCAATATATCAATGTTGAAATTGCAAACAGTATAGTAATAAAATTTGATATTAGTTACCAAACTTATCGATGATTAAGAAGAAAAGTTTATCCGCTAAGAAATCGTAACAGTTATAAGCTGCTTGTGAAATCATGGACCCTGGATTTTGCATGGTGGTATGTGTACGAGAAAATATTCGTATATATAAATATTGCAAGTTTATAGTGTCTGAGTGATAAATAAGGTTGCCGAATCTTTTTAGCCAATTCCATACACAAACAAAGAAATTGATTATAAATACCACAAATCGAGAATATGCATTAAATTATAGTTAGACAGTGAATATAACTCTTATTTTTGGTAGAATTATCAGTATGTTCGTGTGAGATTTAGCTTCATTTCCTTGTTTCAATCATCAAATCAAAGCATTCATTGGGAATTGCAGTTGTTAAAAGACACTGCATTTTATTTTTCAGACTCTGAACCTTTCTTTTATGAAATCAAATTAACTAGAGATGGTAATTTGTGACAGATTGAAATTCCAGCTGCTGAAGCAACTGTTGAAGCCACTGCACAAGGGATTGCGTCTATGCTCTGCGCCCATGGTCCTGAGGTGGAATGGAGAATTTGCACCATTTGGGAAGCAGCTTATGGCCTGATTCCTTTAAGCTCCTCAGCAGTGGATCTTCCTGACATTATCGTTGCAACTCCCGTGCAACCGCCCATATTATCATGGAATTTATTCATTCCTCTCCTTAAAGTTCTGGAATATCTTCCTCGTGGCAGTCCATCGGAAGCATGTCTTATGAAGATATTTGTTGCCACCGTTGAAGCTATTTTACAGAGAACTTTTCCTTTGGAGTCTTCAAAAGAAGAGGCCAGAAGAATGAGATACCTTTCCAGCATTGGCTTGGCTTCCAAAAACCTTGCAGTGGCTGAGCTTCGAACGATGGTTCATTCTCTCTTTTTAGAATCGTGTGCCTCTGTAGAGCTTGCTTCACGGCTACTTTTTGTTGTGTTGACTGTCTGTGTTAGTCACGAGGCCCAGTCGAATGGAAACAACAAGCATATAGATAAGGAAAATGATCTTCCAGATCAAAGCAATGAGGACTTTGATAAAGGGTTGGAGAGGCATAGAGAAAACAAAAATAGGAAGATGAAAAGAAAAGGAGCTATATCCACTTTTGATTCTTACGTTCTTGCTGCTGTTTCTGCTCTTGCTTGCGAACTTCAGTTGGTTCCTCTGATTTCGCGGTCTAGAGATAGGCAGGATACATCGAAGCGTGTGAGAATAAACGGATTGGCTAATGAATTTGGATATAGTATTGACTCTGCCTTGCTCTCTATTCGTAGAATCTTAGTCATATTAGAGGCACTTTTCTCGTTGAATCCTTCTTCTGTGGGAACGTCTTGGAGTTACAGCTCGAATAAGATAGTGGCAGCAGCCATGGTTGCAGCTCATGTTTCTGAACTTTTTCGACGGTCCAAAGCCTGCATGCAGGCACTCTCCATGCTGATGCAATGTAAGTGGGACAATGAAATTTTCACTCGAGCCTCGTCGTTATACAATCTCATCGATATCCACAGCAAAGCCGTTGCCTCAATTGTTAACAAGGCTGAGCCATTAGAAGTGCACTTAGTCAATGATCCGATTATGAAGAGTTCGTTCATCTCTTTTGCGGGTGGAAAACAAAATGTCTCCTTTGATTCGAGTAAAAAATCGGGTTTATGTGATATAGGAACTACTCCCAAAAAAGCAGTAAATTCGAACGAATACACGGGAAATGCTTCTGGTAAAGGGATAGTGAGCTTCCCATTGGACGCTTCGGATTTGGTGAACTTTCTCACGATGAATAGGCATATAGGGTTCAACTGCTGTGCTCAAGTTCTTTTGAGATCTGTCTTGTCAGAGAAGCAAGAATTATGTTTCTCTGTTGTTTCCCTTCTGTGGCACGAGTTAATTGCAGCACCCAAAACACAGCCCATCGAGGAAAGCACTTCTGCCCAGCAAGGATGGAGGCAGGTCTGCTTATATATTTGAATCTGCAAATTCTTCAGTGGATTCATGAGAAATAAGTCTCCTTATTTCTGATCATCTTATTTGAATTATCCAGGTAGTTGATGCGCTCTGCAATGTTGTGTCGGCCTCACCGGCCAAGGCTGCTACGGCTGTTGTCCTCCAGGTCCGATTTCTCGTCCAACTCGATTATTTTTTCTTAATTTGTTTTTAGTTTCAGCTATTTTCTGCCAATCAACTTTTGATGCACAGAAGCCATGTTGTACAAATTGAAATATCCTTTTCTTCAGTCACTTATATGGAATAGTTTCTGTTTTATGGCAGGCTGAGAGGGAATTGCAGCCTTGGATTGCCAGAGATGATGATCAAGGCCAGAAGATGTGGAGAATCAACCAGAGGATCATAAAATTAATTGTTGAATTAATGAGAAGTCACGATACTCTCGAATCGTTAGTTATATTAGCAAGTGCATCGGATCTACTTCTACGAGCCACTGACGGGTTGCTCGTCCATGGAGAAGCTTTCACTTTGCCCCAGTTGGAGGTATTGCCAATTTTTTTTTTGTAGTCGAACCGTATTAATATGCAAATCCTCCATTTTGTTTTTGTTTTTGTTTTTGTTTTTTCATTCTCCTACTAAACAAACAGCTGCTGGAGGCAACTGCTCGGTCGGTTCAGCTAGTGATGGAGTGGAGAGAATCCGGGTCAATGGTGGCAGATGGCCTCGTGAACGTGTTGAAGGTAAATAATTTTTTTGGTAAAGTGAAATTTAGTCTCTTGACTTGGAGATTTGGGATGCATAAATTTTTTTTGAGCAAAATAACTGTTTGATTTCAGATTGTTAGCAAAACGACTCATGCCTTCGTAAAAAAAATTATTAAATGTCTCAGTTTTTCATTTGTAATGGTCATTTTAACGTACTTTTGTCTTGACTGACTTGATTTTTCAGTCGATTTTGATTACGAATATCAGTTGAACTATCTTACACTTTTCAAAATTGATTGTGATATTGAGTGTGTATGGTAAATTGAAGGAATCAAATGATATAAAGTAAATTAAAATGACCATTACAAAAGTATAAGATATTTGATATTTTATCAAGACATGAGTCGTTTTGCTAATGACTTAAAGCACAATAGTTATTTTGCTAAAAAAATAAT
This sequence comes from Begonia masoniana, assembly GCA_022432975.1. Taxonomy (NCBI): domain Eukaryota; kingdom Viridiplantae; phylum Streptophyta; class Magnoliopsida; order Cucurbitales; family Begoniaceae; genus Begonia; species Begonia masoniana. The sequence goes on from CM039502.1 coordinate 24,347,372, forward strand.
TTAGGGGATCAGGTGCGCCTGATCTTTAACTCTTCGTTTTTTTTTTTTTTTTTTCCTTTTCTAGAAGAATCAACCTTCTTCACTTGTGTTTGATGAGCGTTGATCTACTTAACAGTGTCGTCTTCCTGCCACCATTCGATGCCTCTCTCATCCGAGCGCTCAAGTTCGGGCCCTGAGCACTTCTGTTATACGGGACATTCAACACACTGCTTCAATCACCCCTCCATCAAAGCGAATGCACGTAAATGTTGGCTTGCACGGATCGTCTCATCAGTATCTTAAAACAGATGTTGTCGACTGGCAAACAGATATCGAAAAGTGCTTAACATGGGAAGCTCATAGTCGTATCGCGGTAGGAATGTCAATTCAAGCTCTTAATGCAGCTGCTAAGGAATTGGGTTGCTGTAATATGTGTTTTCAGGCCTAATCATGTAATTGGTTGAGTGTAATATAGCAAATTGAGATTTTTTTTTTTTCTAAATTGAAATTTTAAAATAGTGCTTACCCAATTTGATCGTTCGTATTTTGTTTATTTCTCGATCCTTGTCGAAATCTCAGACTTTACGAGTACGAAGAATTCGTCGAACAAACTATAAGAATTAAATTGAAATAAAAATCAAATTAAAAGAAAAAAAAAAAAGTTTTATAAATGGGCTGGGCCGTTTTGCTTATTATTTGGGCCCATCTATAGCTGACCTAAATTGCAATAATTGAAAAAGACGACTCTTTCCGCCTATTTACTTCCTCCTACAGGCTACAAGCCAGTTTGCGGTTCGAACTCGATTCACTCTAGTTGCAGGAAGCGACTTTCGCCGCGAAAGGAATGTGATTCGACCTTTGTTCCATTCTCCAATGGTTATTTGACTTTGTTTGAGTCAATTTCAGGTCGCTCTCTGAGCTGGGTTTCATTTTCTGCTTGGTTTGTTCGACGGAGAAGTTGCTGATGGTTTGCCTCTTCTGAAGGTGGATGTTAAGATGTGTTGGTGCGAAATCGAAGAGGACGCCGTTTGCTTTTTGTTCTATAGATGTTGGGATGGGTTTCAGTAATCGGCGTTGCCGGAAATCCAATGTTGCACTCTCACAAAGGTCGTGTGGTCTTTTTTTTTTTTTTTTTTTCTCTGATTAGTTCTTTCGTTGTCTTGTTTTCTTCCTCTCGCTCATTCTCCTTTTTTTTTCCTTAGCTTCAAATCTTGGTCTGGGTACTTAGAGATGCTGGGAAAATATTAGTTTTTGAGAGGAGGGTGGAATTGTTTGTTTATACTTCTTTTTTACAGCTGCTGAGTGCTGATGCTTTACTAGTTAGGTTTTCTGAAGCTTCTTTTCTAATTTTACAGAAAGATGTTTGATTCCTTTTTCCGCGTTTATAAGGAGAGGTTTGTTGACGATTTTTTGTTTCATTTTGACTTGTATTTTGTCGTGGAGATATTATTTTCTAGTTTGATTATGATATGTAATGTCTAATGAACTGTTTCAATCATAATAAACTTATTTGGTTCGAGCTGAAATATCCATTTGCTAAGAACAAAAATAAATAAGCAGACAAATACTCAAAGTGGAGAGAAGCTGTCAAAGATTATTGAACTCCTTGTAGTTCTGTAGTTTGAGCATGTTAATATTAGTTGTTTTACAAGTCTGCTTAAGCTTTCTAATAGTGTTGAACGATTGTTGCTTTTAGATATTTCCCGAATTACTTCATATTTATTTTTCTCATATTGATTATATTTTCAACTTTTTAGCAGTGAACTGCCTGTTTCATGCTCGGTCATTATTTGGTTATCATTTTACCAAAACCATTGCATCATACGTACCTTTTCCTCAAATAACTGCAACCAAAGTGTATCAGAGTCATGTTTCGGATCGTTTACTGTAGATAACCCTCCTAAAAGAGACTTGAACTTTGGATCTAGCAACGGTCATTCTATTATTCGTTCAAGTAGTCTACAACATAGGTTTAAAAATTGGAATGAACTTAGAAGGCACAAGCTGACACCAAGTACTTTTGCTGGGGCTATTGGGTTTTGGCCTCGCCGAAGAACCCAGCTTTGGTTGGAAAAAATTGGGGCAATTGAGCCATTTCCTGGTAATTTAGCTACCTGTTGGAGTAATATCAAAGAAGAAGAAGCACTTGACAAATATAAGCTAATAACCGGAAACAGTGTCTTGATTCCGGAATTTCAAGTCTACGGTGTGAAAGATTTGAAGGATAATTGGTTAGCAGCTTCACCTGATGGTCTGGTTAATGAATTTGTCATTGGATTACCTCCACGAGGAGTGTTAGAAATTAAGTGTCCATATTTCAATGGTGATATGAAAAAGGCTTCCCCTTGGTCACGGATTCCTCTGTATTGTATTCCACAGGCTCAAGGTTTGATGGAGATAATGGACAGGGACTGGATGCATTTCTATGTTTGGACACTTAAAGGGAGCAGTCTGTTCAGATTAAAGCGAGATAAAGAATATTGGAAAGTCTTGAAAAGAGCTCTTTCTGATTTCTGGTTGAACCACGTGCAGCCGGCAAGGGAGAGATGTAGTGAGTCCTGTGTCACAAGTCCTCTCATTGAATTAAGAGATCTCATGCCATCACCCAGACACAATTTATGTAGTCGTATAGTTTGCGAAAGCAAACGGATAGTTGATAGCTCAGAGTTGGTGGGGACATATCAAAGTTGATGCTTCTGTAAGTGTTTTCGGCGTTTCAATATTTGTGGAATTGACTACCTAAATTGTCAGAGGAGTCGCTAGAATGTTAAACACCTGTCATTCTGGTTAGCAGAAAGAAAATCTGATGTTGATTGCAAGAGGCCGATCGATTGGGGGCAGCAGAGCAAAAATCTATCTTGAATATGTCCATCAGAAGGATGGATAACATCTCATAGCAGGTATAAAATACTAAATCTTATTTGACTAGTCATTATTCATCTTTGCCTTCGAAGTATTTTGGATTATTTTCAATTACATTTCTATTTATCTTGTTTGCACTAACAATGGTCCCGCCGCTAACATACGTTTTCTGGAAAGGTGTCATGGTCAAAATATGTAAAAGACACGGGAAAACATAGAAGCTCAGTGGTTTATCAGTTGCTGAATTTCTTATACAGTGAAGACGAGTTGACTAAAGGTGACTTGTATCAAATGTTTTATTTAGGCAGAAAAAGGTCCCGAAAATCCTACAAACCGACCCGACTCGAACCGATTCGACCTACGAACACACGTAAGGAAATTCTGCCCAAACTTTGTTGAAATTGGACTTATTAGGAAAACATTGATACTAAGATTTTATTTAAACATGATATTGTTGGAATACTAGAATATTGGAAAAATTCCAAAACCCTAATTGCCGGAATTCAAGTAAATGAAAATATAATTTTTTTTAATATTTTGGCTATGTCCCTGCGTCACAATAAATTATGTTATTTTCTTATAATTGTTTTCTCACATGAGTTGATATTGGAGCATGCATGCTTAGGCATTGATATAAAATTATAATAAGATAAAATTGGTAGGATATTTGTATATGTATGAAAATAATGGAATTGACGAAAAATACGTGATAGCAAAAGCCTGAATGTCATTGAGATGATGAGATTGAATGTAAAAGTAAAAGTAAAAGATGACAAAGCCTGAACGACAATGAGATGACTAAGTCTTAAAAGAAGGTTGAAAAATGAGTTCCAATCAGTATGTAACAGTTAAGGCAGGATTCGGTAAAAGTAAATGTTTTACACTTGCACGTGTTTTCACTTACTGAGTTTTCTCATAGTTTGTAATTTTGTGATGTAGGTGAATTTTTATCTGAGGAAGAAATGACACTGATCGAGAATTTGCTAGAGGCGGGCGAGCATACAGCAAAGGATGTTGTCGTCGGTTTTTGAATAAAAATTTAAAGTTATGATTTTATATCGTTTTAAAAAGATATTTTATATTTATTTGCATTTAATTTTAGTTTGATTTCAGTTTGAATAATTTATTTCATCAGTTATTGGATCTTTCAAATTAACTACGTAATTGTTTTGAAATCAATAAGTGAAGTTTTTATTTAATGTTTGTTTATTATTTAATTTTTTAAGCATTTATCGATAGCAATTATAAGTTTTCGCTTAATAAATGATTTCTGCTATTTTTAAGGGTTTTGAATTAAGAAAATTATGGTTTTATAACGATCTAATTTAACTTAATTTGTAAATCGATTTGAGAAAAATTTTAAGGTTTTAAATTAGAGAAAGATAGAAATAAATTTTAAGATCGTTACAATAATAGTTCATTGTGTAAAAATACAATTACTGTAGTTTTGAGGAGTTGGAACATTTTCTTGGAGTTCTCTCCCTTGTATGTGTTTGTTCATTGAGTCATTCATGCGGCAACATATTTGTATTTACAGATAAAAATAAATATAATTTAAGATGATAATTTCTGGATAGATTTTTATGCAAATTGTTTTAAAATATTGGTATTAAATATTATTTAATGCAACTGACTTTAGGTTATATGGTATGTGTGACATGTAGTTATGAAAGTGGTTAATATAATTCAAATAGTTCTATACTCTTTAACTTATTAAGTTGCTGACTTTTTCCCGTTTTAGATAAATGTGAAGTGGATTAACAGTTTTTGTTTTATTTCACTTAGGCGCAGTCAGCTTCTACTAGAAACTGCTTGCAACCCGGTGCTTTAGCCTTCAGGCTTGTTCTTCAACATTTCGATGCCATGTTCGACCTTGGTTGTTGTCCTGAGTGTTGATTTTTTTTGGTAATCCTAACTTCATTTTGACCAATTCTAGTTATGGGAATCGAGTTTGAGTAGGTTTTGATTCTTTTGATCTACAATTTTAGGCCCCCCTCCCCTCCCCCCTTTGAATATGCTATGTAAACTTGATTATCCTGCCATTTAGACTTTGCATCCTATCAATATATGTCACTTTAAAAAAAAAAAAGAGTGAGTGATGATTCACTCATTTGGGTTTTTATCGGGAAGTTAGCTTCACCGGTGGGTTGGGTCTGGTCGGATCGGGTCAGACGGGACTGGACCGAGATCCAGGTCTACCCTAAATAGGGCAAATGTCCTTTGTCTCTTGTTCCATATGAATGAAGCTTTTTTTTTAATAATAATTACTCTGATAAATGATTCATTAAGCCTAGTATATAAAAATTGCTATGCTTAATGTATAAAAATTAATGAAAATAATTAAGGAAAAGGTGGTTTATCAATTTTGTTTATTTAATTAAAAATAAAAAATAAAAGAGGTCGCAATCATGCGCAATGGAAGATTCTGTGACTGTTTTGGCTTAAATAATTCCTCCGTCGCCCATTTCACCTTTACCTTCTTCTTCCTTTCTCGTCCCGACGGATCTCTCTTTCTCTTTCTTCTTCTCGGTGCTTGCGGACTCTCTTTCACCTACTTTCTCTTCTCCCTTTCTTTGGTCTCTTCTCCTCTGATTTCTGACGAGAGGCAGGCCGAATGATTGTCGAATTTTGCGAGTTCTGTTTGCTTTGTGCTTTGTGCTTTGTTTGTGGATAGGTCGGTTTTTAATTTTTCGGAAATTTTTTCCATCTTTAGTTCAATAGTGCGAATCTATTTCTGCCTTTTCTTGTCTTCTTCAGGAACAGGAAGCGAGTTATTGATTTTTGTTCTCTCTTTGTTTGATCTCACGTCCTGTTTATTACGAATAAACTGGCGGAAGCAAATGATGGTGAAAATTATCGATTTCTACACTTCGGAAGCATGTGAACCTTAGTTTGATTAGAGTTTAGTTTGTCCCTATGTTTTTAGATTTTTGGGGTTTTAGTTTTATCTGAAATCTTGTATCGAAGTTTCAAAGTATATTTTCGACTTTTGATCTCTTCGGAAACAAGCGGCAAATTAGAGTATTCGTGCGTGATTGCTCACAATCACTTCAGCTGTCTCGAAATGCTTGTTTTTCTACGTCTATCTCATAGAAGGAAAAAACTCTGAAATTATTTCTCTTTTCTCTTGATATTGCCACGTTTTTTTCTTCCACTCATTTATAAAGTTTATAATGTTTTTGTAGGTATTACGACTCTAAAACGAAGTTCATATAGAACAATTGTTGTTGAGATGATAACTACATAGGGCCAAGCAAATATGCTAATAACGATTACAACAATAAGAGAACATTATTGTTTCAGAGTTTTATTCCCTGCCTGGCCTGATAAATGGTGCATTTTTTTTTTTGTGAATTTGTTATATTTCATAGTAATGAAATCTGAGATCTTATCACAACGGTAACGGTGGTTGGTGGATGGAAGGTTTTTTTTTTTAATTTGTTGGGATTTGTCATCTCCCTTCTTACGTGAAGAGTAGATTTTTTTGTGTCAAACTTAAGCTAGCTGAACTTAACAATAAAGAACAGCGCACCAGCTGATAATATCACTGGAAAATTGTAATTTTGACTGTTTATCTTGATTGCTTGTTATTTTATTATTTTATTTCTGATTATGGGTTAAAATAGATGAAGTATAGGTGCTTCTGGTTGACCTGAGAGGATGGGATCTATAAAAATATTATTCTCGGGTGCCCAGATGGACTAAAACTCATGTTATTGGCAGTCGAAGGAGGAGGGTTCTTCTCTTCTTCAGCTTCTGGATATAGCACGGGTATAGCCCTTCTTCTCTTGGGTAAGAAGAACAAAGACGAACACATGAGAGTTTCGCCGTGGAATCAGTACCAGTTGGTGGACGAAGAACCCAACCCTGACCTTCAGCTGGCTTCAACGAAGAACCAGATTTCCAGGGGGTGCGCCTCCTTTGTCTGCTTTGGTCGCAATTCCGCAGGGCTTAACCCACCAGCAACTCTCAAAGTGGGTCCTAGCCGGCAGCTGGATATTTTGCCAGGAAATCTTGTTTCAGATAAAGGCAAAGACCATATTTCTGTGCTAGATGATGTTAATGCTGTAAGAAAGATGGCTCTTAAAAGTAGCTTGAAGAAGCCACTGAATGGTACATCTTCTTCTGTTAATGCGGATGTTTATGAAGCATTTGCGGAAAAGGATATTCATATTTCTGGCCATACGGAAAGAAGGAAAATACAGTGGATAGATGCTTGTGGGAGTGACCTCGTTGAAGTCAGGGAGTTTGAACCCAGGCATGTTATCTTTCTTACTATTATTCTATTTCAAAACTTCTTGAGAAGTGCTATTTCTGTTGGCCAAGTTCCTTTTTTTTTGGATGTCTTTTTCAGACGCGGTATTATTTTCATCGTTTTTAAAAAAAAAATTATAGGAATACTACTTACTCACAATATGATAATTGGAAATTATCTTATTTTGCGTAATGAATTATACTCGTATTGAAGGATATAGGAAACACCCTGAATAATTTTAGGTGGTTAGGATCCCTTGCATCCCAGATTAACTGATCACTGTGATCTGGTCTCTTGCTCTCTCGCCCCTTGCCCCTCCCTCCCTCACTCCCTCTCTTTGTGTACATGCAATTGTGAAAAGGTACTCTTGTTTGGTTCTGCCTGACGTGAGTATAAAATTTTTACCTATTATCCTTGTTTTATCATAGTTAGTTCTCATAATTTCAGCGTTCCATTTTACAAAATCTTCCAAAACAGAAAAAAATAGGCTTTACCCATGACGGCCATTTTGGTCAAGATGACCTAACTTCTTGTAATTGCTGATGATGAATTAAAAATTTGATGCTATAAAGTTGACTGTGTTTGGCTAGTCTTTGAGATCCTGGAGCTATAAAATTGAATTCTGATTTATGTTGTTTCTTAGAAGTGAACTGAACTCAACTTGCTTCTACGTGTGATATCCCTTACTAAGACTGCCCCTGACTAAGAATGCAAACAAGGCTTGTCATATAGCATTTTTCTCTCTAGTCTTTGTAAGTTTGTGTACTAGCAATACATAGAGGTGGAGAAAGTGTTTTGATATCACACTTTTTTCCATTTTATGGCACAAGTTGTTGGATGTTAGCTACATTTTCTTGTTAGTTTTCTGTCTGTTGCTTAAATCGTTGCCAAAACTTTTCTTATTAAAGTAGTTTGTATTTCCTGTCTTAATTTGTCAATCTAACATTCGTTCCCGTTATAATATTTGCAGACTTCTCTACCGTACAAGCTCTTTCAAATTTTTTGGCCTTGTTTTATTTTTCTTCTATTCTTTTTTTATTTTTCACTTACATTTTAGAATTTCTAACCTTATATATCTGAGATTGAACTTTTTATCCCAATGGCAGCGAAAAAGAGGGATCAGATGACGAATTCGATAATGGCAACGAAAGAAGTTGTACGTGCAAAGTCATGTAATTTGGCATTTATCCAGTTACCCAGAGGCTTAAATTCATTATAATCGTTAAGGCAGGGTAAATTACTGCTCATCAATTGTTTGAGTTCTTCACTCATCAAATTTTTGGCGGCTATGCAATGGAATGCAACCAAATCAAGGTATGGCGATTCAGTCTTATTGGTAGCTATCTTCTCAGGTTGATCTTTTGTGTAGAGTAGAGTAAGTTGCAGTGGATTTCCGAGGTCACTTTGCTTTGTCTTCCCTTCTCATTGTTCATCATTCTTGTTATCGTGTAATATTACTTTTTATTCAATGTTCTGTTTCTCCCTGTACATTTTTCTTGAGCTAAAAAATTGTGAAATTGAAGTTCATTTTTGGAATGAATCCATGATTGTGTCAAACAAGAAAGAACATAGCCATTATATAAGTCTTGTTTGCTGCATAATTCATACTGGTCAAGAGCATTTTGCTCCATTGAAGCCGCAGCGGTCGTCCAGATGCTCTCTGAACCTGAACTCTCCCGAGGAAGACTGATAGTAATGGGGAACTCTCTTCCCATCTTCTGTTGATCTCCATGCTTCCCTTCCTGAGTAAAAATGGACAAGTGTTGATGGAGTCATTCCTTTTAATACTGTTGATGGGATAAAGATACTACAAGTTTGCAACCTTTTGATTGAAATAAAGTTGTTTATTGTTCTTCGCTAAATTTTATTTTTATTTAGAGTTTGATTAATGTTATATCCATCAATCTTTGTTAGTGTTGCTTGTTTGAAAAAGGGTATGGTTACCATTATGACTTACATTTTTTCTGTTACCATTATGACTGGTCAAGATTATCGATCAACATCAAAAGTTTTGGTATTAAAACCTATCTAATGTCAACATTGAACACCACAAATAACAAATAATATTTGCGTCACCTATAAAGATACGTAGAATTCTCCTTCAATGTAGTACAACGTGTTTTTGGGGTAAAACCCAAAATTACAATCACGCAGGTTTCAATTAAAAAACCAAAAATATTGGTTGAACGAGATCGAGACGCCACAAATGGTATTAAATCAAAAATCTAATTGGAAGTGAGACATCAAGTCTTTAAATGAAGAAGATTGAGGTAGTCTGCTATGAGAATTCAATAACAAATCAGGATTCAATTAATCACGAGGATTCAACCCATATTAGAAGAGATGAACAATTTTACGTAACTTGAGAAATGTAAATATGAATGATTTATAAATAGAGATATATTCTCAACTTTGTATAATTGTGTTTCTAAGCAGAATAATATTAAGTTTACCTACTAATTCTACCTTCTAATAATTATGTAATAATTAAAATAAATAATAAATTATTAAAATAAGACATTAACGACATTTATTAATGAATGTCAGGTCAAAATGTAAGTTTAAAGAGAAAAATTAAAAAATAAACATAACATTATTCAATTTTAACTTAGAACATAAATTTTAGGGATTGGAATCAAAGTGTCAAAAGTATGAAGTAGGTGAAATTATTAATTATAAAGTTTTATCCTGTTTTAAATTATTTAAATCAGACTTAATGAACCTTAGTCCTTTTTTGGTGGGTAAGTACTATTATTTAAAAAAGATAAAGGTAATTATCGATTTTAACCATATACTATGTATTTTATTTCAGTTAACCCCATATCTAAAAAAACCAACAAATCAAATCATTGTCATTCGATTCTGTTATTAGTTTTGACATTCAATCATCAATTTCGTTAAACCTTTATTTAAAAAATTACCAAACGATATTGGATTCACTTGAAATTTTTACCACATGTTCACTACGTAATTAGAAGATAATCTAAAAATGTTCATGATTTTTTAAAACATGTACGATTTATTGTAATTTTATTTTAGTAATTTATAAAAATATTATAATAAATCATACAAGTTTTAGAAAATTACGAAAATATTTTTATTATCTACCCATGATAGGGTGAACATGTAGAAAATTTTTCAAATAAATCCAATATCATTTGTTATTTTTTAAAAAATTAATTTATAAAGTAAAGAAAAAACTGAGATTAATCCCAACATCTAAAACCAAGATCCAGAGATTTGAACGTCAGAGCTCGAGTTATTCACAATATGATAACCCACACCATTAACCTCAGGATGAACATAGAGATCTCGTGAGTTGTATGGATCTCTATGTGATGGAGCAGCTATACAACGAGAATATGTTCGACCTTGGCTTCATGATTTTAGGTCATATGTATAAGATTAGTCAGACATGCAACAAGAATCTAACATACGACACGTTGATTTAGAAGATTGTCGAGCGAGATCGGATTCAGCTACTGATTGGAGAGCATATGAGAGCACAAAGATCCGACGATATGTTGATAGACTTCATTTAATTAGGATGAGCTTAATTGAAGTTAACGGAACTTGAGTGTTCAAAGGAGATTAAGGAGAGTCTTCACCTCTATAAATGTTCTTATGGAGGAGGTCACTGCGCAGCCGTTGTCCCTCCACATAGCTAGTAGGTGAGACAGGATGAATCAGAAATTTGAGTTCCTCGTAGGTAGAGTCGAAGAGTTCACAGTGACACAAAGAGAGTTAGTTGAGTGCCATAGAGAACTGAGGAAAACCCTCATGGATTGGGTGGAGCGAGATGACGATGATGCCCTACAGTAGTTTAATTTATGTTTTGTATTTCATTTCATGTACTTTACTTTATGTATGTAACTTTAGGTTTAGTTTGTAATTTTAATTTATGGTTGTACTTAATTATTTGGATATAGCTTTAGGTTATACAATTGTGGTTTGAACATGCATGAATTGTTTGAAACTAGCAATGAGGGAGTCATCAAACAAAGAAAACTCTGCCCAAATTTACAACTTTATTTCATTATAATAAATCGACAAATAACACGTTATAATAAATACATAAATTACAGTTTGAATAGTCATAAATTTCTGTTTCGGTCGTGTATAGAAAATTCCTGCACATAAATGAAAAACTATATTAGAAAAAATTAAAGTGCATTTATAAGCGAAATGTATTGAAATATATATGTGTCCCGTCAAATGTGTGGAAACCCATAAATGTGTCTTGCGTAGCAGAAGTAGAAGCAGTGCCTGAAGTGGATCCCATATCAGGACAAGTGCGACTATTATGCCTCTAACGCCGACATATATCACACGACATCGTTGAGTTCTTCCTAGTAATTCTCATATTTGGCGACTTATCGACATCTCCCACTCTTTTCTTCTTCGGTCTACCAGGTTGACATTTTCTTATGAGCGGAAGGATTTGCTTCATATTTTCTACAAGCGTCACATGTGTTGGCCTCTAAGCGGATGAATAAAGTGAGTACATCTGCAGATAAGTTCTCCAATGATAGTACTGATAAACGTAATTTTCCTGTTCTAATCTCATGAAATGAACGCAGGGAATGGCATGGACACATGAGATTATAGTAAGCTCCCACATATAACAGTTCTACACACATGTATTTATGTCGACAACATATTATTCGTTGTCGTTGCTGACCTCAAATCGTACAGCTTCTGGAAACATAGCACTCCAATTTCGAGCTGCACGTTCTAGCTTCACAAGTTTTTTTCTTATATGGGGACACAAGACGTCTGTTGACGAGGCCAACTTCTTATATATTTTCACAATGTTAGTGTCATCAAGCACTTTCAGATCATCTCGAACATGGTCAGAATTGATTTGTCCCTGACAGGTAATAGAACTGCATTGAATGACTCACATACATTATTCAATCCCAGTTCACACTTAAGAATCGAAGAAAATGCATAACTAGCCCAATATCTAAGGTTTGTGCTTCGAAGATATGCGTTGGCATCCAGGTTAATTTGATGTAGTTTCCTTATTTCTCTCTCGAAATGAAAAGTTGTGGTTTCCCTACTCTTATTTCACATTGCATCTCTATATACTCTGTCCCGAAATTTGTTTTTGAAATTTGCGTACATATGTCAGAAGCAATAGCGGTGTTCGGCTGACGATAATTCCTGTTGTACAGCGGGCAACAATCTCTGATATTTAAAAGAACAACAGAGTCAACAAAAAATAATATAACTACTACAACGCCCAAATATTTGAAAGAACAATCGGAAATAAATTATACATTTTGTCGATTTGAAACAAATGTTCATCCGTATCCCGATTCAGTATTTAGGTCTTCCTTCAATAATTTAAAAAATCACGTCCATGAATCCATACACTTTGATTCCACATTGGTGACATCAACGAGATATATTATATTGTTGCCATCAATGCTGACGGCTGTCAGTAATTAGCTGGGACACGAGCTCTTTAAATGACAATCATCCAAACAGATAATAGGTCTACCACACTGCAGCAAACCTACATTGCAAGCAGCTATATATATACATTCTTTCGAATACACATGACTCATTATTGGCAGAGCCCACCAAGTAAGTCTGTAGGCTCAATGTGCTACCCGAATTTGATCTACGTATTTCTTTTATATACGACCACAATAACTTGTATTGCTTGTCGCTCTTCCCTTCATTAGGTTTTCCAGCTTCGCTTCGTATTTTTTTGGCAAGACTTGGTCTAATGTTGACAATCAAATCTTTTATCACTATCTCTATAATGGAAGAAATTTTCCACGTAGGTTGAATTTTAAACCAATTCAAATAATGATTTTCAACCCATTTTGCACTAGCGTGTCTGTTGTGCCCCATAGGCCCATTACACGATCTCAGGCCTGAATCCATAACTTAACTAACACACTTGTCTCTTTTGCAGGTTATGGATCGTGTGAAGACTTGGAGGACGCCGTGGCCGACTTGAAGTGGGAGACTAAATCTGGAGACGTTGACCAACCGAAGCACCTCCTCATGTGGAAGGACTAGAGAGGCGGCCTAATGCTCATATAGGAATTTGTCTTCCCGAGCTGTGATGTTTGTACTTTTTATTTAAGACTTATTGGCAAACGTTGGCCTTTTTGTTAATCTTATTATATGCATGCATGATTAGGCATTTTAGAATTAGATGAATGTTAGGCTTAGTTGGTGGCTTAGCTTATGGTTTAACCCAATTGACGTTGAAGACATGGCTTGTCCAAATAAAGGCTCAAGCCCAACCCACTCAAAACCCTAGCCCACCATTAGGACTATATATTCATGGCATTGGTGATCTCAGGCCCATAAGCCCATTACACGATCTGAGTCCCGAATCCATAACTTAACTAACACACTTGTCTCTTTTGCAGGTTATGGATCGTGTGAAGACTTGGAGGACGCCGTGGCCAACTTGAAGTGGGAGACTGAACCTGGAGACGTTGACCAACCGAAGCACCTCCTCATGTGGAAGGACTAGAGAGGTGGCCTAATGCTCATATAGGAATTTGTCTTCCCGAGCTGTGATGTTTGTACTTTTTATTTAAGACTTATTGGCAAACGTTGGTCTTTTTGTTAATCTTATTATATGCATGCATGATTAGGCATTTTAGGATTAGATGAATGTTAGGCTTAGTTGGTGGCTTAGCTTATGGTTTGGCCCAATTGACGTTGAAGACATGGCTTGTCCAAATAAAGGCCCAAGCCCAACCCACTCAAAACCCTAGCCCACCATTAGGACTATATATTCATGGCATTGGTGATTGTAATTTCGGGGGTTGATTTTTATGAGCATCCGCGGATTTGTCTTCTCTCGATAGAAGAAGCTTGGAGCAAGGAGCTACCAAGGTAAGCTCGGTTGACAACGACCGAGGGGTTGCGCCCCCAAAAACCGATCTTCAAGCTTGGTAGCTTGTAAGAACGGATTTGTCATCTTCTTCTCCTTTCTTTTGAGATCGGAAAACGGCAAGAAGTGGCCTAACCGATTCCTTGAATCGAGTTCTCTTCCTGGGAAGAAAACTCTTGCCAAAACGTTTTAAATAGCGATTATTGGCCGATTCTCGGAAACATTCGATATTTCATTTTCGTTTCAATCCGAGCAAGTTTAATATTTGTTTACATTTATTTTATTGGATCTGTTGGATTTGTGTTTCAAGGAAGCTAACGATCTTCTTTTCGAGCTTAGAGTTGTCTTTGCAGGTCGAAGCTTAACAGTGTCAATTCTCAAATTTCTTTGAACAATTGTGAGAATTGTTGAAACTCTATATTTGAAATGTAAGCTCATTTTACATATTCGAACCATGCAGTCATCAATCACATCTATCTTCACACACTGCCGTTAGTCGTGAAGATTCACTTTTAATGAATTTGATCCCATAACCATTATTCAAAGCATATTATACTATTTCTTCCCTAATTGCCTTTAAAGAACTATATTTTTTCCCCCCAGATAAAATCTTATTGAAATTTCTTCCTTTACCAGTATGTTTTCCACCTCATCATTCTCCAAGTCGATCGGTGTTTGAAGCTCATTGTCTAGTGCTTTCGAGGTCCATTGCACCTCTATTTCTTCATGACTTCTTAGGTGATCGAATACCTGAAAATCACCATATATGAGTGTGGAGTACGAATATCAGTTCATATTGGCATTACAAGTTGTTGTCTTGTCTAAATCAACCGATCTACTCGAATTAGAATCCATCAACGTCACTAATATAGAGAAAATTTGCCGGAGAGTAGAGAAAATAGTGTAGAGTAGAGGTTTTAGAGTTTTCATGAGTCGGAGGTGAGAATTGAGGGTTGTTTTCTTATATATTGTCGGAGATCGAGCCCCGTTCCGGGGCAACGACCCCAATTCTCTAAATTATGGCACAAAACGAGGGGTCCCCGCCCCGAAATGACCCACTGTTATTAAACATTACGTTTGAAAACATGGCATCGATCTAAGGAGAGGACCCCGTTCCCGACCACCCTCTAAAATGAGGAGGCAGGAAACAGGGGGCCCGTTTCGGGGCGGGGACCTCTTGCTCCTGAGAACCCTCTGAAATGAGAGAGACATGGAACATAGGGCCGTTCCGAGGAGGGGGCCCTCCGTTCTCGAGCACCTCTAAAATTGGGGTGCAAGGAACAGGGAGTCATTCTAGGACAAGGAACCCCGTTCTCAAATCACGTGTTGTGCACGTTGAATGGTGAGTTTCTACCCCCCACATCGACCTCCCGATCCAATATGTCCAGTGCCACGTAAGCACTGGACAGAATTAGGGGTGGGCCTTCAGGATTTTTTTTCAAAGACCGGAACAGTTCCTGGGAGGGATCGAGACCGAACCGGGATCGGACCGAATTTTCGATCCGGTCCCAGTTCGGTTCCGATTTCTCCCATCTTTTCTTCTTCTTCTCTCCTTCCTTGGATCTGGATTTTCTTGCCTCGCTCAAATTTGCAAAGCCGCACTCACGCAGCCTACGAAAATCGTGTCTGCGTCGCCCCTTCCCTGGATCTGGATTTTCTTGCCTCGTTCAAATTTGCAAAGCCGCACTCACGCAAATGAAGCCCAGGAAAACCGTGTCTGCGTCGCCTTCTCTGTCGCCACTCGCCATCACGCTTGTCGTCGTTGCCCTCTGCTCTGTCGCCCTTGCGCTCTACAGTCAACGGCTTCGGGCTTCTGCTTCAGCCTTTGCACCAGACCAGAGGTTTGCATCTTGCGAATCGGAGGACTCGATAACCACGGGAGTCGGGAGAAGGATGCGTCGCTGGTCGCTGGGGACGGGAGTCGGGAGCTCGGGTTTCGCTCGACTCTCGGTTTGCTTTCAGTTTCAGACTCTGAACTCTGAAGGTTCGGAGTTCAATTAAAATATGAATTGAACGGTTGCTGAACTGTTCAGCAAAAAAAAAATAGTGATACATTTTTTTTTTTAAACCTTCGGTCCGGTCCAGTATTTGCAGGAATTTGGGTTGTGGACCGAGGACCGGACCGACTCTCTTCGGTTCCAGGGACCAAGGACTGAGGACCGGACCATGGTCCATCCTCTTGGGATCGAAACCGGACCAAAACTGCCGGTCCGGTCTGTTTCTCGATCCGTAGTCCGGTCCTGCCTACCCCTAGACAAAATGGGGCGTAGTCGACCCCCATTCTCGACGTAAATTCAGAACGGAAGGTCATCAGCCCTCGCCAGTGTTTGATCTGTTATATTTTAGATAGTTTAAGGTTTTAGTTGTTAGTGTTTTTAGTTTAGTGAGTGTTTCAAATTAATCTCATATTTTGGGGTTAAAGTTGGTAATTACCTTATTTAAAAATTACCCACATTTTCTACAACTTCCAAAACCAAAGTTTATTCTTTTAATGACTTCCATAAAATGTTTGGCGAAGAAGGTACATTTTATGGCCAGATGAACCCTAATATATATGCGTTAAATTTCAAAACATTAAAATATTAAAATAAAAAAATATTTTTTAAATGCAAAATAAAACTATTTATTAACTACGAAATATAAGTTATTACAAAGGGTTTTTGGTTGTGTACATCGAACGTTATTGTCGGGGAAAATAAAAAGTTAAAACGACGTGCACGAAATCAACTGGAAGAAGGAAAAGTCAGCCATTAGAGCTCAGAGTAGCTCTCCAACTCTTCGAGTTCTTCAACTATTGTCTCCTCGATTACCAGGTGAGTATTGTCGGAGTTTCTGACTGAGCAGTTTGCCCTGATCTCCCCTGCTCTTCCGGTCAACACGCTCAACTGGCCCATCTTCGTCATTGAATCCACCAACTTATCAAAGAACAGATCCTGATCTTTGGCGAAGCTTGTGACAATGTCTCTCGTTTCACTGTTGAAGTATAGATCCTGATCGGAAGTGAAGAGCCCTTGACGATTGACGAGATCGACGTAGTATTTGTTGTCGAAGTGGTTGGGAGTTCGGACGTCGAGGAAGGTGGAACTGTTGGTGGTGGGGGTGGGGCAGATGGTTTTGAGATCGGCGGCAAACTCTTCGTCCATGGTTGGATCTTGGGTCGGGTAGAGGCGAGCAGTGAAGGCGGGACAGTGGCCGATTCCGATGGTGTGGCCGCCGGAGAGGGCGACAACGTCGGTGGCGTCGAAGCCTTTGGAGGAGAGGCTGGAGAGAAGGGCGCTGGCGTTGCTGGACGGGGGAGGAAGATTAGCTAGGGTTGCTTCTCTCGTGGCGAAGTTCAGTCCATCTCTTCTTCCCAACGGTACTTCATAGTGAGGTCCTCCAGACTAAAACGGAGAAAATTCATTATTATCGTCTAAAAAACATCAAATTCCTTGTTTAAAGAAATATACTTGTTTTGTTTATAGAAATCAAATTCCTCAAAAAATAAGAAGAAGAAGAAGAAGAAAGAAAAGGGTAAGTTTATATACCAGATCAATGGAGTCACGAGCTGCAAGAGCAAGAATATCAGAGCAGGAGACGATTCGTCCACACTTGTTGTGGACAATCTCTCTCAGCTCATTGATGATCTCAAAAGCTCGTTCTCTCAAACTCAGGTTCGGAGGTGCATCCTGCTCGCCCGGTCCGGACGTCGACCCCTCGAGCAGAACCGAGCCTTCGCACCCCTGTCAACGTTTTTCCCCCCGTAAGTTTTGCGATCAAGATCGATATTTCAATCATTGACCCGAAAAGAAAGTGATAAGAATACCTGAACAAAGCAGTCGTGGAAATGGAGGCGAAGCAAGCCGGCAGCTTGGCCGATGTCGTGGCGGAAGATCTTCTTGAGTTCTTTTCGGACGAGGGACTCGAGACTAGGGCAGGTGGACTTGTAGAAGTTCCATTTGAGGCCGCTGACGAGAGGGACAGAAGGCCTGCTATCAGCAAAGCAAACACAGGCTGAGAGAAAGAGAAGGGAAGAAATGAAGAGCAGAGAAGAAGAAGCTTTAGACATGATCGTCGTCGTTGATGATATATTGTAGTAGTAGTTGTTGTTAACGAACGAACTCTGAAACTCTCATTTTATAGGGCTATACAAACTCAAGGCTTGTAAGATAAGGTTTCATTGACCAAACAATAACATAATTAACAAAAAAAAAACTCTTAAACTATATAATCTTGAACTACCTCGAAAACAAGAAACTTAGATTTACGTAAAAAAAATGTTTTTAAAAATAAAATGCTGACAAAGAGCAGATCAAAATACAACAAGTTTTTGAGATCAAAGAAGGAGACAGAAGAAAGGTCTGGTACGGACAGCAAAAGAAACTTAGGCGCCAAGAAGTTGGAAATTGGAAAAGTCATTGATCAAATCTATCTACTATTCAACCCTTTGCCTTGCCCTAGTGGACGTGGGATCTAAACGAACAGTCAAAAGGGTATTTTCGTCATGTTGGAGAATCTTTAATGTTGTAATGGAGTATATAATTAGTATTTTGTTGCCTAAATTTTAGGTGTCTTGTGTTCATAATGTCACACTTACCTACTCCCTTGACTTGACCTTAAACATTCAAATATGAGAGGCTATATCTAATCCAATTTTAATATCATTAATTATTATATGTTATTCTTAGGTAATTAACAAAAAAATATATATTAAATTACGAAGTCGTTAACAAACTCGCCCCTTAGAATTTGTTCGTGAAGGAGTCTGTTCCGTTACATAATATAACACGGCGGGTCCTGCCTTTGAATAGCGATTCCCTCTCATTTTTTATTTTCTGGAACTGGATCTCGCCCTAGAATAGCAGGAGTCATTTTTTATCCATTGGAGCGGGATCTCGCGAGTTAGATCCCAATTTGAGAAAATAGAAAGGAACCTAAAAAGAGCGAGGAACCGCTATTCAACAGAGACTCCGGTCGTACTCATACAAAATAAAAGAGCAAGAACGCACTCTCGAATAGCGGGCTCTTGCTTGTTACTTTGTTCTTCGAAGAGGGAGTCCACTTCCGAAGGGCGTGCGTGCTCCTGCTCCCCCTCACTCGTTATTTTATTCCTTTGGAGCGGGAGTCGCTTTCGAAGGGCGGGAGCCCCTTCATAATTTAAGGTTTGTTGTTAATTGCCCTTATTTTTATCACATAATTTGATTTAAATTATCATTGCTTAGAACCAACTTGCGAATGCTTACGTTGTTTTTATATTTCATATCTTATTTTATTAAAATTTTATATAAAGTAACGTTTGAAATTAAGAGCCCAATTCTTCGAAATTATTCTTCCCCCGCCTTGGAGAATATTTCTTCTTTCGTCTTCTTCAAGGAAATTTCTTCTTTTTGCTTTCTGTGACATTTTTTTTTTTTTTTTATAAAAGAGGAAAAAAATTAATATTCTATGCCCGCATGCTGCTCCTACTATCCAAATGTGATTCATCTTCATAGATAAAGCTAAAAAATCAGACAATTTTAAATTGATGCACACACCAATAATAATAATAATAATAATAATAATAATAATAAATTCTGATCAAGTAGACATTTGACACGTGGAAACTTGGTAGTCGATGAAACAAGAGAAATGCCACATTTAATCCTCCTTTCGTAAAATAATAATCTCAAAAAGAAAGTCAGATAAGGTGAAATCATTACGAGTTTTGTGGATTCAAAGCCAACTTACAGCAACAAAGAATAGATAGAAATGGAGATTGAAATAAGTAAGAATTTCTAAATCAGTTTGTCAAGAAGTTGACTCCATTGTTATTACCTCCCTCAATGGCATTGGCAGAGCCACTGGTCCCGGAAGCTGGTGGGGTACAGGCAATGTTCCGAATAATTGTTGCATAAAGATCAAATTCCGCCTTTAGTTTCGAACAGCTCGCTTGAATCCACTTCTCCGCAACACTAGTTGCCACACTGTCTTGGCTATCCCTTTCATATTCCTCAATGGCAGGTCGTATTTCATCGTACAACGCATCGAGTTCAGAGGCAGCCTCATTTTTCACTTCCTGTACAAAAATAAAAAACCTTTCAACTTCCACCATTTGTACCACAAATCAAAAGGAATGACTAGGATCAAAGAGTAACCCACAGAGGGAGCAAGTTAAAGGAGATTATATGAAGTATCCAAAAGCCATTACGGAGCTCTCTTGTGCAACGTCAAAACTCAAGTCATAAAAATGGAAGGTTCTTCATAAGTGAATTTGGACAATAATTAATTATCTGTTAGCAAGACAAGCATGCTATACACAAGTTACTTTACAGCTAAAGCTAATCTAATCCAACTCCATTATAGAATCTGCAAGCTTCAATTATAAGACAATTGACATATGTGATTAAGATTGTGACCAGCATCAGTCCCCAGATTAATAGGCACAATAAAACCATTTATAAAGATGATATACCCTGTAAGTTAAAATTTCTTCTTGCGCTGCCTTTGATCCTAATAGCAGAGCAGCCGCTTTGGCATCCACCGGCTTTTGTATCAACTGTTTCAATCTACCATTAGACAACTGTTTGGGCCTCTTTTTGGTAACTGACCTTGGTCCAATCTGATAGTTCCGGCATGCAGTATTACTTCGTATCCGGGAGATCATTGCATTCTGCTGTGGGTAAGCCTGTTGAGTATCTTGTGAGTGCGGCCTCAACTCCTCGTTTACCTCAGTTTTTACTTCATTCGTACCTATACCCTCCAAAGCAGAACCAAATGGGCAAATAGCCATAGTGGAATGGGACTGCTGATCGGTTCCCATACTATCATCTACCATCAAGGGGTTTTCGTTATTCATATAAGCATTATACTCAAAATCCATGCAATTCACAAGGAGCTTCGGTTCATCCTCAGCAGAATCATAAAGTGGAATTTTTTCAACCGAGTACCTGCAAGCAAATCCCGATTTTTAAAGTAACTATTTAACAGACCAGATGTTAATAACTAACCATGTCAGTTTTTTGCCTATATTAGCAGAGACAGAAATCAATGCGATCCCACGATATTACCCCAAAATTTATATTTATGTATTTTGAGTACAATAAACTTACAACTTACAAGTAGTTAACAAACCTAATTAAAGTCCTGCATCCAAGATATAGTGACTAAGCAGAAAAGAATCAACCCATCAATAATAGTTCGTCAAAATATAAGAGTTCTTTACCTTTGATCATCATCTTCCCACACATAAGTATCCTCCTGTCAAAGAATCGAAAAGCATAATGAAAGGACAAATTGAAACGTATATAAAGAAAAAATGAAATGCCAATGGCGAAACAAAAGCATGAATCGGACAGGCCATGTTGGAAGGCTAAAACAAAGAACATTTTAAGAAAGCTATAACTACGTAAATTTCACCAAATAACTATAGGTGACTATGATCATTCATATTCCACAGTTGATTGATTCGAAAATTTTCCAAACAGCCAATCATTTTTATGAAAGATACAAAAAATTGATATCTACCACACCTAGTACCATATCGAGAAACATGATAGTCTAGATTACCAGAGAATAGAAAAACAGAGAATACTCCATTAAAACAGCAGAAAATTACAACATATCGAGCTTATTAGAGAGGCTCGTACTCTCCTACCTTTTCCTACCAAATTCTTCCTTCTACCTTCTCTCCCCCTTTTATTTCCCTCCTCTCTCTTAGGTCCCCAGCCATGTAGGCAAGCCGATTCTATCCCACTTCCGCTCCCCACCCCATTTCCCTTGCCCGAAGATATTCCCTTGTTGCCATTAGGCCTCCCTCCATACTAGTGTATCTGTGGTCTATCAAAACAGTGCAATTTTCTACAAAATACAGATTACTAGTGCCACAAACAAAAGAAGTCCAATGATGTTCTTTTAAACTAAACTATTATCCTTTGTAACAATTTTATTTAGTTTTTTAAGGGGGGTCAAAGGAATTATATTTATTGGAAAACGAGAATGTGTTTTGAACACATGATCTATTATATAGGCATCAAATAACCAATATGCCCAATGAAACGCATTCCAGAAGCAAAATTATGACATTACAGTGATCTAGTTTGTCGACAAAATAGAAAACAACTTAGGAAGTGAACCACAATAAGACAATTTCATGAAGTATCCATGCTTTGCAAGTAAAATGTAGATTTCTAAACTTATGCCACTTATTCACTAGTTCAAGCATCAAGCACAAACTTTTCCACAAACCTGAAAGCCACGAGATTTTGCTCCAAGGAATCCTGAACAACTAGTTGCACCACATAGGCAGCGGACCTTAGTACCACCGTACCACTCAAAATTATAGTCATATGCCAATTCAGTTCCCATAGATATGTCTTCCTTTGCAAATATGCCAACCCTTATTTCACCTAATACATTCCATTTCCTAGTCTCACAATTCGGATTACTGCAAACTTAAAAAGCATAACAATCAATGTCAATTCTGGGCAATCAAAGTTTCTTAAAAAATCAATGACAATTTTAGAACCTCGACAGAAAGAGTTAACCTTAACAGAAAGCACCAATACAAAGTGACATGATTGGACAAACTGATGAACAAGTACGTCACTATAATTTTAGTCATTGATGACCAGTATAAACAGCTCACCATGAATGGTTTATAAACCTAGCAAAGCTTCCTTTTTTTGTGGCATCAATGGACTCGGATGCGTTGAGAGAAATAATGAAAGCATCCTTTAGGCCTGCATCCACAAATACAAAACAGTGAACCTAGCTTTCATAACGAAGGACAAACATGACTCCACCTTGATTTTCATAAGCTTGTGATCTTCTTTTGGCTTCCTTCCATGATATGACTTCCCCACAATATTCAATTATAAATTGGCCAGCCTGCATCGAATGAAAACAAGAAGAGTGAGATGTATTGATGTAATAATCATAAGGTGAACAATTATTCATTTTTTGGTTATATATTCAATTCATGCCTAAGAGATAAAATGCTAACAAACACAAACACAGGTTTGGAAATTTCTTGCTTAAACAATTACTGTATACAAAAGTGGTGGAAAGATTGACTATACAAACATGAATGTACTTTTGGAAGGCCAAAAATGACATTAGCACTCGTAAAATTTCTTTTTCTAAGAGATCCATTGAAGTTCACCAAATGGTCTGTAATATTTATGAGATTGGGCCTTCAACATTTTTGCTTTTCAGCAGACATCAAATTTTAATACTAATTAACAAGATATTCCACTAAACACTTTCACATAAAAAAAATAAAAATAAATAACAAAGTAGTCCATTAAACAAATAAATTGATGATAAAAAAACAAATATATAAGTAAATACAAAAACATAGTCATGCTGCATAGAAGAAATTACCATTATGTTTTCGTCTGGTATAAGACCCCATCCACGGCCCTCTGTTTTGAACAACCTAGTTTTCGCATATTCGCATTTCTGAAATCTCTGTTGATATATCAAAATGAAAAAGGACAAAATAAGACTTCAATAATGAGGTAGAAAATTTTCCAGCTGACAGATTTTTCCAAGGAGGTTGTAAAGACTTTTTGATTAAAAGTTATAGTTCATAAATGATAATGCACTTTGCAGAAGCTGAATCCAGTTATTATAAAATACATATATTTCTGTAATATTTGGGAAGTCAAACTTTTTTTTCAGTGGCATCAGGAAAGGATAAATGTCATAATTTATTGCATTGGAATTTAAAATAGTACTACAAATTTTAAATTATTTTCATTACCAATTTCATCTAATATGCTCGTGAAAGAGATTCCATGGTCCTATGAAAATTTAAAATATTATATGTAATGTATACATTCACAATTACTCTTATTTTACAAAGCTTTTTTTTTTTTGTAAATATTCCTTTCAGCAAACTTGATTTTGACAATCATTTAATCAACTCATATTCAATGTAAAGAACAAGAAGTGGTTGTTAGACACTTGGCATCCAATGACCAAACACGTTGATTGAATTTTGTAAGGGACAAGGTTCACAACTATTGTTATGCTCATTATGTGCACAAAACCAGACAAAAAATTTCAGATAAGAAAATACATGACAAGAGCTTCAGTATCTTGTGCTCTATGTGTGTAACTATTCGAGAATATTAATAGACACACTTATAGAAAGAGAAAGCTAGAGAAAAAGATAGAAAGACTGTATTTTATTCACTGTTCTAATGAAGCATGTAGTGACATTACACCAACAAAGATGTATTTTACCTGATTCTTGCAATAAATACCACAAGGACAATAGCCAGGAGTACACTCAGTGCTGGTAAGGAAATTCAAGCATCTTTCTCCGCATGCACCATCTGGATCATTGACATCGTATTTGCATTCACATATAACAACGTCCTCCTCCTTCTGCTTCTTGTGTCTTGGGGAATATTATGTTTAAAACATAAAAGCATACCATAGTTATTACACATAGTATTGTCAACAAGTAGACATTCTGAAACAATCGGGAACAATAAAGTTCAACAAGGTACATTGGGGGAACATTTTCATGAAGATTAGAGAACACGTGCAGAAGAGGAAAGATGTTTCACCTCCGATACAAGAATTCATTTTGTTTAATATCGCAGTAATCTGGCAGTCCTTCATTATCAAGACCCTTCAAACACAACAATGTCGTTATCAATTGTACAAAAAATTTCCTTCTATAAATAAAGGAAACACCATCCATAAAAAGAAAACAGCAAAAGAAT
This sequence comes from Begonia masoniana, assembly GCA_022432975.1. NCBI lineage: Eukaryota > Viridiplantae > Streptophyta > Magnoliopsida > Cucurbitales > Begoniaceae > Begonia > Begonia masoniana. Next base: position 24,372,030 of record CM039502.1, read on the forward strand.
ACAACCATCAGGAAACCAATTGCTGGAACATAAGCGTTGAACCATTTAAAAAAGCAACAATAAACAGAAACACACACTGATGCCACCAATTAACTACAAAAAAAAGTAAAAAAATACTTGCACACCCATAACAAGATGAACGCCTGCCGATATGAACATATTTGAAAAGTAGGAATCTATATTGTAAAGAGCTTGGTCTATATGGGGTGTAGGAGCTGAATAATCCCCTTTATCTTTTCGGATTGTCATTAACGTAGAATCAAATTTGTCCCCGCTAAATGGAATTCACGTCAAAACGACAATTCCAATTCCACAGCCCAATCAATCATAGTATACAAGCTAACCAGTGACAAAATTGCACTATGAACCCGCCAAAACTGAAAAGTCGGTTTTGCTAAACGAATCCAGCAGCAAAAAAAATAGAAGCTAGTAAAATCGAACCAGTAAACGAAAAATGAAGCGTTTCAATGAGCAAATCGTCAGCGAGTAATTAATAAGGAGAAACTGTACGCACTCTAGAATCGAAACTGAGCATGTTAGGGATTCGGAGAAGTCCTCAATTCCGCGCAGAGAGGAAAAGTGAAAACGAAAAATTAACTATCCATAAAAATCTGGTTTAAGTATTTTATTGGGTAAATTTACATCTAAACTCTAAATGATGAGATTATTAAACTATGTTTTTTTTTTTTTTTTTTTTTTTTTTTGTTAACAAAAGAAATAGGGAAAAGTTCAATTTAGTCTCCAACGTATAGGGTTAGTGGTCATTTGGCCCCTAACGTTTATTTTTGACCCAATCAAGTCCTAACGTATAAAACGTTTGCAATTCAAACCCTCCTGTCAATTTTCAGTTAAATTTGACAGATGCCCTTTCAAAATTACTAAACTACCCTTTGCCCCCCTCTCTCTCTCAGAATTCGTTTTTGCTTCATCTGCTCAGATTATTATTTCTTTGTTTGCGTCCTTCTGTCCGCCATTAAAACTTTCACTCTCTGCGCACGAGAAAGTAATCCAATTGGTTTTTGATGGCGAGGAAGAAGAGGGTTTTGGGGCGAAGCATTGTGGTTTCGTTGTTTTTGTTTTTTGTGCATTGCGATGTGTTTGCTGTCGGAATGCTCGATCCGATTGATTTCTTGGCTCTGCAATCGATTCGGAAGTCTTTGGAAGATATGCCTAGGTTTAATTTTTTCGCTTCATGGGATTTCACTTCCGATCCTTGTGGGTTTTCTGGAGTTTACTGTGATTCTGATAAGGTTATCGCGCTCAATCTCGGGGATCCAAGAGCCGGTTCGCCAGAACTAACCAGGCGAATTGACCCGGCCATTGGTAAGCTCTCTGAGTTGGCGGAGTTTTTTGTTGTTCTTGGTCGTATTTACGGCGGTCTTCCTCCGTCTCTTTCTGGGTTGAAGAACCTTCGATTTCTGGTTGTCAGCCAGAACTACATTACCGGACAGATTCCGGCGAATTCTGAATGGCGGTGACGGTGTGCGACGACACTTTCTGTCGGAGGACGATGGTTCTTCGCTGTTCTGCGCTTCATGTGGGCTGCGGCTAGTTCCAAGTCTTTAAATTCATCAAATTGGATAGAAACTGAAAGGGGTGTTTAGCTTCAAAAATATGAAAATTGGATTTGGATAGAAATTGAAAGAGGCTTTCCTCTCCTAAAAGAAGAAATTCTACTACATTGAAATTCTTCTTAATAAAGAAGATTGACTCCTCTATGCTCTGAAAAGTTTTGTAACGAAAGACTAATGCTACTGAAAAATTATGATTAGTTCTGCGGTGTCACACAGGGTGTTACAGGATGTTACGTGTGACACCGATGATAAATGCAATGATGGACAATATAAAATACGGAAATAAATGACACAGGAGGTTGGTAACGCAGTTCGGCAACCAACCTACGTCTGCGGGGCCACGCCCAGATATAAAAACTTTTCCTTGAGTTCACAAAGTTATAAGTCACTCGGACTTATACAAATAAAGACTCCCTCTTATCTTTGTCGCCGCCTCTAGCTAACTTCCCCAACGAAACAGTTTTTGCGAGATCCCCTCGACTTTAGAACGACCTCTCCCAAGATCTAGATAACAACAAGATCCCCTCGTTGTTGGTTTCTCCCGAAACCCGTGTTATGGCAAGATCCCCTCGCCCACGATCAATAACGACAAGCTCCCCTTGTCTAAGAAACAGAACTCCTCCTGAGTTCGGATGCTGTCTCCTCCCGAGACAGAGCTTCAATGAAGAACAAAAACTATTGCCTCCTGGGACACCTCCTGGAACACCAGATCGAAGTCTTCGGATGCAATACACAACACACTCAGTAGAACGATGAAATCCACAGATTATGTCGAGTGTGTAAAACAATCACTTACTCAAACGCAGAAGCGATGAGAGTGAAAGAAAAACCGACGGCTTGGAAAAAGGAAGAAAACCTCCTCAGGCTTAAAACAAAACTCCGTCGTCAATCAGTTTTCACAGAAAACGAAAACCTTAAATAGTCTTGGCAACTTCCATATCTTCAATTCGTTCAGTTACCAAATCGGATTTAACGCCGCATGGAATAAGGAAACACAATCTTAACAAATTCGGTTGTGTGACACCTTGTGTGACACTTTAGGAAAGTTTCTATATGTAACGACCCCTTTTCCCAGCAAGATATTGTCCGCTCTGGGGATTGGGCCGCAGCCCAATATCCTCCCCTCACGGCTTTGTTTGGCGAGAACTTCTCGGAAGGTCACCCAACCTGGAGCTGCTCTCGCCGAAGCACTTTTAACTTCGGAGTTCTTATGGGATCCGTTGTCAATTGTGCTCCAAAACGCGTCTTGCTATGTTGGAAGAGTCTCTTTACATATGTTTCATTTCCACATACTTCCCCAAGCGATGTGGGATTGTGACGACTCCCTTTTTACGACCTGTCACCTTCCGGTTCGCCCGCGCGGACGTACCGCCATCCGGGTTCCGGTTCGTGCAGCCATCGTACCCATACGTGCATATTCGGGTCATCACAGTCACCCCCCCTTCGGGAGCCCAATGTCCATTTGGCCACATTTCTGGTTGGGTACAGGCTCTGATACCATTTGTAACGACCCCTTTTCCCAGCAAGATATTGTCCGCTCTGGGGATTGGGCCGCAGCCCAATATCCTCCCCTTACGGCTTTGTTTGGCGAGAACTTCCCGGAAGGTCACCCAACCTGGAGCTGCTCTCGCCGAAGCACTTTTAACTTCGGAGTTCTTATGGATCCGTTGTCAATTGTGCTCCAAAACGCGTCTTGCTATGTTGGAAGGGTCTCTTTACATATGTTTCATTTCCACATACTTCTCCAAGCGATGTGGGATTGTGACGACCCCCTTTTTAAGACCTGTCACCTTCCAGTTCGCCTGCGCGGAGGTACCGCTATCCGGGTTCCGGTTCGTGCAGCCATCGTACCCATACGTGCATATTCGGGTCATCACAGTCACCCCCCCTTCGGGAGCCCAATGTCCATTGGCCACATTTCTGGTTGGGTACAGGCTCTGATACCATTTGTAACGACCCCTTTTCCCAGCAAGATATTGTCCGCTCTGGGGATTGGGCCGCAGCCCAATATCCTCCCCTTACGGCTTTGTTTGGCGAGAACTTCCCGGAAGGTCACCCAACCTGGAGCTGCTCTCGCCGAAGCACTTTTAACTTCGGAGTTCTTATGGGATCCGTTGTCAATTGTGCTCCAAAACGCGTCTTGCTATGTTGGAAGGGTCTCTTTACATATGTTTCATTTCCACATACTTCTCCAAGCGATGTGGGATTGTGACGACCCCCTTTTTAAGACCTGTCACCTTCCAGTTCGCCTGCGCGGAGGTACCGCTATCCGGGTTCCGGTTCGTGCAGCCATCGTACCCATACGTGCATATTCGGGTCATCACACTATAACTACTCGGATATTCGCCCAAAAATTCAGGAAAGCATCCCATTAATCATGGGAACTCAGAGCCCAGCAAATCGTGCCAAATCTACAGCAAATCGGCTTTCCAAATAAAACTTTTCTAAAAAACAAGTGCATATAGCTTTTTCCAATATCTTTCCTAATATCGTTGTTTCCTTATTTTTCTCTTCCATAGAATCATCATTATTGTTGACCAGACGCCATCCAATAAACAGAATTGATTATTGCTTGATCACCAAGTATAAAATCATCAAATTAAGAAATACTGAAATTGATATATTTTCTCCATAAATATGAATATATTTTGCCAAAAACACAATTGCCAACATATGCAAATATTTTGCATTTACAATCTTCCCCTTTGGCATTTTTTGGCAAAATCAATACTTTCAAGAACTCCCCCTGAAAATAGTAACTCCTCCTGAATTGAGACTTCAATCATCATAAAACATATCACTCATAATATCATCATCAGAGAACAGAACATATCACCATAAATCCATAAATCCAAAATACTCCCCCTTTTTGCCATAAAAAGACAAACATGTATATCAGAGATTATCAATCTCTATAAAAACATCATAATCACCAAATAATCACCATAGGGAGATAGCCAAAATCAAGAATATATAATATTCAGATAAGCACCAGAATCGCCATATATAAGAGAGGGAAATAGGAGAGCTAACCGTGTATTCTTGTCGTCTTCATGTTTCATAATTTGGTCAAATAAACTCAAAATATATTGAATTTTTGATTTTGAACATCAAGGCCGCTATTGTCTTGTTAACACCAGTTTCATGAGAAGTCGGCATCTGGAATTTCATACTTATCCGTAAGTTGTGAAGCTGTAAAATCTTTTCCATGGGGCAAGATGCGTCTGACACCCCCAGTGACACCAATTGAAACTCCTGACTTTTCAACAATTTTGGTCTCCTTAACATGTTCCTTCACATTAGCAGCTTTCTTTCTCTCGAACATATCATCAGCAGCTTCCTTAGCAGACATTTTTCTAACACGGTCATCAAGCATCTAATAACAACTATCTTTGCATTTTCTATCTTCGATTACCATTTGCTGATATTCAACAATTCCATCTCACCTTCAAGAAACTTGATAAAACAGGATAACAATGCAGAATCAGAATCAGAACAGAACCAGAAGAATTAGAAAGATTGTCAAAAGTTGGAACACCCTCAGGAACACCTTCCAGAACATTAACCGGATTACTTGCCAAAAGCTTGTAGCTATTCATAATTTCCTCCATAGACCAGTATAATGAATCTTTGAAGTATAATTCAGATCTTTGCAAGTTGAGAAATAAACCCAATATAATAAAGATGCTCCAAACTCCATTAAAAATAGACTTCCAATTTTGCAAGTCACATACGGTGTTGCTCCACAGAATATCATAATATCCAGAATGATCACTTTCAGCAGATGATGAGCACTACACAATAGATCACCAAAATAAAATAAAAAAAAACAAACGCCTAATGCAAGTGGCGAATTTTTTTTTTTTTAAAATAAATAAAAGCAATAATCAGCTTACATAACACAGAGGCCTAGTGCAGACCTCAGCTCTTCAAACCTTGCACCATCCAATGCCTTGGTGAAAATATCGGCAATTTGCTTTTCGGTCACCATATGCTCCAAATTAATAATTTTGTCCTCCACTAAAGATCGAATAAAATGATGTCGTATGTCAATATGCTTTGTCCGTGAATGCTGAATAGGATTTTTCGAAATATTGATAGCACTCAAATTATCGTAGTAGAGGGTCATGACACTATGTGTGACACCATAGTCTTTCATCATTTGTTTCATCCAAAGAAGCTGCGTACAGCTGCTACCTGCTGCTATATACTCTGCCTCGGCTGTAGATAGAGAAATAGAATTCTGTTTCTTGCTAAACCATGACACTAAGTTGTGTCCAACATAAAAACATCCACCCGAAGTGCTTTTTCGGTCATCGAAGCTTCCTGCCCAGTCAGCATCACAATAACCCACCAGATTAGCATTAGAATCAAAAGAATACCAGATGCCATAATCAGTTGTTCCACTAACATATTTCAGAATTCGTTTAACCGACACTAGGTGTGACTCTTTCGGATTAGCTTGAAATCGAGCGCATAAACCCACGCTATAGCAAATATCTGGTCGGCTGGCAGTAAGATATAATAGGCTTCCAATCATGTTTCTATATAAACGTGGATCAACAGCAATACCCTTCTCGTCTTTGGAAATTTTCTCGTGTGTCCCAAGGGGTGTTCTACTCGGGCGTGCATTCTCAAGCTTAAACTTCTTCAACAAATTCTTGGCATATTTGGCTTGAGAGATAAAAATACCATTCTTTTCTTGCTGAATTTGAAGCCCAAGAAAACAAGTGAGTTCTCCAACCATACTCATCTTGAATTCACCGGTCATTTGAGCAACAAACTCATCCACCATCGCCTGTGACACCGAGTCAAACACTATGTCGTCAACATATATTTGAGCAAGTAAAAACTGACCTTTGGCACGTCGGACAAAAAAGGTTTTATCTACTCCCCCTCGCTCATATCCCTTGGTTAATAAATATTATGTGAGTCGTTCATGCCATGCACGAAGGGCTTGTTTGAGCCCATATAACGCCTTCTTCAACTTGTACACATACTCGGGATGATGAGGGTCTTCAAAACCCTTTGGTTGAGCAACATAAACTTCTTCATTTAGAAACCCATTGAGGAACGCACTCTTCACATCCATTTGATATAACTTGAACCGCATGACACACGCAATAGCCAATAAGAGCCGAATAGATTCAAGACGTGCAACCGGAGCGAAAGTTTCATCGAAATCAACTCCTTCAATCTGAGAATACCCTTGAGCAACTAGCTGAGCTTTATTGCGAGTAATGTTTCCATGTTCATCGGTTTTGTTCTTGAAAATCCACTTAGTACCAATAACGTTCACATCAGGAGGACACGGTACTAAGTCCCAAACTTGATTTCGGGAGAATTGACTAAGTTCTTCTTGCATGGCTCCTATCCAGTACTCATCTAGCAATGCTTCTTTCACATTTTTTGGCTCGATCGTTGATGTAAAGCATGCCATTTGGATCATGTCTCAATAATTCACTCTCGGCTTATCTCTGGTTCGTATACCGTCATTCAGACCACCAATAATCTTGTCTGTAGGATGATTCTTTTGAACCCATGTAGATGGTTGTCTGTGGCGTGTGATATCAGCTTCTACTTCATCAACAGTCTCTGTTTGATCTGAGACACCCTCTGTGACACCGGGTGAAACACTAGCGCCTTCATTATTTAAAATGTAGTCTGCATCATCTTTTGGATTATCAATTGTGTCCAGAGAGTCGTCCACTTGAACATTTGCAGATTCGATGACAGTTCGAGTTCTTTTGTTGTAAACCCGATAGGCACGACTATTTGTAGCATAACCGAGAAAGATTGCTTCATCACTCTTGGGATCAAGTTTCTCCCTGTGTTCCCTGTCATTCAACACAAAGCAGAGGCTGCCAAACGGATGAAAATAATTAAGATTCGGAGATTTACCTTTCCATATCTCATAGGGTGTCATAGAAGTTTTGCCGCGGAGATACACCCGATTAATGGTATAACAAGCTGTATTCATAGCCTCAGCCTAGAATTTTTGAGGAACATCTCTTTCATGTAGCATTACTCGAGTCATTTCTGCCAAAGTACGATTCTTCCTTTCAACGACTCCGTTTTGTTGAGGAGTCTTGGGTGCCGAGAATTCGTGAGCGATCCCTAGATGTTTACAAAAATTTGAGAACTCAGAGTTTTCAAACTCTCTTCCATGGTCACTGCGGATACGTATAATTTTCAAAATAACATAGTCTTTCTCGCGTTGAAGTCGAGTACACATTGACTTGAAAACTTTGAACGTGTCGGACTTTTCTCTTAGAAACTCCACCCATGTATAGCGTGAAAAAATCATCAACAGCAACGAATACGTAACGTTTTCCTCCAATACTTTCAACAGGCATCGGCCCCATTAGATCCATGTGAAGTAATTCAAGAACCCGGGTAGTTGTGGAACCCTGTGACACCGGGTGAGACACCTTCGTTTGCTTTCTAATTTGACATGGTCCGCATAATTTATCTTCATCAAATTTTAATTCAGAAATTCTTCGAACAGCACCTTTTGAAATAAGCTTCTCCAGCATTCTGAAATTAACATGTCCCAACTTTCTATGCCATAAGATAGTGTCTTCCATACTCGACCGAAGGCAGGTAGACGAGGAATAAATAAGATAACAATTGTCCGATGATCTAACTCCTTCAATAACACAATTTTTGTTTTGATCGGATACAACACATCTTTCTCTCGTAAATTGCACATTCAGATCTTGATCACAAAGCTGGCTAATACTGATTAGGTTGGACTTCAAACCATTTACCAATAAAACATTACTCAACTTTGGTAAACCAGGAACATTCAACGTTCCCCCGCCAATGACATCCGATGTGACACCGTTGCCGAAAGTAACTTTTTCCACGGATTCAGGTACAATATCCTTCAAGTATCTTTCTTCACCTGTCATATGTCTAGAACAGCCACTATCAAAATACCATGCATTGGTTCCGATCGCTTTTAGTGAGAGATGTGTAACATTGCACTTTAAATTTGATTTCTTCACCCATTTCTGATAAGGGAATCTGTAGGAAGAAGTATTTCTAACAGTACCAAGTCTTAGATCCGCAAGATAGTTGAAGCATGTAGAACGAATATGACCACGGCGTTGGCAATAATGACATACATAAACATACTTGTTATCTTTACTGCTTGAGGCATGATAGAAACTATAGGAATTTGATTTTCTGTCAGTTCTTGGCATTCTGTTTGCAACTTGCTTTCCTTTGTAATCTTCTCCCCTGTCTAACACCTGCTGTGACACACGGACTTTCTTTCACAAATTTTATCACAGAACGATTTTCCTTTACAGCAACAGTCTTTAAACCTGAACTTTCACCTTTGAAACCCAGTCCAAACCGATTTACGCTTGATTTGTCGACATTTAAAATATCATCGAGATTAGAAGAACCTGAATTCAGCATTTTGACATTCTTCTTCACGAGGCTTATCTCATTGGTTAAATCATTAACTTCATCATGACTTGCTTTCAGCTTTGTCTCCAAATCATCAATAACATTTTGAAGATTGTTCTTCTCATCCTTCAAATTTCTAATCTGTGCGTGTAGAAGCTGATTTACTTTAACAAGCTCGGTCCATTTCTCATGTAGAAACTTATATTCTCCAATAAGATCTTCTTCTGTGACTGGTTCTTCGTCTTCATCACTATTACTAGAAAATCCGTCTGTGACACCCTGTATAACACTGACATTTTCTTCATGTTCTATCTTTCCAGCAAGTGCCATATGGTTGCTCTGAAATTCATCTTCGTTTTCTGACTCATCCTCACTCCAGGTTGCATTCAGAGAATTCTTCTTTTTCTTCAAGGTGTTAGCACATTCTGCCTGTATGTGCCCAAATCCTTCACATTCTCTGCACTGAATCCCTTTATTCTTTAATGGTTGATCAGACATATTAGTTTCTTCTCTTTGCTTCTTGTTGCATGAAGATCCATTTTTGAAGTATGTGACACCCTGCTTGACACCGCGTGTATTCCTTCCGAATCGCTTCATAACTCTGCTGAAATTCTTCGAGAGCAGGGCTAGAGATTCCTCCAAGTCATCTTCATCATGCTTGCTGTAATTTTGTACCTCTGATTTTAAAGCAACTCCCTTTGCCTTTTTATTTTCGGTCTCTCCTCCAAGATTCATTTCGAAAATTCTAAGAGATCCCATCAACTCTTCTAGCTTCATTTTAGACACATCTTTGGCTTCTTCTATGGCAGTAACTTTATAGGCAAATCTTTGTGGCAAAGATCGGAGAGTTTTTCGAACAAGTTTTTCTTCGGAAAATGTTTCACCGAGGGCAAAAGCTTCATTTGCTATATCACATAATTTTGCATTGAACTCGCCAATGGTCTCATCTTCCTGCATCTTCAAATTCTCAAATCGAGAGGTTAATATTTGCATTTTAGACAACTTTACCGTAGATGTTCCTTCATAGGTGGTTTGAAGAATTTCCCATGCTCTCTTTGCCGATTCACATGTGGAGATGAGTCTGAATTGTATTGGATCAACACCATTGAAGATAGCATTGAGAGCTTTCGAATTACTATTTGCCAAAGCATCCTCATTTGCCGACCAATCTTCTTCCGGCTTAAGAGAAATAACACCTTTTGCATCAGTATTCACAGGAGGATTCCAACCTGTTAAAATAGATCTTCAAGCCTTCTCATCAATAGCTTTAATAAATGCCCTCATCCTTGCTTTCCAATAGGCATAATTACTCCCATCCAATAATGGCAGACGCATTGTAGAACCTCCTTCTTTCATAGAATCCATCGCACACGAACTAGAGTCTTGTCCCGCTGATCTCGCTTAAGAAACAGAAGCGACCCGCTCTGATACCAATTGAAAAATTACGATTAGTTCTGCGGTGTCACACAGGGTGTTACAGGATGTTACGTGTGACACCGATGATAAATGCAATGATGGACAATATAAAATGCGAAAATAAATGACACAGGAGGTTGGTAACGCAGTTCGGCAATCAGCCTACGTCTGCGGGGCCACACCCAGATATAAAAACTTTTCCTTGAGTTCACAAAGTTACAAGACACTCGGACTTATACAAATAAAGACTCTCTCTTATCTTTGTTGCCGCCTCTAGCTAACTTCCCCAACGAAACAGTTTTTGCGAGATCCCCTCGACTTTAGAACGACCTCTCCCAAGATCTAGATAACAACAAGATCCCCTCCTCCCGAAACCCGTGTTATGGCAAGATCCCCTCGCCCACGATCAAGAACGACAAGCTCCCCTTGTCTAAGAAACAGAACTCCTCCTGAGTTCGGATGCTGTCTCCTCCCGAGACAGAGCTTCAATGAAGAACAAAAACTATTGCCTCCTGGGACACCTCCTGGAACACCGGATCGAAGTCTTCGGATGCAATACACAACACACTCAGTAGAACGATGAAATCCACAGATTATGTCGAGTGTGTAAAACAATCACTTACTCAAACGCAGAAGCGATGAGAGTGAAAGAAAAACCGACGGCTCGGAAAAAGGAAGAAAACCTCCTCAGGCGTAAAACAAAATTCCGTCGTCAATCAGTTTTCACAGAAAACGAAAACCTTAAATAGTCTTGGCAACTTCCATATTTTCAATTCCTTCAGTTACCAAATCAGATTTAACGCCGCATGGAATAAGGAAACACAATCTTAACAAATTCGGTTGTGTGACACCTTGTGTGACACTTTAGGAAAGTTTCTATAACTACTCGGATATTCGCCCAAAAATTCAGGAAAGCATCCCATTAATCATGGGAACTCAGAGCCCAGTAAATCGTGCCAAATCTACAGCAAATCGGCTTTCCAAATAAAACTTTTCCAAAAAACAAGTGCATATAGCTTTTTCCAATATCTTTCCTAATATCGTTGTTTCCTTATTTTTCTCTTCCATAGAATCATCATTATTGTTGACCAGACGCCATCCAATAAACAGAATTGATTATTGCTTGATCACCAAATATAAAATCATCAAATTAAGAAATACTGAAATTGATATATTTTCTCCATAAATATGAATATATTTTGCCAAAAACACAATTGCCAACATATGCAAATATTTTGCATTTACAGCTACGAAAGAAAGATTTCTTAAATTCTTGTAATTTAAAGAAGAAGAAGGATTAAAGGGAGTCCCCGAAAAGACGATTAGGCTTCTTGCTAGATCACGCTCATGAGCAGAACAGAACAGACTCTCTGTTGAGAGAGAGAGAGAGGGTAGTTTAGTAATTTTGAAAGGGTATCTGTCAAATTTAACGGAAAAAATTGACGGGAGAGTTTGAATTGCAAACGTTTTATACGATAAGGTTTGATTGGGTCAAAAATAAACGTTAGGGGTCAAATGACCACTAACTCCATACGTTAGGGACTAAATTGAACTTTTCCTAAAGAAATATTAACTATTAAGCTATCAAGTTTTTTAACAACACAAACTTCTAGTGGGATCTCATTCCCGAGAACATGCTTTCGGTCTTAAGAATGGGATCTCATTCCCGAGAACATGCTTTCGGTCTTAAGAATGGGATCTCGTTCCCGAGTAGGAAAGTCGTCAAAATATTAATGATTCTTTCAGAAAATATACTAAACGATATTAGATTTTTTTTTTAAAATTTTTACCACATGTTTATCATATCATATCATGGGAAAATTTCTGAAAAATTATGTTTTAAAATTTCACGATTTATCATAATTTTTTACGTCTTTTAAAAAAAAAATTATTAAAATTATATATGTCATCTAAAAATTATAAAAATTTTCAAATAGACTCTACTTATATAAGTAGAGTCGATTGTGAAAGTTTCATAATTTTTAGATAACATATATAATTTTAATGAATTATTTTATAAACAAATGTAAAAACTTATCCGAGAACATGCTTTCGGTCTTAAGAATGGGATCTCATTCCCGAGAACATGCTTTCGGTCTTAAGAATGGGATCTCATTCCCGAGAACATGCTTTCGGTCTTAAGAATGGGATCTCATTCCCGAGAACATGCTTTCGGTCTTAAGAATGGGATCTCATTCCCGAGAACATGCTTTCGGTCTTAAGAATGGGATCTCATTCCCGAGAACATGCTTTCGGTCTTAAGAATGGGATCTCATTCCCGAGAACATGCTTTCGGTCTTAAGAATGGGATCTCATTCCCGAGAACATGCTTTCGGTCTTAAGAATGGGATCTCATTCCCGAGAACATGCTTTCGGTCTTAAGAATGGGATCTCATTCCCGAGAACATGCTTTCGGTCTTAAGAATGGGATCTCATTCCCGAGAACATGCTTTCGGTCTTAAGAATGGGATCTCATTCCCGAGAACATGCTTTCGGTCTTAAGAATGGGATCTCATTCCCGAGAACATGCTTTCGGTCTTCCCGAGTAGGAAAGTCGTCAAAATATTAATGATTCTTTCAGAAAATATACTAAACGATATTAGATTTTTTTTTTTAAATTTTTACCACATGTTTATCATATCATATCATGGGAAAATTTCTGAAAAATTATGTTTTTAAAATTTTCACGATTTATCATAATTTTTTACGTCTTTTAAAAAAAAATTATTAAAATTATATATGTCATCTAAAAATTATAAAAATTTTCAAATAGACTCTACTTATATAAGTAGAGTCGATTGTGAAAGTTTCATAATTTTTAGATAACATATATAATTTTAATGAATTATTTTATAAACAAATGTAAAAACTTATGACAAATTGTGAAAAAATACATTTTCAGAATTTATTCCTATGATATGTTGGACATGTAATAAAAATTTTAAGAATAAGTGTCACAACCCGAGAGGGGGCCTAACAGAAACGCCAGGTTAAACGATCAACCTCGGAGAGGTCCACCGTCTAACCTAAGGCTAAATGCGGAAGATTAGCACTGATCCAGGACCTCCTCGAAGCAACAAATAAAAGAGAGTACAAATAATCGTAGAAATACAAGATAAATGAGAATAATTACATGCCAAAATAAAGTACAATCTCGAATGTCTTACATACACAAATCTGTAGGAAATAAAAAGTGTGACCCTAGGGAAAATCCACACGACAGAGCTCACTTCCTAGCCTTCATTCCTTTACCTGTAGAGGGGGAGTCGATGGGGTGAGTGACAAACTCAGTATGGGATGTTATACCTACCACTCAAGGATGCATGTCTATCAAATCAATGCACGTTTTAAAAATCAAAACCAATTTCAATGTTATTCATTTCTCTTCTTATTATCCATTTAAAACGGTTAATGGGGCTAACGATAAAATAAATATATATAGTGAAAATAGGCCCACATCAACAATGCTATTATAAAAATAGATATCCAGGTGTACAGTGAAAAGAGAGGTCACTCACGGATCCTCCGAACCACTCCAACACAGAAAGGCCGCGATAACACCAGGCAGGGCCTCATAGGGAGAAGAGAAAAGGTCAACCACCAGGAGGGACGAACCACTCAGCCCTGGGCCACCGGGACACGCGCTAGGGCACACCAGGAGGGACGAACCACTCAACCCTGGGCCCAAGGGGTCCACAAGGTGGACTTAACATACCGGGGTAGCAACGAACAGACACTGGCCAGGTCGGGTAACTGGGCGAGCATACCTTCGAGCCCATTCCGCCTATTCTCAGGGGGCGTACCCTACATTCCGCCTATTCTAAGGGGGCGTACCCTACATTCCACCTATTCTCAGGGGGCGTACCCTATCCAAACAAGTGTGGGGAGTACCACAACAACTGGGCAAAACCCCCTGATACTCCTAGCATAAGGGCCCAGCTAAGAGTGCCAGACGGTTATCTCCAGTATCAACTCCAATTGGCACAGCAGAAAACCAATGCATGAACAATACCAAATGCACGTATAAAACCAACTACATGCCAAATATGATAAATCTCAGGACAATTCTCAAATACACTACGTCGGCAAAGGCAAGTAAAACATGGCATCGAAATCTAATCGGCAGTGTAAATCAATGATAAAGTATATGTGCCACCATATGCAAAATAATTATGCCAGTAAAATGCCGACCTCAATACTAGTGGTATCCCACCAAAATAATATACGTGCATGTGCATATAGGTATAACGTAGTAAGTATAATAACTCATACCCCTGCGGCGAGTCCTCTATCTTCGGTAAACCGTGGCTCCTCAGGAATTGCTTCCAAATCAGCAAAATCCTCTGAATCTGAGAAACAACACAAGGAAGGAACCCCGTTAAGGTCCAATTCGGTCCAGAAACGATATAAATTACGATTCGGGGCGAAAACGGGCTAAAATGGCCCGAGTTGACTTTTGGTCAAAAAGTCAAAGTCAACGGTCAAAGTCAAAATCAACAGTCAAAGTCAAAGTCAAAGTCAACGGCAAAGTCAACGGTCAACCGTTGACTTTGACTGACCTAACCGGTTCGGGTTAGACCGGTTCGGGTCGGCCCTGGTTCGGGTCCAACCAACCCGATTCGAGTTGGTCCTGGTCGGATCGGTTTGACCCGAACCGACTCGTTCCAACTGGGCTCGGGCTAGACCCGGCCCAAACCCAAATCGGGTCGGACTAGGCTGGTTCGACCCATATTGGGCTGGGTTGGCCCAGCCTGGTGGGCTGGGTCAAACTTGGCCCAGAAGACCATAGGGTTTGGGCCCAGGTTGGCCAAACCCAATCGGGCCCAAGTCGGCCCAGGCACACCCCAACCCTGGGCCCGAGTCAACTCGGCCTTGGGCTGAGTCAACTCGGCCCAACACCCGAGTTGACTCAGCCCACCGTCGAGTTGACTCGACCGCCGACAACCACACGCCGGCGACACTCCGGCGACACGCTGGCGACCAACTCGCGTCGGAAAAACACGATTTCTTACCTGTTTTTCGCCGAAAATCGTTTCCAACGCGTTTCTAACCACTTTTCGAGTCGATCCCTGCCAAAAACATTAAGAATCGACCCCCAAAAATTCAGATCTAACGAAAACCTAAAACCCGAAACTTCTCGGGCAAAAATTGAGAGAAAGAGGGGTTACCTTCGAAAACGCCATTCACAAACGTTGATCTACTCTTCGAGACGAACGTTTTGACACAAAAAACGCAACGAACGGAGGTCATTCCGGCATCGGCGTCTTTCTCCCCCTCGCGACTCTCTCTCTCTCTCCTTTCTCTCTCTCTTCTCTGGTTGCTTTCTGAAAACCCTCGACAGATAAGGTTTCTTTTTGAAACCTTATCTTTTAATTTTTATTTTATTTATTTTATTAATTGTTTTATTTTTATTATTTTATTTTATATTAAATTTTTATATTAAATCTATTTCATTTATTATTTTACCTACTTCATTATTATTTTACCTACTTCTTTTTATTTTTATTTTAATTAATTGTTTTATTAACATTCTACAATTAATTACCTTTAATTGAACGTTCGTTTTCACGAGCTAAATTTATACCGTAAATTAGCGAAATTGATCCCAATTATTTACATTTAAAATTCGTAAAAAATTTACTCAAATTTTTACTACTAAAATTTGACGGGTTTTACAATAAGAGTACGATGGAGTTTGTTTCGTTAAAAATGTGATAGTTTTAAATTTGTTTTACTGACTAAAACAGTTAAACCTTGATTTTGTCAATGGACTCCGTGATTCAGAATTTCACTTAAATTAACTAATATTTTATATTTAATTAAATTTAACAAAAATATGATTCAACTTTAATTTTTATTAATGAATTTATTTATATATTTGTTTTAGATTTTTAATTGACACAACAGTGCCACGGCCACTGCGTCGGGAAGAAAACAAAGAAAAAGCCACCACTAGTCGCAAGCCACTTCCAAATTCCAAACTCGCAAACCGCCATCTCTCTCTCTCTCTCTCTCTCTCTCTCTCGGGTCTGACCTTCTCACTGTAATAACTTCTGGCAAAGCTTCAAAAAACCCCATTCTCTGACCTTGAATCACCTCTTGCTCCGTATCTAATTTGCGCGCAATTTCACTTGGTTTTTTTTTTTTTTTTTTTGGGTTCGTGTCAATGTGAGTGAGATGAATGACCAGAAGCTCCAAATCCTCAACTCTGTTGCTGCGAAAGGGAATTAAGAAGATTTGAACATTCTCTATCATGGCCATGCGCGTGTACCAAGTCTGGAAGGGAAGTAATGTGAGGTTCTTTTTGAATCGTCATCTCAATTTTATCTCTGAACTTGGTTGTCCTCTGGGTACTTCTCTGATTTGTTAGCTCATCACTGGGAATGATTTGATTCAGTCGTTTGTCTACTAAATTCTTATTTTGTTTCCCGATTTTGGACTTTAGGTTATACTACTTAAACTGTTTGTTTGTTACTGGGAAAATGGAAAATTGCCTTGAAAATGCAAACTTCGAGTTCCTTGTTTACATCTTTGTGGGTTTGCCAATGGAAAGATTCCGTACTTAAAGGTCCAATGGAGCTTAGAGTTTGATATTTGGCATCACAAAGTTAGAGATACTTAAAGCTTAGAGTTTTGATCTCTTACATTTTTTGGTGCTTGACTGTGATAGATGGAGGCTTGGAATTGTTTGTTTAAAATGATTTATAAGTTTGATCTGGATTGATTGTATTTCGTTCAATTTGGGGTTTTGGTTAATCATAACGATGTTAATCAAATTATCGGCTACTGAAATATATTAACAGAACCAATTAAATTTGTTTGTATATAAGAATTTAGTGCTTCAGCCTTTAGTTATACAGCTACTTGGGTTGGTAATCTTCCTCTGAAAACTTTTTTATCTGTTATGATTGTGCTTCACTGACTTTCATATTACATGTTCATTGACACATTTTGCTTCTGACGTCATGTGATTTTACCCTCCCCCCTCTTGCTCCCTCAGGCATTGATTTTTAATTTAAGATATATTTACTTTGCAGAAATTTATCCTTGGTGGGAGACTGATATTTGGGCCTGATACAAGGTCATTGTTTGTCACGTTGTTTCTGATCATTGTTCCAGTTATTATATTTTGTGTATTTGTTGCAAGGCATCTCCGACACAAATTTGAATCACAGAATGCAGGTTACGCAATTCTTGGGGTTGCAATTGTGTTTACTATTTATGTAAGTGCTCTTTATTTCTTGTGGTTGCAATAGTGTTTACTATCTATGTTAGCGCCTAAAGTTAGAAATGCAATTGGCAGTGGCATAACATAATTAAGAGTCTTAGTGATCGTAGAATGTAAAGAAATAAGTAGTAAAATGGTGTAGTTAAAGAAAAGCAGATGAAGTTTGGTGCAATCTTGTAAGAATTGAGTTCCAGAATATGTTTATCAAATGGTATTTAAGTTATATGAACCGTATGATTTGAAATCTTGGGTAAAGAAATAGTAGATTGTAAGTATAATGAGGATAATCAGATAGAGAAATTTTTTGGCTCTGAGATGATGTTTTGTTTTGATTTACTGGTAAGTTATTTGTGAGATCTGCAGTAATATAGTAACAAAATAATAACGATTGAATAATTTACAGTTATATCCTTTTCGATTGAGATGAATGTATATAAACTATATCTTGCTCAAAAAATTGTAAAAACTATATCTTCAAAGCCTTTATATCGCACAAAAAATGGCAACTTAAAAGTTAATTAAATGAAGACGACGAAACTGTCCTAGTTATATGTTCAATGCTAGCCCTGAAGGATGTTCTTATTAGAAGATAAAAGGCAACTTTGTTAAACTTTGATCAAGAAATCATATGCTCCTTGTAGTGGCTTAATATTCATTATTTTTCCCCAAAAAAAATTGAATACTTAATTTTTTTAATTGATTTTTTGTAGGTGTTGGTGCTTCTTTCTCTTACATCAGCGCGGGACCCAGGAATTATTCCACCGAATTCACATCCACCAGAGGAAGAATTTCGTTATAACTGTTCTGCTTCAGCCGATATTGGAGGAAGACAGACAACAAGCCTTCAATTTCCTCGCACAAAAGAAGTGACAGTTAATGGCCTTCCTGTCAGAGTAAAGTATTGCGATACATGTATGCTATATCGTCCTCCCCGCTGTTCTCACTGCTCCATTTGCAACAATTGTGTGGAGCGTTTTGATCACCACTGCCCTTGGGTGGGTCAATGCATTGGACTGGTATGGATAATATATAGTTTGTGTCTTAGATATGAGCAATTTCCTTTATATTATCTTTGGCTCTTTTTTGTTTTAGATCTCACTTAATCAAATTCTGACTGACTTTTTACATATGCAGCGGAATTATCGATTCTTTTTTATGTTTGTTTCTTCTTCCACCCTTCTCTGCATCTACGTTTTTGCATTGTCCGCTTATTACATCAAGGTGTTGATGGTTGATAATAAGAGCACGGTCTGGAAGGCAATGAAAGAATCTCTTGCATCTGTGATATTGATGGCTTACTGTTTTATCTCTCTATGGTTTGTGGGTGGGCTCACCGGCTTCCATTTGTACCTAATCGGAAAAAACCAGGTTAGGATCTTTTTTGTTCATTGGTAGTATTATAGCATGGATAATCTTTGTTAGTTGCTTAGGAGAGGAGAAAAAAATTTGGTTGATTTTTCGGTCTGCAAAGTTTTTTCAACTCTGTTTTTGGCTAGTTTAACGCCAAACGTGACAAGTTCATATGGAGTTATTTTTTTCTTTTTATGGTGACGAAATGTTGAAAATCTCTTTTACTTCTATCTAAAAGAAGAAAAAACTACTAGAGAACTAAATGAGAGCATTGTGCTTGTTACTACATTAATGGTTTTATGATTGAAAGTGACAAATGTTTCTTCTCCTACTCTCTTCTATTTTATCTTCTTCTTTCTATTAATATATTTTGTTTATTATTTAAGAAAAACGTGGGAAAGCGCTTCGTGGCCACGTGTTATAAATATATTGGTCAGAGAGTGGACGGTAAAATTTGATTTTGCGCATAATGTGACAGCAGCAGTCAACTTATTGCTGTGATTATTTTAGTTTTTTTTTTACTTTGGCTGCTCTTAATACTTTCTTGGTTTGAGTGGTGTAGAAATGTAAATTTACTTGGTAGGCATTTGGCATTTGGCATTTGGCATTAAAAAATAGAGCCATCGAAGAACAATTTCCGAGCTTTTGCTCAAGACGAAGTACAAAGACCTACTGGTCCTCCGCCTGTGTCAAGTAATGTGGGACATGAATCCGATGATTTGGGTGGCGAACAGAGGTCGAAAGTGGCAGATGATCTTGAGATTGGTGAAGACTTGTTGAAGATCTCACAGAGACGAAATATCGAAGAACTCGATGGGGACATACGAAATAGAGGAAGCAATGGCCCTCCCCTTAATACCTCAGAGGCAGACTCTGTTCTCGGCTCTGATCATCGAGCCCCCACCGTTCGATCCGACACTAGACATTCAAGTTTGGGAAGGAGAAGCGGGAGCTGGGAAATCGCGCAGGAGGTTCTGGCAAACTCGAACGTCACCGAAAGCAGAAGCTACGCATCGGCAAGGCAATGATTTGATAGATTAGGAAATGGCTCAGAGGGAGTAGATAGAATTGATTCCCATCTTGCCTAAAAAACTTCATATTTCTTTCTTTCTGGTGTGTTATGTAATTGGTTGAGATGGTAGGGATATACTGTATTTGATTTTTTATTGTAAGATTTTCTGCTATTGTGAATTCAATTCTTTAGGCTGGCTTTCTTCATTCTTCTGAGTTTAAGCTATTATTTTGCAACTTCACTCTTGATCAGCCTTCAACCCTTTGCAATTTTTCAAAGACATAGGTCCATGATCAATTAGATTGAAAAAAAAAAATATCACGGGTTTACAGGATTGAGTTACATCTACGTATTACATTCTATACGTGGTTAATAATCCTAGTTCACTATTGTGTTTGGCATTTGGCATTTGGCATTTGGCATTTGGCATTTGGCATTTGGCATTT
The DNA here is from genome assembly GCA_022432975.1 of Begonia masoniana. Taxonomy (NCBI): domain Eukaryota; kingdom Viridiplantae; phylum Streptophyta; class Magnoliopsida; order Cucurbitales; family Begoniaceae; genus Begonia; species Begonia masoniana. The sequence continues at coordinate 24,392,475 of CM039502.1, forward strand.
GGCATTTGGCATTTGGCATTTGGCATTTGGCATTTGGCATTTGGCATTTGGCATTTGGCATTTGGCATTTGGCATTTGGCATTTGGCATTTGGCATTTGGCATTTGGCATTTGGCATTTGGCATTTGGCATTTGGCATTTGGCATTTGGCATTTGGCATTTGGCATTTGGCATTTGGCATTTGGCATTTGGCATTTGGCATTTGGCATTTGGCATTTGGCATTTGGCATTTGGCATTTGGCATTTGGCATTTGGCATTTGGCATTTGGCATTTGGCATTTGGCATTTGGCATTTGGCATTTGGCATTTGGCATTTGGCATTTGGCATTTGGCATTTGGCATTTGGCATTTGGCATTTGGCATTTGGCATTTGGCATTTGGCATTTGGCATTTGGCATTTGGCATTTGGCATTTGGCATTTGGCATTTGGCATTTGGCATTTGGCATTTGTGGAGTGATGTTTTTATTCAAACTCCATGATGTGTAAATGTTGATAGTACTAAAAAAGAGGTTTGTCTTCAGACTACTATGAAAATTTCCGTTACAAAGGGGACAACAGGATCAATGTATACAATATGGGTTTGGCATTTGGCATTTGGCATTTGGCATTTGGCATTTGGCATTTGGCATTTGGCATTTGGCATTTGGCATTTGGCATTTGGCATTTGGCATTTGGCATTTGGCATTTGGCATTTGGCATTTGGCATTTGGCATTTGGCATTTGGCATTTGGCATTTGGCATTTGGCATTTGGCATTTGGCATTTGGCATTTGGCATTTGGCATTTGGCATTTGGCATTTGGCATTTGGCATTTGGCATTTGGCATTTGGCATTTGGCATTTGGCATTTGGCATTTGGCATTTGGCATTTGGCATTTGGCATTTGGCATTTGGCATTTGGCATTTGGCATTTGGCATTTGGCATTTGGCATTTGGCATTTGGCATTTGGCATTTGGCATTTGGCATTTGGCATTTGGCATTTGGCATTTGGCATTTGGCATTTGGCATTTGGCATTTGGCATTTGGCATTTGGCATTTGGCATTTGGCATTTGGCATTTGGCATTTGGCATTTGGCATTTGGCAAACTCGAACGTCACGAAAGCAGAAGCTACGCATCGGCAAGGCAATGATTTGATAGATTTAGGAAATGGCTCAGAGGGAGTAGATAGAATTGATTCCCATCTTGCCTAAAAAACTTCATATTTCTTTCTTTCTGGTGTGTTTTGTAATTGGTTGAGATGGTAGGGATATACTGTATTTGATTTTTTATTGTAAGATTTTCTGCTATTGTGAATTCAATTCTTTAGGCTGGCTTTCTTCATTCTTCTGAGTTTAAGCTATTATTTTGCAACTTCACTCTTGATCAGCCTTCAACCCTTTGCAATTTTTCAAAGACATAGGTCCATGATCAATTAGATTGAAAAAAAAAAATATCACGGGTTTACAGGATTGAGTTACATCTACGTATTACATTCTATAACGTGGTTAATAATCCTAGTTACACTATGTGTTTTTAAAATATTCAATTGTACAAAAACTTACATTCTATAACGTGGTTAATAATCCTAGTTACACTATATGTGTTTTTAAAATATTCAATTGTACAAAAACGAAAAAAAAAAAAAAAATTAATTATTAAATGACATCAAAATAAATAAGACTCAAAATAATCACACAATAAACGGGAGTTTATTTACTCCCACTATAGCAGAAAACCCTAAACCCTCTCAACCTCTGATTGCTCGCCAACGATTTGTACCAAATCGACAGCCAGCCTCTCCTCATAATCGCATTGTGACACTTTGCAAGTGATTTGCTCAGATTTTGTGAACCCTAAGGTAAGCTCAATATTATTTGATTTGTGTTGATTCGTTAATAGGTGATAATGAAGATTTAAATCTCAACATGGACGATGATTCATACTCGGGACTTATCTATTGTGAACATCGTGCATTTGAAAGTAGATGCATAAATAAAGGTGCGTTCGACTTGGGTAACTCTAGACGATGAGCTCTGTTCTTTATACCTCTCAGATGACAACGAGTGTGAAAGTTTACAGGTACGAGAACCGTGTTCATTTGGCCTATCTTTGGGAAAGAAATATAATTCTTTGAAAGCCGTTAGAGAAAAAAATAGTGGAGTACTCCACGAAGAATGAGTACGACGTCAAATTCATTAAAAGTAAATCCTATCGACAGATGGTGATGTGTGATGCAGGATGCAACTTGCGAATGCATGCACCAAAGATGCAATAAAATTAAGATTCCAAATAAAGAGTTTGAACGATGTGCACACCTATGCACAAAAGACGAAAAACTGACATATTTCGGCCAAATGGATGGCAACTCAGTAGATTTGCGAGAAATTGGGCCACCGATAATAAAGCAGCAAGCAAGTAGGCCGAGAAAAAAAAAAGAGTGAGAGACATCGATGAGCTTCAATGTAACACCCGGTTTTACGAGTTTTTGAATTTTCGCACAATGGCATTTTTTGTAAATAATTGAAATATGTCCGTTTTGCGAATTGAGAGTTCTAATGGAATCCTTATAATTAATATGAATTTTAAGAGAAATATAGAAATTTAGAAATCAAAATCGAAAGTATTATGCCCGAACTTCCGTTTTTGACCCTATAGTGGTTTAATTCGTATAAATAGCAAATTAAATCCGTTTGATGAACGAAAAGTTTTATTAGAGTCCTAGTAATTAGTCGGAATTATTGGTGAAATAAGAAAATTTTGGAGAGACCGAACCGATAGTCGAACAATGAAATAAACGGAAAGTTGAATGGAGGGGCAAACTTGTCATTTGACAAATCAATTTTTAACTTAAATCGCAAATACCCCTTTCTTCCCAACACTTACGTTATTTTTCCTCTCCTCAACCCTCAACGGCGATTTTTCTCTCCTCCACGGTGGTTCAACATTTCCTCCTCTGATCTTCGACGTTTCTTCTCCGAAATCACTCCTTAGGTAAGGTTTTATAGTTTTGGAAGGTTTATTTCTGGTTTTTAGAGGTTTAAACGGTTAGGGTTTCGTTAGGTTTTCGTGAAATTAGTCGGGTTATGTTAGAAATAGTTAGGTATCGTTGTATTTACGATTATTGAGCGTTATTGGTCGAAATAATGGATGCGTTTGGTGTTAGGTTAGAAAAATCAGGTTTAAAGCTTAAGGAAAGCTCCATTAATGGAGTCTTTTTATTTGTGAGCTTAAATTGCTCGACAAAATGCCCGAGAGAGGTTAATTAGAATTTTAAGAAATTTCCTTTAGTTAGGAGTTTCGTTAGTTTACGAAATTTCATAGTTTATGCTCGATTTTAACAATGAATGTTATGGATTGTTCTAGGTGACAAAGCTTGAAATGAAGAGCTTGGTGTGCAAAGGACGCGAGGTAAGTTTTCGTGACTTACTTTGGCCGATTTGGCCTACACCATAAGATTATGTTGATTGAGGAATTTGGAGATGTTTGATGTGTTGGGTAATAGGTTGGGTAGTTAGTTATAGTTAAATTGTTGTATGTCTAAGTTTGTTGCTTGTTTATGCTTTGGTTTTATTTACGGCATCGTACTTGTTCATGCATCATAGTTTTATAAAAAAACACGAAAAAGAAATTTCCATGCACGTTTTCATGAAAAGGAAAAGGATAACGAAAAGGTAAAATGTATGTAATTATGGTCAATGGAACTTGCAGCGGAAATCGTTTAAGCAAAAGTAGAATTAGACAAAGCCATAAAACAACGTTAAAATAATCGTTGGAAATATTAAGAAGTAATCGGCCAATGGAAAATAGAAGTTTAAATTGAAATACTTGAGATGTCACGGAGGTCAGACGAATTTGCCGATTAATAAAGTCAACGGAAGAAGCAGAAACAGAAAATAGAAGGTTTCTGCCGATGACGTCAGCCAAATGAAAAAAAAACAAAGACATCTCTCGGTAGACTATATCTACCGGTGACGTCAACCGGATAAATCAATTATCCAACATCAACCGATCGCAACGACAAAATATACTCTACATCTTTCGATGACGTCAGCCAGATGATTTCCTTCATCCGATCGACTTTGCTCTACATCTACCGATGACTAAACGACAAAAGTCCTCCTACATCTACCGATGACGTCAGCGCGCATCTGCCGATGAGTTTACTGAGACATCATCCGATAGACTCAAACCTACACCTTCTGATTGAGTAAACTGCATACGCCGATCACTAAACGACAAACTCTCTACTTATATCTTTCGATAGACACATAACTATAACCCGACATCTACCGATAGACTTCATCTACCGATAGTGAACAAAACAACATCCTCCGATAAAACAAACTACATATACCGATCACTAAACGATAAATTTTGTTCTATATCATCCGATGGCTTCCACTGAAGACATCTTCCGATAGACAACAGAACAACAACTCAACCTCTGTCGATAGACTTCATCTACGATAGAGAACAGAACCACATCTCATCTACTCCTTGGTATACAAACACGACTCTAACTACAGAAAAGAATTTACTTACTTCACTGAAACCATTCAAAAATATTTCAAACTATTACAATACTAAAAATCCAGTGAGTGCCAACATTAAACCCCAACAGAATACTATTAACAGGAAAATCTCGAAATTGTATTCAAAACATTGAAATCACTACTGTCGTGAAAACTCAATATACTTAAATTGAAACACTGTCAACTAAACTTTCACATTAACAGACATCAGTTAATCCGCCTCATCAGTATACCAGTTCGAGACAGAGAAGTGCTCCTCCAACCCCATCTATTCGTCAGTAAACTCAGGGAATTCACCTGCAGTATCCTCAACACCTACATCACAAAACTCATTTATTAGCCTAATGCTAAGTAAGTAAAGCAATAATGAAATGGTATGCTGAAACTTAAATCCTGAATATGCAGTTTCTACTTTCTCATCTCAGTTGCACATCGTTTGTTTACTGATCAGATCCCTTGATTTCCTTGGGAGTGGGATCAATTCTCCCAATGTCATACATCCTCTACATCAGTTAAGGGGTGGATGAAGTCCCTTAATAGCTATTCTGATCCCTCGGTTCCCTTGGGAGTGGGATCAGTTCTCCCAATGTCATAAATCCTCTTCATCAGTTAAGGGGTGGATTAGTTCCCTTAACCGCCAATGCATTTCAATCTGTACTCGCCTTTCATAATGATGCATGAAAGTTCATTTTCGTATTCTTTCAAAAACATGATGCATAACATACAAAAAAAAAATACTCAAACATACATAAACCTACTGTTTTGTGATGCAGGCCCGAGGGCACACACAATACTTCACTTACCTGGCTTCACCGAGAGTTCCTGGTGGTAGGATATTCCAAGAGCTGGCTCACCTAATACATAAGCACAACATTACTAAACTTCATTCTAAACATTAGGAAATCTAAAGGGCTAGTTCTAAGGGTTCTGTTCTTCGCCATTCCCGATTTATCGCTAAACCCCAAATCCCATCCCTCACTTTCTGTACTTCCAAAATGCACACATAGCCATCCACCAGTTATCTAGACACTATAAACAGCAAGTAATCGAATCAAAACTCACCTTGGTTGGAGGGGAATCGCCTAGGGGGAATCCGTCGAGCTGAGAGGTAAAAAGAAATGAAACAGTGGCGGCTACTCACACTGGACTCTTCCTTAAATATGTTATCCACTATGTAGAAATTCTAATTACCGTCATGCCCTCGCCTGAACATTTATTAACCTAATCAATAACTCCCCCAACCTTTCTATAAAAGTACATCATAAATAATAAATTAAATTTTGGTTCAATGGAACCGGGTGCTACAATCTACCCTCCTTAAAAGAATTTTGTCCTCAAAATTCAGTGCCTGAATAGTTCTGGATATTGGTCCATCATGTCCTGCTGGCGCTCCCAAGTTGTCTCCTCAATATTCTGGTTATGCCATAAGACTTTTACCAGTGGAACTTCTTTGTTGCGTAATACCTTTACTGCATAATCTAAGATTTTTACTGGTTTCTCCTCATAAGTAAGAGTAGGAAGGACTTCAATGTTCTGCTGTTCCACAATCTGTGATGAATCTCGTACACACTTCTTCAACATAGAAACATGGAACACACTGTGTATCCCTTCCATAGAATTCGGTAGCTACAACTGATAGGCTGTTCTCCCAACTCTCTTCAGAATAGTGAACGGTCCAATAAATCTGGGGTTCAACTTGCCTCTCTTTCCAAATCTCGCGACTCCTTTGAAAGGTGACACCTTAAGGAAAACTTTATTACCAACATCAAATTCTAATTCTCTTCGTCTTTTGTCTGTATAGCTTTTCTGCCGGCTTTGAGCTGTTAAGATTCTTTGTCAGATAAGAGCAATCTTCTCCACTGTCTGCTGCACAATGTCAGGACCTATCAGTTTGTGCTTCTCTAACCTCATCCCAATATAATGGAGATCTGCACTTTCGTCCATATAATGCCTCGTATGGTGCCATGCCTATTGTTGCTTGAAAACTGTTATTATAAGAGAATTCAACCAATGGTAAATTCTTACTCCAAGAACCCTGAAATTCCAGTACACATGCACGAAGCATATCCTCCAACGTTTGGATAGTTCTCTCGGATTGTCCATCAGTTTGAGGATGAAAGGCTGTGCTAAAACTAAGCTGTGTTCCCATAGCCTTGTGCAAACTTTTCCAAAACTTAGATGTAAATCTGGAGTCTCGGTCTGAAACTATGGTGCTTGGAACTCCATGCAGTCTAACAACTTCGTGCACATACAACTCAGCCAATTGATCCATCGAGTATGTTATCTTTATTGGCAGAAAGTGAGCTGATTTGGTTAAACGATCAACTATTACCCAAATTGCATCGTGACCTTTTGCTGTTCTAGGTAATCCTATAACAAAATCCATAGTTATTTGTTCCCATTTCCATTCGGAAACTGGTAAAGGTTGCAATGTTCCAGCAGGCCTCTGATGTTCAGTCTTGACTTGCTGGCAGACCAGACATGACTCCACGTACTCCGCCACACTTCTCTTCATACCTGGCCACCAATAATGTTGCTTGAGATCTCGGTACATTTTCGTACCTCCAGGATGAACAGAAAGTCTGGAGGAATGTGCCTCAGATAGGATTTCTTTTCTAAATTCGGTATCAACCGGAACAAACCATCTATTTCGAAACTTGAGAATTCCATTAGCTGAGCAGTTGAAATCCAACTCGTCAGTAGAATCTATGCACAACTTATACTTATTGCATTCGGTGTCATTAATTTAAACTTCCTTTATTTTCTCCAAAATAGTTGGCCTCAAAGATATGGCCGAAAGCATGGCTGACACACTAGACACCACCTCCAGGTTAAATCTTTGGAATTCTATCTCTAAAGCTATCGGTATTTCTAGAATCAATGCAGACACTGAAGGAGTCACTCTACTCAAAGCATCAGCCACTATATTCGTCTTGCCAGGGTGGTACTTAATCTCGAAATCGTAATCTTTGACAAACTTTAGCCACCTACGTTGCCTCATATTCAATTCCTTTTGCGTAAAAATGTATTTCAGACTCTTATGATCCGAAAATATCTCACAGGTTTGTCCATACAGGTAGTGCCTCCAAATCTTTAATGCAAAAACCACAGCAGTTAATTCTAAGTCATGTGTAGGGTAATTCTTCTCATGCACTTTTAACTGCCTAGAAGCATAAGCTATAACCTTTCCACCTTGCATCAAAACACAACCAAGTCCAACTTTGGATGCATCACAATATATGCTGAACTTACCATTAACAACAGGAAGGGTCAGAATTGGAGCATTGGTTAGTTTCTGCTTCAAGGTCTGGAAATTAGATTCACATTTATCAGTCCAATTATACTTCACATTTTTCCTTGTTAACATAGTAAGGGGCGTGACAATCTTTGAAAATGCCTCGATGAATTTTCTATAATATCCTGCTAATCCAAGGAAACTTCGGATATCAGTGGCATTCTTCGGTTGGGGCCATTCCTTAACAGCTTGAACCTTGGCTGGATCAACAGATATCCCATCTCCAGAGATCACATGACCAAGAAAGTGAACTCTGTCCAACCAAAACTCACACTTAGAAAATTTGGCATAAAGTTGGTGCTGCCTCAGCAATCCTAACACCAAGTTTAGGTGTCCTGCATGCTCCTCCTTAGTTTTAGAATAGATTAGAATGTCATCTATGAATACAATGACAAACTTGTCCAAATACTCGTGAAACACCCTATTCATAAGATCCATGAAGGCTGCTGGCGCATTTGTCAAACCAAAAGACATAACCAAAAACTCATAATGTCCATACCTTGTGCGAAAGGCAGTCTTTGGGATATCTTCAGATTTAACCTTCAACTGGTAATAACCGGACCTAAGGTCAATTTTAGAGAAAACTCTTGCACCCTTAAGCTGATCAAATAAATCATGAATCCTCGGCAGTGGATACTTATTCTTGACAGTTAGCTTATTCAACTCTCTATAATCTATGCACATACGCATTGATCCATCTTTCTTTTTGACAAAAAGGACAGGTGCACCCCATGGTGAAAAGCTAGGGCGTATGAACCCCTTCTCCAACAAATCCTCTAACTGTTTCTTCAATTCTTTAAGTTCTGTTGGTGCTAGTCTATATGGATTTTTAGACACAGGCTCGGCGCCGGGGTAAACATCTACCACAAACTCAATTTCCCTATCTGGTGGCAAGTCAGGAAGGTCATCTAGAAATACTTCTGGAAAATCCTGGACAACTAAAACATTTTTGGGGATTGATTCTTCTACTAGCTGCGTGTCTAAGACATTGGCCAAAAAGAACAAATACTCTCTGCATGGGGAGGGTCTACAATCGGCAGAAGTCATCACAGTCATTTCCTTACTCCTCTTCAGAGCTCGGAAGGTATGGTTCAAACCACTAGGGGGTTGAAAACTAACAATTCCAGTCCTACAATCTATTGTGGCGTAATGCTTAAACAACCAATCCATTCCTAGGATCACATCAAATCCTGTTATGTCCATAACAATGAGATCAGCAAGCAAATTCATGTTCCCTACTAACACCACACTATCAGGCATCATTTGATTGGAGTGCATGTGCTCACCAGAAGGTAATGCTACATTAAACACATGCTCAGAATGAGTAAACCATACATCTAACTTATTCGCAAATGCAGAGGCTATAAAAGAATGAGTTGCGCCTGAATCTATCAAAGTAAAAGCAGGTATAGAGTTAATCAATATAGTACCTGACACTACAACAGGCTGGTCCTCATCACCTGACTCCATCATGGAGAATATTCTTGGCTTAATCTTAGCAGGGCCACCCTTCAAAGCTGGGCAGTCTCTGTTAACATGACCAACCTTGTTGCAATGAAAACATCGAACGACCCGGGGCTTTGGGCAATCATTGTACAAGTGTCCAATCTCTTCATAGTTAAAACACTCGTCCCAAATCTACACTCGCCCGGGTGATTCTTCAAACACTTTGGGCACTGAGGAAACGTCTTGGTATCTGGTACTTTCTTCCTTATCCCTTGGCTGTGCTGGCCTTCATTGGGCCTCTTCACTCCTCTCTGCGGTTGTGGTTGAACAAACTTTCTCGGGGTTTCCTTTAATCCAGCATATTTCAATTCAGCTTCTTCTACCTCTAATGCTGTGGACACAACATCACTGAAGGGCAAACCTTTATAACCCGAAAACTTGACCCCTCTGTACATTTCTGGTTTCAGTCCATTCATGAATTGAAACACCTTACTTCATTTCGGTGAACAAGGTGTCCAGCGAACCTGGATAGAGACTCGAATTGTCTAACGTATTCTGCCACAGACCCTGTCTGCTTCAAGTTCAAAAACTCTACCTTCTTTGCTACCTGGACTGTGCTATTAAAATATTTCTCATAGAAGATATCCTTAAACTGTGACCAAGTCATAGTCAGAATGTCAGTGGTGGTCTTAATTGTCTCCCACCAAAGCTGGGTGTCTCCAGCAAAATGAAATGTCGCCAGGGTGACCTTGTCTTCTTCTCCGACGTTGGCACATCGGAGCATGCTTTCAATCTTCCTCAACCACTCTTCGGCAACAATCGGGTTAGATGATTTTCCATCAAACGTGGGCGGCTGAAGCCTTCGGAATCGGTCTTCTGAATGGTCATTGCTAGAACCTGAGTTGGCACTCCCCTGTACCTCTCGGTTCAGTAACACCCCCAACTGATTGGACTGCTGACGCACTAAGTCTGTTTGCTGACGTACCAAGTCTGTTAGTTGTCTAATAACACTAGGTTCCTCCTTACTCCTCAAGTTTGGCATTTCCCTCGGTATCCTAGGTCTTCCTAGGCGTCTGGCCATTAAACTGACTTCCTGTACAAGGTTAACTATGTTCATAAATATCTAATTACTGAGGCTAACATAAACACTTACAGTTGTTGGAGTACTTCCATGCGACGATTGGCACTGATGAGTAATCTTTTGAACGGTTTAACTGAATGTCTCTGATACCATACTGTAACGCCCCGAGTTATCTGAACCCGGTTAGTCACACAATGCCCGTACATGATTAAAAATTTCAACCATATATATTTTTTTTTAATTTGCAGCAGAAATCGTTTAAGCAAAAGTAGAATTAGACAAAGCCACAAAACAACGTTAAAATAATCGTTGAAAATATTAAGAAGTAATCGGCCAATGGAAAATAGAAGTTTAAATTGAAATACTTGAGATGTCACAGAGGTCAGACGGATCTGCTGATTAATAAAGTCAACGGAAGAAGCAGAAATAGAAAATAGAAGGCTTCTGCCGATGACGTCAGCCAAATGAAAAAAAAACAAAGACATCTCTCGGTAGACTGTATCTACCGGTGACGTCAATCGGATAAATCAATTATCCAACATCAACCGATCGCAACGACAAAATACACTCTACATCTTCCGATGACGTCAGCCAAATGATTTCCTTCATCCGATCGACTTTGCTCTACATCTACCGATGACTAAACGACAAAAGTCCTCCTACATCTACCGATGACGTCAGCGCGCATCTGCCGATGAGTTTACTGAGACATCATCTGATAGACTCAAACCTACACCTTCCGATTGAGTAAATTGCATACGCCGATCACTAAACGACAAACTCTCTACTTATATCTTCCGATAGACACATAACTATAACCCGACATCTACCGATAGACTTCATCTACCGATAGTGAACAAAACAACATCCTCCGATAAAACAAACTACATATACCGATCACTAAACGACAAATTTCGTTCTATATCATCCGATGGCTTCCACTGAAGACATCTTCCGATAGACAACAGAACAACAACTCAACCTCTGTCGATAGACTTCATCTACGATAGAGAACAGAACCACATCTCATCTACTCCTTGGTATACAAACACGACTCTAACTACAGAAAAGAATTTACTCACTTCACTGAAACCATTCAAAAACTTTTCAAACCATTGCAATACTAAAAATCCAGTGAGTGCCAACATTAAACCCCAACAGAATACTATTAACAGGAAAATCTCGAAATTGTATTCAAAACATTGAAATCAGTACTGTCGTGAAAACTCAATATACTTAAATTGAAACACTATCAACTAAACTTTCACATTAACAGACATCAGTTAATCCGCCTCATCAGTATACCAGTTCGAGACAGAGAAGTGCTCCTCCAACCCCATCTATTCGTCAGTAAACTCAGGGAATTCACCTGCAGTATCCTCAACACCTACATCACAAAACTCATCTATTAGCCTAATGCTAAGTAAGTAAAGCAATAATGAAATGGTATGCTGAAACTTAAATCCTGAATATGCAGTTTCTACTTTCTCATCTCAGTTGCACATCGTTTGTTTACTGATCAGATCCCTTGATTCCCTTGGGAGTGAGATCAATTCTCCCAATGTCATACATCCTCTTCATCAGTTAAGGGGTGGATAAAGTCCCTTAATAGCTATTCTGATCCCTCGGTTCCCTTGGGAGTGAGATCAGTTCTCCCAATGTCATAAATCCTCTTCATCAGTTAAGGGGTTGATTAGTTCCCTTAACCGCCAATGCATTTCAATCTGTACTCGCCTTTCATAATGATGCATGAAAGTTCATTTTCGTATTCTTTCAAAAACATGATGCATAACATACAAAAAAAAATACTCTAACATACATAAACCTACTGTTTTGTGATGTAGGTCCGAGGGCACACACAATACTTCACTTACCTGGCTTCACCGAGAGTTCCTGGTGGTAGGATATTCCAAGAGCTGGCTCACCTAATACATAAGCACAGCATTACTAAACCTCATTCTAAACATTAGGAAATCTAAAGGGCTAGTTCTAAGGGTTCTGTTCTTCGCCATTCTCGATTTATCGCTAAACCCCAAATCCCATCCCTCACTCTCTGTACTTCCAAAATGCACACATAGCCATCCACCAGTTATCTAGACACTATAAACAGCAAGTAATCGAATCAAAACTCACCTTGGTTGGAGGGGAATCGCCTAGGGGGAATCCATCGAGCTGAGAGGTAAAAAGAAATGAAACAGTGGCGGCTACTCACACTGGACTCTTCCTTAAATACGTTATCCACTATGTAGAAATTCTAATTACCGTCATGCCCTCGCCTGAACATTTATTAACCTAATCAATAACTCCCCCAACCCTTCTATAAAAGTACAACATAAATAATAAATTAAATTTTGGTTCAATGGATTCGGGTGCTACACCACCATATTAGGATATGACTCAATCTTCAAAGCCACCAATCTATTGGAAATGCCTACTCGAAGACCCTGTTCAAACCTCTAGGCCTTTGCAGCTTCATCAGGAATAAACTAGCCTGCATATCTGGCCAACTTCTCAAATTTGGTCTGATAGTCCAGAACTGTCATGTTTTTCTCGATCAACTCCAGAAATTCTTTTGCTTTTGCTTGCCGAACGTACTTGGAAAAGAATCTTTCTAGAAAGACGTTCTCAAACTGATCCTAAGTACATTGATCTCCTAAGGATGTCTTCGTTTGATCCCCAATCTATCAATTTTATCGTCAAGTTGATTCACAGCAAACTTGACTTTAAAATCCTCCGGTACTCCCAACATATCAAACTTTTTCTTTAACTGTCTTAACCACTCCTCAGCAATGGCTAGATTGCTTTCTCCCATAAATACTGGAGGTTTGGCCTTTCAAAACCTCTCCAAAGTTTTAATCTTCAAAGAGTCTGTGCTTTCCACTCTTTCATTGCTATGTGGAGCAATGTTTCTATTCACAATATCAGCTAAGGCAGTGATAGTCCTCCTCATCTCAGCTATATCATCAGTTGGGCTATCGATTATGTTGGTAGAATCTCCTTTTTCCATCTACAAGAATTCATTTATATTTATCAGATAAACGTTCACTATCAAGGCAATATTAGAGGCATTCTAAACATAGTTACTAACCCTCCCAACTAATTAGAACTATGATGTATAGCTCTGATACCAAGCTGTTAAGACCCGACCCGACGATTAGAATTCTACCATGTAATTCAAATTCTGAATTGATGTCCATGTGTTGGTGATCAAACATACCTTTTGTGATGTTGAACAAAAATAGTTATTCAACTTGATTTTTTCTTTGAGAAAAATCTTTCGAATATCTTGTGCAACTGTTCTTCTAGATGGCATAATAAATTTAGAATTTAAACACAAATAAAAAATTCCACTGCATTTTATGCCCAAATCATATTATCTTTAATTAAATATCATTCAAGTCAGAATACAGAAGCCTAAGTTTCCCTTAAACCAATATCTGTACCCAAGAGAATAAGAGGTTGATGTTAGTGACTCTGTAACTGGGATTCGTATCACACAAATTCCACTGCATTTTATGCCCAAATCATATTATCTTTAATGAAATATCATTCAAGTCAGAATACAGAAGCCTAAGTTTCCCTTAAACCAATATCCATACCCAAGAGAATAAGAGGTTGATGTTAATGACTCTGTAATTGGGATTCGTATCACACAAAGCAACATTGAATTGGCTTGACCACGTAGAAATGGAAAGGAAACCATAAAATAATTCAGGGAATCCATACCTTCAAGAAGCGGCCTCTTCTGTTCTCCCCAATGTCAAAATAAAATACCTATAGGAGAAAAAAGAACAGGAGATTCAAAAATTAAATAGAAGCTAAGGTGATACAAAAAGACAGAGGGCAAGAAATTTATATATCATACCATAGAATCGAGCTACAATACTTTGGAGAGCAGTCACCACTCTAGCTCCGATTTTAGGGCTCCTGAAGTAGAGAGTGTCCACTGTCCAGACTCGATAGAGAGACGAGAGTCGGAAAGGGCTTCAGACTTCAGAGAACAGTTACCACTCCAGCTCCTATTTCAGGGCTCTTGAAGTAGAGAGTGTCCAGACTCGAAAGAGAGACGAGAGTCGGGAAGGGCTTCAGAGTCAGGACAACTCTGAACTTTAGAGTCTGAAGAGAGATTCGAGAGAGAGATGGGAGTCGGGAACTGGAAGGGCTTCAGAGTTCAGACTTCAAAGTCGGGCGGGAGTCAAGACTACTCTGCTGAGTGCTGAACCAGTAAAGCCAAACTTATTTATCCGACCCATGGGTCAGATAACCCGTTTCTACCAAGCCGACCCATGGGTTGGTACTTGTTAGTGATTTTTTACACTCTAACACAAGTGTACGTGTCGCTAACGAAGTAATAAAGTAAGTAAAAGTTGATCCCACGAGGATATTTTTAATTAAATTAATCTTGGTATAAATTTCTATAAAATAAAGATGAAAATATTGAAATTAAATAAATAGTAAGAAATGATGAACTAAAATTACTCGAAATTAAATAAGACTAAAAATAAAAATGATTTAAAAAGGTAATTATGGGAAAAGTCTTGGTTAGGGTTGATTTCCTCATTACATGCAATTTACTCTTAATGATACAGCAATGCTACAGCATTAGTCATATAACAGCAATAATTCATAATACTTCTAGGGTTCCGTCAAATTGCCTAGATAAATTCGTTTCAGAATTTTCTTTTCGACTTTGAAAAGACAAAAACTTAATCTGAATTTTTCGTGTAAAACTATTTTTAACGTCAAATAAATTAATGTTAGCTACTTTGCAACAATTTTAACTTATTCAATTACTCATGCATCTCTAATTCCTATTTATCTATCGATACAATAGGAATATGTAAAATCAATTTGTCTATCGACACAATTTGAATTATGCAATCAAAATCATGAACAATCGTTCATAGAAAAATACATAGCATTCATAAATCAAAATAAACACATGTAAAGAGTACTATCTTGCCTAACCAAGATTAAAAAGAACTAACCTAGAATCATAATAATAAAAACTAAATTAATAATATTCATCAAAGAAAAAATAAGATCGAATAATGGGAGTCTTGGCTAGGAGCGATTTCTTCGTTACTTGTATTTTACTACTGATGTTCTAGAGTGTTGCAGCATTATCCATGAACAACAAGAATAAAAATATTTATAGGTTTCGTTCGAATTGCCTATGTAAATCCAATTTAGAATTTCTCTCGACTTTGAAAGAAGGTAACTAACATTGAATTTCTATAAACCCTATTCTTAATGCCAATTGAATTAACGTTAACTACTTTGCAACTAATTAATCCAATCAATCATTCGTGCATCTTAACATTTATATTTACCTGTCGATATAATATAAATATGAAACATCAATCTATCTATCGATATGAATTGAATTAAATAAGGAATATCACGAAAGATTGTTCAAAACAAAATGCATTAGCAATCCGAGATCCTAGCAAAATAAGTAACGAATACTATCGTCCTAACTAAGTAGAAGAGTTTAGCTACTAGACATCATAAAATAAAAAACAAAAGAAAAAAATATTCATAAACATAAACAGTAAAGAAAAGAAGAAAAAAGCCAAAGAAAAATGTCGTCGATTCCTTTGCTGCAGATCCAGAGCTCTCCAAAATAATAAGAATTATCTCTTTTATATGTGCTTCTTCTCCTTGTTCTGCGAGTCATCTTTTTTTTCTCTCTCCAGTCTGTTCCTTTCTTTTCTCCTTCTAATCCGTTGATTCCCTTGATCAACGGCTTATAATTATGATAGAATCTTCTTAATTTGCTCTCTTTTGTCGATCGTTCTTATCTACCGTTTTCTTTCTACCACTTTTTGTTCTCTGTCATCCACTTTTCTAAGTCGTCCGTTGCTTTGTCTATGTTGCTCTGTCATCCGATTGTATTTTATGCTGCTCTGTCATCCGATTGCTGTTCTGTCATCCGTTTTCTGTCATCCCTTCTTCTATTTGTCGACTGCCATCTGATTTCTGCTCTGTCATCCGATTGTCATTTGTTATCCATTTTCTGTCATGTCATCTGATTGCTGCTATGTCAACCGTTTGTTTTGTCTACCATTCTCTTCCTCTTTCTATTTTTCCTGAAAAGTGTCTTCGTTCCAGAGCACAATTCTTTTCTTTTAAATCTCTCCGTGATTTTTGCCTCCTCTCTCTATCAGATCTGATTAATTCTTCAGCCATATTCTCCTCCTTTTCTATAATTCTATCCTTTATTTTTTGTAAATAAAATCTCCTTTGCTAATTTATCTTCTTTCTCTTAATAATCTTCCTTTTATTTTATTTTCCCGCTAATAAATCTGAATTCAAATAAGATAATACCAAATTCAAATTAGTGATAAAAATCTGCTATTTTTTTAGAATATGCATGAAATACATTAAATTCAGCCAATTTCTTGATGTTGCAGCATCTTGTAGCAATTATAGTAAATTTCACAAATTTCTTCTTACATTCACTCAAATCATATAACTTTTATCAATCAAAAATAGTATAAAACTCTAATTTAAAAATTATCAATACTCCCGCGGTTCCTGGTTCTTTGATCAACTGAACCAGAAATCGGACCGTGGTCCACGGTACCATGGATCTGGGAACCAGGAACCAGGAACCAGTTCCATGGCTCAAAGAACCGCCCAAGAATCGGACCGAACCGACGGTCCAGTCCGATCCACCGGTTCCAGGCCGATTTCGCCCACCCCTAATGAAAACAACCAATTCCATATAGTATATCATACATTTATCATCCAAATATCAAAAAAAAATTAAACAAACAAACAAAAAAAAACATCCAAACATCAAAGTATAAAAAACTATCAACTAAAGTTTACAATTACAATGAAATGAAAAAAAAAAAACTAAATATCAGGGGCCGGAGGAGCAGCATCGGGGGCCAAAGGAGCAGCAACGGGGGTCGGGTGTGCTAATTCTTCTTCTTCTTCTTCTGCACCATAATTTTTGTACAGATAATGAATAACTTGAAGCTTCTCGATTAGCACTACTTGGGTTGTCACAACATTCTTAATTTGTTGGCTCATATCTTCAATAGTCGACATAAGATTATTCCACCTCTCCTCTGATAAGGTCAGATAACCGGATGCGGTGGCTGGAGGAGGAGCTAGCTGGGCAGACGTTGGAGCCAGAGGAGGAGCTGACTCGGAGGATGCGGGAGCCGGAGGAGTTGAAGAGGTGGAGGCTTGCTGATCGGCCTTGTATACCCATTGCTCTCGTACTTCAACAATTCCCATCCAACCTAGTGTAGTCTTATCAAATGCATCTACTGACTTTTCTCTCCTCACAAGCTCGTCAGGCGGTACAACAACCCCAAAACGCTCAATGATCTTCTAAATCAACATGTTGTATGACAAATTTTTGTTGCATGTAACGTTAACCTCGCCCATGTGACTCAAAATCACGTATCCTGGATTGAATCTTTTGCCCCAGTAGAGCTTCTCCATTACTTACAGATCCATGCAGCTCACAATATCTTTGTGTCTATCATGTAGTAGAATAATGTAAGATGTCAAATGGTGGACAACCTGACCCTTCACATTTAAATCTATGTCCTTTGGTTTATAAAATTCCGCAATATCTGGATTTCGATAAATTTGACGGAGAAAATGTAGCCCTCTCCCATTTTTGATCAATTCGACATTCCGTGAAGCATGATAATACTCTTCGCTAGGCTCTCTCATGTCAAAATCAATCAACTCATTCACAATGCTGGAAGTTAACTTGATTTCTTCACCAAACACGTGAAAAGTCACCGTAAGAGGCTGTGGTAAATTCCATATTGACAGAGAATAGTCTAATTATCCTCTCATAATTATGACTACACAGTTCACAAATTTCTAGCAAACCAATACTCCTAAACATTTCCTTCACTCCCATTGAATCAAAAGTCACCCAAGTAGTCTCCTAGAGTAAATAATAGACTGAAGCGACAAATCTATTAGATACCTAAGTCGACTTTTGGTATATACAAAATCTCTCTCTCGGACTTGTGGAGTTGATTGTGTTGCAAGATGTTGTGTAGGAGGTCGTTGTGCGGAGGACTACTTTGCTAGGGAACATTTTTCGAAGGACTAACCTATCATTTCATAGGAAGCTTGAACTTTGGAGCCATTTGAAAAAAAATTGACATAGAGTTGTAGGATCGTGATTGTCTAAGAGAAGGGGGGGGTGAATTAGAAATTTCTTAATCTAATCGATTTTAGATATGCAAGTTAGGTTTATCTTTTCTTCCCACTTTTTTGTGATATTGTACTAGGACAGAAAACAATATTAAACAAATAAAAGTAAGAGTGAGAGAGAGAGATTGATACCAGTATTTTTATGTGGTTTGCCAAAACCTGCCTACGTCCACGCTTCAAGGTTTCTCCCTTGAAGATCATTAACTTCTTCTCAATGAGAATTCCAGATCGAACTTCACGGGCATCGATCTACAGCCTTACAACTCTAGATTGAACTTCACGAGCGTCAATCCACTGCCTTTAAGATTTTACAGATTTGAATAGTTGAGCACAAAAGTTACACTCTCACAAAAACAGAATCTCAAGTTTAAGAGTAGAGAGGTATAGGAAATTGCAGAGTATTACAAAGTTTTTTGCGTGTAAGGGTTCAGAGAGGATTTTTGCAAAAAGTTGTTCTCCTAAGCTTTGTTCTTCTATTTATACTCTGTCTATAATCGGCAAAAGCTCCTCGTCTGTGTTCAAAAATATAGCCGTTGGAGAAACATCCGTACGACGACAGCTAGTCGTTGATGTCTGGAGTCGCTATCGTTTGCGGCCATTAATGATCTGGAGTTAAGACACTGGATGGGTATCACTGTTGCTTCGCGGTCTTTTAAATTTATGGCGCTAAGTCTTTGGACAAGTAAGTATGGACGACTGCGTCTGTTTTGACTTTAGACGACAGCGTATTTCATTGGCGTGGACGACTGCGTCTTTCATTAGCGTGGACGACTGCGTCTTTCATTTAACTGTGGACGACTGTGTTTCGTCTTAACTATTCTGTCTTGACTATGGACGTTTGATTTCGACAGACTACTTTGGACGAATGATTCTGACTGAAGTCACCTGATTTTCACGTGATACTTTGGACGATTAATTGTCACACTTTAACTTTGGAAAACTGATTTCATCTTGACTGTGGATGATTGATTCTGACTAACTATTAACACTTAGCCAAAAATTCGTCAGAAAACATAACACCCTTTTCAAAGGGCATTTCCAGATAAATGCAATAAACATAATAAACCAATTATCCAGTTCGTAAATTTCATATTACTCATTCTCATCAGTTCATATATTTTTTTATTAATCTTAATCAACAGTTCACTCGTTTCATATTAATCATAATAATAAAAAACATAATTATTAAAAATAGTTACTTAAACGCATTTAAGCTAACAATCTCTCCCTTTTTTATGATGACAAAATATATATGATGATTAAATATTTTCTCACCCATAATAATCTCAAAACGATAATAACTTTTCTAACTCTTTCCCCCATACTCTATGCATGCAACTAGAACAAATAATCTTTATCTGTACCATTCCATATATCATACACATATTTATCTCACCATTTGACATTATCAAAAATAATCACACAAGGAGGAATGACATTCAGCACAACACAGAAGAGATAACAAGAATAAAACTGGAACAGTTGGACATCATAAAAATATCATTAAAAAAAAGTATCAGTGACAGACAGAAATATGAATCCTAGCTCTCAGGCGAAGGAGTATCCCAGCCCATAAGAGCACCTAATTGACTAAGAAAATCTCCCTGAACAGGAGAGGAAGGGGTTTCTAATGGAGGAACAGCTCCCTCAATCGGAGAAGGAGAAGGAACACTTGCAACAAGAATAGCATCCCCTGCATCGGCCATAGGGATATCATCAGGGACAGCCAGGGCAGAATGAGCATGAACAGCAGAAGGAACTGGAAGAGTAGGCAGGCTAATCAATAATAGGTGCAGGTTTTGGCTCATCCTCACAAGGAACAGCCACTGTAGCAATATTTGCAGGACAGTGGGCTGGCTGGTCAACAATAATGGGAGCAGTAGAAGGAGTGGAACTAGCTGCACCACTACTCTCAACATTTTCATCCAGGGCCAAATCAGCAGGAGTTGGCTGACCATCACCTCGGTGCAAAAAATTGTCAATGTCTGCAACCCGAGTGAGAATCTTATGACTATCTCGCTGCAATTGGGTTGCCAGAAGATTTGTCTGGAATCTCACAGAAGCGACAACATCATCAAGAGCAATACTATAATTTGTTTCCAACAAATCAATGCGTTTGGTGACCCCATCATGAGCAGAATTAAGAGTGGATTCCACTTGATTAATGCGAGTAAGGAGTCCAGAAATATCTGTGGATTCCACTTGATTAATGCGAGTAAGGAGTCCAGAAATATCATCCCGAGTAACGATAGAGGCTTCGAGATGGTCAAGTCGGGAGAGAACACAAGCCTCAAGTTGATCTAGTCGGGAAAGATACATAGATTGAAAAGACTCAAGACCAGTCCCGAGACTTGCAATACTAGCCCAGAGCTCATTGTAGTGGTCCTCAGAAATAGAATTTCTTGGTGGAGAGCTGGGAGGACCTCTAGATCGAGGAGGAACACGTGTTGGCAGAGAAGGTACAGGAGTTGGAGAGGGAGCACATATTGGACTGATTGGATGTGAGAGATCAGCTTGGACTTGAGGAGGGTCAGGATCACTTAAAGGTTCTTGAATGGGAATTTGATCATGACCAAACTCGTCAGGAGCTTGAATGAGGAGAACTGGAGGTGGCAAAGGGGCAAGGACAGGAAGACGAATGTCATCTGAAGAGCTATCTTCCTCTTCTTCTTCTTCAGCAAGAATTAAGCGCCTTGAAAAACCTCGTCTACCAACATTGTCAACCAGCTCAACTTGAGCATTTCTAGCTATGCCCATCCTAGACACAACACCTCGGCCAGCTTTCTCAACCAACACACCTTGATCATCTCTTGTGAGTCCCATCCTGGACAAGGTGGAGGAGGAAAAGAAGTCAGATTTCTTCAACGATAAGAGTGTGTCAGACTCCAGAAATCTAACTCCAAATCGGTTGAAAATCTTCATAAGCAGAAGATTGTAAGACAGGGACTTGGATGCATGACAAACGACTTGAAGCATTCTGTTAAGCACAACAAATCCAACATGGAAGGGTTAACCTCTGAAGAACTGCCCAAGCAAGAAGAGATCCATGCCACTGACATGGTCTCTATGACCCTCTACTGGCAAAATATTATAATGGATCATTTGGTGAAATACTCTGGCCCTAAAGTTCAAATCCTTACTTTTCAGCTTCAAGGGTGAATTGTTTGGATCCTTGGCAATCAATCGTACTAATTCCATGCCCGTAGGCTTCGTAAGAAATGACGGAGTCGTTGTGGTTTCAAAATATCTGCGAGATCCATTTAAAAACTCATAGCAAAGGATTTCATACAGCATTTCCTGAGTGAGTTCGATATGTCGTCCATAAACATAGCTTCTGAGAACAAGGGGTCTCGTAGAATGTTCTAGGTTGGCATAAAACATCCTAATTGCTGGTTCACAATAAGGGATTTCTGAATCAAATAACCCTATTAACCCCAAACGTACTAAAGGTTCTTCTAACTCTAGTCCAACTAAATCCCGAAAAATTACTCTTCTAGATTTAATAATCGGTTTGTATTCAAAAACTTCATAATACCTATTGAATGCGGCCTGATTGATGAACTCGTGATTCGGCCATTGAAGAGGAGGAGGAACGACGACAGATTGGGAATTTGATGGTTGTGAAGTCTTCTGTTTCTTCCTTGAGAAGACCTGTGGAGCATGAGAGGAAGATGCCATTTGAAGGTATTAGGTTTTCTGAGTAGAGATGGAGAGTAGAAACAGATTCGACGAACAGAGATGGAAAAAAAATCGCCGGACAAAGGAAAGGAGTCCAGAGGTTTTGAGAGGGAAATTTGAATCTTAGGGTTTCAGTTACCTTTCGAAAGATTTTATAGACAATTTGGTGAACGTCCATTGTCAAAGTCCATTGACAACGTCCATTTGTAACGTCCACAGTCAACATCCATAGTGACCACGTTTTCATAGAGAAGGAAATTGTGGAGATCGTCCATTTTGACAACATTGTCAACGTCCATTGTGACAACGTCCATTCCTTCATTGACAAATCTGCTCTTTTGCTCAATATTCTCCACCAGGAAAAGAACCTCAATTTTTCTCAATCCGAATGAGACCTAACCTTATTCTTATATTATTGAACGTCTTTTCATCCAAAGGCTTGGTAAAAATATCTGCTAATTGATCAGCAGAATTGACAAATTCTAATGTAATATCACCTCTTTGAACATGATCTCTAATAAAATGGTATCTAACCTCGATGTGTTTTGTTCTAGAATGTTGGATTGGATTCTTTGAAATGTTAATGGCACTGGTGTTGTCACACCGAATGAAAATCCTATCATAGAAAAGATTATAATCTTCTAGAATTTGCTTCATCCAAAGCATTTGAGCACAGCAACTACCAGCATCAATATATTCACTCTCGGCAGTTGAAAGTGCTACAGAATTCTGTTTCTTAGAATACCAGGACACAAGAGATTCACCAAGGAACTGAAAAGTGCCACTTGTGTTTTTCCTATCTATCAGACTTCCAGTATAATCAGAATCTGAATATCCTATTAGATCAAAAGAAATACCCTTCGGGTACCATAAACCTAAGTCATATGTCTCACTTAAATATTTGAAAATTCTTTTGACAACAGTTAAGTGAGATTCTTTAGGGGCAACTTGAAATCTAGCACATAAGCACACAGTAAATAGGATATCGGGGCTACTAGCTGTCAGATATAAAAGAGATCCAATCACACCACGATATTTTTTAATATCAACACTTATTCCGTTTTCATCTTTATCCAATTTGGTTGTGGTACTCATGGGAGTTCTAGAGGACTTAGAGGAATCTAATCCAAATCCTTTTAGGAGATCTTTGATGTATTTTTCTTGACAGAAGAAAATACCATCTGATTTTTGACTAATTTGAAATCCTAAGAAGAATTTTAACTTCCCCATCATACTCATTTCAAACTCACTTTGCATAACAGTGGAAAACTCATTACAAAGTGAAACATTTATAGATCCGAATATGATGTCATCTACATAGATTTGAACTAGGAGAATATCTTTAACCTTTTGCATGGTAAACAGGGTTGAATCGGTATTACCCTTTTTGAACTTCCTTTCCTCAAGGAAATTCTTCAACCTATCATACCAAGCTCTAGGAACTTGCTTAAGTCTGTATAGAGCTTTCCTAAGTTTGTATACGTGGTCAGGCTTTTCATAGTCTTCAAATCCTAAGGGCTGTTCTACATAAACTTCTTCCATGATATACCAATTTAAAAAAGCACTATTTACATCCATTTGAAAGAGTGTGAAGTTTTTATAGCAAGCATAGGCTAAAAGCATTCTAATAGATTCTAGTCTAGCTACAGGAGCAAAGTTTCCTCAAAGTCTATTCCTTCTTCTTGGTTATAACCTTTGGCAACTAACCTAGCTTTGTTTCTAATAACTATGTCATTTTCATCCATCTTGTTTTTAAACACCCATTTTGTTCCTATAATTAGATGATTAACTGGTTTTGGAACAAGTTTCCAAACATTGTTCCTTTCAAATTGGTTTAGCTCTTCTTGCATAGCCACAATCCAGTTTTCATCCTGCTCTGCTTCCTCGAAATTCTTAGGTTCAACTTGTGAAATAAATGTCACATTGGCATAGAGATTCTTAAGAGAGGATCTAGTTTTCACTTCTAAGGAAGGATCACCTAAAACTTCATCTAAGGGATGATTTCTCACATATTTCTAATCTCTAGGCAGAGTAGCATCTTCATCTTTGACGGAGACAATTTCTAAAGAATTTTCTCCTTGAAGGATTTCAGCAGATTTTTCTAAGGAAAGAGAATCCCGTTGCTTTTCTAAAGTATCATCCTCATCTACATTGATTGTGGGTTGAGGGGTCTCATCAAAATTGACATACACAGATTCTTCTACAACAAAAGTCCTTTTGTTGAAAACTTTATAGGCTTTACTAGAAAGTGAATAACCAAGAAAAATTCCTAAGATTAGATTTGGAATTGAATTTTCCTAAGATATCCGGTAGCAACATGTACGTGGTTTTTATTTTAAGGGATTAAGTGATTTTGATTGGTTGCTTAAATAGGTTAAAATTTGTTAATAAAGGGCATAAGCATAATTTGCGAGGCATGCGATATAAATGGATGGTTTAATGAAGGATAGCCGCCACTATTACATCACTTTCCTTTTTCAGCTCAGCTCAGCGGATTCCTCTGGGGATTTTTCTCTCCGAATCTTCTTCAACCTAGGTAAGTCCTTCCTTGATTTCTTCTTGCTGATGATTTAGGGTGAATATAGGATATACATTTGATGATTGGTTTATGGTAGAATGAGTGTTTTAGGAATTCTGTGAGTGAGAGCTGAGTTCGGGTTTTATGATTATTCGGGAATGCTCGAGGAACAGAGCTTCCAACTAGTTTCCTTAGATTTCTGGATAGTTTAGAATGAAGTTTAGCAAAGATCTAACTAATACCCTCTCTACGGTTTTAGGTTTGAGTAAAAACCCGAAGTAGTTTGCAACCAAGTTTTTCCAGGAAGCCAGGTAAGTGGAGTATGTGTGTGCCTTCGGGTCTACATTACAAAACAGTAGGTTTATGCATGTTTGAATATTTCAATATGTTATGCATCATGTTTTGAAAGAATACGAAAATAAATTTATATGTAAGGGCATGGTAAGGTAAGAACATAATTTGTATCAGATTAGCTATTAAAGGAACTAATCTGCCCCTTAATCAAGTAAGAGGATGTATGACTTTGGAAAAATTGATCCACCTCCCATCTAACAGAGGGATTTAGATCAGCTATTAAGGGAACTAATCTGCCCCTTAATCGAGTAAGATGATGTATGACTTTGGAAAAACTGATCCACTTCCCATCGAACAGAGGGATCACATCAGTGAACAAACACAAATACAACTGAGATATGAAAGTAGAAACTGTATGATTAGGATTTATGAATTTAACATTTCATTTCATATTTGCTCTACTTATTTAGCATTAGGCTAATAGATGAGTTTTGTGATGTAGGTGCTGAGATTTCAACAGGTGATTTCTCTGAGTTTACTGAAGGATAAGTGAAGTTGATGAAGCACATCTATGCCGCGGTTTGGTGCATTGATGAGGCGATTTAAATAATGTCAGTATGAGAGGTCTAAATGGATAAATGTTTTGTCAGAGTGTGCTGAGAATTTTTATGACAGTTGTTGTTTTAAAAATTCTGTTATGTTTTCTCTAGTTACGTTAATAGTGATACATTGCTGATTTTAACCGTGGATCTTACTGGATTTCAAGCGTTTCATGGAGTCAAGTTGTTTTGAATGTTTACAGTGAAATTTACAAGTTCTTTTAGTTGTCAGCGTTGTCCTTTTGTTTAGAGCGTAAAGGGTTAATGTGTTGTTCTGTTGTCAATCGGTAGATGTTGTCAATCAGTAGATGTTGTCGTTCGGCAGACGTTGTCGTTTCGGCAGATGTTGTCGATCGGTAGATGTTCGGTAGCGGAAGAGGTATTCTGTTTCTGCTTCTACCGCTGAGACTGTTTAGCGGAAGAGGTATTCTGTTTCTGCTTCTACCGCTGAGACTGTTTAGCGGAAGAGGTCTTCTGTTTCTGCTTCTACCGCTGAGACTGTTTAGCGGAAGAGGTCTTCTGTTTCTGCTTCTACTGCTGAGACTGTTTAGTGGAAGAGGTATTCTGTTCTGCTTCTACTGCTGAGACTGTTTAGCGGAAGAGGTCTTCTGTTTCTGCTTCTACTGCTGAGACTGTTTAGCAGAAGAGGTATTATGTTTCTGCTTTTACCGCTGAGACTGTTTAGCGGAAGAGGTCTTCTGTTTCTGCTTCTACTGCTGAGACTGTTTAGCGGAAGAGGTCTTCTGTTTCTGCTTCTACTGCTGAGACTGTTTAGCGGAAGAGGTCTTCTGTTTCTGCTTCTACTGCTGAGACTGTTTAGCGGAAGAGGTCTTCTGTTTCTGCTTCTACTGCTGAGACTGTTTAGCGGAAGAGGTCTTCTGTTTCTGCTTCTACTGCTGAGACTGTTTAGCGGAAGAGGTCTTCTGTTTCTGCTTCTACTGCTGAGACTGTTTAGCGGAAGAGGTCTTCTGTTTCTGCTTCTACCGCTGAGACTGTTTAGCGGAAGAGGTCTTCTGTTTCTGCTTCTACTGCTGAGACTGTTTAGCGGAAGAGGTCTTCTGTTTCTGCTTCTACTGCTGAGACTGTTTAGCGGAAGAGGTCTTCTGTTTCTGCTTCTACTGCTGAGACTGTTTAGCGGAAGAGGTCTTCTGTTTCTGCTTCTACTGCTGAGACTGTTTAGCGGAAGAGGTCTTCTGTTTCTGCTTCTACTGCTGAGACTGTTTAGCGGAAGAGGTCTTCTGTTTCTGCTTCTACCGCTGAGACTGTTTAGCGGAAGAGGTCTTCTGTTTCTGCTTCTACTGCTGAGACTGTTTAGCGGAAGAGGTCTTCTGTTTCTGCTTCTACTGCTGAGACTGTTTAGCGGAAGAGGTCTTCTGTTTCTGCTTCTACTGCTGAGACTGTTTAGCGGAAGAGGTCTTCTGTTTCTGCTTCTACTGCTGAGACTGTTTAGCGGAAGAGGTCTTCTGTTTCTGCTTCTACTGCTGAGACTGTTTAGCGGAAGAGGTCTTCTGTTTCTGCTTCTACTGCTGAGACTGTTTAGCGGAAGAGGTCTTCTGTTTCTGCTTCTACTGCTGAGACTGTTTAGCGGAAGAGGTCTTCTGTTTCTGCTTCTACCGCTGAGACTGTTTAGCGGAAGAGGTCTTCTGTTTCTGCTTCTACTGCTGAGACTGTTTAGCGGAAGAGGTCTTCTGTTTCTGCTTCTACTGCTGAGACTGTTTAGCGGAAGAGGTCTTCTGTTTCTGCTTCTACTGCTGAGACTGTTTAGCGGAAGAGGTCTTCTGTTTCTGCTTCTACTGCTGAGACTGTTTAGCGGAAGAGGTCTTCTGTTTCTGCTTCTACCGCTGAGACTGTTTAGCGGAAGAGGTCTTCTGTTTCTGCTTCTACTGCTGAGACTGTTTAGCGGAAGAGGTCTTCTGTTTCTGCTTCTACTGCTGAGACTGTTTAGCGGAAGAGGTCTTCTGTTTCTGCTTCTACCGCTGAGACTGTTTAGCGGAAGAGGTCTTCTGTTTCTGCTTCTACTGCTGAGACTGTTTAGCGGAAGAGGTCTTCTGTTTCTGCTTCTACCGCTGAGACTGTTTAGCGGAAGAGGTCTTCTGTTTCTGCTTCTACTGCTGAGACTGTTTAGCGGAAGAGGTCTTCTGTTTCTGCTTCTACTGCTGAGACTGTTTAGCGGAAGAGGTCTTCTGTTTCTGCTTCTACTGCTGAGACTGTTTAGCGGAAGAGGTCTTCTGTTTCTGCTTCTACCGCTGAGACTGTTTAGCGGAAGAGGTCTTCTGTTTCTGCTTCTACTGCTGAGACTGTTTAGCGGAAGAGGTCTTCTGTTTCTGCTTCTACCGCTGAGACTGTTTAGCGGAAGAGGTCTTCTGTTTCTGCTTCTACTGCTGAGACTGTTTAGCGGAAGAGGTCTTCTGTTTCTGCTTCTACCGCTGAGACTGTTTAGCGGAAGAGGTCTTCTGTTTCTGCTTCTACCGCTGAGACTGTTTAGCGGAAGAGGTCTTCTGTTTCTGCTTCTACTGCTGAGACTGTTTAGCGGAAGAGGTCTTCTGTTTCTGCTTCTACCGCTGAGACTGTTTAGCGGAAGAGGTCTTCTGTTTCTGCTTCTACCGCTGAGACTGTTTAGCGGAAGAGGTCTTCTGTTTCTGCTTCTACTGCTGAGACTGTTTAGCGGAAGAGGTCTTCTGTTTCTGCTTCTACTGCTGAGACTGTTTAGCGGAAGAGGTCTTCTGTTTCTGCTTCTACCGCTGAGACTGTTTAGCGGAAGAGGTCTTCTGTTTCTGCTTCTACCGCTGAGACTGTTTAGCGGAAGAGGTCTTCTGTTTCTGCTTCTACTGCTGAGACTGTTTAGCGGAAGAGGTCTTCTGTTTCTGCTTCTACTGCTGAGACTGTTTAGCGGAAGAGGTCTTCTGTTTCTGCTTCTACTGCTGAGACTGTTTAGCGGAAGAGGTCTTCTGTTTCTGCTTCTACCGCTGAGACTGTTTAGCGGAAGAGGTCTTCTGTTTCTGCTTCTACTGCTGAGACTGTTTAGCGGAAGAGGTCTTCTGTTTCTGCTTCTACCGCTGAGACTGTTTAGCGGAAGAGGTCTTCTGTTTCTGCTTCTACCGCTGAGACTGTTTAGCGGAAGAGGTCTTCTGTTTCTGCTTCTACCGCTGAGACTGTTTAGCGGAAGAGGTCTTCTGTTTCTGCTTCTACCGCTGAGACTGTTTAGCGGAAGAGGTCTTCTGTTTCTGCTTCTACCGCTGAGACTGTTTAGCGGAAGAGGTCTTCTGTTTCTGCTTCTACCGCTGAGACTGTTTAGCGGAAGAGGTCTTCTGTTTCTGCTTCTACTGCTGAGACTGTTTAGCGGAAGAGGTCTTCTGTTTCTGCTTCTACCGCTGAGACTGTTTAGCGGAAGAGGTCTTCTGTTTCTGCTTCTACTGCTGAGACTGTTTAGCGGAAGAGGTCTTCTGTTTCTGCTTCTACCGCTGAGACTGTTTAGCGGAAGAGGTCTTCTGTTTCTGCTTCTACCGCTGAGACTGTTTAGCGGAAGAGGTCTTCTGTTTCTGCTTCTACCGCTGAGACTGTTTAGCGGAAGAGGTCTTCTGTTTCTGCTTCTACTGCTGAGACTGTTTAGCGGAAGAGGTCTTCTGTTTCTGCTTCTACCGCTGAGACTGTTTAGCGGAAGAGGTCTTCTGTTTCTGCTTCTACTGCTGAGACTGTTTAGCGGAAGAGGTCTTCTGTTTCTGCTTCTACTGCTGAGACTGTTTAGCGGAAGAGGTCTTCTGTTTCTGCTTCTACTGCTGAGACTGTTTAGCGGAAGAGGTCTTCTGTTTCTGCTTCTACTGCTGAGACTGTTTAGCGGAAGAGGTCTTCTGTTTCTGCTTCTACCGCTGAGACTGTTTAGCGGAAGAGGTCTTCTGTTTCTGCTTCTACCGCTAGATATTTATGAGAGTAACTAACCTTGTACAGGAATATAGTAAAATGACTAGACGACCAGGAACACCAAGAGTACCGAGAGAAATGCAAATTTGAGAAGTGAGGAGGATCCTAGTGTGATTAGGGAGCTGACAGCTTTGGTACGTCAGCAGTCTGAACAATTGGGACTGCTTCTGAACCGAGATGTGCAAGAGAGTGCCAACTCGTGTTCCAATAATGAGCAATCGGGAGACAGATTCAGGAGATTACAACTGCCCACGTTGGATGGACAGTCATCCAATCCAGTTGTTGCTGAGGGATGGCTTAGGAAGATTGAAAGTATGTTCAGATGTGCCAACGTTGGAGAAGGAGACAGTTACTTTGGCAACGTTCCATTTGGCTGGGGATGCCCAACTTTGATGGAAAACCATGGAGACCACTACTGATGTTCTGGCAATGTCTTGGTCACAATTCAAGGAAACCTTCTATGAGAAATACTTTAACAGCACCGTCCAGACTGCGAAGAAGGTGGAATTCCTGCACTTGAAGCAGACGGGGTCTGTGTCCGAGTACAGTAGACAGTTTGAGACCCTGTCCAGGTTTGCTGGACACCTTGTGCACAGGAATGAGGATAAGGTATTCCAATTTATGCATGGACTGAAGCCAGAGATTTACAGAGGAGTCAAGTTTTTGGGTATTAAAGGTTTGTCTTACGGTGAAGTTGTGTCCACGGCATTGGAGGTGGAAGAAGCAGAAAAGAAGTGTATTAGACCAAGGGAAGCCCCACAAAAGTTTATTCAGCCACACCAACAGAGAGGGATGAAGAGGCCTGGTGAAGGCCAAGGCAGTCTGGGAAAGGAGAAGAAGGTGCAAGACACCAAGAGGTTTCCTCAGTGCCCGATATGTTTGAAGAATCACCCGGGAGAGTGCAGATTTGGGTCGGGAAAGTGCTTCAACTGTGAAGAAGTTGGACACGCGTTCAGGGATTGCCCGAAGCCTAGGGTCATCTGATGCTACAACTGTAATAAGGTTGGTCATGTTAACGAGGACTGTCCAACTTTTAGGAATGGCCCTGCTAAGATAAAGCCGAGGATATTCTCCATGATGGAGTCGGGTGATGATGATCAGCCCGCGATAGTGTCAGGTACTATATTGATCAACTTTATGCCTGCTTTCACTTTAATAGATTCTGGTGCAACACATTCTTTTATAGCGTCTGTATTTGCTGTTAAGTTGGATGTACAGCCTACGCCAGCTGAACATGTGTTTAATGTCACGTTACCCTCTGGTGAATGCATGCACTCTAGCCGAGTAATGCCTAATAGTGTGGTGTCAGTGGGAAGCGTGAATCTGCCTGCTGATCTCATTATCATGGGGATAATGAGATTTGATGTAATCCTAGGAATGGACTGGTTGTTTAAGCATTATGCCACAATCGATTGTAGGACTGGAATTGTTAGTTTTCAACCCCATGATGGTTTGAAACATACTTTCCAAGCTTCAAAGAAGTGTAAAGAAATGTCCGTTATTGCCCTTATCGATGCTAGACCTTCTCCATGCGGGGAGTATTTATGCTTTTTGGCCAGTGCTATAGACACAAAGGTTGTAGAAAAATAAAGTTCTCAAAATGTCTTAGTTGTCCAAGACTTCCCAGAAATATTCCTAGATGACCTTCCTGGCTTGCCGCCAGATAGAGAAATCTAGTTTGTTGTAGATGTTTACCCAGACGCGGAGCCTGTATCTAAGAATCCTCACAGATTAGCACCAACAGAACTTAAGGAGTTAAAGAAACAGTTGGAAGAACTGTTGGAAAAAGGATTCTTACGCCCGAGTTATTCACCGTGGGGTGCACCTGTTCTTTTTGTTAAGAAGAAGGTTGGATCATTGCGTATGTGTGTTGATTATCGAGAATTGAACAAACTAACTATCAAGAACAAGTATCTAATACCAAGGATTGATGATCTATTCGACCAACTTAATGGTGCGCGAGTCTTTTCTAAGATTGACCTTAGGTCCGATTATTACCAATTGAAAATCAAATCTAAAGATATCCCTAAGACAGCCTTTCGCACAAGGTATGGACATTATGAGTTTTTGGTTATGTCTTTTGGATTAACAAACGCACCAGCAGCTTTCATGGATCTCATGAATAGAGTATTTCACGAGTATCTAGATAAATTTGTCATAGTGTTTATTGATGACATTTTAATCTATTCACGTACCAAGGATGAGCATGCAAAACACTTGAACTTGGTATTAGGAGTACTTAAGTAGCACCAACTTTATGCCAAGTTTTCCAAGTGTGAGTTTTGGTTGGACCAAGTTCATTTTTTGGGTCACGTTATCTCGGAAGATGAGATATCTGTCGATCCAACCAAGGTTCAAGCAGTTAAGGAGTGGCCCCAACCAAAGAATGCTACAGATATTTGGAGTTTCCTTGGATTAGCAGGATATTACAGGAAATTTATTGAAGGATTCTAAAAAATTGTCACACCTCTTACTCGGTTAACAAGGAAAAACATGAAGTACATGTGGACTGATGAATGTGAGTTTAGTTTTCAAACATTGAAACAGAGACTGACCAATACCCCAATACTAACACTCCCTGTTGAGAATGGAAAATTTAGCATTTATTGTGATGCTTCCAAAGTTGGACTTGGTTGTATCTTGATACAAGATGGAAAGGTTATAGCCTATACTTCTAGACAGCTGAAAACACATGAGAAGAATTATCCTACACATGATTTGGAACTAGCTACGGTAGTTTTTGCGTTGAAGATTTGGAGGCATTACTTGTACGGGCAATCTTGTGAAATATTCTCAGATCATAAAATTCTGAAATATATTTTCACACAGAAAGAATTAAATATGAGGCAACATCGATGGTTGGAATTTGTCAAGGATTATGATTTTGAGATTAAATACCATCCAGGCAAGGCAAATGTAGTGGCTGGTGCATTGAGTAGGGTGGCAACATCAGCCTCGACATTGATTCTTGACATACCGTTAGCCTTAGAGACAGAATTTCAAAGATTTAACCTGGAAGCTGTGTCCAGCGTGTCAGCCATGCTCTCTTCCATATCCCTGAGGCCTACTATTTTGGAGAGAATAAAGGAAGTTCAGATGAATGATGCTAAATGCAGTAAGTACAAGTTATGCATGGATTCTTCTGATAAATCAGATTTCAACTATTCTATTGATGGAATTCTCAAGTTTCGAAATAGATGGGTTGTTCCGACAAATGATGAACTTCGAAATGAAATCCTTTCAGAAGTTCATTCTTCTAGATTATCTATTCATCCTGGAAGTACAAAAATATACAGAGACTTTAAACAACATTATTGGTGGCCAAATATGAAAAGAAGTGTGGCGGAGTACATTGGATCGTGTTTGATTTACCAACAGATTAAAGCTGAACATCAGAGACCTGCAGGAACATTACAACCCTTACCAATTCCCATATGGAAATGGAAACAAATAACGATGGACTTTTTTGTGGGATTGCCTAGAACAGCAAGGGGACATGATGCAATTTGGGTGATAGTTGATCGTGTAACCAAATCTGCCCATTTCCTGCCTATAAAGATGACATACTCGATGGATCAACTCGCTGAATTGTATGTGCATGAGTTTGTTAGATTACATGGAGTTCCAATCACTATAGTTTCAGACCGGGATTCTAGATTTACATCTAAATTTTGGAAGAGTTTACATAAGGCTATGGGTACACAGCTCAACTATAGTACAGCTTTTCACCCTCAAACAGATGGACAATCCGAGAGGACTATTCAAACATTGGAGGATATGCTTTGTGCATGTGTATTAGAATTTCAGGGTTCTTGGAGTAAGTATTTATCATTGGTGGAATTAATAGTTTTCAAGTAACAATAGGCATGGCACCATATGAGGCACTATATGGATGAAGGTGCAGATCTCCATTGTACTGGGATGAAGTTGGAGAAGCACGATTGATTGGTCCTGACATTGTACAACAGACAGTGGAGAAGATTGCTCTTATCCGACAGCGAATCTTGACAGCTCAAAGCAGGCAGAAAAGCTATGCCAATAGAAGACGTAGAGAATTAGAGTTTGAAGTTGGTGATAAAGTGTTTCTTAAAGTTTCACCGTTCAAAGAAGTTGTAAGGTTTGGAAAGAGAGGTAAGTTGAATCCCAGATACATCGGACCTTTCTCAATCTTGAAGAGGATTGGAAGACAGCTTATCAATTACAGTTACGAGCCTTTATGGAGGAAATTCACAATGTGTTCCATGTTTCTATGCTGAGGAAATGTATGCAGAATCCAACTTAGGTTGTGGAGCAGCAGAACATTGAAATTAATCCTACCCTTACCTATGAAAAGAAACCAGTGGAAATTCTGGACTATGCAACAAAAGTACTACGTAACAAGAAAGTTCAGCTAGTGAAGGTGTTATGGTGTAATCAGAATGTAGAGGAGGCAACGTGGGAAAACCAGCAAGACATGATGAGCCGATATCCCGAGTTGTTTAAGCACTGAATTTTGAGGACAAAATTCTTTTAAGGAGGGTAGATTGTAGCAACCAGTACGTGGTTTTTATTTTAAGGGATAAAGTGATTTTGATTGGTTGCTTAAATAGGTTAAAGTTTGTTAGTCAATGACATAAGCGTAATTTGCGAGGCATGCGATATAAATGGAAGGTTTAATGAAGGATAGCCGCCACTATTACATCACTTTCCTTTTTCAGCTCATCTCGGTGGATTCT
The DNA here is from genome assembly GCA_022432975.1 of Begonia masoniana. Lineage (NCBI taxonomy): Eukaryota > Viridiplantae > Streptophyta > Magnoliopsida > Cucurbitales > Begoniaceae > Begonia > Begonia masoniana. The sequence continues at coordinate 24,426,730 of CM039502.1, forward strand.
TCTGGCGATTTTTCTCTCCGAATCTTCTTCAACTTAGGTGAGTCCTTCCTTGATTTCTTCTTGCTGATGATTTAGGGTGAATATAGGATATACATTTGATGATTGGTTTACAGTATAATGAGTGTTTTAGGAATTCTGTGAGTGAGAGCTGAGTTTGGGTTTTGTGATTATTCGGGAATGCTCGAGGAACAGAGCTTCCAACTAGTTTCCTTAGATTTCTGGATAGTTTAGAATGAAGTTTAGCAAAGATCTAACTAATACCCTCTCTACTGTTTTAGGTTTGAGCAAAACCCCGAAGTAGTTTGCAACCAAGCTTTTTCAGGAAGCCAGGTAAGTGGAGTATGTGTGTGCCTTCGGGTCTACATCACAAAACAGTAGGTTTATGCATGTTTGAATGTTTTCAGTATGTCATGCATCATGTTTTGAAAGAATACGAAAATAAATTTACATGTAAGGGCATGGTAAGGTAAGAACAAAATTTGTATTATATTTGCTATTAAGGGAACTAATCCGCCCCTTAATCAAGTAAGAGGATGTATTACTTTGGGAAAATTGATCCACCTCCCATCGAACAGAGAGATTAGATCAGCTATTAAGGGAACTAATCTGCCCCTTAATCGAGTAAGAGGATGTATGACTTTGGAAAAACTGATCTGCTTCCCATCGAACAGAGGGATCAGATCAGTGAATGAACACAAATGCAACTGATATGTGAAAGTAGAAACTGCATGATTAGGATTTATGAATTTAGCATTTCATTTCATATTTGCTCTACTTATTTAGCATTAGGCTAATAGATGAGTTTTGTGATGTAGGTGCTGAGATTTCAACATGTGATTTCTCTAAGTTTACTGAAGGATAAGTGAAGTTGATGGAGCACATCTATGCCGTGGTTTGGTGCACTGATGAGGCGATTTAATTAATGTCAGTATGAGAGGTCTGAATGGATAGATGTTTTGTCGGAGTGTGCTAAGAATTTTTATGACAGTGGTTATTTTAAAAATTCTATTATGTTTTCTCTAGTTACGTTAATAGTGATACATTGCTGATTTTAACCGTGGTTCTTACTGGATTTCAAGCGTTTCATGGAGTCAAGTTGTTTTGAATGTTTACAGTGAAATTTACAATTTCTTTTAGTAGTTAGCGTTGTCCTTTTGTTTAGAGCGTAAAGGGTTAATGTGTTGTTCTGTTGTCAATCGGTAGATGTTGTCAATCGGTAGATGTTGTCGTCCGGCAGACGTTGTCGTTTCGACAGATGTTGTCAATCGGTAGATGTTCGGTAGTGGAAGAGGTATTCTAATTCTGCTTATACCGCTGAGACTGTTTAGCGGAAGAGGTATTCTGTTTCTTGCTTCTATCGCAGAGACTGTTCAGTGGAAGAGGTCTTCTATTTCTGCTTCTACCGCTGAGACTGTTTAGCAGAAGAGGTATTCTGTTCTGCTTCTACCGCTGAGACTCTTTAGCGGAAGAGGTCTTCTGTTTCTACTTCTACCGCTGAGACTGTTTAGCGGAAGAGGTATTCTGTTTCTGCTTCTACCGCTGGAACTATTTGGCGGAAGATGTGTTCAAATTTAAGACATTTAAATATTTAACGCCTTTATGCCCTCGGTTCTTTTTGCCGATTGTTCCTACTATTTAATTGTTATATAAGTATTGTTTTAGCAATTTGTTTTAACCCTGTTTTACGCAATTGATTTTTCGCTGCAAGTTTTGATAATTTTTAAATAATGTCGAGTTTTGACCGTTGAGTGAAGTTTCAAAAATTTTCCCAGAACGTCTTAGTTCTGTTCAGTGTTGTGAGTAGCGAACCGAGTTTTCCCAAATATTCGGGGGGTTACATATCCTTAGTGTTAAGAATGAAACATTTACAACCGAAGGCTCTAAAGTACTTAATAGAAGGGGTTTTACCATTCCAAAGCTCATAAGGAGTTTTCTCAAGAATAGGTCTTATGGAGACCCTGTTTAACATATAACAAGCTGTGGAAACAGTGTAGTATCCGGCTTGTACGGACTTTTTGGATATATTATATTATATTATTATTTCATTGTTTAATGGCATTGTTAGTGAATATGTCAAATCGAATCAGTTTCACAAATGGAAAGTGTCATTACGATCCTAACGAATAATAAGAATTTTAAGGAATTTACGGGAATTTTCGGAGATCAAACACTATATTCCGAGTAAATACACTTTTCGTAATGTAAAAGACGTTCTCGTAAAAATAGTAAATGAGGTCCAAATTGCGAACGGATAGTTTTAATAAATCTCTGGTAACTAATTGGACTTATTGGCGAAATTAGGAAATTTGGTGATCCCGAATAGTTGGACGATTAACGAAACGAAGGACGAAACGAATAGATTTAAGTAAGAAGGGCAAAATGGTAATTTGCAAAATAATTTCTATTAAAAACATCACAAACCCTCATTTCTCCCTCACTTTCTCTCTTTCTTTCTTTTTCTCTCTGGATCGCACGAACAGAGAAGGAAAAGCTTCTCTGGCCGCCGGCGTTCTCACGACGTCCGACCTCCGTTTATCCTCCGTCCTTCACGGTTTCTCCTCCTCTCGCTACCCTAGGTATGTAGCTTCGGTCTTTGAGCGTTTATTTTGAGTTTTCGGTTCAATTTAGGGTTAGGGTTTCGATTAGGTTTCCGTTAAAAACGCGATTTAGGGTTCGTAATTAATAGGTTAGCCGTGATTAAGTGTATATTGAACGTATTGGACGTTGTTGGACGAAGAACGATCAATTTGTGAAAAAGTATAAATTTGTGAAATTTCGAGTTTTCGTAAATAACTCGTAATATGGATTTTTAGATTTATCGAGCGTTATGTCGTTGTTTAAGAACTTCGATTTGTTAAATTAAGGATTTTATTAGTTTGGACATTCGATAGTTTAAATTGGTTTTAACGACGAATATCGTGTTTTCTTCAGACACACGACTCCCGTGGACGAAGCTTGAGATTCTGCGCGCTCAAGGTAAGTTTCCGTGACTTACTCTGACCAATCGGTCTACACTATACTTCGATGTCTTAATCGAGGATCCCTGAGGAGTTGTATGCTTTATATCGCTTTGGTTGGGGTAGTTAGGTTTAAATTGTTATAGGTTAGTTTATTTCGGTCTTGATGGTATGTATGATTGATTGTTACTTTCTGCTCATATCTGTTCATGCATCACGATTTTCGAAAGTCATGAAAACGAATTTCTACACGTGTTTTTAAGAAAAGGAACGTACATCTGAAATGAAATCTGTAACGAAATCTGAATGAATAAACGTAATCTGTCTGTTTCTGGTCACGCGGGATGGGGCTCAGGCACGGCTGTGCGTGTTGCAAGCGTGTACCCCCCCTCTCTAGGTGGAAAGGGTAGTCCGATCGCTGGATGGGCCCTCTCCGCTTAGTGGGTAGAGGTTTCGGTGACAATTCTGTCTGTCTGTGACGTAATGAATCTGTAATCTGAATCTGTCATGCATGTTTTCTGAATGACATCTGCACGCATACATCTGCATTTACGTAGCTTACTGAGATTTAATTATCTCTTAGGTGTCTGTATGGTGTAGGTGATATCTTTGGTGACATCGAGCCAGGTGAGGACGATGTTCCTCCTCCTGACGTAGGTGGCAGCTGATGGATGATGGCCGTGGGAGTGCGCTGAGTAGTCGAGGCGCGATATGACCCGTGGGGGTATATGTATGGACTCTGGGGTTATTTTGGGATGTATTGATCTGATAATTGTATAGAATATTTAGGTTGTTTGGATCTGGATAGAGGTTAGATAACGTTTTGGTAAATTGTATGTAAAAATGTTTTGGTTTAAACAGTTATTTAAACGTTATAGAAATTCTAGAACTGTTTGGTTTAAATTAAGTGTTATGAACTATTTTTAGGTTGATACGGATAGCTCGGTTTTTAGAGCTATCCACGCAGTTGAACTTCGTAAAGTCCGACGCGTTTAGGTTGTGAATTATGGTGATTGTTGGCGTGATGTAACAGAAATTTGCTCTCTGGAATTCAGGATTCCAGAGAGCTAATTGAGGTAATTGTAAAGCAGGAAGGATTGAGGAAAATGGTTAAGTGTTGAAGTGTTAAAAGTTACTGAAGGAAAGGAAGGAAATTGAACGAACGAAAGAGGGATCGCTGCATAGCATGCAGCGATCGATCTCTGCTGAAAAGTAGAGATCGATCGCCGCCCCTGCTACATGCTGCAACGATCGATCTCTGCTGAAAAGCAGAGATCGATTGCTTGCTGCATGCAAGCATGCAGCGATCGGTCTCTGTAAACTACAGAGATCGATCGCTTGCTACCTTTATGCAAGCAGCGATCGATCTCTGTAGTTCACAGAGATCGATCGCCCCCCCTCCTTTTGGCAGTGAGTTCCGATTCTGCCCTGCTTTAATTTCCATTAAATGTTTTAATATTTTAAGTTTTAATAAATTGTTTTATAGTTGTTTTAAATGTTCAAGGTTCCGTTTAATTCCGATTTCAGTTTTGATTTCAACTACAGTTTTGATTCCGCACCAAGTTTTATTTAAAGTATAAAAAGTAATAAGTGTGAAAAAAAAAATAAATAAATTAAGAAATGAAATACGGGTACAGTATTAAGGGTGTTACAAACAGTTTCTGCCTAGAGATACTTAGGAAGAGAATTTTTATTGAGCATGGTCCGAGCCAGCTCTTGAAGAGACCTATTTTTCCTCTCAACAACACCATTTTGCTGAGGGGTTCTAGGGGAGGAGAAATTGTACTCAATTCTATATTTGAGACACAAGAGTTCAAATTTTCCATTTTTAAATTCTCCACCATGATCACTACGAATAGCAACAATGGTGAGCTCCTTTTCATTTTGAACTCTTTTCCTAAAGCTAGAAAATGTATCAAAGGTCTCATCCTTTGACTTCAGAAAGTATACCCAAGTGAATCTAGAGAAGTCATCGACAATGACATAGGCATAGAATTTTCCACCTAGACTGGCTACATTAGAAGGACCGAAGAGATCCATGTGAAGAAGGTGTAGGGGCTTAGAGGTAGAAATTGCATTCTTTGATGCAAAGGAACTTTTGATCTGCTTGCCCATTTGGCAAGCTTCACAGATCTTATTCTTCTCAAAGGATATCTTGGGAATCCCTCTAACTAAATTATCCTTAGTAATCTTAGTTAAGGTATCCATACCTACATGCCCTAATCTCCTATGCAAAGTCCAACTATCAACCAACAGATTCACAGCAAGACATTTTTCATCAATTTGTTCAAAGTTATCTAAATGAATAATATAAATATTTTCTTTTCTATAACCTTTGAACAGAACTTTGCTATTTGAGACATCCTTTATTATACATGCATTTGACTTGAAAACTACTTTATGACCCTTATCACATAATTGACTGATACTAAGTAAATTATGTTTTAACCCTTCTACTAACAGTACATTTTCTATAATAAGGTTAGAGCTGTTACCTATTTTGCCAATGCCAACGATTTTCCCTTTTGGTTTCCACCAAAAGTGACATTTCCTTTCTTCTTGTTGACAACAGCAAATTTGGTTGAGTCTCCTGTCATATGCCTCTTGTAACACCCGACAATCCAGGCCAGGTGATCTTCTTAACCAAATTAACTGTCACCTTTATTTTTGGTCCTTTGATTTGAATTTAATGTCAAGGCTTATTTGATTGCTAATATGTGGTGGCAGAATTGTAATTATGAGGGATTTCAATTGGTATAAATAGAAAATGGAAACCTTAAACCTCACTAAAACCTCACTGTAGCCGACACATTCACTATCGGCGATTTCTCTCTTCTCCAGAGCTCTCTCTCTCAGCCAGCTACAGCTCCTTTTGGCGACCGATTCTTCAGTCTCCACCCCGACGAATTCACACCCTAGGTAAGACTCGACAATGTAGTTGCTGGTTAACCATTTTGAGCTCTGTTTTTTCAGCTAAGCTCTGTAGTTTCAGATTCTTTAATGGCAGAGTTATTTTAGTGACATTTTAATCCGCATTTAGTAATGGCATTTCCGATTCGAATCTAGACATTAAGATAATTGACTGTGTGTAACACCCGACGAGCTTGACCAGGTGACTTTCTTAACTGTTTTAACGGCCATGTTTATTTTGATCTTTTTGGTTTGGAATTTTATGTCAAGGCTTAATTAATGTGTATAGGTTGGGTGGCAGGATTTGTAATTAAGAGTGGTTGGATTAAGTATAAATAGGAAATGAAAACTTTTAAACCTCACTGTAGCCGACATTCCCTTATGCGTTCTCTCATTCCCCCGAGCTGTCTCCTTCTCCGCCAGCGACTCTCTCATCGACGACGGATTTCTCTTTCTCCACTTCGACAATCGACGCCCTAGGTAAGACTCAGACAATGTGGATTGCTGGTTATCTATTTGAGTACTGTTTTTCAGTTGAACTTGAGATTTCGGATTCTGCAATGGCCGAGTCTGGTTATTGTGATTCTAGGAATTTTAGACTACGCACACAGAGTACTCAACTAATGGACTTATATATATTTAGACGTTAGATTCAAGGGTGATTTTTAATTAGGACTTTTAGGATGTTGTTTTAACTCTACAATGTGAAATGTTTTAGGTGAAGAAGTCTGAAGAGAAGTACTCAAAGGTTCTAAGAAAACCAGGTAAGTGAATGTATAGGAATACCCGGCCATTAGGGCCCTACATCACAAGGGTACTGGTTAGAAGCTTTTTTCGACGTTTAAGGATTATTTGAGTTTTTATCTGTTGGTTATGTTACTCAAACTGTTAGTATGATTCTAGTTAGATGTATGATCTGTTCAATAGAATGATGAACTAAGAGTATCCCAGCTCATGCATCATGAATGTTTCTCAAGCACGTGAAAATGTTTTCAATGCATGTTTTCTCTCATGAATAAGACAAGAATATGAAACCTATGCAACATGGATTAAGAGAGGGTTGAGGGCGGTTTGGGGTATGTCACTGTCCCAAAAGAGGGACCAAAAATACGACCCGCAAGGGACTATGTACACTCTCACTGTCGAACCCCCTTTACCGGCACAAATCCTCCCTTAATTCATACAACGTATATGATGATTATGAATGATGACTATGAATGATGACTATGAATGATGATTATGAATGATGACTGATTATGAATGATGACTATGAATGATGATTATGAATGATGACTATGAATGATGATTATGAATGATGACTATGAATGATGATTATGAATGATGATTATGAATGATGACTATGAATGATGATTATGAATGATGACTATGAATGATGATTATGAATGATGACTATGAATGATGATTATGAATGATGATTATGAATGATGACTATGAATGATGATTATGAATGATGACTATGAATGATGATTATGAATGATGACTATGAATGATGATTATGAATGATGACTATGAATGATGATTATGAATGATGACTATGAATGATGATTATGAATGATGACTATGAATGATGATTATGAATGATGACTATGAATGATGATTATGAATGATGACTATGAATGATGATTATGAATGATGACTATGAATGATGATTATGAATGATGATTATGAATGATGACTATGAATGATGATTATGAATGATGACTATGAATGATGATTATGAATGATGACTATGAATGATGATTATGAATGATGACTATGAATGATGATTATGAATGATGACTATGAATGATGATTATGAATGATGATTATGAATGATGACTATGAATGATGATTATGAATGATGACTATGAATGATGATTATGAATGATGACTATGAATGATGATTATGAATGATGACTATGAATGATGATTATGAATGATGACTATGAATGATGATTATGAATGATGACTATGAATGATGATTATGAATGATGACTATGAATGATGATTATGAATGATGACTATGAATGATGATTATGAATGATGACTATGAATGATGATTATGAATGATGACTATGAATGATGATTATGAATGATGACTATGAATGATGATTATGAATGATGACTATGAATGATGATTATGAATGATGACTATGAATGATGATTATGAATGATGATTATGAATGATGACTATGAATGATGATTATGAATGATGACTATGAATGATGATTATGAATGATGATTATGAATGATGACTATGAATGATGATTATGAATGATGACTATGAATGATGATTATGAATGATGACTATGAATGATGATTATGAATGATGATTATGAATGATGACTATGAATGATGATTATGAATGATGACTATGAATGATGATTATGAATGATGACTATGAATGATGATTATGAATGATGACTATGAATGATGATTATGAATGATGACTATGAATGATGATTATGAATGATGACTATGAATGATGATTATGAATGATGACTATGAATGATGATTATGAATGATGACTATGAATGATGATTATGAATGATGACTATGAATGATGATTATGAATGATGATTATGAATGATGATTATGAATGATGACTATGAATGATGATTATGAATGATGATTATGAATGATGACTATGAATGATGATTATGAATGATGACTATGAATGATGATTATGAATGATGACTATGAATGATGATTATGAATGATGACTATGAATGATGATTATGAATGATGACTATGAGTTGTTTTTAAAAAAAAATATATAAAGGGGTATAATTCCGGTAAAAATAGTAAGGATATATGGACAAGTTTAAAAGAGTCATGGTTTGGTCTCGGCCCTACTGGGGTCGTTACACTGTGTATAGCTGCTAGGTTGAATCTGATTATTTAGGATCTGAAAACTGAATCCACGCACACAAGGTGGTGACTAGAGAACCTAGAAGTACAAATGTGTTAGATTCTAGGATAACTATTGGTTAGGACTTTTAAGATTTTGTTTAACTCTGTAATGTGGAATGTTCTAGGTGAAGAAGATTACAGAGAAGTGCTCCATTGGCTAAGGAAACCAGGTAAGTGAATGTGTAGGATTGCCCAGCCATTAGGGACCTACATCACAGGGGTACTAGTTAGAAGTTGTATTTCGACGTTTAAAGGTTATCTGGGCTTTTGTCTGTTGGTTACGATACTTGAACTGAAAGAATGATCCTTGTTAGATGTGTGATCTGTTCAGTAGAATGATGAACCAAGGGTATTCCTGCTCAAACATCACGAATGTTTCTCTAGCATATGAAAATGTTTTAAGTGCATGTTTTCTCTCATGAATAAAATATGAATATGAAACTTATGCAACATGGATTATGAGAGGGTTGGGGGCGGTTTGGCGTATGTCACTGTCCAAAAGAGGGACCAAGAATACGACCCGCAAGGGACTATGTACACTTTCAGTGTCGAACCCCCTTTACCGGCACAAATCCTCTCTTAATCCATACAATGTAAATGATGAATATGAACGATGAATATGAACATGAATATGAACAAGAACAAGAAGGATTCATGAGCATGCATTTCTTTAAATTGTGCATTCATGCATATGTGTTAGCATCGCATTCCTTACTAAGCATTAGACTTATAGTTTAAACCTTATGATGTAGGTGAAGAATTAACAGGTGAGGATTCCAAATTCAATGAGGAAGTTTAAGGCTGGTTGCTGGATGTGCTCGGGGTGACAGTGCGTGGCTGGAAGAGGCGATTATGACCCGTGGTTACTGCTCATGTGATGTCAGTAAGGATTACGAAAACTGAGGTTAAAGTAGGATGAGTTTTCTCTTTTCATTAGATACTAGAATATGACTGATACAATTTCTAAGTAGGATGAGGTTTCTCTTAAGAGCGTTATATTTTTAAATATTACCTGTTTTAGCTTCTGAGCTCGAGAATGATTTTGAGAATTTATATATATGTGATAGTCTGTTTTAATGAAGTCTTCCGCTATGTATACTCAGATTGAGTTTATGTTTAAGTCAGAGTATGATTATATTGTCATGATGAGAGTGTGTGAAAAATTTGAATGTCCTCTATGGGTAAATGTCAAAGGTGTTTGCCACCGATGGATGTTTTCTGTCAGTAGAAGTCGTCTAATAAGTTAAGGTTTCCTGTCTTTAGGGTAAAGTCTATCGGATGATGTGAATAAAGATGAGTAATCGGATGATGTGAGTAGTGCTGTTTTGATCGAATGAGTAAATTATCCGGCTGACGTCATCGGCAGGAGTAGTTTAAACTTGTCGTTTTGTGATCGGATGATGTGAATAAAGATGAGTAATCGGATGATGTGAGTAATGATGTTTCTATCGGATGAGTAAATCATCCGGCTGATGTCATCGGCAGGAGTAGTTTAAACTTTCTCGTTTGTGATCGGATGATGTTGTTTATTTTATCGGATGAGTGCATATAGGTTTTGTCGTCTAGCGATCGGATGGAGTCTTAATGTGTCACGTGAGATACGCATGTCAACCGGATGATATTGTTTATCCTATCGGATGATATTGTTTATTTTATCGGATGAGTGTATATAAATTTTGTCGTTAGCGATCGGATTAAGTTTAATGTGGCACGTGGGATACACATGTTGGTCGGTGGATGTTTGCAAATCCATGCAGCCCCGCGAACGATGAAGTCGTGAGGTCTGAGGGCACCTTCCTACTGCCCGATCGTGTTATGTAATCAATGTCTGAGTTTAGTCGCTCTGCTCTGCGACTAGTTATGCCGACGTTTTTTTTATGGAGGAGTCGAGTGTTGAAAAGTTAGTTTTGTCAGTTATGACGATGGTTTAAAATTCTTTCGAAAAAAAAAGTGTGCAGAGAGAATATTTAGAGTGAAAGTTCCACGAAAATATAAATTAGTCTCGGCCCTTAACGGGGTCGTGACACCTCTAGCATCCACTGTCGAGGTACCACTGATTTTTCCAGGGAGAACAGTCAACCTGCAAAACAGAAGATCAAGTTGTTTTCTTTGGTACCCAAATCTTTTGGGTCCTAGAGTTAAATCTGGTTCCCTTAGGAACCCATTGCAATCCCCTGCAAGGTTTAGTTTTTCCTAGTTTTAGAGGACATTCATAGGATTTATGTCATACTTCATTGCATGCATGACAAGTAGAAGATTTAACAAAGAAATTCTTATATACTTTCTTTTTACTAAACCTATCATATCCTAAACCAGCTTTATCAAATGTAACTCTCTGGCTGCCTAATAGCATATTCAGGTTTTTGCTGCCATTAGTAAATTTCAGAACAATATTATTTAAGTTTTCATTTCTACTCTTAAGATTAACTATCTCCTTTTCATGCAAATTTAACTCTTTAGTATGCTTCTCAATTAAGTCATAATTTTCCTTTTTCAACATTTCATATTTTGACTTAAGCATGCCAAATTACTTAACTAAGTCATTAAAAGCATCAATCATATCACCATCATCTTCAACTTCACTATCACTAGAAGAAATGTTAACCTCATTATCGTGTGCCATGAAGCAGAGATTTGCTACTTCTTCATCTTCAGAGGAAGTGTCACACTCACTTTCATCCCAAGTAGCTTTCATGGCTCTCTTCTTGAATTTCTTGGGGCTTTTTTTAGCATGTGGACAGTCGGCCTTCATGTGACCAGGCTTCCCACACTCAAAACATGTGATTTCTTTTTCTCTTTGGGATTTCTCACCCTTTGGAAATCTTCTTCCTTGCATCCTCTTCCGTTGGAGGAATTTTTTGAATCTCCTAGTGATGAGAGCTATATTCTAATCATCATCTTCCTCTTCTGATTCTTCCTGCTTGCTTGAGGAAGCTTTGAGTGCAATGTCCTTCTTTTTGCTTATCTCTTTCTCTTTGAGATTTACCTTTTCATTGGCTCTTATAGTTATCTCATGAGTCATTAGAGAGCCAATGAGCTCTTCAAGCTTGAGAATCTTAAGATCCCGAGCTTCTTGTATAGCAGACACTTTCGGTTGCCAGGCTCTTGGTAGGCATCGAAGGATCTTTCTTACTAGTTATTCACCTGAATAAATCTTACCAAGACTTTTTAAGTCATTAGTAATGTTAGTGAATCGAGTAAACATAGATGAAATAGACTCATCATTTTCCATCGAAAAAAGTTCATACTCGTGTACTAACATACTCATTTTACTTTCCTTTACTTGGTTTGTTTCCTCGTGTGTAATCTCTAGAAAGTGTCATATCTCTTGTGCACTATCACACCCTTGAACCCTATTAAACTCATCACGGTTCAGTGCACAGTATATGGTGTTTACAGCTTTGGTATTTAAACTAAGATTCCTATTATCGGACTCTGTTAATTCATGAAAGTCTTTAGGAATAGTAATTTCATTCTCAGTTTTCATGCCTTGAAAGGGCCATTCTCTATTATATTTCAAATCTCATAGTTCATGGCTTGAACGAATATTCTCATTCTTGCCTTCCAGTATACATAATCACTGCCATAAAAAAATGGTGGCCTAGAAATGGATTGACCCTCTATGTGTGTGGAGTTTGTGTTGAATGCCATTATAAGAATATCACAATATTTTCTAAATAACAGCTTAGAAAATATTTGACCCGGCTCTGATACCAATTGTAGGATCGTGATTGTCTAAGAGATGGGTGAATTAGAAATTTCTTAATCTAATCAATTTTAGATATGCAAGTTAGGTTTATCTTTTTTTCTCACTTTTTTGTGATATTGTACTAGAACAGAAAACAATATTAAACAAATAAAAGTAAGAGTGAGAGAGAGAGATTGACACCAGTATTTTTACGTGGTTCGGCCAAAACCTTCCTACGTCCACGCTTCAAGGTTTCCCCCTTGAAGATCCTTAACTTCTTCTCAACGAGAATTCCAGATCGAACTTCACCGGCGTCGATCTACAGCCTTACAACTCTGTATTGAACTTCACGGGCGTCGATCTACAGCCTTACAACTCTTGATTGAACTTCACGGACGTCAATCCACTGCCTTTAAGATTTTACATATTTGAATAGTTGAGCACAAAAGCTACACTCTCACAAAAATAGAATCTCAAGTTTAAGAGTAGAGAGGTGTAAGAAATTGCAGAGTATTACAAAACTTTTTAGGTGTAAGGGTTCAGAAAGGATTTTTGCAAAAAAGTTGTTCTCCTAAGCTTTGTTCTTCTATTTATACTCTGTCTATAATTGGCAAAAGCTCCTCGTCTGTATTCGGAAATATAGTCGTTGGAGAAACATCTGTACGACTCCAGCCAGCCATTGATGTCTAGAGTCGCTATCATTCGCGACCATTAATGATCTGGAGTTAAGACACTGGACGGGTATCATTGTTGCTTCGTGGTCTTTTAAATTTCTAGCGCTAAGTCTTTGGACTAAGTAAGTATGGACAACTGCGTCTGTTTTGACTTTGGACGACTGCGTCTTTCCTTGGCGTGGACGACTGCGTCTTTCATTGGCGTGGACGACTGCGTCTTTCATTAGCGTGGACAACTGTGTCTTTCATTTAACTGTGGACGACTACGTTTCGTCTTAACTATTCTATCTTGACCGTGGACGTTTGATTTCGACAGACTACTTTGGACGAATGATTCTGACTGAAGTCACCTAATTTTCACGTGATACTTTGGACAATTGATTCTTACACTTTAGCTTTGGACAACTGATTTCGTCTTGACCGTGGACAATTGATTCTGATTAACTATTAATACTTAGCCAAAAATTCGTCAGAAAACATAATACCATTTTCAAAGGGCATTTCCAGATAAATGCAATAAACATAATAAACTAATTATCCAGTTCATAAATTTCATATTACTCATGCTCATTAGTTTATATATTTCTTATTAAACTTAATCAACAGTTCACTTGTTTCATATTAATCATAATCATCAAAAACATAATTATCAAAAATAGTTACTTAAACGCATTTAAGCTAACAAGAGTGGCCGTTAGAGTTCGTGAAATTGTCGAGGAGAGCTTTTTGGTTCGCAACATCGATGAAGGAGAGGGTTATGTTCACAAAAATCGTGGTTGAGGCGCACAAAATCGGAGCCGAAGAGGTGGGGGATTGCAAAATCGCTGGAAGGTCGAGAGGATTTAGGGTTTTTTTGTGAAAACATGAAATAAACTCTCGTTCTTATTTATGGCCATGCATAATGGGAGTCTGTTCTCAAGAACAGAATTTTTTCAATTAAATAAGAAAATGGGCTCCCACTGAAATTTATTTTTTCAAATTTTTGATAGCTTAAGATTTTGTTATAGTTAAAGGTTTAATTAGTAAATGATCCCAAAACGAAAGGTTTAATGTGTAGAAAGCCCCGAAAACAATGATAAGTGAGAATCAATGTTCTTGTCCTCTGAACACCAAGGACGTGATAACACGTTGATTGGCTTTTTCGGTTAAGGCAACAAATCTACATTAAAAAAACATGCAACGAAAGCACGTGTCCAAAGACGTCCTTATTAAGTAAGGCACGTCATTACCACGTGGATACTCTACTAACTCTGATAATTACATTACTAATCATGTCTATTCTTGATTTTCGTTTTAGATTCATGTACAACATTCTTAATTTAATATTTTTTTATTTCTTATAAATTTAGAAATCATTATTGAAAAAAAAGAAAACAAACGTAACAAGTGTACATTATTATATTAATATTATTAAAAATAAAAATAATTGAAAAATCAAACCAGTAACTCTACTAATAAGTAAATGACATATCAAATTGTAAAATAATTTATTTTAGTATAATAACATATTATAAATTTGAGTCATATGAAAATGGGTTTAAAGCGTTCATATTATACATGAACACATCGATTTTATTTAAAATATATCTTTTAACAAAAATAATAAAAAAATTATACTACAATAATTCTACTAATGACAAAATGTCATACAAAGACAAATCAAAACATAAGCTTTAATTGTAAATGTAACATTATTATAAATTTGAATCACGCTACTCTTAATGTAATAGCATATTATAATTTGAATCACGCTACTTTTAATGTAATAGCATATTATAAATTTGAATAACGTGATAAGAAGTTCAGAGCATTCTTACGTAAACTGATATTATTAAAAATATATCTTTTAAAGAAATAATTAAAAATTTATGCTACAATAATTTTATCAATGAGTTAATAATGACGTATCAGAGCACAAATTAAACGGTAAACATATCGTTTACGTTTAATGCAATAACATATTATAAATTTGAATCATATGAAAAAAGGGTTTAAAGCGTTGGTATTATATAAACCAAAGGCATGACATGCAAAAAAACAGAAACAAAAATAAGGACGTGAAATGAAATCAAATCAGAAAAAGATGTATAATTCTGAAATTTTTAAGAAAAAGTAAGAATTGTGTAGATTTTGTCAACTGGAAGTGGAAGGATCATGGCCGGAACCCGACCAAGAAGGAGCCGGAAAATTAGCAGCACTACCTTGTGTTTGATTTTCCGGGGGGCGGATAAATCTTTGCCGATGAGGAGCAGCAAAAGGAGGACGTGATTCAGAAGCAGGAATATGGGAGGAAGATGAAGAAGAAGATAAAAATGAAGATTTATAAGAAGCCAACTGCGAATCGTAAAGCATCTGCTCGAGCGAACCAGTGTATTCACCATGGAAATTGCCGGAGTTTTGAAGTAGCTGAGAATATTCCGGGTAGTCTCTGAAGCTACTGTCGGAAAAGCTATGAGGCGGCTGAGTCTGAAAAAATGTCGGCCGGAAAGGCTGCGTCAATGAGGAAGAAACGACATGGGTTTGGGCGGTGACGGCGGAAATAGAAGGCGGAGGCTCAGAGAGCGTTTGGAGAGGCGGAAAAATTCGGATATTTTCCGGAAAATTGAGTTTAGCCTTGTTACCTCTGAATCTCAGAGCAGCTTCATCGTAGGCACGGGCGGCAGCCTCGGCGGTGTCGAAGGTGCCGAGCCAGACTCTGGCGGCCTTGTGGGGGTCTCGGATTTCCGCCGCCCATTTTCCCCACGGCCGCTGCCTCACTCCTCTGTATCGTCTTCTTCTTTCTCCACCTTGTTCTTCGTTTTGCGCTGTTTGATCGTTTGATGGTATTGAACTCGATGCCGCCATGGAAGAGCTGACCAGAATATTTGAAGCTTGATCCTCAGCCACTGTTCAGAAAAAAAAAATGCAACTAGTGAAATTTCCTGGCTAGAAAATATCTATATTTTTAATTAATTTTATGCTTTCTTCGTCACGTAATACCCGTACGATATACTTTTTACATTAAAACGCAACAGACCAAGGTTTATATTGGAACAATTACCAGCTGAAGACGATGATCGTCTCTGTAAACCTCTGGAATCAGCGATTCCTCCATGAAAATGAATACTTGGAGGAATCTGAACGAATGGACTCGACGTTTCTGCTTCACGCCCTCGTTTTTGTCCAACCCAATGAGCATAACCAGAAGAGTAAGGACCTCCTCCCAAAAAAGAAGAAGAAGAAGAACTTAACGACTGAAACCCGCCATGATAAGCTATTCCAAAGCTCGACGAAGAATCCCCACCAAAGCTGCCGCCCTGGCCCGAAACTACATGGGTAAGCGCAGACACCATGGCCGACATCTCTCTCGCCTGAGCTTCACTCAACGACATTGGGTCGGATACGCCGGGGAGATTATCTCCATCTTCCCCGACACCCTCGTCAGTCGGAAACCTTCCAAACTCGCCGGAGCCTCTCTGATTCGCCACCTTTGACAATAACATGAAAAATCTCGATTAAATTCAAAAAGGAAGCACGACCCAGATAGTATTTTAACGATTCGAAGACCCTTTTAAGCATTTGACAAAAAGAAAAGTAGGTGGTTCTCAATTTTAACACATGCAGCCGCCATTAGAGCAGTAGATGTAGAGAGCTCTAAGAATAAAGCTTTTTCTTATATCACCTTCGTCTCTTTTTCGTAGTAGTTGGAGATCTTTAAGTTTAAAGAAGCTTTTTTGCCGTCTCTGCAATCGAGTTCTCAGATCTTGATGCAACGTCCAATGATTTGATTCATTCATCTGCAAGAATAGGTCTCCATTCTAGAGAGAGAAAGAGTTCATCTTTGAATTGTGTTCTTCAAATATCTGATCGTTTATTTTAGCCAAGCCAGATCAAATTGGCAAAATGGACCTGAAACAATCAATTTGAGAGAGAGATTATGAACATCTAGTGAGAATTTTTAGTTAGAGAAAGTACGAACGTAATTGAAGAAAAAGGAAGGACAAAGTTGGAGAGATTGGAGGGTTACATTTATTATAAAGTTTGGAGAATAATTTGCTCTATTATTATCTAAATTATGAAGATTACAGGAAAATAAACAGTCCAATTATTATTAAATATTAATTTTTATATTACTTTTATAATATAAAGTTTAAAGGGAAGTATTATTCTTGATCATTTAACAATTATTTTTAAATGAAATGATATAAATTCTTAATTTATGAATTTTGATATATGTTTCTAAAGTTAAGGCTGGTTTTTAAATTAATAATAAGGGTAAAAATCAATTTAAACCCCAAAATATAGGTTTAATTTGAAATAACATTAAACTAAAAATTTTAACAACTAAAAGCTTAAACTATTCAAAAAGTAACAAATCAAACTCTAGCGGGGGGGCGATCAGCCCCCGTTCTCAATTTACATCGAGATCAGGGGGCCGATCTAAATGGAACGGCCCCCCAATCTATCCAGTGCATCTGTGGCATTAGGCATATTGGGTCGGATGGTCAATGTGGGGGGTGGAGACTCCCCGTTCAACGTGCATCATACGTGACTCGAGATCGGGGGGACACCGCCCCAGATCGGCCCCTCGTTCCTTGCCTTTTCCTTTTCAAGGTTCTCGCTAACACCGCACCAGACCGGCCCCCCATTCTCAAAATGAGGTATGGGAACTGGGGGTCGCCGCCCTAGCGTGGCCCCCCGTTCTCAATTATTTTGTCTGAGAACGGGATGTCGATATGGGGCGTGGAGATTCCCGTTCAACGTGCACCGCATGTGATTTGAGAACCGGGGAGGGGGGTCACTGCCCAGGATCAGACCACCGTTGTTGGCCCTATAAGTTTGAGAATGGAGGATCGCCGCCCCGAAATGGCTCCCTGATCTCAATTATTTTACCTGAGAACGAGGGGTTGATCTCTGACACTATATAAGGAAACACCCCACATTCTCACCCCATGCTGGCAAAAAAAAAACCCCCTCAAACATCTACTCTTTCTTGCTCCAGGGAATTTTCTCTATATTAGCGACGTTGATGGATTCTGATTCGAGTAGATCGATTGATTTAGACGAGACAACAATTTGTGATGCTAATATGGACTGGTATTCGTACTCCATGCCCATTATGGTTATTTTCGGGTATTCGATCACCTTGAAGATAATAAAGAAATAAAGGTGCAATCAACGTCGAAAACTCTAGACGATGAGCTTCGACCACCAGTCGACTCGGAGGATGATCAAGTGAAAA
Organism: Begonia masoniana; assembly: GCA_022432975.1. NCBI lineage: Eukaryota > Viridiplantae > Streptophyta > Magnoliopsida > Cucurbitales > Begoniaceae > Begonia > Begonia masoniana. The sequence goes on from CM039502.1 coordinate 24,445,093, forward strand.
ACATACTGGTAAGGGAAGAAATTTCTATGAAATTTTATATGAGAAAAAAATATAGTTCTTTAAAAGCAATTAGAGAAGAAATAGTAGAATATGCTTTGAATAATAGTTAAAAGATCAAATTCATTAAAAGTGAATCTCGGCAACTGACGAAGTGTGTGAAGACGGATGTAATTGGTGACTCCATGGTTCGAAGATGCAAAATAAGTTTACGTTTCAAATAAAAAGTTTCAACAATTATCACAACCGTTCAAGAAAAATTGAGAATCGACACGCTACTGCAAAATGGGTGGCAAATCATTATTTGGATAGGCTCAAAAGTCAACCTACGTGAAAAATTTCGTCCATTATCGAGTTAGTAAGTAAAGGTTTGAATGCCAATATTGCATTAAGTCTTGCTAGAAGAGTAAGAAGCGAACCTCGAAAACTTAATGAAGAGAAGGACGACGAACAATACAAACTATTGTGGCCGTACGCAGAAGAAATTCGTAGATTAAATCCGGGGAACACATTGGACCTACAGACTTACTTGGTGGACTCTGCCGATAATGAGTCATGTGTATTCAAAAGAATGTATATTTGTATGGTTGCTTGCAAGGCATGTTTGATGCAGTGTGATAGACCTATTATATGTTTAGATAGTTGTCATCTAAAGGGTTGTTGTCTTGGCCAATTACTTACAACCATCAGCATTGATGACAACGATGAAATATATCACGTTGTTGCCAATGTGAAATTAGAGTGTATGGACTCATGGACGTAATTTTTGAAATTATTGAAGGAAGACATACAGACTGAATCAGGATACGGATGAACATTTGTTTCAGATCGACAAAAGGTATAATGCATTCCCAATTGTTCTTTCAATTATTGAGGTGTTGTGTTCGTTATATTGTTTTATGCTGACTCTATTGTTCTATCAAATATCAGGAGTTGTTGCCCGCTATGTAGCAAGAATTATCATTAATCGAACACCGCTACTGCCTCCGGCATATGTATGCAAATTTCAAAAACTAATTTTAGGGCAGAGTATATAGAGATGCAATGTGGAATGCAGCCAGTGCAACCACAACTTTTCATTCCGAGAGAGAAATGAGGAACTTACATCAGATTAACCCGGATGCCCACGCATATCTTTGAGGGACAGACCCTAGATATTGAACTAGTTATGCATTTTCTTCGATTTCCAAGTGTGATATGGGATTAAACAATCTATGTGAGACATTTAATGCAGTTCTATTACCTGTTAGGGACAAACCGATTCTGACCATGTTCGAGATTATCCGAAAATCCTTAATGACTAGATTGTTAAAAAATATGAGAAGTTAGCCTCGTTAACAGGCTTCTTGTGTCCTCAGATAAGAAAAAAGCTAGAACGTGCAGCTCGAAATTGAAGTGTCATGTTTGCGGGAGCTGCACGATTTGAGGTTAGCAACGACAACGAACAATATATTTTCGACATGAATACATGTGTGTTCAACTGTTACAGGTGGGAGCTTACTGGAATCTCGTGTGTCCATTCCATTCCCTCCATTCAATTAATGAGACTAGCACCAAAAAATTTAGGTTCACCAATACTATCACCGATGAACTTATTTGCAGATGTACTCAAACTTCATTCATCCCTTAGCGGCCAACACATGTGGCCGCCCGTACAAAATATGAACTCAATCCTTTTGCGCAAAAAAAAAAAAAGGCAACCTGGTAAACCGAAGAAGAAAAGAGTACGAGATGTCAATGAATCGCCAAGTTCGACAATTACCAGAAAGAACTCAATCATGTCGTGTGGTATATGTCGACGTCAAGGGCATAATAGTCGCACTTGTCCTGACAGGGGATCCATTTCAGGCGCCACTTCTGCTTTTGCTTTGCAAGACACATTTATGAGTTTCCACACATTTGACGGGACGCAGGTACATGTCAACATATTTTGCTCATAAACACAATTTAATTATTGTCTAATATAATTTTCATTATGTGTATGAATCTTCTACACACGGTAGAAGCAAAAAATGTATGATTATTCGGGCTGTAATTTATGTATTTATTATACTGTATAATGTGTGTATTTATTATAATGTGTAATTTAGTGAGATAAAGTTGTAAAAATTGGCAGGGTTTCCTTTGTTTTATGACTCCCTCATAGCTAAATTGAAACAATTTCTGCATATTCAAATCACAATTTTATAATGTTTAGTCAGTTCCAAATAATTAAGTATCACTCAAGTACAGTCATAAAGTAAAGTACAACTATACACCACATAGCATAAACTAAAATATAAACATAAAGTAAAGTACAGAAAATGAAATACAAAACATAAACTAAACTACAGTGGGACATCGTCGTCGTCGTCTCGCTCTACTCAATCCATGAGTAATTTCTTCAGCTTTTTGTGAGACTCAGCTTGCTCTCTGTGTGTCACGGTGAGCTCCTCGACTTTGCATATTAAGAAATCTAGTCTCTGCTCTATCTTGTCCCAACTACTAGCAGTCTGGGGAAACAATGGCCGAGTGGGGGCGTCCTCCATAGGAACATCTACAGAGGTGGAGACCCATTGATCTCCCTTGAACACCCAAATCCTGTCCACTTCAACTAGACTCATCCAAATTAAATAAAGTCTATCAAATATATAGCCGGATCTCTGTGCTCTCAGCTGCTCTGCAATCGGTAACTGAACCCGAGCTTGCTCGACGATCTTCCATATTCGAACATCTTCCCGTTATACAGCTTCTCCATCACATAGAAATTCATGTAGCTCACAAGATCTTTATGTCCATCTTGATGTAGAATGATGTAGATTATCAGATTGTGAATAACTTGAGCTCTGACATTCAAATCCCTGGATTTTGGCTTCATGAACCCTCCGATGTTGGCATTTCAATGAATTTTCTTAAGGAAGTCAAGTCCCTCAATCGATTTGAAAAAATCGCAATATCGAGAAGCATGGTAGTATCTCTCCACATCATTCCTTTCACCGGAAAACCTGAACAATTCATTAATTGACTCTAGAGGTATAACTATTTTTGTACCAAGAATGTATATCTTCAAACATTCTACCCTCCCAGTAGAGGTCAAGTTCGCATAAAACAAACGAACAATTTGGTCGTAGCTATTTCCCCTCAATCCGTACACCCATGTAGGGCGATTTTGTCGAACATCTCTTTGATATGCAACGACTCCCATCTTCTAAAATTGACTGTCTTCGAATGAATAATCGAGCGGTTTGACATATCCCGCTAAAACTGCACTTGACACATTTGATTTCGAAATTCAATCGAAACATACCCAACAAGCGGTCGTTGTGCTTGAGCCGAAGCACCTTGTGATTACGGTGCCCAGTTTGTCGGACCCACTTGAGATGGTCCTCCTTGTGAAAACGATGAAAAATTTGGTGGAGCACGTTCGGTCGGGCCACCTTGTGACGGACCTCCTTGTGATGGGGCAACCTTTCGTTTAATCACCAATTTGGAAGCCACTTGAGGAAAATTTGGGAATTTAGGTTGAATTTGGGATTTAGGGATTTGAACGATTTATAGCTCGGATTTGTGGGATTTTTTTTGCTGATATTTAAAGAAAACGATTATGGGGGAATGAAATAGTCAGATTTTGGGTTAGAATCGCAAGGGGCCGAGAGAAAATTGAGTTTTTCGGCAACAGGAGGTAAGAATGGAGGGTCAATTCCTTACATAGAGTCGGGGATCGACCCCCTGATCTGGGGCAGTGATTCTCCATTCTCAGCACTAATTTTGACAACGGGAGGTCACCACCCCGAATGGGCCTCCCGTTCTAAAAATGAGGTATGAGAACAGGGGGTCATCGTCCCGAATCGGCCCCTGATATGCCAAATGAGTTTTGAGAACGGAGGGCCTCGTCAGGGCGGCGACCCCTCGTTCTCATACCTCATTTTGAGAATGGAGGGCCGATCCAGGACGGTGACCCCCGTTTTCTGAGAACTTTGAAAAGGAAGAGGTAGAAACGGGGAGCCGATCCGAGACGACGTCCCCCCAGTCTTGAGTCACATGCGGTGCACGTTGAATGGGGGTCTCCACCCCCCACATCGACCCTCCGACCCAATATGTCTAGTGTCACGTAAGCACTGGACAAATTTGGGGACCGTCCTATTTAGATCGACCCCCCGATCTCGACGTAAATTAAGAATGGAGGTGATCAACCCAATAAGGGTTATTTCAAATTAAACTAATAATTTGGAGTTTAAATTAGTTTTTACCTTAATAATAATTAGTTTTTATGAGAAATTTGGATACTGATGAATCAGTTGGTCATCGTTGATAGAGCATACTTTTTATTATTTCTTTTGACAAAATCATCCACCATCATTTACCTGTAAGCAAGGTGAATACTATCGTCAATTTATTCCTTGTATCTCACAATTTCTATTTAATATGGTGTTTTAATCTAATTTTTAATTCAATTTAAAATTTTATGGCGCGATCGATAGAGTTTGAAATCGCCAAAAAATAAATTGATAGAGTTCAAATTGGATTAGAAATTGTCGTATTTGTTAGAAATCAAGTGAAAACTCCTCAATAAATGAAAAACATGATATACGGATATTGGACTTAAGGGATGAGCTAACAATAATATCTAAATTCTTGATAGTTGAAAGATAAAGTTTTTATTTATCAAAAAATTAGTTAAAAATCTAATTTATAAATGACCTTAAACGTTAGGGTCTAAATTATATTTCTCTAATATAAGACGAGAAAACATGTAAACCACAAGCTTGGTGATTGAAAAGTCCAAGTATTTTTGCAATATCTTTGAGTGAAGTGTAATTTTAACTTTATTGTTTCTGATCATTTACAAATTAGACCTTACACTATTTATTTGACAAAACAAATCTCAACCTTTTATACATTACCAATTTAGTTGTCAAATCCGACACTTATATACCATCTTCCATTCAATCATGTGTTTTAACTCGATTTCTAGCATCTACATAAAACTCTAATCCAATTTCAAATTTTATCCATATGTAACGACCCCATATCCCAGCAAGATATTGTCCGCTCTGGGGATTGGGCCGTAACCCAATATCCTCCCCTCACGGCTTTGTCTGGCGAGAACTTCTGGAAGGTCACCCAACCTGGAATTGCTCTCGCCGAAGCACTTTTAACTTCGGAGTTCTTACGGAATCCGTTGTCAATTGTGCTCCAAAACGCGTCTTACTATGTTGGGAGGGTCTCTTTACATATGTTTCATTTCCACATACTTCCCTAAGCGATGTGAGATTGTGACGACCCCACTTTCGACGACCGAATCCTCCAGCCCAACCCTCTGGGATCCGCAGAGTTTTCGTTGAACCCTCCAGCCCACCCTCTGGGATCCGCGGAGTTTTAACCCATACTCCGGCCCTAACCGGGCACATACGTCCTCTGAGGATCCGCGGAGCATGGGTGGTTCCACCACATACGTGTCAAGTCAAGTCATCACAATCACCCCCCCTTGGGGGCCCAACGTCCTCGTTGGCCACATTTCCAGTTGGGTACATACTCTGATACCATTTGTAACGACCCCATATCCCAGCAAGATATTGTCCGCTCTGGGGATTGGGTCGTAGCCCAATATCCTCCCCTCACGGCTTTGTTTGGCGAGAACTTCCTGGAAGGTTATCCAACCTGGAATTGCTCTCGCCGAAGCACTTTTAATTTCGGAGTTCTTACGGGATCCGTTGTCAATTGTGCTCCAAAACGCATCTTAATATGTTGGGAGGGTCTCTTTATATATGTTTCATTTCCACATACTTCCCCAAGCGATGTGAGATTGTGACGACCCCACTTTCAACGACCGAATCCTCCGACCCAACCCTCTGGGATTCGCGGAGTTTTCGTTGAACCCTCCGGCCCAACCCTCTAGGATTCGCGGAGTTTTAACCCATACTCCGGCTCCAACCGGGCACATACGTCCTCTGAGGATCCGCGGAGCATGGGTGGTTCCACCACATACGTGTCAAGTCGAGTCATCACGCCATCTCTCTATGCAATTTGAAATCACCATAGAGGAGATCGATATAGCTTGAAATTTTGAACGCCGTGAATGTTAGAAATTAGGTTAAAACACGCGATTAATTGAAAAACATGATATATTGGCACTAAATTTATCGAATAAATTATTTACAATCTCTAAATTAATAATATTTGAAATATTGATATTTAATTTGTTAAAAATCTAAAATGTAAATGACTAAGTGAAAATTTAAATTGCACTCTACTCTTTTGTTATTATACTTGTTTTGATAAGCCTCAACAAATTGACATTTCTAGAAAAAGTGGATGGTCAAAGTGTTTGACTTTGTCGAAGTTCCATCAAAAGAAGAAAGCTTTAGGCGAACAAACCAATGGTTATTGCTCAATTTTTTTTTTTTTTTTTTTTTGCTATTTTATAGCTTATTTTAATTAATCTATCAATAAATAAATAACACCTTAATCGAAATATTACAATAAAAAAATGTACACTTAGTGTATTGAAAATTTTGTACAAAACTATGTGTCCGACGGTATTGTAAGCATATAAGCTCTTTGTTCTACACAAATACGCATAAAACGGAATAGTTTTAAAAATTTAAAGTACGTGAAAATAATTATTAAACGAAAAATCACTCAAAATTAATGATAAATCTTAATAGATCAAAATAAATGCAATCTAAGGGACGAACGCAGCACTTATTTTGAAGATGAGTCAAAATAATTATTAAAAAAAAAAAAGGAGGAAGAATTTGTTTGAATCGACTTTTGCCAGCTTCGTGTTCTAAGTTTGTCATTAACTACCTCCTGACTTGGACCATTTTCTCATGCTATCCTCGAAGAAAAAAACACTGCCCATTTATAAATTAAAAAATATAAATATACAATTTAAATATGTGGGCTGATTTGATATATTCGGTTAAAAATAGAACAATAACTGGAAATGAAAATACTTATGTGAAAAAATTCATTTGAGAAAAAACATGGACAGAAGATAAAATTACTGTGAAGATGAAAATACAACTGCATATCTTATCACTATAAAGTTACAATCTTCAAAAACAATATGGTGATTACTTTTTTTAATACATTAAATTGTTTGGAAGCTTGGTATAAAATTATTGATTTAGTAGGTGACGGCCTAATTGAAAGTGTTAGTTGCATACCCGTCACAATGAAATGTACATTATACAAAATTGACCAAACCCATTTAAATTAAGATCAAAGTGAATATTCACATATGAAAAGTTATCTTACTATATATTCAATTTAGTCGTCCTAATTTTTCGAGCTAAAAAATAAAATAAAATTTTTAATTATTTAAGAATCCTATTTTAAATAATGGATAAAGTGTCGGCCATTGTCAAATAAAATCTACTTTTCCTCACCAAACCAAAAAGAATGGGTTCTTGTTCTTGGCCAACTACTGCTCGAAATCTTGTATTTTTCACACCACTTTCAAATCAACAAAGCATTAAAAAAACTATAAAATAAAATAAAAAATAGCGAAAAAGGAAGGAAAACACGTGGGAGAAAAGAAGTTGTTGGTAGAGCTGCATTTACCAAGTTGATTAGTCGAAGGCAATTAATGTTGAAGAAACCGTGTTATTCTATTAATTAGGGTGTTTAATTAACAAATTAATGCATATCAATACCTATTTTTTTTTTTTTTTTTTTGTATAAACAATCTAATCATTTCTTAGGTGAGATTAGAAGTAATTAATTAGTAGGCAATAATTTAGATAATTGTTATTGAGTTTTATAACTCATAAATGCTACCAGTATTCAGAACCCCTTGGTAGTGAGAGAGAGAGAGTACAAAAACAGACCACATTTAAACAAGGCAAAGCACCACCACCATCAGAGCTCCCTCCATAATATCCTTTCCAATCACCTCGTTTTGAGTCGGACATTAGATTCCCTGCAATTGGGAAAAGGAAATCCGCATAATAGAGCCGCCAATTGAGGTGGCGTGCTTGCAGACAAGGGCTTCAGTGGCCTGCTCTTCAGTTTCAAACATAACCAAGGCCTGAATCTTTCCATTCATCTCAAATAGCTTGGTGTTGACAATGCTGCCATGCTCCTCAAGGAGGTTCACAATCTCCTCCTCAGTGACTTCTTGGGGGAGGGAGGAAATATGGATCATCTTTGTTGGGGAACAGCAGTACCTGTAGTTCTTTGCAGCATTTCGATTGAAGCGGTTTAGATTTGAATTTACATACTCATGAGTATCGGCTCCTTGAGTAATATTTGGATACTTCGAGAAGTTTACTTCCAGTAGTTTTCCGAACAACAAGGCTCCCTACACACACGAAATTTCACCAAAATAAGATACCCCAAATCACAAAGGATGTAATGACAAGACAAGCCAAAAATAAAATGCCCCCCATCTAAAGAATATATGAAAAATGCCAAAGAGTAACTCTGCCCATACTCCCTCAAAACTTTTATATTCTAGCAGAAAATATTTTAGTGCAAGACCGCCAAAATGACAGATTTTGCCAATAAATTGTAATCTTAAGTTTGTCTTATCAAGTTTTTGGCAAGAGGTATTAACCAAATTGACTCAATATGCTTACATCCACACACATTTGATAGGTTGAAGTGAACCAAACCTTTAGGAAATGAACTGCTAATTCAGCCTGGAACCCGTCTCCCATCTGAACCAGTGCATGATCTGGTTTATTTCGGAGGAGTTTAATTCTTACAATGTTGCCATATATGGAGAATAAGTTGAAGAGCTTATCCTCATCTATTCTCTGAACAAAGGCTCAAATGTCAGCATGATAGCGAGATGTTGCTTAAGTGCAACAGTGATAAAATACAGGAGACTTACATCAGGATCGAAGTTTGAAATAAGAATCGTACACCTGTCATTTGTCCCACTTACACCAGGAGGCAAAACTCCTCCAAAGGCAGCTGCAACTGCAGCAGCATTGGCCATCTAGGAATCAAAAAAGTAAATATAAGGACCACAATAGTGTCTTCGAAGAAATGGAAAATGTAAATTTGGACCAATAATAGATAAGAGACTCGACCATTGATCGAGAATGAGCCAAATTGAAAGAGTGTAAAATGCTCAACATAAGAGAAGGAATCACAATGAGTTAAGGAAAGGAACAACCATTTATGCATCTGCATTTCAATACATAGACAAAAGAAAAAAATGTCCTCTGCTAGAAATCTCAACGTCTCAAATGAATTTTGACGGCTCAACCACAACACCCACCTGTGAAAAACCTAATGGAACAGAAAATGATATCAGTACAAGATGATTGAAAAGGACATAATGAAAATAATATCAAATAAATAAATTATCAAAATGAGGTTGCCGTATTAAACACCTGGTGATTGAACGCCATACATTCCTCCTGCATCACCATACCCAGGCTGCGCAGCATGGAAAAAGAAAACAGAAAGTAGAGAAGATTAAAGTGGCAGGAAAAAAATAGAACATCAGATTACCTAACAAAAGCTAATTGAACATTACCTGGGAGGATCTGCCTCTTTGTTCAGAGGGTAAGTTTGGGTTTGTAAAATCCCTGCACATATGATATAGAAATAAAATTCAGGACGATGAATTATGCCAAAATATTAAAGTGATATTAGACTGATAGTACATCCGGCACAAACCTAGATCGATCATTGTTGTAATTTACTTGTAGCTCATCTAGACTGCATTAGATCATAAGGGTTGGTAATTAGTTTTCCAACAAAAACCCACATAAATCCAGAGCAAATTCACAAAACCTACTTGGAGAATTGAATGTCCAGTTGACAGCAACCATCGTAGATATTACGCCCCTAGAAAGTCATAACAATGAACTAAGAGAATATAGAAAAAAAAAAACCTTCAGTTCTAAGTGTGCGAAGGAATGAAAGACCACAATACCTGCAGTGCAGTTCTGGCGGAGATAGCGCTTTGCCGTGATTGATACTGAATGAGGGCCTGAAAACCTGTGTTGCACATAGAACATTCATCCACTATCCTGAGGAATTATTTTCACAACCGGAAAGCAGATAGAGTCATGTATGCTGAACTAGTGATATCCTTCTTTTGCAAGTTTATTAAATCATATAAATAATGAAAAATCATCTTGAATGCATTTCAAAAGATTTAATCCTTGACAATGTGTCTATAAGAGAGACCAAAGAGAATGAGCGAAAGAACCTTCTCAATATGATAACAAGTCAAGCAATCTAACAAACCACACAAGAGAGTTAAAACCGAGAGAGAGAGACGGGAATGAGAAAGAAAGCGAGTGCAATAGAGAGAGAACTTAAAGAAGCTGACCAGCTAACTTCTGAAATGTGACCATCTTTTCCACAAATCCATGAGGGAAAAACACTTGATGAAGCACGTCCACAGTTATTGGATATAGCATATGATGGATTGTGACTAAGAGAATACGATTTGGCTGTGCATCCAATCAGTTCCCAACAGCAGACCAGCACCGCGATAGATGTGAGAGGAATAAAGAGGAGAGAGAGAGAGAAAGAACTGATTAAAAATAAATACTTTCCAAGGAAAAGAAGGATGATGAAAAGAACACCAGAAATGAGAGAAAAAAAAAGATGTTTGACACGAGGAATGAAGGTAAAAAGAACAAATATGAATTAAGAATTTAGTTTTAAAACTCAGTTGTAAAATCAGCAACGTGAAATTTTTTAATACTTGCCACAAACCTAACAATCTAACACACAAAGTCTTACAAATATTAAGCTGCATAATACAGAAAGCATTAACAAAATTCCATTTATGATAAAGATTCAATGGAGAAGCAAAACCCAGAATTTGAGGGAGACAAAATATCATCAAACATTCTTAGCAATTAGTTGCATAACAATATCACAAGTTCAAAAAGTAGATAATTCTTATTGTAACCTTTAAGCTTCTTTCTTCAAGGAGGAACATGCTCCGAAAAATTCACACAAAACAAAAAAAAAAGTCTATCATTTTCCGATCCCATGGTTGCTTAGAAAGATAAACTCTAATGCAGCTAAAAATTGAAAAATCTTCACCATCCGATCTGCTAACATATCTTCTACAATTACTTAGCCAGTTTGTATCAATGAAAAGATACATGTTAAAGAAGTCCACAAACGGGAGAATTTGTACGAGGTTGCCTTTGAAGAAATAAAGAAGTGAAAAAGTATAAATAATTTCTTCTATCAATTTTAGCAAAATTAGCGTTGTCGATCAAAGGCTTGAATGTTATATTTTTCTCATCTTTAGCACACAGTAAACACCATAAATTCAATCTTATTTTTCTATTAGTAAGTCAAGGCACGATAAACAACCTCGTCAACTCGTCCTTGAGTATTTTGCTCCATTGTAGTAAGTTCTTGATGAGATGAGAATTGAACATAAACATTTCTTCCCCTGACAGAACACAAACAATATCAAAAGCGTAAATAAAATACTGCATGTTACATTTGAAAAGCCAAAAGTATGCTGCTTGAGTCCAGTGCAATGACATAAAAGCTTTATAAAAATTTACTTCAAAATACCTTATGGTCGGTTGAACATTTGCATAGAATTGTAAAGCATTGACTGCAGAAGGAATATCTTGCATTTGGATGAGAGCCTGAAAGTGAAGGAGACTTCCTCTTTCAGACTTAAATTCAACTTGATTCCAATTAAAAGCAGGCGGATTAATAGATTAGTAAAACCTGATTTTTTGCACGAAGCATTACAAGCTTAGTTATGACACCAAATGGCTGGAACAGTTGAAGCAGATCGTTCTGGTCAACAAAATATAAAACATCAGAAGTATAAATTGAGAGAGATCAAGAAAAATATGTGATCAAAATTCATTAAGTTAAAAAACTTAACCAGAAGAAAATCTAAAACACATAATCAAAATTTTTTTGGTAATTCACAGCAACTCTGGCTCCTGAGTAAATGTTCGCAAAACAAGCTATGAAGTATATGATAGCATATTGACACAAAGAACATGAAGGAATGCTAGCAAGCTATTGTCCAAATTAATTCTCTCAAGTCATATGTTATCTATCATTCCATCAGGGCAGATACAACCACATGAACAATTTACATGAAAGGTTCACCAGTGCAAAATGTTCTAGTCAAACAACTGAATTTATTTTTTTATAGTAGCATCTGCTCATCAGTGTTCTAACCAACATATATATTGCATATGGACGCCCTAAGTTTCTTTGTGTGATACACAAATTGATTGAATAATTTATTAATACTAAACTAACAGGCAAGTACTTTTTCTTAGTAAAAATGTGTTTTTCTGAGGCAAACTATACAACAAAATATCTCAATTTCTCGAAAACTTGGAAGCATATCATTAAGTGCGGGTGGCCAAAATGTTATATGCAAGTAGTCACTTATGTTTTCACGTTTTCAGATGATCATCATGGAGTATGTATGCATCAACAGGTAGGACCAATTTTCAGTCTCATCCTCGCCCAGAGTGAAGCCAACAATTTCCCAACTTATCAAAAAGTCACACGTTGTTGCGCTTGTTTAACATGAAAAAAAGAAAAATTTCTCTTCATTTGAATATTAGTCATGCTCTAAATAGTGCAGCATTATTGGTTGACTTAATCACTATTCTTAAAGAATATTAAGATTAACCAATTCGTATAATAAATAGCTTCCATTGTCATCTAATATGCATTCAAATTTCGTGATAACAAACAAAACAAAATTATCAAAATGTCAAACACCTAAAGTCTATCAAAGTACAGAAAATTTTTCAAGAATGTGGTCACTGTCAACATCCCAAATACAATTATGAAAACTTCATAGTGCACATCTATAAAAGTACATAAATCTTTAGAGAGATAGAGGGATATTGGATTTACGTCAGAGATTTCATGGCCCACATTTCGAACATGGATCACTTTAGAGGGTTCTGTCATTACGAACTGCCCTGTAAAATAATTCATAATCAAATTAATATTTTTACAACTTAATAAAAGGAACTCATCATACAATGTCCCACATAAAATGCTAATGAACATGTTTTTTTCTAGAAAAGTTTGTGAATAGTAATAACTCTAGACGATAATAATAAGAATCGTTCCGAAATGACCTCCCTTCCTAACTTTGGAAAAGTCACGTTCATAAAACTCCAATGGCACGAATATACGAGTAACTAACGAATGCTTATCCAAACAATTAGAGCCATAGTCAGAAAATGTAGAACCAAAAAAAAAAAAAAAAGAACAACATACAAAATTAAGGCCACGAATCAGATGATTACAAACATGATTATTGTAAGAACAAAAGGCGAATATTAGCAAATGCCCAAGAAAAAACTAGGGGAACAATATTCAGAAGGCGAAACAGTAAAAGTCAATATGACAATTGATACACCACAAAGGAATGTAATTTAAGATAAAAGCTCATTCACAGGTAGGGAGAAAACTGAAATCCTTAATTTTCCCTTAGTTATGTAAATTCCAATTCAGATAAGAAACCCAAGAAACAGAGAAAGACATATGAAAACTACAGTGTAGAAATAAAGAGGCTTACCTGAGAGAGAGAGAGAGATGGGGGGGAATCGTGGAAACGAAGGAGCAGATCGTCTTCTTCGTGGAGGGAAGTGAAGGTCTTTGCTGTATGTACGCAGAACTACTGAATCTATCGTACACCCTAACTGCCCTTTTATCCAGTCAGCTAACTAGGGCATTTGTTCCGGCCGCGGGCACTAATTGTGGACGAACGTACCCTTGTTTACGCTGAAACCTTAAAACGTCGTCGTTCTAGTTTGAGTATATCCGTACAAGCATTTATTGACACATGCCCTTGTATAATGTTATCAGTCTTAAGCGTTTAAACGCATAAATAGAAGAGATAAGGTTATATAAAGAAATTAAAGTTGATAATTAGATTATCAGAAGGCTTCTCGAATTCCTCTAACCTTCTTATCATTACAAATTCCTCAAGCACATAACGTATAAATCCTTAGTTAAATGCAACACTTGTTCTTACTCTATATAAACTCGAAGAAAACCCACAAAGATTATACAATAATCTCTTCTTCGTCTGTGTATATCACTGTAAAATGATTTCCACTTTGAAGCTTTTTGCCATGGCTCTTCTTCTGGCCCTGACCATCCCTTCCGTTGCCAACTCCAAACCCTTGAACACTCCACTAAACCTCGCTGCCAGGTTGAAAATGGCGGAAAATCAACCCTCCAACTGTTGGGAATCTCTGTTCCACCTCCAGTCTTGCACCGGAGAGATCATCATGTTCTTCCTCAACGGCGAGACGCTGTTGGGTCCAACTTGCTGCGAAGCCATCACCATTATTCAACATGACTGCTGGCCGGATTTGATGGGATCGCTCGGCTTCACCCCCGAAGAAGGCGACATACTCGACGACTACTGCGAGGAAACCGATCAAACAGATCTTCCGACTCCGCCGCCGCCACCAACAGTCGAGCCTACTGTGTTTGTCAGCACCCGAAAGCTTGGTCCTTGAACAATTTAGAATCACAAGTTTGTTGGGCCGTCGTGAAATAATCAACTGGAGCTTTTAATTATATTTTCGAGCTTTCATTTAACTTCTGTTGGAATCAGTCTGTCAGTGTCAGTCCTGGCGCTTTAGCCTTATCTAATCAAAAATAATTTACTGTTTTTACTTCTTGCGTTCATCTTTTTTTGTCCTCGCAATTAGCAGAAGCCTTCAAAAGAAAATAGGAAGAAAAATATATACAAAAACTTGATCCAAACTGCTTGTAAAAAGGTACTAAACCGAATTCGGTTAGGTTCTGTCATTAGAGTTTTAAAACGCATTAGGTGTTTTGAGCCATAAGAATGCATATCAAAGATGAAAGCTTTGTTGAGGATAGTTGTAGGCTTTTTAGTAGCCTTTATTTGGATATACGTTGATGATTAAGGAGAAGGAAGCGTCACAAAGAAAAGGGCAATACGGGTTTTTCAAGTGGTGGAAGTGCTAAATTTCTACAATGATTCTAAAATTTTGAAAATAAGATAGTTTTCTGAGTTACATTTCAAAACTTCTAGTTTCTAATTGATCGACTTTGAATATGGATGGTTTAAGTCTTTAAGATATTTTATTTTAATTTATTTGGTTAAACTCGTCATGTAAGGGAAAAAAAATATTAATTAAGATAAATTATAATAGTTAAAATAAAATATTAATTCAATTAAATGATTAAGATAAATTATAATAGTTAAAATAAAATATTAATTCAATTAAATGATATAAGATTAGAACGTAAAACTAACATTCTACGTTATTTTAAAAATATAGAAGAGATCGTTACATTAATAAAGTATTTTCTCAATCTGAGACCATCGCATAGGAGGATAAAATTAGGGGAATTTTAATAATTTGGATAATTTAAACATTCCAAGCTGCAAAAGGTAAATAATTACAACCATAATAAGAAGTAACATAAAGACATGGAAGATTACAGCGCAGATCCACCAACTGATTTTGGCAGCGACCAAACAGTCTCCAAAGAAAAAGGAAGACGAAGACAAAGACTGGACCAACTCACAGTCAGATTGACATCATTATTTAGGTTATTTTGTCAACTGAACAAATACAGAGAGAGAGAGAGAGGGGGAGCGGAGAAGATTAATTAGAAAAGATGATGCTTCTTCCCATGAGCCTCTTCGTCTTCATCTTCAACCTCTTTCCTCTCATGGCGCTCGTGGAAAGCATATCCTCCAGCCCCCACGGCGGCTGCCGCCGCTATTTCCTCCTCTAGCTTGTGACGGTGGCCGTGTTCTGGGTCCTTCCCAGCCTCGTGCCTCTCATACTGAAACGCATCAAAGGGTATAAAAATCAAGATACATACTTTGAGTTTCTTGTTTGATAATTTCTTTATAGTGCTTCCGAAAGTAGAGTAGTGACATTCTAGTTTCTCAGATGCCACTCCAGCAATGGAAATTTTAAGAGATTTTATTTTATAGACCACCATTAAAAGATGATAATAGAGAAAGAAGAAAAGAAGAGAGATTACCAAGGCGAAAGCACCGGCCGCAGCAGCGCCAACCTCGCCGACCTGTTCCAGGCGCTTGTGGTGCTTCTCCTCCTTCCTGTAATCTACTTCCGGATCAGTTTCAGTCGCCACCACAGTCTCGTCGTATGACCCAACTGCGGGGACGTCGTCGTAGCACCCGTATGGCTTGTTGTAAGATCCGCCGGTTGGCGGGACGTCGTCGTAGGACTGGTACGGCTTGTCGTAAGATCCTCGAGACGGGGGGACGTCGTCGTAGGATCCCGATTGATTACCGTACGACCCGGGTGATGGATCGTCGTAGGACCCGTACGGCTTGTCGTAAGATCCGCCGGATGGGGGGTCATCGTAGGAGGAAACGGGCTGTGCGTAAGAGGTGTCGGAGTAGGTATTCTGGGAATAAGTGGTGTCGACGGGGGTGTCGTCCTCATCCTTGCGGTGGTGGAAGAGGTTGAAGTGGTGCTTCTTCTCTTCCGACATGGCGGCGATGCTTCGTTGTATGGAAAATGCTGAATAAATAAATGGAAATGATTGTGAGATTTCTCCAGGAATCACCGCAGGATTTATAGGGAATGGCTCGGGCCACTTATTATTACAATAATTATCATTAAAATACTTTATAATTAAAAAAATGTGATGAAATTCATTTGTAACACTAGTTCACTAGTTTAATTTTAAGGAAATACTATGCATTTTCTTCGTAATAATTCTGATAAATTATAAATAAAATATTAAAGTTAAAATCAGTTTTAACCAGAAAAATAAGAATTAGTTTTATATTCTCATATAAAATAATAAGTCTTGCTGATAACCTAATTGCATTGCTCAATCTAAAATATCTAGAAACTAAAAAAAAAAAAACAAGTTAAGTATATCAAACGGTTAGGATTCGAGGGTTCTTGGATATTATCTTTCTTTCGAAATTAATGGTCGTCGATTTTCTTTGTCGTTATGGGTCGATGTGGTCGAAGGAGACGCATGAAAATATGAGTTTTAAGTGACAATATAACATATTATTTTTGTTGACGAATTATTATTAAAGCATTGTAAACCGTCTTTTATTAATGTATGTGAACATTATTTTGTGTATTATACGAGTGATTGAAAATGTTCGATAAAGCTTTCATTATTTAAAAATCAAAACTCGACAAAAACGTAAAAGCTATCCATAATTGTTTAGGTAGATTTTTATTTTTGATTGGCCAAAATAATGCAACCTAAAGGTGTTAAATGGGGCCAAAACAGTTCGTCATTTTCCTTCCAACGTCCTCGTCAACTTTTCTCGCTGCATAAATTCTTACAGATAGGGCGTCACTCACGAAAGCAATATTAATAATTTCTATTAATGAACCTTTTAATCTAGATGATGACATGTCACTTTTTTATCGGTATGATACGAGGCAAATGACTAATTACCGTGTTAGTGAAAAATGTACAAGTATTTACTAGTTTTTTCTACTTATAAGTTAGACATTAAAAATATCTACTTATAAGAAGGTATTTATGACATTATAGGGTGGTTGGTGTGACAATTTAAAAAAAAAGGACTCCAAATTTATCATATCTTAAATTGCAATAAATAGTAGAAAATTAAAACAAAAATACTAAATAATTGAAGAAAAAAAGAAGGAATCTCTGAGTGAATATGTCCGTGACTATTGTGAGGATGTGGATAAATGTGGGCCCATTTTCATCTATAGGTACGTTTTGGGCTCCTGCAATTTGTCGGCAAAAAAAAATAAATTTTTTAATTTATAGAAAATATCGTTTTTGGAAGATATTTACCATATTATTTTATAATATTATATTTTAAGTTTATTATTATTTATCTAATAGTAATACACGTGAAAACGTAACTAGAGAATCAGAATATCGTGCGACCATGTTGGCCAAAAAATATTAAAATAAATCTTTTTTGGGTAGCGGACGTGGATAGGATAATAATTACTCTCTTTTGCCATTTTCTGAATTTTGTTATTAGTTATCAAAATAATAATCCTATGTTTATTATTTTATTTGACTATTTTAAATAATAAACAATAATTAATTCAATTCATTTAATAAATTATAAATAATTAATTTATTACACTAGTACTTATTTGACACGTCAACGAGTATTTTAATAAAGTAAAATAAAATAGTAGACGTAGTATTATTTTTATTAAAATTAACACAATAAATTCTGTTGTTAATTAGAATATAAGATATCAAATTAATTTGAACTTGAAGTAATTGATTTTTTTATGATAGAGTAATTGTCAAATTTACTCTCAAAGTATGAGTTGATTAACAAAAAGAACATGAAAGTATTTTCGTTAGTAAAGCCGCACTGACCATGACGCCCTCGGCCTCCAAAAATGGCCCCCATGTTCACCGTCCATTGCTTTATGATTTATGAAGCACCAGACCGGGTGCTCGTTCCCGATAATATATAACGAACGACCTCTCATTCTCAAAGCCATAGATGGTTGGGGGTCGTTCTTGAAGACTGGAGGGCCCGTGCAGAGAATAATTTGTTAACATCGCATCATACTTTGTGGTAAATTTGATAATTATTAAAAACTATATTTTATAAAAATTGGAAAACAATTGAAATAATATAAAATTTAAAAAAGTGATTAAAAGTTTAGATTAGCCGACATAAGTGGAGAAAAATTTAAGAAAAAATATATAATTATCATTTTAAAAATAGAAATTGAATTTAATTAATTTAAATTCGGTGCCAATAATATAAGATTCTTTTTAAGTTAATTATTGGATGTCTAAATGTGGGTCTCAATACTCAAAAGGCCACGTGGTGACGACTAGAGCCAATTAATGTGTTTGAAGGAAGGAACTCCTGTGGGTCCCTTTGTCTAACTCTAATTTTCCTTTGTAGTTGATACTTAAAGTAATTAACTAAAAAATCGTTTAAATTATAATGTCATTAACAAATTCGCTGATAAACTATATTCGTTAAAAATATCACTTTTAAATTATGACCCGTTAACAAAACAACTATTATCGTCTAAATATTTGTTAAAATTGGTTGTGCAGGAGTCCTATCTTGGAGAGTAGGATCCTAATCCCGCTCCTTGAGTTGATCAGAAGACCGCTCTCCAATAGTGGTATCCTGTTCTTTTTTTTTTTTCTTCTGGAACGAGATCTTGCTATTGAAGAGCTGACTCACACTCTTAGACACTGTCTCTAGAGCAGGAAATCGCTTTCTACAGCGAGCTCCCACTCCGTGAGTTTTTACCTAAGAGCAGGAGCCCACTCTTCAACAGCGGGATTCTGCACATTTTTTCCTTTTAAAGCGGTCTCCCGATCTTCGACATTGTCTTTGGAGCAGGATTTCGCTCTCAACAGCAGGCTCCTACTCCAGAATCAGTTTATACATTGTATATTGTACTTGTGGATTGAGATATTCTAAGAATAATAGTGAAAGTGGAGTTAAAACGGTATAAAAATTTATTAAGCAGTGGGCAAAACCACATTTATAGAAATTGAATATGTAACGTAAAAATAACTTAAAAAATAGTGTGCACTATCTTTGGAGCGGGATCTTGCCCTTCATCAGTGAGATCCCACTCCAAATGACAAAACGAGCGGATGAGAGATTTCGTCTGCAAAGAAAAAATTGTGTATGAGAGATTTCGACCGTATTATTTATATATTGTCTATGAAGTGGGAGCTTGCTCTTCAACAGCGGGATCCCGCTCCCAACACAGTACCTAAGAGTATGAGTCCACTCTTCAATAGCGAGATCTGCTCTAGAAGGAAAAAAAAAGGAGCCAAACTCTGCTCTCCAAGACCGGGATCCCACATGACTATATTTTAATAGACATTTAGAAGACAAAGTTTGTTTTGTTAACTGACCATAGTTTAAGATTGATTTTTTTAACGAATATAGTTAAGGACGAATCTGTTAATCATCTTTTTTGTTTTATAATTATCCTAATACTATTTAATGGTGCGACCTCGCCGTACAGAATGATTACCCAACTGAAATCTAGCGGTCAACAAACATCACATTTAATTTGAACAATTAGTGGGACCAAATTGAGTACCACCTCCTAATACTCTTACGACGTGGCAACTCGCGATTGGTTTTTAGTTTAATCGTTACTGATTGGCTAGGGCATTGACAACGCTTTTGATTAAATTATTTGATTTTAAGTTTTATCCTTGTAAATTAAACGGATTTACAACAATTTTTATTCAATATCCAATTATTGGAATGTCATTTAAACGAAATAAAATAATTTAGAATGAAAATTGTTGAAAAATGAAAGGATAAACTCATTTCATAATTGAAAATAAATTTTAAATAAATACTTTTTGAAAGTAATTTGTCAAAACTGCAAGTCATTGCTCGAATTGACATATGATTTCTTTGACTGTTAGGAATAGAAAAAGCCATTTGTTAAGACCTGTTCGGTTTTTGAAAGTTCCAATAATTGCAATGAAAACGAAAGGAAATAACTGTCTTCTTCTTTGCTCTATTTTTTGTTTAAACAAAAAGTATTTATTTTATTTTTTGTTTCATAAGCCATGCTTTAAGACCCACCAAATCATATATATATATATATATATATATATATATATATATATATATATATATATATATATATATATATATATATATATATATATATATATATATATATATATATATATATATATATATATATATATATATATATATATATATATATATATATATATATATATATATATATATATATATATATATATATATATATATATATATATATATATATATATATATATATATATATATATATATATATATATATATATATATATATATATATATATATATATATATATATATATATATATATATATATATATATATATATATATATATATATATATATATATATATATATATATATATATATATATATATATATATATATATATATATATATATATATATATATATATATATATATATATATATATATATATATATATATATATATATATATATATATATATATATATATATATATATATATATATATATATATATATATATATATATATATATATATATATATATATATATATATATATATATATATATATATATATATATATATATATATATATATATATATATATATATATATATATATATATATATATATATATATATATATATATATATATATATATATATATATATATATATATATATATATATATATATATATATATATATATATATATATATATATATATATATATATATATATATATATATATATATATATATATATATATATATATATATATATATATATATATATATATATATATATATATATATATATATATATATATATATATATATATATATATATATATATATATATATATATATATATATATATATATATATATATATATATATATATATATATATATATATATATATATATATATATATATATATATATATATATATATATATATATATATATATATATATATATATATATATATATATATATATATATATATATATATATATATATATATATATATATATATATCCACGTCGCTTGGGAGTGAAGATCGGTGAGAACTTATAAGTCGAGTTCTCATTTCTACTTAGTATAACGTTTTTAAGCATAATCTAAAAACAAAGTCTTGCAGGTTCAGGCTCAAAACAGACAATATTGTAGTAGGAGTATCCAAATTTTAAACATATCCGGATAAACATAAATAAAAAAATCATTTCAACTGCATTTTGGAGATCAAGTTTACACGAGAATCCAATCAAGAACACAGTAGTGTTAAGCAAGCTCTAAATGAACTTAAGCCTGGAAAATAAATAATGCTCAGATCTAAAGATTATTGTGACCACGAATCAATTGAATGAGACACCAAACCAAGATTATATAAAGAAAGAACATTGAATGAAATGAATATAGATCGCCATGTATGACATACGAAGGAGCTACGAGTACGAACGAAAGGGGAGGCAGCACCACTTTTCGATTTGGGTAAAGACCCATTGGAAAAGATCTGGACTTTCTTCCTCCGAGGCAGACACGATCGGGACCGGAATCTCGGTAGGCAAATGACGATGAAATGCGTCAACTGCGGCTGCAACGCCATCCTCGTTCTCCAACAGCTTTGCCAATTCCATTGCTCGGGATTTTACCTGATATGATCGAACCAAAGAATAATCAACATTTTTGACCATCAAATTAATCTCAACCCAAAGACTTCAATTTCGCTTTCAATCATAAATTGACATTCAATTGGTAGATTGTCAAACATCAAATAAGATGGTGGTACCCAATAATTGGTAATTTCAGATGGAAAAATGAAGATCACAACTCGAATTGAGAGTACCTCCGGTTGAAGCATGAATCTTATAGAAACCGATAAACTCTCAACGGTAAGTTGAGATATCGGCACCGGTTCGGGTCCTAACCCTTTTTGGTGTACTCTATCACCCCAGAAAAACTGATCTCCAAAAAATGGCACTACAGTTGTTGGGCACTGAAAGTAAAGAAATCACCACAAGGATACATTAAGTTTGAGAAAGAAATTAAAGCCTTGAATGTAGACTCAATCAAGCAATTGAAAGAATTTAAAGAGCAACTACACATATTCAAAGCAGCATGATTACCCCAGCCTTTAGTCCGGTAGCCGTTGTTCCGGCACCACCATGGTGAACCTGCATTAATTTATCATCATTTTAGTCCACAGCGGTATAAAAAACGATGAATATAGTGCTAGTGTTATTAATACAACCATCGAGATCTATATTCTTACCACAGCAGAACATCGAGGAAACAACCAATCATGTGGGTAGTCTTCTAATCGGAAGACATTTTGAGGAACTTCAGCTACTGCAAGAAAAATGAAAATTAAAAATGATACCAAAATTTGATTTCTAAATCTCCTACACTGATTCCGTCTCTTGTCAGCTCATTCTCTAAACTTCCTTTCACAAACCAAGTTTGTAAGCAAAAAATTGACTGTCTACCCAAGTTGATATAACATATTTAATGAAAACTAGATCATCTCCAATTGAAACTACCAAAATACCCATCAATTGCATCGACATATTTATTTACATTTACTCATATCAACATCAATTATTCATTTGAGTAGAATTCATTAAAATTTGAAAATAGCACAAGAGAGTGGAGCGGTAGCAGACAATGTGCGCCAAAAATTAAAATCATGTAATTAAAAGAAAATATTATGCTTACCATTGCCAAGATTTCCCCAACCGTGGTCGATTATTCCTCTTTGTCCTGTCTCCTTTAATGCTTCCAATATGATATCTGTTGTTTTCTTGGGATCATCAAGCGGCTTTTTAATGAAAAAAAAAGGAAAAAACAACCGTGAACATGAGTAAGATTCAACTACCATAAATGATTC
Organism: Begonia masoniana; assembly: GCA_022432975.1. Taxonomy (NCBI): domain Eukaryota; kingdom Viridiplantae; phylum Streptophyta; class Magnoliopsida; order Cucurbitales; family Begoniaceae; genus Begonia; species Begonia masoniana. The sequence goes on from CM039502.1 coordinate 24,468,463, forward strand.
TTTGCATAAAATAAAAGTATTAAATACTCTAACAATAATGAAAGAGTATAGCTTAATGCATATTTTAAGATTTCAACGTGACATGTCATTTATTCATTTTATGATAGATAATAAATAGTTAACATTAATGAATAAATGAAATCACTTATACTAATAAATGAATGACATGCAAATGACATATCAGATTATAAGATTATAATGAACGTCTAGCAATAATGAAAAGAAAATTTTCTCAAATGCCAATTACAAACTTCTAGTTCAATAAAATCATCATACCATGCTGCCAAAACCTATATATATGGGCTTTGATCCTCTTTCAATCCACTCAACAAACTCTTTTTGAGGTCGAAACTTCGATCCAAGGTTCAAGAAACAATACCCGGCAACATCAACTAAAGGACCCCAATCTGCAGAGTTGATGAGCAACATTAATTCTTGAAACAGTTATCTATACATAATACATAATTGTTTCAGTTCCAATCGAAGACGAAGATTGAAGTGGTAAAAAGCATGGAGAAAAAAACTATTAACGATTGGAAATTCATCCAATATCTCCCTTTTCTGTTAACAAAGAGCGCAGATGCTAGTAACTTTTAGTTTTACTTCCTTACAATTTTAAGATGCTGAGCAACCTTATAAAAGAAATGGATGAGAAAGTGGCTGATGTATTTATAATAAGCAAAGAAAAGCTATATATTCAACATAAAATTACTGCAAAACATTACATGATAGAGCGCCTGCTCATTCAGACATGTTCAGTGTACATTGCTTCATTCACAGGATAGTTACTTCATGGGGAATAATTAGAAAAAATAATTTATATCCGGTTTTATAATTCGACTGATAGAACATAATTGCTGTGTCATACCACTTGGCTTTGGTACAACGTGGGGACTCCACATGTAGCCTGTTGGTAAATGAGCTATTGATCCATGATACATACTGAAGTATGCAATAGGAGCAAGCTTTAACTTCTTTCTGAAGTCATTAATGTATCCCCTTATAGTCCACCATATCAGTAAATCCACAGCAATGTAAGAAAGCTGAAACAAGTAACAACAGGCAGTCAGCAAAGAAAAAAATACCAAAAAAACGAGATGTGGGTATAAAAAGTGGGTTTTATCCACAATGCATACCCAATAACCAGCACTTTGAGAGACACGCGCCAATGGATGAGAAAATTCATATGTCGGACTGCATGTTGATGATAAATGTAAGTTACTAATCATAAGAATTTGTGATGAATTACAAAAAAGAAGCCTGAGATGATGAATATGTTTAACAGGATGAAGTCATTTTCTTCCTCAATTATCCATTTTCAGCAACATAATATTTAATAAACTTTCTTGGTCATACTAAATAATTCATGACTTGCAGGTGTCAAGGTCGAATTTACAGGTAAAGAATGCCAAAATTTCTATTGCTTATAAGAAACTCTGAATGATAATGGTGTATGCCACAAATAATATAATTTAGTAACATCAAAGAATGAAACCAAATCAAGTTGCAAACTTTAAGGAGCTTAACAATATTCTGTTTGATGAACAATCATAAACTGTAGTCCCACTGATATCAGACACGTTTTAGAAAGGTCATAAATCTTTCATCTAATTATTATACTCTAAGAAAAACATCTAATATAGTACCATAATTAAGAATCAAACATACGTCCAAGGCATTGTGAAAAACATGTGAAGGGGCACACCAAGATATTCAGCAACATGCATGTGTCCTACAAATCCGAGAGTTATAATGACACTTTAGAATCCTATTAATACCAGAAAAATATTATGTAATGTGCATTTATTTAAAAAAAAAACCAAAAAAAAAAAATCGTAATTATTCATAATAAATACTACTTTATATCATAAACTGCACGCCTTGTTCAACAATAATTTCACGTGTGTGAAATGAGGTTGGGAAAGAAAAGAAATTAGGAAGAGAGTGTCGTATAGAAAAGGAAAAAGTAAATATTTTTCAATATTTGATTATCTCTCAACCATAATAGTCTAACATAAAAAACTATTTCTCAAAATCAAATAGCATTGGCTACGTAATTGAAAAAGTGGATCAAAATTTTAACAATAAAAAACTTATTACTAATCTTTGGGACAATATTAATTTCATTGTTATTACAAGAGTCTATTGCTCAGAATTTTTTTTATAATGTATCATTTTAGTTTAATTTTACCTAATTAGAGAGAAATTGAGCTAAACTTAGCCTTTTTTTAGAAGGGTTCTTCCCTTCTCTTCTCTCTATATATTTTTCATTTCAACATACTTCATTTCTTATAAAAACAAGTGTATCAAATAAAAGAAAACCGATTGAGTTTAACATACTATTTATTTTACCTATAATTTCTCTCTATTTATTTATCATAATCCTAGCATGTATATTTTCTAACAGTATGTTACAAAGGAGTAATTTATAACACAAAATATCTTTAGAATGAGATAAGGAAGAATTTAAGAGCAAAAAATATGAATATATATAAAATCTTTGAAAGTAGCATTTCATTAATAATAATCATGAAGAAAGATTTATCGTATTATAGTAACTTACCATAAGCAGGAGGATTTGCAATAATTGCCTGAGCTCTAAAAGGAGCTCCGGTTTCAATGTCTGGTTCAACACAAGCAGGGAGAAGGGATTCAATAATAGATTTCAATTGCTTTCTTTGTATTGCTATGTCCACTGGTCCAGATGGAATCAAGCCTTTATTTCTCGCCATATCTGAAATTAAATGCACCGAAAATCAGTAATGCTCCCCCAATTATGAATGCAAAAAGTAATATAACAAAATGCGACGAGAAAATACACCAAACATTTAAGGTAAATGAAGTTTTCATAAGATTGAGGTACTCATGCAATCTACAATTACTTCAACAGACAAGTGTTCATTAAAACGTCTCGTACAAACATCAGCTTATCCCCCTCAAAATTTCTTCACCCAACTGACTTTGTTCAATTTTCAGAATTATAACTCACAAGTCCTTGTTTTTCTTTTAACAAAAAAGAACAAGTTCAAGGGTGTCAAGATGATTGAAAAATTGCAACGAAACACTAATATCAAAGAAAAAGCCTCTTACATCCTGCCAAAACCCGAGGGTCACCACCCAAAGGATAAAAGCCGATGCCAGCTGATCTTACAAAAGTGCAAAAGTTAGCATGTGTTGCTACCCGGACATGATGACCAAACTCCTGCATGTAAGCACAGCATACAATTCAGAAAACAAAACCATATTTATTTATATACACCAATAAGTAAGCACTCTAATCGGATTAAAGCTTAAACTAATGACTCTGCTCTAGATATTATAACATAATTTAGCTTGAAAGAAAACCCATCAACTATTACCCCTATAACCAACAAACATGGGATGTAGAAAACAGGAGCTGACGTAGAAAGTCAAGTTTGAAAAGCCCCAACAAAAAGATGCTTTTATTAACATGATGCTGCCTAACTATAATGACAACTGTAATGTAACTATAGGCGATTCAAAGGACCCTACCCATCAATGACCTCAGACTCATAACTCAATAGCTGATTCAAAGGATTAGGTACATGAGAAAGTACATAGTAATCATAAGCATAAAGTACAGTAGCTAATTGATCAAGTTCTTTAAACGTGCCTTCAGTCTCTTTGCCATAGCCAAAAAGGGCTGTACATCTCCTCTTGTCCCAACCACAAGAATAGCAATCTTCAGTCTTGGAATTGATTTGTTAGAGTCAGAAGTGACTGAATCAGCGTGTGAAATAGGCTCTCCTTCCATTGTAGAATGAAGCTCTAACAACTCTGAGGTAACAGGCGCATTTTTCTCAAAATCAACTTCTACAGTCCCATCATTTTGTATCTTGACTAGGTTGACAATTAATTTTTTCTGGAAGCCAACATAACACGGAACCATGATTTTTGGAAAGAAAATACATCTAACCAGAGGATAAAGTGGGTACAGAAAAAAAAAATTGACATATAAAACTTTTGTATCTAAATCATCATGCACATGGAAAAAAAATCAAGAAATTGATAAAATCCCAGGTACAATGCATGGTAAATAAAAAAATGCCACAAATATCTAAAAGTTACTCACCAGCAATCTCCCTTTTTTAAATATATAGCAGTACAGCACATAGTTATGATCGAACGATATGAGTTTATAGAGAATTGCTTTGTGGATATTCATGAATTGAAGCGGAATAGAAATCCAAAATAATAAAGGCATATCACAAGCAAAGTCTGTTTTGGAAAATAAATCAGTCTGCTACATGTGTCATTGAGAAGTACACATAGAACATTTATTTAATGTATTATCTGTGTAATTAAACAAACAAAAAAAAGAGAGCAAGCACCTATTATGATGCACTCACAGTCATGCACGATATACATACCTTTTCACGGTCTGACATTCTATCCAACTTTAGGTCTGGCCTCAGGATCTCCTTCCTCTCCAACGTTGATTTGGTGACAATGATCTCTTGGTCTTCTACCAACAAATGATATTGACGGCCATTTATAGTGGTACAAGGATCCAAACCTTAAAAAAACATGCTTGTGAAATAAGTGAAAAAAGATGAATAAGTTAACACAATGAACTTAACAGTTACTTGCAAGGAAATTTTGTTTTCAGCAGCTTATGGACGTGAAAAGGCAAAGTGAACAAGAAATCTTGACCAGTGTAAGATATTACTAATCTTAAACAGCCTCAACTTTGAGAGTCTTAACGTACGAGTTAAGCGCAAAAAAGATGTACTAGCAAAGCACGTACACCTCATTAGAAGTTTTCATCATTTTAGTTAACCTCGAGAGGTCAGCAATTAGCAATCCAATTTTCCATTGCCAATTTAAGATGCGCAGATAACTAATTCTACTATAAGTTGAGTTCAAAACTATCATCAAAGTGCATTGATGCGCATAAGCTTCTGTAACTAGTTTGAAGCCACCTACAAATATAGCCCAGAACTTTCGAAAATTTGCAAATATGAGACGATATCCCGAAATAAGGGACAACCACCTGATCAATTTTCACCCCGACATGGTAAATTCAGTTACCGTGTGGAAGACAGGGAAATTTTGCTCACACAACATAGGGCGAAGGGGTATCGCGGCATCAAGTATTATGGTACAAAATCTAGAAATCTGAAACAGCTTCTGAGGACAATTTCAAAAATATGAAACATATAAACATTTGTAACAGTCAAATTCAAGTATTATGGTACAAAATCTAGAAATCTGAAACAGCTTCTGAGGACAATTTCAAAAATATGAAACATATAAACATTTGTAACAGTCAAATTCAAAATCTGAGTCTTCATACTTAATATTTCAGTCTCTGAAGAGTAGTACTAGCAAGAGAAATAACGAAACTAAGGCCACTCACCATTTCTGGGAGAAAAACTCGATTTGAGATAATCTATCTGAGAAATCTCAGAAATTGAAGAATGCTGAACTGAATTCATCTTTCGCTCGGCGTCTTTGAAGGAAGCTGCATCAGAATTTTCACCTCCAAAATTATTGACTAATACAAAGTCATCAACCCTGTCAGCCTGCTCAACATTTTTCTTCAGTACTTTAAAGCTACCATCATCTTCTAGTAACTCATAAGGAACAAGATCAATCCCATTGATCCCCATTTCCCCAAAGGTAGGAGAGTTTCAGCAATTAAAACTCTCCAGTTGCCCGAAATCCTAAAATCTGCCACAATGTAAACAGAAAGCATCAGAGAACATATTAACGAACGTACAGAATAAGACCCTCATCAACATTTGGGATGCCCAATTATAATTTGTCAAACTATCCGCAGATTATAGCAGAAAAAAACGCAACGTACTCCATTGGATTAGAAGACCAGTAAAAACAGTTACTTGACGACAAAAAATTTGGCCTCCGGAATAACTTCCGGGGAGGACGAGATGGTTGTAATGATTCTTAATTTATGCTAAGTACACAAGACAAGAAAAGCACACCCACCAGTCAGTCAAAGGCTCCGAATGGTAGGAGCCAAAAATCAAACAGCTTTGCCTCCAACCAAACTAAAAAGCGTAGCAGAAGTCCGGAGGAATTAAAAAAGTAGATGAATTAGAACTTGAAAATCAGAAAACACTTGTAATTAGAGCGGATATCAGCGACTTGCTGGTACAGTCAAAGAAACTCGACCGATCACCAAAACACATAAATTTCGGCGTCTGAAGTTGAAAAGCGTTGGAAAACGAGAGAGGGAGTCAAACTAAAGAAGAGGAAAAGAAGGAAGAAGGACAGAGATGAACGAGGAACCAAGTTTCGTGTCGTCTCTGCAGCCATTGATGGGGGAATCCAAGAGCGCGCTAGGAATAACGAATATTATCATATAGCTTCTGGTCAAACTGTCATTGTCCACCTGGATGGAGGACAAAAATGTCAAACAACACAAATTAATAAATACGCATCATAGGGAGTAACACGCTCAACTTTTCAGATAGTTAAATCAACCCATTAATTGAGGCGGTAAACTGCTGCAAACAGCGGTTATCGCAAGATTTTATTTTGCACTTTTTAAATTAAATTTTTTTTTTTTATATTTTTTTTTGTATTTTTGAGATAGTTTAAATTTTTTAAATAGTTAAATCAACCTATTAATTACTCCAATCATAATTGTTGAATTATATATAAACGCATCTATCATTATATATATATAAAACATGGCACAACCTCAAAATGTTAACAATAATTTGACGTAACAAAATAGTAAATTGCATTGTCCCAAGTTTTATAATTTATCGCACAAACTGATTTTTTTTTCATTCAAAATTTCCTATTTCTATCTGTGATTTTTTCCTGAACGTAACAGTTGATAATCATGTTGGCGTTCGATTATTATAACGAACTTATCGTCAACCCAACAAATTAAAAACAATTTGTACTGGTATCATTCTGTTCTTAAAAGGGTGGAAGGTCGATTTTCTCTTAATAATTTTAAAATATTTTTAATTGTCAAATCGTTGTTTCTGTTCTTAAAAAAGGGGAAGGACAGTTTTCTATTCTTTTAACGCTACCTACTAGGCGTGGGCACGGTCCGATTTGGTCCGGTTCCAATCTCGGACTGAAATCGGACCAAAGATTTGAGAATTTTTTCTCGAATCCCAGAACCGGCCTTGGGAGGGACTGAGACCGAACCGGGACCGGACCGAAATTTTCAATTCAGTCCCTGTTCGGTCCCAGTTTCTCCCACCCTATTTGTGATTAAAAAAAAATAATAAATCACATTGAATCACACATACAAAACGAAGATACAGAGGCATCCGAAGCTTCTTCCTCAACTCCTCGTCGATTCGTAGCCCCGCGAGTCCACAACCTTGAACGACTAGATCACCGACTATCTCGCCAGAATCGGAATCGAATCGCTGGTGCTAGGAGACGTCGACGTTTCCATATTCCTTTCTTCCATCACTTTCCCTTTGGCCTCTGCTAGAAGAATTGAATAAATCTATTTGCAGAAATCAGATTTAGCTTTCTGTTTATAGTTTCAACTGGTGTTTGAATAACACTGGGAGAGCAGAGCACTGAGCAGTGAGCACCGAGGGGCCAGGGCGAGGGCGAGGGGGCGAGGCGAGCGCTGAGGACAGTGAGGAGGGACTGGGGTCTGGCCGTCTGGGACTGGGAGCACCGCAGCAGACGCGAGGTCGCCGTAATCGCATCTTCCGACTTCGCGTAATCGCCGTAATCGCGTCTTCCAACTTCACGTGATCGCGTTCGCCTGTTAGGGATACTCAGCAGAGTGAGGTCAGGACAGACTAGGAGGAGAGATCGAATTTGGGATTTCAGGATTTCAATTTTCAGCAGAGCGAGGTCTTAAGTTCGGTCCGTTGGTCCGGTCCTGTTTCTTTGCGATTTCAGGCATTGGACCGAAGACCGGACCGAAGGACTTCGGTTCCAAGTGCCTTGGACCGAAGACCAAACCGCAGTCCATCAAATAGGGATCGAACCCGGACCGAAATCGCCGATCCGGTTTGGTTCCCGGTCCGGTTCTGCCCACTCCTACTACCTACACCCTTTTGACGTTTTTTTTTTTAAATTTTTCTTTTAATAGTTCTTAGGGTAATTACCATAAAAAACAACTCATAGTATTGATTTTTTAAAAAAAAAACTTCAAACTTTCAATCTTAACAATTTAAACCTTAAACTATTAAAAACCTAACAAAACAAATCTTGCCAGTCGGCCGATCTCCGTCTGTTCTCAAAAAACGTCATCGAACGGACGACCGTTCTACAACAAACGGTCGTCCGTTATTTCCAGTGTTACGTAGCACTTGACACAATGGATCAGATGCACAGTTTAGATGTGAACACCCTCCGTTGCATCTGCGGTGCATGATACTCAAGAACGGTCGGCTGTTTCCGGAGAACAGCCGACCGTTCTCTTGCAAACAGCCGACCGTTCTTCTAGAACAGCCACCCGTTATGCGAGAACAACCGACTGTTCCGAGATATTGACCCTCCGTTTGTAAACTGAGGGTAGAGAACGGTCGACTGTTCACGATAATCGTCTAACCATTCTCGAGAACAGCCGAGCGTGTTGGGCTATTGACCCTCCGTACTGAATTGAACGGTCGGACGTTCTACAACAACAGCTGATCATTATTAGAGAACGGACAACTGTTGTGCCCTATTGACCCTTCGTTCATGAAATTAGGGCTGAGAACATGACACTAAAATGGACGTTCTACGACACATATCGTTTGATATTTTTCTTTAAATTTTTATAATGTGTAATGTAAGTATATTTTATGATTTAATTCACTAAAATGATAATAAATCGTATAAGTGCTAGAAAATCACGAGAAAGAGGATGTATGATGAAGAGGATGTATGAAGAGGATGTATGACTTTGGGAACTAATCCGCCTCTTAATCGATGAAGAGGATGTATGACTTTGGGAAATTGATCCGCTTCCCAATAGAATATAGGATCAGATCAACTGTTAAGGGAACTAATCCGCCCCTTAATCGATGAAGAGGATGTATAACTTTGGGAAATTGATCCCACTCCCAATGGAACCGAGAGATCAGATTATGTACGAATGAAATCACAACTGAGTTGAGAAAGTAGAAATTGCATAAATAGGATTTATGTTTCAGCATTTCATTTCATTAATGCTCTACTTATTTAGCATTAGGCTAATAGATGAGTTTTGTGATGTAGGTGCTGAGTTTCCAACAGGTGATTTCTCTGAGTTTACAGGAGAATAGGCGATGTTGATGGAGCACATCTATGCCACGGTCTGGTACTCTGATGAGGCGGTTTAACAAATGTCAGTTTGTGAAGTCTCAGTGGTTAAGTGTTTTGTTGAAGTGTGCTGAGGATTTTAATAACAGCAGTAGTTTTGATGTTTTTAACACCTCTGTGGTTTTCTTGTTCTGATTATGAAAACATGATTTGGTTTTAGATGTAGTTGCTTTGCTGGATTTTTAGAAAGTTGTGAACTAATGTTCAGTTTACTTTTGCTGAGAATTTTGAAGACAGTGATAGCCTTAGTATTTCAGTTATGTTTCTTTTTTTTGGGGATTTTTCTAGAAAGATTACTTGATGATTATAATTAGGTCTTTTACTGAATTTTGGAGCAAATTTGTGGATTTGAGCTATTTTGAATGATTACAGTGAATTTACAAGTTCTTTTAGCAGTCAGAGTTGTTCTTTGTTTTGAGTGATATTGTCTATCGGTGGATGTTGAGTGTTACTGTTCACCGGTGGATGTTGTCTATCGATGGATGCTGAGTGCTACTGTTCACTGGTGGATGTAGTCTATCGGTGGATGCTGAGTGTTACTGTTCACCGGTGGATGTAGTCTATCGGTGGATGTTAAGTGTTACTGTTCATCTGTGGATGTTGTCTATCGGTGGATGTGGAGTGTTACTGTTTACCGGTGGATGTTGTCTATCGGTGAATGCTGAGGGTTACTGTCGTTTTAAGGATTCGATCGATAGACGTGAGCGGTGGATGTGGGTAGTCGACATGTCGTTCGACTGACACTGTTTAGCGGTAGATGTCTTTTGTTTCTTGAGCGGTGGATGTGGGTAGTCGACGTGTTGTCGACTGACACTGTTTAGCGGTAGATATCCTTTGTTTCTATATCTACCGCTGGAACTATTCAGCAGTAGAGGTGTTCTGTTTTCTTTTGGTTTCTTTCAACTGATTGACTGTAATATTTTAATTAATTAATAAATGTTGTTTTATACAAATGGTTTTCCGCTGCAAGTATTTACGTTTAAGGATCAAATTTTGATCGTTGAGTGAAATTTTAAAATTTTCTCAAAATGTCATAATTCGGTTAAGCATTTTGCGTAGCGAACCGGGTTCAAAAAACTCGGGGCGTTACAGTTTGGTATCAGAGACATTTTGTTAAACCGTTCAAAAGATTACTCATCAGTACCGATCGTCGCATGGGAGCACTCCAACAACTGTAAGTGTTTATGTTTACCTTAGTTATTAGATATTTATGAGAGTAATTAACCTTGTCCAGGGATATAGCAAAATGCCTAGACGACTAGGAAGACCAAGAGTATCAAGTATAGGGCCAGAATTGAGCAGTGGGGAGGGTTTGATTGTGATCAGACAGTTAACAGAATTAGTGCACCTACAGTCTGAGCAGATAAGTACACTGTTGAATAGAGAAGTACAAAGAATGAAAAGGATTAGTGAGGGCCAGAATAACCATGGAAGAGGAAAGAAGATGCAGAATACCAGGAAGTTTCCTCAGTGTCCTATATGTTTGAAGAATCACCTAGGCGAGTGCAGAATTAGTTCGAGAAAGTGTTTCAACTGTGATGAAGTTGGACACAAGTTCAAAGGCTGCCCAAAGCCTAGGGTTGTTCGGTGCTTTAACTGCAATGATGTGGGCCATGTTAACAGGAATTGCCCAGCTCTAAAGAAGGGTGCTGCTAAAGTGAAACCGAGGATATCCACTATGATTGAGTCGAGTGTCGATGACCAGCCAGCAGAGGCGTCAGGTACGATACTGATTAATTCAGAGTCTGCTTAAAGTTAGTTAAAGTGAAGTCAGTATTTGGGAAGACTATTGAGTGCTATGACGAATAACTTAGAATGGTTTAAATTAGAGACCCAAGGGTTTGGTAGTACTAAGGAGTGATCGAAATTTAGTGGAACATTTAGAAATGAGTGGTTGTAAGACGAGCTAAGGGAAGAGAAGTGTTAAAATATGTCTTATGACATAGTAGAAGAATTTAAAGAGGATGAAGTAGCTATCTTATAATCTACTCCCTTTGAAGCAACAATTAAGTCCTATTTAGACGAAATAGCTAGTATTTAAGATCCAAATCAGCCGAGTGGTTCATTATTCATGGGGTTGAAAATGGAAGATGGATGACTAGAATACTTACCTTATATTCGGAATGTAGGATAGGATGTTCATTACCGAGGAAGCATTACTAGGAATTTGGAATTTAGGACAAACAAAAGTGACACTCTAAATTGTCGACCTACAATCGGTAAGTTCTAAGTTAAGAGAAAATAATAATATAAACCTGAATATTTTAGACCCATAAAAGTTGACAGTCCCAAGGTGAGAAATTACATTCAAGACTCTAATTGAGGTTAATGGTTGGGAAGATATGAATAATAACAAATTTTGAGGATGTAATTTATCACTAAGAAGTTGGGGACTTATGTCTTAGTTTGTGGAAAGGTGTACGTTTTTAGGTAGTGAAAGGAGCCGTCGGGTTAGACGTTATTTTTAAGAATTGAAATTTATTGTTCGAGTACTTAGAAGTTGGGTTTGTTTGGAGACTTAAGGCAAGAATGTTCCTCCTACGTATGTAGCGTAGCTGCATTGAGGAAATTTGGAGGATTTGGAAATAGAAAATTTAAGGGTTGAATGAATTTGTTTCAGGGGACTTAGGGATAAAACTATGTCTGATAATTTTGAAAGTTGAGGTTATAGTGGATTGAGTGAAGCTAAAGAAATTGTAAATCGCTGAATGTAAGAAGGGTACAGTTATGATGATTTAATATAGACCGAAGGAAAACTCAGTGGTATTTGGAGATGAATGAGGTAAGAGTTAGTCAAATGTAATGAATGTAGATATGGAAGTTCGGGGAGAAAATTGAAGACTGGGGGTGATTTTATGTGCTGCTTCGTGCGGAATTGAACGGACTTAATTAAATAAAACTAGAGCTGAACCTAAGTTAAAGGAGTTTGAGTGCTTAAGTTATAATTGATTGAGTTGTAGTCATTGAATGCATGAGTGGTTGAGTGTCGAGGTACATAGTTAGAGTTGTTTGAACTTTGGAGACTTAGGGATCGCCAGAGATCAATAGGTGACTAAGGTTATAGTAGAATCGAAACGAGTGTTACGAGCAAAGTTATTATAAAGGAACTGGAGTGTACCACCGGGAAAATGTTATTCGGGAGATATAAGTTTGGGTGTGTATAGGATTTCTAACGCCTGTATAATGATGGGACATGTATGAAGATTTGTGGATGACCTCTTTGAAAAGGAGTGATACACTGAGTATTCGAGTGAAAGACTACAGATTTAGTTATCGATGCAGAAAAAGGAAGTAAAGATTTAGTTACAAGAATGTTAGGTTGTCAGACAGTTTTGTAAAAGATGTGTGACGGGGTAGAAATTGATGATATAAGATTGAGTACGTAAAATAAGTGATTTAGGATAGGTTGGAATTTATATCATTCGGGTAATGGGTGAAACAGGAGGGAAATTGTATGGGTTTTGGATGAGTATTCCTGTAAGAAAGTCAATGTCCTAGTCCGTGGACGAATGAAGTATGTGGACAAGAACTGTCGTCCACATCGTTTTCTGCTTCTGTCGTCCACGTTACCGTATGCTTCTGTTGTCCACGTATCTGCTATTTCAAATGTCCATTCTGCCTCTCAGTTCTGTCGTCCATCCTTTTGATGAAACCCAAGCGGAATTAAATGTTGAGCTAGGATATGACGTTGATCGAAACTAGGTTTCATTGTTTTTCTTGAAATGTAAATTAAGTTATATTTTAGTACAAGGTTTATACCTCCCGCTGAATAAGGTATATAGTCTTTATATAAGGATAGATGTGAATGAAATGAGACGTTCACAAAATTTTTTTTTAAGAATAGTAGAAGGGTAAATTTAAGGGACGTTACAGATTGAGCTGTTTTCTTTCTGTGGCTTTAGTAACTTGGAGTAGAGAGAGATTTATAAGAGGAATGAAGAAGGGGATTGATGAGGAGGGCACAGGCAGTTAGGGAGTTATCCAAACCCGCAGAATGTTGGATGTTATGAGTGGTCCCCATGGTTTAGCAGAACATTGAGATCCAACTTACTTTTATACACAAGGAGAAATCAGTGGAAATTCTAGATTATGCAGTGAAGGTTTTACGCAACAAGGAAATTACGGATAAGAATGTTATGTGAGCTACAACAAGGTTGCATAATGGGGAGCTAAAAGAATATTTAGAACCCGAGTTGGATGTAGAGACTCAATGTATACCTTGATGGAATAGTTGATGGATTGAGTATTGAGAGCTTAAGTTTGGGAATAACCAAGCCACGAATTTTGAGAACAAAATTCTTTTAAGGAGGGTAGATTGTAACACCCGGTTCCATCGAACCGATTTTACCTTATCAACTAATAGTGTACATTTTATGGATGAAATTGGGAGAATTATTGATTAGATTAATGAGTGACTAAATAAGGGCAAAATGGTAAATAAAGATCTATAGTGGATAACGTATTTAAGCGAGGGTTTAATGAGGTTTAGCTGCCACTGTTTCTCATTTCCTTTTTCAGCTCTTAGCTCAGCAGAGTGCTCTGAGAGATTTCTCCTCCAATTTCTTCAGCGATTTCTCCAGCCTAGGTGAGTTTCCTTCATTTACCTTGTGTTTTAGTGGCGAGATAACATAAGGTGTACAATGTGTGTGTGCTGGGAATGCCGTGAATGAGATTAGATTCGGGTTTTGGTGAAAAATCGAGAATCCACGATTATCAGAGTTCCAAACTAGTTCTTTAGATGTCTGGTTGATTTAGGATTAAGTTTAGTGAAGATTTGATTAATGTTATGTTTATGGCTTTAGGTGAGCAAACTTCTGAGGTAGCTTACAACCTAGCAGTTCCAAGAAGCCAGGTAAGTGGAGTATGTGTGTGCCTTCGGGCCTACGTCACAAAACAGTAGGTTTATGCTTGTTTGAATGTTTTCTGTATGTCATGTATCATGTTTTTGGAAAGAACACAAAAATGAAATTACATGTAATGACATGGTAAGGCATGAACAGATTGTAATAGACCAACTGTTAAGGAAACTAATCCGCCCCTTAATCGATGAAGAGGATGTATGACTTTGAAAAATTGATTCGCTTCCCAATAGAATATAGGATCAGATCAACTGTTAAGGGAACTAATCCGCCCCTTAATCGATGAAGTGGATGTATAACTTTAGGAAATTGATCCCACTCCCAATGGAACCTAGGGATCAGATTATGTACGAATGAAATCACAACTAAGTTGAGAAAGTAGAAATTGCATAAATAGGATTTATGTTTCAGCATTTCATTTCATTAATGCTCTACGTATTTAGCATTAGGCTGATAGATGAGTTTTGTGATGTAGGTGCTGAGTTTCCAACAGGTGATTTCTCTGAGTTTACAGGAGAATAGGCGATGTTGATGGAGCACATCTATGCCACGATCTGGTACTCTGATGAGGCGGTTTAACAAATGTCAGTTTGTGAAGTCTCAGTAGTTAAGTGTTTTGTTGAAGTGTGCTGAGGATTTTAATAACAGCAGTAGTTTTGATGTTTTTAACATCTCTGTGGTTTTCTTGTTCTGATTATGAAAACATGATTTGGTTTTAGATGTAGTTGCTTTGCTGGATTTTTAGAAAGTTGTGAACTAATGTCCAGTTTACTTTTGCTAAGAATTTTGAAGACAGTGTGTAACACCCGACAACTTCGGTCAGGTGATTTTCTCAATAGAATTAACTGTCACCTGTTTATTTTTTTTTAACCTTTTGATTTAATGTCTTAATGCCAAGTTTTTATGTATTTTGTCTTAAACTTGTGCGGTGGCAGATTGGTAATAAAGTGGGATTTTGGCTTATATAAATAGAATAAGGAAATCCTTAAACCTCTCAAAAACCTCATTGTAGCCGTCACACTTTCCTCTTCGATTTCTCCACACTCTCCAGAGCTCTCTCTCAGCCAGCGACTTCTCCACCAGCGAGCGATTTCTCCTGTATCCACTCCGATAACCCACATTCGAGGTAAGGTTCTGACAATGTAGTTGTTGGAAAAGTTATTTAGAGCTCTGCTTTTAGCTAGAAACCCGCAGTCCGGATTTTGTTATGACAGAGTAAAATAGGAACATTGTTAAGCTGAGTTTGGTAATAGCATTGCCGATTTGAATCTGAACTTTTGACAACCGACTGTAAATAACTGCTAGGTTGAATCCGAATGTCTGGAATCTTGGAGCTTAACCCACGCACCCAAGGTGCTTGATGGAAAAGACTAAGAAATACAGAGTTTAGGATGACATTTAGTTAGGACCTTATTAGTTTTTGAGTTTAAGTTATTTAACTACGAATATGAAATGTCATAGGCAAGGAAAGCTCAAGTGAAGGTGCTGCTCAGCTAAGGAATCCAGATAAGTGAATGTATTAAGATTTCCGGCCACTAGGGCCCTACATCGCAAGGGTATTAGGAAATCATTGAGATGTCTGTCTGTTGACTATGACTAGTTATTGCCATGATATGAAGAATTTGTGTAAGAAGATGTTAAGTTACAGGATGTTTTGCTTGTCCTTATGGTATGACTTCTCTCTGTGAACTTCATGTTTATGCATTGAGTCCACGTTTATGACTGAGTTAAGAACATGAAAAGTAAATGTAATCATGATTAAGTGCAGGACGGGGAAAAGAGACTATGACAAGTATAGCTCGCGGATTCTCCCCCTGGTGGAGGCCGAGTTGATGATATGTATGGCTCGCGAATTCTCCCACTGGTGGAGGCCGAGTTGATGATATGTATGGCTCGCGAATTCTCCCACTGGTGGAGGCCGAGTTGATGATATGTATGGCTCGCGAATTCTCCCACTGGTGGAGGCCGAGTTAGTCGTTACTATGATTGCCGCGATAGGCAAATGACTATGTACCCCTGTCTTTCTCCCTCGTCTCCTGCCTTAATACATGCTATGTAAATAATGAAAATGAGCATGAATGAAGAAAGATTTACGGACTTATGTTTATTAATTTGTACACTCATGTATGTCTGCCAGCATGCATTCCTTACTAAGCATTAGGCTTATAGTTAAACCTTATGGTGTAGGTGAAGAAGGTTCAGGTGAGGATGCTATGTTCAAAGAGAATGTTTAAAGCTGGTTGCTGGAGGATGCTCAGAATGACAGTGCAGGACTGGAGAGGCGATTTATGACCCTTGGTTATGCTCATAGTATGTCGGTGGTTTATATGATAAAGAAGGTCTAAGTGGATTAAGATTTCTTATAACAATGGAGTCTGAATTAGCTGATTTAAAATTCGGAATCTGTTAGGGATTTTAAGGACCAATGAATGGTCTGCTTTACTTAAGTCTTCCGTTATCTATACTCTGAATGAATTGTAGTTTATCAGTAAGGTTTATGTTCAAGTTGAGCTATATAAATGTTGGAATGAGTTCTGTCGTAGAAGTTTCTATCGATGGAAACTAAGTTAGCGTTTTCTACCGGTAGATGTGGTTTAGCTATCGGTAGAAGTCGAGATAATTTTTCCCTTTCGGAAGGTGAAATCTGTGGTGTTAATGAGGCACGTGAGAGGCTCGTGTCGAGCGGGCAGAAATAAAGTGTCATGTCATCGGCAGAAGTAGAGTATTTTGTCATCGGCAGTTGTAGGTATTTATGTCATCGGCAGATGTAGAGTATTACGTCATCGGCAGAAGTAGAGTGTTATGCCATCGGTAGAAGTAGAGTATTTTGTCATCGACAGATGTAGGTATTTATGTCATCGGCAGATGTAGTGCATTTTTCCACCGGAAGATGTAAGAGATATTTTGTCGTTAAAGCTACCGGAAGATGTCTTCTTGATCGTTGTTCATTAATGGACACGTGATCTGCACATGTTCACCAGTAGATGTATTAGGAAGTTTGTCGTTAGTGCCCGGATGAGGTGTTTTCTATCGGTAGATGAAGCCTGTTTTTCATCGGCAGATGTTGTGTCTGTGACTATCGGCAGATGCCGCTTAAAAGAGGTGTAGAAAAGAGGTGTTGCGTGGCTGGCACGTGACCATCGGTCGATGTGAGCCTAGGACTCCATCGGCAGATGTATTAAGATGTGTTTCCAAATAAAAATAATAATATAAAAGTAAACGCACCGTTAATGAATAAGATGCATGAAGCATGAACCGAATGATTAGGAGATTAAGAATGGTGATCACGTGACGGCTCCTAGCCGGGGTCGTTACACAGTGATAGCCTTAGTATTTCGGTTATGTTTCTTTTTTTTTTTTTGGGATTTTTTCTGGAAAGATTACTTGATGATTATAATTAGGTCTTTTACTGAATTTTGGAGCAAATTTGTGGATTTGAGCTATTTTGAATGATTACAGTGAATTTACAACTTCTTTTAGCAGTCAGAGTTGTTCTTTGTTTTGAGTGTTATTGTCTATCGGTGGATGTTGAGTGTTACTGTTCACCAGTGGATGTTGTCTATCGGTGGATGCTGAGTGCTACTGTTCACCAGTGGATGTAGTCTATCGGTGGATGCTGAGTGTTACTGTTGACCGGTGGATGTAGTCTATCGGTGGATGTTGTGTGTTACTGTTCACCGGTGGATGTTGTCTATCTGTGGATGTAGCCTATCGGTGGATGTGGAGTGTTACTGTTTACCGGTGGATGTTGTCTATTGTGGGATGCTGAGGGTTACTGTCATTCGAAGGATTTGATCGGTGGACGTGAGCGGTGGATGTGGGTAGTCGATATTTCGTTCGACTGACACTGTTTAGCGGTAGATGTCTTTTGTTTCTTGAGCGGTGGATGTGGGTAGTTGACGTGTCGTTCGACTGACACTGTTTAGCGGTAGATATCCTTTGTTTCTATATCTACCGCTGGAACTATTCAGCAGTAGAGGTGTTCTATTTTCTTTTGTTTTCTTTCAATCGATTGACTGTAATATTTTAATTAATTAATAAATATTGTTTTATACAAATAGTTTTCCGCTGCAAGTATTTATGTTTAAGGATCAAATTTTGATTGTTGAGTGAAATTTTAAAATTTTCTCAAAATTTCATAGTTCGGTTCAGCATTTTGCGTAGCGAACCGGGTTCAGATAACTCGGGGCGTTACAGTTTGGTATCTGAGACATTTTGTTAAACCGTTTAAAAGATTACTCATCAGTACCGATCGTCGCATGAGAGCACTCCAACAACTGTAAGTGTTTATGTTAACCTTAGTTATTAGATATTTATGAGAGTAATTAACCTTGTCTTGGGATATAGCAAAATACCTAAATGACCAGGAAGACCAAGAGTATCGAGTATAGGGCCAGAATTGAGCAGTGGGGAGGGTCTGAGTGTGATCAGACAGTTAACAGAATTAGTGCACCTACAGTCTGAGCAGATAAGTACACTGTTGAATAGAGAAGTACAAAGGATGAAAAGGATCAGTGAGGGCCAGAATGATAATGGAAGAGGAAAGAAAATGCAGAATACCAGGAAGTTTCCTCAGTGTCCTATATGTTTGAAGAATCACCTGGGCGAGTGCAGAATTAGTTCGGGAAAGTGTTTCAACTGTGATGAAGTTGGACACGAGTTCAAAGGCTGCCCGAAGCCCAGGGTTGTTCAGTGCTTTAACTGCAATGATGTGGGTCATGTTAACAGGGATTGCCCAGCTCTAAAGAAGGGTGCTGCTAAAGGGAAACCGAGGATATCCACTATGATTGAGTCGATTGTCGATGACCATTCAGCCGAGGCGTCAGGTACGGTGCTGATTAATTCAGAGTTTGCTTAAAGTTGGTTAAAGTGAAGTCAGTATTTGGGAAGATTGTTGAGTGCTATGACGAATAGCTTAGAATGGTTTAAATTAGAGACCCAGGGGTTTGGTAGTACTAAGGAGTGATCGAAATTTAGTGGAACATTTAGAAATGAGTGGTTGTAAGACGAGCTGAGGGAAGAGAAGTGTTAAAATATGTCTTATGACATAGTAGAAGAATTTAAAGAGGATGAAGTAGCTATCTTATAATCTACTCCCTTTGAAGCAACAATTAAGTCCTATTTAGACGAAATAGCTAGTATTTAAGATCCAAATCAGCCGAGTGATTCATTATTCATGGGTTTGAAAATGGAAGATGGATGACTAGAATACTTACCTTATATTCGGAATGTAGGATAGGATGTTCATTACCGAGGAAGCATTACTAGGAATTTGGAATTTAGGACAAACAAAAGGGACACTCTAAATTGTCGACCTACAATCGGAAAGTTCTAAGTTAAGAGAAAATAATAATATAAACTTGAATATTTTAGACCTATGAGAGTTGATAGTCCCGAGGTGAGAAATTACATTCAAGACTCTAATTGAGGTTAATGGTTGGGAAGATATGAATAATAACAAATTTTGAGGATGTAATTTATCACTAAGAAGTTGGGGACTTATGTCTTAGTTTGTAGAAAGATGTACGTTTTTAGGTAGTGAAAGGAGTCGTCGGGCTAGACAGTTATTTTTAAGAATTGAAATTTATTGTTCGAGTACTTAGAAGTTGGGTTTGTTTGGAGACTTAAGGCAAAAATGTTCCTCCTACATATGTAGCGTAGCTGCATTGAGGAAATTTGGAGGATTTGGAAATAGAAAATTTAAGGGTTGAATGAATTTGTTTCAGGGGACTTAGGGATAAAACTATGTCTGATAATTTTGAAAGTTGAGGTTATAGTGGATTGAGTGAAGCTAAAGAAATTGTAAATCGCTGAATGTAAGAAGGGTACAGTTATGATGATTTAATTTCGACCGAAGGAAAACTCAGTGGTATTTGGAGATGAATGAGGTAAGAGTTAGTCAAATGTAATGAATGTAGATATGGAAGTTCGGGGAGAAAATTGAAGACTGTGGGTTATTTTATGTGCTGCTTCGTGCGGAATTGAACGGACTTAATTCAATAAAACTAGAGCTGAACCTAAGTTAAAGGAGTTTGAGTGCTTAAGTTATAATTGATTGAGTTGTAGTCATTGAATGCATGAGTGGTTGAGTGTCGAGGTACATAGTTAGAGTTGTTTGAACTTTGGAGACTTAGGGATCGCCAGAGATCAATAGGTGACTAAGGTTATAGTAGAATCGAAACGAGTGTTACGAGCAAAGTTATTATAAAGGAACTAGGAGTGTACCAGCCGGAGAAAATGTTATTCGGGAGATATAAGTTGGGTGTGTATAGGATTTCTAACGCCTGTATAATGAGGGGACATGTATGAAGATTTGTGGATGACCTCTGTGAAAATGAGTGATACACTGAGTATTCGAGTGAAAGACTAAAGATTTAGTTATCGATGCGAAAAAAGGAAGTAAAGATTTAGTTACAAGAATGTTAGGTTGTCAGACAGTTTTGTAAAAGATGTGTGACGGGGTAGAAATTGATGATATAAGATTGAGTACGTAAAAGAAGTGATTTAGGATAGGTTGGAATTTATATCATTCGGGTAATGGGTGAAACAGGAGGGAAATTGTATGGGTTTTGGATGAGTATTCCTGTAAGAAAGTCAATGTCCTAGTCCGTGGACGAATGAAGTATGTGGACAAGAACTGTCGTCCACATCGTTTTCTGCTTCTGTCGTCCACGTTACCGTATGCTTCTGTTGTCCACGTATCTGCTATTTCAAATGTCCATTCTGCCTCTCAGTTCTGTCGTCCATCCTTTTGATGAAACCCGAGCGGAATTAAATGTTGAGCTAGGATATGACGTTGATCGAAACTAGGTTTCATTGTTTTTCTTGAAATGTAAATTAAGTTATATTTTAGTACAAGGTTTATACCTCCCGCTGAATAAGGTATATAGTCTTTATATAAGGATAGATGTGAATGAAATGGGACGTTCACGAAATTTTTTTTTAAGAATAGTAGAAGGGTAAATTTAAGGGACGTTACAGGTTGAGCTGTTTTCTTTCTGTGGCTTTAGTAACTTGGAGTAGAGAGAGATTTATAAGAGGAATGAAGAAGGGGATCGATGAGGAGGGCACAGGCAGTTAGAGAGTTATCCAAACCCACAGAATGTTGGATGTTATGAGTGGTCCCCATGGTTTAGCAGAACATTAAGATCCAACATACTCTTATACACATGGAGAAATCAGAGAAAATTCTAGATTATGCAGTGAAGGTTTTACGGAACAAGGAGATTACGGATAAGAATGTTTTGTGAGCTATAACAAGGTTGCATAATGGGGAGTTAAAAGAATATTTAGAACCCGAGTTGGATGTAGAGACTCAATGTATACCTTGATGGAATAGTTGATGGTTGAGTATTGAGAGCTTAAGTTTGGGAATAACCAAGCCACGAATTTTGAGAACAAAATTCTTTTAAGGAGGGTAGATTGTAACACCCGGTTCCATCGAACTGATTTTACCTTGTTAACTAATAGTGTACATTTTATGGATGAAATTGGGAGAATTATTGATTAGGTTAATGAGTGACTAAATAAGGGCAAAATGGTAAATAGAGATCTATAGTGGATAACGTATTTAAGGGAGGGTTTAATGAGGTTTAGCCGTCACTGTTTCTCATTTTTTTTTCTGCTCTCAGCTCAGCAGAGTGCTCTGGGAGATTTCCCCTCCGATTTCTCTAGTGATTTCTCCAGCCTAGGTGAGTTTTCTTCGTTTACCTTGTGTTTTAGTGGCGAGATAACAGAGGGTGTACAATGTGTGTGTGCTGGGAATGCCGTGAATGAGATTAGATTCAGGTTTTGGTGAAAAATCGAGAATCCACGATTATCAGAGTTCCAAACTAGTTCTTTAGATTTCTGATTGATTTAGGATTAAGTTTAGTGAAGATTTGATTCATGTTCTGTTTATGGCTTTAGGTGAGCAAACTTCCGAGGTAGCTTACAACCTAGCAGTTCTAGGAAGCCAGGTAAGTGGAGTATGTGTGTGCCTTCGGGCCTACGTCACAAAACAGTAGGTTTATGCTTGTTTGAATGTTTTCTGTATGTCATGTATCATGTTTTTGGAAAGAACACGAAAATGAATTTACATGTAATGACATGGTAAGGCATGAACAGATTGTAATAGACCAACTGTTAAGGGAACTAATCTGCCCCTTAATCGATGAAGATGATGTATGACTTTGACAAATTGATCCGCTTCCCAATGGAATATAGGATCAGATCAACTGTTAAGGGAACTAATCCGCCCATTAATCGATGAAGAGGATGTATAACTTTGGGAAATTGATCCCACTCCCAATGGAACCTAGGGATCAGATTATGTACGAATGAAATCACAACTGAGTTGAGAAAGTAGAAATTGCATAAATAGGATTTATGTTTCAGCATTTCATTTCATTAATGCTCTACTTATTTAGCATTAGGCTAATAGATGAGTTTTGTGATGTAGGTGCTGAGTTTCCAACAGGTGATTTCTCTGAGTTTACAGGAGAATAGGCGATGTTGATGGAGCACATCTATGCCACGGTCTGGTACTCTGATGAGGCGGTTTAACAAATGTCAGTTTGTGAAGTCTCAGTGGTTAAGTGTTTTGTTGAAGTGTGCTGAGGATTTTAATAACAGCAGTAGTTTTGATGTTTTTAACACCTCTGTGGTTTTCTTGTTCTGATTATGAAAACATGATTTGGTTTTAGATGTAGTTGCGTTGCTGGATTTTTAGAAAGTTGTGAACTAATGTCCAGTTTACTTTTGCTGAGAATTTTGAAGACAGTGATAGCCTTAGTATTTCAGTTATGTTTCTTTTTTTTGGGGATTTTTCTGGAAAGATTACTTGATGATTATAATTAGGTCTTTTACTGAATTTTGGAGCAAATTTGTGGATTTGAGCTATTTTGAATGATTACAGTGAATTTACAAGTTCTTTTAGCAGTCAGAGTTGTTCTTTGTTTTGAGTGATATTGTCTATCGGTGGATGTTGAGTGTAACGACCCCGGCCAGGAGCCGTCACGTACTCATATACTTTCATTAACCGTTTGCCTGACTTTTACTATTATTACATTCACTTACTATCTCACAACAAACTTCCACATTATACATATATATATTTTTTTTAAACTGGTAATAGAGACGCAGAACCATTAAGGAAAGCGAACCCTCTCGTACCCGACTTCCCACGCCTCGTCGGCTCAAACTTTCACAGAGTCGAGCGACTAGACTCGGTCATTGGTTTCTTGACAATTCCGGGAAAAGAGGAGGTATCCTCAATTCTCTTAACATAATACCACTCGGGTTTGCATGGGTTACATGCGTTGACAGCCCTCAGAAATATAGTCGTCCGGTCATCACGTGCATTACGCGTGACTCGCTTAACATCACCTAAAAGGAGACATCTTCCGGTGGACACGTGGGTCTCGCGTGCCAAATTAAAACATCATCCGGTCGCTAATCGACAAAACACATTTTTCATCTTCCGGTGACACGTGGGTCTCACGTGCTAAATTAAAACATCATCCGGTCGCTAATCGACAAAACACATTTTCTTCATCTTCCGTGACACGTGGTCTCGCGTGCTAAATTAAAACATCATCCGGTCGCTATCGACAAAACACATTTTCTTCATCTTCCGGTGAACACGTGGGTCTCGCGTGCTAAATTAAAACATCATCCGGTCGCTAATCGACAAAACACATTTTTCATCTTCCGGTGAACACGTGGGTCTCGCGTGCTAAATTAAAACATCATCCGGTCGCTAATCGACAAAACACATTTTTCATCTTCCGGTGAACACGTGGGTCTCGCGTGCTAAATTAAAACATCATCCGGTCGCTAATCGACAAAACACATTTTTCATCTTCCGGTGAACACGTGGGTCTCGCGTGCTAAATTAAAACATCATCCGGTCGCTAATCGACAAAACACATTTTTCATCTTCCGGTGAACACGTGGGTCTCGCGTGCTAAATTAAAACATCATCCGGTCGCTAATCGACAAAACACATTTTCTTCATCTTCCGGTGAACACGTGGGTCTCGCGTGCTAAATTAAAACATCATCCGGTCGCTAATCGACAAAACACATTTTCTTCATCTTCCGGTGAACACGTGGGTCTCGCGTGCTAAATTAAAACATCATCCGGTCGCTAATCGACAAAACACATTTTTCATCTTCCGGTGAACACGTGGGTCTCGCGTGCTAAATTAAAACATCATCCGGTCGCTAATCGACAAAACACATTTTTCATCTTCCGGTGAACACGTGGGTCTCGCGTGCTAAATTAAAACATCATCCGGTCGCTAATCGACAAAACACATTTTTCATCTTCCGGTGAACACGTGGGTCTCGCGTGCTAAATTAAAACATCATCCGGTCGCTAATCGACAAAACACATTTTTCATCTTCCGGTGAACACGTGGGTCTCGCGTGCTAAATTAAAACATCATCCGGTCGCTAATCGACAAAACACATTTTCTTCATCTTCCGGTGAACACGTGGGTCTCGCGTGCTAAATTAAAACATCATCCGGTCGCTAATCGACAAAACACATTTTCTTCATCTTCCGGTGAACACGTGGGTCTCGCGTGCTAAATTAAAACATCATCCGGTCGCTAATCGACAAAACACATTTTTCATCTTCCGGTGAACACGTGGGTCTCGCGTGCTAAATTAAAACATCATCCGGTCGCTAATCGACAAAACACATTTTTCATCTTCCGGTGAACACGTGGGTCTCGCGTGCTAAATTAAAACATCATCCGGTCGCTAATCGACAAAACACATTTTTCATCTTCCGGTGAACACGTGGGTCTCGCGTGCTAAATTAAAACATCATCCGGTCGCTAATCGACAAAACACATTTTTCATCTTCCGGTGAACACGTGGGTCTCGCGTGCTAAATTAAAACATCATCCGGTCGCTAATCGACAAAACACATTTTTCATCTTCCGGTGAACACGTGGGTCTCGCGTGCTAAATTAAAACATCATCCGGTCGCTAATCGACAAAACACATTTTTCATCTTCCGGTGAACACGTGGGTCTCGCGTGCTAAATTAAAACATCATCCGGTCGCTAATCGACAAAACACATTTTTCATCTTCCGGTGAACACGTGGGTCTCGCGTGCTAAATTAAAACATCATCCGGTCGCTAATCGACAAAACACATTTTTCATCTTCCGGTGAACACGTGGGTCTCGCGTGCTAAATTAAAACATCATCCGGTCGCTAATCGACAAAACACATTTTTCATCTTCCGGTGAACACGTGGGTCTCGCGTGCTAAATTAAAACATCATCCGGTCGCTAATCGACAAAACACATTTTTCATCTTCCGGTGAACACGTGGGTCTCGCGTGCTAAATTAAAACATCATCCGGTCGCTAATCGACAAAACACATTTTTCATCTTCCGGTGAACACGTGGGTCTCGCGTGCTAAATTAAAACATCATCCGGTCGCTAATCGACAAAACACATTTTTCATCTTCCGGTGAACACGTGGGTCTCGCGTGCTAAATTAAAACATCATCCGGTCGCTAATCGACAAAACACATTTTTCATCTTCCGGTGAACACGTGGGTCTCGCGTGCTAAATTAAAACATCATCCGGTCGCTAATCGACAAAACACATTTTTCATCTTCCGGTGAACACGTGGGTCTCGCGTGCTAAATTAAAACATCATCCGGTCGCTAATCGACAAAACACATTTTCTTCATCTTCCGGTGAACACGTGGGTCTCGCGTGCTAAATTAAAACATCATCCGGTCGCTAATCGACAAAACACATTTTTCATCTTCCGGTGAACACGTGGGTCTCGCGTGCTAAATTAAAACATCATCCGGTCGCTAATCGACAAAACACATTTTTCATCTTCCGGTGAACACGTGGGTCTCGCGTGCTAAATTAAAACATCATCCGGTCGCTAATCGACAAAACACATTTTTCATCTTCCGGTGAACACGTGGGTCTCGCGTGCTAAATTAAAACATCATCCGGTCGCTAATCGACAAAACACATTTTTCATCTTCCGGTGAACACGTGGGTCTCGCGTGCTAAATTAAAACATCATCCGGTCGCTAATCGACAAAACACATTTTTCATCTTCCGGTGAACACGTGGGTCTCGCGTGCTAAATTAAAACATCATCCGGTCGCTAATCGACAAAACACATTTTTCACCTGAACCTTCTTCACCTACACCTAAGGTTTACTATCACCTAATGCGTATAAGGAATGCTGCTGACAGATAATACATGATTACACAATTTAAAGAGACATAAGTTCATAAACCATTCATCATTCGTGTTCATCTTTATCATTGACATGACTGTTATGGCAGGAGCGAGGGGGAAGCCGGGGTACATTCCTTGCCGATCGCGCAGGCATACATAATCATTTGCCTATCGCGGCAATTAATAATACCTCACTCGGCCTCCACCAGTGGGAGATTTCGCGAGCCATACATATCATTAACTCGGCCTCCACCAGTGGGAGATTTCGCGAGCCATACATATCATTAACTCGGCCTCCACCAGTGGGAGATTTCGCGAGCCATACATATCATTAACTCGGCCTCCACCAGTGGGAGATTTCGCGAGCCATACATATCATTAACTCGGCCTCCACCAGTGGGAGATTTCGCGAGCCATACATATCATTAACTCGGCCTCCACCAGTGGGAGATTTCGCGAGCCATACATATCATTAACTCGGCCTCCACCAGTGGGAGATTTCGCGAGCCATACATATCATTAACTCGGCCTCCACCAGTGGGAGATTTCGCGAGCCATACATATCATTAACTCGGCCTCCACCAGTGGGAGATTTCGCGAGCCATACATATCATTAACTCGGCCTCCACCAGTGGGAGATTTCGCGAGCCATACATATCATTAACTCGGCCTCCACCAGTGGGAGATTTCGCGAGCCATACATATCATTAACTCGGCCTCCACCAGTGGGAGATTTCGCGAGCCATACATATCATTAACTCGGCCTCCACCAGTGGGAGATTTCGCGAGCCATACATATCATTAACTCGGCCTCCACCAGTGGGAGATTTCGCGAGCCATACATATCATTAACTCGGCCTCCACCAGTGGGAGATTTCGCGAGCCATACATATCATTAACTCGGCCTCCACCAGTGGGAGATTTCGCGAGCCATACATATCATTAACTCGGCCTCCACCAGTGGGAGATTTCGCGAGCCATACATATCATTAACTCGGCCTCCACCAGTGGGAGATTTCGCGAGCCATACATATCATTAACTCGGCCTCCACCAGTGGGAGATTTCGCGAGCCATACATATCATTAACTCGGCCTCCACCAGTGGGAGATTTCGCGAGCCATACATATCATTAACTCGGCCTCCACCAGTGGGAGATTTCGCGAGCCATACATATCATTAACTCGGCCTCCACCAGTGGGAGATTTCGCGAGCCATACATATCATTAACTCGGCCTCCACCAGTGGGAGATTTCGCGAGCCATACATATCATTAACTCGGCCTCCACCAGTGGGAGATTTCGCGAGCCATACATATCATTAACTCGGCCTCCACCAGTGGGAGATTTCGCGAGCCATACATATCATTAACTCGGCCTCCACCAGTGGGAGATTTCGCGAGCCATACATATCATTAACTCGGCCTCCACCAGTGGGAGATTTCGCGAGCCATACATATCATTAACTCGGCCTCCACCAGTGGGAGATTTCGCGAGCCATACATATCATTAACTCGGCCTCTAATCATAAAGTGACCTAGTGCATAGACATGAGGTTCATAGAGAAAAGTCATACATAAGGACAAGTAGAACATCCTGTAACTTTACATTTACTTACACAACTTCTTCATATCGTGGAAATAACAAAACATAGTCAACAAGCTAAGTCTCAGTGATTTCCTAGTACCCTTGCGGTTGTAGGGCCCTAGTGGCCGGAAATCTTAACACATTCACTTACCTGGATTCCTTAGCAATCCGAACTTCCTTCTTTAACTTCTTCACCTAAACATGTACCATAAGTTCTCAGTTGATTTCCTAGTTACCCTTGCTGTTTGTTAGGGCCCTAAGTGGCCGAAATTTAACAAATTCACTGAGGATTCCTAGCAATCGCACTCCTTTCTTTAACGTCTTCACCTAAAACATTACATTACAGTAGTTAAAACAAAGTCATATGTATTCATAATCAGAAACCATCTGGATTAATAGTAAAGGTCATTCCGATCTCTGTTTGACACATGCAGCTGAAATCCAAAACTAGGTGGACAGGTTGTTTTACCATTGATTAAATCCGATTTGGTACTTTAATAAACAACTCAGAAGAATCGCTTAGGGATGACATTTCTACTCAGAATTAAGGAACATCACAATGCTCTGGCTACTGTAAAAATCGAACTCAAGTTGCCGAGCTGACAACAGAGCTCTAATTACTAATGAATGACTACATTGTCCATTTCATACCTCGGGTGTGGATTTGCAGAGAAAAGCAAGCTCAAAACCGGTCGTCGGCAGAGGAAAGTTCTGGTAGCCGAGAGCAAGAACTTGGAAGAGAAGAAATCGCCGAGAGGGAATGTCGGCTACAGTGGCAATAAATGAGATTTAAGGTTTCCATTTCCTATTTATACTAAATCCATCGATTTTAATTTACAAAACTGCCACCCAACCTAGTTTTACTTAACTTGTAATAATTTATCTTAACATTAAATTTTAAATCATAAAGGTTAAATAAGAGGGTGACAATGAAAATGGTCAGAAAATCACCTGGCCGAAATGTCGGGTGTTACATTGAGTGTTACTGTTCACCGGTGGATGTTGTCTATCGATGGATGCTGAGTGTTACTGTTCACCGGTGGATGTAGTCTATCGGTGGATGCTGAGTGTTACTGTTCACCGGTGGATGTAGTCTATCGGTGGATGTTGAGTGTTACTGTTCACCTGTGGATGTTGTCTATCGGTGGATGTAGCCTATCGGTGGATGTGGAGTGTTACTGTTTACCGGTGGATGTTGTCTATCGGTGGATGCTGAGGGTTACTGTCGTTCGAAGGATTTGATCGGTGGACGTCAGCGGTGGATGTGGGTAGTCAACATGTCGTTCGATTGACACTGTTTAGCAGTATATGTCTTTTGTTTCTTGAGCGGTGGATGTGGGTAGTCGACGTGTCGTTCGACTGACACTGTTTAGCGATAGATATCCTTTGTTTCTATATCTACCGCTAGAACTATTCAGCAGTAGAGGTGTTCTGTTTTCTTTAAACCGATTGACTGTAATATTTTAATTAATTAATAAATGTTGTTTTATACAAATGGTTTTCCGCTGCAAGTATTTACGTTTAAGGATCAAATTTTGAACGTTGAGTGAAAGTTTAAAATTTTCTCAAAATGTCATAGTTAGGTTCAGCATTTTGCGTAGCGAATCGGGTTCAGAAAACTCAGGCGACGTTACAGATTGAACTTCGCAGGCGTCAATCGTTGCCTTTACACTTTTCACAAGATGAAGAATATCGAGTACAAAAATTACACTCTTAAGATAAAACTCAAGTTCTAGGGCAGAGAGATGTAAACAGTTACAGAAGCTTTTTGCTTGCGAGGGTTGATTGTAAAAATTGGCAAAAGCGTTTGTCTCGAGCTACAGTTCTTCAATTTATTCCGCGTCTGTAATCTGCTTCGCGTCTGTAATCTGCGTTCAAAAATATGACCGTTGGAGAACATCCGTACGCATAAAAACTAGTCGTTGCATTTCTGGAGTCGCTATCGCTCGCGGTCTTCAAAAGTCTGAGGTTGAGACTTTGGACGAGTAAGTATGGACGAGTGTCGCTATCGCTTGCTGTCTTTAAAAGTCTGGTGTTAAGACTTTAGACGAGTGCGTCAGACTACTAACTCAAAACGACAGCGTTTTGCTTTTAACCGTGGACGATACGTGTTTTTTCTTTACCTGTGGACGACTAGTCTTTCTTTTACTGTGGACGACTGCGTCTTTCTTTTAACTGTGGACGACTGCGTCTTTCTTTTAACTGTGGACGACTGCGTCTTTCTTTTAACTGTGGACGACTGCGTCTTTCTTTTAACTGTGGACGACTGCGTCTTTCTTTTAACTGTGGACGACTGCGTCTTTCTTTTAACTGTGGACGACTGCGTCTTTCTTTTAACTGTGGACGACTGCGTCTTTCTTTTAACTGTGGACGACTGCGTCTTTCTTTTAACTGTGGACGACTGCGTCTTTCTTTTAACTGTGGACGACTGCGTCTTTCTTTTAACTGTGGACGACTGCGTCTTTCTTTTAACTGTGGACGACTGCGTCTTTCTTTTAACTGTGGACGACTGCGTCTTTCTTTTAACTGTGGACGACTGCGTCTTTCTTTTAACTGTGGACGACTGCGTCTTTCTTTTAACTGTGGACGACTGCGTCTTTCTTTTAACTGTGGACGACTGCGTCTTTCTTTTAACTGTGGACGACTGCGTCTTTCTTTTAACTGTGGACGACTGCGTCTTTCTTTTAACTGTGGACGACTGCGTCTTTCTTTTAACTGTGGACGACTGCGTCTTTCTTTTAACTGTGGACGACTGCGTCTTTCTTTTAACTGTGGACGACTGCGTCTTTCTTTTAACTGTGGACGACTGCGTCTTTCTTTTAACTGTGGACGACTGCGTCTTTCTTTTAACTGTGGACGACTGCGTCTTTCTTTTAACTGTGGACGACTGCGTCTTTCTTTTAACTGTGGACGACTGCGTCTTTCTTTTAACTGTGGACGACTGCGTCTTTCTTTTAACTGTGGACGACTGCGTCTTTCTTTTAACTGTGGACGACTGCGTCTTTCTTTTAACTGTGGACGACTGCGTCTTTCTTTTAACTGTGGACGACTGCGTCTTTCTTTTAACTGTGGACGACTGCGTCTTTCTTTTAACTGTGGACGACTGCGTCTTTCTTTTAACTGTGGACGACTGCGTCTTTCTTTTAACTGTGGACGACTGCGTCTTTCTTTTAACTGTGGACGACTGCGTCTTTCTTTTAACTGTGGACGA
This sequence comes from Begonia masoniana, assembly GCA_022432975.1. Lineage (NCBI taxonomy): Eukaryota > Viridiplantae > Streptophyta > Magnoliopsida > Cucurbitales > Begoniaceae > Begonia > Begonia masoniana. The sequence goes on from CM039502.1 coordinate 24,499,592, forward strand.
CTGCGTCTTTCTTTTAACTGTGGACGACTGCGTCTTTCTTTTAACTGTGGACGACTGCGTCTTTCTTTTAACTGTGGACGACTGCGTCTTTCTTTTAACTGTGGACGACTGCGTCTTTCTTTTAACTGTGGACGACTGCGTCTTTCTTTTAACTGTGGACGACTGCGTCTTTCTTTTAACTGTGGACGACTGCGTCTTTCTTTTAACTGTGGACGACTGCGTCTTTCTTTTAACTGTGGACGACTGCGTCTTTCTTTTAACTGTGGACGACTGCGTCTTTCTTTTAACTGTGGACGACTGCGTCTTTCTTTTAACTGTGGACGACTGCGTCTTTCTTTTAACTGTGGACGACTGCGTCTTTCTTTTAACTGTGGACGACTGCGTCTTTCTTTTAACTGTGGACGACTGCGTCTTTCTTTTAACTGTGGACGACTGCGTCTTTCTTTTAACTGTGGACGACTGCGTCTTTCTTTTAACTGTGGACGACTGCGTCTTTCTTTTAACTGTGGACGACTGCGTCTTTCTTTTAACTGTGGACGACTGCGTCTTTCTTTTAACTGTGGACGACTGCGTCTTTCTTTTAACTGTGGACGACTGCGTCTTTCTTTTAACTGTGGACGACTGCGTCTTTCTTTTAACTGTAATAAAGTAAACTACAAAACATAAACTAAGATGACGGGGAGGCAGTTGGACGTCGTCATCATCGACCTCCATCCAATCTTGGAGATTGCCCGTATCTCTCTGGCGTTCATTCATTCCGTATAAGGTACTTCACCCATTGTTCTATGAGACTTCATCACCTCTCTATGGAACTCTGCATATCTCACTTCAAACTGATGGAGTCTCTCTGCGAGAGACTGTTCCTCTGGCTGCGCTGGGGCTTCCTCCATAGGAATATCCTGAGAGGTGGATGCTCCCTGATCTCTTTTCACCATTCATGTCTCGTCGACTTCAACTAGGCCAATCCGAATCAAATGAAGCCTATCAAATACATCGGCGGCTTGTTGTATTTTCATCTGCTCTCTAGAAGGGAACTCAATTTCGAATTGCTCGATGATCTTATGTATCAACGCGCTGTAGGGCAGGTTCTTGTTGCGTGTCTGTCTGATCTCACAAATGTGACTTAAAATCAAGAACCCGAAGTCGAATTGCCTCCTGCTGTACAGCTTCTCCATGACATAGAGATCCATGCAGCTCACGAGATCTCTATGTCCATGCCGTGGTAGGATGGTGTGGAACAACATGTTGTGAATGACCCGAGCTCTAAGATTTAAATCTCTGGATCTTGGCTTCACGAACCCCGCAATGTTAGAGTTACGATGAATTTGCCTCATGAGCTGTACTCCCTCGTCCGATCCTACAAAAGGACAGTCTCGGGAGGCATGGTAATATCTCTCTGCCTTTTCTCCGACAAACCCAATTAACTCATTGACCGTCTCTGGAGTAACCTCAATCTCCGTACCCAGGATGTACATCTTTATAATTCCCGACCTCCCGCTAAAGGTTAAGTTCGCAAAAAATAGGCGAATAATTTGGATCACAGCTTTCACCCCGCACACTATAGATCCCATGTAGGCCGATTCTGTCAAACATCTCCTGGATCTCCAGGGACTCCCAACCTTTAAAGTCGACTGTCTTCGAATGCATCACCGAGCGGTGTAACTGATCCAGCTTAAACAGCTCTTTGTACATCTGATTGCGAAATTCAAGAGACAAGAACCTAGGCCGCGGTCGCGGCACGTCTGGTCGGTTAGTCGGGTTACCTTTTGTCGCACCTCCTTGCGACGTTGACGGTGCCCGACGTTCTGACGACACAACTTTTTGCCTAATAATCAATTTCTTAGCCATTTAAGGGTGATTTTTAGAATTTTTTTTGCGAATTTAAGGGCTCGGATTTGTCAGATTTCGGCTGAAAATTAATAGAAACACTTGATAACGGACAAATCAACAAGGTGAGCGTAAAATTGTTAGTTTTTTGAGAAAAAACGAAATATGGCCGAGAGGATTTGGGATTTTTCGAAGGTTGGGACGAGTTTCTGGCTTCAGTTCTTATATAAACTATTGGGGAACGGACGGCCGTTCGGGGGGTGGTGACTATCCGTTCTCAACCATAATTTCATGAACGGAGGGTCAATAGCCCGCAACAGCCGTCTGTTATCTAAGAACGGTCAGCTGTTGTTGCAAAACGTCCGACCGTTATCCCCAAAACGGAGGGTTAATAGCCCTACACAGTCAGCTGTACTCGGGAATGGTCTGACAATTATCTTGAACAGCCGACTGTTCTTCGCCCTCAGTTTACCAATAGAAGGTCAATATCCCAAAACGATCAGTTATTTTCACAGAACGGGCGGCTGTTCTCACAGAACGTGTGATGTTCGATGCTCTTCTGGACAATATTTAGTGGGTTTCTTAGCTAAAATGTTCTAATGTGTGGTGTAATGTTTTGTCTCCATAACAAACGAATTGTGCTGTGGTTAGTTTGATTACAAAATTTAATAGTTTAGGTAGTATATGCCTTTAGATTAGTCTTTTTGGCATTCTTTGTTTGTGTATTTTGCACTGGTGATGTTCGGTTCTCTGTATGATCGTCTTTAGTGGGTTTCTTAGCTAAAATATTCTTATTATATTTTGTGTTTTGCTTTCTCTTTGGTCGGTTTTCTTTTTATGTTTTTTTTTTTGTTGTGTGGTGTATTGTTGTCTCTAGAACAAACCAAGAATTGTGTTGTAATTAGTTTGATTACAAAATTTAATATTTTAGGCGGTACGTACCTTTAGATTTTTTCTATATTATCGTATTAAAGAAAGATACTATAAAACTTAGTATTTTTATGATAATTAAATTTTCATGTGGGATTTTTATCTATTGATCGATGACGTGTCATGGGTCGACTCGTTTTCTCATTTTTAGCCATGTTGAATTTTTCGGGAGTTTTGGTCAATTCGATAATTAAGTAAATTTCTGTGTGGATAATTTGAGGAAATTAACGTCGGGTAATTGGAGGTTTACTTGGAGAAATATTTGGATTAACGTTTGGGTTGTGATGGATTAAATTGGCGAGAAATGAAATTAATTAAAAAGTTGAAGCAAATGTGCAAATAGGAGAAATTGGATAAAATGGGTGAGGGAGAATGTGATGACCCGGATGTGTAAGTATGTGTACGATGGCTGTGCGAACCAGAACCCGGATGGCGGTATGTCCGCGCGGGTGAACCGGAAGGTGACGGATCGTAAAAAGGGGGTCGTCACAATCTCACATCGTTTAGGGAAGTATGTGGAAATAAAATATATGTAAAGAGACCCTCCCAAGAAAGCAAGACGCGTTTTGGAGCACAATTGACAACGGATCCCATAAGAACTCCGAAGTTAAAAGTGCTTCGGCGAGAGTAGTACCAAGTTGGGTGACCGACTGGGAAGTCCTCGCCAAACAAAGCCGTGAGGGGAGGATATTGGGCTACGGCCCAATCCCCAGAGCGGACAATAATTTGTTGGGAAAATAAGTCGTTAGAAATGGTATCAGAGCCTGTACCCAACCAAAAATGTGGCCAACGAGGACGTTGGGCCCCCGAGGAGGGGTGATTGTGATGACCCGGATGTGTAAGTATGTGTACGATGGCTGTACAAACTAGAACCCGGATGGTGGTATGTACGCTGCGGGTGAACCAGAAGGTGACGAGTCGTAAAAAGGGAGTCGTCACAATCTCACATCGCTTGGGGAAGTATGTGGAAATGAAATATATGTAAATAGACCCTCGCAAGATAGCAAGACGCGTTTTGGAGCACAATTGACAACGGATCCTATAAGAACTCCAAAGTTAAAAGTACTTCAGCGAGAGTAGTACCAAGTTGGGTGACCGACTGGGAAGTCCTCGCCAAACAAAGCCGTGAGGGGAGGATATTGGGCTACGACCCAATCTCCAGAGCAGACAATATCTTGTTGGAAAAATGGATCGTTACAGAGAACTATAGCCCTCATTTTCTCCTTGGCTGCCGTTTGAGGGAGACGAGAGGGAGAAAGTAGTGGCCGTCTGGGAAGTCCTCGCCAAACAAAGCCGTGAGGGGAGGATATTGGGCTACGGCCCAATCCCCAGAGCGGACAATATCTTGTTGGGAAAATGGGTCGTTACAGAGAACCAAAGGCCTCATTTTCTCCTTGGCTGCCGTTTGAGGGAGACGAGAGGGAGAAAGTGGTGGCTCCCAGTTGTGGAAATCGTCGGTTTTGGAGACAAGGAAAGTGTTCGAGAGGCTTCGTGCATCATCTATCATGAAAGGTTTCCGAGAGACGGTAAGTTTTCTCTCTGTTTTCAAGTTTGATAGTTTAGGATTTTATTTGGGGACAGATTCAAGATCCATTTGATTATTTTGGATTGTTGGTGTATTTAGAGTGTTTGCAATAATATTCGTCGTTTGGAGACAAAAAACCGCAGGGAAGGACAAGTTTCACGAACTCCCCTTCGTTGGAATCATCGCAGTGGTCGACACTTCAAGGGAAATGTTGACCGGTCATGCGCTCCAACAAAACCTGAGAGCTCAAAATTGTCGACACTTTGAGGGAAGTGTCGACCGCTAGGTTATTTAATGGTTTAACCCGAGAGATCGAAAGTGTCAACTGTGTGAGAGAAGTGTCGATATTTGTGGATGAAGTATCGACTGCTAGTGTAAATCTGGGTTGAAACCTTAGAGGTTTGTAGTGTCGACCATGTAATGGAAGTGTCAACCGTGGGTAAACCGAGAGCTTGAAGTGTCGATCGGTGGGTTGAAGTGTTGATCAACCGACTTTAATATTGGGAAACTTTTGTCATCTCAGCAAAGTTCGCGGTCGTTTATAGGTTGTTGGATTGGGTTTCTAGTCTCGATATAGGGCCTATCTAAGTGTCTTCCCTTACAGTTGAGTGAGATGTTGATGGTTTGGTTTTTCTTTATAGGCTCGGACCAGTTTGCTAATTTCGAGATAATAGCAAAGGTTGCCGCTCCTGTAAGGAAGAACAGTAGTCATCATCGAGGTAGAGATTTTATGCTTTATGTATTGCATAACATGTTTTCGAAAATTATTATTTTAGTGGGTTGCCACCTGTAAAAGTATGACAAAGCCTAGTCACCAGCACGTTAGTTTTATACGTAGATGTACGTATAATTTTTCATGTTTATTTACAACATACATGATAATTGTTTTTGTTGTGTTATGTTGAGGGAATGAACCCTCTTGATACTTTGAGCAATCTTGGTATTAAAGTATCACGAAGTTATCCTGTACACATTTTTTTGGGTGAAGGTGTTATTGTATGTACGTACGAAAAACTAGCAGTAGGGCGGTGATGACGTGCTCCATGGGTTTCGAATCCTTAAAGTTGATCAGGGTGTTTATGGTTCGGGTTGGTGTTGTGGCAGACTATTGGTCGCCGGCCACTCGGGTGATGGACTGGATCCTCTAATCGCCGTCACAGTTTCTTCTAGTCTCATGAAATGTTGTTTGGTCTTCGGATCACCGTCTTTCTATGATAGTGTGTCAGAGTGGTCCTTGTGTTACACTCCATTTTCAATGAGAATGTTTTCTGTGAAAAACGGTGAAGGTTTTTCTGTTGTATGGCCAACTATGTACGCGGCAAGTTTTATGACTACCTCACTGAGGGCTCATGGAGCCGGTTTTGTTAAAAAGAAAGAAAGAGGTTTCCTTAACTGTTTTATAACTCATGCGTAGTTAAAAGTGTAATAACGATTTTAGAATAAAGATAGAAAAAAACAAGATGCATTAGGTATAATTTTTCTACTGAGTTAGTCACTCACCCAACCCCCTCCCAATTTAGGTGAAGAGAAGAGAAGAGTGAATAGTTTCAATGGAGATTAGAGGAGGCTGCTAATTGTTTATTTTTTGTTAAACTCTGTTTGTTTCCCTCGGTAAGGATTTAGAGTTTAATTTGAACTCGTAACCTTATGTAGATAATTTGGATTTCCTTTACTTTCACACTTGGATCAATGGATGTTAAGTATTTCTTTATATTATTGCACTATTTGCTTGTGATTTCATATTGTAGGTTTGACTTGTTTTATTCTTAAGATTTTCGTGATCAAATCTAGCCTTGGGCTGGGGAACCGAGGATTGGGTTCCCTTCTCGGGAATCGAGTCGCCCGACCTGGCGTTTCTACTTAGGCTCATCCCCGGGTTGTGATCGGTATGAGAGCTAAGTTCACAAAATTTTGTAAGTATTTTCCTTTAAAGCATGATTGTGTAATATTTTGGACGAAAGTATACCGTGCATGGAAGAATTCTAAGTCTTGATGTTGTTTTCTCTTTTCAGATAAGAATATCTCCGAGAAAGAATCCCCGTTACCCTACACAAGACAACATTGTTGATGCTATCGTAGTCATGATGGAGGCGCTGTGAAATTTTTCTTGTGGGAGCATGACTTAGAACCCTAGTATGACTCGGATGACATACTTTCGTTAGTTTGCTATGTTAAATTCACCCGTGTTTGAGGGTGGTGCGAACCAGATGAAAGTAGAGAATTGACTCTAGGAGATGGAGAGGAACTTTGAGACTTAGCAAGTCTCGGAAGAGTATCGGGTGCTGATTGCTGCCCATCATCTGAAGAAGTTAGCACTAGGCTGGTGGAACACAATTCGAGCTAACTTTAATGTTCGTGCTATGAAGTGGAAAGACTTTACTGAGATTTTCCAAAGTTAGTACAGTAGTCGTAACTATCAGGATGCTATTATGAGGGCCTTTAATGACTTATCTCAGGGAGGTATGACAATGATTGAGTACTACGCTCGATTTTTGGAGTTGTTGCCCTATTTCGATGGGATGACTGATTGGGCACAAATCGTGAATTTCAGCAGGGCTTAAAGCTGAAGCTTCAATAGAGTGCAACTCTCATTCAGTTTGATTCTTTCCTTAAGGTGATTGAGGTTGCTCAGAGGATGGAGATAGTCTTTGATACTAACTATGGAAGCTATCAAGAGAAGACAACTAAGAAAGAGGAAATGAAGATGACGAAGAAGAAACAAGGGAAGTTTTAGGGACATGGATCTAGTGGGGGTCAAACCCCTGGTGCTAGCAGCGGGTTGTCTGGTAGCATTCGCTTTAGTGCCTACACTTGCTACACTTGTGGACATCCAGGGCATATCAAGAAGAATTGCCTGCGGAATGAGCAACAACAGCCACACCGTCAGCCTTTCTCTAATTCTTAGGGTCGTGTTGCTAGAGCCGCACCTGGAGGTGGACGTGGAGTTGGAGGCCAGTCATTCTAGCAGTTTCAGCCTACAAATTATGATTTTCAAAGGTCGGCGGGTTATCAACAGAGTTATGGTTTTAACTAGTATCTTTCGCAGAAGTCATAAAATTTTGAGAGACAGTTTGTTCATAGTAGTGAAGGTGGTCCTAGTTTTGTCAAAGGTAGCTGTGGGATGAACCATATAGGAAAATAAAAGACGTCTTGTCAAGCCTATGCAGTTGCTGGAGATGAGGGATTCTATGATCAGCCTGACCAGGGAGTTGTCGACAATATTGTTCTTATCTCTCACTCTTTTGCTCGAGTGTTGTTCGTTACTGGGTCGACACAATCTTTTATTTTCTCTATATTTGTATCAAATGTAGGATTGACCGTGAAGGAGATGGAGTCTCTGTTAGTGCTTAGCACTCCATTGGTTGTCCGTGATGGGGTGTCTTCCATATTTTGGTCAGACTGTATGGTTATCAACGACTGTAAGTTTTTAGAAAACTTGGTTGGCTTACCGATGAGCAAGTTTGATGTGTGATATTAGGAATGGATTGACTGAGAAGGTATATGTAGGATCGTATTGTCTAAGAGGGGGGTGAATTAGACTTATTAAAAATTATTATCTTAATCTAAACATTTTCTCTCTTGTATGCAATTACTAAATTAACAGCAATCACACAGGCAAAAAAAAAAGTAAAAGATAGAGAGAAATTTGACACCATAGTTTTTAACGTGGTTCGGCCAAACTTGCCTACGTCCACGATCCAAGGCTCCCCCTTGAAGATTCTTTTCTTCTCCTCACGAGAAACCAAGATCAAACTTCCGGGCATCAATCTACTGCCTTTTACAACTCAGGATTGCTCTTCACAGGCGACAATCCAATGCCTTTACACTTTAACAGAATGGATAAAGATTTATAGCACAGACTACACTCTCACAAATATCAAATCTCAAGTTAAATTGATGAGAGGTGTATGAAGACTAACAGAGTATCACCAAGACTTTTTGCGTATTAGGGTTCAGAGAGAAATTAAGCAAAAGTCCTTCTTTCGAGCTTCTTTCTTCTCTTTTATACTCTGTTTGTTATTGACTCTAATTCTTGAATGCTCCTTATCTGAATATGAAAATTTATGATCGTTGGAGAAGCATTCGTACATAAATAGCTAGCCGTTGCGTTCTGGAGTCGCTTTCGTTCTTCACCATTAATGATATGGAATTAGGGCTCTGGATGAGTATCGCTATCGCTTATCGGTCTTTTTAAATTTTTGGCAAAAGATACTGTTCACCGATGGATGTAGGTGGTCAATGTCACTTTCCTCTGCAGGTAGATGTAATTCTTTGTTATGCAGGTAGAAGTTACTGTTCACCGAAAGACGTTGCCTTTGAAGACCAGCGGTGGATGTTGTCTTTGAAAATCCAGCAGTGGATGTTGTCTTTGAAATTTCAACGGTGGATGTCTTCAGAAGTTACTGTTCAGCGGTAGAAGTCTCCTTTGAAATACCAGCGGTAGATGTAAGCTTTGGAAGACTCTGCCAGCGGTGGATGTAGAACTTTGTCGTTTAGCTAGCGGTGGATGTCTTAGGAAGACTCTGCCATCGGCAGATGTATACTTTGTCGTTTAGCTAGCGGTGGATGTAAACTTTGGAAGACTTTGTTGTTTAGCTAGTGGTGGATGTAAACTTTGGAAGACTTTGTCGTTTATCTAGCGGTGGAGGTTTTTTCTTCTACATCGGTGGATATGCAATATTTTATCATTTGCAGCTCTGTTTTACTATCATACCCTGAACACTTAACAGATTTGTTAAACAACTAAAATACCCTTTTCAAAGGGCATTTCCACTGAAAATTTAGAGACATATATATGGAGGACAATATTTAATTTATTAATCTCATATATTTAATTCAATCAAATTACACTTCTTAAAAACACATCATCAAAAACATCGTTAGACTTAAACATTATTTAAGTCAACAATCTCCCCCTTTTTTATGATGACAAACTATAAGTATAAATTGATTAATTATCTTTCCCCATAATCCTAGCTCCCCCACAGTATGTGCATGCAAATCAATTTAATTTTCAAACACAGTTTATTTGCATTACATAGTGCTGTAGTCACATTTTCTCCCCCTTTGACATTATAAAAAAAAACAGTAAAAAACAGTCAACTACGCAACATTTGTATATTGATGAATTGTAAGAGCAGAGTACCAAACAAAAACTGGTACATCTCGGGAATCTGTAAAAAATTGTCTAAAAAAATATCTCCTATTTAATCTAAATCCATAATGCGCTTCCATAACTCCTTTATGATTGATGGAGGCACTGTAAAATTGACATCAGGAACTATCAGAGGTTCAGAAATGGTAGGAGAAGCAGAAGGAGCAGAAGGCTGAAAAAGGGACCTCTATACACCACCAAGTCTAGACATGGTGGTGGCTTTACCGAGGGACCAGCCGGAATTGCAGCCATTGAACCTTGAAGCTCAGAAGAGGACTCGGTGACTTGGGATCTAAAAGGATCAGTGAACCTAAGCTCACCATGCTGAATATTCAAGGGCATGAAGTTCACTGCCTCATCAACCTCAGGCCTGATAATCGGAGGGAGCAAGTCAGCAGAACAAGCCTCTGAGAAACAAAGAGGGCGAGACTGTTCTGGTTGAGAAGCTTGAATGTCAGACTGTATAGACCGAAGGGTCCTTGAGAGAGAGCCTTCAAGTCTATCCATCCTGGAAGCCAACTTATCCTGAACTGTGTCAAGGTCCTTGCTCAAGTCCATTCGGCTCTGAGTTAGCTTGGCATCTAATGACACATTCATCTGATCCTTAACAGAAGTGAGAGCAGTGCCTAAACTGGCTATGCAAAAAGACATCAACTCAGTCAACTGATCCTCACTGATGAACAGTCTCCTTTGATAAGTTTTGGGTGTTTGAGGAGCATTGGGTGGGTTTGGATTTGAGGAGCAAATTGTTTGGATTTGAGAAGCTAATTGTTGAACAGGGGAAATAGGTGTAGGAGCGGCTAGAGAAGGCAAAATAATGGTAGGAGGAGGAGAAGCAGGACTCTCTGGAAGTGGAAGGGGCACAGAGGAGTGAACAGGAGGTGCCACAAGGGTATAAGATGGAAGAGCTGGGGTAGAGTGTCTTGTAACAGAAGGCAAAACAAAATCCCCTTTTTTGTCCTTTGATCCCCATTGAGATTGAATAATAACTTGAGGCTCAAGAAGTAAGGGGTCATCTTCCTCTAGAAATTCAACTTCAAACTTCTCGAAAATTTTCATGAGAAGTAGATTATAAGGAAGCGATGTAGATCTGGTGGAGACACTCTGAATCATCCTTCTCAACACAATGAATCTCATGTTAAAGGGGGTCTTTTGGTAGAGTGCAAAAGAACAAACAATTCCTGCCACTCACATCGTCATAGTGACCGCCCTTGGGAATGATATTGTACCCTATCATTTGGTGAAAGAGCCGAGCCCTGATGTTGAGGTGCTTGCTCTTTTAAGGGAGTAGGGATGTGATTCGGGTCTTGATCATTGATGTAAAAACAGATGGCCCTCCAGAGAGTTAAGGAGTGAGGGCTCATGCCTTGATTCAAAAAATTTGACATGGTTATCCACTGGGGGCTCTCCAAAAGATCATTTATTGCTTGGATTTGATAAGAGAGCGAGACACCTGAGAGGATGAAGGAGAATCAGGAAATGCATGGATTTCAGATTCATCCACACCTTCATGAGTAGACTCATCTTCTTGTAGGATATGCTTCCTATTCCCCAACCGAGCTGAAGTTGCCTTAGACACCCTCTTCCGGGCCTCATCCAAAACAAAATCCCCTTTTTTTGTCCTTTTGATCCCCATTGAGATTGAATAATAACTTGAAGGCTGAAGACGGAAGGGGTCATCTTCCTCTAGAAATTCAACTTCAAACTTCTCGAAAATTTTCATGAGAAGTAGATTATAAGGAAGCGATGTAGATCTGGTGGAGACACTCTGAATCATCCTTCTCAACACAATGAATCTCATGTTAAAGGGGGTCTTTTGGTAGAGTGCAAAAAGAACAAACAATTCCATGCCACTCACATCGTCATAGTGACCGCCCTTGGGAATGATATTGTACCCTATCATTTGGTGAAAGAGCCGAGCCCTGATGTTGAGGTGCTTGCTCTTTAAGGGATTAGGGATGTGATTCGGGTCTTGATCAATTGATTTAAAAAACAGATGGCCCTCCAGAGAGTTAAGGAGTGAGGGCTCATGCCTTGATTCAAAAAATTTGACATGGTTATCCAACTGGGGGCTCTCCAAAAGATCATTTATTGCTTGGGATGTGAGAACTATGTGTTTTTCATACACATAGCTCGAGATAGAATTGAAGTCAGAAGAGTAGCCAAGATTGGCATAAAACATCTTGATCGCTATGGGGTAATAGAATGATTCAACGTCAAATAACCCCAATAACCCGAGAGCTTTCAAGGGTTCAACTAAATCCAAGCCTTCGAAATCCTCAAAGATAATACCACGACTTGGAATAAGGGATTTAAACTTAAAATCATCATGATACCTTTCTTCAGCAGCCTGATTAAGGAAGTAGAGAGATGGCCACTGAGTCGCACGAGGAAGCTCTCGTGGCTGACGAACAAAGGTTTTGGCCTTCTTTTTGGCTGGTTCTGGAACTGCTCTAGATGAAGATGCCATTGAGTCGGGTGAAGAACTTTTTGAGCGAAAAACTCTAAGGAGAGGAAATAGGGCAGGAGCTATTGAACGTGCGCGAAAAGATGAAACGTCGGAAGCAAAGAAGTTCAAATGCTTTAGGGTTTGCCCGATTATTAGAATATATACTTGAAAATAATATCGCCCGATGGTGACACGTGTCACCAGATAGATGCATACATCTTTCGATGCATAGTGGATGATGTACATCTTCCGACGGTAAGCGGATGATGCATATCTTCCGACGCACAGTGGATGATACACATTTTCCGACGAAAAATAAATTCATATTTCATTGAAAGTCTTAAACAGGGAGGAAAAAGAACCTTAATTTTTCTCACACTTAATGAGTCATAACCTTATTCTAATATTACAGAAGGTTTTCTCATCCAAAGGTTTTGTAAATATATCAGCTAATTGGTCTACAGAATTGACAAATTCTAAAGAAATATCTCCTTTCTGAACATGATCTCTACTGAAGTGATATCTAACCTCTATGTGCTTTGTTCTAGAATGCTGGATGGGATTCTTGGAAATATTTATGGCACTGATGTTGTCACACCGAATAGGAATCCTATCATAGAAAAGATTGTAATCTTCTAGAGTTTGCTTCATCCAAAGCATTTGTGCACAACAACTGCCAGCAGCAATATATTCACTTTCAGCCGTTGAAAGTGCAACATAATTTTGCTTCTTGGAGTACCAGGAAACTAGAGATTCACCAAGGAATTGACATGTTCCACTGGTGCTTTTCCTATCAACTAGACTTCCAGCATAATCTGAGTCTGAATATCCTATCAGATCAAAAGCGGTACCCTTCGGGTACCATAATTCTAGATCATGAGTTCCACTCAAATATTTGAACATTCTCTTGACTGCATTTAAATGAGATTCCTTGGGAGCAGCTTGGAACCTAGCACAGAGACAAACACTAAAGAGGATATCTGGCCTACTAGCTGTCAGATATAACAGAGATCCAATCATACCACGATATTTTTTAATATCAACACTTATTCCGTTTTCATCTTTGCCCAATTTGGTAGTGGTACTCATGGGAGTTTTAGAGGACTTAGAGGATTCTAATCCAAATCTTTTCAAGAGGTCTTTGATGTATTTTTCTTGACAGAAGAAAATACCATATGATTTTGGCTAATTTGGAATCCTAAGAAGAATTTTAGCTCCCCCATCATACTCATTTCAAACTCACTTTGCATAACAGAGGCAAAATCATCACAAAGTGAAACATTTGTAGATCCGAATATGATATCATCAACATAGATTTGAACAAGGAGAATCTCATTGTCCTTTTGCAAGGTAAAAAGGGTTGAATCTGTATTACCCTTTTTGAACTTCCTTTCCTCAAGAAAATTCTTCAACCTATCATACCAGGCTCTAGGAGCCTGTTTAAGTCCATAGAGAGCTTTCCTAAGTTTGTAAACATGGTCAGGTTTTTTATAGTTTTCAAATCCTAAGGGCTGCTCTACATAAACTTCTTCCATGATATAACCATTTAAAAATGCACTCTTTACATCCATTTGAAAGAGTGAAGTTTTTGTAGCAAGCATATGCTAAGAGCATCCTAATAGACTCTAATCTAGCTACTGGTGCAAAGGTTTTCTCAAAATCTATTCCTTCTTCTTGATTGTAACCTTTAGCTACTAATCTGGCTTTATTTCTGATAACTATGCCACTTTCATCCATTTTGTTCTTAAACACCAATTTTGTTCCTATAATTGGATGATCAACTGGTTTTGGAATAAGTTCCCAGACATTGTTCCTTTCAAATTGGTTTAGCTCTTCCTGCATAGCCACAATCCAATTTTCATCCTGCTCTGCTTCTTCGAATTTCTTAGGTTCAACTTGTGAAATAAATGCCACATTGGCACAGAGATTCCTAAGAGAGGATCTAGTATTCACTCCTAAGGAAGGATCACCTAAAACTTCATCTAAAGGATGATTTCTTACATATTTCCAGTCTTGAGGCAGAACATCAATTTCATCTTTGGCAGGAACAATTTCTAGAGGGTTTTCTCCTAGAAGGGTATCAATAGGCTTATCTAAGAAAAGAGAATCTAGATGCTTATCTAAAGTATCATCCTCATCCACATTGATTGTGGGTTGAGGGGTCTCATTAAAGTTGACATGGACAGATTCCTCTACAACTAGAGTTCTCTTATTGAACACTCTATAAGCCTTACTAGAGAGAGAATAGCTAAGAAAGATTCCAAGGTCAGATTTGGAATCGAATTTTCCTAAGTTATCCTTGGTGTTAAGAATGAATTATTTACTACCGAAGGCTCTAAAGTACTTAACAGAAGGAGTTTTTCCACTCCAACGCTCATAAGGTGTTCTTTCAAGAATAGGTCTTATAGAGACCCGATTAAGCACATAACAAGCTGTTGAAACAGCTTCAGCCCAGAAATACTTTGGAAGGGAATTTTCATTGAGCATGGTCCGAGCTAGCTCTTGGAGAGATCTATTTTTCCTCTCAACAATACCATTTTGCTAAGGGGTTCTAGGAGAGGAGAAATTGTGCTCAATTCCATATTTAAGGCACAAGAGTTCAAATTTCTCATTTTCAAATTCTCCACGATGATCACTACGAATAGCAACAATGGTGAGCTCCTTTTCATTTTGAACTCTTTTCCTAAAGCTAGAGAAGGTATCAAAGGTCTCATCCTTTGACTTCAGAAAGAATACCTATGTGAACCTAGGGAAGTCATCTACAATAACATAAGCATAGAATTTACCTCCTAGACTGGCTGCATTGGAAGGACCGAAATGGTCCATTGAAGAAATTGAAGAGGTTTAGATTGCATTCTTCGATGCAAAGGAACTTTTAATCTGCTTGCCCATTTGACAAGATTCACAGACCTTATCCTTCTCAAAGGAAATCTTGGGAATCCCTCTAACTAAATTATTCTTAGTAATCTTAGCTAAGGTATCCATCCCTACATGTCCTAGTCTCCTATGCCAAGTCCAACTATCAACCAACAGATTCACAACAAAGCATTTTTCATCAGTTCGTTCAAAGTTTTCTAAATCAATAATATAAATATTTTTTTTCTATATCCTTTGAACAGAACTTTACTATTCACACTATCTTTAATCACACATGCATTTGATTTAAATGATACTTTATAGCCTTTGTCACATAATTGACTAATGCTTAGTAAATTATGTTTCAATCCCTCTACTAACAGAACATTTTCAATGATGGGATTAGAAGGATTACCTATATTGTCGATGCCAACAATTTTTCCTTTCTGGTTTCCACCAAAGGTGACATTTCCTTTCTTGTTGTTGATAAAGGCAAATTTGTTTGAGTCTCCCGTCATATGCCTCGAGCATCCACTGTCGAGGTACCATTGATTTTTCCTGGGAGAACAAACAACCTGCAAAACAGTGATCAAGTAGTCTTCTTAGGTACCCAAATCTTTTGGGACCTAGTGTTAGTTTTGGTTCCTTTAGGAACCCACTGTAATTTACTACCCGGTTTCTTATTAAACTTTAAAGGACATTCATATGACTTATGTCCTATCTCATTACAAGCATGGCAGGTAGTTGGTTTAACAAAGAAGTTCTTATAGGCTTTCTTTTTATTAAATCTTTTATAGCCTAGTCCTGCTTTATCGAAAGTTACTCTCTAGCTGCCTATCAGCATATTCCGATTCTTACTACTGTTAGTGAATTTCAAAACAATATTATTCAAGTTCTCATTTTTACTTAAGAGATCCTTAGTTTTCATTTCCTGTAAACTAATTTCTTTAGCATTCTTTTCAATTAAGTCCACATTCTCCTTTTTCAACAGATTATATTTAGACTTAAGCATGCCATATTGTTTGACTAAATCATTGAAGGCATCAATTAAATTACCTTCATCATCATCACTATCACTAGAAGAATGACTAACCTCATCCTCCTTGGCCATCAAGCACAGATTGGCAACTTCCTCGTCTTCTGAGGAAGTATCACTTTCACTATCGTCCCAAGTGGCCTTCATAGCTCTCTTTTTGAACTTCTTGGGACCTTTCTTAGCTTGTGGACAGTCTGCCTTCATGTGACCAGACTTTCCACACTCAAAACATGTGATTTCCTTTTCTCTTTGGGATTTCTCACCCTTTGAAAATCTTTTTTCTTGCAACCTTTTGTATTGAAGAAACTTGCTGAATCTCCTAGTAATGAGGGCAATATCATCCTCATCTTCTTCAACCTTAGATTCCTCTTGCTTACTTGAAAAGGCTTTAAGAGCTATGTCTTTTCTCTTGGAGATCTCCTTTTCATTGAGATCTTCCTTTTCATTTACTCTCATGGTTATCTCATGCGTCATGAGTGAACCATCGAGCTCTTCAAGCATCATTGCTTTGAGATCTTTTGCCTCCTAGATGGCTGTCACTTTGGGTTGCCAGGCTCTTGGTAAACACCGAAGAATCTTTCTCACAATTTCTTCACCTGAATATGTCTTACCAAGAGCTTTCAAGCCATTAGTTATGTTAGCAAAACGAGTAAATATCGAGGAGATAGTCTCATCCTTTTCCATTGAAAATAGTTCATACTCGGGTACAAGTATACTCAGTTTATTTTCTTTAACCTGGTTGGTTCCCTCATGTGTGACTTCTAACAAATGCCATATCTCCTGTGTACTGTCACACCCCTGAACTCTATTGAACTCATCTCTATTCAGTGCACAATATAGTGTGTTTATTGCTTTAGCATTTAGGCTCAAATTTCTCTTGTCTAATTCTGTTAGTTCATGAGGGGCCTTAGGAACACTAATCTCGTTTTCAGTTTTCATGGCTTTAAATGGACTATATTCTATAATATTCCATATGTCATAGTCTATAGCCTGAACATAAATTCTCATCCTAGACTTCCAATAAACATAATCATTTCCATCAAAGAATGGAGGTCTAGTAGTAGATTGACCCTCTACCTGTGTTGTGTTGATGTGAAAAGCCATTTCGAATATCACAGTATTTTCTAGAAAATAGCTTAGACAATATTTAACCTTACTCTGATACCAATTGTAGGATCGTATTGTCTAAGAAGGGAGTGAATTACACTTATTAAAAATTATTATCTTAATATAAACGTTTTCTCTCTTGTATGCAATTACTAAATTAACAGCAATCACACAGGCAAAAAAAAAGTAAAAGATAGAGAGAAATTTGACACCGTAGTTTTTAACGTGGTTCGGCCAAACTTGCCTACGTCCACGCTCCAAGGCTCCCCCTTGAAGATTCTTTTCTTCTCCTCACGAGAAAAAAAGATCGAACTTCAGGGCGTCGATCTACTGCCTTTTACAACTCAGGATTGCTCTTCACAGGCGACAATCCAATGCCTTTACACTTTAACAGAATGGATAAAGATTTACAGCATAGACTACACTCTCACAAATATCAAATCTCAAGTTAAATTGATGAGAGGTGTAGGAAGACTAACAGAGTATTACCAAGTCTTTTTGCGTATTAGGGTTGAGAGAGAAATTCAGCAAAAGTTCTTCTTCCGAGCTTCTTTCTTCTCTTTTGTACTCTGTCTGTTATTGGCTCTAATTCTTGAATGCTCCTTATCTGAATATGGAAATTTATGACCGTTGGAGAAGCATCCGTACATAGATAGCTAGCCGTTGCGTTCTGGAGTCGCTTTCGTTCTTCACCATTAATGATCTAGAATTAGAGCTCTGGATGAGTATCGCTATCGCTTCGCGGTCTTTTTAAATTTCTGGCAGAAGATACTGTTCACCGGTGGATGTAGGTGGTCAACGTCACTTTCCTCTGCAGGTAGATGTAATTCTTTGTTATGCAGGCAGAAGTTACTGTTCACCGGAAGACGTTGCCTTTGAAGACCAGCGGTGGATGTTGTCTTTGAAAATCCAGCGGTGGATGTTGTCTTTGAAAATCCAGCGGTGGATGTTGTCTTTGAAAATCCAGTGGTGGATGTTGTCTTTGAAATTTCAGCGGTGGATGTCTTCAGAAGTTACTGTTCAGCGGTAAAAGTCTCCTTTGAAATACCAGCGGTAGATGTAAGCTTTGGAAGACTCTGCCAGCGGTGGATGTAGAACTTTGTCGTTTAGCTAGCGGTGGATGTCTTAGGAAGACTCTGCCATCGGCAGATGTATACTTTGTCGTTTAGCTAGCGGTGGATGTAAATTTTAGAAGACTTTGTCGTTTAGCTAGCGGTGGATGTAAACTTTGAAAGACTTTGTCGTTTAGCTAGCGGTGGAGGTCTTTTCTTCTACATCGGTGGATATGCAATATTTTATCATTTTCAGCTCTGTTTTGCTATCACACCCTGAACACTTAACATATTTGTTAAACAACTAAAATACCCTTTTTAAAGGGCATTTCCACTGAAAATTTAGAGACATATATGGAGGACAATATTTAATTTATTAATCAATTTATTAATCTCATATATTTAATTCAATCAAATTACACTTCTTAAAAACACATCATCAAAAACATCGTAGACTTAAACATTATTTAAGTCAACAGTATAGAGCGACCATAGAGTGCCATTTGAAGAAGGTCACTCTTGTTTTGAAAGATGGAAGGGTTATTGTGTACTGCAATGGTTTAAGTGCGGTTACAACTAATCCAATCTTGATGGCTTGTTTGGATGACTGTCGAGGGTTAGAGCAGTACGAGAACTTATGGTTGGTTGACGTTGATGGTGAGACTACTGAACATGATGTGGATATCTCGATAGTGAGAGAGTTTCCATATGTATTTCCTGATGAGTTGCCAGGGTTACGTCCAGACCAAGAGATTGAGTTTCGTATTGATCTAATCCTTGACGCTACTCCAGTTTCGATCCCTGCGTACCGGATGACACCGGTTGAGTTAGTTGAGTTGATGACTCAGTGGGATGAGTTGTTGGAGTGAGGTTTTATATGTGGGAATACGTCTCCAAGGGGTGCTCCAGTTTTGTTCGTGAAGAAAGTTGATGGTTCTTTGCGACTTTATATAGATTACCAGAAGTTGAATCAGGTGACCATTAAGAACAAGTATCTCAAAAATTGATTTGAGGTCTGGGTATCATCAGATGAAGATTCATGATGAAGATATCCCAAAGACAGCCTTTAGGTCGAGGTATGGGCACTTTGAGTTCATGGTCTTACCATTTGGTTTGACCAATGCCCCTATAGTTTTTATAGATCTTATGAATCAGGTGTTTAGACCATTCTTAGATTGGATTTTGGGTTTAAATGGGCTGATGGGTAATCGAATTGTATAGAAATATAGAAGGAAATGAATAGAAACACATTTTAGGATGCTTGGTGTCTGGATAGGTTGAGAATTGATGTTTTGATGATTTTTCGATAACTTCCGCTATGTATGGATAGTTTTGATGAAGATAGATAGGATATTGATGTTGATGTGTATTTGGGTGAATATTGATAATTGTGGAACGTATTGATGAAATAGCATAGGTTTTGGATGAGTTTTGGTGATTGGAAAATAGGTTTGTGGTTTTAAGTTGAAATCGAGGTTTTGCGTCGGGATTTGATGAGGTTGGATGTTTGGTTTATGGATGGGGGTGGAATTGATATTGAATAGGTAGAGTTGGTTAAGTTTGGAGGTGAGTAGAGGTGTTGATTATGTACAAAATGTAAAAATTACCTTTGCAGGGGTAGACCTGTGCCTGCAGAGGTAGACACCTTGCCAGGCAAGGGGTCGACCCCTCAGACAAGGTGTCGACCGATCTTACAAAGGAATGCAACCAGAGAGCAAAACTGTCTTTGAGGTGTCGACCCCTCAGACAAAGTGTCGACCGATCTTACAAAGGAATGCAACCCGAGAGCAAAACTGTCTTTGAAGTGTCGACCCCTCATACAAGGTGTCGACCGATCTTACAAAGGGGTCCATCGCGAGAGTAAAACTTCCTTTGAAGTGTCGACCCCTCAGCCGAGGTGTCGACCGAACTTACAAAGGGATGCAACCCTAGAGGAAATAGACCTTTGAAGTGTCGACCCCTACCACATAGGGTGTCAAACTTGGGAATTTTGGTTAGTTTTAGACGAGTCATTTTGGGTATGTTTGAGTTAGAGCCAAAATGTCGATAGATACACATTGAAATGCCCGAGTCCGTTCTCTAACGAGCAAAATGAAAGAAAACGAAAGGATAAATGATGAATGAAATGATGAACGAACGAATAATGCAATGAAAGAAAATAAAAATGAAAATGATTTAAGCGAGAACGGGCGAGGGAAATAATTAAGTTCAAATTTTACAGGAATTTCGAGGAATAAGATTTAGGGTCGTTACAGTTGGTATTAGAGCTCCTGGATTTTAAAATCGATTCTGTAGACTGCTCGACTGCGCAAGCCACTACACGGACATGCTTATTCAACTGTAAGTACGTTATATGCTTTCTTTGTTTTGATTTCTTAGAATTGTTGTCTTCAATTTTATAGGTTGACAAAAAAAAATGGTTCGTAAAGATAATGATGGAGATGAGAGAGATGACACTATCAAACAGTTGAGAGAGTTCATTGCCCAACAAGATCGACATCTAGACCGGCAAGCAATCCATATAGATAGACAATCTCGCCAGCTCGAAGCATTGATAAACCGAGAGGGCCCTAGAACACAAGTGACGATTGCTCCCAGTAACCACGGTATAGATAGGTTCCTCATAGAGTTTCAACCACACCCAGTAGAGGAAAAGCAACAAAGAGGTGTTAAAAGGCCGTACGAGAGGGGGAATGGCCATGGTAAAGGAAAACAGGCACAAGGAACTTCCCAAAGACCTTGCTGTCCTGGTTGTCAGAAGAAACATTATGGTGCGTGTAGGTTCGGTACGGACCAATGCTTTAGATGTGGGAAGGTAGACCACTACGCCCATAATTATCCAAGAATGGCTATCAATCGGGAGAGAGTCACACCGAGGATAATCGCCCCGATCGAAGACGAGAAAACTGCACAACCATCAGCTGCTTCGGGTAATGTTTTATCTTTCCTTTTAGAGAAGCGAAGAACAATAGAATAAATAGGGGTAGTTGGAGTGATGGCTTAATGACCATATGTGTACGATAGATAAAAGTAGGCTTGAGAATAGAGAGGTAAGAGAGTGGTAGAAGGTGAGTAGGAAGGAGTTCTTAGGTGAACCTCGACGAGAATGCAGTAGGTTAAATACAGGACGACATAGACTTTATAGAAAGAGATTTATGCGTTAATAGGGCTAATCTGACTTCACCACAGGAAGTTGTATACTTGGAATTGAGTTACCATTAGAAGGATACAACTTGCAAGATATAAGATCTAAATATATAGAAACTAGACATTTGTTGACAAACCCTCAGAGGTTTAGAATGTAATAAATCGAAGAGGAATTTGAAGCTCAGATGTAAGATTTACTAAAGGATACGCTAGATTGTCGAGATACCGTTAGTGCATATAAATAAAATATATATATATATATATAAAATATCCTAGATCTGGGAGAAGTTCGGGGTGTCTAGACAAAGGTAGCCTTCAAAAGTTTAGTTTAAGTAAATTGTCGAGAGGGAATGTAAAGTATTAATTTCTTTGGCAATAAGGGGCGATGGATCAAATACAACGTTGTAGATGAAAGATCGAAGTGATTTCAAAGGAATATTCGTATAGACCAATATTAATGAAGGAAAATAAGGGGGATTTACTCGAAGAAAGAAAGTTAACGAATCTCGAGACAATGAAGGATGAAGATTATACAAAAGGGTAATACTCGAATTACAATATTTGCCGATCTCCAGGAGTTAAGTACCGTCTGAGAGGACTAGTTGGTGACGGACGAATGCCAGTTTCGCGAAAAAGGTTTCGATCGATATACTATAAAAGGGGAGACCAATCGAAGTTAAGAATGATCAGTGAGTAGTAGACATGTTGTGCGTTGGGTGTTATTCAATTAGAAGTTACGAAGCAAAAGTGTAAGAGCTAGAAAGAACTTAGAAACCCAAACGCAATAACTATTGAGAGAGAGAAGTTTAGTTTTTAAATTGGAGGTGGTGCTTAGAGTTTAAAGCGATTAGTACAACCATAGAAGGAATGACGATTCAACTAAGGGGGAGGGGGGTCTATAGTTGGTATAGTTTAAGTTAAGAACCACAAACATAAGACTTACCTCCAGGGTAGAAGTAGGAGCATCAATGTTCGTAGAACTAAGAATGTTAGCCTGAATGAAGCGGAGTTCTAAATTTTGGAAAATAGAAGGGTAAGATTTCAGAATTCGAGTAAATTTGGACTAAGGATGTAAACTTATCTACAACAAGTTTGCTAACAAGGAAATCGTTAGATAAATCGTTGTACGAGAGCCAAGTAGTATATTAGAACCCGACTAGGAGGAATGAAGGAGAGTAAACCATTTAGTGACTCCGAAGAAATTCTTGTGCAATATTAGAGATAGGTGCTGGAGATTGATAGGTTAAATGAAGGATCAAAATTTGAAGTTTAGCCCAGTGTTTTGCGCCCAACGATTCGAGGAATTTGTGTATTATCAGAATGGGGATAACTGAGAATTTTCACATAAACCATCTAAGTAAAGTTAGAAGTGGGGCTAAGTTAGAAAAGTTCTAGAGGTTTAACTCAACAAGTCGAGACCGATAAATACGCAAATGACTTAAGGTGGGAATGAATGATTTAGAGCGTATCGATGGTGAAACTTAAGGGAACAGCGACTTAACTCCCAGTTGGACTCGTTGAGACCATGAAGTAATTTTGATAAGTTAGCTTGCGAAATATAGAGATCGGAGTTTTAATTGGGTAATCCACATAGGAATCGTGATCAAAGTCGGTAAGGTGCCCAGAGAAGTATACAACCTGGATACTATCGATGAAATAGTTATGAGGGATTAATACTGAAGAAGTGTAGAAATTTGAGTTGATGTGCATTCCGACTACGGACTGAGTCGATGATATTATGAAGAGGTTCGGGTTGCAACCCAGGAGTTGGAAGAAATTTTTAGACGGTATTCGATCTAGCTGATGTTAAGAAGCTTAGATGTAGCTACGATCTAAAGGAATAGCTAAAGAAAGACTTTGATGGAAGAAACTTTGAAGTTTGCTTCATTAGGAGATCGAGGACTTGAATTGAACTTTAATCGGGAAAGCCCGAAATATAGGGCCAAGTCAGAAGGGTGAGGAAGTTTAACTTATGGATGGTTAGGTGGAAACCGATGCATGTGTAAATTATTTACATGCATAATAACCCAGTTGGGTTATTCGAATTGGAGACTTAGGAGTTGTTAGCACGTGAGGCATGATCAAGGACGTATTTAGTCAAATCGAACACAGTGGATGTGGTCAGGAGGCTAATGTTGCGTCAATTGGTCTTAGGAGTTTTTGTAACACCCGAGAATTTAATTAAGTTATGGATCTTAGAATTTATCTAAGTTAGAAAGGAAAATTGGAGAGAAAATAAAAGGATAAGGTGGTTGGTTAATAAAATAGTTGTTTTAATTAAATTAAAAGAAAAGTGAATAAATTTGGTGGAACTAAATGGTTTTAATTTAGGTTCGGGTATTCCCAGTGAGATTAAGCCGGGGTTACAATTTAAGAACAAGATTTAACGAAATTCAAAATGGTTGAAAACAAGGGAGGGTAAAACGGTAAATGATGATTTATTAATGTTTTGATAGGAATTATTGTTATTATTGTTATTATTATTATTATTATTAAAAACAACAGAATGGCTCGAAGCCATTCTGTTGTTCGCGAGTGCCCGACGAAAGAGGAGAGCAGGGGAGGGCTAGGGCGACGATCAGCGGAGCAAACCGCCGGAGATTCCGACGTCCTTCAGCCAGACGGCGAATCCAAGGCACACATTTTCAGCTGCCTCCGCGTGCGAAACAGACTGGTAAACTCGGTTCTCTTACCCTGTTTTCGTTCTGCTTGAGGCCATGAATGGAGAGCCAGCTTGGGCTCCGACCACCGGCCATTTTTGGCTAGTCTTGGCATCAAATGGCTGGGCTTAGACCGGCGTGAATGGTCGGGCAAGGGAGAGTTCCGATTGGGGCTGAAAATCGAGAACTCCCGATGTGTGAGGTTCGGGTTCTCTAGGTTAAGCCCTGAAATTCCATTAAATTAGGCTAATTGAGGGTATATGTGGTTGATTGGTGAACAATTGAGTGAGAATTGATGAAAAACCAGAAAGGGGAAAATTTCTGACATAGGGCAGTTCGGGTTTTGCCAGTTTTGACCTAGCTAGGGTTATTTGTTTTAAAATTCCTTTTGGCAGGTTAAAATAGGTTATTAGAGGAGTACGTGGCCGCTGGAATCGTTTGATTCCGATAGCCGACGCAAAAGTTACGCGTGTTTGAAGTTTGGGTCAGTTTTTACCGAACCCAAATTCGTGGCCCGTTTAATTAGGTTTTAGTTGGATTAGGCTAGAAATAGTAGTTTGAGAGTAATTGGTGAATGTAACCTTGAGTTTAATAAAGTTTGAATATTTGTCGTAGGTCGAGCCATAGGTGGACAGATAACCGAGCATCCTCAGTGAGCTAGGACGCCAGGTAAGTAGTGGATTGCTTGTGTTTTGCCTTCGGGCCTACACCATGGAACGGTAGGGAATTATTTGTTGTTTGCTTGTTTTGTTGTTTTGTTTTGTGTTGCGTTGTGTTGTGTTGTTTTTTTTGTGTCGTATTGCATATTTGAAGCATGCATCATGGTATAGCACGTTAGGTACGATTAGTGGCATTGTTTGGCATTGTGAGCATGAACGTAATCAGATAAAGTGAATTGTAAATGCATCTCGAATAGTGTGCTTTGTCGGGCTGAGGTACTGGTGTGTAGGACCTCGAGGGGAACCCTATGAGAGATGACCGGCTAAAACACGAAATGCATCTCGAATAGTGTGCCTTGTCGGGCTGAGGTGCTGGTGTGTAGCATCCCGAAGGGAACTCTATGAGAGATGACCGGCTAAAACATGAAATCCTGAATAGTGTGCCTTGTCGGACTAAGGTGCTGGTGTGTAGCACCCCGAGGGGATCTCTATGAAGGATGAATGACTAAAATACATAATGGTGATTCTGGGAACGACCGTTCTGTACGATTATGGGACGCGAGCTTACCCAATCCACATGGCTTATGAAACAGTTAAAGCAACGAATAGCAAACAAACACAATTGAGAGTTAGAAACTGCATGTGTTAGGTTGATTGCATTGTGTGTTGTCGCATTTGTATTCCCTACTTGCTAAGCATTAGTGTAACACCCGAGTTTTCGGGTTTTCGCTCAAAGGAGTATTTTCGTAAATAAGAAATATAGGTCCGTTTAGTGAGCGGGAGGTTTTATTAGGGCCCTAGGAATTTATATGGATTTTTAGAAGAATAAGTAAATTTTTAGAATCCAAATCGATAGCGTAATGCCGAATTACGGCTTTCCCGCTTATAGTGTTTTAAGTTGTAAAAATAGTAAATTAGGTCCGTTTTGCAAACGGAGAGTTTCGTTAGCACCCTAGGATTAAACTGAAATATTCGGAGGTTTAAAGAAATTTTTGGAAAGCCAAATTGAGTGACGAAATAGAGAATTGAAAAGGGAGATTCATGGAGGGGCAAACTTATAATTAGTTAGGTCAAATTTTTATAATTTACAAATACCCCTCCCCCTTTACTTCCTTCTCCAGATCGTGGATGCTTCCCCCTTTTCTCCCTTGGCGCCATTCTTCTCCTCCTACGCCGACTCTTCAAGCGCCGATCGACATTCCCTCTTCCAACATTTCTCCTTAGGTTTTTCTTCCCCAAGTCGATACTCTAGGTGAGTTCTAAGCTCTAGGCTCCTTTGGATGTTGTTTTGGGGATAGTATTTCATTAGGGTTATTGATTTAGGGTTGAGGATTTTGGGGTTTTAGTTAGAAATCGATGGTATTGTGCTTTTATGCTTATTAGTGAATACACTTGTCTTTATTTAGGTAGATTAAAGGAATTGATGATTATTGGTGGATTTAAGTTAAAGTTTGGGTATTAGAGATTTTTGGAAAAACCACTAATGGAGGTTGAGTAAATAGTGAGCACCACGTGCTCGATGAAGTGCCCGAATGGAGAAAATGAAAGTTTTAGGAGAAATTGCCTTAGCTAGGAGCTTAGTTTAAGTTTGGGATTCGTTTGTTTAGGATCGATTTTAACGTCCTTTATTTATGAAATGCCTTAGGTGGACACGGCTTTTGGACGGTGCTCGGCTTGCTACGGACGCCAGGTAAGTAGGTGCTAGGTTTCCGGCCCTTAAGGCCCTACATCGTGTCAACGTTAGACTTTTGTATTTTGATGATGATTTTCTGATTGTGGGGTTTACTGAGTCGGGTAGTCTAGGATGTTAACTGTTAGTTGTTCGTAAAGTTCATTAAAAGAATTGTATGTCCATGTACATTGTGAATTGTTTGGTGATATGTTTGATGGTATGTTATACGTGAATTCCTCATGCATCATGTTTTCTCAAAAGTCATACGAAATGTCTTCATGCATGAATTATTGTAAAGGAAAAGTAATGATAAGTGTGGGTGGGACTGTATGGTCATAACAACAAAACTATTGTCACTATCCACGCGATGGATCATGAATACGGCCGAAAGGACTATGTACACGCACTTGGCCTACACTCCCTGACAAGATGCCTACCTTAATCCATGTTAACGAAAATGAAAAAGAATAAGAACAAGTAAATGAACATGTTTTATGAAAAGTCATGCATTCATGCATACGTCATATAGTGCATCCTCTTACTAAGCATTAGGCTTAATGTATATGTTGTATGATGTAGGTGACAGGTGTGAAAGTGAGAGTTTCTCTCGATGACAAAGAATAGGTGGTCGACGGATGGTGCTCGTGGCGACGGGGTGTGTTTTGGCAAGATTCGATGACCGTGGGTGTACTCCGAGCAAATTTTGGGTAATTGATGTGAACTTGTTTTGATGTTAAAAATGTGAGGGATTTAGGATTTGTGGAGAAACTTTATTATTTAGGAAATCGTATAGTGGATGTAGGTTTGAAGTAGTGCTATTTTGAAGGATTTGTTAACGTATGTCTTTGGTGATGTTTTAGTAAATTTTGTGTTTATGTTCGATGTTTGTTTTGAGGATTTGATTGGGTTTTATTTAATGAGTTTAGGTGATTTACGACTGTATGGATGCGTGCGGTCTTAGTGCGATCCATGCAGTCCAATTTCATAAATTTTTAATATGTTTTCATGTACGATTGTGAGTCGTTTATTTGGGTGATACTTGGACCGAAGAGGGGGATTAGTGATGAAGGGTTGGTTAGAAGTATGTTTAGAGGTGAGTTATTGTGGAGGTTGTTGTGTTTAAAGGTAGAGTGAAGGGCGTGAAGGAAGAAAGGAAGAAAGAAAGAAGGGGGGGGAGGAAGCTGTGCTCTCTGGAGAAATTCCAGAGAGCATGGCGATTGATCGCCTCTTGGAGGTGATCAATCGCCTCTCCCCAGGCGCTGGTCGCTGCTCTCTGGAGGAATCCAGAGAGCGTGGCGACTGATCGCCACAAATTGTGGCGATCAGTCGCCACATTTACTGGCAACTGATCGCCATGTTATTTCTTTTAATTTAAGTTTTATTTTAATTATTTAATAGTTTTAATTGATTTAATTTTTAATTGTTTTAGTATTTGTTTTAAATAAATTACTAAACGAACTTCGATTTCGATTTCGATTGAGGTTTCGCCCTAAGTACAGTTAAAGTTAAAAGTTTAAAAATAAATAAATAAATAAATACTAAGGGTACGGGTAAGGGTTGTGACAATTATGGTATCAGAGAGACGGAGTTTTAAAAGCGACTTTTGTGAACTGCCTGCCAAAACACGAACCGCCGCACGAGGACTCTCCATCGACTGTAAGTATTTAAGCTTAAGTTTGATTCATAGATGTTTATATTGTTTTGTCTTGTGTTTGTATTTTGTCTAGGAACAAGAAATGCCGAGAGCACCTAGGCAACTCCGAGTGGATCCCATTAGCCAGCTTACAGATATGGTGCGAGTTTTTGAGTTAGAGGAGGAGCAGCTACCAGTTAGGGGCACAAAAAGAGTTGGTGAGGATTTAATTAGCGTGGTAGATGAGAAACGTACACGAAGACTGGTGCAGTTCCCTCAATGCCAAACGTGTAAGAAGTGCCATGGTGGGGTGTGCAAGGCAGGTTCTGGCCGATGCTTTGCGTGTAATGGATTGGGTCATCTCTCTAGGAACTGTCCAATGAGGTTTTTCCGAGAGGTGCAACCACAACAAAAACAGGGTTGGCAACTACATCGACGGGGCGCTACGAGGCCTAATGATGCACCGTTTATTCAGGGCAGAAGTGAACGGCCACAAGGGGCTCAACAAGCTCCCCGATGCCCTACGTGTCTGAAGAATCACTTTGGGGAGTGCAAGTTGCATTCCGGTCGATGTTTTCGGTGCGACAAGGAGGGGCACAAGGCCAGAGATTGTCTAGGACTGAATAAGATACCACCGTGTTGTCCTTCGAGGATGTCTACCATGATTGACGAAGAGGGAGCCACTCAACCGCCGGTTATTCCAGGTATATTCATATAATGGCGATTAATAAGACACAGAGCGTTAGAGTAGAAGTGTAATTAGAGTAAGGGTTTAAAACGTAACTTTTGTATATTAGATAAAAAGGAGGATAATGAATAGAGAAAGTTACGCATTGAGGTGAATCACCTGGGATAGTTGTGCAAGTTTGCACGTACTTAGAATTTATTACATTGGAGGGATATAACTTAAGAGATATAACGGTTGAATAGATATAAACTGGACCTTAGTTGACGAACCCCCCTAAGTATTTGAATAAAGGTAATAACCAAAAGTCTAGCTTAGGTGAATTTTCGAATAGGAGCATTTGACTTAGTAAATATCAGTGAAGAGAACAAAAATATTGAGGTGAAGTTGATAGGTTAACAAATTTAGAGACGTTAGAAAATAGGGAATTTTATGTAAGGTGGTACTTAAATTACAAGAATTAGACATTTGCTAGGAGATATGTACCACCTTAGAAGGTTAGTCGATAAAGGGGGGGGGATTTGTTTCTCTCTCTGATGTGTGAGGTTTATGACCAACGATGAGTGCGTGTTATTCGAGATTATGGGGCAAGTAGATGAGAGTTAGAATTAATTTAGAGATTTAAATGTGTCAGTTAATTTGAGAGGAATTTAACACCCTAAAGTAGAAGTCATGATTTGAGGTATAGTGCAACGTTAGGTGTAATAGTAGTTCGACGGAGTGAGTACCAATTAGGGAAAGTAACGAGTAGTTGATTTCGAACTTTTGGTTTAGAAAGATAAGAGGTAAGTAGTAAGTCTAAAGTTGATACAGTTTGAGCTAAACACCGTAACCTGTGACTTACCTCCAAGATGAAGTAGGAACTTTAGTGTTTAAAGGACCCGAGAGGTAGATCGAAATGAAGTGTTATTTCCAGATTTTGGGGAAAAGAATTGACTGGAGAATTTAGGTGGTGGCCAACTAAGTGGAACTCGAAGTGCATATGAGTGATCGCACGATAGAGTGTGAAGCTAGAAAGTTTAGAACTTTGGGGATGTAGAAATAGTCATTACCCAATAGGTGGTTAAAGCTATAGATCAGTCGAAATTTAGCGCCTAAGTAATAATTGAGGAAATCGGGAGAATGAGATCAAATTAGGTGAGTTAGAAAGCTTGGCCTATAAGGGATTAAGTGAAGGCTGAATCCTGTGAGAATTTAAGGAGGTGAAATCGATCACTTTATTATTTGCCTGAAGACTTGAGAATTGATAGGGTTTGTGTTATGAGCCATGACATGCTTAGTTCCACTAAAGATAATGATGCTTCTAAGTTTTTGGGAAAATAGAAGAACAAGATTTGGAAATTTTAGAAGATTAGGATTAAGATTGTAAATCTATTCACAACAGGTTTGCTAACAAGAACATTGTTAGATAGATCATTGTGAAGAAGCCAAGGAGAATATTTAGAACCTGACTAGAAGGAATGAAAGATAGTAGGCTAGTTAGTAACTTCGAGAAAGTCCTTGTGGGATATTAAGAATAAGTATAGGACATTATTTAATTAAATAAAGGGTTTAGATTCGGAGTTAAGCCCGAATGTGAGGTCTTGCGAATCAAGGGATTGGTGAGTTATCAAGTATATTAGGAATAAGATTAAATTAGAAATTTTAAAGGGCCAACCTGTATGTAACGAAGTTGAAGCCAATGATTTTGGGAATGGCTAAGGTTAAAGTAAATAAACTTAAGTGAGTGAATAAGATCACAACTTAAGGAAATAAGGACTATGTGATGTAAGATAAAACGGCCGGTTAGGTTGATTTATGGGCTTCGGATAGTGTCATATGAGTAAGTGAGAAGATTAACTAGATTAAATGGAAGGTTAAAAATAAGAGTCAAGTAATTAAGTTTGTAGAGTTTGGAGCGTATTGAGTGAAGGGAAGATAAAATTGCACGAAGACTGTGCTAGAGAGCTTTGATATGAAAATAGGTCATGAGGTTTAGTAAAGTTTTGGCTCATAGGTTATGTCGAAGTGTTTATATGCCCTTTAAGGTGTTGGGTGAATAGTTCAACGACTTAGTTTAGACTTAAGAATTTAATAGTCATTAATGATGATCGAGATAAGAGTTGGATAGATCTAGTGTGGAAGACGTAATTACAGGACTTAGAGAATACCTTGGGAAAATAGTGGGTAGATTTATGTATTGAAGGCTTTGAGCATGGGGATTGCGTTAGGATGGTTAAGGAAATGTTGTGATCGCCCAAAGTACATAGGTATAAGAGATGAGAGTGTTAAATAGGAGAAGGAGATAGTAGAGTAGGGAAGAGTTCAAAATAGAGAATTTGGGATGAGAAATCTACGTATCAAGTCCTTAGTGTCATAGGATCGAAGAAGCTTTGAGGGCTTGATGTAGTTAGGTGCGTGTTGTTGTCACAAAATTTGAGGAGTTAGAAACCGAATGGACTTAGTGCGAGGTTAAGTTAGAGGAAATCGAAGGTTCTAAGTGACAAAGGGTTAAGTCGAAATCGATGAGTGTATGAGCGATTGAGTTACGAAGTGCGTAGTTAGAAGGAATTAAAGCTTGGGAGATATAGGGAGTTATCAAGACCCAAATGGTGAGTAAGACCATAAGGGTGTCAAGGTTAGTACTACGAGCACCGTACTTAAGTAATGTGAGGGTGAGTATTAGAAGTTTAACCAAGCGATAATTTTGGGGACAAAATTCCAATTAAGGAGGGAAGGATGTAACACCCGAGTTTTTGGGTTTTCGCTCAAAGGGGTATTTTCGTAAATAAGAAATATAGGCCCGTTTAGTGAGCGGGAGGTTTTATTAGGGCCCTAGGAATTTATATGGATTTTTAGAAGAATAAGTAAATTTTTAGAATCCAAATCGATAGCGTAACGCCAAATTACGGTTTTCCCGCCTATAGTGTTTTAAGTCGTAAAAATAGTAAATTAGGTCCGTTTTACAAACGGAGAGTTTCGTTAGAACCCTAGCATTAAACTGAAATATTCGGAGGTTTAAGGAAATTTTTGGAAAGCCAAATTGAGTGACGAAATAGAGAATTTAAAAGGGAGATTCATGGAAGGGCAAACTTGTAATTAGTTAGGTCAAATTTTTATAATTTACAAATACCCCTCCCCCTTTACTTCCTTCTCCAGATCGTGGATGCTTCCCCCTTTTCTCCCTTGGCGCCATTCTTCTCCTCCTATGCCGAGTCTTCAAGCGCCGATCGACACTCCCTCTTCCAACATTTCTCCTTCGGTTTTTCTTCCCCAAGTCGATACTCTAGGTGAGTTCTAAGCTCTAGGCTCCTTTGGATGTTGTTTTGGGGATAGTATTTCATTAGGGTTATTGATTTAGGGTTGAGGATTTTGGGGTTTTAGTTAGAAATCGATGGTATTGTGCTTTTATGCTTATTAGTGAATACACTTGTCTTTATTTAGGTAGATTAAATGAATTGATGATTATTGGTGGATTTAAGTTAAAGTTTGGGTATTAGAGATTTTTGGAAAAACCACTAATGGAGGTTGAGTAAATAGTGAGCACCACGTGCTCGATGAAGTGCCCGAATGGAGAAAATGAAAGTTTTAGGAGAAATTGCCTTAGCTAGTAGCTTAGTTTAAGTTTGGGATTCGTTTGTTTAGGATCGATTTTAACGTCCTTTATTTATGAAATGCCTTAGGTGGACATGGCTTTTGGACGGTACTCGGCTTGCTACGGACGTCAGGTAAGTGGGTGCTAGGTTTCCGGCCCTTAAGGCCCTACATCGTGTCAACGTTAGACTTTTGTATTTTGATGATGATTTTCTGATTGTGGGGTTTACTGAGTCGGGTAGTCTAGGATGTTAACTGTTAGTTGTTCGTAAAGTTCATTAAAAGTATTGTATGTCCATGTACATTGTGAATTGTTTGGTGATATGTTTGATGGTATGTTATACGTGAATTCCTCATGCATCATGTTTTCTCAAAAGTCATACGAAATGTCTTCATGCATGAATTATTGTAAAGGAAAAGTAATGATAAGTGTGGGTGGGACTGTATGGTCATAACAACAAAACTATTGTCACTATCCACGCGATGGATCATGAATACGGCCGAAAGGACTATGTACACGCAGTTGGCCTACACTCCCTGACAAGATGCCTACCTTAATCCATGTTAACGAAAATGAAAAAGAATAAGAACAAGTAAATGAACATGTTTTATGAAAAGTCATGCATTCATGCATACGTCA
The DNA here is from genome assembly GCA_022432975.1 of Begonia masoniana. Classification (NCBI taxonomy): domain Eukaryota; kingdom Viridiplantae; phylum Streptophyta; class Magnoliopsida; order Cucurbitales; family Begoniaceae; genus Begonia; species Begonia masoniana. The sequence continues at coordinate 24,532,198 of CM039502.1, forward strand.
TATAGTGCATCCTCTTACTAAGCATTAGGCTTAATGTATATGTTGTATGATGTAGGTGACAGGTGTGAAAGTGAGAGTTTCTCTCGATGACAAAGAATAGGTGGTCGACGGATGGTGCTCGTGGCGACGGGGTGTGTTTTGGCAAGATTCGATGACCGTGGGTGTACTCCGAGCAAATTTTGGGTAATTGATGTGAACTTGTTTTGATGTTAAAAATGTGAGGGATTTAGGATTTGTGGAGAAACTTTATTATTTAGGAAATCGTATAGTGGATGTAGGTTTGAAGTAGTGCTATTTTGAAGGATTTGTTAACGTATGTCTTTGGTGATGTTTTAGTAAATTTTGTGTTTATGTTCGATGTTTGTTTTGAGGATTTGATTGGGTTTTATTTAATGAGTTTAGGTGATTTACGACTGTATGGATGCATGCGGTCTTAGTGTGATCCATGCAGTCCAATTTCATAATTTTTTAATATGTTTTCATGTACAATTGTGAGTCGTTTATTTGGGTGATACTTGGACCGAAGAGGGGGATTAGTGATGAAGGGTTGGTTAGAAGTATGTTTAGAGGTGAGTTATTGTGGAGGTTGTTGTGTTTAAAGGTAGAGTGCAGGGCGTGAAGGAAGAAAGGAAGAAAGAAAGAAGGGGGGGAAGAAGCTGTGCTCTCTGGAGAAATTCCAGAGAGCATGGCGATTGATTGCCTCTTGGGGGTGATCAATCGCCTCTCCCCAGGCGCTGGTCGCTGCTCTCTGGAGGAATCCAGAGAGCGTGGCGACTGATCGCCACAGGCGATTTGCAACAGGCAATTGGTCGCCTGTTGCAATCGCCGATGGGCGATCAGTCGCCACATTTACTGGCGACTGATCGCCATGTTATTTCTTTTAATTTATGTTTTATTTTAATTATTTAATAGTTTTAATTGATTTAAGTTTTAATTGTTTTAGTATTTGTTTTAAATGAATTACTAAACGAACTTCGATTTCGATTTCGATTGAGGTTTCGCCCTAAGTACAGTTAAAGTTAAAAGTTTTAAAATAGGGGAGCAGTCGGAGACGCATGGGGCATGCCGGTGCGGGCAGGTTTTGGGGCGCCTTGACCATGGTCTTCGGGGGAATGTGGGGCTTTATATTTGATAGTTTACTGTAAATGTCTGTTTGTAGAAATGATGGGAATGCCTAACTCTTTTTGGTTGGTGTTTGGAAAGTCATAGTTAAGTAAAGGGTGATGTGTCGCCCTATATTGTTGATTTTCTTCATTTAGGGATGTTAGTATTTTTAGTTTCCCTCTTACTGCTATTTGGTGATTTCGTATGCTGGATAGTTGAGTGGATAGTTGAGTATGAATATACTGGATCTGGATTGGTTAGGTTTTATTTAGTTGCAGGTACCTAGCATTATGGAGGCGCTATTTTCAGGCGTTACTTTGCCGAAATTTTCGGGAAGGACGCCGTGGTGCTTGAAGGTTAGGACTAAGGGAAATTAGTAAGTCTAGGCAGCTAAGGCATGACATAAGAGAGTTTCGGAAGATTTAGTTTTAAATTCAGCTGTGTCAGTTTTATTTTATGTTTTGGGGTTTTAGAATATTATATTAAATTATGTTTTAACATGAGATTGGTTAGCAAAGTAGCGCTCCGAGCCAGGGTGGGTTCGGGGGCGTGACAGTTTTGGTTTAGAACTATATGGATTGACCCTAAGTATGGATAGGATCGAAGTTCTTAAGGGGAAATCCGATTAGTTTTAAGACGGAGGAAAGGTACTCAAAAGGAACAGAACGATTGTAGATTGAAGTATAAAGTTGCAAGGCATGAGGCGTAAGTATCAAAGATTATAAGCTATTGGAAAGTCATAGTTAAGTAAAGGGTGATGTGTCGCCCTATATTGTTGATTTTCTTCATTTAGGGATGTTAGTATTTTTAGTTTCCCTCTTACTGCTATTTGGTGATTTCGTATGCTGGATAGTTGAGTGGATAGTTGAGTATGAATATACTGGATCTGGATTGGTTAGGTTTTATTTAGTTGCAGGTACCTAGCATTATGGAGGCGCTATTTTCAGGCGTTACTTTGCCAAAATTTTCGGGAAGGACGCCGTGGTGCTTGAAGGTTAGGACTAAGGGAAATTAGTAAGTCTAGGCAGCTAGGCATGACATAAGAGAGTTTCGGAAGATTTAGTTTTAAATTCAGCTGTGTCAGTTTTATTTTATTTTTTGGGGTTTTAGAATATTATATTAAATTATGTTTTAACATGAGATTGGTTAGCAAAGTAGCGCTCCGAGCCAGGGTGGGTTCGGGGGCGTGACAGTTTTGGTTTAGAACTATATGGATTGACCCTAAGTATGGATAGGATCGAAGTTCTTAAGGGGAAATCCGATTAGTTTTAAGACGGAGGAAAGGTACTCAAAAGGAACAGAACGATTGTAGATTGAAGTATAAAGTTGCAAGGCATGAGGCGTAAGTATCAAAGATTATAAGCTAAGTCAAATTTTGAGGACAAAATTTTGATTAAGGTGGATGGAATGTAACACCCGGTTTTGCGGGTTTTTTAATTTTGCGTGCAATGGTAATTTTTAGATAATCAAAATATGTCCGTTTTGCGAATCGAGACCTTTAATGGAACCCTTATGATTTATAGAAATTTTAGGGGAAAGATGAGAATTTTTGAAATCTAAATCGAAGGTGAAACGGTAAAGTTTCCGTTTTCGCCCTTGTAGCGGTTTAATTCATAGAAATAGCAAAATAAATCCGTTTGACGAACAGAAAGTTTTATTAGAACCCTAGGAATAATTTAGAATTATTGGTGAAATAAGAAAATTTTGGAGAAACTGAACCGATAGCCGAACAAAAGGATAAACGGAAGGATTGAACCAAAGGGCAAACTTGTCATTTTACAAGTCAAGTTTATAAATGCCAAAAACCCTCATTCCTCCCCCACACTTACGCAGATCTCTCCGTCTCCTCTCCAACGGTGACTTCTCCTCCTCCACGGCGTTCTCCTTCAACGCCGGCGATTCCTCCTCCGAAGTTCAACGTTTCTTTACGTTTCCTTCTCCAAACAACGTTCTAGGTACGATTCCATGGTTTTTCGGCGTTTGTTCTCAATTTGTAGGTTGTTCAACGATTAGAGTTTCGTTAGGTTTCGTTGGAAATGGTTGGGCTTTGTTAGAAAAGATTTGATAACACCCTATTTACGATTATTGAGCGTTATTGGTTGAAATAATGGATGCGTTTGGTGATAGGTTAGAAAAATCGGTTTTGGAGAGCTTGGAGAACTCCATTAATGGAGGATTATGAATTGTGAGCGTAAGCTGTTCGACAAAATGCCCGAGAGAAGTTTATTAGAATTTTAGGAAATTTCCTTTAGTTAGGAGTTTCGTTAGTTTACGAGAATTCCTTATTTAGGCTCGGTTTTAACAAAGAACACTGTGAAATGTGCTAGGTGGACGAGGCTCACGGACGGAACCCAGATTGCTAAGGACGACAGGTAAGTTCTCGTGACTTACCGTGGCCGATTGGCTTACACCATATGTCGAGATTTGTTGTCGAGGATTGTTGGAGCTTGCTTGTTTAATTGCTTTGCTTTGGTTGGGTAGATTAGGTTTGATCGTTTTATAGGATACGTGTTATGATGTTTTGATGGTATACTCATTAGGTATGTTTATATTATGTATTGAACTGTTCATGCATCATAGTTTTCAAAATGCCATGAAAACGAATTTACGCATTGGTTTCAAAGAAAAGAAATTGCATGCATGTGGCAAGTAAAGTATCATAGTAAACAACGCATGGTGGTTATTCGGGGAGAGGTTCAGACCTGGCGTTCCGTGGTGAGCGGGTCTCCCTCCTTTCAGATGGTGTGGGCTATCTACCCGCTTGATGTGCCCTATCCATCTGACTGAGAAAGGCCCCGATACCAAGACTGACACGTACTGAAATGAATGACATGGACGGTTTTCTTAGCATTGAGCATACATGATCATGCATTAGCATTTACGTAGAGCTTACTGAGATTTTATCTCATAAGTGTCTGTATGGTGTAGGTGACTTAGAGCAAGGTGAGGAGGATTTTCCTCCACTTGACGAGCCTGCAGCTTGAAGGAGGATGCTCGGGGAGCGGTTGGCGTAGTCGACGCGTACACGACCCGTGGGAGCATAGGTTATGTGTTTTGGGATTTTGGGTTTAAATGGGCTGATGGGTAATCGAATTGTATAGAAATATAGAAGGAAATGAATAGAAACACATTTTAGGATGCTTGGTGTCTGGATAGGTTGAGAGTTGATGTTTTGATGATTTTTCGATAAGTTCCGCTATGTATGGATAGTTTTGATGAAGATACATAGGATATTGATGTTGATGTGTATTTGGGTGAATATTGATAATTGTGGAACGTATTGATGAAATAGCATAGGTTTTGGATGAGTTTTGGTGATTGGAAAATAGGTTTGTGGTTTTAAGTTGAAATCGAGATTTTGCGTCGGGATTTGATGAGGTTGGATGTTTGGTTTATGGATGGGGGTGGAATTGATATTGAATAGGTAGAGTTGGTTAAGTTTGGAGATGAGTGGAGGTGTTGATTATGTACAAAATGTAAAAATTACCTTTGCAGGGGTAGATCTGTGCCTGCAGGGGTAGACACCTTGCCAGGCAAGGGGTCGACCCCTCAGACAAGGTGTCGACCGATCTTACAAAGGAATACAACCAGAGAGCAAAATTGTCTTTGAAGTGTCGACCCCTTAGACAAAGTGTCGACCGATCTTACAAAGGAATGCAACCCGAGAGCAAAACTGTCTTTGAAGTGTCGACCCCTCAGACAAGGTGTTGACCGATCTTACAAAGGGGTCAAACCTGAGAGCAAAACTGCCTTTGAAGTGTCGACCCCTCGGCCGAGGTGTCGACCGAACTTATAAAGAGATGCAACCCGAGAGGAAATAGACCTTTGAAGTGTCGACCCCTACCACATAGGGTGTCAAACTTGGGAATTTTGGTTAGTTTTAGACGAGTCATTTTGGGTATGTTTGAGTTAGAGGCAAAATGTCGATAGATACAGATTGAAATGCTCGAGTCCGTTCTCTAACGAGCGAAACGAAAGAAAACTGAAAGGATAAATGATGAATGAAATGATGAACGAACGAATAATGCAATGATAGAAAAGAAAAATGAAAATGATTTAAGCGAGAACGGGCGAGAGTAATAATTAAGTTCAAATTTTACAGGAATTTCGAGGAATAAGATTTAGGGTCGTTACAGTATTCCCCGCGTATGGAGCTGCGGTACTCCCCGCATATGGAGCTACGGTACTCCCGGCGTATAGAGGAATGCAGTACTCCCTGCGTATGGAGCTGCGGTGCTCCCCGCATATGGAGCTGGTTTCCACGTAAAATTCGGTGTCCATTATTTTCTCGTTTTTCTTTTTCGATTTCTTGATCGTTCGTTACAGGTGGATTAGAGCGTCTAATCCTAACAACTGGTATCAGAGACAGGTTAAAGTGGTTTTCGAAAATCAAGGTTTGATTCTTCGAAGGGTATCGATCGATTTTAGGTTCGTAATTTCGGTAAGGGAAATTGCAATTTTATTTAGGAAAAAGAAATTGAAAAAAAAAAGGGAAAACAAAGAAAAGGAAAAAGGTTATTTTTTTTCTTTGTATTCTGTTAACTGTGAACTGTGAAGAGAGAGAGAGAGTGACGCACTGTGCTTCTTCTTCCCCAGAACACAACAGCAAAGGCCGCGAAGAATAGTGAAGAAGCTCGTACGCCGCCTGCCGCCTGCCGCCGCCGTCCGCGAAGAACAGAACTTTTCTATCTATGTTGCTCGCCGCGAAGCAACAGATCGACGCGCATCCGAGGAGAAGAGAGCACCGTACGAAAGAGGAGAAGTCTCTGTTTGTCGCCATTTTGGGCAGAAACAACCGAACAGAGAAAGCCAACGCCGATCAGCCTCTGCCATCACCGCGCACACTGCCGACCAACCACGAAGAACAGAGAACCAGTTGCGGTTCAAAACAGATTGAAATTGTCTGGATTGGTGTTCTGTTTTTGAACAGTTTTCAATTTTGACAGGGAAGTGTTGCTGCGAAGGAAGAAGGAGATTTTGGAATTCCAGTTAAGAATTTCGTGAAGCAGTGGATTTTTTCAGTGATTGACTTTGACTGAATCAAATTTGTTTTGATTGAAATTTGGGTTGGAGAAACATCGTCCGAGAAGAAAGTAGTTATTAATTTTGAAATTTTGGGTTGAAATTTCTGAAGTTAATTTGTTGGGTGAATCTACAGGTATTGTGGAGATTGATTATTGAGTTGAATAATTAATTGGGAAATTATCTGTTTGTTGGACGATTTTTATTGGTTTAGAATATTCTGCAGGATTTATTCTGATTTTAAAAGGGGAGCAATCTTTGAGAAAATATTTGGGCAAGGTTATTGATTCAGATATTTTCAGGCTCGAAAAATTTATTTGGCAGATTTATTGATATTGTGGAGATTGATTATTGGGGTTGAATAATTGATCTGGAAATATCTGTTTTGGGCATTGATTATTGATAAGGATGTCAGGCGAAGATAGCACAAGTCACGGTATTGGAAAATTCGATGGGACAGATTTTGCGTTCTGGAGAATGCAAATTGAAGACTACTTGTATGGAATGAAACTTCATCTTCCTTTGAGTGCGAAACCAGAGAAGATGGAAGACAGTGAATGGAATCTCCTTGATAGACAGGTTTTGGGAGTCGTCCGATTGACGCTAGCCAAAAACGTTGCTCACAACGTAGCGAAGGAGAAGACCACTGCGAGTCTGATGAAGGCTCTATCTGATATGTACGAGAAACCGTCTGCAAATAATAAGGTATTTCTTATGAAGAAGCTTTTTAATCTGAAGATGATTGATGGTGCTTCTGTCGCAGCACATCTGAATGAGTTTAATACTATTGTAAATCAATTGCTATATGTGGATATTGATTTTGAGGATGAGGTTCGTGCCCTATTTTGTTGGCATCTCTACCGAATAGTTGGGAGCCTATGAGAGCAGCAGTTAGTAACTCAGTTGGAAGTGCTAAACTGGTATTCACCGATGTGTGGGATCGTATTATTGCCGAGGAGGTTCGTAAGATTGATTCTGGTGAAACATCAAATGATTTATCTTTGAATGTTGAAAATAGGGGCAGGAGTCAACGTAAAGGTCCGAGCAATAGAAATAGAAGTCAGAGGAAGTCCGGAAAACACGCCAACTTTGAGTGTTATCATTGTGGCAAGAAAGGACACATAAAGAGATTTTGTCACAAGTTTATTCGGGAGAATCTAAATGCCAAAGGAAATGAAAAGATGTTCGAAGAGGGTGACATAGACGAGGAGGCAGACACAGCCACCGAGGAGTCCTTTAGTGTGTACAACGAGGATGTTGTAAATTCTAATTGCCAAGATACGAGTTGGGTGATTGATAGTGGCGCTTCAATCATGCCACTTCGCGGAGAGATTTCTTTATATTCTACACTTCGGGTGACTTTGAAAGTGTGAGGATGGGAAATGGTGGCATTGCAAAAGCCATTGGTATAGGAGATGTGTGTTTGGAGACCAACATCGGCAACACCTTGGTTTTGAGAGGTGTGAAGCACATCCCGGATATCCGCAAGAATTTGGTCTCGACTGGCAAGCTCGATGACGAAGGGTTTGGCAACACTTTTCATGATGGAAAATGGAAGCTTACCAGAGGTTCATTGATTGTGGTGCGAGGAGAAAAATACTCCTCCTTATATGTGATGCATGCGAAGATCGCGGGTTCCACAGTCAATGTGATGGGTAATAAGGCTGTAAAGTTTGTGAATTCACCTTATAGGAGAAAAGTTGAGAAGACTCGGAAGAAGTCAAGTTCTCAGGTGAAGTTCAGGTTGGGATCTGAGGGTACATCAGAGCCGGTGAGTCAGCCTATTACAAATGTTCAGTCATCAGTTTCAGTTTTACGTCAGAATGATATCATCAAAGGCAGAACAATGCGGAAGGTTAATACTCCGGGACGATATGATGAAACTGTGGGTTATACATTGAATGTGTTCGAGTGTAACGATTTCTGTGTGGAGTCTTCAACATGTTCAGAGGCAGTTCGTTGCGACAACCCTGATAGTTCAGTGATACCATGGAGGAGGAGATGCGATTTCTTCTCAAGTAAGTCTCTCAAGTTTAAGCGAGGCTTAAACTTGAACGGTATCGGATGCTGAGTTGGCCCATCTGGGGCCTTTGTGGTAGAGGAGCTTTTTTTTAATGGAGTTTTGCAGATTTGTTTCCTTGCACCGGAATTTCGTTGAAGGTGGAGATTGTCAGAGTTCAGTGTTCTGGATTCGCTTTGGGTTGGGCCGAGTAGCCCGTTGGATCTCTCATGTGGAATTCGTGTCAAGGTGGAGTTTGTTAGAATTTGGTGTGACCCGAATTCTAGTGGGCTGGGTCGGGCCTGTATATCAATATTAGGATTTTATGTTTTCTCTATATATTGATACTTAAGTCGCAAAACTCATTGTACCGAATTTGATATTAGTGATTCTCTCCTCTGCCTGTGGTTTTTTCCCTTTCTAGGGTTTCCACGTAAAATTCAGTGTCCATTATTTTCTCGTTTTTCTTTTTTGGTTTCTTGATCGTTCGTTACAGGTGGATTAGGGCGTCTAATCCAAACACCCTTGAGCCCAGGGTTGAGTGGTTGTTAGTCCCTCCTAGTGTAGCACGTGTGTTCCGGTGGCCTAGGGTTGAGTGGTTGTTAGTCCTTCCTGGTTGATCCTGATTGATAAGTCCACTGTGTGGTCCCCTTGAGCCCAGGGTTGAGTGGTTGTTAGTCCCTCCTGGTGTGGTGCGTGTGTCCCGGTGGCCCAGGGTTGAGTGGTTGTTAGTCCCTCCTGGTTGATCCTGATTTATAAGTCCACTGTGCGGTCCCCTTGAGCCCAAGGTTGAGTGGTTGTTAGTCCCTCTTGGTGTGGCGCGTGTGTCTCGGTGACCCAGGGTTGAGTGGGTGTTAGTCCCTCCTGGTTGATCCTGATTGATAAGTCAATTGTGTGGTCCCCTTGAGCTCAGGGTTGAGTGGTTGTTAGTCCTTCCTGGTGTGGTGCGTGTGTCCCGGTGACTCAGGGTTGAGTGGGTGTTAGTCCCTCCGGGTTGATCCTGATTGATAAGTCCACTGTGTGGTCCCTTTGAGCCCAACGTTGAGAGGTTTTAGTCCCTCCAGGTGTGGCGCGTGTGTCCCGGTGTCCTAGCGTTGAGTGGTTGTTAGTCCCTCCTGATTGATTTTGATTGATAAGTCCACTGTGTGGTCCCCTTGAGCCCGGGGTTGAATGGTTGTTAGTCCTTCCTGGTGTGGCGCGTGTTTCCCAATGGCCTAGAGTTGAGTGGTTGTTAGTCCCTCCTAGTTGATCCTGATTGATCAGTCCACTGTGTGGTCCCCTTGAGCCCAAGGTTGAGTGGTTGTTAGTCCCTCTTGGAGTGGCGCGTGTGTCCTGGTGACCCAGGGTTGAGTGGGTGTTAGTCCCTCCTAGTTGATCCTGATTGATAAGTCCACTGTGTGGTCCCCTTGAGCCCAGGGTTGAGAGGTTGTTAGTCCCTCCTGGTGTGGCTCTTATGTCTCGGTGGCCCAGGGTTGAGTGGTTGTTAGTCCCTCCTGGTTGATTTTGATTGATAAGTCCACTGTGTGGTCCCCTTGAGCCCAAGGTTGAGTGGTTGTTAGTCCCTCCTGGTTGATTTTGGTTGATAAGTCCACTGTGTGGTCCCCTTGAGCCCAGGGTTGAGTGGTTGTTAGTCCCTCCTGGTGTGGCGTGTGTATCCCGTTGGCCCAGGGTTAAGTGGTTGTTAGTCCCTCCTGGTTGATCCTCATTGATAAGTCCACTGTGTGGTCCTCTTGAGCCCAGAGTTGAGTGGTTGTTAGTCCCTCCTGGTGTGGCGCGTGTGTCCCGGTGGCCCAGTGTTGAGTGGGTTTTAGTCCCTCTTGGTTGATCCTGATTGATAAGTCCACCGTGTGATCCCCTTGAGCTCAAGGTTGAGTGGTTGTCCTCCTGGTGTGGCGCGTGTGTCCCGGTGGCCTAGGGTTGAGTGATTGTTAGTCCCTCCTGATTGATCCTGATTGATAAGTCCATTGTGTGGTCCCCTTGAGCCCAGGGTTGAGTGGTTGTTGAGTCCCTCCTGGTGTGCTCTAGCGCGTGTGTCCCGGTGGCCCAGGGTTGAGTGGTTGTTAGTCCCTTCTGGTTGGTAAGTCCATTGTGCAGTCCCCGCGATGGCCCATGGTGAGTGATTATTGAATCCCTCGTAGTTGGTGTATCTTTTATCTTTCCCTTATGAGGCCCTGCCTAGTGTTATCGCGGCCTTTCTGTGTGGTATGGTTCAGATGATCCTTGCATGATTTTCTTTTCTATACACCTGACTATGTATGATAGTGGTAGATATAGCATCCTATACTGAGTTTGTCACTTATCCCATTGACTTTTTCCTCTTCAGATAAAGGAAGGAGAAAGAAGAATTGTTTGGGATCAGTGCCGGAGGCATTATATTTTCTTCCGTCTTTTTTCATTCCTTATTTGTAATGAATGAGACCATATTGGAGATTGTACTGGACCTTGACATGTAATTATTTTATTTTTCCCTGTATTTCTACTATTATTTGTACTCTCACATTTGTTTCTTTGAGAAGGTTCTGGATCGTTGCTAAAAACTTTCGCACTCAGCCTTAGGTTAAACGGTGGACCTCCCCGAGGTTGATCGTTTAACCTGAAATTTCTGTTAGGCCCCTCCGGTCGTGACAGTTAGTCACTCACCCCAATGATCCCTCCCAATCTAGATAAAGAGATGAGTGGATAGATTGATGGATATCAAAGAGGCTGCTAATTGTTTATTTTCTATTGAACTCTGTTTATTCCCTTGGTAAGGAATTAGAGTTTATTTAAAGTTGTAGCCTTATATATTTCCTGTATTCTACTATTATTTGTACTCTCACATTTGTTTCTTTGAGAAGGTTCTGGATCGTTGCTAAAAACTTTCGCACTCAGCCTTAGGTTAAACGGTGGACCTCCCCGAGGTTGATCGTTTAACCTGAAATTTCTGTTAGGCCCCTCCCGGGTCGTGACAGTTAGTCACTCACCCCAATGATCCCCTCCCAATCTAGATAAAGAGATGAGTGGATAGATTTGATGGATATCAAAAGAGGCTGCTAATTGTTTATTTTCTATTGAACTCTGTTTATTCCCTTGGTAAGGAATTAGAGTTTAATTTAAAGTTGTAGCCTTATATAGATGATTTGGATTTCCTTTACTTTCACGCTCGGATCAATGGATGTTAAGTATTTCTTTATATTATTGTATTATCTGCTTGAGATTTCATATCGTGGACTTGACTTGTTTTTATTGTTAAAACTTTTGTTGCCAAATCTAGCCTTGAGCTGGGTGATCGAGTTTCCTTTCCAAAAATCGGGTTGCCCGACTCGGCGTTTGGGCTCCGAGACGTCCCTAGGTCATGATAGATACTGTCCAATTAAAATGTGACAATTGCTCATGAATTTACAGTCAACAGCTATCGGTAAATAGTTAATTGTTAGTCACTTAGTGGGTTGGTTGGCTGCAATGTTTATATAGATTTTTTTTTGTTTGTTGATTTTTGTCTATTGATTTGCAGTTGCAATGACTCTTCCGTGAACTGTACTGTGAATCATTGTTTTCTTAGCTTGATTGATAAAAAAAATATGTGTTATGTACTCAATATATGATATGTACTCCGTAAATGTGTTATGATTAAAGTTTAGAAGGTTTTCTTTGCTCAAAAGAAATTAATATAATACAGATTAATTATTTATCAGTTAGGATTTTGGTATTTATATATTGAAATTCATTTTTGGATTTTGTTATATAGTCATTGACAATTAAAATGCAATAATTATTCATGAATATATAGTCAACATTTCGCATTAGTCCTGAATGTTTTCTTCTGTGGCTGAACGAGTTTTCTCTAATTTCAGTTAACTCTAGAAAATAAGAAAAGAAAAATAGCATCGTTCATGTTGTATGCTTGACCAAGCATGTGGGCGTCTGGTTGTCCCTTTCCCAATTTGAATCTGAAAGATTACGATTAGTTATGCGGTGTCGCACAGAGTATTACGTGTGACACCGATAATGAATGCAATGAAGAACAATATAAATATGCGGAAATAAATGAGACAGGAGGTTGTTAACGCAGTTCAGCAACCAGCCTACGTCTACAGAGCCACGCCCAGATATAAAAACATTTCTTTGAGTTCACAAAGTTACAAGACAATCGGACTTATACAAATAAAGACTCCCTCTTATCTTTGTCGCTGCCTCTAGCTAACTTCGCCAAGGAAACTGTTTTTGCGAGATCCCCTCGACTTAAGATTGACCTCTCTTGAGATCTAGAAAACAACAAGATCTCCTTGTTGTTGATTCCTCCTGAAATCCGTGTTATGGCAAGATCCCCTCGCCCACGATCAAGAACGACAAGCTCCCCTTGTCTAAAAACAGAACTCCTCCCGAGTTTGGATGCAGTCTCCTCCCGAGACTAAGCTTCAATGAAGAACAAAAAAGATTGCCTCCTCTAACACCTCCTGGAACACCAAGACATTGTCTTCGGATGCAAAACTCAACACACTCAATAAATCGATGAAATCTACAACATAAGAAGAGTGTGTAAAACAATCACAGACCCATACGAAGAAACGTAGGGAGTGAAAGAAAAACGACGGCACGCTAAGATGAAGAAAACTTCTCTCGTGAATAACAAAAATTCCGTCCGCTAAAGAACAATCACCGACGACTCACAGTAAGTGTGAATGAAAGGATTAACAATTACTGGACACGCACAATCATCGGTTTAGAATAAAATCACCCCAAAGAATAAAAACTTTGAGCTCTCAAGACTAATGGCTTCAGCAACCTTCTACAGAAAAACGAAGGCTTAAATATAATAGGTAATAACCATATCTTCAATTTAATTCAGTTACCAAAACAGAATTAATGCCGCAAGAATTAAGGAAAACAAATCTTAACAAATTCGGTTGAGTGATACACTGTGTGACACTTTAGGAAAGTATCTCTAACTTCTTTGATATGTCTCCAAAAATTTAGGTAAGCATCCCACGATTCATTTTATCTCGAAGCCTAACAAATTTCACCAAATCTCCATCAAATCGGCTTACCAAAATAAAGTTTTCCAAAAAGCAAGCGTCTTTACCTTTTTCAGTAACTTTCCTATTATTCTTGTTTTCTTATTTTTCTCTTCTACAGAATCTTCATGATTGTTAATATAACGCCATCTAATATTCAGAATGCAATATTTCTTGATCATAAAGAAATAAATTATCAATTCTGAAAAATATATTATCTCCATAAATATATATAAATTGTAATGACCCATTTTCACAGCAAAATATTGTCCGCTCTGGGATTGGGCCGTAGCCCAATATCCTCCCCTCACGGCTTTGTTTGGCGAGAACTTCCCAAAAGGTTACCCAACCTAGAACTACTCTCGCCGAAGCACTTTTAACTTCGGAGTTCTTATTGGATCCGTTGCCAATTGTGCTCCAAAATGTGTCTTACTATATTGAAAGGGATTTATTACATATGTTTTATTTCCACATACTTCCCCAAGTGATGTGGGATTGTGACGACCCCCTCCTTACGACCTGTCACCCTCCAATTCGCCCGCGCGGACGTACCGCCATCCGAGTTCCGGTTCGTGCAGCCATCGTACCATACGTGCACATTCGGATCATCACAATCACCCCCTCTAGGGGGCCCAACGTCCTCGTTGGCCACAATTCCGGTTGGGTACAGGCTCTGATACCATTTGTAATGACCTCTTTTCCCAGCAAGATATTGTCCGCTCTGGGGATTGGGCCGTAGCCCAATATCCTTCCCTCACGGCTTTGTTTGGCGAGAACTTCCCAGAAGGTCACCCAACCTGGAACTACTCTCGCCGAAGCACTTTTAACTTTGGAGTTCTTATGGGATCCGTTGCCAATTGTGCTCCAAAACGCGTCTTACTATATTGAGAGGGATCTCTTACATATGTTTCATTTTCACATACTTCCCCAAGCGATGTCCACCTGTCACCTTTCGATTCGGCCGTGCGGACGTACCGCCATCCGGGTTCCAGTTCATGCAGCCATGTACCATACGTGCGCATTCGGGTCATCACATAAATATTGCCAAAAAATCAATGCCAACTTATATGCAATATCTTTGCATTGACAATCTCCCCCTTTGGCATTTTTTGGCAAAATCAATATAGCACATAGTTTTCAATAACTTCCCCTGAATTGTGACTTCAAACATCATAAAAATATCACTCATCATCATATCATCATATAGTATCAGAGAGCATATCATCCAAAATATCACCCAAAATACTCCTCCTTTTTGCCATAAAAAGACAAATATATATAAGAGAATAATGACCAAAATTAGAGTATCATAATCACGAAATAATCAGTATAGAAACCAGCAGCACCATTGGGAGATAACTAATATCTGGAAATAGAATATCCAGATGTAACAGATCATCCAAAGACTTAATATCCAGAGGCAAGAGAACATTTTAGAAGTTCATCAGAAATCCATCATTAAGTAGAAATATCATTAAAAGAAAGACCAACCCGATTGTAGTTGATGGCAACCGTTCACTAATATTATTTTCCTTGGACATATTCTCCTTCAACATGAAATACTGAAGTATCCTCCTTTGCTACTTCAGTGACATCCTCAGTGACATCAGTTGAACCTCCTGACTTTTCAACAAGTTTGGTCTCCTTAACCAGTTTCTTCACATTAACAATTTTCTTTCTCTCGAAAATATAACCAGCAGCTTCTTTAGCAGACATTTTTCAGACAAGGTCATCAAGTATCCAATAACTAATATCTTTCCATTTTCTATTTTCAATTACCATTTGCTGATCATTCAAAAATTTCATCTCACCTTGAAGTATCTTGATAAAAGAAGACAACAATGCAGAATCAGAAGCATTGTCAGAATCATAAACATTGTCGAGAGCTGGAACATCCTCAGGAACACCATCCAGAACATTAACTTGATCACCTTTCATTCTTGCAATCGACATGATTCACTATCAGTTCCCAGAGAAGTAAGAGGACGGTTTCTCATAGCAATCTTGTGCAGGTTAGCATACTTGACAGTAAGTTGCAAGCCAGAAAAATCTTTACCACAAGACCACACACGTCTAACACTACAAGTGACATCAGTAATTATCTTGATAAAATTTGGAGAAAACTTCACAGAATCAACATAGTGGCAGCACAGATGTATGTTGATCACAATAGAGAAGAACTCGAACAAATATCCCTTAAACTGTTGGAGAGAGATGGATAAAAAATAGTCGTTTGAGTTTATGGAAATAAACTATAAATACTCACTCAAATTGGAAAATAAATCCAAAATTCCACAAAATATCTCATACTTCCCATAAATTTTGGAAAATAAATCCAAAGTCTTCAAATAAGTTGGGAAATAAACCCAAGGATATAGCTACGATCAAATCTTATGAAAATCTCCATAAATATATTTGAGAGTAACTCTAAATTTCCATAAAAATCACCGAAAGCTTCATAGAACCCTTTGTGTCATGCAGGAAGTTACAGACCAAAAATCTCAAAAGAAACATTAGCAACAAAAGAAATCCCTTCTTTTTCTTTTTCTTTTCTTTTTATTTTTTTATTTTTTATGAAAGCAAATAAAAAAAACTTACAACACAGAAGAACCTCTTCACATGACACATAGGCCTAAGGCAGACCTCAATTCTTCAAATCTCACACCATCCAAAGCTTTGGTAAAAATATCGGCAATTTGTTTTTCGGTCACCAAATACTCCAAATTAATAATTTTGTCCTCCACAAGAGATCGAATAAAATGATGTTGTATATCAATATGCTTTGTCCGAGAATGCTGAACAGAATTTTTAGAGATATTGATTGCACTCAAATTATCGCAGTAGAGGGTCATGACACCCTGTGTGACACCATAGTCTCTCTTCATTTGTTTCATCCAAAGAAGCTGAGTACAACTACTACCTGCTGCAATATATTCTGCCTCGGCCGTAGATAGAGAAATAGAATTCTTCTTCTTGCTAAACCATGACACCAAGTTGTGTCCAACATAAAAACATCCACCCGAAGTGCTTTTTCGATCATCATAACTTCCTGCTCAGTCAGCATCACAATAACCCACCAAATTTGCATTAGAATCAAAATAATACTAGATGCCATAATCAGTTGATCCACTAACATATTTCAGAATTCGTTTAACCGACACTAGATGAGACTCCTTCGGATTTGCTTGAAATCGAGCGCATAAGCCCACGCTATAACAAATATCTGGTCGGCTGACAATAAGATATAATAGGCTTCCAATCATGCTTCTATATAGACGCGGATCAACAGCAATTCCCTTTTCATCTTTAGAAATTTTCTCATGTGTCCCAAGGAGTGTTCTACTCGGGCGTGCATTCTTGAGCTTAAATTTTTTCAATAAATTCTTGGCATATTTGGTTTGAGAGATAAAAATACCATTCTTCTCTTGTTGAATTTGAAGTCCAAGGATATAAGTGAGTTCTCCAACCATACTCATCTCAAATTCGCCGGTCATTTGAGCAACAAATTCATCCACCAACATTTGTGACACCGAGCCAAACACTATATCAACAACATAAATTTGAGCAAGTAGGAACTGACCTTTAGCACGGCAGACGAAAAGGGTTTTATCTACTCCCCCTCGCTCATATCCCTTGGTTAATAAATATTGCGTGAGTCGTTCATACCACGCACGAGGGGCTTGTTTAAGCCCATATAATGCCTTCTTCAATTTATAAACATGCTCGGGATGATGAGGGTCTTCAAAACTCTTTGGTTGACATAAACTTCTTCATTGAGAAACCCATTGAGGAAAGCACTCTTCACATCCATTTGATATAGCTTGAACAACATAACACAAGCAATAGTGTAGCACCTGATTCTATTAAACCAATTTCTATTCCGTTATTTAATAGTAAGCATGTTATGGAGAAAATTGAGGAAAATATTAATTAGGTTAACGAGTGACTAAGTAAGGGCATAGTGGTAAATTGAGAACTTATAATGGATAACCTATTTAAGGAAAGAGGCTTTGTGATTAAATGCACTATAGCCGCCACTCTTTCCCTACTCTCCTCTCTCGGTATTCAGCTCAAGCAGCAGAGCTCTCTAGGCGATTCTTCCATCTGATTTTCTCCAAACTAGGTGAGTTCTATTTCGATTCCTTGCTACATTTTAACTATCGATGATTTGGGGAGTGGATAAATGTGAGTTTCGAGAATGCTGTGAGCGAACTAGTTCGGGTTTTGTGGTAATCGGAGATGTATAACGAACTAAGCTCCTAAACTAGTTTCCATAGGCTTCTGGATAGTGTAGAATGAGGTTTAGTAAAATCTAATCGATAATCTGTCCATGGTTTTAGGTTGAGTAAGCTCCCAAAGTAGTTTGCAACACCGAGCATTTCCAGGAGAGCCAGGTAAGTGAAGTATGCATGTGCCTTCGGGCCTACATCACAAAACAGTAGGATTATGTATCGTGTGAATGAGTTTGTATGTCATGCATCATGTTTTCTTTTGAAAAATTACGAAAATGAATTTCCATGTAAGGAATGGTAAGGCGTGAGCTGAATATGACAGACAAACTATTAAGGGAACTAATCCACCCCTTAACTTATGAAGGGATTTATAACATTGGGAGGATTGATCCCACTCCCAAGGGAACTGAGGGATCAGATCAGCTATTAAGGGAATTCATCCGCCCCTTAATCGAGTAGAGGATGTATAACATTGGGAGGATTGATCCCACTCCCAAGGGAACCGAGGGATCAGATCAGTTTATGAATGAATGTGAATGCAACTGAGATGAGAAAGTAGAAATTGCATGTTTAGGAATTTATGTTTCAGCATTTCATTTCATTACTGCTTTACTTACTTAGCATTAGGCTAATAGATGAGTTTTGTGATGTAGGTGTTGAGGATACTGCAGGGTGATTTTCCTGAGTGCACAGATGAATAGATGAGGTTGGAGGAGTACATTCATGTTTCAGCCTGGTAAACTGATGAGGCGGATTAACTGGTGTCAGTGGATGGGAAAGTTTAGAGAACCATGATTCAATTTGAGTATGTCGAGAGTTCTTATGAAAATGGTAGTTTTAATGTTTTGAAATACATTTGAGACCTTTCTGATATTAATACTCTGTTGGCTTTAAAAGTAGTTTCTACCAAATTCTGAAGTAATATACAGATTTAAGTAGTTTTGAATGTTCTTTTACAAATGTTCAAATTCTTTTGGTAGCCAGAACTTTCCCTGTGTAGAGAGAAAATGCTCAATGAGCTGCTATATAAAGTTGTTGTTCTGTTGACTATCGGATGATGTCTTCAGTAAAGTCATCGGATGATGTCTTCAGTAAAGCCATCGGAAGATGTCTTCAGTAAAGCCATCGGATGATGTCTTCAGTAAAGCCATCGGATGATGTCTTCAGTAAAGTCATCGGATGATGTCTTCAGTGGAAGCCATCGGAAGATATAAGTAGAAAATTTGTCGTTTTGTAACCGGATGATGTCGAGTATTTTATCCATCGGATGATGAAGGTAAATGTCTTTTATCGTTTTGTAACCGGATGATGTCGAGTATTTTATCCATCGGATGATGAAGGTAAAAGTCTTTTGTCGTTTTGTAACCGGATGATGTCGAGTATTTTATCTACCGAAAGATGTGGGTAAGTATAGTTGTCGTTTTACGATCGACTGAAGTTGGAAGAGTGATTCTTCCGGCTGACGTCATCAGCTGAAGTTGGAAGAGTGATTCTTCCGGCTGACGTCATCGGCTGAAGTTGGAAGAGTGATTCTTCCGGCTGATGTCATCGGTGGAAGTCCTCCGTTTTGTTTCTGCCCATTTTCGTTGACTCTGTTCAGCGGATGATGTGGTTGACTTTTATGATCTTCAAGCATTTCACACTTAAGCTTTCATCTCTTCTGGCCGAATTATTTCTCAATATTTTAACCGATTCTTTTAAAATTGTTTTACAGTTTGTTTAACTCTATTTTCGTTCAAAAAAAAAACTTTCCGCTGCTAGTTTTAAAATTTTGAGGCTTTAGCAAATGTCAAAATTTTGATTTTTGAGCGAAGTTTTTTTTTTTAAGAAATTAGTCAAATTTTTTCTTAGTCCTGTTCTGTGTTATGTGTAACGAACTGAGTTTAGAAAACTCGGGGTGTTACAAATAGGTATCAGAGACATTCAGTTAAACCGTTCAAAAGATTACTCATCAGTGTCAATCGTTGCATGGGAGTACTCCAACAACTGTAAGTGTTTTTATTAGCTTTAGCTATAAGATGTTTATGAGAGTAGTTAACCCTGTGCAGGAATTTAGTATTATGGCCAGACGCCCAGGGAGACCTAGAGTACCAAGAGAAATGTCGAATGTGAGAGGTGAAGAGGAGCCTAGTGTGATTAGGCAGCTGACAGATTTAGTGCGTCAGCAAACTGATTGAGTTCGCCAACAGTCCGATCAGTTGGGTGTGTTGTTGAACCGAGATGCACAAGGAAGTGTTAACTCGAGTTCCAGCGGTGAGCACTCTGGAGACAGATTTCGGAGACTTCAGCCGCCTACATTTGATGGGAAGTCAATTAATCCCACTGTTGCTGAAGAGTGGCTCAGAAAGGTTGAGAGTATGTTTAGGTATGCCAATATTGAGGAAGGAGACAAGGTCACTCTGACAACATTCCATCTGGCTGGCAAAGCTCAACTTTGGTGGGAGTCGATGGAAACTGCCGCTGATGCCCTGGCTATGTCTTGGACACAATTCAGAGAAGTTTTCTATGAGAAGTACTTCAACAGCACTGTTCAGGCCGCTAAGAAAGTTGAATTTTTGAGCTTGAAACAGATGGGGTCAGTGGCTGAGTACAGCAGACAATTCGAGTCCCTGTCAAGATTTGCCGGACATCTCGTCCATAGGAATGAAGATAAGGTGTTTCAGTTTATGAATGGACTAAAGCCAGAGATTTTCCGAGGAGTCAAGTTTACTGGCATCAAAGGCTTGTCCTTCAGCGAGGTTGTGTCCATTGCGTTGGAAGTGGAGGATGCGGAAATGAAGTGTACTAGAGCAAGGGAAACCCCACGGAAGTTTATCCAACCACATCAACAGAGTGGAACAAAAAGGCCTAGTGAAAGCCAGAACAGTCAAGGAACGGGAAAGAAGGTACAGGGCACCATGAAGTATCCTCAGTGCCCGAAGTGTCTGAAAAGTCACCTGGGTGAATGTAGGTTCGGATCGGGAAAGTGTTTCAACTGTGAAGAGGTTAGACACTCGTTCAAGGATTGCCTAAAGCCCAGGATCATTCGATGTTTTCATTGTAACAAAGTCGGCCATATCAACAGGGACTGCCCAGCCTTGAAGAGTGGCCCTGCCAAAGTAAAGCCAAGGATATTCTCCATGATGGAGACGGACGATGATGAACAGCCTGCCGTGGTGTCAGGTACCATATTGATCAACTCTACCCCTGCCTTTACTTTAATAGATTCAGGTGCAACTTATTCTTTTATAGCCTCTCGATTGAAATTGTTTCCAGGAAAATTGAAGTCCAGGTGGTCGGGTCCTTTCACGGTGGTGCAAGTATTCTCTCACGGAGCTGTAGAGTTACGCGGAGCTGATGACGCAACATTCAAAGTAAATGGTCAACGAGTGAAGCCATATTTTGGCGGCAATATTCCAAGTGAGTCTTCCGTTACTCAACTCTTACCCGACGAATGAATTTGGTCAACGTCAGGCTAACGAGGGTAAATCAAGCACTTGGTGGGAGGTAACCCATTCATTCTAGTTTTATTAGCGTCAATCGATTTCATTTTTCAGTTTTATTTATTTTTATTATTATTTATTTATTTATTTTTAATGTTTTATGTGTTTTAGTTTTCTGTTACAAAAAAAAAAACAGCTAAAATTATACAAAACAAGGGTGAACGGTGAAAAGTCGACACTTTTCACCCTTCACCGTGTTCTTTTCACTGTTCAGCGACAAAGCCTGCGCGCTCAGCTCCACCCATTATCCTCAGAAATTTTCGTCGGCTGTCGTTCGAATCTCAGCACCGCGAGCCTCTCAGTTCAAGTGTTTCACTGTTCAGCCGCACTCTCTGCTCCTCAACGCTCTCAGTCGCACTTCAGCTTTGATTACTCACCCACTTCATTCCAGCCGCTGCTTGTCTCTGTCCAGGTTTTCATCGTTTGATTGTGGACATTATTCTGATCATAACTGTTGCATTCTTTGGCTGCTACATTTTTCTTTAAGGGTTATTGGCTGGAATTTTTCTTTGTCTGCTACACAAGTTTGGGGGAAATTGGTTGTTTCGAGTCTACAGTGCTTTATTTCTGTCACTTCTGCCCGCCAGTTATTTGATAAATTGCCTGTGAGAGAATTTGTTATGGGTATTGGTTTCTCTGTGAAGCGAACACCGGTCTGCCGATTTTTCAATGGCTTCTAAACGTTTGAAAGGGTCTTCTAGTGCCTCCAGCTCTTCCCGGCCAAGTCCGTTTCCACATTTGTTCTTCAATGAGGATGCGAAGAAATTTTATCAACAATTTATGTTAACGGACAAAGCAATCATTTGTGAGGTGCAGTTTCAGCTGGACCGGAGTGATGGAGATATTCTAGCCATGCTCCAGTTGCGAAATTGGGGTGAGGTCGCTGTGTTGCGGGGCGATGCTAACTCTAGTGTCGTGCGGGAATTTTATGCTAATCTGCAAGCTTCCAAGCTTGATGCCCCGGTCACCATCCGAAATAAAATGATCGACTTTTCTGCTGAGGTTATTAATGCCAAGTTTGGGTTGCCAAACATTCCGGAGGACGAGTTCCAAGCACTATTGGCTGCCGGACCCGACTATGATGAGATTCTACGCGAGTTGGGCCATCGACGGGCGCAATGGGTGTACACCCGATCTGATAATACCCTGCCGCGTTACTTAGTTCCGAGTAGTTTAAATAGATATGCTCAAGCCTTGTGCAGGTTCATCCAGTGTAATCTTATGCCGACCTCTCAAAAGACCGAATTTACAAGAGACAGTGCAGTGCTTCTTTACTGCATCTTAAAAGGCAAGGCGATTGATGTAGGACGGATTATACACAATAACATTGCAGAATACCGAAGGCAAACTGTGACCGCTGCCCACATTCATCCGGTCTTGATCACACAGCTTTGTGCCGCCCAGCACGTATCGATGAACTCTGATGACGAACCATGGGTCCAGCAAACTATCTTTGGCTCGTCCAACATATCGAGAATAGCTAACTGGCCTCATGGTCAAGCTCGTTCTGATGGGCTGGGCTTTATTGAATATCAGCCTGAAGCGGAGGTGCCTCCTCAACCCATGCTGGCCCCTCGTCTCTCCAAAGGAACTCCGTCCTTTTCCATACCAAGAATTCGACAAAACGACGCTGATGCTTGCCTTAAACGGCGCTATAAAATGTAGGGGTCTGCTCCCACTACCTTCGGCGCCTTGTCTTCATCTGCTGGGCCACCTCCTTCTCATGCTCCAGATGATATTAAGCACATGTTCGAAGCTCTAGCCATTGGTTAAAAACGTTTGGAGCACCACATTGCCGATCTTCAAGCGCGTGATTTGGAGCGTTCACTTTATCAAGCACACTATATGGCCGCTTTCAATGCTCATCACGGCTTTTCTGCAGAGTCCACTCCTCCTTTCCCCATGTATCCGGATCGTCTATCTCAGCCATACGACCCTCCACAAGAGGGTGCCGATGACGATATTTCCGACTCACTTTCTGACTCTTTATAAGGTACGCTGCTTCACCCTCGCCTTTCCACTTTTGTTATAATTTTGAACACATTGCGGACAATGTAGATTTTAACTTTGGGGGTGTTGGGTGTGAATTTTTAGCGTACCTTCTGTTTAGCCAAAACTTGTTGTGGTCTTATTGTCTGGATTGTTGATTTGATGTGTCAATGACTGAATTTGTGATTTCATGTATGCCTTTGCTTCCTGGATAACTCTGAGTATTTAGAACTTGTGATAATTGCACTAACTCTGGTTGCACTAACTCTGGTTTATTCTGAGATTCTCATCTTATTGCGCACGTATTCATTTTCTTTTGAACTTAATTTGTTAGTCTTAGCTCATGTCGTCTATAGAGAGTGAACCAAACACAGTGAGGGAGCGATTGAGTTCAAATACTGTAAGGGAGAGCACCTCCAGTTAAAGTAGTGAGAGGCAGTGAGATATAAATCCTTCTTAGTTTTGCCCTGCATCCGCGAAAGCGAAATTTGGTTTAGCACGATGAAAGAATGACTTAGGCCATTGTTTGAATCGTTTGAGCCTTTTTGAACACACTCTTTCTGTGTCTGTTATTGACACCCATAGTCACTTCATTGAGCCTATGATTTACCATTTCATTTGTTACCATTATTTGAGCCTACCTTAAAACTATTTTACCTATCCGATCCAAAGAGCACTGGGTTATTATTGTTGGTCGAGGGAAAATAGGAGAAAGGATGGCGAGGTCTAATAAGAACTCCTTTGTCTTATGATTCATGGTTATTGTTTTCTGTTGTCATTTCTTTATTCTTGTTGCTGTAAAGAAAAAGAAAGACGTCAAAGACGCCTATTTAAAAAAAAAAAAGAGAAAAAAAAGAAAAACAAAAGTTGCACAAGTTTGATTGTTAGTTTTCAATTCTGTTTATGTTGTTTAAATTGTAGTGAAATAATGACAAAGGAGTTAAAATGGGTAACTGTTAGTGAAATAAGTTTGGGGGTGAAAGAAAAAAACAAAAAAAAAAGGAAGTGTGAGCAAATCTCATTGAGCGAGAAAGCGTTGAAGAAACTTTTGAGTGGTTGAGATAAGGATGAATAGTGCTCTCTGATTAGCCCGTGATTTCTAAAAATTCCTACCTTCTAACCTGGCCGAACGTTACAAGCCGAATGAAATTCCTATCGACTTTTGTTTTGTGTTACTGATTTTCGTTACTAGTGAATAATGGGCAAGCTGGAGAACGATCAGAGTGATTGGAGTGTTCTTAAGAGTGTTCTTAAGAGTGTATGCCTTTACCTTAGACGCTTGTGCTAATCTATCAAATTAAGAAAAATTGGACATGAACACACATTCACACACGAGGAAATCTCAATAAACTAGTGTTGATGTTTTATTACCAGTTACTAATTGCAAAGCGTGTATCTAAAGATGTTTTGGTATAATTGTGTCACACTGAGACGAATTATTGCAAATTGCAATCTAGATTGTTTGATCATGATGTTTTGGCTAATCTTTTTTACTGAGGATGGGGATATATATAATGACTTTAATTGTGTTTATTTCTTTTCGCTTGAGGACACGCTTTCGTTCAAGTTTGGGGGTGTGATAAGTGTGTATTTTGCACACTTATTCGTGCTTTTCATTCTTATTTCGATTAGTTTTTCCTTGAGCGATTGAATTTATTTGATGTTGTTAGTGAGATTGTGCAGATGAGTTGAATCTTAACAGGTAACAATGGATTCAGCTCGAAATAGGAAACAAAGGAAGTGCAGTTGAAAAAGCCGATCACGATCGATCGTGATCATACCGCGATCGATCGTGATGCACAAAATAAACAAAGACAAACTCCAGAAGCGGCCCGATCGATCGGGCGTTGCACCACGACCGATCGTGATTCGGGAAGTTTCGTTCAAAGAATCCAGAGACGGCCCGATCGATCGTGATTCGAGAAAAATTCAATCCAAAGATTACAGAGAAGGCCCAATTGATCGGGCGCTGACCACGACCGATCGTGATCAGCGAAAGCTTCGTTGCTGAGTGTCAGCATGATCGCGATCGATCGTGGTCATACCGCAATCGATCGGGAATGCGGGAATTATTAAAATTAAAATTTTTAATTTTTTGATCGGGTCGATCTTGGCCGTTGATTGATGGACTGCAGCCCTAATTCAAGCAAAGATAAAAGTCTGATAAAGAAGTAAGAAAGAAAAAAGGGCGGAACAGAGAGAAAAACCCGACGAAGACATCGGAGGTCGGATCGAAGCAAGTGAAAACGAACGGAGGAACTCGACAAAAATTTCTAGCTTTTCTTCTCCTCTCTTCTTCTAGCATGAACTATTTTATTTTCTCTATAGTTTACTTTGATTTGATCATGAACTAAGTTTTCTATTCTAAGGTTTCGACGTAACTTTGTTATGACTATTTATTTTTCTTAATTCCAGTTTTTAGTTTTCTATTTTTTTTCTGTGTTGAGAAATCTATTCTGAAATTAATGCTTAGGGTTGCTTGATCACCAAAACAAAAATTTTAGGGTTAATTCTGGATGCGAGAGCGGAGAATTTAACCGTGCATTGAATATTTTACCTTAAAAAGGACCCTAGACTAGAGATAGTTAGGGCGTTTGAGCGGTAATTCAATTTCTTGCTCTTAATGTATTCAATTGATTGTAGGGTTAGAGACCGAGAGGTAATAACACATCAATTGAGTAAGCTTATTAATACTCGAGAGAGTTTAATAAACAACATAGTGAAATAACCATCAACATGAAGGAATAAGAATTAATTACTTGAATTAGGATTACTAAATAGAACTAACTAAGTGAAATCGGAACCCTGGAATTATTCTCATCATATAATCTTAACTTTTTACTTTCAAATCTGGTATTTAAATTGTTTGATTTATTTTATTTGAATTATTTTAATTTAAAATTCAAAATCATCACACCTATTGTTTTTCAAATTGAACTAATAATTAGATACTCAATACTTAACCTAATTATTCCTCGTGGGACTGACACTCGTGCTTGCACACACTTTACTACTTTTGCGACACGTGCACTTGCGTGTAGTTTTTTTCGCAACATGTTGTCATGCTCATCGGTCTTGTTCTTGTAGATCCACTTAGTACCAATAACATTCACATCGGGAGGACACGGTACTAAGTCCCAAACTTGATTTTGGGAGAATTGGCTGAGTTCTTCTTGCATAGCTTCTATTCGGTATTCATCTAGTAATGCTTCTTTCACATTTTGGGCTCGATCGTTGATGTAAAGCATGCCATTTGAATCATTTCTTGATAATTTACCCCCGGCTTATCTCTGGTTCGTATACCATCATTCAGGTCACCAATAACCTCATCTGTAGGATGATTCTTCTGAACACGTGTGGATGGTTGCCTGTTGTGGGAGGTAATCACTTCAACTTCATCAACTGTCTCTGTTTGAGCTGTGACACCGCCTGAGACACCCTCTGTGACACCGGGTGGAACACTAGTTCCTTTATTATCTGAAATTTGATTTGCATCTTCGTTTGAATTATATACTGTATCCAGAGAGTCGTCTACTTGTACGTTTGCAGATTCGATAACAGCTCGAGTTCTTTTGTTGTAAACTCGATAAGCACGGCTATTTGTAGCATAACCAAGAAATATAGCCTCATCACTCTTGGGATCAAGCTTTCTCCTCTGTTCCCTGTCATTCAACACAAAGCAGATGCCACTAAACGGATGAAAATAATGAAGATTCGAAGTTTTACCTTTCATATCTCATAGGGTGTCATAGAAGTTTTGCCATGGAGATACACCCGATTTATGGTATAACAAACAGTACTCATAGCTTCAGCCCAGAACTTTTGAGGAACATCCCTTTCATGTAGCATTACTCGAGTCATTTCAGCCAATGTACGGTTCTTCCTTTCAACTATTCCGTTTTGTTAAGGAGTCTTTGGTGCCGAGAATTCATAAGCAATCCCTAGGTGTTTACAGAAATCCGAGAAATCAGAATTTTCAAACTCTCTTCCATGGTCACTGCGAATTCGAATAATCTTCAAGATAACAAAATCTTTTTCATGTTGAATTCGAGTACACATTGATTTGAAGGCTCTAAAAGTGTCAGATTTTTCTCTAAGAAATTCCACCCATGTGTAGCGTGAAAAATCATCAACAGTAACGAAGACATACCGTTTTCCTCCAATACTTTCAACAGGCATTGGCCCCATTAGATCCATGTGGAGTAATTCAAGTACCCGGGTAGTTGTGGATGACTGTGACATCGGGTGTGACACCTTGGTTTGCTTTCCGATTTGACATGGTCCACATAATTTTTCTTTATCAAACTTTAATACAGGAATTCCTCGGAAAGCACCTTTCGAAATAATCTTTTCAAGCATTCTGAAATTAATATGTCCCAATTTTCTATACCATAGAATAGTATCTTCCATACTCGACCGAAGGCAGGTAGACGAGGAAGAAATAAGATAGCAATTGTCCGATGATCTAACTCCTTCAATAACACATTTGTTGTTTTGATCGGACACCACACATTTTTCTCTTATGAATTGCACATTCAATTCTTGATCACAATGCTGGCTAATACTGATTAGATTAGATTTCAGACCATTTACCAATAAAACATTACTCAACTTTGGTAATCCAGAAACATTCAACGTTCCTCTTCCAATGACATCCGTTGAGACACCGTTGCCGAATGTTACTTTTCCCACAGATTCAGGTACAATATCCTTCAAATATCTCTCTTCACCTGTCATATGTCTAAAACATCCGCTATCAAAATACCATGCATTAGTTTTGATTGCCTTTAGTGAAAGATGTGTAATATTACACTTCAAACTTGATTTCATCACCTATTTCTGATAAGGGAATCTGTAAGAAAAAGCATTTCTAACAGTACCAAGTCTTAGATCCGCAAGATAATTGAAGCATTTAGGATGAATATGACCACGACGTTGGCAATAATGACACACAGAACCATATATGTTACCTTTTCTGCTTGCAGCATAATAGAAGTTAGAATTTGATTTTCTGTCAGTTCTTGGCATTCTGTTTGCAACTTGCTTTCCTTTGTAATCAAATCTTTTGTCTGACACCGGCTGTGACACCGAAGTTGCTCTTACGAATTTCATCACAGAGCGATTTTATTTTACTGCAACAGTCTGTGCAACAGAGCTTTCACCTTTAAAACCCAATTCAGATCGATTTCCACCTGATTTGCTGACGTTGAGAATATCATCTAGTTTAGAAGAACCCGAATTTAGCATTTTGACATTCTTCTTCATGAGACTTATCTCATTGGTTAGATCTTTAACTTCATCCTCACTTGTTTCCAGCTTGGTCTCCAAATCATCAATAACATTTTGAATATCATTCTTTGTCACGATCCTTACCCGTATCTTAAATTTTTTTTTTTTTTTTATAAGTACAAACTTTAATAACTTAGCGTTTAAGCGGAATTATACCTTTAAACCAGAACAGTTGAAGTCTAAAAGTTAAACCATTTAATTAGGACTTAAAGACAATTTAATTAGAACTTAAAACAATGCATTAAAACAATTATAAACAGAAGAAAGTAATCGGCCAACAGAGCAGGGGCAAAACAGGGATGGCGATCCCATTACACAGGGGCGACCGAACGCCAAAGGGTAGGTGTTCGTGCGCCCCATGCATAACCGCACGATCGGCCAACATTGGCCGATCAGGCGCCCCTTTGATGGCCACCTGCGATCGGGCGCAACTCTTTCCGCGCCCGATCGCTGAACTCTCTGGAAAAACCCGAGAGTTCAGCGACCAGTCGCTACCCCTTCCGCGACCAGTCGCCCGCCACATGTCTTTCTTTCCTTCCGTTCACGCCCTGCTCACCAATTTCCCACACAACACTTATACACATTTCAGCATTCACATTTCCTTCATCTTTCTTCATCACTTACTATTACAATTTCCCAAATCACACTTCTATACAATAACCGTATAGACACTCTACTCCCCGCTTCATTAATTACGCATAAATTAACTCAAACACATTTAAAAACATAACCACCTTTCATGAAAATGAACCGCGTGGTTCCGTTTAAAAGTTTAACATCCCTATCTGTTTTAAAAACATCAAAAACACCACAAAACAGTTTTACATTTTCTATACAATCACCAAACACTCTAAAACATATCTAAACGTACTAAAATCCATCAAATTCATCATTATCCCAACAATACCCAAAAACTCTCAAAACACCTAACCATGAGTCAACCCACCATGCCAAAACACGCTCCGCCGCCACGGACTCCGCCCATCGACCGCTACACTTGTTCATCATAAGGTGGTTCCTCACCTTCGTTCTCGTCACCTACATCATACGATTACTACATTAAGCCTAATGCTTAGTGAGGAGCGTGCTAAACATAACATTTCATACATGCATGACATTTGTAAAACAGTTTCGTTTCGTTTCGTAAAACCTTTTTCTTGTTCAGTGAAAAACATAGTCCCGTAAGAAACATTCATATAGTCCCGTAAGAAACATTCATATAGTCCCGTGAGAAACATTCATATAGTCCCGTGAGAAACATTCATATAGTCCCGTGGGAAACATTCATTTATTCCCGTGAGAAACATTCATATAGTCCCGTGAGAAACATTCATATAGTCCCGTGAGAAACATTCATATAGTCCCGTGAGAAACATTCATATAGTCCCGTGAGAAACATTCATATAGTCCCGTGAGAAACATTCATATAGTCCCGTGAGAAACATTCATATAGTCCCGTGAGAAACATTCATATAGTCCCGTGAGAAACATTCATATAGTCCCGTGAGAAACATTCATATAGTCCCGTGAGAAACATTCATATAGTCCCGTGAGAAACATTCATATAGTCCCGTGAGAAACATTCATATAGTCCCGTGAGAAACATTCATATAGTCCCGTAAGAAACATTCATATAGTCCCGTGAGAAACATTCATATAGTCCCGTGAGAAACATTCATATAGTCCCGTGAGAAACATTCATATAGTCCCGTGAGATCATATAGTCCCGTGAGAAACATTCATATAGTCCCGTGAGAAACATTCATATAGTCCCGTGGGAAACATTCATTTATTCCCGTGAGAAACATACAGTCAGAATCATACAATGTTCACATGGTCAATCTTTCATTAACTTTTCATAAAAACATGCTCGTAAACAGTTCGTATGCACTTTAAGAAAACATAATCATGAGGAGACGTACATAGAAACATCTATCGAACAATCATTTGTAAAACAGTTTCGTTTCGTTTCGTTTCGTTTCGTTTCGTTTCGTTTCGTTTCGTTTCGTTTCGTTTCGTTTCGTTTCGTTTCGTTTCGTTTCGTTTCGTTTCGTTTCGTTTCGTTTCGTTTCGTTTCGTTTCGTTTCGTTTCGTTTCGTTTCGTTTCGTTTCGTTTCGTTTCGTTTCGTTTCGTTTCGTTTCGTTTCGTTTCGTTTCGTTTCGTTTCGTTTCGTTTCGTTTCGTTTCGTTTCGTTTCGTTTCGTTTCGTTTCGTTTCGTTTCGTTTCGTTTCGTTTCGTTTCGTTTCGTTTCGTTTCGTTTCGTTTCGTTTCGTTTCGTTTCGTTTCGTTTCGTTTCGTTTCGTTTCGTTTCGTTTCGTTTCGTTTCGTTTCGTTTCGTTTCGTTTCGTTTCGTTTCGTTTCGTTTCGTTTCGTTTCGTTTCGTTTCGTTTCGTTTCGTTTCGTTTCGTTTCGTTTCGTTTCGTTTCGTTTCGTTTCGTTTCGTTTCTAGGGCATTTAAGAACAAATCATTAATATCAACTCTCGAACATCAAATCTAACAAATTGTCTTCTCGAGCTAGGATAAATTCTTCTAAAAACTCTAATTCACTTCGTTTAAACATTTTATCGAGCACTTGGTGCTCATAACTTCAAAAACTCCATTAATGTCCTTCAACCACATTTCCAACAACCTAACTTAACATTAAACCTCATCCAACACCATTAATCTACTCCAACAACCTAGATTTAACATTAAACATCATCAATGAGAAATTTATAAACAATCCTAACGATTTCTAACAAAACCCCTAAATTTCTCCACAAACCCTAACTCAAAACAAACCCTAAACCACAAATAAACTTAACCAAAACGTAGAGCTTACCTAAGAGATCGATTTGG
This sequence comes from Begonia masoniana, assembly GCA_022432975.1. Classification (NCBI taxonomy): domain Eukaryota; kingdom Viridiplantae; phylum Streptophyta; class Magnoliopsida; order Cucurbitales; family Begoniaceae; genus Begonia; species Begonia masoniana. The sequence continues at coordinate 24,563,149 of CM039502.1, forward strand.
GGAAGAAACTTGAGGAAGAAATCGCCTAAAATGGAGGAGTGTTTGATCGACGGAAATGGCGATGGAGAGAAGGAAGAAATCGCCAAAGAGGAGGGAGAGGAAGGAGCTTCGTGCGTGGAGGAGAAGAAATGAGGGAGAGAGAAAGACTTGTGACTTTTTAATAATATTTGACTTACAATTTACCTAATTGCCCTTTTGGTATTTCTTTAACTTAAATCGCTATTTCGTCCCTCGGTTTAACTTCTCCAAAATTCCCTTATTTCTCCAAATATTCCTATTTATTCTTAGGGCTCTAACTAAACTTTCCCGTTGGCCATTTGGACTTTATTTTAATATTTCTACGAATTTAATACTCTATAATGCTTAAAATATTAAAATTCGAAACTTAAGGCTCGAAATTCCTAAAACGAATTTCTCGGGTGTTACATTCTTCTCATCTTTCAAATTTCTAATCTGTATGTGTAGAAGCTGATTTACTTTAACAAGCTCAGTCCATTTCTCATGCAGAAATTTGTATTCTCCAATAAGATCTTCTTCTGAGACTGGTTCTTCGTCTTCATCACTATTATTGGAAAAACTGTCTGTGACACCGGGTATAACACCACCGTTTTCTTCTCGTTCTGCCTTCCCAACAAGCGCCACATGGTTACTCTGAAATTCATCTTCCTTCTCTGACTCATCCTCACTCCAGGTTGCATTCAGAGAATCCTTCTTTTTCTTTAAGGTATTAGCACATTCTGCTTGTATATGCCCGAAACCTTCACACTCTCTGCACTGAATGCCTTTGTTCTTAAATGGTTGATCAGATACATAAGTTTCTTCTCTGTGCTTCTTATTTCTTGAAGAACCATTTTTAAAGTTTGTGACACCCTATCTGACACCGCGAGTATTTCTTCCAAATCTCTTCATAACTCTGCTGAAATTCTTTGATAGCAGGGCTAGAGACTCCTCCAAGTCATTTTCATCATGCTCGTTGTAATTCTGTACCTCTGTTTTAAAAGTAACTCCCTTTGCCTTCTTTATTTCGGTGTCTCCTCCAAGATTCATCTCGAAAGTTCTAAGAGATCCCATCAACTCTTCTAACTTCATTTTAGAGACATCTTTGGCTTCTTCTATGGCAGTTTCTATGGCAGTGACTTTATAGGCAAACCGTTGTGGCAAAGACCTTAAAGTTTTTCTTACAAGTTTTTCTTTGGAAAACATCTCACCGACAGCAAACGCTTCATTAGCTATGTCACATAATTTGGCATTGAACTCGCCAATAGTCTCATCTTCCTACATCCTTAGATTCTCAAATCGAGTGGTTAACATTTGCATTTTGGAAAACTTTACCGTAGATGTTCCTTCATAGGTGGTTTGAAGAATTTCCATGCCCTTTTTGCAGATTCGCATGTGGAGATGAGTCTGAACTGAATTAGATCCACACCATTAAAAATAGCATTTAGAGCCTTTGAATTGCTAAGTGCCAAAGCATCTTCATTTACGGTCCAATTTTCTTCGAGTTTTGGAGATATAATACCTTCTGCATCGGTGTTCATAGGGTGATTCTAACCTGTTAAAGTAGATCTCCAAGCCTTCTCGTCAATAGATTTAATGAATGCCTTCATCCTTGCTTTCCAATAAGCATAATTACTTCCATCCAACAATGGCGGATAGGGGTGAGCAAAAACAGGTCCGGTCCGGTTTTAAAGAAAATTAGAACCGAAATAATAAAATTCAGTTTTTAAATTTTAGGACCGGGACTGTTTTTATTTTTTTAATGATCGGACTAGAACCGGACCCGAATTTCGGTTCCGGTTCTAATCCGGTTCCAGTTTTCCCACTTTTTTATAAAAAAAAATGCTTATTCTTTTATGTTTTTAAATCTGAAAAATGAACCATGTTAAATTGGACTGACATATCAAAGAATCTAAGGAAGATTGTAACACTCTTTTACCTGGATTAGAGGAATCACACACATTGTTCATAAAAAAACAGCCGAGGAGTGCTTTTCAAGTGGTGGGAGCGAGAGAAAGCAGGGAGCCAATTTGCTCCACTTTTGTTCTAAAAGACTTGTTCTGCTTCTACAATTAGCATTTATGTTGTTATCCACTATAGTTGGCCTCAATTGACTTGCAATGCTGTAACGCCCCGAGTTATCTGAACCCGGTTCGCTACTCATTACTTGATCATAACTAAGAAATTTCGAATAAATTTAAAACTTCATTCGACATTCAAAATTTGACATTTTCTAAACGTTCAAAGCATTTGAAAACTTTGCAGCGGAAAATTATTTAAAACTACAATGGGGATTTAACTAGCTGTGAAAATATTGTTGGAAAGATTAATGGAAATGTTTAAAGTATTCGGTCAAGAGAAAATGAGGTTTTAAATGATGGACTACTCAAGGGATTACAAAAGTCGAATTCATCTGCCGACGACAAAGTCAACGGAAGGAAACGGAACGAGGTTCCTGCCGATGACGTCACGAGTTGAACTCGTCTGCCGACGACTAGTCAACGGAAGGAGCAGAAGCAGAAAACCAAAGGCTTCTGCCGATGACGTCTACACAACTTCACCCACAACTTCATCTGCCGATGAAGTCATGGTAACTTCACACACCACTTCATCTGCCGATGAAGTTAACATAACTTCATCTGCCAATGAAGTCAACGCAATTTCATCTCTCAATAGACAAACACACGTCATCTTCCGATAACAACAATAAGACTCCACGCCTTCCGATTCGCTAAACGACAAACGGGTTACTCTACACCTTCCGATTCGCTAAACGACAAACAGGTTTCTCCCTTTTTCGATGGAATGGACTACATCTGCCGACACGTGCTACTCACGTAACTCCTTAAAGCATCTACTGATAGACTTTAGAATTTACATCTTCCGATGGCTTTTCTGAAGACATCTTCCGATAGAATTTAAAATTTACTCAACATCTACCGACAGATATCATCTGTCGATAGAGAGCAAAACAACAACTCTAATCGCTTCACTTGCAAATCCAGTAATAAACCAACAGAATACTAAATTCAGAGAAAACTAAGAATACTTTTGAAAACTCCAAGTAACTCATTCTTGCTAAAACTAACCAGAGACAATCCAAACCTTTGTGTCACTAGAAACTCATAAGTACTATCTTGAAATCCCAACAGAATATCGTTATCAGAAAGGAAACTCAAAAGCGAATTCCAAAACATTAAAATTTCTACTGTCATGAAAGCTCAGTATAATAAATTTGAAATACTGTCAATTAATCTTTGTTAGTCAATGACACCAGTCAAACCGCCCCATCAGATGCCTGACCGTTGCACAGCCGTGCTCCACCAACCTCATCTACTCGGTTATGCTCTCAGGGAAATCACCTGCTGTATCCTCAACCCCTACATCACAAAACTCATCTATTAGCCTAATGCTAAGCAAGTAAAGCATTAATGAAATGTATGCTGAAACATAAACCCTGATCATGCAGTTTCTAATTTTCTCAACTCAGTTGTGCATCGTTCATAAACTGGTCTGATCCCTAAGTTCCCTTGGGAGTGGGATCGGTTCTCCCAATGTAATAAATCCTCTACTCAGTTAAGGGGCGGATTACTTCCCTTAACAGCTAATACAGATCCCTTAATTCCCTTGGGAGTGGGATCGGTTCTCCCAATGTAATAAATCCTCTACTCAGTTAAGGGGCGGATTACTTCCCTTAACAGCTACTCTGTTTTATTCAATTCATACTCGTCATAACCTTGCACATAAATTCATTTTCGTAATTCTTCAAAAACTTAATGCATGACATAAAGAAAAGAAACACTCAAACATGCATAAACCTACTGTTTTGTGATGTAGGCCCGAAGGCTCACACATTACTTTACTTACCTGGCTCCTGGAAATCGCTCGGCTATATGCTACTCCAAAAATCTGCTCACCTAAAACCATTGACAGATTATGGATTAGATCTCCACTAAACTTTATCTAACTACTGAAGTCTAAGGAAGCCAGTTTGGGGATCTACTGATTAAGCATTCCCGATACATCACTAAACCCCAAAACCCAAATCTCTCACCCGCAGCTTATCGAAGATACATACATTGCAAATCCTTCAGCTACCCTAGCACTAGAACGGCAAGTAGTTGATTCAAAACTCACCTTGGTTGGGGAAAACCGGAAGGGAAATCGCTCAGAGGTAGTCTGCTTGAGTTGAGAGGTAAGAGTAATAAAACAGTGGCGGCTAAACCTCACTAAACCTTTCCTTAAATACCTTATCCACAATATAAATTCGCAATTACCATCTTGCCCCTGCCTAGTCATTTACAACCTAATCAACATTTCACTAAATTTTAACCATAAAAATTATATACCACCGTTTAACAACTTATTTTGATTTATTGAAACCGGGTGCTACAAATGCATTCACACAAGCTGTATGTCGTAATAAACCATAAAAGTAGAATATGGTAGATAATATCTGCTTGCAATGAGGTCTCAACAGGAAATAAGAATGATATTTTCACCATCTTTCTAAATGCACCACAACTCTATATCACCGTTGAATAAGACCAAGTTGACCTCGTATAGGACATTGAGGGTGCATGCTTGCATCAAATAGATAATTGTCTAGATCTAGTTTGCGGGCCATCGGATCATCCTTGGGCTTGCAAATTCAGAGCGACCCATGGTGCGACACTTTCAGGTTGCAGCCATAGAACGATGAAAGAAACTCCAAAGAACTTAACCCCCAATTGAGCTAAACTCAATAGTCGGTGACTAGATATAAAAATTGCTCTGATATTATAAAACGAGTAATTCTGCTTACCTTCGTTGAAGTCGGAGTGCGAACTGAAGGAGCAAAGTCGGAGTGCGAACTGAAGGAGCGAACCAAAATTGCTCTGTGGTTTGGCGTCGGGCGACTGCGAGTGCGAACTGCGAGTGTGAGCAGAGAGAGACAGAGATTGAGTGGTTGCCTGGTTGGGCGTCGGCGACGACGAACTGCGACTGCGCGGAGACAGACAGTAGAGCGATCTGATTTCGGAAGAGCTGAGGAGCGAACTGAAGGATCGAAGTGAGACTGTGAGAGGCCAGAGCAGAGCATCGAGCGAGCTTCAGCTTAAGGCTTAGGGTAGAAAATCCTGTTCTGGGTAGAAATTTGGTTTGCATCATTATCCCAAAAACCGAACCGCATTTTTGGTTCTACTTAAAAAACCGAATTTTGATTATTTAATTTACAAAGCCGACCAGAACTGGACCAAATTTTCGGTTCCAGTCCCGTTCTTCGGTCCAATCCAGTTTTTGCTCACCCCTAATGGCGGACGCATTGTAGAACCTCCTTCTTTCATAGAGTCCTCGCACACGAACTATAATCTTGTCCGCTGATCCCGCTTAAGAACAGAAGCGACCAGCTCTGATACCATTGAAAGATTACGATTAGTTATGCGTGAGGAGCAAAGTCGGAGTGCGAACTGAAGGAGCAAAGTCGGAGTGCGAACTGAAGGAGCAAAGTCGGAGTGCGAACTGAAGGAGCAAAGTCGGAGTGCGAACTGAAGGAGCAAAGTCGGAGTGCGAACTGAAGGAGCAAAGTCGGAGTGCGAACTGAAGGAGCAAAGTCGGAGTGCGAACTGAAGGAGCAAAGTCGGAGTGCGAACTGAAGGAGCAAAGTCGGAGTGCGAACTGAAGGAGCAAAGTCGGAGTGCGAACTGAAGGAGCAAAGTCGGAGTGCGAACTGAAGGAGCAAAGTCGGAGTGCGAACTGAAGGAGCAAAGTCGGAGTGCGAACTGAAGGAGCAAAGTCGGAGTGCGAACTGAAGGAGCAAAGTCGGAGTGCGAACTGAAGGAGCAAAGTCGGAGTGCGAACTGAAGGAGCAAAGTCGGAGTGCGAACTGAAGGAGCAAAGTCGGAGTGCGAACTGAAGGAGCAAAGTCGGAGTGCGAACTGAAGGAGCAAAGTCGGAGTGCGAACTGAAGGAGCAAAGTCGGAGTGCGAACTGAAGGAGCAAAGTCGGAGTGCGAACTGAAGGAGCAAAGTCGGAGTGCGAACTGAAGGAGCAAAGTCGGAGTGCGAACTGAAGGAGCAAAGTCGGAGTGCGAACTGAAGGAGCAAAGTCGGAGTGCGAACTGAAGGAGCAAAGTCGGAGTGCGAACTGAAGGAGCAAAGTCGGAGTGCGAACTGAAGGAGCAAAGTCGGAGTGCGAACTGAAGGAGCAAAGTCGGAGTGCGAACTGAAGGAGCAAAGTCGGAGTGCGAACTGAAGGAGCAAAGTCGGAGTGCGAACTGAAGGAGCAAAGTCGGAGTGCGAACTGAAGGAGCAAAGTCGGAGTGCGAACTGAAGGAGCAAAGTCGGAGTGCGAACTGAAGGAGCAAAGTCGGAGTGCGAACTGAAGGAGCAAAGTCGGAGTGCGAACTGAAGGAGCAAAGTCGGAGTGCGAACTGAAGGAGCAAAGTCGGAGTGCGAACTGAAGGAGCAAAGTCGGAGTGCGAACTGAAGGAGCAAAGTCGGAGTGCGAACTGAAGGAGCAAAGTCGGAGTGCGAACTGAAGGAGCAAAGTCGGAGTGCGAACTGAAGGAGCAAAGTCGGAGTGCGAACTGAAGGAGCAAAGTCGGAGTGCGAACTGAAGGAGCAAAGTCGGAGTGCGAACTGAAGGAGCAAAGTCGGAGTGCGAACTGAAGGAGCAAAGTCGGAGTGCGAACTGAAGGAGCAAAGTCGGAGTGCGAACTGAAGGAGCAAAGTCGGAGTGCGAACTGAAGGAGCAAAGTCGGAGTGCGAACTGAAGGAGCAAAGTCGGAGTGCGAACTGAAGGAGCAAAGTCGGAGTGCGAACTGAAGGAGCAAAGTCGGAGTGCGAACTGAAGGAGCAAAGTCGGAGTGCGAACTGAAGGAGCAAAGTCGGAGTGCGAACTGAAGGAGCAAAGTCGGAGTGCGAACTGAAGGAGCAAAGTCGGAGTGCGAACTGAAGGAGCAAAGTCGGAGTGCGAACTGAAGGAGCAAAGTCGGAGTGCGAACTGAAGGAGCAAAGTCGGAGTGCGAACTGAAGGAGCAAAGTCGGAGTGCGAACTGAAGGAGCAAAGTCGGAGTGCGAACTGAAGGAGCAAAGTCGGAGTGCGAACTGAAGGAGCAAAGTCGGAGTGCGAACTGAAGGAGCAAAGTCGGAGTGCGAACTGAAGGAGCAAAGTCGGAGTGCGAACTGAAGGAGCAAAGTCGGAGTGCGAACTGAAGGAGCAAAGTCGGAGTGCGAACTGAAGGATCGAAGTGAGACTGTTATGACAAGATTCCCTCGCCCACGATCAAGAACGACAAGATCCCCTTGTCTAAAAACAGAACTCCTCCTGAGTTCGGATGCAGTCTCCTCCTGAGACTGAGTTTCAATTAAGAACAAAGAAGATTGCCTCCTCTGACACCTCCTGGAACACCAAGACGTTGTCTTCAGACGCAATACTCAACACACTCAATAAATCGATGAAATTCACAGCATAAGAAGAGTGTGTAAAACAATCACAGACCCATACGAAGAAACGTAGGGAGTGAAAGAAAAACGACGGCACGCAAAGATGAAGAAAACTTCTCTCGTGAATAACAAAAATTCCGTCTGCTGAAGAACAATCACCGACGACTCAATTTGAAAAAACATATTATCTCCATAAATATATATAAAATTTGCCAAAAAATCAATGCCAACTTATATGCAATATCTTTGCATTTACAGAATCTATGTGTCACTGTTAACTGCTGTGCAGTGCGATGTTTTCTTTATTGCCAATATGTAAGCATTTTTTTGTTTCTTCGTTACTATCTTATGTGCTCATTTGTGTTTGTAATAGAAATTTTTCTTTGGTTGTCTTATCATTTTTAACAGGTGAGGAAGGTTCGATAGGAGTTTGATTCCATTCTTTTTCATTACTTGCCTTCAATTTTATTTATGGCTGTCTTTTTTTGTTGGGTGATTTTTCCTTCATGCCCTCCTTATGCATAGTAGTTTTCCTTTCTCTTTTGTTGGGTAGTGCCGAACATTTCGCTTTCAAAGTATATTTGTAATTCCTTTTTGAGTACTTGTTCATTTCTGATCAAGTCTTGTTTTATTTTATGCTGCAATATTATCATTTCTGAAAACTACCTTGTTAATTATAGATTTTAATCTTCTCTTAATCGTATTCTGCGAAATGTTGACTGCTTTTCTATACGTTATGTTGTTCTTGCATTCTTTGTATTTAATGTTATTTTTGTTTTCTTCTATGTTATTTTTTATGCTCTCTTTTTTTTATCTATATTTCTATTCTTCCCTCTCTGTATGTAAATTGATCCATGTGTGAACTATAATTTTGAACCCTCTAATGGCTAAAATTTAGTAAAGTGATTGGCTGAATGCAGTAGCAATATGGTCAAAGATAGTTTGATTATTTCATTATTTTATTATTTCATCCTTCATGTTATTTTTGCTTTCTTGTCGACAGAATGCTGCAGATTCCATGGAATATTTCATTATATTATTTGTTTCATTTGTCGTTTATTCGTTGTTGTCGAGGGAGTGCTGTATCGTTTCTTCCTTGTTGTTCAAGGAGTGCTGCAGGCAGTATCTTTCTGTTCCTGCTTGGTCTCCGTCTTCCAATTTTTTGTTCTGTTCTTCCTCCCTTGCCCTGTATTCTAATACTTCTATTGACTTCTATATTCTGTTCTATTTTACAGGGGGTGCATGCTATTGTTTGTCATACTTTCCTTGACTTTTATGTTATGTTCTTAGTGCTGTTATTTCTGCGATTGTAAAGTGTTTTCAGTGCTGATTTGTCTTGTTTCTTTGCTACTCAGTGCTATGTTCTACAATCAGAAATATTTGTTGAGATTTTCTTTTTTTTTTTCTTCCTCTCTTGCACCGGTTTTTCTTGTTTTTGTTGACTTTGCTCTTCTGTTCTACTTTCAGGTGGTTCTTCCTGTCGTTTCTTCTTGCCATCTCTTTCTCTTGGTATCTGGTTTGTTTCTCTTATTTTATGTTCTGAAACTTTTGATTTTTGCTTTCATTCTTACCATTTTCTTTATTGCTCTTCCGTTGCTCTTCTTGTTTTGCTACATATGTCGTTGATTTTATTTCTATTTTGTTCTCTTCACTGTCTTGTGTTTTGTTTTTGAGTGGTACAATTACTTCTTTACAGGTGGTTCTTCATCTTGTTTCTGCCAGCACTACTTTTCTTCTGGGTATGTCGTTTATTTCCCTTCTTTTTGCTCCTCTGTTATTTGACTTCTGTTTTGTTTCTTACGATTTCTTCACTGCTCTTCCTCTGGTTTTCATGCTCTACGATAGTTTCATGTATTGCTAGTGTATGTTGCTTCTAATGGTTGGTCATGTTTGCATTTTTTTTCCGATGGTTAGTCTCCTTCGTGTGTATCTGTATCTCTTTCTTGTATATCTTTACGTAAATATATTCTTGTAATTAGTATTAGTTATTTTGGCATTGTTCTCCACAAAATAAATATCCTTCCTCTCAATTATGTTCTCTTCTTAAATAACGATTATTTTTGTTATTCGACCTTTTATGTGGCTTTTTTCATTGATAGAATTTTTTGAATTTGTTGTTCTTTATTAGTCTTTCGAAAAGAAACCATTTCCCTATCGTACCGATGAAATATATTGTGGACATATTTTCTAAAATGAATGAAGACTGTATTGTTGAGGTCTATGTCTTGCACAAACCTTTGTAAAAAATTACCCGGTTTAGCTGGACAAAATTTCAAAAACTTCTTTTCGTTGATTATGCGATAATTTTCTCATCTGTCTTTTTCTTTTTCATGGTTTGTCTTTCTCTTTGAACGTCCTTAATCTTTTTTTACTTCAAAGAACCTGAATTCATGCCACTTTATTTTCTTTAAATATCGATAATTTCCAGCATACCCTAGAACTTGGAAGAAATTACTATATCTCCAATGTGATCACCGAAAGTAAGCTAGGGTATCGACTTGGAAATCAACCATCTAAATGGGTGATCAATATACGTGCACTTGTCAAAGACGTACCTAATTCTGAGATTGAGTTTTCTCCATAAACATTTGCCTCCACTTCTTTCAATTAATTGAGATTCCATGTTAGAATACAATTTTCTATATTATCTTTCTTTTTCACTATTTGATTTTCCTTCCTTTTCTTTTACAAATGTTATTTTTGTTTACCTTTCAATATAATTAGAGGTAATTGGTGTAGCAGGTGCAATGTTCATCGTTAAAAACGTCAATATCGGTGGTGACACAATGCAAGTTAGAGAAATCTTGCTTGTTGATTCAAAGTATCTCACTTTTCTTCCTCTTTCATCGCTTTTCTTTGTTTTACTATACCATCACCTTTGTTTTTTCTTGTAGTTTGTCTTATGTTAGGCTTTCTATGTGGAGTCAGTGATAACGGTTGAAAAAGAGTTACTACATGGTATATTTTATGAATATTATTGTTGAAAATCAATGATTAATTAAATAAAAGATCATATTTTGTTACATAATGTTACAGTGTTACACACAACATCAAATTTGCATAAAATATATGTTTTTGATATTTTAAGAAGATATTCATTCAAAATTTATATTTATTGCAAATTGATTCTACATAACTGATAAAGCAAGCTGACCTTAAAGAATAGAAAGAATGACTACAATTAAGCACATAAAATGAAGATTCTAAGGAAGGAAAAAGAATGAAGAAAAAATGGATCTATTTTGATGTTCAAATTCAAATTAGATAGGAGAGAGAGAGGAAAATGAATCTTGATAGAAAAGGAAAATATTGGCAGAAGATGATTTGAAGAAAATGACTTCTTTTAGAATTAAAGTGAGGAGGATTTGAAAGATTTAAATATAGGCAACAAATGACAAGAAAAGATGAGCAGGAGAGAAGCCAAGAATAGGGGCCAAAAGGACTAAGAAAGAGAAGCATCGAACGGATTCCGAGACAGAAAGTCAAGAAGAGAATTGGAGAAAGAAGTGTCAAGAAGAAGAAGACCATTGTTCGAGGAACAGAGAGAATTTCTATTTTCTTTTTTTGAATTCCATCATCAACTATTTTCTTAATATTTTTATTTTATTTTTTCTATTATGAACTAAATTTCTAAGTAGTAGGAATTGAGAGTACCAATCTATATTTTTCTTTTGTGAACTTGTTATGGTAATGGTGATGTGCCACAGAAACCGCTTCCAAGATTCTGAACCAATGAGTTTTATAACCTCGTTGTTAATTTTGTAGGTCAAACATTTAGTGACAACTTGAGGCAGAAATCAACCCTTAAATGCACGAGAATTGCAAAGAACAAAGAGAAGACAAGCCAATCAGATCCTTTGACCATTAGCATGAAAGTCAATCCGAGTATCTTCTCCAAATGCAACATAGCTTTTGAGGTTAACTTAAAGTTTGAGGACCATGGCCACTTGAAAGAAATACCAAGTTGAAAGGAGCCAAGAGAAGACTCAAATACTTGACACATTTCGAAGACATCAAGGAGGCCAAGTCCAAGAGCAATTTGAAACCAACAATCTTCATGGAGGAGAGCCATGGCCGAAATTAAGAAGGCTCATTGTAACACCCGAGTTTTTCGAGTTTCCGCTCCAAGGCTATGTTCGTAAATAAGTAAATTAGGACCGTTTTGCGAGCGGATAGTTTTATTAGGACCCTAGAAATTTATGGGGGTTTGTAGAAGAATAAGTGAAATTTTAGAAACCCAAATCGAGAAGAGTAATGCTAAAGTTCCCGTTTTAGCCTTTTAGTATATCAATGTGTAAAAATAGCAAAATAAGTCCGTTTTGAAAACGGTGAGTTTTGTTAGAACTCTAAGATTAAATTGGAATTTGTGGAGATATACGGGATTTAACGGGATTTACGGAAGAGCGAAACGGTATATTAATGTTTTAATAGGAATTAGGATAATTAATATTATTAATATTATTACTATTATTATTATTAATAATAATAATTAAAATAACAACAGAATGGTTAATCCATTCTGTTGTTACGAGCTCGAGCCCGAGCTCCCGACGACGGCGACGACAGAGAGCCGTGGGCGCGGCTCTCCTCCGACGAAAACGCCGGCGTTTTCCGACGCCCTACGGCCAGACGACGGCGACGGCCAGTCTCCGGCCTGACTCCGCGCACGAACCGACCAGGTGAGCTCGGTTTTCTCCTTTTTCGGTTCGGTTTAAGGCAGTGAGTGGCGAGCTCGATTGAGCTCCGATCTCCGGCCAAAATAGGTTGCTTCCGGCGTGGGTTTGCCAACCCTTGGGCCGGCTATCGTTGCTTGGCCGAGGAATGCCCAATTTGGGCGAAATTCCAGTGAAGCCCGATTAGGGCAATTCGGGTTTATGAATTGGAACTTCGATTTTAGGTTAGTTTATGTTAATTGGATGTTAAAAGGATAGATTAGTGAAGAAATTGATGGGATTTGATGAAAAATCGAAAAAAGTGGAATTTTCCGAAAAAGGGCAGTTTCGGGTTTTTGGATTTTTGACCTAGTTCCGGTTATTAGTTTTAAAATTCCTTTTGGCAGATTAAACTAGGTTATTAGAGGAGTACGTGGCCGCTGGAATCGTTCGATTCCGATAACCGACGCGAAAGTTACGCTCGTTCGAAGTTTCGGGTCGGTTTTTACCGAACCCAAATTAGAGTCCGAAATTAATAGGTTTATAGTAATTAACGATATAAAGGACGTATTGAACGTTATTGGACGGAATTAGAGTGAATTGTGAGAAAGGTTAAAATTGGAGAATTTCCGGGTTTTTAGGAAAACTCGTTAATTGTGATTTTAAACTATCGAGCGTTAATCGTTGTTTAAATACTTCGATTAGTTAGGTGAAGATTTTAGGAAATTCATTAGTTAAGGTTTTTGTTAAATTTGGACATATTATTATTTAAGCTCGTATTAACGACAAATTGATAACAATTGCGTAGGTGAACCACGCTCGTGGACGGAGCTAGCCTTGCAACGGACGTCAGGTAAGTTCTCGTGATTCTTCTTTGGCGATTGGCCTACACCGTACGTCGAACGTCGTCTCGAGGAGTTTTGGAGATGCCCTTAGTTAGTTTTGCTCGGTTTGGGTAGCTAGGTCTTAGGAGTTTATAGTTTATGCTTTTACAGTTTGATGGTACCTGTTATTGCTTGTTTACTTTCTGATAGAGAACTGTTCACGCATTCACTTGATTTTAAGAAACGCATGAAAATGAATTTCGCACAGAGTTTTCAAAGATAACGTAAGCATAGCATGGCGAAAGGCACAGAGGCGAAAGGCACATAGGCCGAAAGGCGCAGAGGCCGAAAGGCACATAGGCCGAAAGGCGCAGAGGCCGAAAGAGGCCGAAAGGCACATAGGCCGAAAGGCGCAGAGGCCGAAAGGCACATAGGCCGAAAGGCGCAGAGGCCGAAAGGCGCAGAGGCCGAAAGGCACATAGGCCGAAAGGCGCAGAGGCCGAAAGGCACATAGGCCGAAAGGCGCAGAGGCCGAAAGGCACATAGGCCGAAAGGCGCAGAGGCCGAAAGGCACATAGGCCGAAAGGCGCAGAGGCCGAAAGGCACATAGGCCGAAAGGCGCAGAGGCCGAAAGGCACATAGGCCGAAAGGCGCAGAGGCCGAAAGGCACATAGGCCGAAAGGCGCAGAGGCCGAAAGGCACATAGGCCGAAAGGCGCAGAGGCCGAAAGGCACATAGGCCGAAAGGCGCAGAGGCCGAAAGGCACATAGGCCGAAAGGCGCAGAGGCCGAAAGGCGCAGAGGCCGAAAGGCGCAGAGGCCGAAAGGCACATAGGCCGAAAGGCGCAGAGGCCGAAAGGCGCAGAGGCCGAAAGGCACATAGGCCGAAAGGCGCAGAGGCCGAAAGGCACATAGGCCGAAAGGCGCAGAGGCCGAAAGGCACATAGGCCGAAAGGCGCAGAGGCCGAAAGGCACATAGGCCGAAAGGCGCAGAGGCCGAAAGGCACATAGGCCGAAAGGCGCAGAGGCCGAAAGGCACATAGGCCGAAAGGCGCAGAGGCCGAAAGGCACATAGGCCGAAAGGCGCAGAGGCCGAAAGGCGCAGAGGCCGAAAGGCACATAGGCCGAAAGGCGCAGAGGCCGAAAGGCACATAGGCCGAAAGGCGCAGAGGCCGAAAGGCACATAGGCCGAAAGGCGCAGAGGCCGAAAGGCACATAGGCCGAAAGGCGCAGAGGCCGAAAGGCACATAGGCCGAAAGGCGCAGAGGCCGAAAGGCACATAGGCCGAAAGGCGCAGAGGCCGAAAGGCACATAGGCCGAAAGGCGCAGAGGCCGAAAGGCACATAGGCCGAAAGGCGCAGAGGCCGAAAGGCACATAGGCCGAAAGGCGCAGAGGCCGAAAGGCACATAGGCCGAAAGGCGCAGAGGCCGAAAGGCACATAGGCCGAAAGGCGCAGAGGCCGAAAGGCACATAGGCCGAAAGGCGCAGAGGCCGAAAGGCACATAGGCCGAAAGGCGCAGAGGCCGAAAGGCGCAGAGGCCGAAAGGCACATAGGCCGAAAGGCGCAGAGGCCGAAAGGCACATAGGCCGAAAGGCGCAGAGGCCGAAAGGCACATAGGCCGAAAGGCGCAGAGGCCGAAAGGCACATAGGCCGAAAGGCGCAGAGGCCGAAAGGCACATAGGCCGAAAGGCGCAGAGGCCGAAAGGCACATAGGCCGAAAGGCGCAGAGGCCGAAAGGCACATAGGCCGAAAGGCGCAGAGGCCGAAAGGCACATAGGCCGAAAGGCGCAGAGGCCGAAAGGCACATAGGCCGAAAGGCGCAGAGGCCGAAAGGCACATAGGCCGAAAGGCGCAGAGGCCGAAAGGCACATAGGCCGAAAGGCGCAGAGGCCGAAAGGCACATAGGCCGAAAGGCGCAGAGGCCGAAAGGCACATAGGCCGAAAGGCGCAGAGGCCGAAAGGCGCAGAGGCCGAAAGGCACATAGGCCGAAAGGCGCAGAGGCCGAAAGGCACATAGGCCGAAAGGCGCAGAGGCCGAAAGGCACATAGGCCGAAAGGCGCAGAGGCCGAAAGGCACATAGGCCGAAAGGCGCAGAGGCCGAAAGGCACATAGGCCGAAAGGCGCAGAGGCCGAAAGGCACATAGGCCGAAAGGCGCAGAGGCCGAAAGGCACATAGGCCGAAAGGCGCAGAGGCCGAAAGGCACATAGGCCGAAAGGCGCAGAGGCCGAAAGGCACATAGGCCGAAAGGCGCAGAGGCCGAAAGGCACATAGGCCGAAAGGCGCAGAGGCCGAAAGGCACATAGGCCGAAAGGCGCAGAGGCCGAAAGGCACATAGGCCGAAAGGCGCAGAGGCCGAAAGGCACATAGGCCGAAAGGCGCAGAGGCCGAAAGGCACATAGGCCGAAAGGCGCAGAGGCCGAAAGGCACATAGGCCGAAAGGCGCAGAGGCCGAAAGGCACATAGGCCGAAAGGCGCAGAGGCCGAAAGGCACATAGGCCGAAAGGCGCAGAGGCCGAAAGGCACATAGGCCGAAAGGCGCAGAGGCCGAAAGGCACATAGGCCGAAAGGCGCAGAGGCCGAAAGGCACATAGGCCGAAAGGCGCAGAGGCCGAAAGGCACATAGGCCGAAAGGCGCAGAGGCCGAAAGGCACATAGGCCGAAAGGCGCAGAGGCCGAAAGGCACATAGGCCGAAAGGCGCAGAGGCCGAAAGGCACATAGGCCGAAAGGCGCAGAGGCCGAAAGGCACATAGGCCGAAAGGCGCAGAGGCCGAAAGGCACATAGGCCGAAAGGCGCAGAGGCCGAAAGGCACATAGGCCGAAAGGCGCAGAGGCCGAAAGGCACATAGGCCGAAAGGCGCAGAGGCCGAAAGGCACATAGGCAGAAAAGTGTTTTTGTTTAAGTAATTGTTTTGTATTTGTTTTTAAATGTTTTATTCAATTGATTTTAAATTGTTTTCAAATTGTTTTCCACATAAATGCTAAGGATGAAGAAAAATGAAAAATTTGTACGGTAAAATAAGGGAAAATAAGGGTACAGTATTAGGGTCGTGACACTCATTTAATCCATCTTTGTGTTTATTTTATTTTGAATCTTTGCTAAGCATTATGCTTTAATATTTTGTATTTTTATGGTGGGGACCATCTAGTGAGGATGAGAGAGGACCATCTAGTGAGGAGGAGAGAGTCACATGACAAGAGGAGACTATAAAGAGTTTGGTTTGTATTAGCTTTCTCTTTAGTTTGTAAACGCTAATTCTTAAGAAGATATTTATACCACCCTTAAGTGCTGCTCTGAGTAGTACAGTTTGAAATGAAAAACTGAAGTTCATCTTCGAAAATCTTGAGCTCTCAAGCTTCAAGTGTCCGCATCTCCTCGGTGAGTAACATTCAATTGAGTGTGTATTTGTTTTGGTTTCCATCTTTGTGAGTGTAGTGGATTTCATTGTATTGCACCATTCTTCTACCTCTTCCCTTAAGGTAGAACATCCATCAAAGGCGTGACAAGCTCTCATCACAACAAGTTGGAGAGTTCATCCTCAAGGAGAGCAAAGAACCGAGAAAGTGCAACTATGACATTTTTCGGACCAACGTGCACCTCTTCAGCCATATCTTTTCATACTCATTGAGTTAACCCTTGATTTTTAGAGGGTATTTCCATCGCACCCAAGTACAATTCTATTAAAATTTCAGCTTCAATGGAGCTATTTTGATAGAGTTGTTCGTTTTGGAAGATCACTCATTTATCAGCCAAAATTATTTTTACCACCGAGAGTGTTTTTGTGTTTCACTTCCATTCCCCCTTTTGAAGCACATTAAATGGCATTAGAAAAATTAATATGATTTTAACGTTTAATTTATTAAGTGTTGGAAAGCATGAATAAATACTAGGGCTGCTATCGTACGTGACCGTAAATAGAGTTAGGAAATGTATTAAATTGTGCAAAAAGTAGTATTTTCATATCGATTTATTAATTTTTTATGCTTAAAATAGAATTGCTATTAAACGGGTTCACTAAGGTATTTGTCTTTCATAAGTAATGAAAAAAATATTGGAAGAACTAATCGAGTAATTGTGACAATTCATCCATAAATGATATTTTAAATATTCTGATTCAATTGCTCCAGCATTTCCTACAGCTTCTGTAGTAAAAGAACACAGTGAAGGAAATTGATTTTGATCTACGTTTTATTAATTAGCTTCTTGAAATTCTGTGTCAACTGATTTTTTTACTGTTTTTATTATTACTTTTATTCATCTTTATCTCATTGTACTTAAATTTAATTTTTGATTAATTTTGTCCACGTGGGTTCAATACTCTATTTTCACTTTATTACTTGATTGCGACACGTGCTGTGATGGCTATGGCCACAATTCCACATCACTTAGAGGAAAAATATGGATGAAATGTATGTAAAGAAACCCTCTCAAGATAGTAAGACGTGTTTTCAGAGCAAAATTAACAACGGATCCTATAAGAACTCTGTAGTTAAGAATACTCCGGCAAGAGCAGTATCAGGTTGGGTGACTGACTAGGAAGTCCTCGTAGAAAACAAATTCGTGAGGGCCCACGCATGGCTTCGAGCAGAAGAGCTTAGATATTGGGCTAGTCATGCATTTTCTTCGAATCCCAAATGCGACATGGGATTGAATAATTTGTGCGAATCGTTCAATGCATTTCTAGTGCCGGTCAGGGACAAATCGATTCTGACCATGTTCGAGATGATCCGAAAGTGCATGATGACTTGCATTGTGAAGAAATTTGAGAAGTTAGCCCAATCAACAGGCCTCGTGTGTCCCAAGATAAAGAATAAGCTTGAGAAGCTAGAAAGTGCAGCTCGAAATTGGAGTGCTCAGCTTGGGGGAGGTGCACGATTTAAGGTCAGCAACGGCTACGAACAATACGTGGTCGATATGAATACGGGTGTGTGCAACTGCACCAGGTGGGAGCTTACTGGAATCTCGTGTGTTCATTTCATTCCATGCATGCATTTCATGAGAGTGGCAACGAAAAATTATGTGCATCCATGCTATCATCGGGCAACTTACCGGTAGATGTACTCATAGTTTATTCAACCCGTGAGCGGTCCCCAAATGTGGCCGCAAATACACAATCGACGGGAACTGATCCCGCCCAGAAGATATCGCCAACCCGGTAGGCCGAAGAAGACAAGAGTGCGAGATGTCGATGAGTCGTCAAGTTCGACAATGAGTAGGCGGAACTCAAAGATGTCTTGTGATATATGTCGGCAGAAGGGACACAATAGTCGCACTTGTCCTCATCGGGAATCCACTTCATGCGCTGCTTCTCAAGACACATTGATGGGTTTCAACACATTTGACAAGATACAGGAACAGTTCAACACATTTCCCTCGTTAACACAGTCATTCTTTTTTAATATGGTTTCCATTATGTGTAGGAATTAAGGACGGGCGGCCGATGCAGCAATTATTGACTGTTGTAATTTTAGTGTTGGGTCCATTTTTTCAATTTTATTATACTAACCTAAAATAAAAAAAATTTATTTAAGAAAAAATAATTACAATTTGAAATATATTCGGAATGCAATTTGTTATATGGGCTTCATCGGCTCAGAAGGACATCGCAAAGCTTAATATTTGCAAGGCAGATTTGAGTGCTCAAGATATTTCAAATTGTATTTTTTTTTCGGGCTGTAATTTGTTATATCGGCTTCATCGGACCAGAATGACATCGGAAAACTTAATGCTTGCAATGCAGATTTGAGTAAAAGACAGGTTTGAGTAAATTTCAACTCAAACCTGCATTCCAAGCATTAAGCTTTGCGATGTCCTTCTGGTCTGATAAAGTCGATATAACAAATTATATCCCGAAAAAAAAATAATTACAATTTGAAATATCTTGAGCACTCAAGCCTACTTTGCAAGCATTAAACTTTGCGATGTCCTTCTGGGCCAATGAAGTCGATATAACAAATTACATCCTAAAGATATTTCAAATTGTAATTATTTTTTTTAAAATAATTTTTTTTAATTTTAGGATATGTTAAGAATGCTTATCTATTAAAGGTTATTCAAATTAGAATTATTTATTTGTTTCACTTTATTTAAACAAAAAAAAAATTGAAAAAAATGGACAGTGTTTCGTTTGTTTTATGACTCCTCCATAGCTATCTTCAAACAATTTTTACAAATTCAAATCACAAATATAGACCTAACAACCAAATTTCAGTACGTATAAAAAATATCAAGACATAAAATGAAAAGTAAAGTACATCAAAATACAAAAAAAATACAGTACATCATATTTACAGACGAAAAGTAAAGTACATAAAATGAAATACAAAATATAAAATATCCTATGTCAGTGGGACATCGTCGTCTCCGTCCACCATCCAATCCGTTAGCCTGTCAGTGAGCTTTCTAAAGGACTTACTAAGATAGTCATGTGATTCGACCACCTTTTGCTGACTCGAGCGGATTCCAGTATCCTGCTAGTACTACTCTTGACACCCCTTGGTACAAAATTTCATGGAAAAATAACCAAGAGTCGGTTGTCGCACTTGATCCGGTGCCCGGTTTGATAGGCCACCTTGTGACATCCGGGGAGCCTTTCGACCAATAAACATTCTTTGGGGGGGGGGGGGGGGCAATTTTCGGGGGCAATTTTCGGGTTTGAGGGTTTTTTTTTTTAATTTTCAGTTTTTTTGGAATTTTCGGCGAGAAAACAACTCGGATTTTTGGGATTTTCAGTGCGGAAAAACCCCAAATTTTGTGATTTTCACGAAAAACCATTGATTTTTAGTGATTTTTTGCTCGGACTTGGCTCGGTTTTTTGATTTCCTCGAAGGTTTTTTTGCAGATTTTGGCAAAAAACGGTCAGATTTGATAATTTCGACAGCAAAATGCACGGATCTGAGAGTTTGGAAGAGAGAAAACTCGTTTCTTTCCTTATATACTAATGCAAAAGGCAAACCGTGTGAGGGTGTACACCCCTGCATGTTCTTAAAACGAGGGATATGAACACGGTAAACAGTTCTTAGAACATTCGTCAGGTGTTGATCACGTTGATGCAGAGGTGCATTTGAGGGTGGAGGACCCCCGTTCTAAGGCACGAGGGGTCTCCACCCTCATATGCACCCCCGTTCTAGCGCGCACGTGCGGGGCACAGGGAGAACGGGGGGTTTGGTTGGGGTGGAGACCCCCGCGTGCACGTGTGGGGCACGTTTCAGCGCGTGGGGAGTGTCCACCCCTAAACGCACCCCCCGTTCTCTAGTGTGTTGCACGTGGAGAATGCTTTTGATAGAATGGTTAGCCGTTCTTAGAGAACAGAACCGTACTCTGTGTAAATTTCAGAACGGGGGTTATCGATAGGGCTGGGCAAAAGTCGGGTTCGGTTCGGTTTTGGACCGAACTGACCCGACCTCTTCGGTTTCGGTTTCAGAAACCGAAACCGAACCCGAAACCGAACCCGAAGAAAATATACCAGACCTGATCCGAAAACTTCGGTTCGGGTCGATTCGGTTCGAGTCGGTTTTCTCCACGTTGACCTGCTCCGTTTGACCTCGTTGACCTGCTCCATTTGATCGGTTATGTTCGGTCAAAATGGGCACTTCATTTCAGAATAACATTAATCCTATTTTAAAAATATAAGAGTATTTACAAACAGTTTATGCTACATTTTCCATTCCCAGTTTTGTTTTTCCTCTACAACAACAACGCCTGAGACTGAGAGAAGCCCATCGAATTCGCATGAAAGATCTTAAGCTGACATGAAACCAGAGATGATATCATACAACAAAACTCCTCCTCGCCACTCGCCAGCACTTCACTAAACCGATCATTGAACACTCGCAGTTTAAAGCATAAACACGAAATTAAGGGAAAAAAGAGAACCATTACAAAAAAGAAGAGAAATCAGCTTAATTTCCTTTTCTCCAACGTCAATTCTCTGTACTTTGCTCCAGATTTCTCAGCTACTTCTGACCGAACCCGAACCGAACCCGAACCGAACCCGAACCGAACCCGAACCGAACCCGAACCGAACCCGAACCGAACCCGAACCGAACCCGAACCGAACCCGAACCGAACCCGAACCGAACCCGAACCGAACCCGAACCGAACCCGAACCGAACCCGAACCGAACCCGAACCGAACCCGAACCGAACCCGAACCGAACCCGAACCGAACCCGAACCGAACCCGAACCGAACCCGAACCGAACCCGAACCGAACCCGAACCGAACCCGAACCGAACCCGAACCGAACCCGAACCGAACCCGAACCGAACCCGAACCGAACCCGAACCGAACCCGAACCGAACCCGAACCGAACCCGAACCGAACCCGAACCGAACCCGAACCGAACCCGAACCGAACCCGAACCGAACCCGAACCGAACCCGAACCGAACCCGAACCGAACCCGAACCGAACCCGAACCGAACCCGAACCGAACCCGAAACCGAACCCGAAACTTCAGCCCTACTATACAAATGCAACTCATGGAACTCAACCTCACCAAGGAGCCGTCAGCCCGTCACCCGTGGCCGTCAATCCTCTGTCGCTGCCGCTGGAGCGCCGAGGGTGAGGAGTCGTCGCCGACTCGCCTCGTCGATCGTCTGTCGCGACTCGCGATCGCTGGAGTGGAGGCTGGCTGGAGCCGGAGGAGTTGAGCGAGAGCGAGAGCGACGACGAGGAGCTTCAACCTAAACCAAATACCCTGAAAATCCCGACACTCTAAATCCCTAATCAGCACTCAGTTGAGTTCGGTTTTTCAGGTTCGGTTCGGGTTTGACCTCCACCCGAACCGAACCCAAACACCAATCGGTGAGCCCGAACCGAACTCAACAAAATCAATTCTACAACAGATCTGACCCGACCCGAACGCTCGGTTCGGTTCGGTTGCTCGGGTCGGGTTCGGGTCTGCCCACCCCTAGTTATCGATGAACTGCTAGAGATTTTTTTTGATAAGTTTTTGATAGTTTAAGATTTATTTTTAGCATAAATATATTTTGAAGATTTTTTTAATCCAACCCTAATCTTAGAGAGTTAGATTTTAACCTAGAATTTATGGAGTAGCCGAACGATGAAAATACACTTTCAGTATAGTGTTAGAGAGAGGATTTGACATTACTCGGTAAACGTAGCAGAGAGATGTAGTAGGAGGCAGTGGAAGAGATTGCCAATAATACCCTTGATAGAAAAACCTCATGAAGCGCTTAGCACAGAGCATAAATAAAAAAGAAAAATGAGTTTCCCTCGAAACGCTGACACATCATCACCACTGAAGACAATATTCTCCATTTAATGTGGAAGATTGTCCGCAAATACGAAATGATCATACTGAGATACGTTACGTGGATCTAGCAATCAGTATTTTTTTGAAGCTTATATAATGAAGCTTTTTCTTATATTACATTACCTATTTACGTATTGCTTAGCCTCTTTTTCCCTTTCAGTAATACTTGCTTTTTTAATTTGTCAGAATAATATATATTTTTTTTCTTCAAAATAAGATTTAGATAAAAATTTTCTGATATATTAATGCCTTAATGGTGCAGAACTATCGTATCTCTTTCTTTTCCTTCTAATGTTAATAACTATGTTACCTTATTTATCCTATTTTTTGACTAATTGGTGACTGAAAATTTTATATTTCTCTAACTCCAAGACTATTTTTTCTCCAACTGAGTCATTACAACAATTCTTCCCATTTGAGGGTAGACGGTTATAGTCAAAACACTAAGTATCTTTCAACACTTCTTTCCATTCGAGGGCATACGAATATAGTCAAAACACCAAGTATCTTTCATTCTCTGACTTCAAAAATCCAAATAACATAACAATATTCTTTGACTAATTATATAATCTATTTCTTTTTAATTAGTTTTTATTTCAATTATCAAAAGTTGTCTTATATATTACCATAAAAAAATATGTAAAATTTTAAGCGTACATGCATTGCACGCACTGAAAACTGGTGATTTATAAGAAGGAAATCTTATAATATAGTAGCGAGATAAATACCCATCATTAAAAAAGTTCAAATTAAGCAAATGCATTCTATACAACTAGTCAGCTCAGAATCCAGGTACATTCATTTCAATTCGGCAACAAGAAGCATGGACAATAAACTAAACTAATAAAAATAGAACAAACATGACAAGTGCGATCAATTATCCAATTCATGTTCAAAGATGAACCCCATCATTGTACAATGTACGACAAGTATGATCCGACTATCACTAGTAAATCAATCTGGCTCTCAAAAGATATTATAGTCGAGTCAGGAATACATCTATATGCATTTTTAGAATAACAATCACAAATTGAACATGTAGATACTTGTGTCGTCGAGATAGATACCAAATCAGCGATAGTGCTCCGCCTTCAAGACACCAATGTAAGGCAAGTTTCTGTAGAGTTCGGCGAAGTCCATTCCATAACCCACGACAAAAGAATTTGGACACTGCCAAAAAGATTGAAAATTGAAAAAGAAGCCTTAACAATACAAATTTGCTTAAGGATAAATATTGCACCAAAGTAAATTGATCGTGAAAAGAAAATCAAACCAGAACGCTAGCTTATTTAGTTGGGAATTGGTACTTTGAAGCTATATTTCTTGAAAAGGGCAACTTTTCAATATACTACAAACTATACCAATATTCTATTTAAATGTGATACGACTTAATATTTTGTTTATTGCAAGGATTCAACCCATATCAGTGAGGGTTCATAATCTCACATTGTTTGGGAGGGTGAAAATAAATAGTTTATTAATAGATGTCGTTTTTTATCTAGTACAACACGTTTTGCGCTAACTCTAAAAACAAAAATCGTATAGAACCAATAAGCTTAGTTTCAAACAAAAATAGGTTAAGTAACAACAACGATGAAAATACAAAACAAAGCATCTTTTTATGACTTGAATACAATGATCAAATAGAGATAAATCTAGTTACTTAAATAGACCTATGTGTTTGATCCAACTCATGTGTTTGATCAAAT
Source organism: Begonia masoniana (assembly GCA_022432975.1). NCBI lineage: Eukaryota > Viridiplantae > Streptophyta > Magnoliopsida > Cucurbitales > Begoniaceae > Begonia > Begonia masoniana. The sequence continues at coordinate 24,587,033 of CM039502.1, forward strand.
AAAAAGTATAACCTATATCTATCATTTCACACAATTATTGCACATCAATAAACACACAATTACACTCTCAGGTACAGACAGACACAAAGATTGATATTCAAATATCTTACTTTGAAGCCTCGGTATAACTTTCCCTCACCAAAAGGCTGAAAATGAACCTCCCGCCTCTCTGGTTTGTCAAGAAATGTGCATATTGATATAGACAATGCTCCTTTTGCCTCAAAATGTTCAATAAGGAAAGACAAAGTCCTTCCTGTATCTACGATATCTTCAACCTGACAAAATCAATTAAGTATGAAGATGCACCAAGCTAGAAAAAACTACGATTCCAACTATACAAACTCTAAACTATAGGTTAATTTCGGTTATGGAAAGTAGATATCACCTCCAAAACAAAGATTAAGGATTTAGTTAAGCTAACTGCAAAACAAAGTATGAATAATAAATTAAAAAAACAAAGTATGAGTGCATATTAGGGGGAGTAACTGTAACGAGGTCTTAGTTTCAACGAAGAACTGAAGTCATGCATAATTTAAGGCCTCTTAGTGTCAGTCTCACATATTGTGACTGCAAATTATAAAACTAAAATTCTAAAGTAATTGCTAAAGGACTTAAAAGTGCTTAAAAAGGGAAATAATGTGTTGAACAGTGACTATGATAGCAAAGCGACCATCAATATCTTTCTCATCCCAATGAAATGAAATCAATATACATTTTCTTCATTCTTGCTCGTGTTAAAACAATATAAATTTCAATGACGAAGGTTTAATAGCCATGGAAACAAAAATTTTATGAATTTGTACAGCATTAAGGTTTATTACATTAGAATACCAAAGTGAATGCTTGATTCTTACTCGAAATATAGAAATCCTACCCATAAGGTCTATGTCGAGATTTTCAGTCTGAAATGCATTCAGAAAGTACATGTTCATTCTCAATATAGAAGGAAAGCAAATCGGAACAATATTTTCTAGTTCCTCGACCCTATAAAGTAATATGATACTGTAACTGGCATCTAAAATCTCCAATGCATGAACTTCAGAGGAGACGACATATAGACTATGATGAGGGGGACATTGGAGGAATAGTCAATACACGGAGTCCATACATTTGCCAAAAAAAAAAAAAAGAGGGAGAGAGAAAAAGAGTTACCAGAATGACATGTTTGCCACTGACATCAAGCTTCAAGTCGGAAGAGATAAAAGGCGTGCCGCTCGATTCCGTTCCGGAACCATAGGAATCAACACGAATAAAATCGACGGCAATTGGAAGTTGGATAAGGCGAACCAAATCGGCAAAGAAGAGGAAGGCGCCGGTGGCCACTCCGACAAGAACAGGAGGGGTAGAGACGGAGGCAAATTCGAGTGAGATTTCCGCTGCCAGGTCAGTGACCCGATCCGAGATTTGTTCCTTCGTCCATAAAACCTTCTCTATGTGCGAGTCTAAGACCATGGCCATGCGCGCCCGAGAGAGAGAGAGGGGGGCAAGCTTTACTGAAAACTGTTGAGCCCCTGCCCCTAACAGTGCACTTTCTCCTTCTCTCTCTATATCTTCACAGTCCATTAGGGGTGTGCAAACCGAACCGGAACCGATGAACCGAACTAGAACTGGTTAATTAGGTTCGGTTCGGATTGGTTTTGGTCATTTGGAAACCAATCTTCGGTTTCATTTTGTAGGAACCGCTTAATTAAGTTCGGTTATCGGTTTGAATCGATCAAAACCGATACAAACCGAACCAAATCGGTTTTGCATAAAAGAATTTTAATTATTAAAAAAATAATAATAAAAAAAAAAAATTAATAATTAAAATTGGGAAAAGTACCATTTAGACCCCAATGTATGGGTCAGTGACCATTTGGTACCTAACGTTTTTTTTGTACTCAATCAAACCCTAACGTATAAAACGTTTACAATTTAAACCCTACCGTCAATTTTTTAGTTAAATTTAACAGATTTTTTTCAAAATTCCTAAACTACCCTCTCTCTCTCTCTCTCTCTCTCTCTCTCTCTCTCTCTCTCTCTCTCTCTCTCTCTCTCTCTCTCTCTCTCTCTCTCTCTCTCTCTCTGCGCGTAAAACTCCAGAAGACCCCCTCCCCTCTTTAATTGTTTTTCTCTAAAATTTTAGGGAAAAATTAGTTTTGCCATGTGCATCCATGATCTATCCATGGATATTCCCACTCGCTACCTGCTTTTATCAGTTGATGACAAATTAGTTCACTCCCATCGTCATTCATTGGCGCTCTCTTAAAATGTCATTCTGAGTGGGAGTTTTTGCTTCTGCCAATTCTTCAGAGCGAAGAGAGTGGAAAAGATAAACGAGCAAGAGAGAGAGAGAGATTTATGCGGCAATGGCTGCCTCTTCCCTCCCGCATCTATCCTTAACTACCATACATGCCAACCTTCACAGAACCGAATCTGGATTTCTGGGTGTTTCAAAGAAGTCTCATTTTCGTCACTCTACTGCTGCTTCTAGTCGGTTTTCCAGCTCTAACTCAAAACTATCTACTGTCAGGTGAGAATGTTCTTCTTTCTCTTTCTCCCCCTCCCCCTTTTTCCAATTAAAGAGGGGAGGGGTTCTCTTCTGGAGTTTTACGCAGAGAGAGAGAGAGAGAGAGAGAGAGAGAGAGAGAGAGAGAGAGAGAGAGAGAGAGAGAGAGAGAGAGAGAGAGAGAGAGAGAGAGAGAGAGAGAGAGAGAGAGAGAGAGAGAGAGAGAGAGAGAGAGAGAGAGAGAGAGGGGTAGTTTAGGAATTTTGAAAAAAATCTGTTAAATTTAACTAAAAAATTGACGGTAGGGTTTAAATTGTAAACGTTTTATACGTTAGGGTTTGATTGGGTACAAAAAAAACGTTAGGTACCAAATGGTCACTGATCCCATACGTTGGGGTCTAAATGGTACTTTTCCCATTAAAATTACTTTTGTTATAATATTATTTTTATTTCCTAAAAGGATTTATTGTAATTTTGACTTTACTTTTCGGTTCGGTTCGGTTCCTCCCCAAAACCGGTTTTGCACACCCCTAGTTCATATTGTAAAATTCTTTTGACGGCTTGTACTAGAACATTAAGGTTCTGAGTAGTACCGAGGGAGTTTCCAGGAAGTTTCTACATTACCCCACGGTTGCTTGCTGATGGATCCAACGGGACAGAGGATCACATACATTGAACTATAATTCACTAATAATATGATCTTTTGTGGGCTCTTGAAATGAGTGTAAAATGCAGGTGAAGCGAGCGACCTCGAATTTAGCAGTCTATCACAATTAAAATGTGATCCACCGCATCTGATTTAACGACAAAATAATTAACTTGTCAGTAAAAGATAATTTAAATTTTATTTTATTAATAAATATAATTTAAGATTTATTTCATTACTGTCTTTATAATTTAAGATTTTTATTTTTTTTATGGTGTATATAAGCTACCTCGTAAGATAATTTTTTGAATATTCTGCCCATGAATAAAAATAATAATATAGCATTACTATTTATCTTACCCTATCATTTTTACTCATTAGCAAGACACTCATTTATTGATCAACAATGAAATTATAAAACAGTTTAAATATAACCTTGATTTTACCAATAAACAAACGTCACGCGACGTTATAAATTAATGATTTTTTTTCTTCTACTTTTGCGCAGTCATACTTTTACACATGTTATTTACTCACTTTTTAGCAGGGATGAGCATCTGTTTGAGTCTGATTTTTGGAGACTTTTAGAATCCGAACCCCAAAATTTGATTTTTAAATTTTTGCGTCAATAACTAATTTTTTGTTTTTTTAGAATCAGATTAGAAATGTGACCTCAGTTGTTGTCCAGTTCTGATCCTTCCAATTTTGATCAAATTTTTTTTAATTTTTATCTCATTTATAATATTGGACTGCAAATTAAGACATCAAGTAAGATAATAAAAAGGGTTTTTTAAAAAAAAAAACCCTGAACTAAGGGTTGGTAGTGAAAAAACCCTTAAAAAATACTGTTCATTTAGAAAAACCATTATATCAAAGCGCCATGTGAATGCCGTTATATCAAAGCGGCGGCATTGCGCTTCACGTACTGATATAACTCATGACGCACCGCGACCCTTGCAAATTTCTCGGTGCTAATATTAGCAGCCCTAACCAGATATTTATCTATTAGCACCTCACTACGCTTACGTTGCTCTTGATAGTCGTCGGTAATCGAAAAAAAAAATTAGAAATATAAAAATAAATTAACATATTCATACGTTTAGAATTTTGATAGAAATTTTAAAAATAAACATACAATGAATAAACAATACGTTAAAAAAAATTTAATCTCGGTTTAACACCTTGTATATGAATTTTTTTAAAATGTCTAAAGTAAATGATAAAAAAAAAAAAAAAAAAACCTTCGTACCTGGTAGGTGAACACGGAGAAATATCGTCGAAATAGGAAACGAGGGAGAGAATTGAGAGAATTGAAGTGTGATTTTTCAAAGCCAACCTTGGGGCTTTAAATAGAGGAGTCGAGTACGGTCGGTCTGACTGGACCGGCCGTACTTGACCCGCTAGAGGACAGAACCCGTGACTTTTATTACGGGTTTGTTCCCCTCCGAATACGGTCGGTCCAGTCGGACCGGCCGTACTCGCCCCTAAGTAACAAAACCCGTGACAAAAGTCACTTTACCATTGAGGACGGCTGGCCCAAGGACCAGCCCGTCCTCCAAAGTTAGAGTACGGCCTCTCCACTGGAGAGGCCGTCCTCTTAACAAAAGAGTACGGCCTCTCCAGTGGAGAGGCCGTCCTTCTAACAAAGGAGTACGGCCTGTCCACTGGACGGGCCGTACTCCAACTTTATTTTTGCAAAAAATTGCAAAGGGAGTCCAGTATGGCCGGTCCAGCTGGACTGGCTGTACTCGATCTTTGAGGACGGCCTCCCCACCTCCCCTGCGAGGTTGAAATTGCATATTTTCAATAGTTTAAGGTTTTTTTCAATGAATAGTATTTTTTAAGGGTTTTTTCACTACCAACCCTTAGTTCGGGGTTTTTTTTAAAAAAAATCCTAATAAAAATGCTACTCTTTAGACTAAACATACAGTCTTTCTCTAGTTTTTACTAGAGGTTTTGAATCACAATCATTGATTGTGGCTGCAACCCTTAATTGAAGGAAGTCCTTACTTCATGGAAGTTAGCAAAAATCCCTTAGTCTTTCTCTAGTTTTTACTAGAGGTTTTGAATCACAATCATTGGTTGTGGCTGCAACCCTTAATTGAAGGAAGTCCTTGCTTCATAGAAGTTAGCAAAAATCCCTTGATGCCGGTCGTCTCTGAACAAAGAACCCTTGCTTAAGCGAGTTTTAAAAAATCGTTAGGTATAGATCCCAACATTCCAGTGGAAATCCAATATCTAAGCTTGGGGAGACATGTCTTAATCTATGATGCCACAACAAAAAAGAAAAAAAAATTAATACTAAAAAAATGTAATTAAATATCATCTTTGCAAGTAGTTCTTGACAAGTAGCAACACTAAAACATGAAAGTTGTTATCCCTTAATGTTCATATTTTGAAATCTCAAATTCTTTTGTTTCACATTTAAATTTACCAATAATTTTGTATAAATACAGATGTGTTTTTTCAAGTTTGATGTCTCATTTTTCCAGTATATCACATGCATATGTTTTTCTACAGTGATTACATTTAACTCTAGAATTTTTATCATCACCATCATTAACAATGGTAAAATGATTCCAAACATCAGATTTTTTTGTCTTTTTTCTTCGAACACTAACATTAAAACTAGTTATAGGAGAAATTTCTACATTTTGATTTTCATTCGTATTTTCTATTTCCTTCTTATAAAATAGAACAATTTATCAAATCAATAATCAATCAGCAGCTAAATCCAACAATTTAACAAACATATAATAATCTCAATGAAAATGACACCAAAAACACAGCAAACAAGTAGGACAATTCACTAGAATAACACAACAAACATATTGATAACAAAACAGAAAAATGGCTCAAAAGATCACAATAAAACATGATGACACTAAAACAGAAAATGTTGATTTTCATGCCTTAAAACAACATTTTAAGACACAAAAAACATTTTGTAAAATTAAACAGAACACATAACTACATGAGTTAAACATCCTCGTAAACTAAGCAGAACATGACAATTAACATGCAAATAATATCGGTTCAGAAAAACATGACAACAAACAGAACCAGACAAACAGGCAAAAACAAAGGAAACATCCTAGCTAGCTAAAAAGAATTATCACGAAATTATGTTTGAGGACAACTTTAATATTCAGACAAATTAACACCATGATTTTACATGCAAATTTATCGGGTAAGCTCTCAAAACAGAAACAACAAACATGCAACAATAAGGATACTCTGAATAACCAGAACAAGACACACAGTTAAACACAAATAAAACACAACTGAAACAAACATGCTAAAACACAATTGAAATAACCTAACAAACTAGATATAATAAATTTACAATTAAACAGAATAAGGAGCACCTTGTGTTTTGATACCAAATGACTTTGGACCTGCAAATGCGTGCTAAAACAGAAGGTCAGCACTCTCTCGGTAAAGCCGAAGGAGTGCCCCAAAACAGAAATAAATTTTACACAAAAATAGGTTCAAATTACGTATGTAAAATTAAGCGCAGAATATGGGAAGCGAGAATAACCAAACTTGTGGTTTGATGATGCTCAGATGACGGAAAGACAATAGCAACAACTTCGGTGAGAGACGACGAGGGCGAGATATAACAAGGATACGGGTATGCAACGAACTGCAAGTTTGCAAACAACGAAGATGAGAGAACTCGAAATAGTATACAAACAAGAGTTATGGTTACTTAATTTACTTCCATGGTTCTCGTCAGTTTTACAGGTTTTTGTCATTAAAACCGAGAACCGAATCGGGAATTTTGGTTCTGAAAAAGACAGAAACGAAAATTGTTTAGTTTTTCCTCAAAATTGACTAGAACCAAACCAAATAGGTTGGTTCTGGTCCGGTTCTTCCGTCCGGGCCGGTTCTGCTCACCCCTACTTTTTAGTCTTTCTCGCTCGTTCTTTTTATTGCAAATATTAAATGAAGAAAATGAACATTTGATTAATGGATCGAACCGAGGAATTCAGAGAATGAGACCGAGTCACTGATCCCAACTCGAAAGCAATCGTACTAGAGTTGAAGCTTTGCCAAAATCGAAACCCACTGAAGCTAAAATATAGAAACTTATTTCATAAAAATTGAGTCTTGACGATCCAAAACCATGTTATTGCTCAACAAGGACAAATGAAAAGTTGGATGTATAGGCTCGTACGCATGATGACCTGAAACTGAAAGAAAGAAAACGTCGTAAAAATTAAGTCTTGGCGAGACAAACAGGGACCGTAGGTCTCCAAAGGTATAGAAAATGAAGAGCGAAAAAGACAACACGAACGAAAAGTTGAACATATACGATTATGTCTTCGTTTTAGCTCGAGTTGTTGTGTGTTGACGAGACAATTAGGCCATTACTTCCTCGATACGAGAATACACGACTGGAATTTTGAATAAAAACATATTGTGTGAGGGAATTAATTAAATATTAAAGTTAATCTTGAGATTGAAAATTGAGTTTTATTTGATTAACAATATAATAATGTATAAAATAATTTAGTGGAGGGGAGGCAGCCATGGACGTGGCAATTGTCCGTTCATAACTTCCAGTCTTCCTCTTCCATAGTCCATACTGTTTTGGAGGGCGGTGATTATTGCTTTGATCTCTCTGTATTCGTCTTGCTGCTATAGCAATGGCGTATTCGCTGGCCATTGGCTTACGAGTTTTGTTCTTCGTATTGGGTGCTCTGATGGTCGCTACGCTTGTCTATACTATCTCCATTGATGGGCTTCCTTTTCGCAGGGAGCTTCTTACGCCGTAATCGCTTTCTTTCTCGTTTACATCCTTACGTTCTTGTTCTGCTCTTTCATTTTCTTCGGCAGAATATGTCCAATTTCAGCATTCAACTTGTTTGAGTGTCAATCATTCTAGTCATGGTTGTCAAGGACATCAAATTCTAGACCTTAAAGGTCATATTTTTAATCAATAAATACAGAGTGGTTTTTGCATCTCGAAGAACAGACCTTTGTTACTTCGTTGCTTGCTCTCTATCAGCTGCACCGTTTGAAGGACAAAAACTTTCTTAATAAACACTTCCATGATTAATAATTGTTGTTGAAATAATATCTTACCAAGTCTTATGTGGACTGACCTGATAGACTTGACTATTTTAGTCGAATAATGCTACGATTTATTCTCGTATTATTCTATCTAAAGGCTCCTACTCATTTTAGTCCTAATCATTGTCCATTGTTGCTTTTCTTTCCCACTGTTAAAATTATTGTTCCAGTGTTTAAAAGGTTCATTTTTTATTTCTCATATTAATTGAGACGTTGATGAATAATTCCAGGTGGATGGCAGCGACCTTGGTTGATTTTTACATCAACGTTATAGCTTTGGGGGTATGATGACTATAAATTTTGTTGATGATCCTTTATTAAATGTATAGTGTTAATTGGTTTTCCTCTTTAATAATCTAATTGTTAAGAACTTAATTTTTGTGCAGTGTAGAGTTATGGTTAAATTTAATTAAGTTTAGAAAATTTGTATTCACTTTGTGGTAGGAAGCTTCTTCATGTCTCAACAGAGGGTTGTAATGGATTCATCCTTTTCTCTAGTGCATTTGGAAGTTTGCATCAACAAAAAAGTAAAGCATATTGTAAAATATAAATTCTGAATCTGAGCAAATGATTTTCAAAGATATGCATACTAATATTAGCTCAGGTAAATTACATCATTCTCTGAAAGATTGGTATGGCTATCAGGCCTGGATTATATACAAGGAATCAAGCTGGATTTCCACTACACTTTGGATACTTCTGCTTGTATGCTTTGGAAGGTATGGTTTTGTACTATCTTCTCATTTTCTTTCTGTTGCATATTATCTTGATACCTGGAGATGTTGAAGCTGCATATATTATTTGAATTATCCCTACTATGATGAACCAAGGAGAAAATATAGAATGAGTTTAGGGTAATAATTCTATATTGATCCGAACTTATCCATATGGTCCCATTTTTATAAGTATACAAGTACTGTAATGACTCTCCATGAGTGTCTGGTAACCACATATGTAAGGGTATAATCGGTGATTTAAGAGCAAAATCAGGCTTTAATGACAAAGCTTTTTATTCAGAAACAACTTGTTTTAACAGTTCTTTTTTTTTTTTAAATTTATTTCAGTATTGCTACATGTGCCTATATTTTTTGGCAATTGATGAGGCTGTCATCTACAGAGTCTTTACCAGATCCAATATACAATGTTCTTCTCAAGTATCCAAACAAGTATGTACATGATACCTCTGCAACAATAAGAAATCTCGGTGGTTCGACTATTCTGGTCATTACTAAGTTGATGCTTATTTTAGGCTAAGTGGTTACTCTACACTTTAATGAGCTGTTAAGGTTATATTTTTTGGTTTTTGGTTTTAAGAAGATGAAGTACTACTCGAGTCCACTGTGATTGAAAACTCTGATTATCTTTATTGGCTTTTGTGCTTTATTGAGTTTAACATAAGATCTTAGCTTCAAGTAACAGTGTTTCACATGAGCTGTAAACTACAAAGATGTAAGTGCATTCATAAGATAAATGCATAGTTTTAGGGAGAGAATCCCAAGATGGTATTTTGTTTTTGTCTGCTTGGGGGAGACTTTGTACTTAACACCGGTTCTGGGTACCGTAATTTATATATGAAAAAATTAATGTTAAATTTACTCTCTAATTCTACATTGTAATCTTATTTCATGATGAAATACTCATTAATTGGTATAATATTGTATTTTTTTAATTATTTATAATTTATCTTAATTATTACGTTAATTAATAAGCAGTACTTCAGTGAGGAAGATCAGAGTGTAGAACTGGAGACTAAGTTTATTTGAAAATGACGGGTGTAGAATGTACTGAAAATCTCTCGCATTTAATTTTATTTGTTTTTTTTTTGATACACTATATATAGAAATGATGCAGAGCAAACCAGGACGACGCACTTTCCGATTGTGACTCTGCAAATTGTGTTCAGCCTTTTGGGATTTTTGATGCTAGGAACTTTGATCTACACTCTCTTGACTGATGGTACTCCTTTCCGGAAAGAACTTTTTACACCGTGAGTACAAAGAGTTTTTGCTACTGGCTAGTCATGACATTAGTTGATTGCTTTACATGCCAATATCATTAACTAGAGCCATGTTTTTGTGTTCTGCAAAGTTTAAATTTGTGTTAATCGCATGATTACTCTCATTTCTTCTTCTCTGAATGTTTTAATTAAGGTAAAATTTACAATTTTGCAGATGGATGAGAGCTACCCTAATTGACTTTTATATTATTGTCGTGGCATTATCGGTATGTCTTGTCCTCCTTTAGGTTGCTTCATTGTTTATACTAAGAAATACAAAGGGGCATGGGCATAAAAGGGCTCTATTAAGTAACAAGAACAAAATAACACACCAAAACACAATCGAAAAAGAGAAAAGCCACGGGTCGGACAAAACACCGGCCTACAAAACACCACTCGGAAACGAGGACTACCCTAAAGACTATTTTTTAGACAATATTCAATAATCTTAACTGATTTACTTTTTCGCTATTTATAATAAACTAAGATATGATTAATACTTAAATTACCATCTTAATATAGTCCCAATGGTCTCTGGAAAGTAAATCTAATTATAACAATAATTTAGAAATTATTTTTTACTAACATGATAAATTATGAATTGTAAATTGATTGAAGAAATACTTATTGCTTGTAAGATTTGATCCCTTGTGAATGTACAATTAATTATCTTCACTTTGTGAACAAATTAGGCGTGGGTTGCTTATAAAGAATGGAGTTGGATTAGTGCAATGTGTTGGATAGTTTTGTTGATATGCTTTGGGAGGTAAGTTATCTCTTTCATCTTCATTTTTTGACCTGTATTTAAAATCCACTTTCCTGTCTCATGATATTTCAGCATTACTACCTGTGCCTACATTGTGAAGCAGCTATCCCGTCTTACCTCTCAAGATCCAGTTTACCTTGTTTTACTCAAGACTCCCAACTGGCAAGTTGGTCTCTTTTTTTTTCTTTAGATTTAATATAGGAATTTGACTGAAATTTACTTGATTTGATGCTTAGGGACAGGGTGGAAAGAAGAAATGAAAGAACATGACAGATCTGATGCATGGCAACACACCATGGTATGTCTGGTCTGGAGATATGTCTACTGTCAACTCTGAATGTGTACATTTTAATATATTGTTCATACTAGTTTTGAATAAATTACAACATCACACAGAAGCAAGTTTAATTTTACATTGTGGCTTCACACTCCTATTTAAGCTTTGTTTATACTTCGGATTGATGAAGGGGAAACTATGAAAAATAATAAAACCATATTTAGGAGAATAATGGATATTTTTTATTAAACATGGGCTGGGCTCTTGATGGGCTAGACTGCGGGTCTGGACTGTGCTTGTAATATGGACTCCTGCCTAAAGATTTGTCGTTAATAACTCAAATTATTTAGATATTGAAAGATAAAAATGGTCAAAACTAATAACTAAAACTATGTAAAATAATCAGATAATCTAAATTATGCTGAATTGTGGAAGCTGCATAAGAACATTATTACAATAATTTTGGTTTGACATCGTAAAATCCTTAATCCACCAACTGTAGAGCAAAACCACTCTTTGTTCTTGACTTGCAAAACATTTCATCTTCTTTTCAGGCACTTTCTAACGTTGGTCGAATATCACAATCGAAGATGTTTCAAAACAAAACCAATCTGTAAATACGACAATACCCAGAAGAAGAATTTAGAGACAGTCCAGATCTAGACCCCCGGACGACGAGCTCGAGGTACCATAGGACGACAATCTTCGCCTTTTGCTCAGTAGTGTTGTCCTCGGAGAGTAGTCTGGTGAGAATGGATCTTTATCAAGCACAGAATTCAGAGCCCTGCGTATAGATTCTGCAGTGCATTGCCAAGCCTCAGAATGACCAATATTTTCTTCTTTGAACATGGTGAAAACAAACACATTCTTTACTCGATTTCCAAGGGTCGAAACTTCGGCTTTCACCATTTTCAGCCGAAGGGTATCGAGAGATTGTCTTAATTCAGACAAAATTCCAGGGCTGTAATCGCAACAAAGAGTTGCCTTGAAAGACAATAATGATTCTTCTTCACCTCCATTGACATATTCTTCTACTTTGATTTCATCAGAGTCCATCGGAATAAGAACGCCATTGCAGGCTTCTTCTGCTTTCTTTTTCATTTCTTTCACCTCTCTCACAACTTCAGCAAGAAGAGCTGCTTTGTCCATCTAATCATACCAATTATAGACAAGGGTTAAAATCAAAAACAAAAATTTAAGTCATTTGATCCTATAAATCATGCTATCAAACCATTTTCTTTGTCCAGATTGTTGGCTGCCTTCCTCTTTTCCTGCTGTAAATTTTAATTCAATTCTCACCTGTAGGAAAACATATCTAAGGCATATCCTTGATTAATGAAACAATAGTCTATGACAAAGGGAATGTTAAGATATGTATTTTATAACCTAACCGAAAAAAGCAGCTCCACAAGCAACATATCTATATATGTTCTCTACAACTGTTTGTAGAAAAATAATATTTCTAAGAAGTCTAACAGAGTATTTTCAAAAACTGTTTTCAGCGCGTGCTGTTAAATAATAAGCTAATTTCAAAAATATTTTAAAAGTTATCTCTTGAGCCATCGGTCACCAAGGTCCAAGTTGACATTGTATATGGCCAACCAACGTATTAAAAATATAGTATGCATAAATGACAAATCACTACCTCCTAATCTTTTGATTTTTATATGTTCGAAAACGACAGAAAAGAGAGAAATACAAGTTGACTTTAATAATCTGCAAACTTAAAACAACAACAAACCACTCTGTAGTTTGAATAATGTGCATTAAACTAAGATAAATAGGAGAAATCTGACAAAAGACGAAAGAGACACATACAAACCTTACCCTTAACCAATAAAAAAAATCTATAATATGAGCCTTAACTTCAAAAGAGACTCACTGTCCAACTCTCCTCTGCATCACAATGGCCTTCTACAATAAAATTTCAATTTTTTTTCGTCCCGTCAATAGTATTTGTCGAGAATTTGAGACAACTAATAAACAAACATATGAGCTGTGGGGAAGAAGAAAGGTAGGTCTTTCTATAATGGCTTTTCTTAGAAAACATAGTCCAAAGGGCAAAAATCTCACATGGTAGGACATGATCACAAGAAAAAAAAAAAAAAAGAAACCCTTCTCATGCTCTTTCCATACACAAACCATGCCTAAAAGTTGTAATGACCCATCCAGCTAGTACGATGTTGTTTGTATTGGTGACTAAGCCCTCGTAATTTTGTTATCGAGTTTTACAGAAAAATGTGTCGTACTAGACTAGATATTGATTTTATTTATGAATCACTCAACTCAACAACATTCAAGTATTGCTAAACCGTGCATCCAACTAGTATGGGGTATGCTATCACATTTTACCCTGATTTAGGGTCATTCTGGACTCACAGGACAAGCTGCCACAATAGTAGTAACTTATATGGAGCTTAAGCTTAAAGCAAAAAACTATTTAGATGGAAATGTGGTAGTAAATAAATGTATAGATAATTTCAAATCTACCTAAAGGTTTATTCTACCATCTTCTAAAGCTAGAACATTAGAAGAAGCCAGAAAATGGAGATGAGATTAAGGTTTTATTAAAAAGCAAAGTATATAATGTAAGTGAGATTGAAAGGAAGTAACTGAGTTGAGATTTGTAATCGACCTTTTCGGAGCAAGGAACAAGACCGCGCAACGCGGACAGGTGTGAATTGATTCTTTCCCTCCTCCTCCTCTCCGCCTCGCAGTGGCTTTTCAAGGCCGCAGCAGTCTTCTCCTCCGGCGACCCTTTCTTAACCAGCCTCGCGGGAGCCTGAACAAGCTCCCCCTTGTAATCATCCAAAATCAAAGAATGAGAGATCGTCGATTCACCGGATTTTAAATCTCCAGGACTTTGTAAAAGTTGGTCGAACAGATTTGGAAAAGTAGAAGAAAATGAGGAACGAGGGTTGTAAGAGTATGACGCCATTGTTGCTAAGAATCAAACAGTATAATTAGGAGCAGAATCAGGGAAAACGTTGACCGGGTGGGCGAGTGGTTGGAGCGAACCAGAAGGAGAGCTTGTGGAGGGGAAAGCTTCTGACGTTCTTGCTGAAAATTTTGTCGATTATGGCGTCGCTGCGGATTAATCCACGGTTGGTCATACCTTCCATTACGTAAAAAGGGAAAGATTGGGAGATTAAGAGAAGATATCAATCAGAAAACATCCCCGTCTTCTTTTTCATCGGCTTCGATTCCTGCACTTCCCCTTCAAAAAAATTGCTCGAGATAACTTGAAATAGGTGTTTGCAGAAGAATGGGCAGGTAGCTAGACTCGAAAATCAGCTGCTACTTTGTTTTTCTTCTAACTTCATTCAACAGAATCAGGCGGAAAAGCTAACCACCATTGAAGCGGACTATCAAAGCTCAGAACCGTTGCCAGACTTAGATTGGTCGTTCTGTTCTCTTATCAATTGTTCATAGAAGAGAAGTTGTCGTTCCTTGTATAAATAATGTCTGCTCAGCGATCAAGAGATCATATTACTCTATATTTTTAGGATAAAGAGCATCTCTAGTTTCAAATTAAAGTAAAAATTAAATAGATTCTTAATTTTTATTAGCTAAATAAGTCAAGTGCTAAAAGGCGTGGGCTCGATTTGATTCGATTTCATCTCTAATTGAAACAAAATTTATTGGTTCGATTTCAAATTATTTAAAACTGAAACAAAACTTATTCAGTTTTGGAACCGAACCTGAACCAAATAATTTATGAGTTATCCAATTTTAGAACTGAATCTAAACCAAACTATAAAATAAAAAAAAAAAAAATCTGAAATCATATATTTAATAATTTTTTTCTAACAATAGAACGAAATCGACCTCTAAATTTTTCCGGATATCTCCCTTCATGCAAATACTAATTTTCTTGTGCAAATCGACCTCTAGATTTCTCCGAATATCTCTCTTCATGCAAATACAAATTTTCCTGAGCAAATCGCCCTCTACATAAAATAGAAAACGAAAATCGTATCGGTAGGGACCTACATAAACTTATTTATCTAAAATAAACTTGATTTACTTGCTCTTCAATCTACATTTGAGGATAATCATCGATTAAATATTTAAAATATAATCATTGATTAAATATTTAATAATAAAATGGCACGTCAACCTATAAATTTAAATAATAAAATTAACTGGTATACTAAGATTTATCCTTTATTTATAAGATGTTATTACAAAATTTTAATGCACATTGTAATAAATATAGTCACGAGTTAATTTCTTAGTTAGGGCTAGAGCAATTAAATGATAGAACCACTAATAATTTATGATCCGTTAAATTATGTTTCTGCATAGTGCATGACTATCATACTTGTGATGAACCGAATGTGTAGGTATGATAACGATTGTGTGGCAAATCTCGGGACCTAAGCCGAGTGTAGGCAAATCCCAGACTCGAGTATAGGCAAATCCCGAGTCATAAAAAGGGGGTCGTCACAATCTCACATCGCTTAGGGAAATATATAGAAATGAAATATATGTAAGGAAACCCTCTCAACATAGTAAGACGCGTTTTGGAATACAATTGACAACGGATCTCATAAGAATTTCGAAGTTAAAAGTGTTTCGGTGAGAGCAAGAAAGTCCTCGCCATATAAATTTGTGAGGGGAGAATATTAGACTACAACCCAATCCTTAGAGCGGACAATATCTTATTGAAAAAATAGATCGTTATAATACCAAAAATAAAAGCTAAATAAGTGAATAACATTTATCAAAGCATACCTTAATTAATGACATTATATACATTATTAAAAATGACAAATATTTAAGAAATTTAGATTGATACATAAGTTCTTAATATTTGTGGAGTCTTTAGTTCTTCTAGTACAACATTATTTGCTTTATGTCGGAGCCTGCAAGAATTTGTCTTTAAGGTTAGCTTAAAACGTATTGTATAAGGTGTGAAAGAGAACTCTACTTATAAACCATTTATTTTCTACTTTTTTAACCGATGTGAGATTGTGTACCTCACTATTATGATTGAGTCATCACAAACAATAGAATATTGAAACATTCTTCCATTAATAGGGTGAGTTATCATAATCTCTCCCTTGCAGATCTGACTATCTCATCGGCCATATTTACAGTAGAGATTTAGTTTTGATACCATTTGTAGAATTCCAATTATTCTAGTACAATATGGTCATTTTTGTGTCAGAGGTCAACATATTTGTCTTTGGAGTTAGTCTAAAATACGTCGTACTAGATAATAAATTTTTTTTACTTATAAACTATTTACTTTCTACTTTTCCAAGCGATATGAGATTGTACACTTCTATTAATATGTGATAGGTCCTCATAATCTATAGAAATCTAGGTCGTTCTTGTGTTTACAGGGTGCATTGTCACAATATTTTATAATTTTTGTTAGTTTCTGCCGGGAAATAAAAATACATTTCAAGGACGTATAAAAACTTGAATTTTATTGGGAGGGTGTGAACCCTAGTTTATTCTCAAAATATAATTTATTTTTACATATATATTTACATATAGTACTATTTCTATTTCAAATTCGGGTGACAACATTTGCTAAAGTTTTGACCATCTAACTTTTAGTTAATAATACAACAATCATACAATATTTGTAATTCAATTTCATAAACCTTAAACTCGAACTTTGTATTGTGAACAAATTAAACCCTCCTTAATTTTGCTCCGATTGTAACCAAAACAAATTGATATTATAATATTTATATATTTTTTAATTGTAATTTTAAAAAGTACAAAAAACAAACTAAACCGACCAAAACTTATCCTGTGACAACCCCCGACCCGATCGGGGTCGGCGAGCCTCACTCCGAACATTTAAAACGTGACATATTTTTTTTTAACTAAAAAAAAAATAATCTAAAACATTTAAAATAGAGGACATAAAATGAGAAACATAAACTGGAAATTTTACAGCGGAAGACTTAGTGAAATGAGAAACATAAAATAGAAGACATACTGTGGAGGGCTACAGTGGATGACAGGAGCTGTGGACATTAGAAGTGTAGAAGCTGTAGACAATAGAAGTGCAGAATCTGTGGACAATAGAAGTACAGAAGCTGTGGACAATAGAAGTGCAGAAGCAGTGGACAATAGAATTGCAGAAGCAGTGGATAATAGAAGTGCAGAAGCAGTGGACAATAGAAGTGCAGAAGCAGTGGACAATAGAAGTGCAGAAGAAGCAGTGGACAATAGAAGTGCAGAAGAAGCAGTGGACAATAGAAGTGCAGAAGCAGTGGACAATATAATTGCAGAAGCAGTGGACAATAGAAGTGCAGAAGCAGTGGACAATAGAATTGCAGAAGCAGTGGACGATAGAAGTGCAGAAGCTGTGGACAATAGAAGTGCAGAAGCAGTGGACAATAGAATTGCAGAAGCAGTGGACAATAGAAGTGCAGAAGCAGTGGACAATAGAAGTGCAGAAGCAGTGGACAATAGAAGTGCAGAAGCAGTGGACAATAGAAGTGCAGAAGCAGTGGACAATAGAAGTGCAGAAGCAGTGGACAATAGAAGTGCAGAAGCAGTGGACAATAGAAGTGCAGAAGCAGTGGACAATAGAAGTGCAGAAGCAGTGGACAATAGAAGTGCAGAAGCAGTGGACAATAGAAGTGCAGAAGCAGTGGACAATAGAAGTGCAGAAGCAGTGGACAATAGAAGTGCAGAAGCAGTGGACAATAGAAGTGCAGAAGCAGTGGACAATAGAAGTGCAGAAGCAGTGGACAATAGAAGTGCAGAAGCAGTGGACAATAGAAGTGCAGAAGCAGTGGACAATAGAAGTGCAGAAGCAGTGGACAATAGAAGTGCAGAAGCAGTGGACAATAGAAGTGCAGAAGCAGTGGACAATAGAAGTGCAGAAGCAGTGGACAATAGAAGTGCAGAAGCAGTGGACAATAGAAGTGCAGAAGCAGTGGACAATAGAAGTGCAGAAGCAGTGGACAATAGAAGTGCAGAAGCAGTGGACAATAGAAGTGCAGAAGCAGTGGACAATAGAAGTGCAGAAGCAGTGGACAATAGAAGTGCAGAAGCAGTGGACAATAGAAGTGCAGAAGCAGTGGACAATAGAAGTGCAGAAGCAGTGGACAATAGAAGTGCAGAAGCAGTGGACAATAGAAGTGCAGAAGCAGTGGACAATAGAAGTGCAGAAGCAGTGGACAATAGAAGTGCA
This sequence comes from Begonia masoniana, assembly GCA_022432975.1. Classification (NCBI taxonomy): domain Eukaryota; kingdom Viridiplantae; phylum Streptophyta; class Magnoliopsida; order Cucurbitales; family Begoniaceae; genus Begonia; species Begonia masoniana. The sequence continues at coordinate 24,605,453 of CM039502.1, forward strand.
GAAGCAGTGGACAATAGAAGTGCAGAAGCAGTGGACAATAGAAGTGCAGAAGCAGTGGACAATAGAAGTGCAGAAGCAGTGGACAATAGAAGTGCAGAAGCAGTGGACAATAGAAGTGCAGAAGCAGTGGACAATAGAAGTGCAGAAGCAGTGGACAATAGAAGTGCAGAAGCAGTGGACAATAGAAGTGCAGAAGCAGTGGACAATAGAAGTGCAGAAGCAGTGGACAATAGAAGTGCAGAAGCAGTGGACAATAGAAGTGCAGAAGCAGTGGACAATAGAAGTGCAGAAGCAGTGGACAATAGAAGTGCAGAAGCAGTGGACAATAGAAGTGCAGAAGCAGTGGACAATAGAAGTGCAGAAGCAGTGGACAATAGAAGTGCAGAAGCAGTGGACAATAGAAGTGCAGAAGCAGTGGACAATAGAAGTGCAGAAGCAGTGGACAATAGAAGTGCAGAAGCAGTGGACAATAGAAGTGCAGAAGCAGTGGACAATAGAAGTGCAGAAGCAGTGGACAATAGAAGTGCAGAAGCAGTGGACAATAGAAGTGCAGAAGCAGTGGACAATAGAAGTGCAGAAGCAGTGGACAATAGAAGTGCAGAAGCAGTGGACAATAGAAGTGCAGAAGCAGTGGACAATAGAAGTGCAGAAGCAGTGGACAATAGAAGTGCAGAAGCAGTGGACAATAGAAGTGCAGAAGCAGTGGACAATAGAAGTGCAGAAGCAGTGGACAATAGAAGTGCAGAAGCAGTGGACAATAGAAGTGCAGAAGCAGTGGACAATAGAAGTGCAGAAGCAGTGGACAATAGAAGTGCAGAAGCAGTGGACAATAGAAGTGCAGAAGCAGTGGACAATAGAAGTGCAGAAGCAGTGGACAATAGAAGTGCAGAAGCAGTGGACAATAGAAGTGCAGAAGCAGTGGACAATAGAAGTGCAGAAGCAGTGGACAATAGAAGTGCAGAAGCAGTGGACAATAGAAGTGCAGAAGCAGTGGACAATAGAAGTGCAGAAGCAGTGGACAATAGAAGTGCAGAAGCAGTGGACAATAGAAGTGCAGAAGCAGTGGACAATAGAAGTGCAGAAGCAGTGGACAATAGAAGTGCAGAAGCAGTGGACAATAGAAGTGCAGAAGCAGTGGACAATAGAAGTGCAGAAGCAGTGGACAATAGAAGTGCAGAAGCAGTGGACAATAGAAGTGCAGAAGCAGTGGACAATAGAAGTGCAGAAGCAGTGGACAATAGAAGTGCAGAAGCAGTGGACAATAGAAGTGCAGAAGCAGTGGACAATAGAAGTGCAGAAGCAGTGGACAATAGAAGTGCAGAAGCAGTGGACAATAGAAGTGCAGAAGCAGTGGACAATAGAAGTGCAGAAGCAGTGGACAATAGAAGTGCAGAAGCAGTGGACAATAGAAGTGCAGAAGCAGTGGACAATAGAAGTGCAGAAGCAGTGGACAATAGAAGTGCACTACAGAACATTAACAGAACATAACGAACAGAGGGCCAGTCCCCATCCCACACTTAATCGATACATTACATTCAGATTTTTATCTTTCTTAACCTCAAAACATGTACAGAAAACATTTTGCATGAGCTTTCAGGAAAATTGTGTATGCATGGCCGTTTACTTTGCTTAAAATTAAAACAGCAGACAATAGAGATTACACAACAGAATGTGAAGCAAAACACAGACAACTCAGAACGTAAACTATAACATATCTACCCAAAACAACTCGACAGAAGTAAAACCTAGTATCTCCGTGATGTAGGGTCTTAAGGGCAAATCTACACACATGAACTTACCTGTTATCTGTGAAGTTGTAAGTCTTGATCGTGTTGCCTTGGTGATGCACGAACCTAAAACATGCACGCAAGAAAAATAGACAGAGCTGCAAATGCTAACAAATAACTTAGTAGGACATGCTCAAAACTCCATTCAAACCTTTAGAAAACTAACCTACGTGCTTTCATCCAAAAATAGTGAGCTTTCTCTAAAATATCTTAACCCTAAACTTTGACAAAAACTCACATTTTAACTTGTCCAAATTCATTAACTTTAGTAGATGATTACCTTCACTGGAGGAAACAGAAGAAAACAGGAGAAACAAAGTTTTGGAAATGGTCACAGTCGCCTAGAAGAGAGAAAATAGAGAAGAGATTAAAGGAAACAGAGAAGTGAAGTGTGAAAGTGGAAAGCTTAACGTGGAAGAGAAGAGAAAAGTGAGATTTGGCTTATTCCACAAGATTTGGACAAGTGGTATGCCCTCATTGGCTCACTCCCACCAACCTTAATCTACTTCCTAAATTGTCCATCTTTGGTTTCCAACTAAATTGTCATTTAGTTCTTTGTTTCGGTTACTTCTTAGTTTGGTCTCCCCTACTAAATATCCCACAATTCTAATAAAATATTCACTATATTAATAGTGAAATAATCCCGACCAATAATTCAAGGGATAATTCCATGGCCAAACTGCCTGTAACACCCGACATTTCGACCAGGTGATTTTCTGACCATTTTCATTGTCACCCTCTTATTTAACCTTTATGATTTAAATTTAATGTTAAGACAAATTTATTACAAGTAGAGTAAAACTAGGTTGGGTGGCAGTTTTGTAATTAAGATTGATGGGTTGAGTATAAATAAAAAGTGGAAACCTTAAACCTCATTTTATTACCACTGTAGCCGACATTCCCTCTCGGCGATTCCTTCCCTCCCAAACTTTTGCTCTCAGCTACCAGAATCTTCCCTTGCTGACGGCTGGTTTCAGCCTGCTTTTCTCTGCAAATCCGCACCCGAGGTATGAAATGGACAATGTAGTCATTTATTAGTGATTAAAGTTCTGCTTTCAGCTCGGCATTTGAGTTCGGAATTTTCTTAGCAGTGGCCGAGTAGTTTAAGACCCTTTTAAGTCTGAGAGTAGAAATGTCATCCCAAATCGATTCTGAACATTTCAAAGTAACCAACTCGGATTTAATCAATGGTAAAACCTGTCCACCTAGTTCAGATTTCAGACTGCAGTGTGTCAAACAGAGGATTCGGAGTAACCTTAGCTATTAGAGTCCTAGGACGATTTATGAATAGAACTATTAGGACCTTTGTTTTAACTACTGTAATGTACATGTTTTAGGTGAAGAAGTTTAAAGGGAAGAAGCTCGGATTGCTAAGGAAACCAGGTAAGTGAATGTATTAAGATTTCCGGCCACTAGGGCCCTACACCGCAAGGGTATTAGGAAATCATTGAGATGTTAGTCTGTTGATTATGATTAGTTATTTCCATGATATGAAGAATTTGTGTACGAAGATGTTAAGCTACGGGATGTTTTGTTTGTCTTTATGGTATGACTTTTCTCTGTGAACTTCATGTCTATGCATTATGTCCACGTCATGATTAAGTTGAGAACATGAAAAGCAAACGTAACCATGATTAAGTGCAGAACGGGGGAAAAGACTATGACATGTACGACTCGCGAAATCTCCCACTGGGGGAGGCCGAGTTAATGGTATGTACGCTCGCGGATTCTCCCACTGGTGGAGGCCGAGTTGATGATATGTACGACTCGCGAATCCTCCTACCGGTGGAGGCCGAGTTAATGATTATTATGGCTCGCGGATTCTGCCACTGGTGGAGGCCGAGTTGATGACATGTATGGCTCGCGAATTCTCCCACTGGTGGAGGCCGAGCAAGTCGTTACTATGATTGCCGCGATAGGCAAATGACTATGTACCCCTGCCTTCCTCCCTCGTTTCCTGCCTTAATACATGCCATGTAAATAATGAAAATGAACATGAATGAAGAAAGGTTTATGAACTTGTGTTCTTTAATTTGTGCACTCATGTATATCTGTCAGCATGCATTCCTTACTAAGCATTAGGCTTATAGTTGAACCTTATGGTGTAGGTGAAGAAGGTTCAGGTGAGGATACTATGTTCAAGAGGGATGCTTAAGGCTGGTTGCTTGGAATGCTCAAAATGACAGTGCAGGGCTGGAAAGGCGATTATGACCCCTGGTTAATGCTCTTTGTTTCAGTATAATAAGGATATGGTAGTTTAAGTAGGATGAGATATTTTATAACGTTGAGCCTTGAGACTGTCTAGTTGCTCACTGAGTCCAGGGAATGATTATATAGATTTATAAATGATCTGTAGCTTAAGTCTTCCGCTATATGCATTCTGAATGAGTGTGGTTCTTTCTTGTTGGAAAGGGTGCTCATTTGATGATTTAGTGTTTATCTACCGTAAGATGGAAGCTGGAGGAGGTAGTCTTCCGGCTGACTTCATCGGCAGATTGCCGAAAGATAGTAGTTTTGATGGTTTAGAGTCTTCCGGTGACAGTCATCGTGGCAGATGGCTGACGTCATCGGCAGATGCCGAAAGATAGTAGTTTGATGGTTTAGTCTTCCGGCTGACGTCATCGGCAGATGCCGAAAGATAGTAGTTTGATGGTTTAGTCTTCCGGCTGACGTCATCGGCAGATGCCGAAAGATAGTAGTTTGATGGTTTAGTCTTCCGGCTGACGTCATCGGCAGATGCCGAAAGATAGTAGTTTGATGGTTTAGTCTTCCGGCTGACGTCATCGGCAGATGCCGAAAGATAGTAGTTTGATGGTTTAGTCTTCCGGCTGACGTCATCGGCAGATGCCGAAAGATAGTAGTTTGATGGTTTAGTCTTCCGGCTGACGTCATCGGCAGATGCCGAAAGATAGTAGTTTGATGGTTTAGTCTTCCGGCTGACGTCATCGGCAGATGCCGAAAGATAGTAGTTTGATGGTTTAGTCTTCCGGCTGACGTCATCGGCAGATGCCGAAAGATAGTAGTTTGATGGTTTAGTCTTCCGGCTGACGTCATCGGCAGATGCCGAAAGATAGTAGTTTGATGGTTTAGTCTTCCGGCTGACGTCATCGGCAGATGCCGAAAGATAGTAGTTTGATGGTTTAGTCTTCCGGCTGACGTCATCGGCAGATGCCGAAAGATAGTAGTTTGATGGTTTAGTCTTCCGGCTGACGTCATCGGCAGATGCCGAAAGATAGTAGTTTGATGGTTTAGTCTTCCGGCTGACGTCATCGGCAGATGCCGAAAGATAGTAGTTTGATGGTTTAGTCTTCCGGCTGACGTCATCGGCAGATGCCGAAAGATAGTAGTTTGATGGTTTAGTCTTCCGGCTGACGTCATCGGCAGATGCCGAAAGATAGTAGTTTGATGGTTTAGTCTTCCGGCTGACGTCATCGGCAGATGCCGAAAGATAGTAGTTTGATGGTTTAGTCTTCCGGCTGACGTCATCGGCAGATGCCGAAAGATAGTAGTTTGATGGTTTAGTCTTCCGGCTGACGTCATCGGCAGATGCCGAAAGATAGTAGTTTGATGGTTTAGTCTTCCGGCTGACGTCATCGGCAGATGCCGAAAGATAGTAGTTTGATGGTTTAGTCTTCCGGCTGACGTCATCGGCAGATGCCGAAAGATAGTAGTTTGATGGTTTAGTCTTCCGGCTGACGTCATCGGCAGATGCCGAAAGATAGTAGTTTGATGGTTTAGTCTTCCGGCTGACGTCATCGGCAGATGCCGAAAGATAGTAGTTTGATGGTTTAGTCTTCCGGCTGACGTCATCGGCAGATGCCGAAAGATAGTAGTTTGATGGTTTAGTCTTCCGGCTGACGTCATCGGCAGATGCCGAAAGATAGTAGTTTGATGGTTTAGTCTTCCGGCTGACGTCATCGGCAGATGCCGAAAGATAGTAGTTTGATGGTTTAGTCTTCCGGCTGACGTCATCGGCAGATGCCGAAAGATAGTAGTTTGATGGTTTAGTCTTCCGGCTGACGTCATCGGCAGATGCCGAAAGATAGTAGTTTGATGACCGGTAGATGCAGAATGTGTTTTGCGTTAGCGACGGTAGATGTAGAATGTGTTTTTGTCGTATAGTGACCGGGGATGTTGGTGACGTCACCGGAAGTTGTTAAATGTTATCTTGTCGTCTAGTGACCGGTGGATGTACCGGATGATGTTTTAATGAGCACGCGAGGCCCACGTGCCCACCGGAAGATGTCTCCTTTTAGGCGGTTGTTAAGCGAGTCATGCGCAATGCACGTGCTGACCGGACGATGAAATTTCTGTGGATTGTCAACACATGCAACCCATGCAACCCGAGTAGAATCATGTTAAGAGAGTTGAGGGGATTCCTTCCTTGCCCGAATTTGCAAGAAATCGATGACCGAGCCTAGTCGCCGGACCTCTGCGAGAGTTTGAGCCGCGAGGTGTAGGGAAATCGAGCACGAGAGGATGCGTCTCCCTTGATGGTTCTACGTCTCTGTTTTCCAGTTAAAAAAAAAAAAAAAAAAAAAAAAAAAAAAAAAAAAAAAAAAAAAAAAAAAAAAAAAAAAAAAAAAAAAAAAAAAAAAAAAAAAAAAAAAAAAAAAAAAAAAAAAAAAAAAAAAAAAAAAAAAAAAAAAAAAAAAAAAAAAAAAAAAAAAAAAAAAAAAAAAAAAAAAAAAAAAAAAAAAAAAAAAAAAAAAAAAAAAAAAAAAAAAAAAAAAAAAAAAAAAAAAAAAAAAAAAAAAAAAAAAAAAAAAAAAAAAAAAAAAAAAAAAAAAAAAAAAAAAAAAAAAAAAAAAAAAAAAAAAAAAAAAAAAAAAAAAAAAAAAAAAAAAAAAAAAAAAAAAAAAAAAAAAAAAAAAAAAAAAAAAAAAAAAAAAAAAAAAAAAAAAAAAAAAAAAAAAAAAAAAAAAAAAAAAAAAAAAAAAAAAAAAAAAAAAAAAAAAAAAAAAAAAAAAAAAAAAAAAAAAAAAAAAAAAAAAAAAAAAAAAAAAAAAAAAAAAAAAAAAAAAAAAAAAAAAAAAAAAAAAAAAAAAAAAAAAAAAAAAAAAAAAAAAAAAAAAAAAAAAAAAAAAAAAAAAAAAAAAAAAAAAAAAAAAAAAAAAAAAAAAAAAAAAAAAAAAAAAAAAAAAAAAAAAAAAAAAAAAAAAAAAAAAAAAAAAAAAAAAAAAAAAAAAAAAAAAAAAAAAAAAAAAAAAAAAAAAAAAAAAAAAAAAAAAAAAAAAAAAAAAAAAAAAAAAAAAAAAAAAAAAAAAAAAAAAAAAAAAAAAAAAAAAAAAAAAAAAAAAAAAAAAAAAAAAAAAAAAAAAAAAAAAAAAAAAAAAAAAAAAAAAAAAAAAAAAAAAAAAAAAAAAAAAAAAAAAAAAAAAAAAAAAAAAAAAAAAAAAAAAAAAAAAAAAAAAAAAAAAAAAAAAAAAAAAAAAAAAAAAAAAAAAAAAAAAAAAAAAAAAAAAAAAAAAAAAAAAAAAAAAAAAAAAAAAAAAAAAAAAAAAAAAAAAAAAAAAAAAAAAAAAAGTCATGCGCCAATCTCACCAGATAGAACGACTGATGACAGCTAGAGAAGAACAAGGCACCCTCCAGTACTAACGCAACTCATGATCATGGGGGGGTGAACGCTTCCACCGGCTTCGACCCCCGTGTGTTCAATGGGTATGTTTCAGATCTATTCATGCTGAGGAGTGGATTCGAAAGATAGAAGACATGTTTAAGTATGCAAAGGTTGATGAAGGGGATTAAAGGTCACCTATGCTGTCTTTCATTTGGAGTTAAGTGCAAGGCATGTGGTGGGACTCGATCCAGAACACCGCTAATGCCGAAGCTATGGACCTGGGGATGTTCAAGACTGCCTTCTTTGACAAGTACTTTAATAGGACTGTACGGGTCAAACAAGACGAAGGAGTTCATGAATCTTCGACAAACTGGCTCTGGAAATGCGAATTTGATGCCTTATCACGGTTGCTCCCCGTATGATTGAGGATGAGGAAGACAAGATTTATCAGTTTGTTCAAGGACTGAAGCCAAGTCTGTACATGAAAGTGAAGACTGCTGGGATACATAATGTACCTTATGGTGAAGTGACGGCTAAGGCCTTGGAGCTGGAAGAGGCAGAAATGACGGCATATGCACAGCGTGAACAGCCAAAGAAACTCATGAAGGACATTCAGCCGCCACCACGTCAGAATAAAGGATGGCAGCCGCGACAGAACGGGGGACCACAGCAACAACAGCAGGGAATAAAGAGGCCCCTCAACCTGAATGGTGACCAGGGAAAGGGAAAGAGACCTCTGGCACCTCTATGCCCTACATGTCAGAAGAACCACCCTGGTGAGTGCAAGTTGCTTTCTGGCAGCTGTTTCAGGTGTGATAAGACCGGACACTTAGTCAGAGACTGCCCCATGCCAGCCAGACCCGAATCGTGCAAGAGTGTACCCAGAGTGTATGCGTTGATGGAAGATGAGGGAGCTGTTCAGCATACAGTCATATCAGGTACTATCATGATCTGTGGTTTTGCTGCTTATACACTCATAGATACAGGGGCCACACACTCGTTTATATCAACCTTGTTTGTATACAATCATAACATAGGATCTTTACCAGCTGAAAGGTCATATAGTGTTATGTTACCATCAGGGAAGTCCCTACATTCAGAACAGATTGTTATTGGTGATGTTGTGTCTCTAGGGGATAGGAACCTCTATGCGGAACTAATTGTTATTGACATAAAAGAGTATGAAGTGATATTAGGGATGGATTGGTTATTTAGGCATCATGCCACAATAAGTTGTAGATCCGGAATAGTTGATTTTAGAGCCCCAAATGGTAATCATTATTCCTTCCAAGCTATTCCTAAAATAAGTAAGATACCAATTATATCCTCACTAGAAATTTACCGAATGCTGAGAAGTGGTTGTGAGAGCTACCTGGCTAGTGTAATAGATGATCGGGTGAAGAATAAAATTGAGCTACAAGATATTCCTATAGTCCGAGAGTTTCCCGAAGCATTCTTGGATGACTTACCGGGTATACCACCTGATAGGGAAATAGAATTTGTAATTGATACATACCCTGAGGCATCACCTGTATCTAAGAATCCTTACCGTATGGCACCTGTTGAGTTGAAAGAATTGAAGGTCCAACTGCAGGAATTGGTAGACAAGGGATTTATTCGCCCCAGCAGTTCTCCTTGGGGTGCACCAGTCTTATTTGTAAGGAAGAAAGATGGTTCCCTTAGAATGTGCATAGACTACAGGGAACTAAATAAGTTGACAATCAAGAATAGGTACCCCTTACCTAGGATTGATGATTTGTTTGACCAATTGCAAGGAGCTAAGGTATTTTCAAAGATAGATTTACGTTCGGGTTACTACCAACTGAAGGTTAAGGAAGAAGATATACCAAAGACAGCCTTCAGAACCCGCTATGGACATTATGAATTCTTGGTCATGTCGTTTGGATTGACAAATGCCCCTGCAGCCTTTATGGACTTAATGAATCGAGTTTTTCGGGGGTACTTGGACAAATTTGTAATTGTGTTTATAGACGATATCCTGATATACTCACGGACTGAAGCTGACCATGCAGAACATTTAAGAGTAGTTTTGACAACATTGAAGGAGCACCAGCTTTATGCCAAATTGTCTAAGTGTGAATTTTGGTTGGACAAAGTTAATTTCCTTGGCCATGTAGTTTCTGCTAATGGAATATCAGTGGACCCGACCAAAATTCAGGCAGTAAAGGATTGGCCACAACCAAAGAATGCCAGTGAAGTCCGCAGCTTCCTTGGATTGGCAGGCTATTACAGAAAATTCATCAAGGGATTTTCTATGATAGCTAAACCCCTGACGAGTTTGACGAAGAAGGACATTAAGTATTCTTGGACCGAAGCCTGTGAAGATAGCTTTCAAGTATTGAAGCTGAAGTTAACAATAGCCCCTGTATTGACCCTCCCAACCGAAGGAGGAAAATTTAGTGTTTACTGCGATGCGTCTAAAGTTGGGTTAGGTTGTGTTCTGATGCAAGAGGGTAAGGTTATAGCGTATGCTTCTAGGCAGCTAAAGAATTACGAGCAAAATTACCCCACTCATGATCTAGAATTAGCTGCTGTTGTTTTTGCTTTGAAGATTTGGAGACACTATTTATATGGACAGCAATGTGAGTGTTTTTCTGACCATAAAAGCCTAAAGTACCTCTTCACACAGAAGGAGTTGAACATGAGACAGAGACGTTGGTTGGAATTTGTCAAGGACTACGATTTTGAGATCAAGTATCACCCGGGGAAGGCTAACTCTGTAGCTGATGCACTTAGTAGGATGTCAACAACAATGCAGCCCGTGGTTTCAACCATGTCTATACCTTTGAGAACAGAAGTTCAGATGTTTGACTTGGAGATAGTTCCAAAGTTATCAATCCTGCTCCCTGAGTTAACTATTCAACCAACAATTTTGGAAAAGATCAAGGATGCGCAACAGAGGGATTCAGAGGAAAATATCAGCATGATGAATAAGTTGAAAGACACCACCTCCGAGTTCAGTCTCTCCAAGGATGGAATCCTGAGGTTTAGGAATCGGTGGTGCATTCCTAATGATGTGGAATTGCGTAAGTTGATCTTAGCTGAGGCGCACTCCTCTTCCTTTTCTGTACATCCTGGATGCACCAAGATGTACCGAGACCTGAAGTTACTGTACTGGTGGCCTAACCTAAAAAGGGATGTTGCTAAGTATGTAGAGTCCTGTTTAGTATGCCAACAAGTCAAAGCCGAGCACCAACGTCCAGGAGGTACTCTTCAGCCTTTGCCTATTCCCGATGGAAGTGGGAACACATAGCTATGGATTTCGTAGTAGGACTACCTAAGACGACAAAAGGGCATGATTGTATTGGGTTGTGGTTGATAGGATGACAAAATCAGCCCATTTCTTACCTGTAAGGACCACCTATACGATGGACCAATTCGCTGATCTACTATGTTCAGGAAATTATTAGGTTACATGGAATCCCTGTATCCATTGTCTCAGACCGTGACCCCAGGTTTACCTCTCGATTCTGGAAAGTTTGCAAGGCACATTAGGTACAAAGTTATCTTTCAGCACGGCTTTTCACCCACAGACCGATGGCCAATCAGAAAGGACTATTCAAATACTCGAAGATATGTTGAGAGCATGTGTACTGACTTTCAGACAACTTGGAGTAGACATTTACCGCTAGTTGAGTTCTCCTACAATAACAGTTATCAGTCCATAATTGGTATGGCACCATATGAAGCACTGTACGGTAGGAAATGTAGGTCACCTCTTTACTGGGACGAGGTTGGTGAAACAAAACTTCTTGGACCCGATATTCTGCAGCAAATGTCAGATAAGATTGCCACTATTCGGAAAAGAATGATGACTGCACAAAGCCGGCAGAAGTGTTATGTAGATCAAACGAGGAGGGAACTCGAGTTTGCAGTAGGAGATGAAGTATTCTTAAAGGTGTCACCATTTAAGGGAGTTTTAAGATTTGGCAAGAAAGGAAAACGTAATCCGAGATTTATTGGACCCTTCCCTTTCTTGGCAAAAGTCGGGAGTACAGCGTACAGACTACAACTGCCTCCATCATTGGATAAAGTTCATAATGTCTTCCATGTGTCAATGTTAAGGAAGTGCATGCGTGATCCAATGCAAGTCATCCAGCCATCAGATATTGGTTTAGAGCCGACACTGGAGTATGAGGAGAAACCAATACAGATTTTGGAATATACAATCAAGACTCTGAGAAACAAGGAGATTCCATTGGTGAAAGTTTTATGGACGAATCACGGCATTGAAGAAGCCACATGGGAAAGACAGCAGGAGATGTTGGACAATTATCCAGAGTTATTTGCTTGAGCAATTTTTGAGGACGAAAATTTTGTTTAAGGAGGGGTGGATGTAACACCCGACATTTCGACCAGGTGATTTTCTGACCATTTTCATTGTCACCCTCTTATTTAACCTTTATGATTTAAATTTAATGTTAAGATAAATTTATTACAAGTAGAGTAAAACTAGGTTGGGTGGCAGTTTTGTAATTAAGATTGATGGGTTGAGTATAAATAAAAAGTGGAAACCTTAAACCTCATTTTATTACCACTGTAGCCGACATTCCCTCTCGGCGATTCCTTCCCTCCCAAACTTTTGCTCTCGGCTACCAGAATCTTCCCTTGCTGACGGCTGGTTTCAGCCTGCTTTTCTCTGCAAATCCGCACCCGAGGTATGAAATGGACACTGTAGTCATTTATTAGTGATTAAAGTTTTGCTTTCAGCTCGGCATTTGAGTTCGGAATTTTCTTAGCAGTGGCCGAGTAGTTTAAGACCCTTTTAAGTCTGAGAGTAGAAATGTCATCCCAAATCGATTCTGAACATTTCAAAGTAACCAACTCGGATTTAATCAATGGTAAAACCTGTCCACCTAGTTTCAGATTTCAGACTGCAGTGTGTCAAACAGAGGATTCGGAGTAACCTTAGCTATTAGAGTCCTAGGACGATTTATGAATAGAACTATTAGGACCTTTGTTTTAACTACTGTAATGTACATGTTTTAGGTGAAGAAGTTTAAAGGGAAGAAGCTCGGATTGCTAAGGAAACCAGGTAAGTGAATGTATTAAGATTTCCGGCCACTAGGGCCCTACACCGCAAGGGTATTAGGAAATCATTGAGATGTTAGTCTGTTGATTATGATTAGTTATTTCCATGATATGAAGAATTTGTGTACGAAGATGTTAAGCTACGGGATGTTTTGTTTGTCTTTATGGTATGACTTTTCTCTGTGAACTTCATGTCTATGCATTATGTCCACGTCATGATTAAGTTGAGAACATGAAAAGCAAACGTAACCATGATTAAGTGCAGAACGGGGGAAAAGACTATGACATGTATGGCTCGCGAATTCTCCCACTGGTGGAGGCCGAGTTAATGACATGTATGGCTCGCGAATTCTCCCACTGGTGGAGGCCGAGTTGATGACATGTATGGCTCGCGAATTCTCCCACTGGTGGAGGCCGAGTTGATGACATGTATGGCTCGCGAATTCTCCCACTGGTGGAGGCCGAGTTGATGACATGTATGGCTCGCGAATTCTCCCACTGGTGGAGGCCGAGTTGATGACATGTATGGCTCGCGAATTCTCCCACTGGTGGAGGCCGAGTTGATGACATGTATGGCTCGCGAATTCTCCCACTGGTGGAGGCCGAGTTGATGACATGTATGGCTCGCGAATTCTCCCACTGGTGGAGGCCGAGTTGATGACATGTATGGCTCGCGAATTCTCCCACTGGTGGAGGCCGAGTTGATGACATGTATGGCTCGCGAATTCTCCCACTGGTGGAGGCCGAGTTGATGACATGTATGGCTCGCGAATTCTCCCACTGGTGGAGGCCGAGTTGATGACATGTATGGCTCGCGAATTCTCCCACTGGTGGAGGCCGAGTTGATGACATGTATGGCTCGCGAATTCTCCCACTGGTGGAGGCCGAGTTGATGACATGTATGGCTCGCGAATTCTCCCACTGGTGGAGGCCGAGTTGATGACATGTATGGCTCGCGAATTCTCCCACTGGTGGAGGCCGAGTTGATGACATGTATGGCTCGCGAATTCTCCCACTGGTGGAGGCCGAGTTGATGACATGTATGGCTCGCGAATTCTCCCACTGGTGGAGGCCGAGTTGATGACATGTATGGCTCGCGAATTCTCCCACTGGTGGAGGCCGAGTTGATGACATGTATGGCTCGCGAATTCTCCCACTGGTGGAGGCCGAGTTGATGACATGTATGGCTCGCGAATTCTCCCACTGGTGGAGGCCGAGTTGATGACATGTATGGCTCGCGAATTCTCCCACTGGTGGAGGCCGAGTTGATGACATGTATGGCTCGCGAATTCTCCCACTGGTGGAGGCCGAGTTGATGACATGTATGGCTCGCGAATTCTCCCACTGGTGGAGGCCGAGTTGATGACATGTATGGCTCGCGAATTCTCCCACTGGTGGAGGCCGAGTTGATGACATGTATGGCTCGCGAATTCTCCCACTGGTGGAGGCCGAGTTGATGACATGTATGGCTCGCGAATTCTCCCACTGGTGGAGGCCGAGTTGATGACATGTATGGCTCGCGAATTCTCCCACTGGTGGAGGCCGAGTTGATGACATGTATGGCTCGCGAATTCTCCCACTGGTGGAGGCCGAGTTGATGACATGTATGGCTCGCGAATTCTCCCACTGGTGGAGGCCGAGTTGATGACATGTATGGCTCGCGAATTCTCCCACTGGTGGAGGCCGAGTTGATGACATGTATGGCTCGCGAATTCTCCCACTGGTGGAGGCCGAGTTGATGACATGTATGGCTCGCGAATTCTCCCACTGGTGGAGGCCGAGTTGATGACATGTATGGCTCGCGAATTCTCCCACTGGTGGAGGCCGAGTTGATGACATGTATGGCTCGCGAATTCTCCCACTGGTGGAGGCCGAGTTGATGACATGTATGGCTCGCGAATTCTCCCACTGGTGGAGGCCGAGTTGATGACATGTATGGCTCGCGAATTCTCCCACTGGTGGAGGCCGAGTTGATGACATGTATGGCTCGCGAATTCTCCCACTGGTGGAGGCCGAGTTGATGACATGTATGGCTCGCGAATTCTCCCACTGGTGGAGGCCGAGTTGATGACATGTATGGCTCGCGAATTCTCCCACTGGTGGAGGCCGAGTTGATGACATGTATGGCTCGCGAATTCTCCCACTGGTGGAGGCCGAGTTGATGACATGTATGGCTCGCGAATTCTCCCACTGGTGGAGGCCGAGTTGATGACATGTATGGCTCGCGAATTCTCCCACTGGTGGAGGCCGAGTTGATGACATGTATGGCTCGCGAATTCTCCCACTGGTGGAGGCCGAGTTGATGACATGTATGGCTCGCGAATTCTCCCACTGGTGGAGGCCGAGTTGATGACATGTATGGCTCGCGAATTCTCCCACTGGTGGAGGCCGAGTTGATGACATGTATGGCTCGCGAATTCTCCCACTGGTGGAGGCCGAGTTAGTAGTTTGATGGTTTAGTCTTCCGGCTGACGTCATCGGCAGATGCCGAAAGATAGTAGTTTGATGGTTTAGTCTTCCGGCTGACGTCATCGGCAGATGCCGAAAGATAGTAGTTTGATGGTTTAGTCTTCCGGCTGACGTCATCGGCAGATGCCGAAAGATAGTAGTTTGATGGTTTAGTCTTCCGGCTGACGTCATCGGCAGATGCCGAAAGATAGTAGTTTGATGGTTTAGTCTTCCGGCTGACGTCATCGGCAGATGCCGAAAGATAGTAGTTTGATGGTTTAGTCTTCCGGCTGACGTCATCGGCAGATGCCGAAAGATAGTAGTTTGATGGTTTAGTCTTCCGGCTGACGTCATCGGCAGATGCCGAAAGATAGTAGTTTGATGGTTTAGTCTTCCGGCTGACGTCATCGGCAGATGCCGAAAGATAGTAGTTTGATGGTTTAGTCTTCCGGCTGACGTCATCGGCAGATGCCGAAAGATAGTAGTTTGATGGTTTAGTCTTCCGGCTGACGTCATCGGCAGATGCCGAAAGATAGTAGTTTGATGGTTTAGTCTTCCGGCTGACGTCATCGGCAGATGCCGAAAGATAGTAGTTTGATGGTTTAGTCTTCCGGCTGACGTCATCGGCAGATGCCGAAAGATAGTAGTTTGATGGTTTAGTCTTCCGGCTGACGTCATCGGCAGATGCCGAAAGATAGTAGTTTGATGGTTTAGTCTTCCGGCTGACGTCATCGGCAGATGCCGAAAGATAGTAGTTTGATGGTTTAGTCTTCCGGCTGACGTCATCGGCAGATGCCGAAAGATAGTAGTTTGATGGTTTAGTCTTCCGGCTGACGTCATCGGCAGATGCCGAAAGATAGTAGTTTGATGGTTTAGTCTTCCGGCTGACGTCATCGGCAGATGCCGAAAGATAGTAGTTTGATGGTTTAGTCTTCCGGCTGACGTCATCGGCAGATGCCGAAAGATAGTAGTTTGATGGTTTAGTCTTCCGGCTGACGTCATCGGCAGATGCCGAAAGATAGTAGTTTGATGGTTTAGTCTTCCGGCTGACGTCATCGGCAGATGCCGAAAGATAGTAGTTTGATGGTTTAGTCTTCCGGCTGACGTCATCGGCAGATGCCGAAAGATAGTAGTTTGATGGTTTAGTCTTCCGGCTGACGTCATCGGCAGATGCCGAAAGATAGTAGTTTGATGGTTTAGTCTTCCGGCTGACGTCATCGGCAGATGCCGAAAGATAGTAGTTTGATGGTTTAGTCTTCCGGCTGACGTCATCGGCAGATGCCGAAAGATAGTAGTTTGATGGTTTAGTCTTCCGGCTGACGTCATCGGCAGATGCCGAAAGATAGTAGTTTGATGGTTTAGTCTTCCGGCTGACGTCATCGGCAGATGCCGAAAGATAGTAGTTTGATGGTTTAGTCTTCCGGCTGACGTCATCGGCAGATGCCGAAAGATAGTAGTTTGATGGTTTAGTCTTCCGGCTGACGTCATCGGCAGATGCCGAAAGATAGTAGTTTGATGGTTTAGTCTTCCGGCTGACGTCATCGGCAGATGCCGAAAGATAGTAGTTTGATGGTTTAGTCTTCCGGCTGACGTCATCGGCAGATGCCGAAAGATAGTAGTTTGATGGTTTAGTCTTCCGGCTGACGTCATCGGCAGATGCCGAAAGATAGTAGTTTGATGGTTTAGTCTTCCGGCTGACGTCATCGGCAGATGCCGAAAGATAGTAGTTTGATGGTTTAGTCTTCCGGCTGACGTCATCGGCAGATGCCGAAAGATAGTAGTTTGATGGTTTAGTCTTCCGGCTGACGTCATCGGCAGATGCCGAAAGATAGTAGTTTGATGGTTTAGTCTTCCGGCTGACGTCATCGGCAGATGCCGAAAGATAGTAGTTTGATGGTTTAGTCTTCCGGCTGACGTCATCGGCAGATGCCGAAAGATAGTAGTTTGATGGTTTAGTCTTCCGGCTGACGTCATCGGCAGATGCCGAAAGATAGTAGTTTGATGGTTTAGTCTTCCGGCTGACGTCATCGGCAGATGCCGAAAGATAGTAGTTTGATGGTTTAGTCTTCCGGCTGACGTCATCGGCAGATGCCGAAAGATAGTAGTTTGATGGTTTAGTCTTCCGGCTGACGTCATCGGCAGATGCTATTAGAATATCCTGGAACTCCACCTCACCTTGCCTTTGAGCATCCACCACATAGGCTAGAAATCCGGAACATCCTGGCGTCATCAGTTTTTGAGCTTCTAAGGAGAATACAACAGACATAGAGCGTGACTTTGGTATAGCCTGATAGGAGAACTTCTTCTTGTTCAGGCGCTTAAAAGACACCAGCTCGGACCTACAGTTGATGGTGGCATGATGTCTAAACAGCCAGTCCATCTCCAGAATTACATCGTATCCTTTTATACCGATGACGATAAGATTGACATACAATTTCTGGTCGCCTACTGACACTATATCGCCCCGTACAACCTGCTCGGAGTGCATAAACTCTCCGGATGGTAGCATAACGCTGTAGGGTCGATCTGACGGCACACAACAAAATTTCTCCCTAACCACGAAGTCTCAGCGGATAAATTACCATTCAAGATTGTACGTGAAATAACTGCCCGCTGTACTTCATCGCCATCCTCGATCATTGCAAAAACCCTTGGGGTAGCACGTTCTGCCCTCCTATCGGGCATTGGGCAATCCTGGACGTGATGGCCCTTCATGTCGCACCGGAAGCAACGACCGGCAAAGAGTCTGCATTTCCCCGTATGACTTCTCTGGCAACGTGGGCATATAGGGAGTTGGAAAGCTCCCATTGGTCTTTTCCCCTTGACTTGGTTGGCAGTTGTCACATTGAGCCTCTTCACGCCCCTGCTCCGTTGCTGCATGTCTTCCACCTCTAAAGCTTTAGCAACCACTTTCGAGTATGATACATTCCTATCTCCGGATATCTTCACATCTCTATATATCTCTCCTTTTAACCCTTGCACGAAATGAAAGAACTTGGTTTCGTTCTCCCTTACTAGATGGCTGATAAAACGGGTTAACGCTTCAAACTCTCTAACATACTTTGTTACCGATCCCGTCTGTCTTAGTTGGGTGAATTCTGACATCTTATTTGCCCACACGGCGTTGTAGATGTATTCTTCACAAAATAATTTCTTGAATGGTCCCCACAATGTTTCCTCCACGTTAGTCGTGGCCTGTATGGTGTCCCACCAGAGTTTCGCGTCACGCTCGAGATATAACGTGGTATAAGAGACCTTCTCCATGTCCTTCATCTTAGCAAGGTCAAACAAATCTTCCATTGTTCGAACCCACTCCTCGGCATAGACTGGATCCGTAAGTCGCCCGTCGAATGTGGGAGGTTGAAGTCGCATAAAACTTTCACTATTGTGGTCTTCCGAAGTAATCGACCTCGAATTCCAAAACTCTCTCCCGATCATGAACATTTCAAATTGCCGGGAATGACGAGCAACAAGCTCCGTTAATTGCCGGATACTAAAATCCCTCTCTTCAACTTCCCTGTACCGTCCTTAATCCATACTCGGAAAATCCTATAAACTATAATCAAATTTAATAAACAGAACTTTTACGGGAACTTAAACACTTACAGTTGGTGGAGCGATCTCACGTGGCGGGTTGTGCAACCAGACATTTCTCTAGAACCGCTTTTAAAACTTGGCGGCTTTAATTACATAACTGTGATGACCCCCGACCCGATCGGGGTCGGCGAGCCTCACTCTGAACATTTAAAACGTGACATATTTTTTTTTTTTTTTTTTTTTTTTTTTTTTTTTTTTTTTTTTTTTTTTTTTTTTTTTTTTTTTTTTTTTTTTTTTTTTTTTTTTTTTTTTTTTTTTTTTTTTTTTTTTTTTTTTTTTTTTTTTTTTTTTTTTTTTTTTTTTTTTTTTTTTTTTTTTTTTTTTTTTTTTTTTTTTTTTTTTTTTTTTTTTTTTTTTTTTTTTTTTTTTTTTTTTTTTTTTTTTTTTTTTTTTTTTTTTTTTTTTTTTTTTTTTTTTTTTTTTTTTTTTTTTTTTTTTTTTTTTTTTTTTTTTTTTTTTTTTTTTTTTTTTTTTTTTTTTTTTTTTTTTTTTTTTTTTTTTTTTTTTTTTTTTTTTTTTTTTTTTTTTTTTTTTTTTTTTTTTTTTTTTTTTTTTTTTTTTTTTTTTTTTTTTTTTTTTTTTTTTTTTTTTTTTTTTTTTTTTTTTTTTTTTTTTTTTTTTTTTTTTTTTTTTTTTTTTTTTTTTTTTTTTTTTTTTTTTTTTTTTTTTTTTTTTTTTTTTTTTTTTTTTTTTTTTTTTTTTTTTTTTTTTTTTTTTTTTTTTTTTTTTTTTTTTTTTTTTTTTTTTTTTTTTTTTTTTTTTTTTTTTTTTTTTTTTTTTTTTTTTTTTTTTTTTTTTTTTTTTTTTTTTTTTTTTTTTTTTTTTTTTTTTTTTTTTTTTTTTTTTTTTTTTTTTTTTTTTTTTTTTTTTTTTTTTTTTTTTTTTTTTTTTTTTTTTTTTTTTTTTTTTTTTTTTTTTTTTTTTTTTTTTTTTTTTTTTTTTTTTTTTTTTTTTTTTTTTTTTTTTTTTTTTTTTTTTTTTTTTTTTTTTTTTTTTTTTTTTTTTTTTTTTTTTTTTTTTTTTTTTTTTTTTTTTTTTTTTTTTTTTTTTTTTTTTTTTTTTTTTTTTTTTTTTTTTTTTTTTTTTTTTTTTTTTTTTTTTTTTTTTTTTTTTTTTTTTTTTTTTTTTTTTTTTTTTTTTTTTTTTTTTTTTTTTTTTTTTTTTTTTTTTTTTTTTTTTTTTTTTTTTTTTTTTTTTTTTTTTTTTTTTTTTTTTTTTTTTTTTTTTTTTTTTTTTTTTTTTTTTTTTTTTTTTTTTTTTTTTTTTTTTTTTTTTTTTTTTTTTTTTTTTTTTTTTTTTTTTTTTTTTTTTTTTTTTTTTTTTTTTTTTTTTTTTTTTTTTTTTTTTTTTTTTTTTTTTTTTTTTTTTTTTTTTTTTTTTTTTTTTTTTTTTTTTTTTTTTTTTTTTTTTTTTTTTTTTTTTTTTTTTTTTTTTTTTTTTTTTTTTTTTTTTTTTTTTTTTTTTTTTTTTTTTTTTTTTTTTTTTTTTTTTTTTTTTTTTTTTTTTTTTTTTTTTTTTTTGAGCAGTGGACAATAGAAGTGCAGAAGCAGTGGACAATAGAAGTGCAGAAGCAGTGGACAATAGAAGTGCAGAAGCAGTGGACAATAGAAGTGCAGAAGCAGTGGACAATAGAAGTGCAGAAGCAGTGGACAATAGAAGTGCAGAAGCAGTGGACAATAGAAGTGCAGAAGCAGTGGACAATAGAAGTGCAGAAGCAGTGGACAATAGAAGTGCAGAAGCAGTGGACAATAGAAGTGCAGAAGCAGTGGACAATAGAAGTGCAGAAGCAGTGGACAATAGAAGTGCAGAAGCAGTGGACAATAGAAGTGCAGAAGCAGTGGACAATAGAAGTGCAGAAGCAGTGGACAATAGAAGTGCAGAAGCAGTGGACAATAGAAGTGCAGAAGCAGTGGACAATAGAAGTGCAGAAGCAGTGGACAATAGAAGTGCAGAAGCAGTGGACAATAGAAGTGCAGAAGCAGTGGACAATAGAAGTGCAGAAGCAGTGGACAATAGAAGTGCAGAAGCAGTGGACAATAGAAGTGCAGAAGCAGTGGACAATAGAAGTGCAGAAGCAGTGGACAATAGAAGTGCAGAAGCAGTGGACAATAGAAGTGCAGAAGCAGTGGACAATAGAAGTGCAGAAGCAGTGGACAATAGAAGTGCAGAAGCAGTGGACAATAGAAGTGCAGAAGCAGTGGACAATAGAAGTGCAGAAGCAGTGGACAATAGAAGTGCAGAAGCAGTGGACAATAGAAGTGCAGAAGCAGTGGACAATAGAAGTGCAGAAGCAGTGGACAATAGAAGTGCAGAAGCAGTGGACAATAGAAGTGCAGAAGCAGTGGACAATAGAAGTGCAGAAGCAGTGGACAATAGAAGTGCAGAAGCAGTGGACAATAGAAGTGCAGAAGCAGTGGACAATAGAAGTGCAGAAGCAGTGGACAATAGAAGTGCAGAAGCAGTGGACAATAGAAGTGCAGAAGCAGTGGACAATAGAAGTGCAGAAGCAGTGGACAATAGAAGTGCAGAAGCAGTGGACAATAGAAGTGCAGAAGCAGTGGACAATAGAAGTGCAGAAGCAGTGGACAATAGAAGTGCAGAAGCAGTGGACAATAGAAGTGCAGAAGCAGTGGACAATAGAAGTGCAGAAGCAGTGGACAATAGAAGTGCAGAAGCAGTGGACAATAGAAGTGCAGAAGCAGTGGACAATAGAAGTGCAGAAGCAGTGGACAATAGAAGTGCAGAAGCAGTGGACAATAGAAGTGCAGAAGCAGTGGACAATAGAAGTGCAGAAGCAGTGGACAATAGAAGTGCAGAAGCAGTGGACAATAGAAGTGCAGAAGCAGTGGACAATAGAAGTGCAGAAGCAGTGGACAATAGAAGTGCAGAAGCAGTGGACAATAGAAGTGCAGAAGCAGTGGACAATAGAAGTGCAGAAGCAGTGGACAATAGAAGTGCAGAAGCAGTGGACAATAGAAGTGCAGAAGCAGTGGACAATAGAAGTGCAGAAGCAGTGGACAATAGAAGTGCAGAAGCAGTGGACAATAGAAGTGCAGAAGCAGTGGACAATAGAAGTGCAGAAGCAGTGGACAATAGAAGTGCAGAAGCAGTGGACAATAGAAGTGCAGAAGCAGTGGACAATAGAAGTGCAGAAGCAGTGGACAATAGAAGTGCAGAAGCAGTGGACAATAGAAGTGCAGAAGCAGTGGACAATAGAAGTGCAGAAGCAGTGGACAATAGAAGTGCAGAAGCAGTGGACAATAGAAGTGCAGAAGCAGTGGACAATAGAAGTGCAGAAGCAGTGGACAATAGAAGTGCAGAAGCAGTGGACAATAGAAGTGCAGAAGCAGTGGACAATAGAAGTGCAGAAGCAGTGGACAATAGAAGTGCAGAAGCAGTGGACAATAGAAGTGCAGAAGCAGTGGACAATAGAAGTGCAGAAGCAGTGGACAATAGAAGTGCAGAAGCAGTGGACAATAGAAGTGCAGAAGCAGTGGACAATAGAAGTGCAGAAGCAGTGGACAATAGAAGTGCAGAAGCAGTGGACAATAGAAGTGCAGAAGCAGTGGACAATAGAAGTGCAGAAGCAGTGGACAATAGAAGTGCAGAAGCAGTGGACAATAGAAGTGCAGAAGCAGTGGACAATAGAAGTGCAGAAGCAGTGGACAATAGAAGTGCAGAAGCAGTGGACAATAGAAGTGCAGAAGCAGTGGACAATAGAAGTGCAGAAGCAGTGGACAATAGAAGTGCAGAAGCAGTGGACAATAGAAGTGCAGAAGCAGTGGACAATAGAAGTGCAGAAGCAGTGGACAATAGAAGTGCAGAAGCAGTGGACAATAGAAGTGCAGAAGCAGTGGACAATAGAAGTGCAGAAGCAGTGGACAATAGAAGTGCAGAAGCAGTGGACAATAGAAGTGCAGAAGCAGTGGACAATAGAAGTGCAGAAGCAGTGGACAATAGAAGTGCAGAAGCAGTGGACAATAGAAGTGCAGAAGCAGTGGACAATAGAAGTGCAGAAGCAGTGGACAATAGAAGTGCAGAAGCAGTGGACAATAGAAGTGCAGAAGCAGTGGACAATAGAAGTGCAGAAGCAGTGGACAATAGAAGTGCAGAAGCAGTGGACAATAGAAGTGCAGAAGCAGTGGACAATAGAAGTGCAGAAGCAGTGGACAATAGAAGTGCAGAAGCAGTGGACAATAGAATGTGAAGCAAAACACAGACAACTCAGAACGTAAACTATAACGTATCTACCCAAAACAACCCAACAGAAGTAAAACCTAGTATCTCCGTGATGTAGGGCCTTAAGGGCCAATCTACACACATGAACTTACCTGTTATCCGTGAAGTTGTAAGTCTTGATCGTGTTGCCTCGGTGATGCACGAACCTAAAACATGCACACAAGGAAAATAAACAGAGCTGCAAATGCTAACTAACAACTTAGTAGGACATGCTCAAAACTCCATTCAAACCTTTAGAAAACTAACCTACGTGCTTTCATCCAAAAACAGTGAGCTTTCTCCAAAATATCTTAACCCTAAACTTCGAAAAAAACTCACATTTTAACTTGTCCAAACTCATTAACTTTAGTAGATGATTACCTTCACTGGAGGAAACGGAAAAAAAAAAAAAAAAAAAAAAAAAAAAAAAAAAAAAAAAAAAAAAAAAAAAAAAAAAAAAAAAAAAAAAAAAAAAAAAAAAAAAAAAAAAAAAAAAAAAAAAAAAAAAAAAAAAAAAAAAAAAAAAAAAAAAAAAAAAAAAAAAAAAAAAAAAAAAAAAAAAAAAAAAAAAAAAAAAAAAAAAAAAAAAAAAAAAAAAAAAAAAAAAAAAAAAAAAAAAAAAAAAAAAAAAAAAAAAAAAAAAAAAAAAAAAAAAAAAAAAAAAAAAAAAAAAAAAAAAAAAAAAAAAAAAAAAAAAAAAAAAAAAAAAAAAAAAAAAAAAAAAAAAAAAAAAAAAAAAAAAAAAAAAAAAAAAAAAAAAAAAAAAAAAAAAAAAAAAAAAAAAAAAAAAAAAAAAAAAAAAAAAAAAAAAAAAAAAAAAAAAAAAAAAAAAAAAAAAAAAAAAAAAAAAAAAAAAAAAAAAAAAAAAAAAAAAAAAAAAAAAAAAAAAAAAAAAAAAAAAAAAAAAAAAAAAAAAAAAAAAAAAAAAAAAAAAAAAAAAAAAAAAAAAAAAAAAAAAAAAAAAAAAAAAAAAAAAAAAAAAAAAAAAAAAAAAAAAAAAAAAAAAAAAAAAAAAAAAAAAAAAAAAAAAAAAAAAAAAAAAAAAAAAAAAAAAAAAAAAAAAAAAAAAAAAAAAAAAAAAAAAAAAAAAAAAAAAAAAAAAAAAAAAAAAAAAAAAAAAAAAAAAAAAAAAAAAAAAAAAAAAAAAAAAAAAAAAAAAAAAAAAAAAAAAAAAAAAAAAAAAAAAAAAAAAAAAAAAAAAAAAAAAAAAAAAAAAAAAAAAAAAAAAAAAAAAAAAAAAAAAAAAAAAAAAAAAAAAAAAAAAAAAAAAAAAAAAAAAAAAAAAAAAAAAAAAAAAAAAAAAAAAAAAAAAAAAAAAAAAAAAAAAAAAAAAAAAAAAAAAAAAAAAAAAAAAAAAAAAAAAAAAAAAAAAAAAAAAAAAAAAAAAAAAAAAAAAAAAAAAAAAAAAAAAAAAAAAAAAAAAAAAAAAAAAAAAAAAAAAAAAAAAAAAAAAAAAAAAAAAAAAAAAAAAAAAAAAAAAAAAAAAAAAAAAAAAAAAAAAAAAAAAAAAAAAAAAAAAAAAAAAAAAAAAAAAAAAAAAAAAAAAAAAAAAAAAAAAAAAAAAAAAAAAAAAAAAAAAAAAAAAAAAAAAAAAAAAAAAAAAAAAAAAAAAAAAAAAAAAAAAAAAAAAAAAAAAAAAAAAAAAAAAAAAAAAAAAAAAAAAAAAAAAAAAAAAAAAAAAAAAAAAAAAAAAAAAAAAAAAAAAAAAAAAAAAAAAAAAAAAAAAAAAAAAAAAAAAAAAAAAAAAAAAAAAAAAAAAAAAAAAAAAAAAAAAAAAAAAAAAAAAAAAAAAAAAAAAAAAAAAAAAAAAAAAAAAAAAAAAAAAAAAAAAAAAAAAAAAAAAAAAAAAAAAAAAAAAAAAAAAAAAAAAAAAAAAAAAAAAAAAAAAAAAAAAAAAAAAAAAAAAAAAAAAAAAAAAAAAAAAAAAAAAAAAAAAAAAAAAAAAAAAAAAAAAAAAAAAAAAAAATCCCATTTCGAGTTGATTTTGTTTATTCTGATTTTAAGTTGAGCAGGTCTAAAAAATTTAGTTTAATTTGTATTTTACTATGATTTTTATTTATTTTTCTATCAAAGACTTTTAATTAGACTTTTTTTTTTAATTTACAACCCACAAACCTATGTAGTTTTTTTTTTTTTTTTTTTTTTTTTTTTTTTTTTTTTTTTTTTTTTTTTTTTTTTTTTTTTTTTTTTTTTTTTTTTTTTTTTTTTTTTTTTTTTTTTTTTTTTTTTTTTTTTTTTTTTTTTTTTTTTTTTTTTTTTTTTTTTTTTTTTTTTTTTTTTTTTTTTTTTTTTTTTTTTTTTTTTTTTTTTTTTTTTTTTTTTTTTTTTTTTTTTTTTTTTTTTTTTTTTTTTTTTTTTTTTTTTTTTTTTTTTTTTTTTTTTTTTTTTTTTTTTTTTTTTTTTTTTTTTTTTTTTTTTTTTTTTTTTTTTTTTTTTTTTTTTTTTTTTTTTTTTTTTTTTTTTTTTTTTTTTTTTTTTTTTTTTTTTTTTTTTTTTTTTTTTTTTTTTTTTTTTTTTTTTTTTTTTTTTTTTTTTTTTTTTTTTTTTTTTTTTTTTTTTTTTTTTTTTTTTTTTTTTTTTTTTTTTTTTTTTTTTTTTTTTTTTTTTTTTTTTTTTTTTTTTTTTTTTTTTTTTTTTTTTTTTTTTTTTTTTTTTTTTTTTTTTTTTTTTTTTTTTTTTTTTTTTTTTTTTTTTTTTTTTTTTTTTTTTTTTTTTTTTTTTTTTTTTTTTTTTTTTTTTTTTTTTTTTTTTTTTTTTTTTTTTTTTTTTTTTTTTTTTTTTTTTTTTTTTTTTTTTTTTTTTTTTTTTTTTTTTTTTTTTTTTTTTTTTTTTTTTTTTTTTTTTTTTTTTTTTTTTTTTTTTTTTTTTTTTTTTTTTTTTTTTTTTTTTTTTTTTTTTTTTTTTTTTTTTTTTTTTTTTTTTTTTTTTTTTTTTTTTTTTTTTTTTTTTTTTTTTTTTTTTTTTTTTTTTTTTTTTTTTTTTTTTTTTTTTTTTTTTTTTTTTTTTTTTTTTTTTTTTTTTTTTTTTTTTTTTTTTTTTTTTTTTTTTTTTTTTTTTTTTTTTTTTTTTTTTTTTTTTTTTTTTTTTTTTTTTTTTTTTTTTTTTTTTTTTTTTTTTTTTTTTTTTTTTTTTTTTTTTTTTTTTTTTTTTTTTTTTTTTTTTTTTTTTTTTTTTTTTTTTTTTTTTTTTTTTTTTTTTTTTTTTTTTTTTTTTTTTTTTTTTTTTTTTTTTTTTTTTTTTTTTTTTTTTTTTTTTTTTTTTTTTTTTTTTTTTTTTTTTTTTTTTTTTTTTTTTTTTTTTTTTTTTTTTTTTTTTTTTTTTTTTTTTTTTTTTTTTTTTTTTTTTTTTTTTTTTTTTTTTTTTTTTTTTTTTTTTTTTTTTTTTTTTTTTTTTTTTTTTTTTTTTTTTTTTTTTTTTTTTTTTTTTTTTTTTTTTTTTTTTTTTTTTTTTTTTTTTTTTTTTTTTTTTTTTTTTTTTTTTTTTTTTTTTTTTTTTTTTTTTTTTTTTTTTTTTTTTTTTTTTTTTTTTTTTTTTTTTTTTTTTTTTTTTTTTTTTTTTTTTTTTTTTTTTTTTTTTTTTTTTTTTTTTTTTTTTTTTTTTTTTTTTTTTTTTTTTTTTTTTTTTTTTTTTTTTTTTTTTTTTTTTTTTTTTTTTTTTTTTTTTTTTTTTTTTTTTTTTTTTTTTTTTTTTTTTTTTTTTTTTTTTTTTTTTTTTTTTTTTTTTTTTTTTTTTTTTTTTTTTTTTTTTTTTTTTTTTTTTTTTTTTTTTTTTTTTTTTTTTTTTTTTTTTTTTTTTTTTTTTTTTTTTTTTTTTTTTTTTTTTTTTTTTTTTTTTTTTTTTTTTTTTTTTTTTTTTTTTTTTTTTTTTTTTTTTTTTTTTTTTTTTTTTTTTTTTTTTTTTTTTTTTTTTTTTTTTTTTTTTTTTTTTTTTTTTTTTTTTTTTTTTTTTTTTTTAAATAACTCGTTTGCGTTGAGTGCACTGAAAATACTTGCTAAATACCTAAAAATGACAGAAAAGTGTTGTTGAATAAAAAAAAAAAAAAAAAAAAAAAAAAAAAAAAAAAAAAAAAAAAAAAAAAAAAAAAAAAAAAAAAAAAAAAAAAAAAAAAAAAAAAAAAAAAAAAAAAAAAAAAAAAAAAAAAAAAAAAAAAAAAAAAAAAAAAAAAAAAAAAAAAAAAAAAAAAAAAAAAAAAAAAAAAAAAAAAAAAAAAAAAAAAAAAAAAAAAAAAAAAAAAAAAAAAAAAAAAAAAAAAAAAAAAAAAAAAAAAAAAAAAAAAAAAAAAAAAAAAAAAAAAAAAAAAAAAAAAAAAAAAAAAAAAAAAAAAAAAAAAAAAAAAAAAAAAAAAAAAAAAAAAAAAAAAAAAAAAAAAAAAAAAAAAAAAAAAAAAAAAAAAAAAAAAAAAAAAAAAAAAAAAAAAAAAAAAAAAAAAAAAAAAAAAAAAAAAAAAAAAAAAAAAAAAAAAAAAAAAAAAAAAAAAAAAAAAAAAAAAAAAAAAAAAAAAAAAAAAAAAAAAAAAAAAAAAAAAAAAAAAAAAAAAAAAAAAAAAAAAAAAAAAAAAAAAAAAAAAAAAAAAAAAAAAAAAAAAAAAAAAAAAAAAAAAAAAAAAAAAAAAAAAAAAAAAAAAAAAAAAAAAAAAAAAAAAAAAAAAAAAAAAAAAAAAAAAAAAAAAAAAAAAAAAAAAAAAAAAAAAAAAAAAAAAAAAAAAAAAAAAAAAAAAAAAAAAAAAAAAAAAAAAAAAAAAAAAAAAAAAAAAAAAAAAAAAAAAAAAAAAAAAAAAAAAAAAAAAAAAAAAAAAAAAAAAAAAAAAAAAAAAAAAAAAAAAAAAAAAAAAAAAAAAAAAAAAAAAAAAAAAAAAAAAAAAAAAAAAAAAAAAAAAAAAAAAAAAAAAAAAAAAAAAAAAAAAAAAAAAAAAAAAAAAAAAAAAAAAAAAAAAAAAAAAAAAAAAAAAAAAAAAAAAAAAAAAAAAAAAAAAAAAAAAAAAAAAAAAAAAAAAAAAAAAAAAAAAAAAAAAAAAAAAAAAAAAAAAAAAAAAAAAAAAAAAAAAAAAAAAAAAAAAAAAAAAAAAAAAAAAAAAAAAAAAAAAAAAAAAAAAAAAAAAAAAAAAAAAAAAAAAAAAAAAAAAAAAAAAAAAAAAAAAAAAAAAAAAAAAAAAAAAAAAAAAAAAAAAAAAAAAAAAAAAAAAAAAAAAAAAAAAAAAAAAAAAAAAAAAAAAAAAAAAAAAAAAAAAAAAAAAAAAAAAAAAAAAAAAAAAAAAAAAAAAAAAAAAAAAAAAAAAAAAAAAAAAAAAAAAAAAAAAAAAAAAAAAAAAAAAAAAAAAAAAAAAAAAAAAAAAAAAAAAAAAAAAAAAAAAAAAAAAAAAAAAAAAAAAAAAAAAAAAAAAAAAAAAAAAAAAAAAAAAAAAAAAAAAAAAAAAAAAAAAAAAAAAAAAAAAAAAAAAAAAAAAAAAAAAAAAAAAAAAAAAAAAAAAAAAAAAAAAAAAAAAAAAAAAAAAAAAAAAAAAAAAAAAAAAAAAAAAAAAAAAAAAAAAAAAAAAAAAAAAAAAAAAAAAAAAAAAAAAAAAAAAAAAAAAAAAAAAAAAAAAAAAAAAAAAAAAAAAAAAAAAAAAAAAAAAAAAAAAAAAAAAAAAAAAAAAAAAAAAAAAAAAAAAAAAAAAAAAAAAAAAAAAAAAAAAAAAAAAAAAAAAAAAAAAAAAAAAAAAAAAAAAAAAAAAAAAAAAAAAAAAAAAAAAAAAAAAAAAAAAAAAAAAAAAAAAAAAAAAAAAAAAAAAAAAAAAAAAAAAAAAAAAAAAAAAAAAAAAAAAAAAAAAAAAAAAAAAAAAAAAAAAAAAAAAAAAAAAAAAAAAAAAAAAAAAAAAAAAAAAAAAAAAAAAAAAAAAAAAAAAAAAAAAAAAAAAAAAAAAAAAAAAAAAAAAAAAAAAAAAAAAAAAAAAAAAAAAAACATTATTGAGAGAAGTTTTCTTCGTTTTTCAAGCCGTCGCTTTTCTTTCTTTCCCAACGCTTCTGCGTTTGGGTTTGTGATTATTATACACACTCTGCTTATGCTATGGATTTCATCTATTATTCGAGTGTGTTGATTTATTGTGTCCGAAGACAACGAGCTGGTGTTACAGACGGTGTTCCAGGAGGCAATCGCCCTTATTCTTCATTGAAACTCAGTCTCGGGAGGAGGCTGCATTTGAACTCGAAAGGAGTTCTGTTTATTGACAAGGGAAGCTTGTCTTTTTGATCGTGGGCAAGAGGATCTTGCCATATACGGATTCCGGAAGGAGTTATCAACAACAAGGGGAGCTTGTTGCTTTTAGATCTCGGGAGAGATCGATCTCAAGTTGAGAGGAGCTCGCAAAAACAGTTTCATTGGGGAAGTGAGGAAGAGGCGGTGACAAAGATAAGAGGGAGTCTTTATTTGTATAAGTCCGATTGTCTTGTAACTTTGTGTACTCGTGAAATATTTTTATATCTGGGTGTGGCCCCGCAGATATAGGCGATTTGCCTAACTGCATTACCAACCTTCTGTCTCTTTAATTTCTACATATTTATAATTGTCCATCATTGTATTAATTATCAGTGTCACACGAAATACTCTGTGTGACATCACATAACTGATCTTAATCTTTCAGATATAATAAATTGTGACTCAAACATATATTTATAACATTAAAGAGAATCCTAAAATTGAGTCCTAAGGTAGGGCCAATCGGCCGTACCCAAATAGAATTCTAGTGACCACCAAATTTTAACAATCTCAACTTTGACACATTATTCAATTGTATAGAATATAGCTTCAAAACTCCACCAAGAAAATAGTCTCATCTTCCACATAAGCCTCTGAAGGAGTAATCAACAACTAAAACCAACAAAGCTCAAATGATGCTTGAACTTGGTGTAGACAACATCTTGATGATCATATCAACCAAATTTTCATGAGTATTGATTTTAATCCTAACAAAATCATAACGATCAACAACTTCACGAATAAAATGATAATGAATATCAATGTGCTCCGTTCTATCATGAAACATCTGATTTTGAGTGAGAAAGATAACACTCTAAATGTTGCAAAATACTGTGACAATTTGAAAGTCTTCGTTGGGCTCATCAACAATCCTTTCAACCATATAACTTCTTTATAACCCTCTCTAAATAGTTAAATATTTTGCCTCAGTATTAGATAATGAAATGGTATTGTAATAACCCGAAAAATTTACTAAATAAATTAGAAGTCCTGTTAGAATTCCCGTGAAAGATTTAACGGCCTGTTAGCTTATTAAAACTTAGGATTTCATTTGGAAGTGGATTCCTAAAATTTCAGGTCGAGAGGACGCGAACCTAATGGAGATAAAGAAGAAAAACAGAATGGCTTCGCGAAAAAGCCATTCTGTTTCTTTCTCTTTCTCTGCAACCCGCGTCCCCGGCGAGTGAGAGCCGAAGTCCTTCCTCCGACGACTCCACGATTCCGGCCCCCATTCCGACGAGCAAGCTTCGGCGAACTGAACCCCTCCCTTTTCCTCTTCGATTTCGTGCACAAATTGGATGGAAACAGGTTAGTTCTTCTCCCTGTTTCCTTTTTGTTGATCGACGGGAGTGGTCTGAACGGTGAGGCTTGATTGGCCGATTGATTTGTTGTTGTTTTGTGACGAAATTAGGGGAATTAGAGGTGTGTGATCGGTGAGGTCCGGTGGGCTGGGTTGCCCCTGTTTTCAGGGAGAGTGAGCCGAGAGGGAGGGTGTTGGGATTGAAGTTTCCGAATTTGAAACTTCAAATTTTTATTAAATTATGCCCAATGGGTTAGAATGTGATAGATAAGTGAGGGATTGAGCGAATTTTGTTGAGTAACCGAGAAAGGGAAAATTTAACATTAAAAATCGGTTCTGATTTTAGGGGTTTTGGCCTAGCTACGATTAATCGTTTTAAATTTCCTTTTTGGCATATTAAACTAGGTTATTAGAGGAGTACGTGGCCACTGGAATCGTTCGATTCCGTTAGCCGACGCGAAAGTTACACGCGTCCAAAGTTTCGGGACGGTTTTTACCAAACCCAAGTTAGTGGCCCGTTTAGTTGGGTTTTAGTTGGGTTAGACTAGAAATAATAGTTTGAGAGTGGATTGATGAATGTAAGCTTGATTTTAATGAAGTGTGAATATTTGTCGTAGGTCGAGCCGTAGGTGGACAGGGAACCGAGCATCCTCAGCGAGCTAGGACGCCAGGTAAGTAGTAGTGTGGTTGAGAATGTTTGAGAGTCGCCCAGAAGGGCCTACACCACAGTTGTTTGCATGTTGCGAGTCGTGTGAACGTCGTGTGTAGTCGGTATGTGATGTGGATGAGAAGTTGTCGTTAGTTGGGCATGTTGTGTAGGTTATGAGTAGTTTGTATGTGATGTGTACGTGTAGTCGTCGTCAGTGGTATGATGTGAGTTCTGTGAGGGTTGTGGGACAGTCGTAGGTAGGTGGTGAGCCTTGTGAGGGTTGTGGGACAGTCGTAGGTAGGTGGTGAGCCTTGTGAGGGTTGTGGGACAGTCGTAGGTAGGTGGTGAGCCTTGTGAGGGTTGTGGGACAGTCGTAGGTAGGTGGTGAGCCTTGTGAGGGTTGTGGGACAGTCGTAGGTAGGTGGTGAGCCTTGTGAGGGTTGTGGGACAGTCGTAGGTAGGTGGTGAGCCTTGTGAGGGTTGTGGGACAGTCGTAGGTAGGTGGTGAGCCTTGTGAGGGTTGTGGGACAGTCGTAGGTAGGTGGTGAGCCTTGTGAGGGTTGTGGGACAGTCGTAGGTAGGTGGTGAGCCTTGTGAGGGTTGTGGGACAGTCGTAGGTAGGTGGTGAGCCTTGTGAGGGTTGTGGGACAGTCGTAGGTAGGTGGTGAGCCTTGTGAGGGTTGTGGGACAGTCGTAGGTAGGTGGTGAGCCTTGTGAGGGTTGTGGGACAGTCGTAGGTAGGTGGTGAGCCTTGTGAGGGTTGTGGGACAGTCGTAGGTAGGTGGTGAGCCTTGTGAGGGTTGTGGGACAGTCGTAGGTAGGTGGTGAGCCTTGTGAGGGTTGTGGGACAGTCGTAGGTAGGTGGTGAGCCTTGTGAGGGTTGTGGGACAGTCGTAGGTAGGTGGTGAGCCTTGTGAGGGTTGTGGGACAGTCGTAGGTAGGTGGTGAGCCTTGTGAGGGTTGTGGGACAGTCGTAGGTAGGTGGTGAGCCTTGTGAGGGTTGTGGGACAGTCGTAGGTAGGTGGTGAGCCTTGTGAGGGTTGTGGGACAGTCGTAGGTAGGTGGTGAGCCTTGTGAGGGTTGTGGGACAGTCGTAGGTAGGTGGTGAGCCTTGTGAGGGTTGTGGGACAGTCGTAGGTAGGTGGTGAGCCTTGTGAGGGTTGTGGGACAGTCGTAGGTAGGTGGTGAGCCTTGTGAGGGTTGTGGGACAGTCGTAGGTAGGTGGTGAGCCTTGTGAGGGTTGTGGGACAGTCGTAGGTAGGTGGTGAGCCTTGTGAGGGTTGTGGGACAGTCGTAGGTAGGTGGTGAGCCTTGTGAGGGTTGTGGGACAGTCGTAGGTAGGTGGTGAGCCTTGTGAGGGTTGTGGGACAGTCGTAGGTAGGTGGTGAGCCTTGTGAGGGTTGTGGGACAGTCGTAGGTAGGTGGTGAGCCTTGTGAGGGTTGTGGGACAGTCGTAGGTAGGTGGTGAGCCTTGTGAGGGTTGTGGGACAGTCGTAGGTAGGTGGTGAGCCTTGTGAGGGTTGTGGGACAGTCGTAGGTAGGTGGTGAGCCTTGTGAGGGTTGTGGGACAGTCGTAGGTAGGTGGTGAGCCTTGTGAGGGTTGTGGGACAGTCGTAGGTAGGTGGTGAGCCTTGTGAGGGTTGTGGGACAGTCGTAGGTAGGTGGTGAGCCTTGTGAGGGTTGTGGGACAGTCGTAGGTAGGTGGTGAGCCTTGTGAGGGTTGTGGGACAGTCGTAGGTAGGTGGTGAGCCTTGTGAGGGTTGTGGGACAGTCGTAGGTAGGTGGTGAGCCTTGTGAGGGTTGTGGGACAGTCGTAGGTAGGTGGTGAGCCTTGTGAGGGTTGTGGGACAGTCGTAGGTAGGTGGTGAGCCTTGTGAGGGTTGTGGGACAGTCGTAGGTAGGTGGTGAGCCTTGTGAGGGTTGTGGGACAGTCGTAGGTAGGTGGTGAGCCTTGTGAGGGTTGTGGGACAGTCGTAGGTAGGTGGTGAGCCTTGTGAGGGTTGTGGGACAGTCGTAGGTAGGTGGTGAGCCTTGTGAGGGTTGTGGGACAGTCGTAGGTAGGTGGTGAGCCTTGTGAGGGTTGTGGGACAGTCGTAGGTAGGTGGTGAGCCTTGTGAGGGTTGTGGGACAGTCGTAGGTAGGTGGTGAGCCTTGTGAGGGTTGTGGGACAGTCGTAGGTAGGTGGTGAGCCTTGTGAGGGTTGTGGGACAGTCGTAGGTAGGTGGTGAGCCTTGTGAGGGTTGTGGGACAGTCGTAGGTAGGTGGTGAGCCTTGTGAGGGTTGTGGGACAGTCGTAGGTAGGTGGTGAGCCTTGTGAGGGTTGTGGGACAGTCGTAGGTAGGTGGTGAGCCTTGTGAGGGTTGTGGGACAGTCGTAGGTAGGTGGTGAGCCTTGTGAGGGTTGTGGGACAGTCGTAGGTAGGTGGTGAGCCTTGTGAGGGTTGTGGGACAGTCGTAGGTAGGTGGTGAGCCTTGTGAGGGTTGTGGGACAGTCGTAGGTAGGTGGTGAGCCTTGTGAGGGTTGTGGGACAGTCGTAGGTAGGTGGTGAGCCTTGTGAGGGTTGTGGGACAGTCGTAGGTAGGTGGTGAGCCTTGTGAGGGTTGTGGGACAGTCGTAGGTAGGTGGTGAGCCTTGTGAGGGTTGTGGGACAGTCGTAGGTAGGTGGTGAGTATCGTGCAGGTTGTGGGCTAGTTGTGTGTAGGCTGTGAGTCTTGTGCAGGCCGTAGGTGAGTTGTACGTAGGTTGTGAGTATCGTGCAGGTTGTGGGCTAGTTGTGTGTAGGCTGTGAGTATTGTGCAGGCTATGGGTGAGTTGTACATAGGTTGTGAGTCTTGTGCAGGTTGTGGGTCAGTCGTGCGTAGGAGGTGAGTCTGGTGAGGTTGTGAGTCTTGCGTAAGTGGTGGGTTGCAGGTACGGATGTGGATGTGAAGTCCTCGTTCATCAGTCATAGTATGCAGGTTGTGAGTTGTAGGTACGTGTGTGATGTGATGTAGATGTGAAGTCGTTATAGTTGGTATGGTTAGTATGTAGCATGTTTTACGCACTGGAGAGTAGAGGAGATGAGGAACGGGGCCACCCTGACTACGTGGGACGGCGGGACGTAACGCCACGTGGTTGAGGTTAAAACGAGGGATGGCGATACGTAACGCCTCGAGGACCGTTATAAGGTAGAGTACGGGGCCACTTGATTTACGTGGTACGGCGGGACGTAACGCCACGTGGTCGAGGTTAAAACCGAGGGATGGCGATACGTAACACCTCGAGGACCGTTATAAAGGTAGAGTACGGGGCCACCTGATTACGTGGGACGGCGGGACGTAACGCCACGTGGTTGAGGTTAAAACTGAGGGATGGCGATACATAACGCCTCGGGGGACCGTTATAAAGGTAGAGTACGGGGCCACCTGATTTACGTGGGACGGGGGACGTATTGTGCAGGTTGTGGGCTAGTTGTGTGTAGGCTGTGAGTCTTGTGCAGGCCGTAGGTGAGTTGTACGTAGGTTGTGAGTATCGTGCAGGTTGTGGGCTAGTTGTGTGTAGGCTGTGAGTCTTGTGCAGGTTGTGGGCTAGTTGTGTGTAGGCTGTGAGTCTTGTGCAGGCCGTAGGTGAGTTGTACGTAGGTTGTGAGTATCGTGCAGGTTGTGGGCTAGTTGTGTGTAGGCTGTGAGTCTTGTGCAGGTTGTGGGCTAGTTGTGTGTAGGCTGTGAGTCTTGTGCAGGCCGTAGGTGAGTTGTACGTAGGTTGTGAGTATCGTGCAGGTTGTGGGCTAGTTGTGTGTAGGCTGTGAGTCTTGTGCAGGCCGTAGGTGAGTTGTACGTAGGTTGTGAGTATCGTGCAGGTTGTGGGCTAGTTGTGTGTAGGCTGTGAGTCTTGTGCAGGTTGTGGGCTAGTTGTGTGTAGGCTGTGAGTATTGTGCAGGCTATGGGTGAGCCGTAGCATAGTGTTGATAGGGAGTAGGACTTTTTGTCTTTTGTGAGGGTAATTGTATTTGGTGTATATAGTCATAGTTAAGGGTGATATGTCACCCTATACTGTGGACTTTCTTCACTTAGGGATGTTAGTATTTTTAGTTTCACTCTTTACTGCTATTTTGTGATTTCGTATGCTGGATAGTTGAGTAGGAGTATTCTGGATTGGTTGGGATTTATTCGTTTGCAGGTACTTAGCATTTTGGGGGCGCCATTTTCAGGCGTTACTCTGCCGAAATTTTCGGGGAGGACGCCGTGGTGCTTAATGGTTAGGATTAAAGGAAATTAGTGAGTCGTTTAGCTCAGAGTAGTCCCTGTAGCGAACCGGGAATCCAGGTGGATTTTCGGGGCGTTACAGGTATCATGTAAGGTAGCTTTTCAGCTGATAGCACAACCCTTAACGGTAAAGACATATCCTATGAGAGATCTCTTCTTATTTAGGTCTCATGCACAATTAGAATAATCGTTCACAATCACTAGATCTATAATTCTTCTAAGTTGAAGACAAACATCACTAGTCTCTCGCAAATATTTGAGAATCCACTAAATAGTTTTCCAGTGTTAGTTTATAAGATTTGCCTTATTCCTACTTACCACACTAATTGTGTTTGATAAATTTGGACACGTGCAAATCAAACATACATGAGAGATCCCAATGTAGTTGAATATGGAACTCGTGACATATCATTATTTTTCATCATCTGATTGTGAAGATAAGGCATATGAAAGCTTGAAATGAGCTGCTAACAGAGTATTAGCTGGTTTAGCATTGTTCATGGTAAATTTGTGCAAAACTTTCACATGCTAAATCTGTGCAGAAGTTTCTAGATACACCCTCTTTGACTTAGTTATAATTTATAAGATATCTCTGAATTTTCATAGCAAGTATCTTCTTGACTACTCCTAAATCTTTCATATCAAATTCTGTACTAAACTGTACTTTGACTCTTTTAATTCTTCTTTATCTTTAGCTACTATTAACATAGAAGAGCAGATAAACAAATGACCAATTTACATTCTTCTTTATGTAGACACAACTGTTATAAATATTTCTTTTGAAACTCTGAGCAAGTATAAATGAGTCGAACAACTTATAACACTGTTTGGGCGATCGCGTCAGACCCTAAAGGGTCTTTTTTAAAAAACAAACATAGTACTACTTTCCAGAGACTACAGAGCCTTTAGGTTTTTGAATGTAAATGTCCTCTTTAACTTATTTATGTAAAAATGTCTTTTTCACATCTAACTGCTCAATCTCAAAGTTGTATACAACAACAACAACTAATAAAGATCAAATTGAACTATGCTTAACTACTAGAGAAAACATATATGTGAAGTATAGATTTGAAATTTTGACTGGAATGTAGGATTCAAATAGATTTAAATTTTTTTGTGTAATTAAAATTGTAAACATTTTCTATCTCAAATTAATCAACTTTATCTCTTAACTAAATTAGCTAGTCTAATTAACAAGCAATAACAGTAATAACAAGTAACTGAATAAGAGAAGCTTATGCAGACAATTTGCTAACACGAATTAGTTTTTTAAATTTTTTTGTGTGATTAAAATTGTAATCATTTTCTATTTCAAATTTATCAACTTTATCTCTTGACTAAATTTGCTAGTCTAATTAGCAAGAAATAACAATAATAATAAGTAACAGAGTAAGAGAATATTATACAGACAATTTGTTAAAATGACTTGGCCAATGTTGCTTACGCCAAATCTTCAAAGTTTCTCATTGAAGATTCATTACAATATAACATTTTTCGGGTATGACCGATTGAGCTTTCAGGTGTTAACCAAATCTTACACTGACTCTTCATGAGTGTCACCCTTTAATCATTCCACAAATATTAAGTGTAGAAGTTTTGACACAAAAACCTAATCCTCACAAAAGAGAAGTCTCAAGTTTGGGTAAAAAAGAGTTAGAAAATCACTCAAAAATAAAGGTTACAAATTTTCGTAAAAATTGAGTAACACTTCAGTGTAAGAGTCTATAGGTAGTTTGCACAGTAGAGTGATCTTCTATTTATAGTTTTCTTCCAAAATTCTCGAGTTACATGTGTAACGACCCATCTTTTCTAGTAAGATATTGTCCGCTTTGTAACGATCTGGGATTTGTCTATACTCAGCTTCAGGATTTACCTATACTCGGGCTTAGATCCCCGAGGTTTATCCCGCAAACCGAGGTTTGCCCCACAATCATACTCACAGATTTATTTTCAACGAGGAATTCCCAAGTGGTCACCCAACTTGGTACTGCTCTCACTTGAGTACTCTTAATTTCAGAGTTCTGATGGGATCTAGTGCAATTGTGCTACAAAACACATCTTACTTTCTAGGGGTGTAACACCCAAAAATTTTTCTATAACGCGCATAACCTTAGAGTAGATGAGTTAGGATACGTTAATGTTAAAGTGATGAGGTTTCAAGTTTGATGCAAGGAGAAGAGTAAGAGTGTTGAAAAGTCAAAAAGAGTTAAGAACCAATAAGAATTAAATGAATGAAAAGTGAAGGCTTCACGTTGGGAAAGTAAGAAGTGAAGGGGAGGTGAGTTTATAAAATTTTAAACCTTGGTGGCAAAATTAAAAAGTAAAAAGTGGAGTAGGTTAAATTGCATTTTTGTCTCCTTCTTCATCTCTTCCACAGTTTTTCTTTCTCCATAGCCGATCTTTCTTCCTCCATTTCCTTCAAGTTTTGCAAGGGTTTTTAGGTAAGATTGGATGGGTTTTGTGTGTGATACACTTAGAGGAAGATTTTTAGTGTTTTTGATGAATTTTGGGTGAGTTTAGTTAGGGTTTGGAAAACCCTAAAAGAGAACTCCGAAAATTTTGGTTTGTGGTGAGTTTTTTTCCTCAATTTGGTAGTTTCATTCTTAGATATGTTAATTTAGGTTGTTTTTAGGAAAAGATTAAAGATTTGGTGTGAGATATGGAAAAACCGGTGTTGAGAAGTTTGTGCACCGGTTCTGTTTTGTGAATTTCGAATTAGCTATTGTGTTTGGTTGGTTAATTTGATTGTTTCAATAGATTGTAGACGTGTAGAGGTTTACGGAATGAGGTTGAATGTCTAAATCCGTTCAAAAACGAATAAGTTACGTCCAATTGAAGTTTTGACACTAAAACTGGAGGAAAAATCGAGTTTTAGGATTGTAAACTCTAAATGGTTAGTTTTGGGTTAGATAATTTCTTAGAATTTCCTTAGAGTATTACTAAGAGATTTTCCCTATTTATTAGGTTGTCGAGCGAGTAATTTAGCTGGACGAAGTGATCAAGCACGTGCTGAGCAATTAGGTAAGTAGAGGAACATTTTTGTTGCCTTCAGGCCTACACCATGGAACGGTAGGGTTTAATGGTTGATTTGTTGTTTGGTGTTGTGTTGGGTTGCATATTTTCGTAACATGCATTATGGTTTTTGAGTTACGTCAAATACGAGTTTTTGCATTGTTTTGAATCGTGAGTGTGAAACGTAATCAGATAAAAGAATGACAAAATTGGTCTTGAGTAAAGTTGCCTTGTCGGGAATAAGTGCTGGGGTGTAGCACCCCAAGGGGAGCTCTACGAGAGATGTTTGGCAAAAATACTTAAGACATCATGAGTATGAACTCCTGGATAGTTATAGGGTTCTACGATCGATGTGGGGGAGGAAAATCGTGCATGGCCATCCTAGACGGTTATGGGATATGTGCCATCCAGTTTTACTCGGTTGGATCAAGGCGTGGCCGTCTTAGACAATTATGAGACATGTGCCTACTTGATCTACACGGCTTATGGAAAGATTAATGCAACGAACATGAACTGAGCACAACGGAGAGTTAGAAACTGCATGTATTAGAAGTATTGTTTGCATTGTGTTTTGTTGCATTCATTATTCCCTACTTGCTAAGCATTAGGCTTACTTTTTGTGTTCTATGTTGTAGGTGACGAAGTGTATACAGATGAACTAGATAAGGGAGCCCAGGACTAGGTGGCAGTCGACGGTGCACGGGGCACGCCGGTGCGGGCAGTTGTCGGGGCGCCTGGACCATGGTCTTTCGAGGGTTGTGTGGGGGAATCGGTATTTTGGGATTGTGTATAGTTTCCTAACTATTCTAGATGTTTGAAGTATTTGATTGTTTTGTTAGGTTTGATTTTGTAAATGTGGTTTGTGAATTGTTTTGGAATCTCTTTGAACGTGTTTAATGAAACGTTTGGGTTTCTGGATTTTTGGTTTTCAGAATAGTCAGTCGCTATGTTGCTCGGGTTTTTTTTATAGCTAACAACGTCAGGGTTCATTTGTTTCTACGTTTATGCTGGTGTTTTGAAGTCGATTTTTCGAGATTTTTACGTGTCACGGAGTCGGGGATGTCGGAAACGTTTGGGGTAAATTTTGGTTGATTTGGGTGTGATTGGTTTGAAGAAAAAAATGAACAATTGGAAAAAGGGCGCTGGTGGCCGTGGAGTAGGCGTGCAGGCTAGGGAGTGGGCGCGCGGGAGCGGTGATGGTGCGCGCAACGTGCGCGCGATGTCCGCTGCGTGGGCGCATGCAGCGCCCAACGCCAATTGATCAGCGCAATCCACTGTTGATCGCCTGACAACCCGAGAGGTTGCAGATCGATCGCTACCTCACGCGGGCAGGGTGGCGTGCGTAGCTCGCTGCAAGCGCGAGGTGCACGCAGCAGGTGCAGCCCGGTTTTTCTTAAAATTTTGGTGTTTCAAATATGTTTTAACCTGATCTTTTTCAACACGTTTGATACGTATTTTACGCACATTTTCCAACCATTTTCGAGGGTTTGAAAAACCCAAAAATTGAGTAAAAAGTTTATCAAAAATTATTTTAAATTACGTTTTAAACGTGGGGTTGGTGAGCAAAGTAGTGCACCAAGTAGGGGCAGGTTCGGGGGCGTTACAAGGGGAGACATCCTTTATATATGTTTAATTTCCATCTTTCCCCCAAGCGATGTGGGATTGCACCCGACCCCTTTTTTAGGTCGGCACAAAACCACTTAGCATCCTCATTCCAAGCAATGCCCATCCTAGCAAGAATTGATTCAGTGTACGTGTCAACCTTCTTCAGTGACAATGGAATTTCAGTAAAAGGAATCTCCACCCTCATTAAGCTCGAACACTTTCATCAGGAGAATGTTAAAAGGAAGAGATTAGCTGAGTTACTGAAGACATTTGGCATACGATTGATAATAATACGTCCATCATTAAACCTTTCACGTCTAAAAAACTTGTAGAGGACATAGAGGTCCATACTACTAATATGATCTGGTGACCATCTCTAGGCAATAAATTGTATGTAAGCATATGGTGAAAAACACTAGCACGAACGTTCAAAACTTTAACCTTTGGTTTCACAGGCAAAGGTCCATGTGGATTTTTCATAATTATTCTAAAAAATTCTAACTCATCACCATTACCAACAAACTTGGGATCCATAGAGGCCTCATAATAAGTTTTAGTAGGACTTTCCACTACATATTCTAACAAATCATTTAACGAACGAGGGGTTAAATTGATGTGTTTTCCATACACAACTCGAAATTGTTAAAGGATGAAGAGTGTACTTCATATTAGCATAAAACATCATAACTAGAGTTTCAAAATAGGGACCCTCTAACTTGTATAGCATATAAAGTCCCAACATTTTGCATAATTTCTCCAAATCTAAGCCTAGAAGTTCAATAAAGGAAACTGTAACGACCCCATTAGGGCCGAGACTGATTCTTAATTTTTGTAAATCATTTACACTAAGTTTGCCCTCTATATTTTTTTTTACAGTGCTCAAGGACAATGCCATATCTGACAAAACTGAACCCTTCAAAAACTCGGCTCCCTCATAAGACTATCGACACAGTTAGTCACAGAGTCGATCGACATGACTCAGACATCAGTCCCATAATGTGTTCGGGCAGAAGGAAAGTGCCCTCAGACCACTCGGCTTCATCGTTCGCGGGGTACATGGATTTGCAGACATCTACCGATAGGAACACATTCCCCGAATGTCAAGTGCACTCCGCGTGACTCAACAGACGTCGCCCAATAGAAGACATCATCCGATGGACACGAGCATTTCACGTGA
Source organism: Begonia masoniana (assembly GCA_022432975.1). Taxonomy (NCBI): domain Eukaryota; kingdom Viridiplantae; phylum Streptophyta; class Magnoliopsida; order Cucurbitales; family Begoniaceae; genus Begonia; species Begonia masoniana. Next base: position 24,646,333 of record CM039502.1, read on the forward strand.
CGCATGGACATCGCCCGGTAGAAGACCTCTACCGATTACTAAACGACGAAGCATATTCGCCCACATCATCCGATCAAAAAATGACAAGACTTAATACTCACATCTTCCGATAGCAAAAACATCTACATCTACCGGTTGACATGTGAATCACACGTGACATAATAATCATCATCCGATAGGAGACCTCTACCGGTGAGTAAGGAATTTCCAGCATCTGCCAATTTTAATAATCAGCATCTACCAATTGACATGTGCATCACACGTGACATATAATCATCATCCGATAGAAGACCTCTACCGGTGAGTAAGGAATTTCTAGCATCTGCCGATTGTAATAATCAACATCTACCGATTTAAAAAATCTACGATACAAGGCATCCTGACTTTTACAGACTTCGACTTGACTAAAATAAACTTGTACAGATATAAATCATAGACTCATCCAAAATACGTGTAGCGGAAGACTTAATTAAAACAGGTCATTCTTCATTCTAATAATCGTCTTCAACTTAGGAATTTAGTTCGACAATCCCAAAATCCATCATAATCAGAAAATCTCATCCTACTTAAGGCATCAGTATTCATTATTCTTACTAACAACTTAGGAGCAGAAACCACGGGTCATACTCGCCTTTCCAGCCACAATCTGTCACCTGAGCTCCATCCAGCAACCAGTCTTAGACATTCTCACTGAATTTGGAATCCTCACCTGGTAGTTCTTCACCTACATCATAAGGTTTAAACTATAAGCCTAATGCTTAGTAAGGAGTGCAACGCTAACATGTATGAATGAATGCACAGTTTAAGGAAAACACATGTTCATGATCTTTTCTTGTTCTTGTTCTTGTTCATCGTTTTCATCACGTTCTTGTTCATCATTTACATCATGTTCTTGTTCATCATTTACATCATGTGGATTAAGGGAGGATTTGTGCCGAAAAGGGAGTTGACGGTGAAAGTGTACATAGTCCCTTGTGGGCCGTATTCATGGTCCTCCTTTTGGACAGTGACATACGCCAAACCGCCCCAACCCTCTCTTAATCCTTGTTACATAAGTTTCATGTTCATATCTTGATCGTGAAGGAAAAACATGCACATAAAACATTTACATATCCTTGAAAAGGAAACAATCATGAAGCATGAGTATGAATACACTTATTTCATCGGACTAGAAGGACAAATCAATCATTCAACAAATAATCGTGTTGCTAACTCACATATCATAACCATACAGATAATATCACAAACAACTTTCGGGCATCATAATCAACTTTAACTTAGTACTCTCGTGATGTAGGGCCCTAAAGGCCGGGAATCCTACTCACTCACTTACTGGTTTCCCTTAGCAACTTGAGCACTTCACCTCGGATTTTTCTTCACCTAAAACATTTCACATTACAGAGTTAAAACAAAATCCTAAAAGTTCTAACCAAAAGTCATCCTAGAATCTAACGTACTTGTATTTCTAAGTTCTTTAGTCAACACCTTATGTGCGTAGATCAAGTTTCCAGAATCGAATCAGAAATGCCATTATTAAACAAAGATTATAAATGTTACTACAATAACTCTGCCATTGAAGAATCCGAAACTTCAAGTTCTAGCTGAAAACAGAGCTCTAAGTAACTAACCAGTAGCCATATTGTCTAAGCCTTACCTAGAGCGTGGATTGTCGGGGTGGAAACTGAAGAATCGGTCGTTGACGAAGGAGTCGTTGGCAAAGAGAAAGAGAGCTCTGAAGGATGAGAAATCGCAGAAGGAAAGTGTCGGCTACAGTGGGGTTTTAGTGAGGTTTAAGGATTTCCATTTTCTATTTATAATGATTGAAATCCATCTTATTTACAATTCTGCCATCACACAAATAAAATCAATTAAGCTTTGGCATTTAAATTCAAAATTGTAAAAGTTAATGGTGGAGGTGACAGTTAAAGCTGTTAAGAAAATACCTGGCTGAACATTGTCGGGTGTTACAGAAACTCTTTGAGATATAATCAAAGGTTTGAACTTCAAATCTGTGTCATACTTATCTTTAGAGTCCTCATTTTGGAAAAGCAATGTCGACCATTCAGTGGGAGAATCAATGTTGGAAACCCGATTGGAAATCTCTATTTTGCACTTCACGGAACGACACAGGTATGAGAAGAGGATGCCATAGAGAGATAGAGGAAAAGAAGAGGGTTTATGGGCAAGAGGGATCGTGAGACAGAGAGAATCAATAATAACTAGAGAGAAAACGGTGATAATTAAGGTTTGTACGACATTGCAAAATTTATATTCGCGACTCTCTCGTCGACACTTGAGCAAAAGTGTCGATCGTTAGTGTATATTTTGAGATTACCAGAGGCTTTGAGGTGTCGATCGTTAGTTGAAATTTGTTTAAATTTGAAGTTTAAAAGTGTCGTCCGGTCCGTGTATAGGTCAACACTTGAAAGATAATTTTACCAAAAACTTGGCAGTGTCGACAGGTCTTTGTATAGGTCGTCACTTACTTGAAAAATAATTCATCCAGAAGCTTAGAAGTGTCGATCGGGACTTTTAGAGGTCGACACTTCATTAACAAAACTTGATTCTACACATATCAAACCTAATTAGACTTATCGTATTTGAATATTATTGAAAGTTTTGTCATCCAAGGGTTTTGCAAAAATGTCACCTAATTGGTCAATTGAGTTGACAAATTCTAGCAAAATATCCCTCTTTTAAATGTGATCTCTTATGAAATGATACATAATCTCAATATGTTGGGTTCTAAAATGTTGAATAAGATTTTTCAAAATGTTGATTGCACTAGTATTGTCACACTTATTCGAAATCTTATCATAATAGAGATTATAGTCCTCTAATGTTTGTTTCATCCAAAGCATTTTAGCACAACAACTTCCGGCAGCAGTATATTCCCTTTCGGCCGTTAAAAGTGCTACAAAATTTTCTTTCTTAGAAAAACAAGATACTAGATATTCTTCAAGGAATTGACAAGTCTCACTTGTTCTCTACCTATCAACTAGACGTTCAACATAATTCGAGTCGAAGTAACCTATCAACTCAAAGGATGTTCCTTTGGGATACCATAATCCTAAAAGATAGGACCCACGTAAATATTTGAATATATTTTTTACTGCATTCAAGTGAGATTCTTTAGGTGAAGCTTGAAACCTAGCACAACATACACTAAAGAGAATATCAGGGCTACTCACTGTTAAATAGAGAAGAGAACCTATCATTCCCCTATATTTTTTAATGTCTACACTCTTTCCATGTTTATCCTTATCCAATTTTGTTGTGGTGCTCATGGGGGTACTAGATGATTTTGACAAGTCCATGCCAAATATTTTTAAGGGCTCCTTAATATATTTCTCTTGACTCAAGAAGATACCATTATGAGATTGTTTAATTTGGAGTCCCAAGAAAAATCTTTACTTCCCCATCATACTCATCTCAAATTCACTTGGCATTAAATAAGCAAAATCATTACAAAGAGAATCATTTGTCGCACCAAAGAGAATATCATCGACATAAATTTGAACAATAAGCATTTCATCTCCTTTTTGCATGGTAAATAAGATCAAATCAATTTTATTCATTTTGAAGTCTCTTTCTAAGAGAAAATTTCTCAATCTATCATACCAAGTTCTAGGAACTTGCTTGAATCCATAGAGAGCTTGAGCTTAAAAACATAATCAAGCTTATCATGAGCTTCAAAAGCCTAAGGGCTACTCTACATACACTTCCTCCAAAATAAACTCATTTAGAAATGCACTTTTACATCGATTTGGAGGAGTGTAAAATTCTTAAAACAAGCAAAGGTTAAAAACATACGAATGGATTCTAATCTAGCCATCGGAGCAAAGGTTTTCTCGAAATCTATACATTTTTCTTGATGATAACCTTTAGCAACCAACCTAGCCTTGTTTCTTATAACAACTCTATTTTCATCTAATTTGTTCTTAAATACCCATTTTGTTCCTATAATAGATTTATATTTAGTTCTTGGAACAAGTTCCTTGAGATCGTTCCTCTCAAATTGATTTAGCTCTTATTGCATAGCCAAAATCCAATTCTCATCTAATTCAACTTTATCAAACTTTTTAGTTTCAATTTGAGAGATGAAGGCTATATTAGAACAAAAGTTTCTAAAGAAGGCTCTAGTTTTGATTCATAAGGTAGGACCACCTAGAATATTATCCATGGGGTGACTTTTGGTATCTCTCCAATCTTTAGGAAGATCATCGTTAATAATATTGATTGAACTGATTTCTAATACATTAGAAGAACATTCTAGAGAGGTGCTATCATGAATTGGACTATCCTTCTCACCTATAAAAAGAAAGTCCATATCCCTTTCTAAATCATCATTTAACTCCACATAGTTTATTGGTTGTGATATTTCATCAAAGATGACATGCATGGATTCTTCAACAACTAGAGTTTTTTTATTAAAAACTTTATATTGAGGAATAACCTAGAAATATCTCAAAATCTGTCTTGAAGTAAAATTTACCCAAATTATCCTTGGTATTGAGAATGAAGCATTTGCACCCAAAGGCTCTATAAGCTTTAACGCTTGATGTTCTACCGTTCCAAAGTTCATAGGGAGTTTTCTCTACAAGAGGACGAATGGAAACTCGATTAAAAACATAGAAAGCGGTCGCAACGACTTCCGCCCAAAAATATTTGGGAATGAAATTCTCATTGAGTACAGTTCTAACTAGCTCTTGGAGAGGCTTATTATTTCTCACAACAACCTCATTTTGTTGTGGAGTCCTAGGCAAAGAGAAATTATGCTCAATGCCATATTTAAAACAAAAACTCTCAAACTTTTCATTTTCAAATTTTCCACCATGATCACTACGATGGCAACAATAGAGAGATCTTTTTCTTTTTGAATTTTCTTCCTAAAGCTAGAAAATGTGTCAAATGTTTCATCTTTTGACTTTAGGAAGAAGACCTAAGTACTCATCAACAATCACAAAGGCATAATGCTTACCTCCTAAGCTAGTAATTTTTGAAGGACCGAAAATGTCTATCTAAAGAAGTTTGAGAGGCTTGAAAGAAGCGACAACACTTTTTGAGACAAACGAAATCTTTGTTTGCTTTCTCATTTCACAAGCATCACATAATCTATCCTTCTTAAAAGATATCCTCAATCATGTACATTTTTTATTCAAAAATAATTCTATATATTTTATCACACAATTGACTAATACTCAAAAGATTATGTTTCAAACCATCAAAGTATAAGAAACTCTCAATAATAGGGGTAGAATCATTATCTATGTTCCTAATGCCTACGATTTTTCTTTTTGATTTCCACCAAAAGTGACATTCCCTTTTGTTATGTTGATGGAGGTAAAATTTGAGGAGTTTTTTTTCATATGTCTCGAACACCCACTATCGAGATGCCATAAGTTCTTCAAGGGAGATCCTTCAACCTATAAGGAAACAATCATACGATTCTTTTAGGTACCCAAATCTTTTTGGGTTCTTGATTGTGAGTCTTGGTTCCTTTAGGAACCCACATTAAAATAGGATATGCTTTTCTCTCACTTAATTTTAGAAGACAAGAAAATGATTTGTGATTCATTCTAGTGCACATATTACAAGTGGTTGGTTTAACAAAGAAATTTTCATACACATTTTTTCTTCTTAAAAGTCTCATGGCCAATATCGACTTTATCAAAAGTCACTCTTTGTTTTCCCAAGAGCATTTCCAAGTTTTTGTTACCATTAGAGAACTTAAGCACTATATTAGTTAAATCAACATTTTTACTCTTTAAATCACTAATTTCATTTCTAATGAGGAAGTCACATTAGCATGCTTTCTAACTAAATCAACATTCTCCTTTTTCAATACTTTATATTTAGACTTTAACAAATTAAATTGATCAACTAGATCATTAAAAGCATCTATCAATTAACCTTTATTAACATCATCATCTAAATCACTAAAGGAGTCGCTTGCCTCATTTTCCTTACCCATGAAGCACATGTTGGCAACTTCTTCATCTTTGGAGGAAGTATCATTTTCGCTATCATCCCATGTAGCTTTCATTGCTTTATTTTTGAATGTCTTTGGCACTTTCTTGGCTTGAAGACAATCGGCCTTGAAGTGCCCCGAATTTCCACATTCAAAACATGTGGCTTCCTTTCCTTTTTAAGCCTTGTCTCTCTTTTAGAATATTTTCCCTTGCATTCTTTTCCTTTTAAGGAATTTACTAAATCTCCTTGTGATGAAGGCAACCTTCTCATCATCTTGTTCCTTTTTGGATTCATCTTGTTTGCTTGAGGAAGCCTTGAGAGTAATGTCTTTCTTCTTGGAGATTTCATTTTCTTTTAGATCTTCCCTCTCATTGGCTTTCATTGTTATCTCGTGCATCATTAGTGATCCAATAAGTTTCTCTAGTTTGAGAACTTTGAGATCTCAGCTTCTTTGATGGCCGTAACCTTGGGTTGCCATCCTCTTGGTAAACATCAGAGTATTTTCCTACCCAAATCTTCATTTGGATAAACTTTACCAAGTCCTTTCAAACTATTAGTAATATTGGTGAAACGAGTAAACATAGAGCTAATAGATTCATCTTTTTCCATAGAAAATAGTTCATATTCATGCACAATCATACTCATTTTACTTTTATTCACTTGCTTAGTTCATTCATGCGTAATTTCAAGTAAACACCAAATTTCAAAGCATTGTCACATTCTAGTACTCTATTAAACTCATCTCTATTAAGAGCACAATATAACGTGTTCATTGCTTTAGCATTCAAACTTAAATTTCTCTTATCAAAATCATCTAACTCAATTGGCAATTTGGGAACGTTAACTCCATTTTCAACTTTGATGGCAATATATGGTCTTTTTTTAATGACATTCCATAAATCATAATCTATAGCTTGAATCAATATTTTCATCCTAGCTTTCCAATATACACAATCATTTTCATAAAAAAATAGAGGCCTCAAGATAGATTGCCCCTCTACATACAAAGAGTTCAAATTAAATGTCATTATGCAAGATCACAATAAAGCAATGATAAATCACAAAAAAGTCTTAGACTAAGCTCTAATACCAATTGTAAGATCAAAAATAACCTAAGAGGGGGGTGAATTAGGTTATTAATAATTTTTTCATGATTAGCTTACTAATTTGCACAAGTTCAAATTTAGTGATATTCTCATGCAATAACATTAATTTTTCAGAATTTAAAACTTATAGTGAGCAAATTCTAAGGAGTTTAGAGAGAAGAGATACAAAAGAGTTGTTAACACGGTTCAGCCAATCTTGCCTATGTTCGCTCTTCAAGGCTTCTCCTTAAAGATTCATTTCAATCTCAACTTATTGAGTTCACTCGATTGATCTTCCAGACGTCAATTATTGCCTTACAAGATTCTTCTTCAGGGCGTCATCCTTTACACGTTCACAAATAGTAATGAGATCGAAATATTGATGAATGCAAATCTCACACACTCTCAATGCATATAATTGCAAGTTGATGAACTAGGAGAGAGGAATGATCAAGTGAAGGAAGGGATTCTCAAGTTTTGATTCAGCAGCACTTCCTTGCAATTTTTTGGATTTGGTAACTTTTCACGAGTCGTCATTCTTCTATTTATAAGTGTCTTCATAAAACAACTAGTGTGGTCGATACTTCCTCTTGCTCGGTCGACACTTTGTTGATGCTGTGCATTATTTTAAAAATCATTCAACAACTCGGTCGATAATTTAAGGCTAATGGAATTTTTAGATTTGATCTTGTGATCGACACTAGTATTGTCCGGTCGACACTTGTAGTTCTTGAGAATTTCTACATTTGTTCTTGCGATCGACACTATCATTGTTCGGTCAACACTTGAAACTCTCTAGAATTTTTGCATTACTTTCTGCGGTCGACTCTAGAACTATCCGGTCGACACTTGATGCTTTCTGGAGTTTCGTATAGATGACTTGCAGTCGACACTCTGTCACTTCGGTTGACACTTTAAAGGCATTTTTACAAACATTTAACTTCAAGTTTTAAAATTTTATTGAAGACTGAAAAATCTTGAACACACACACGTTAGAAAGATTAAATACCCCTCTTAAAGGGTATTTACAATGAGAAGCAATAGAAGAAAATTTTATTTACTTATTATCGACATAATCATCAATCAATGAAAGTTTGAATAGAAATATTCATCATCAAAAATATATATTAACTCTAAAACGTACTTTAAGTAAACACTTATACCTTGATTTTAGTGAATAATTGTCTATTTATTCAGAGGCAGTCAGTTAACATAATTATTGAAAATGAATGATCATCATGTAGGAGGGTATGTAATCTCTTCATAAGAATGACACATAAGTATAGTCAAGTTGCCTAAGGACAAGAAAGTCATTCGTTGTGAATGGGTGTTGAAGAGAAATGAAGGTGTACCAAGTGTTATGAAAGACATATAGAAAGCACTTCTCATTGCGAAAAATTACATGTTGGCTTAATTGATATTAAGTATAATTGTTTTGATGATGACTATAATTATATGTTATATTATTCTAACTTATTAATGACCATTAAGGTAAATTATTGATTAAATACGGTTGAAATGATTTATATTTTAAAGTGTTATTCTCATTAGAAATACCCTTGAAAATGGGTATTGAAAGTAATAATGTGATTATTGAGTCTATGCAGCATAAAATAAGGTTATACTTTAAGACTCAATTGAAAAATATCAAAGTGTAGATCACTCTGTGCGGGGACCTTGAGATGACGTGCAGAGCCCAGTCCCAAGTCATATGCAAAATACAAGGACTTGTAGATGTTTAGTTTGGAGAAGTGTTAACCGCAAAGACCCACAGTGGAAGCCGGTGGAATCCACAGAATCCCAGTCTCGACGTGAAAATTTTTGATATAAAAGTGCAGCCTCCCGTCAGTTTTAGACACCTGCGACGGATGCCCTGAAAAATATGCGCCCACTCTTGAGGCATTGATTTAAGAAGCTCAATTTCCAAAAGCTCATAGACATGTGCGAACACCTAGAGGATATTGTAGGAGTCCTTAGATACAAGATTTCAAATTAAAGCTTCATGTAGACACTGTAGCAGTACCTCTAACCTTAACTAGTGGAAGCCCATCGCCGCATTTACTTTTCTAACAAACATATCACTCGCGCTTGGTGATAGCTAAAGGACATGTTGTTACGACCCGAAAAAGGGTCCGGGCGCAATCCCACATTGCTTGGGGGGAAGAGAAAAATGAAATATATGTAAAGGATGCCTCCTTTAGAAAGAAAGATGCATTTTGTAATACAATTGCACCGGATCCCATCAGAACTCTGAAGTTAAGAGTGCTCGGGCGAGAGCAATACCAAGTTGGGTGACCACCTGAGAAGTCTTCGTTGAAAATAAATCCGCGAGTACGATTATGTGGTAAACCTTAGTTTGCGGGGAAAACCTTGGGGATCTAAGCCCGAGTATAGGAAAATCCCGGAGCTGAGTATAGGCATATCCCAGATTTTTACAAAGCGGACAATATCTTACTAAAAAAGAGGGGTCGTTACAAGTTCTTTAAGACTCTTCAACAAGGATCTTTGTTTGCGGGTCCATGTGTGAACATTTAGGAACGGACTGATCATGAGCTGCTTGATGCTCCATCTGTTGAGATGCATCATCGTTCAGACATTCCTAGAGGTGCCTTTTAAGAACTTGAAGAAAAGATTGATCACATGTCTGCGCGCATCTCCAGCCTGGCCACCTCTTTCAACGACTATCCGTCTCAGATCACCTTGCATTTTGACAAAATTGATCAAAGACTTGAAAATTTCTCTCACTACTTCTGGTCACATTCCTTCACTGATGATTCCGATTCTCCTCCATCCCATGTTGATGATCCTGTGCAAGACTTATGATTTGGCTTAGGGGCCTTACTTATGTTGACTGTTTGTGTGCTTGATTTGGTTGTACTCTCTCTTTTTGTTTAGTCACCTCTTTTGTTTGAGTATAACTTTAATTAGTGTTTTTGTGAGTGTCTTACCAAGACTATTTACTCTATCTAGTATTCTATTTTATTTAGACACTTCTATTTATATCTGCATGGATGACTCGTGTTTTAATTGCTTCTTTATTATTCTAAGTCTATACTATCACTATATGATTGTTCTTGAATTTCCTTGTGTTTTTTCTTTTACTTTTGAGGTGTCTAAAAACAAATATTACTTTACAGATTTTTTTTTTTTTTTTTTTTTTTTTTTTTTTTTTTTTTTTTTTTTTTTTTTTTTTTTTTTTTTTTTTTTTTTTTTTTTTTTTTTTTTTTTTTTTTTTTTTTTTTTTTTTTTTTTTTTTTTTTTTTTTTTTTTTTTTTTTTTTTTTTTTTTTTTTTTTTTTTTTTTTTTTTTTTTTTTTTTTTTTTTTTTTTTTTTTTTTTTTTTTTTTTTTTTTTTTTTTTTTTTTTTTTTTTTTTTTTTTTTTTTTTTTTTTTTTTTTTTTTTTTTTTTTTTTTTTTTTTTTTTTTTTTTTTTTTTTTTTTTTTTTTTTTTTTTTTTTTTTTTTTTTTTTTTTTTTTTTTTTTTTTTTTTTTTTTTTTTTTTTTTTTTTTTTTTTTTTTTTTTTTTTTTTTTTTTTTTTTTTTTTTTTTTTTTTTTTTTTTTTTTTTTTTTTTTTTTTTTTTTTTTTTTTTTTTTTTTTTTTTTTTTTTTTTTTTTTTTTTTTTTTTTTTTTTTTTTTTTTTTTTTTTTTTTTGTGCCAAGGGGGACAAATGTGAATGAACTAATGCTTGCATAGAACGTAATGCATAAATTAAGAGGGATGATTTATTTTAATGGACTAATACTTGCATAGAAAATAGTGCATCAATTAAGAGAGAACTTCTATTTTAAAACAAGTTTAGAGTCTTGTGGATTTATTTTGTCATCATAAAAAAAGGAGATTGTTAACTTAAATTATATTTTACAGTTAATGTATATTTTTGATGATGAATCTTTCAATTCAAGCTTTTGTTGATTGATGATTATGTCCATAATAATATTCTTCTATTGCTTCTCATTGAAAATACCCTTTGAGAGAGAGGTATTTAATCTTTCTAACGCGTGTGTTCAAGATTTTTCAGTCTTTAATAAATCTTTAGAACTTGAAGTTATATGTCTATAAAAATGCCTTCAAAAAGTCGACCGAAGTGACAGAGTGTTGACCGCTAGTCATGTTTACGAAACTCTAAAAAGCATCAAGTGACGACCGTATAGTGCTGTTGTGGACCACAGAAATTAATGCAGAAATTCTAGAGACTTTCAAGTGTCGACCGTAGGAACAAATGTAGAAATTCCTGAGAACTACAAGTGTCAACTGGACTGTGTTATGTCGACCATAAGATCAAATCCAGAAATTACAGGAGCCTTCAAGTGTAGACCGAGAAGCCAAAGTGTCAACTGAGTTGTTGAACGGCTCTTAAAATAATACACAACGTCGACAAAGTGTCGATTGAGTAAGAAGAAGTGTCCACTGCACTAGCTGTTTTCTGAAGACACTTATAAATAGGAGAATGAAGACTCATGAAAAGTTACCAAATCTGAAAAAAATGCAATGAAGTGCTGTCGAATCAAAACTTGAGAATCCCTTCCTTCAATTGACCTCTCACCTCTCCTAATTCATCAACTTACGATTGTATGCATTTAGATGGAGTGAGAATTGTATTCATTAATATTTTGATCTCATTACAATTTGTGAACGTGTTTTGATTAAAAAACTACAAGTAGAATCCAAAAAAATATTTGGAGAGAGATGCATGAAGATTTACAAAGATTGAAGATAGAGGTATAAAGATTCGCACGAGTTTGAAAGAGATAAAGATTCACACGGATTGGAGAGAGATAAAGATTTACGTGAACAAGAGGGATATAAACACAACAACAAAACATGCACATACAAAATCCATGCACAGTTTCCTTTTCTCTATCAAATTTGGCAAGCACTTATTTCCTAATTCTTGAAGAAAAGTGGACAACGAATTTAGGAAGGAGAGCCACGAAATTCATCAATCAAGTTGCGTCCAAATTTCCTTTTATTATGTAGTTAAAGTTTCTTTTTATTAATTTCTTAAGTTTCATAATCTTTAGATATTTCCTAATCTTTAGATGTTTCCTAATTACTCTCTTATTAAATTAGGATAGTTTATAGCCTATTTAAAGGCATAAACCTTGCAACATTAGAAAAAAAATATACACGATTTTGAGTTACTCTTTGTGTAACGCCCCGAGTTATCTGAACCCGGTTCGCTACTCATTACTTGATCATACTAAGAAATTTCGAATAAATTTAAAACTTCATTCGACATTCAAAATTTGACATTTTCTAAACGTTCAAAATATTTGAAAACTCATCTATTAGCCTAATGCTAAGCAAGTAAAGCATTAATGAAATGTTTAAAGTATTCGGTCAAGAGAAAATAAGGTTTTAAATGATGGACTACTCAAGGAATTACAAAAGTCGAATTCATCTGCCGACGTCAAAGTCAACGGAAGGAAACGGAACGAGGTTCCTGCCGATGACGTCACGAGTTGAACTCGTCTGCCGACGACTAGTCAACGGAAGGAAACGGAACGAGGTTCCTGCCGATGACGTCACGAGTTGAACTCGTCTGCCGACGACTAGTCAACGGAAGGAAACGGAACGAGGTTCCTGCCGATGACGTCACGAGTTGAACTCGTCTGCCGACGACTAGTCAACGGAAGGAAACGGAACGAGGTTCCTGCCGATGACGTCACGAGTTGAACTCGTCTGCCGACGACTAGTCAACGGAAGGAAACGGAACGAGGTTCCTGCCGATGACGTCACGAGTTGAACTCGTCTGCCGACGACTAGTCAACGGAAGGATTCACCTCACCAACTCATCTGCCGATGAAAATCATGGTAACTTCACACACCACTTCATCTGCCGATGAAGTTAACATAACTCATCTGCCGATGAAGTCAGCGCAATTTCATCTCTCAATAGACAAACACACGTCATCTTCCGATAACAACAATATGACTCCACGCCTTCCGATTCGCTAAACGACAAACGGGTTACTCTACACCTTCCGATTCGCCTAAACGACAAACGGGTTTCTCCCTCTTCCGATGGAATGGACTACATCTACCGACACGTGCTACTCACGTAACTCCTTAAAGCGTCTACTGATAGACTTTAAAATTTACCTCTTCCGATGGCTTTTCAGAAGACATCTTCCGATAGAATTTAAAATTTACTCAACATCTACCGACAGATATCATCTGTCGATAGAGAGCAAAACAACAACTCTAATCGCTTCACTTGCAAATCCAGTAATAAACCAACAGAATACTAAATTCAAAGAAAACTAAGAATACTTTTGAAAACTTCAAGTAACTCATTCTTGCTAAAACTAACCAGAGACAATCCAAACCTTTGTGTCACTAGAAACTCATAAGTACTATCTTGAAATCCCAACAGAATATCGTTATCAGAAAAGAAACTCAAAAGCGAATTCCAAAACATTAAATTTCTACTGTCATGAAAGCTCAGTATAATAAATTTGAAATACTGTCAATTAATCTTTGTTAGTCAATGACACCAGTCAAACCGCCCCATCAGATGCCTGACCGTTGCACAGCCGTGCTCCACCAACCTCATCTACTCGGTTATGCTCTCAGGGAAATCACCTGCTGTATCCTCAACACCTACATCACAAAACTCATCTATTAGCCTAATGCTAAGCAAGTAAAGCATTAATGAAATGTATGCTGAAACATAAACCCTGATCATGCAGTTTCTAATTTTCTCAACTCAGTTGTGCATCGTTCATAAACTGGTCTGATCCCTAAGTTCCCTTGGGAGTGGGATCGGTTCTCCCAATGTAATAAATCCTCTACTCAGTTAAGGGGCGATTACTTCCCTTAACAGCTAATACAGATCCCTTAATTCCCTTGGGAGTGGGATCGGTTCTCCCAATGTAATAAATCCTCTACTCAGTTAAGGGGCGGATTACTTCCCTTAACAGCTAATACAGATCCCTTAATTCCCTTGGGAGTGGGATCGGTTCTCCCAATGTAATAAATCCTCTACTCAGTTAAGGGGCGGATTACTTCCCTTAACAGCTAATACAGATCCCTTAATTCCCTTGGGAGTGGGATCGGTTCTCCCAATGTAATAAATCCTCTACTCAGTTAAGGGGCGGATTACTTCCCTTAACAGCTAATACAGATCCCTTAATTCCCTTGGGAGTGGGATCGGTTCTCCCAATGTAATAAATCCTCTACTCAGTTAAGGGGCGGATTACTTCCCTTAACAGCTAATACAGATCCCTTAATTCCCTTGGGAGTGGGATCGGTTCTCCCAATGTAATAAATCCTCTACTCAGTTAAGGGGCGGATTACTTCCCTTAACAGCTAATACAGATCCCTTAATTCCCTTGGGAGTGGGATCGGTTCTCCCAATGTAATAAATCCTCTACTCAGTTAAGGGGCGGATTACTTCCCTTAACAGCTAATACAGATCCCTTAATTCCCTTGGGAGTGGGATCGGTTCTCCCAATGTAATAAATCCTCTACTCAGTTAAGGGGCGGATTACTTCCCTTAACAGCTAATACAGATCCCTTAATTCCCTTGGGAGTGGGATCGGTTCTCCCAATGTAATAAATCCTCTACTCAGTTAAGGGGCGGATTACTTCCCTTAACAGCTAATACAGATCCCTTAATTCCCTTGGGAGTGGGATCGGTTCTCCCAATGTAATAAATCCTCTACTCAGTTAAGGGGCGGATTACTTCCCTTAACAGCTAATACAGATCCCTTAATTCCCTTGGGAGTGGGATCGGTTCTCCCAATGTAATAAATCCTCTACTCAGTTAAGGGGCGGATTACTTCCCTTAACAGCTAATACAGATCCCTTAATTCCCTTGGGAGTGGGATCGGTTCTCCCAATGTAATAAATCCTCTACTCAGTTAAGGGGCGGATTACTTCCCTTAACAGCTAATACAGATCCCTTAATTCCCTTGGGAGTGGGATCGGTTCTCCCAATGTAATAAATCCTCTACTCAGTTAAGGGGCGGATTACTTCCCTTAACAGCTAATACAGATCCCTTAATTCCCTTGGGAGTGGGATCGGTTCTCCCAATGTAATAAATCCTCTACTCAGTTAAGGGGCGGATTACTTCCCTTAACAGCTAATACAGATCCCTTAATTCCCTTGGGAGTGGGATCGGTTCTCCCAATGTAATAAATCCTCTACTCAGTTAAGGGGCGGATTACTTCCCTTAACAGCTAATACAGATCCCTTAATTCCCTTGGGAGTGGGATCGGTTCTCCCAATGTAATAAATCCTCTACTCAGTTAAGGGGCGGATTACTTCCCTTAACAGCTAATACAGATCCCTTAATTCCCTTGGGAGTGGGATCGGTTCTCCCAATGTAATAAATCCTCTACTCAGTTAAGGGGCGGATTACTTCCCTTAACAGCTAATACAGATCCCTTAATTCCCTTGGGAGTGGGATCGGTTCTCCCAATGTAATAAATCCTCTACTCAGTTAAGGGGCGGATTAAGCATTCCCGATACATCACTAAACCCCAAAACCCAAATCTCTCACCCGCAGCTTATCGAAGATACATACATTGCAATCCTTCAGCTACCCTAGCACTAGAACGGCAAGTAGTTGATTCAAAACTCACCTTGGTTGGGGAAAACCGGAGGGGAAATCGCCCAGAGGTAGTCTGCTTGAGCTGAGAGGTAAGAGTAATAAAACAGTGGCGGCTAAACCTCACTAAACCTTTCCTTAAATACCTTATCCACAATATAAATTCGCAATTACCATCTTGCCCCTGCTTAGTCATTTACAACCTAATCAACATTTCACTAAATTTTAACCATAAAAATTATATACCACCGTTTAATAACTTATTTTGATTTATTGAAACCGGGTGCTACACTTTGTGAGAATTTTCTCTTTGGTTCTTTGTGAAGAACTAGATCTTCTTCAAGTCAAAACTTGAAAGATCAACTTGATAGCTTTGGTTCTAACCACAAGTTTGGTCACGGGTCAAGCTCCTTGTTTGATAACTTTGGTTCAGTCGACAAGGTTCGATTGGGGTCAAGTTCCTTATACTTAATTCCCAAATTCTTCACACGTGAAAAAATTAACCTAAATATTGACCAGGTAACTAGATTAGCAAAAAACCCTAAACAAATCAATAAAAAGAAAAATATAAACTTCAATTCGGTTTCATGGAGTTCCAATCGTAATATTAGAACAAAAGTTTAACTCACGGATGCAAGATGAAAATTAAGAGAGAAATTATAATAGATCGTTATGGACACAACAACGAAAATAAAAAAAAAAAAAAAAAAAAAAAAAAAAAAAAAAAAAAAAAAAAAAAAAAAAAAAAAAAAAAAAAAAAAAAAAAAAAAAAAAAAAAAAAAAAAAAAAAAAAAAAAAAAAAAAAAAAAAAAAAAAAAAAAAAAAAAAAAAAAAAAAAAAAAAAAAAAAAAAAAAAAAAAAAAAAAAAAAAAAAAAAAAAAAAAAAAAAAAAAAAAAAAAAAAAAAAAAAAAAAAAAAAAAAAAAAAAAAAAAAAAAAAAAAAAAAAAAAAAAAAAAAAAAAAAAAAAAAAAAAAAAAAAAAAAAAAAAAAAAAAAAAAAAAAAAAAAAAAAAAAAAAAAAAAAAAAAAAAAAAAAAAAAAAAAAAAAAAAAAAAAAAAAAAAAAAAAAAAAAAAAAAAAAAAAAAAAAAAAAAAAAAAAAAAAAAAAAAAAAAAAAAAAAAAAAAAAAAAAAAAAAAAAAAAAAAAAAAAAAAAAAAAAAAAAAAAAAAAAAAAAAAAAAAAAAAAAAAAAAAAAAAAAAAAAAAAAAAAAAAAAAAAAAAAAAAAAAAAAAAAAAAAAAAAAAAAAAAAAAAAAAAAAAAAAAAAAAAAAAAAAAAAAAAAAAAAAAAAAAAAAAAAAAAAAAAAAAAAAAAAAAAAAAAAAAAAAAAAAAAAAAAAAAAAAAAAAAAAAAAAAAAAAAAAAAAAAAAAAAAAAAAAAAAAAAAAAAAAAAAAAAAAAAAAAAAAAAAAAAAAAAAAAAAAAAAAAAAAAAAAAAAAAAAAAAAAAAAAAAAAAAAAAAAAAAAAAAAAAAAAAAAAAAAAAAAAAAAAAAAAAAAAAAAAAAAAAAAAAAAAAAAAAAAAAAAAAAAAAAAAAAAAAAAAAAAAAAAAAAAAAAAAAAAAAAAAAAAAAAAAAAAAAAAAAAAAAAAAAAAAAAAAAAAAAAAAAAAAAAAAAAAAAAAAAAAAAAAAAAAAAAAAAAAAAAAAAAAAAAAAAAAAAAAAAAAAAAAAAAAAAAAAAAAAAAAAAAAAAAAAAAAAAAAAAAAAAAAAAAAAAAAAAAAAAAAAAAAAAAAAAAAAAAAAAAAAAAAAAAAAAAAAAAAAAAAAAAAAAAAAAAAAAAAAAAAAAAAAAAAAAAAAAAAAAAAAAAAAAAAAAAAAAAAAAAAAAAAAAAAAATCAGTTCAGATGTGGGATACCTATCCAAAAGTTTTTGCAACTCAATCATATATGATGGCATCATCAAAGATTTGACCTTTTTGAACTTTATTTGTAACTTACTATAGGCTTAAGAAACAAAGAGAAGATGTGTACGGACGAGATATCTAGCAACAAGAAGAAGGAAAAAGATTGAATAAAGGAACTTCAGATGCTTATTGAGCCATTAAGGATGTGGCGAGAGCCATTATTTATTTATTTATTTAAATTGTTTTATTTTATTTTTAGCTGCTCTTTTCCTCTTTTTTTCTTTCCATCCAATCCTTATTCCTCTCATGTCTATTTCCTTTTTATAACTTCTCTTTTTTTTTTTTTTTTTTTTTTTTTTTTTTTTTTTTTTTTTTTTTTTTTTTTTTTTTTTTTTTTTTTTTTTTTTTTTTTTTTTTTTTTTTTTTTTTTTTTTTTTTTTTTTTTTTTTTTTTTTTTTTTTTTTTTTTTTTTTTTTTTTTTTTTTTTTTTTTTTTTTTTTTTTTTTTTTTTTTTTTTTTTTTTTTTTTTTTTTTTTTTTTTTTTTTTTTTTTTTTTTTTTTTTTTTTTTTTTTTTTTTTTTTTTTTTTTTTTTTTTTTTTTTTTTTTTTTTTTTTTTTTTTTTTTTTTTTTTTTTTTTTTTTTTTTTTTTTTTTTTTTTTTTTTTTTTTTTTTTTTTTTTTTTTTTTTTTTTTTTTTTTTTTTTTTTTTTTTTTTTTTTTTTTTTTTTTTTTTTTTTTTTTTTTTTTTTTTTTTTTTTTTTTTTTTTTTTTTTTTTTTTTTTTTTTTTTTTTTTTTTTTTTTTTTTTTTTTTTTTTTTTTTTTTTTTTTTTTTTTTTTTTTTTTTTTTTTTTTTTTTTTTTTTTTTTTTTTTTTTTTTTTTTTTTTTTTTTTTTTTTTTTTTTTTTTTTTTTTTTTTTTTTTTTTTTTTTTTTTTTTTTTTTTTTTTTTTTTTTTTTTTTTTTTTTTTTTTTTTTTTTTTTTTTTTTTTTTTTTTTTTTTTTTTTTTTTTTTTTTTTTTTTTTTTTTTTTTTTTTTTTTTTTTTTTTTTTTTTTTTTTTTTTTTTTTTTTTTTTTTTTTTTTTTTTTTTTTTTTTTTTTTTTTTTTTTTTTTTTTTTTTTTTTTTTTTTTTTTTTTTTTTTTTTTTTTTTTTTTTTTTTTTTTTTTTTTTTTTTTTTTTTTTTTTTTTTTTTTTTTTTTTTTTTTTTTTTTTTTTTTTTTTTTTTTTTTTTTTTTTTTTTTTTTTTTTTTTTTTTTTTTTTTTTTTTTTTTTTTTTTTTTTTTTTTTTTTTTTTTTTTTTTTTTTTTTTTTTTTTTTTTTTTTTTTTTTTTTTTTTTTTTTTTTTTTTTTTTTTTTTTTTTTTTTTTTTTTTTTTTTTTTTTTTTTTTTTTTTTTTTTTTTTTTTTTTTTTTTTTTTTTTTTTTTTTTTTTTTTTTTTTTTTTTTTTTTTTTTTTTTTTTTTTTTTTTTTTTTTTTTTTTTTTTTTTTTTTTTTTTTTTTTTTTTTTTTTTTTTTTTTTTTTTTTTTTTTTTTTTTTTTTTTTTTTTTTTTTTTTTTTTTTTTTTTTTTTTTTTTTTTTTTTTTTTTTTTTTTTTTTTTTTTTTTTTTTTTTTTTTTTTTTTTTTTTTTTTTTTTTTTTTTTTTTTTTTTTTTTTTTTTTTTTTTTTTTTTTTTTTTTTTTTTTTTTTTTTTTTTTTTTTTTTTTTTTTTTTTTTTTTTTTTTTTTTTTTTTTTTTTTTTTTTTTTTTTTTTTTTTTTTTTTTTTTTTTTTTTTTTTTTTTTTTTTTTTTTTTTTTTTTTTTTTTTTTTTTTTTTTTTTTTTTTTTTTTTTTTTTTTTTTTTTTTTTTTTTTTTTTTTTTTTTTTTTTTTTTTTTTTTTTTTTTTTTTTTTTTTTTTTTTTTTTTTTTTTTTTTTTTTTTTTTTTTTTTTTTTTTTTTTTTTTTTTTTTTTTTTTTTTTTTTTTTTTTTTTCATGTGTTTTCGTGAAGTTTAGATAGGGTTGGGAAAACCCTAAAGGGGAATTCCGAATTTTCTGTTCTTTGCTGAAATCCCTTGATATATTTAGTGGTTAAAACTTTGAATAGGTTGGTTTAGGTTATTTTTGGAGTTAGAATAGCAAATTGGAGAGAGTTGTGTAAAAACCAGTTTTTGGAATCAATATTGCCGGTTCTGTTTTGCTGTTTTTCGATCTAGGTAAGAGTGTTTCAATGGATAGTAGACGTGTTGAGGTTTACGGAATGGGGTGGCACGTCAAAATCTATTGAAAAATGAGGGAGTTATTATCGTTTAAAGTTTGGACACCGAAAATGTGGGAAAAATCAGGTTTTAGAGGTTTTAAACTTTAAATGGGTTAAAATGGTTAGTTTTGGTTTAGGTAATTCTTTAGAATTTATTAGGTTGGTACTAAGTAAGTTTTCATTGTATTTGTAGGTTGACAGGTGTGTATTTGAGATTGGCATAGTAAACGAGTACGTGCCGGGAACCCAGGTAAGTAGCGGATGTGTGTGATTTTGCCTCCGGGCCTACACCATGGAACGGTAGAGAATTGTTTGCTTGGTTGTTTTGTTTTGTCTTGTGTTGAGCATTGTATGTGACATGCATCATGGTTTTCAAACTACGAAATAGGTGTTTTGAGCAACGTTTGCAAACTGTGAGAGTGAAATGTAAAGATAAAAAGATATGTGAGGCAATGTGACCTTTTGTGGAGTCGCTTCGTCGCGAATAGTGCCTGAAAGAATGGCAGTTCGGAAGAGTTCCACAAAAGATGTGTGGTGGTCTCTTATGGAGAAGCCTCGTCGCGAATAGTGCCTGAAAGAATGGCAATTCGGGAGGTTATCACAAAAGATGCACGGTGGTTTCTTATTGAGTCGCCACGTCACGAATTAGTGTCTGAAAGAATAGCAATTCGGGAGGTGTCTACAAGAGAGTCACAGTTGAAAGTATGTAAGTTGTCGTGATTATGAACGAGGTTCATTGATCGACGTGGGAGAAGATCGTGTATGACTGTCCCGTGTGTGAACACGATGTGTGCCTCGGATCTGGCTCTGCGGGGTCAACGCATGACCATCCTGATTGGATAGGTATCCGCTTGACTCACATGTGAAAGTGGAAGAGTAACGAAACGAGAACGAACAAGATGAACACAACCGAGAGTTAGAAACCACATGTGTTAGGGTTGTGTGTGAGGGTGCGCGTGTGGTGTGCATTGTGTTTTTGTATGCATTATTCCCTACTTACTAAGGATTAGGCTTATGTTTTGTGTTCTGTGTTGTAGGTGACGACGTCATTGCAGGTGAGAGCTTTGAGAAAAGCTAGGAATGAAGACGCAGTTGGTGATGTACGCGGTATGTCGGTGCAGGTATTTATCGGGGCGTCTCGACCATGGTCTTCGGAAAGATGTGGGTAGAACGTTATTTTGAATTGTATAGTTTTTACCTATTTTGAGTTTGTAAAAATGTGGTCGTTTCGCGGGATTTTTTTGTATAAACGATAGTGACTTTATAACTTTTGTTAATATAGTTTTGGGAGTTATTGTATGTAAGCTTGGTTTTCAGGTTTTGGTTTTCGAAAATGAGTCGTTATGCTGCTCGGTTTTTAATGATTCCACGTTTTCGTTGAGGTTTTAGAGTCAAGTTTTCATGGTTTTACGTATAAAGGAGTCAGGAATAGTTTGGAGTATGTTTTAGTTGAAGAAGTGTAGGAAGAAATTTTAGTGCGGGTGAGGCAGGGAAGCTGTCGATCGATCGGTAAAATACGGCAATCGATCGGCAGGCATTTTGTTATTAGCGATCGGCAACAGAGAGGTTGCTGATCGATCGGCTGTGTGTGAACAGTACCATTTGTAATATTTTTTTTTTTTTTTTTTTTTTTTTTTTTTTTTTTTTTTTTTTTTTTTTTTTTTTTTTTTTTTTTTTTTTTTTTTTTTTTTTTTTTTTTTTTTTTTTTTTTTTTTTTTTTTTTTTTTTTTTTTTTTTTTTTTTTTTTTTTTTTTTTTTTTTTTTTTTTTTTTTTTTTTTTTTTTTTTTTTTTTTTTTTTTTTTTTTTTTTTTTTTTTTTTTTTTTTTTTTTTTTTTTTTTTTTTTTTTTTTTTTTTTTTTTTTTTTTTTTTTTTTTTTTTTTTTTTTTTTTTTTTTTTTTTTTTTTTTTTTTTTTTTTTTTTTTTTTTTTTTTTTTTTTTTTTTTTTTTTTTTTTTTTTTTTTTTTTTTTTTTTTTTTTTTTTTTTTTTTTTTTTTTTTTTTTTTTTTTTTTTTTTTTTTTTTTTTTTTTTTTTTTTTTTTTTTTTTTTTTTTTTTTTTTTTTTTTTTTTTTTTTTTTTTTTTTTTTTTTTTTTTTTTTTTTTTTTTTTTTTTTTTTTTTTTTTTTTTTTTTTTTTTTTTTTTTTTTTTTTTTTTTTTTTTTTTTTTTTTTTTTTTTTTTTTTTTTTTTTTTTTTTTTTTTTTTTTTTTTTTTTTTTTTTTTTTTTTTTTTTTTTTTTTTTTTTTTTTTTTTTTTTTTTTTTTTTTTTTTTTTTTTTTTTTTTTTTTTTTTTTTTTTTTTTTTTTTTTTTTTTTTTTTTTTTTTTTTTTTTTTTTTTTTTTTTTTTTTTTTTTTTTTTTTTTTTTTTTTTTTTTTTTTTTTTTTTTTTTTTTTTTTTTTTTTTTTTTTTTTTTTTTTTTTTTTTTTTTTTTTTTTTTTTTTTTTTTTTTTTTTTTTTTTTTTTTTTTTTTTTTTTTTTTTTTTTTTTTTTTTTTTTTTTTTTTTTTTTTTTTTTTTTTTTTTTTTTTTTTTTTTTTTTTTTTTTTTTTTTTTTTTTTTTTTTTTTTTTTTTTTTTTTTTTTTTTTTTTTTTTTTTTTTTTTTTTTTTTTTTTTTTTTTTTTTTTTTTTTTTTTTTTTTTTTTTTTTTTTTTTTTTTTTTTTTTTTTTTTTTTTTTTTTTTTTTTTTTTTTTTTTTTTTTTTTTTTTTTTTTTTTTTTTTTTTTTTTTTTTTTTTTTTTTTTTTTTTTTTTTTTTTTTTTTTTTTTTTTTTTTTTTTTTTTTTTTTTTTTTTTTTTTTTTTTTTTTTTTTTTTTTTTTTTTTTTTTTTTTTTTTTTTTTTTTTTTTTTTTTTTTTTTTTTTTTTTTTTTTTTTTTTTTTTTTTTTTTTTTTTTTTTTTTTTTTTTTTTTTTTTTTTTTTTTTTTTTTTTTTTTTTTTTTTTTTTTTTTTTTTTTTTTTTTTTTTTTTTTTTTTTTTTTTTTTTTTTTTTTTTTTTTTTTTTTTTTTTTTTTTTTTTTTTTTTTTTTTTTTTTTTTTTTTTTTTTTTTTTTTTTTTTTTTTTTTTTTTTTTTTTTTTTTTTTTTTTTTTTTTTTTTTTTTTTTTTTTTTTTTTTTTTTTTTTTTTTTTTTTTTTTTTTTTTTTTTTTTTTTTTTTTTTTTTTTTTTTTTTTTTTTTTTTTTTTTTTTTTTTTTTTTTTTTTTTTTTTTTTTTTTTTTTTTTTTTTTTTTTTTTTTTTTTTTTTTTTTTTTTTTTTTTTTTTTTTTTTTTTTTTTTTTTTTTTTTTTTTTTTTTTTTTTTTTTTTTTTTTTTTTTTTTTTTTTTTTTTTTTTTTTTTTTTTTTTTTTTTTTTTTTTTTTTTTTTTTTTTTTTTTTTTTTTTTTTTTTTTTTTTTTTTTTTTTTTTTTTTTTTTTTTTTTTTTTTTTTTTTTTTTTTTTTTTTTTTTTTTTTTTTTTTTTTTTTTTTTTTTTTTTTTTTTGCACGATTTTGTGCACGTTTTTCAACCATTTTGGAGGGTTTAAAAAACCTAAAAATCGAGTCATATTTTATCAAAAATTTATTTTAAACGTCGTTTTAAACGTGGTATGGGTTAGTAAAGTAGCGCACCGAGCCAGGGTGGGTTTGGGGGCGTTACAAGATGGTATCAGAGCAAAAGTGGTCGATTCAATCAAAGGATTACCCGACAATGGCGGCCGCCATGCAACGTGCTTCACCGACTGTAAGTATTTCTTTCCTTTAGTTAGTTTATATATCTAAGATTAGATTATTTTAACCCTGTGCAGGATTAGAACTAAAATGCCGAGAAACGAAAGAGAGCCTAGGCAACCTAGAAGTGAACTTGAATAGTTAGTCAAGCTTCTTACTGAGTTGGTCAGTAGGCAAACAGAATTGGTTGGGGGGCAAGTCGAATTGGTTGGATCGCTGTTAGGTCAGGGAGGATCAGGAAATGTTGGAGCTAGTTCTAGTGGGGAAAAATTCCAAAAATTAAAGCCTCCGTTGTTTGAGGGTCAGTTAATAGATCCCACAGCTGCTGAGAGGTGGATATACACTGTAGACAATATGTTTAATCTCGCTGAATTGGAGGAAGAAAACAAAGTGAAGTGTGTAACGTTCTACTTAGCTAACGACGCCCAAAGTTGGTGGGAGACGGTGAAGGCTACCACAGAGGCTCATAGTATGACATGGAAAGAGTTCAAAGATCTATTATTCGACAAGTACTATAACAGAACAATTTAAGCTACTAAGAGAATGTAATTCTTACAGTTGAAACAGACCGGATCTGTGGGAGAGTACATCCAACAGTTTGAGTCTCTGTCTCGGTTTGCCAGCCACATGATTAGCAGAGAAGAAGATAAAGTATTTCAGTTTGTACAAGGTCTGAAGCCGGAGATTTATATGTTAGTGAAAACCTTTGGAATTGAAGGAGTTTCATATACAAGAATTTTGGTGAAAGCAATAGAGGTGGAGGAGGCTAATGAGAAGTGTGCCAAGTCAATAGAAGCTCCTAGGCAAATGTTCAAGGAGATTATAGCCTCGATGAGTGGAGAGAGACCTTCTTCTCACTCTCAAAAAACCAAAAGGCTGGGAGACCATCTAAACGACCAAAGAGAAGGAATGAAGCCGCGAAAGCAGCAAATGAGAAGTTTTCCAAAATGTCTAAAATGTTTGAAATATCATCCAGGAGAGTGCGAACAATATGAGGGAAAATATTTTAACTGTTTTAAAGCTGACCATATTGTCCGAGATTGTCCAAAGCCAAAGACTAACCTGTGTTTCAATTGTAACGAGCCTGAGCATATAGCTAAGAATTGTCCTATAGCAAAGAAGGGTCAGGCTAAAGCGACACACAGAATTCAACCGTGACCTTAGGTATGGTACTTGTAGTATAGTGGCTATTTTTTTTTTTTTTTTTTTTTTTTTTTTTTTTTTTTTTTTTTTTTTTTTTTTTTTTTTTTTTTTTTTTTTTTTTTTTTTTTTTTTTTTTTTTTTTTTTTTTTTTTTTTTTTTTTTTTTTTTTTTTTTTTTTTTTTTTTTTTTTTTTTTTTTTTTTTTTTTTTTTTTTTTTTTTTTTTTTTTTTTTTTTTTTTTTTTTTTTTTTTTTTTTTTTTTTTTTTTTTTTTTTTTTTTTTTTTTTTTTTTTTTTTTTTTTTTTTTTTTTTTTTTTTTTTTTTTTTTTTTTTTTTTTTTTTTTTTTTTTTTTTTTTTTTTTTTTTTTTTTTTTTTTTTTTTTTTTTTTTTTTTTTTTTTTTTTTTTTTTTTTTTTTTTTTTTTTTTTTTTTTTTTTTTTTTTTTTTTTTTTTTTTTTTTTTTTTTTTTTTTTTTTTTTTTTTTTTTTTTTTTTTTTTTTTTTTTTTTTTTTTTTTTTTTTTTTTTTTTTTTTTTTTTTTTTTTTTTTTTTTTTTTTTTTTTTTTTTTTTTTTTTTTTTTTTTTTTTTTTTTTTTTTTTTTTTTTTTTTTTTTTTTTTTTTTTTTTTTTTTTTTTTTTTTTTTTTTTTTTTTTTTTTTTTTTTTTTTTTTTTTTTTTTTTTTTTTTTTTTTTTTTTTTTTTTTTTTTTTTTTTTTTTTTTTTTTTTTTTTTTTTTTTTTTTTTTTTTTTTTTTTTTTTTTTTTTTTTTTTTTTTTTTTTTTTTTTTTTTTTTTTTTTTTTTTTTTTTTTTTTTTTTTTTTTTTTTTTTTTTTTTTTTTTTTTTTTTTTTTTTTTTTTTTTTTTTTTTTTTTTTTTTTTTTTTTTTTTTTTTTTTTTTTTTTTTTTTTTTTTTTTTTTTTTTTTTTTTTTTTTTTTTTTTTTTTTTTTTTTTTTTTTTTTTTTTTTTTTTTTTTTTTTTTTTTTTTTTTTTTTTTTTTTTTTTTTTTTTTTTTTTTTTTTTTTTTTTTTTTTTTTTTTTTTTTTTTTTTTTTTTTTTTTTTTTTTTTTTTTTTTTTTTTTTTTTTTTTTTTTTTTTTTTTTTTTTTTTTTTTTTTTTTTTTTTTTTTTTTTTTTTTTTTTTTTTTTTTTTTTTTTTTTTTTTTTTTTTTTTTTTTTTTTTTTTTTTTTTTTTTTTTTTTTTTTTTTTTTTTTTTTTTTTTTTTTTTTTTTTTTTTTTTTTTTTTTTTTTTTTTTTTTTTTTTTTTTTTTTTTTTTTTTTTTTTTTTTTTTTTTTTTTTTTTTTTTTTTTTTTTTTTTTTTTTTTTTTTTTTTTTTTTTTTTTTTTTTTTTTTTTTTTTTTTTTTTTTTTTTTTTTTTTTTTTTTTTTTTTTTTTTTTTTTTTTTTTTTTTTTTTTTTTTTTTTTTTTTTTTTTTTTTTTTTTTTTTTTTTTTTTTTTTTTTTTTTTTTTTTTTTTTTTTTTTTTTTTTTTTTTTTTTTTTTTTTTTTTTTTTTTTTTTTTTTTTTTTTTTTTTTTTTTTTTTTTTTTTTTTTTTTTTTTTTTTTTTTTTTTTTTTTTTTTTTTTTTTTTTTTTTTTTTTTTTTTTTTTTTTTTTTTTTTTTTAAAATATGTTGAAAAAGATCGGGTTAAAACATAGTAGAAATCAAAAATAAAAAAAAAAAAAAAAAAAAAAAAAAAAAAAAAAAAAAAAAAAAAAAAAAAAAAAAAAAAAAAAAAAAAAAAAAAAAAAAAAAAAAAAAAAAAAAAAAAAAAAAAAAAAAAAAAAAAAAAAAAAAAAAAAAAAAAAAAAAAAAAAAAAAAAAAAAAAAAAAAAAAAAAAAAAAAAAAAAAAAAAAAAAAAAAAAAAAAAAAAAAAAAAAAAAAAAAAAAAAAAAAAAAAAAAAAAAAAAAAAAAAAAAAAAAAAAAAAAAAAAAAAAAAAAAAAAAAAAAAAAAAAAAAAAAAAAAAAAAAAAAAAAAAAAAAAAAAAAAAAAAAAAAAAAAAAAAAAAAAAAAAAAAAAAAAAAAAAAAAAAAAAAAAAAAAAAAAAAAAAAAAAAAAAAAAAAAAAAAAAAAAAAAAAAAAAAAAAAAAAAAAAAAAAAAAAAAAAAAAAAAAAAAAAAAAAAAAAAAAAAAAAAAAAAAAAAAAAAAAAAAAAAAAAAAAAAAAAAAAAAAAAAAAAAAAAAAAAAAAAAAAAAAAAAAAAAAAAAAAAAAAAAAAAAAAAAAAAAAAAAAAAAAAAAAAAAAAAAAAAAAAAAAAAAAAAAAAAAAAAAAAAAAAAAAAAAAAAAAAAAAAAAAAAAAAAAAAAAAAAAAAAAAAAAAAAAAAAAAAAAAAAAAAAAAAAAAAAAAAAAAAAAAAAAAAAAAAAAAAAAAAAAAAAAAAAAAAAAAAAAAAAAAAAAAAAAAAAAAAAAAAAAAAAAAAAAAAAAAAAAAAAAAAAAAAAAAAAAAAAAAAAAAAAAAAAAAAAAAAAAAAAAAAAAAAAAAAAAAAAAAAAAAAAAAAAAAAAAAAAAAAAAAAAAAAAAAAAAAAAAAAAAAAAAAAAAAAAAAAAAAAAAAAAAAAAAAAAAAAAAAAAAAAAAAAAAAAAAAAAAAAAAAAAAAAAAAAAAAAAAAAAAAAAAAAAAAAAAAAAAAAAAAAAAAAAAAAAAAAAAAAAAAAAAAAAAAAAAAAAAAAAAAAAAAAAAAAAAAAAAAAAAAAAAAAAAAAAAAAAAAAAAAAAAAAAAAAAAAAAAAAAAAAAAAAAAAAAAAAAAAAAAAAAAAAAAAAAAAAAAAAAAAAAAAAAAAAAAAAAAAAAAAAAAAAAAAAAAAAAAAAAAAAAAAAAAAAAAAAAAAAAAAAAAAAAAAAAAAAAAAAAAAAAAAAAAAAAAAAAAAAAAAAAAAAAAAAAAAAAAAAAAAAAAAAAAAAAAAAAAAAAAAAAAAAAAAAAAAAAAAAAAAAAAAAAAAAAAAAAAAAAAAAAAAAAAAAAAAAAAAAAAAAAAAAAAAAAAAAAAAAAAAAAAAAAAAAAAAAAAAAAAAAAAAAAAAAAAAAAAAAAAAAAAAAAAAAAAAAAAAAAAAAAAAAAAAAAAAAAAAAAAAAAAAAAAAAAAAAAAAAAAAAAAAAAAAAAAAAAAAAAAAAAAAAAAAAAAAAAAAAAAAAAAAAAAAAAAAAAAAAAAAAAAAAAAAAAAAAAAAAAAAAAAAAAAAAAAAAAAAAAAAAAAAAAAAAAAAAAAAAAAAAAAAAAAAAAAAAAAAAAAAAAAAAAAAAAAAAAAAAAAAAAAAAAAAAAAAAAAAAAAAAAAAAAAAAAAAAAAAAAAAAAAAAAAAAAAAAAAAAAAAAAAAAAAAAAAAAAAAAAAAAAAAAAAAAAAAAAAAAAAAAAAAAAAAAAAAAAAAAAAAAAAAAAAAAAAAAAAAAAAAAAAAAAAAAAAAAAAAAAAAAAAAAAAAAAAAAAAAAAAAAAAAAAAAAAAAAAAAAAAAAAAAAAAAAAAAAAAAAAAAAAAAAAAAAAAAAAAAAAAAAAAAAAAAAAAAAAAAAAAAAAAAAAAAAAAAAAAAAAAAAAAAAAAAAAAAAAAAAAAAAAAAAAAAAAAAAAAAAAAAAAAAAAAAAAAAAAAAAAAAAAAAAACACATTGTGGTAACCTCCCGAATTGCCATTCTTTCAGGCACTAGTTCGCGACGAGGTGACACATTGTGGTAACCTCCCGAATTGCCATTCTTTCAGGCACTAGTTCGCGACGAGGTGACACATTGTGGTAACCTCCCGAATTGCCATTCTTTCAGGCACTAGTTCGCGACGAGGTGACACATTGTGGTAACCTCCCGAATTGCCATTCTTTCAGGCACTAGTTCGCGACGAGGTGACACATTGTGGTAACCTCCCGAATTGCCATTCTTTCAGGCACTAGTTCGCGACGAGGTGACACATTGTGGTAACCTCCCGAATTGCCATTCTTTCAGGCACTAGTTCGCGACGAGGTGACACATTGTGGTAACCTCCCGAATTGCCATTCTTT
The DNA here is from genome assembly GCA_022432975.1 of Begonia masoniana. Lineage (NCBI taxonomy): Eukaryota > Viridiplantae > Streptophyta > Magnoliopsida > Cucurbitales > Begoniaceae > Begonia > Begonia masoniana. The sequence continues at coordinate 24,674,864 of CM039502.1, forward strand.
CAGGCACTAGTTCGCGACGAGGTGACACATTGTGGTAACCTCCCGAATTGCCATTCTTTCAGGCACTAGTTCGCGACGAGGTGACACATTGTGGTAACCTCCCGAATTGCCATTCTTTCAGGCACTAGTTCGCGACGAGGTGACACATTGTGGTAACCTCCCGAATTGCCATTCTTTCAGGCACTAGTTCGCGACGAGGTGACACATTGTGGTAACCTCCCGAATTGCCATTCTTTCAGGCACTAGTTCGCGACGAGGTGACACATTGTGGTAACCTCCCGAATTGCCATTCTTTCAGGCACTAGTTCGCGACGAGGTGACACATTGTGGTAACCTCCCGAATTGCCATTCTTTCAGGCACTAGTTCGCGACGAGGTGACACATTGTGGTAACCTCCCGAATTGCCATTCTTTCAGGCACTAGTTCGCGACGAGGTGACACATTGTGGTAACCTCCCGAATTGCCATTCTTTCAGGCACTAGTTCGCGACGAGGTGACACATTGTGGTAACCTCCCGAATTGCCATTCTTTCAGGCACTAGTTCGCGACGAGGTGACACATTGTGGTAACCTCCCGAATTGCCATTCTTTCAGGCACTAGTTCGCGACGAGGTGACACATTGTGGTAACCTCCCGAATTGCCATTCTTTCAGGCACTAGTTCGCGACGAGGTGACACATTGTGGTAACCTCCCGAATTGCCATTCTTTCAGGCACTAGTTCGCGACGAGGTGACACATTGTGGTAACCTCCCGAATTGCCATTCTTTCAGGCACTAGTTCGCGACGAGGTGACACATTGTGGTAACCTCCCGAATTGCCATTCTTTCAGGCACTAGTTCGCGACGAGGTGACACATTGTGGTAACCTCCCGAATTGCCATTCTTTCAGGCACTAGTTCGCGACGAGGTGACACATTGTGGTAACCTCCCGAATTGCCATTCTTTCAGGCACTAGTTCGCGACGAGGTGACACATTGTGGTAACCTCCCGAATTGCCATTCTTTCAGGCACTAGTTCGCGACGAGGTGACACATTGTGGTAACCTCCCGAATTGCCATTCTTTCAGGCACTAGTTCGCGACGAGGTGACACATTGTGGTAACCTCCCGAATTGCCATTCTTTCAGGCACTAGTTCGCGACGAGGTGACACATTGTGGTAACCTCCCGAATTGCCATTCTTTCAGGCACTAGTTCGCGACGAGGTGACACATTGTGGTAACCTCCCGAATTGCCATTCTTTCAGGCACTAGTTCGCGACGAGGTGACACATTGTGGTAACCTCCCGAATTGCCATTCTTTCAGGCACTAGTTCGCGACGAGGTGACACATTGTGGTAACCTCCCGAATTGCCATTCTTTCAGGCACTAGTTCGCGACGAGGTGACACATTGTGGTAACCTCCCGAATTGCCATTCTTTCAGGCACTAGTTCGCGACGAGGTGACACATTGTGGTAACCTCCCGAATTGCCATTCTTTCAGGCACTAGTTCGCGACGAGGTGACACATTGTGGTAACCTCCCGAATTGCCATTCTTTCAGGCACTAGTTCGCGACGAGGTGACACATTGTGGTAACCTCCCGAATTGCCATTTCTGGTTTTGCTGTGTGAAGCTTCGATGTTAAGCAGAAGGTTCCGTGAACGCTTCGATGTTAAGCAGAAGGTTCCGTGAACGCTTCGATGTTAAGCAGAAGGTTCCGTGAACGCTTCGATGTTAAGCAGAAGGTTCCGTGAACGCTTCGATGTTAAGCAGAAGGTTCCGTGAACGCTTCGATGTTAAGCAGAAGGTTCCGTGAACGCTTCGATGTTAAGCAGAAGGTTCCGTGAACGCTTCGATGTTAAGCAGAAGGTTCCGTGAACGCTTCGATGTTAAGCAGAAGGTTCCGTGAACGCTTCGATGTTAAGCAGAAGGTTCCGTGAACGCTTCGATGTTAAGCAGAAGGTTCCGTGAACGCTTCGATGTTAAGCAGAAGGTTCCGTGAACGCTTCGATGTTAAGCAGAAGGTTCCGTGAACGCTTCGATGTTAAGCAGAAGGTTCCGTGAACGCTTCGATGTTAAGCAGAAGGTTCCGTGAACGCTTCGATGTTAAGCAGAAGGTTCCGTGAACGCTTCGATGTTAAGCAGAAGGTTCCGTGAACGCTTCGATGTTAAGCAGAAGGTTCCGTGAACGCTTCGATGTTAAGCAGAAGGTTCCGTGAACGCTTCGATGTTAAGCAGAAGGTTCCGTGAACGCTTCGATGTTAAGCAGAAGGTTCCGTGAACGCTTCGATGTTAAGCAGAAGGTTCCGTGAACGCTTCGATGTTAAGCAGAAGGTTCCGTGAACGCTTCGATGTTAAGCAGAAGGTTCCGTGAACGCTTCGATGTTAAGCAGAAGGTTCCGTGAACGCTTCGATGTTAAGCAGAAGGTTCCGTGAACGCTTCGATGTTAAGCAGAAGGTTCCGTGAACGCTTCGATGTTAAGCAGAAGGTTCCGTGAACGCTTCGATGTTAAGCAGAAGGTTCCGTGAACGCTTCGATGTTAAGCAGAAGGTTCCGTGAACGCTTCGATGTTAAGCAGAAGGTTCCGTGAACGCTTCGATGTTAAGCAGAAGGTTCCGTGAACGCTTCGATGTTAAGCAGAAGGTTCCGTGAACGCTTCGATGTTAAGCAGAAGGTTCCGTGAACGCTTCGATGTTAAGCAGAAGGTTCCGTGAACGCTTCGATGTTAAGCAGAAGGTTCCGTGAACGCTTCGATGTTAAGCAGAAGGTTCCGTGAACGCTTCGATGTTAAGCAGAAGGTTCCGTGAACGCTTCGATGTTAAGCAGAAGGTTCCGTGAACGCTTCGATGTTAAGCAGAAGGTTCCGTGAACGCTTCGATGTTAAGCAGAAGGTTCCGTGAACGCTTCGATGTTAAGCAGAAGGTTCCGTGAACGCTTCGATGTTAAGCAGAAGGTTCCGTGAACGCTTCGATGTTAAGCAGAAGGTTCCGTGAACGCTTCGATGTTAAGCAGAAGGTTCCGTGAACGCTTCGATGTTAAGCAGAAGGTTCCGTGAACGCTTCGATGTTAAGCAGAAGGTTCCGTGAACGCTTCGATGTTAAGCAGAAGGTTCCGTGAACGCTTCGATGTTAAGCAGAAGGTTCCGTGAACGCTTCGATGTTAAGCAGAAGGTTCCGTGAACGCTTCGATGTTAAGCAGAAGGTTCCGTGAACGCTTCGATGTTAAGCAGAAGGTTCCGTGAACGCTTCGATGTTAAGCAGAAGGTTCCGTGAACGCTTCGATGTTAAGCAGAAGGTTCCGTGAACGCTTCGATGTTAAGCAGAAGGTTCCGTGAACGCTTCGATGTTAAGCAGAAGGTTCCGTGAACGCTTCGATGTTAAGCAGAAGGTTCCGTGAACGCTTCGATGTTAAGCAGAAGGTTCCGTGAACGCTTCGATGTTAAGCAGAAGGTTCCGTGAACGCTTCGATGTTAAGCAGAAGGTTCCGTGAACGCTTCGATGTTAAGCAGAAGGTTCCGTGAACGCTTCGATGTTAAGCAGAAGGTTCCGTGAACGCTTCGATGTTAAGCAGAAGGTTCCGTGAACGCTTCGATGTTAAGCAGAAGGTTCCGTGAACGCTTCGATGTTAAGCAGAAGGTTCCGTGAACGCTTCGATGTTAAGCAGAAGGTTCCGTGAACGCTTCGATGTTAAGCAGAAGGTTCCGTGAACGCTTCGATGTTAAGCAGAAGGTTCCGTGAACGCTTCGATGTTAAGCAGAAGGTTCCGTGAACGCTTCGATGTTAAGCAGAAGGTTCCGTGAACGCTTCGATGTTAAGCAGAAGGTTCCGTGAACGCTTCGATGTTAAGCAGAAGGTTCCGTGAACGCTTCGATGTTAAGCAGAAGGTTCCGTGAACGCTTCGATGTTAAGCAGAAGGTTCCGTGAACGCTTCGATGTTAAGCAGAAGGTTCCGTGAACGCTTCGATGTTAAGCAGAAGGTTCCGTGAACGCTTCGATGTTAAGCAGAAGGTTCCGTGAACGCTTCGATGTTAAGCAGAAGGTTCCGTGAACGCTTCGATGTTAAGCAGAAGGTTCCGTGAACGCTTCGATGTTAAGCAGAAGGTTCCGTGAACGCTTCGATGTTAAGCAGAAGGTTCCGTGAACGCTTCGATGTTAAGCAGAAGGTTCCGTGAACGCTTCGATGTTAAGCAGAAGGTTCCGTGAACGCTTCGATGTTAAGCAGAAGGTTCCGTGAACGCTTCGATGTTAAGCAGAAGGTTCCGTGAACGCTTCGATGTTAAGCAGAAGGTTCCGTGAACGCTTCGATGTTAAGCAGAAGGTTCCGTGAACGCTTCGATGTTAAGCAGAAGGTTCCGTGAACGCTTCGATGTTAAGCAGAAGGTTCCGTGAACGCTTCGATGTTAAGCAGAAGGTTCCGTGAACGCTTCGATGTTAAGCAGAAGGTTCCGTGAACGCTTCGATGTTAAGCAGAAGGTTCCGTGAACGCTTCGATGTTAAGCAGAAGGTTCCGTGAACGCTTCGATGTTAAGCAGAAGGTTCCGTGAACGCTTCGATGTTAAGCAGAAGGTTCCGTGAACGCTTCGATGTTAAGCAGAAGGTTCCGTGAACGCTTCGATGTTAAGCAGAAGGTTCCGTGAACGCTTCGATGTTAAGCAGAAGGTTCCGTGAACGCTTCGATGTTAAGCAGAAGGTTCCGTGAACGCTTCGATGTTAAGCAGAAGGTTCCGTGAACGCTTCGATGTTAAGCAGAAGGTTCCGTGAACGCTTCGATGTTAAGCAGAAGGTTCCGTGAACGCTTCGATGTTAAGCAGAAGGTTCCGTGAACGCTTCGATGTTAAGCAGAAGGTTCCGTGAACGCTTCGATGTTAAGCAGAAGGTTCCGTGAACGCTTCGATGTTAAGCAGAAGGTTCCGTGAACGCTTCGATGTTAAGCAGAAGGTTCCGTGAACGCTTCGATGTTAAGCAGAAGGTTCCGTGAACGCTTCGATGTTAAGCAGAAGGTTCCGTGAACGCTTCGATGTTAAGCAGAAGGTTCCGTGAACGCTTCGATGTTAAGCAGAAGGTTCCGTGAACGCTTCGATGTTAAGCAGAAGGTTCCGTGAACGCTTCGATGTTAAGCAGAAGGTTCCGTGAACGCTTCGATGTTAAGCAGAAGGTTCCGTGAACGCTTCGATGTTAAGCAGAAGGTTCCGTGAACGCTTCGATGTTAAGCAGAAGGTTCCGTGAACGCTTCGATGTTAAGCAGAAGGTTCCGTGAACGCTTCGATGTTAAGCAGAAGGTTCCGTGAACGCTTCGATGTTAAGCAGAAGGTTCCGTGAACGCTTCGATGTTAAGCAGAAGGTTCCGTGAACGCTTCGATGTTAAGCAGAAGGTTCCGTGAACGCTTCGATGTTAAGCAGAAGGTTCCGTGAACGCTTCGATGTTAAGCAGAAGGTTCCGTGAACGCTTCGATGTTAAGCAGAAGGTTCCGTGAACGCTTCGATGTTAAGCAGAAGGTTCCGTGAACGCTTCGATGTTAAGCAGAAGGTTCCGTGAACGCTTCGATGTTAAGCAGAAGGTTCCGTGAACGCTTCGATGTTAAGCAGAAGGTTCCGTGAACGCTTCGATGTTAAGCAGAAGGTTCCGTGAACGCTTCGATGTTAAGCAGAAGGTTCCGTGAACGCTTCGATGTTAAGCAGAAGGTTCCGTGAACGCTTCGATGTTAAGCAGAAGGTTCCGTGAACGCTTCGATGTTAAGCAGAAGGTTCCGTGAACGCTTCGATGTTAAGCAGAAGGTTCCGTGAACGCTTCGATGTTAAGCAGAAGGTTCCGTGAACGCTTCGATGTTAAGCAGAAGGTTCCGTGAACGCTTCGATGTTAAGCAGAAGGTTCCGTGAACGCTTCGATGTTAAGCAGAAGGTTCCGTGAACGCTTCGATGTTAAGCAGAAGGTTCCGTGAACGCTTCGATGTTAAGCAGAAGGTTCCGTGAACGCTTCGATGTTAAGCAGAAGGTTCCGTGAACGCTTCGATGTTAAGCAGAAGGTTCCGTGAACGCTTCGATGTTAAGCAGAAGGTTCCGTGAACGCTTCGATGTTAAGCAGAAGGTTCCGTGAACGCTTCGATGTTAAGCAGAAGGTTCCGTGAACGCTTCGATGTTAAGCAGAAGGTTCCGTGAACGCTTCGATGTTAAGCAGAAGGTTCCGTGAACGCTTCGATGTTAAGCAGAAGGTTCCGTGAACGCTTCGATGTTAAGCAGAAGGTTCCGTGAACGCTTCGATGTTAAGCAGAAGGTTCCGTGAACGCTTCGATGTTAAGCAGAAGGTTCCGTGAACGCTTCGATGTTAAGCAGAAGGTTCCGTGAACGCTTCGATGTTAAGCAGAAGGTTCCGTGAACGCTTCGATGTTAAGCAGAAGGTTCCGTGAACGCTTCGATGTTAAGCAGAAGGTTCCGTGAACGCTTCGATGTTAAGCAGAAGGTTCCGTGAACGCTTCGATGTTAAGCAGAAGGTTCCGTGAACGCTTCGATGTTAAGCAGAAGGTTCCGTGAACGCTTCGATGTTAAGCAGAAGGTTCCGTGAACGCTTCGATGTTAAGCAGAAGGTTCCGTGAACGCTTCGATGTTAAGCAGAAGGTTCCGTGAACGCTTCGATGTTAAGCAGAAGGTTCCGTGAACGCTTCGATGTTAAGCAGAAGGTTCCGTGAACGCTTCGATGTTAAGCAGAAGGTTCCGTGAACGCTTCGATGTTAAGCAGAAGGTTCCGTGAACGCTTCGATGTTAAGCAGAAGGTTCCGTGAACGCTTCGATGTTAAGCAGAAGGTTCCGTGAACGCTTCGATGTTAAGCAGAAGGTTCCGTGAACGCTTCGATGTTAAGCAGAAGGTTCCGTGAACGCTTCGATGTTAAGCAGAAGGTTCCGTGAACGCTTCGATGTTAAGCAGAAGGTTCCGTGAACGCTTCGATGTTAAGCAGAAGGTTCCGTGAACGCTTCGATGTTAAGCAGAAGGTTCCGTGAACGCTTCGATGTTAAGCAGAAGGTTCCGTGAACGCTTCGATGTTAAGCAGAAGGTTCCGTGAACGCTTCGATGTTAAGCAGAAGGTTCCGTGAACGCTTCGATGTTAAGCAGAAGGTTCCGTGAACGCTTCGATGTTAAGCAGAAGGTTCCGTGAACGCTTCGATGTTAAGCAGAAGGTTCCGTGAACGCTTCGATGTTAAGCAGAAGGTTCCGTGAACGCTTCGATGTTAAGCAGAAGGTTCCGTGAACGCTTCGATGTTAAGCAGAAGGTTCCGTGAACGCTTGAGGGGGGGGGGGGGGGGGGGGGGGGGGGGGGGGGGGGGGGGGGGGGGGGGGGGGGGGGGGGGGGGGGGGGGGGGGGGGGGGGGGGGGGGGGGGGGGGGGGGGGGGGGGGGGGGGGGGGGGGGGGGGGGGGGGGGGGGGGGGGGGGGGGGGGGGGGGGGGGGGGGGGGGGGGGGGGGGGGGGGGGGGGGGGGGGGGGGGGGGGGGGGGGGGGGGGGGGGGGGGGGGGGGGGGGGGGGGGGGGGGGGGGGGGGGGGGGGGGGGGGGGGGGGGGGGGGGGGGGGGGGGGGGGGGGGGGGGGGGGGGGGGGGGGGGGGGGGGGGGGGGGGGGGGGGGGGGGGGGGGGGGGGGGGGGGGGGGGGGGGGGGGGGGGGGGGGGGGGGGGGGGGGGGGGGGGGGGGGGGGGGGGGGGGGGGGGGGGGGGGGGGGGGGGGGGGGGGGGGGGGGGGGGGGGGGGGGGGGGGGGGGGGGGGGGGGGGGGGGGGGGGGGGGGGGGGGGGGGGGGGGGGGGGGGGGGGGGGGGGGGGGGGGGGGGGGGGGGGGGGGGGGGGGGGGGGGGGGGGGGGGGGGGGGGGGGGGGGGGGGGGGGGGGGGGGGGGGGGGGGGGGGGGGGGGGGGGGGGGGGGGGGGGGGGGGGGGGGGGGGGGGGGGGGGGGGGGGGGGGGGGGGGGGGGGGGGGGGGGGGGGGGGGGGGGGGGGGGGGGGGGGGGGGGGGGGGGGGGGGGGGGGGGGGGGGGGGGGGGGGGGGGGGGGGGGGGGGGGGGGGGGGGGGGGGGGGGGGGGGGGGGGGGGGGGGGGGGGGGGGGGGGGGGGGGGGGGGGGGGGGGGGGGGGGGGGGGGGGGGGGGGGGGGGGGGGGGGGGGGGGGGGGGGGGGGGGGGGGGGGGGGGGGGGGGGGGGGGGGGGGGGGGGGGGGGGGGGGGGGGGGGGGGGGGGGGGGGGGGGGGGGGGGGGGGGGGGGGGGGGGGGGGGGGGGGGGGGGGGGGGGGGGGGGGGGGGGGGGGGGGGGGGGGGGGGGGGGGGGGGGGGGGGGGGGGGGGGGGGGGGGGGGGGGGGGGGGGGGGGGGGGGGGGGGGGGGGGGGGGGGGGGGGGGGGGGGGGGGGGGGGGGGGGGGGGGGGGGGGGGGGGGGGGGGGGGGGGGGGGGGGGGGGGGGGGGGGGGGGGGGGGGGGGGGGGGGGGGGGGGGGGGGGGGGGGGGGGGGGGGGGGGGGGGGGGGGGGGGGGGGGGGGGGGGGGGGGGGGGGGGGGGGGGGGGGGGGGGGGGGGGGGGGGGGGGGGGGGGGGGGGGGGGGGGGGGGGGGGGGGGGGGGGGGGGGGGGGGGGGGGGGGGGGGGGGGGGGGGGGGGGGGGGGGGGGGGGGGGGGGGGGGGGGGGGGGGGGGGGGGGGGGGGGGGGGGGGGGGGGGGGGGGGGGGGGGGGGGGGGGGGGGGGGGGGGGGGGGGGGGGGGGGGGGGGGGTAAGTTGAATTTGAAAGATGTATGAAACTTAGATTCTTAGAATGAGATAGTAAAATAGAAAGGGATTTTTAAAAGTGAGGACTTAGATAAGAGGTCTTAGCCCTCGGCAGATTTTAGTCTTATGTGAGTAGTATACTTTGAGGAGTGGAATAAGTTGGGAACGAGTTAGTTAGACCTCATGATTTTGAGAGTGTTTGGTGCTGACTGAAGTAGTAGTTGGCTAAATTGAGTTTAGTGATCATAAGTTTGAAAATTTATAATATACTTTGAAAGGATAGTTAATAATTTAAGTAGTGAGAGCTATATATGGATAGTGTTAGGGTGATTAATGAAATGGTGTGAGAGATAGAGCGATAAGTTAGCGAGTAGAACGGAAGTTAAGCTTAAGATTTTGGTAAGATGTTTATGTTACTGAGTTTCTTAGTTGGTTACGGTCTTAAGATATCTTAGGAGAAATGAGGTTAAGATAGTATGTAAGTGTTAATGAATATGAGATTAGAAAAATAATTAAGTGAACGTAGTTAGAGGAAAAACTAGAGTTGAGAACTAAGTTAGAGAGATTTAGGAAAAATGAGGTTAAGATAGTATGTAAGTGTTGATGAATATGAGATTAGAAAAATAATTAAGTGAACGTAGTTAGAGGAAAAGTTAGAGTTGAGAACTAAGTTAGAGAGATTTAAGGGTCTAAGTAGTTTTAAATTCTGCTATGTTCGATTTTATATAAATTATTGGGGTTAAAGTGAGCCAAGTAGCGCTCCGAGCCAGGGTAGGTTCGGGGGCATTACAAATTATCCACTCGACAACCTAGCAATTATAAGAAAATAATTTAGAAATCCTCTAATAAATTCTAAGAAATTATCTAACTCCAAACTAACTCAAAACTAACCACCATTCAACCAAATCTACAATAAAACCCTAGAATTCGAAATTCCCACCATTTTCACCGTCCAAACTTCAATCGGCCATAACTCCCTCATTTTTTATCGGATTTCGACGTGCCACCCCAATCCGTAAACCTCTACACGTCTATTATTCAATAAAACCATCAAATTTGGCAACCAAAGAACTTGGCAAAGTCGAATTCTCAAAAACAGAATCGGTCAACAACTTCCTAAAAACCGGTTTTTCAACGAATTCCACCAATTCTTTAATCTAACCACTTAAACATCCCAAACAACCTACCAAATGTTTAAACGATGAACATAGGAAGAAAACTCATCAAAGAATAAGAACATTCGGACCTCCCCTTTAGGGTTTTCCAAACCCTAACTAAACCCACTCAAAATACACCTAAAACACAAAAAAACTTCACTATTAAGTATTTATACCAAAACCCATGTAAAATCTTACCTTACACCTTGCCAAATTCTTGAAGAAATGGAGAAGAAGACCCCTCTAATGGCTGCTCAAAACCGTGGAGAGAAAAGGGGAGGAAGAAGGTGGTTTTATGCATTTAACCTTCATTTTTTTCTCTAATTTATAACAAAACACTTTTTCACCTTTTTGTTTCTTCCACCAAACTTTCATATTTTATAAAATAATCCTCCCTTTGTTTCACTTAATTCCAACGTGAATAACTTGCCCTTTAACCTTCACTTTTATTTCATTTGACTTTTCAAACATTTCTCATTCTTACACTTGTTATTCACTTTTCATTGCATTGATTACATTTCTCTTTTTGACTTTTCAACTATCACCTTTCTACACTTGCTTTCATTTAGCTTCTTAACTTTCTATTTTATACAATCATCTCTCTCCTTTCTCTTTATTTAAATTTTCATTACATTTTGACTTTTCAAAAGGTTTCCTCTTATTCCAACGTGAACTCCCACTTTATTTATTCAAAAACATTGTCTTTATTTTATAAAGTTAGTCACCTTTAATGTAATTCAAACACATAAACCTCTAATTACCTATTTCTAGGTTTTCATCTCACTAATTTCTCTTCCAAAATCACATCCTAACTTCTATACATAACATAATCCTTCAATGACCTTAAACTCTCATACTTAACCTAAACTAGGGCTACGCACGTTATTGGAATTTTTTGGGTGTTACAATCCACCCTCCTTAAAAAAATTTTGTCCCCAAAATTTGTGTACTCTTTGTATTTTTCAATTTATTCACTCAAACTCTACCTTCTAACCCTTGGGCTATCAGACGTGGCAATACATCTATCAGATGTCCCTAATCACTCCTCGGGAAAGGATAATCTTAGAAAGAAACTAACTAAAGTTAAAGAATTACTTACAGTCGGTGAAACACGTTGCATGGCGGCCGGCATTGTTGGGTAATCCTTTGAACGATTCGACCACTTTTGCTCTGATACCATCTTGTAACACCTCTGAACCCGCCCCGGCTCAGTGCACTACTTTGCTAACTCAACCCGCGTTTAAAACGACGTTTAAAATAATTTTTGAGAAGTTTTCGACTCAATTGTCGGGTTTTTCAAACCTTCAATTTTTGTTGGAAAACGTGCCCAAAATACGTTTAAAATATGTCGGAAAAGATCAGGTTAAAACATAGTAGAAATCAAAAAAAAAAAAAAACTATAAACGGTACTGTTCACACAGCCGATCGATCGGCAACCTCTCTGTTGCCGAACATAAAATGACCAAACGTTGGCCGATCGATCGCCGTATTTCGCCGATCGATCGGGAGCTTCTCAGCCGCGATCACCAAATTTACAGAACACATGCCGATCGATCGCGCCTGGCGCCGATCGATCGGCGGTGTAACGCCCCCGAACCCATCCTGGCTCGGTGCGCTACTTGGCTCACTCTATGCCCGATAATTTAAAAAAAATCAGACCCAGCGGAATTTAAAGCTAAGTCTCCCGAAGCTCTCTTATGTCATACCTAGCTGCCTAGACTTACTAATTTCACTTAATCCTAACCGTTAAGCGCCACGGCATCCTCCCCGAAAATTTCGACAAAGTAACGCCTGAAAATTGCGCCTCCAAAATGCTAGGTACCTACAACCAATAAATCCCCAATCCAGATCCAGAGTACACTTACTCAACTATCCACTCAACTATCCAGCATACGAAATCTCCAAATAGCAGTAAAGAGAGAAACTATAATACTAACATCCCTAAATGAAGAAAGTCCACAGTATAGGGTGACATATCACCCTTAACTTAACTATAACTTTCCAAACATCAACCAAAAAGAGTTATGAATTCCCAACATTTCCATAAACAAAATCTACAATAAACCACCAAAATACAAAGCCCCACATCCCCCGAAGACCATGGTCAAGACGCCCCGACAACTGCCCGCACCGGCGTGCTCCGTGTGCCACCGAATGCTGCCTAATCCTGACTCCCTTGTCTAGCCCACCTGTAACCGCGTCGTTACCTTACCCACCAAAACACACACACACACACACACACACACACACACACACACACACACACACACACACACACACACACACACACACACACACACACACACACACACACACACACACACACACACACACACACACACACACACACACACACACACACACACACACACACACACACACACACACACACACACACACACACACACACACACACACACACACACACACACACACACACACACACACACACACACACACACACACACACACACACACACACACACACACACACACACACACACACACACACACACACACACACACACACACACACACACACACACACACACACACACACACACACACACACACACACACACACACACACACACACACACACACACACACACACACACACACACACACACACACACACACACACACACACACACACACACACACACACACACACACACACACACACACACACACACACACACACACACACACACACACACACACACACACACACACACACACACACACACACACACACACACACACACACACACACACACACACACACACACACACACACACACACACACACACACACACACACACACACACACACACACACACACACACACACACACACACACACACACACACACACACACACACACACACACACACACACACACACACACACACACACACACACACACACACACACACACACACACACACACACACACACACACACACACACACACACACACACACACACACACACACACACACACACACACACACACACACACACACACACACACACACACACACACACACACACACACACACACACACACACACACACACACACACACACACACACACACACACACACACACACACACACACACACACACACACACACACACACACACACACACACACACACACACACACACACACACACACACACACACACACACACACACACACACACACACACACACACACACACACACACACACACACACACACACACACACACACACACACACACACACACACACACACACACACACACACACACACACACACACACACACACACACACACACACACACACACACACACACACACACACACACACACACACACACACACACACACACACACACACACACACACACACACACACACACACACACACACACACACACACACACACACACACACACACACACACACACACACACACACACACACACACACACACACACACACACACACACACACACACACACACACACACACACACACACACACACACACACACACACACACACACACACACACACACACACACACACACACACACACACACACACACACACACACACACACACACACACACACACACACACACACACACACACACACACACACACACACACACACACACACACACACACACACACACACACACACACACACACACACACACACACACACACACCAGTATTCCCCGTACCTTTCAAGTTCACACTACCCCGTTTTCAGTTCAACTCACCGCCACACAAACCAATACAAGACAAACAAATCGCTGAACAAAAATACAAAATCAAGCATCCACACAAACAAAATACAATACAAAGCAACCATACAATCAATAACCAATTTCCTACCGTTCCATGGTTTAGGCCCGAAGGCAACAAAACACGCATCCACTACATACCTGGCGTCCTAGCTCGCTGAGGATACTCGGTTCCCTGCCCATCTACGGCTCGACCTACGACAAATATTCAAACTTTAATAAAATCAAGCCTACATTCACCAGTTACTTTCAAATTACTATTTCTATCTTAATCCAACTAAAACCTAACTAAACAGGCCACTAATTTGGGTTCGGTAAAAACCGACCCGAACTTCAAACTTGCATAACTTTCGCGTCGGTTATCGGAATCGAACAATTTCAGCGGCCACGTACTCCTCTAACAACCTAGTTTAACCTGCTAAAAATGAAATTCAAAACACATGGCCGTAGTTGGGTCAAAATCAGAAAACCCGAATCTGCCCTAAACCGAGAATTTCACCACTCTCAGTTTTCCATCATTCACCAAAATCTTCACCAATCGACCACCTACACCTTCAATTAGCATAATCTAACCAAAATCCCGAGGCTACACACAAAAAACCCGAAACGCCCAAAATTGGAGTTCACGTTTTTTGCTCAAATTGAGCTTTATAATGCTCGGCAATCTTTGCCGGCATTAAGCTCGGCAATACGACGCCGAGAACAGCCAAAAAGGGCCGGTGATCGGAGCTCAATGCAGCTCGTCACCCTCGGCCAAAAACCGAGCAAGAACAGGGCAAAAATCGAACCTTACATGTCGGTTCGTGTGCGGAGAGAGCTGGAACTTGCTCGGCGCCGCCGCCTGGCTGGAGAGTGTCGGAAGTCGCCGGTGATGCCGTCGGAGGGACGTCGCTCGGCTCTCCCCCTCTCTGTTCTGCTCTCGGGTGCTCGAACGACAGAATGGCTTCGGCCATTCTGTTGTTCTATTTTTATTATTATTATTTTTTATAATAATAATAATAATAATAATATAATAATAATAATAATAATAATATAATAATAATAATATAATAATAATAATATAATAATAATAATATAATAATAATAATATAATAATAATAATATAATAATAATAATATAATAATAATAATATAATAATAATAATAATATAATAATAATAATAATAATATAATAATAATAATAATATAATAATAATAATAATATAATAATAATAATAATAATATAATAATAATAATATAATAATAATAATAATAATATAATAATAATAATATAATAATAATAATAATATAATAATAATAATAATATAATAATAATAATAATATAATAATAATAATATAATAATAATAATATAATAATAATAATAATAATAATAATATAATAATAATAATAATATAATAATAATAATAATAATATAATAATAATAATAATATAATAATAATAATATAATAATAATAATAATATAATAATAATAATATAATAATAATAATATAATAATAATAATAATATAATAATAATAATATAATAATAATAATATAATAATAATAATAATAATAATAATATAATAATAATAATATAATAATAATAATATAATAATAATAATAATAATATAATAATAATAATAATAATATAATAATAATAATAATATAATAATAATAATAATATAATAATAATAATATAATAATAATAATAATATAATAATAATAATATAATAATAATAATAATATAATAATAATAATATAATAATAATAATAATATAATAATAATAATAATAATATAATAATAATAATAATAATATAATAATAATAATATAATAATAATAATAATATAATAATAATAATATAATAATAATAATATAATAATAATAATAATAATATAATAATAATAATATAATAATAATAATATAATAATAATAATAATATAATAATAATAATAATATAATAATAATAATATAATAATAATAATAATATAATAATAATAATATAATAATAATAATAATAATAATAATATAATAATAATAATAATAATATAATATGACCCTCACCCCGTACCTTGCTTAAGTTCTCCACTGGGAATACCCGAACATAAATTAATAAACGTTTAAGTCACTTTTAATTGCTTTCCTTCTTTTTGCTATTTCTTTTAAATTAATTAACACAACGATGTGATTAAACAACCACCTTATCCTTTTAATTCTCACCGATTCTTCCTTCTAATTTAGATAATTCTAACATTGAGGAAAAATTCTCGGGTGTTACAATCCACCCTCCTTACAAAAATTTTGTCCTCAAAATTTTTGCCATTGTTATTTCTCAATGTACTCATCTCACCTACCCAATACCCTTACTCATCTATCGGTTACGACATACCACAAATTTCGACTTCACCTAACTCTGTACGCTCTAACCCAAATACTCACACGTTCACAAACTGTAATCTAATCCATATTCTCAAACCCTTCTAACTGAATTCTCAACTCGATCTTTTCTCTAGCTAAGTTCATCTTTTTCTACTTCTATGTCTACTAAACACGCACAAACCACTACAACCCTCTATGCTACCCCAATCGAGAAATCCTAAGATACTAATGAGTACACTTCTTATCTCAATTCCTACTAACCTCAATAAATTCTTAGATCAGGACTAACTTGTTCCTAACTCTTCACAGTAAACGACAGAGCAAACTTATTCCTCCTATTAGTTTACATCGTTTGGCTGAAATACCTATCGTAATCCACAGCCCTAAATCTTCCTAACTAAGTTCACCTAGTCACTTACGTTTCTAATCCAGTGTCTATCTAATACTTACATCAAGATCACCAAAGCTATCTCAATAGCGTAACACTAAAACCTACTAATAAACTTCTTACCAGAGGTCCTCAATTTCAATTTCTCTTCTACTCTATCATCTCCTTTCTAATTTATCACTCCCATTTCTTATACTAACTTACCTTGAAAACTCACGATATTTCATAAATCACCCTAACACTATCCATGTAATTCAAGCTCTCACTATAACTATTCTTTCAAGATATGATAAATTCTCAAACACTCTCAAAGTCTTAAGTCTAAACTAACTCTTTCCCGACTTCACACTCGACACCCTAAATGATGTTTACGCACTTCATTTCGACCCCAAAATTTCAAATTAAAACTTCTATAATTCTCCTATAAACTTTCTAACTTAAGCTCGCAAACTCTTAAGCTTATCAACTCTAGCCTAATCTATTTACAACATTAGCAGTTTCGACCTCGTTACAAACGAGTCGAACCTTTAAACTTTCTAACTTAATATTATCCCTAAATCACTCACACACTTTTCGTACAATTTCTCATTTCTCTTACTCAAATAATTCCTCAAATCATACACTACTAGTTACTTAAGGTCCAAACCTCAAATTCTAATATCTTTCCAAAGTCTCTAGTTTCACTCAGGATTCTCGCCAACATTAATTAACTAATCTATTATCTTTCGCTCCTCCAATTTGGTTTCCAATATTCTCCTAACTTTCTCTCTACAAAGCTGAACATCTTTACTTATCTCCTCCTACCTGTTACATTCCTACGATGGGTACTTACTCTCGATGATTTAATACTTTTGTTAACATTACTCGCAATCATGTCAATAGCGGTCGTACTCTTTTCGTCTACAATTGTCCTTGATTGAATAATCTCTTAAGACGATACTCACATCCCAAAGGATCAACCATTTTCTAACCTGAATATTAGCTTGCATCTAACCTTGACCCACGAATACCTCAAAGTCTATTGACTTTCCAATTCTAAGTAAATTTTTCTATTTTCATTCCTCATATTGATCACCACAAACACTCCTACATGAGCACTTAGATTTCACCTTCACGACTTTGCACCGATGAACCACATCCACGAAAACATACTACAGCAATAACTACTTCCCATACCCTTTCAACCATTTTGCTTAAGCTAAACTCTTGAATACAGTCTTCACATAGGCACTCTCAACTCTACGTGCATCGATCCCTTATTATCCCCGTAACCTACAAATGTTACCTTAACAGTCTAGGGTATCTCCCGATAATTCCAAACTCCTCTCCGGTTCATCGTATCCTAGTAACTAGGGTCAAAGTTCTATCTATTCTACTCTTATCCTTAAAGGTAACAATCCTAGGCGTACCATTCTTACAAACACCTAGGTTAGTTATGTTAATGCATATCGCCTTACATTCAACCCAACATGTTCGCATCCTTTTAACACTAAGATATAACTCATACATTTCCTAACGACTATCACTTCTACCCGGGCTAACATTTACATTTAACTCGGATTGACCATACCCTTTTTTCCACATTCCTAGGGTATCAGACTTACTCTCATTCTAAGATTCTCTAATATCTGTTTCACTTTCTCCAATAAAATTCCTAACTATTCGAACTATCGATTTACTACGTCTATGAATTAACTTAAGAGATCCACCAAGGTTATCTTGGTACACTCGAGATTTTCTAGTCCACTACAATCACAAAACAAACAGGGGTTAAACCAAACAAACAGAGATTAAACCAATCTAATCTTAGATATAAACTAACTAAAAGTAAAGAAATACTTACAGTCGGTGAAGCACGTTGCATGGAGGCCGGCATTGTCGGGTAATCGTTTGAACGACTCAACCATTTATGCTCTGATACCATCTTGTAACGCCCCCGAACCCACCCTGGCTCGGTGTGCTACTTGGCTCACTCTAACCCCGATAATTTAAAAAAAAAATCAGACATAGCGGAATTTAAAGCTAAGTCTCCCGAAGCTCTCCTATGTCATACCTAGCTGCCTAGACTTACTAATTTCACTTAATCCTAACCGTTAAGCGCCACGGCGTCCTCTCCGAAAATTTCGATAAAGTAACGCCTGAAAATGGCGCCTCCCAAATGCTAGGTACTTGCAACCAATAAATCCCCAATCCAGATCCAGAATACTCTTACTCAACTATCCATTTAACTATCCAGCTGTAACACCCCGAGTTTACTGAACCCAGTTTGTTACTCATAACCCGAATATTACTAAGAAAACTTGGACCAAATTTAAAACTTCGTACAAAAATTCAAAATTTGGACATTTGATAAAACATGTAAACTTGCAGCGGAAATCGTTTAAACAAAAATAAAATTAACCAAAAACCATATAAAAAAAAAACGTTGGAAATGTTGAGAAACAATCGATTAAGAAGCAAAGGTTTAACCAGTGAAAATACTTTGAAGGTTGGAAAGGTCAAACTCGTCGTCCACTGAACAAGGTCAACGAAGGGGGAAGGCTATTTGAAGACTTCATCCGGTCGCTAAACGACAAAACATAAAATTTGGTCATCCGGTCAGTCTAACAGGGACATCCACCGGTCACTAAACGACAAAATATAAATCTGGTCATCCGGTCAGTCTAACAGGGACATCCACCGGTCACTAAACGACAAAATATAAATCTGGTCATCCGGTCAGTCTAACAGGGACATCCACCGGTGACGTCAGCCGGATGATCTCCTCATCCGAACGACTTTTCTCTATATCTACCGGTGACGTCAGCCGGATGATCTCCTCATCTGAATGACTTAACCCTTATCATCTGACGAGCAAAAGCTTGACATCACCGGACGACTAAAACACTCGACATCATCTGATAGCTTTATTAAAATCACATTCCGATAGAAGACAGACACAACTCTACTACAGAAAGAAATTTTCTTGCCTCTCCAAGACCTTTCAAAAACGATTCAAACCATTTCATTAATCAAATCCAGTAAAACCAACACTTAAAACTCAACAGGTTACTAGAATCAATAATATTCAAATTGTATTCGAAATGCTAAAATCTCTACTGTCATGAAAACTCGACCTACTCAGACTAGATCATTATCAACTAAACCTCAACACCTGCTGACACCAGTTAGCCCGCCTCATCAGTTTACCAAGCCGAGACATGGATGTGCTCCTCCAACCACACCTAATCATCTGTGTACTCAGGAAATTCACCTGTGGTATCCTCAACACCTACATCACAAAACTCATCTATTAGCCTAATGCTAAGTAAGTAAAGCAATAATGAAATGATATGCTGAAACAAAATCCTAAATATGCAGTTTCTACTTTCTCATCTCGGTTGTACTTCGTTTGTTTACTGATCAGATCCCATGATTCCCTTGGGAGTGGGATCAGTTCTCCCAATGTCTACATCCTCTTCATTAATTAAGGGGCGGATGAGGTCCCTTAATAACTGTTCAGATCCCTCAATTCCCTTGGGAGTGGGATCAGTTCTCCCAATGTTATAAATCCTCTTCATCAGTTAAGGGGTGGATTAGTTCCCTTAACCGCCAATGCCCGTCAATCTGAACTTGCCTCTCCACATGATACATGAAAATTCATTTTCGTTTTCTTTCAAATTTATGATGCATGACATATAGAAAATACTCAAACATGCAAAAACCTACTGTTTTGTGATGTAGGCCCGAGGGCACACACAATACTTTACTTACCTGGTCTCCTGGAAATCGCTCGGCTATAGGCTACTCCAGAAATCTGCTCACCTAGAACCATCGACAGATTATAGATTAGATCTCCACTAGACTTTATCTAACTACCCTGAAGTCTAAGGAAGCCGGTTTGGGGCTCTACTGATTAAACATTCCTAATACATCAATAAACCCCAAACCCAAATCTCTCACTCGCAGCCTTTCGAAAACACATACATTGCAATCCTTCAGCTACCTAAGCACTAGAACAGCAAGTAATTTAATCAAAACTCACCTTGGTTGGGGAAAATCGGAGGGGAATCGCCTAGAGGATGTCCGCCGAGCTGAGAGGTAAGAGTAATAAAATAGTGGCGGCTAAACCTCACTAAACCTTTCCTTAAATACGTTATCCACAATATAAATTCGCAATTACCATCTTGCCCCTGCCTAGTGACTTAATAACCTAATCAACATTTCACTCAATTTTAAACCATAAGATTATATACCTCCGTTTAATAACTTATTTTGATTTATATTGAAACCGGGTGTTACACCAGCATACGAAATCTCCAAATAGCAGTAAAGAGAGAAACTATAATACTAACATCTCTAAATGAAGAAAGTCCACAGTATAGGGCGACATATCACCCTTAACTTAACTATAACTTTCCAAACATCAACCAAAAAGAGTTATGAATTCCCAACATTTCCATAAACAAAATCTACAATAAACCACCAAAATACAAAGCCCCACATCCCCCGAAGACCATGGTCAAGACGCCCCGACAACTGCCCGCACCGGCGTGCTCCGTGTGCCACCAACTGCTGCCTAATCCTGGCTCCCTCGCCTAGCCCACCTGTAACCGCGTCGTTACCTACACCATAGAACACACACACACACACGTAAGCTTACGCTTAGCAAGTAGGGAATAACAAATATAAACATGCATACATGACCCTCACACAACCCTAACACACATTCGAGTCTAGCTCCCAAGAGGCATTTTTATCTGAGTCTCGCTCCCAAGATGGCACTACCCCATCACCTAGTATACATCTGAGTCTCGCTCCCAAAATGCGTATCCATCCGAGTTTCGCTCCCAAGATGGTCCTAACCAAATCACCTATTACACATATGAGTCTCGCTCCCAAGATGCGTATCCATCCGAGTCTCGCTCCCAAGATGGCCCTAACCTAATCACCTATTACACATCTGGGTCTCGCTCCCAAGATGGCCCTAACCCTCCGAGTCTCGCTCCCAAGATGTGTCTCCATCCGAGTCTCGCTCTCAAGATGCGTCTCCATCCGAGTCTCGCTCCCAGGATGGCCTTAACCCTATTCCCCTTACCTTTCAAGTTCACACTACCCCGTTTTCAGTTCAAACTCACCGCCACGCAAACCAATACAAGACCAAGCATCCACACAAACAAAATACAATACAAAGCAACCATACAATCAACAACCAATTCCCTACCGCTCCATGGTGTAGGCCCGAAGGCAACAAAACACGCATCCACTACTTACCTGGCGTCCTAGCTCGCTGAGGATACTCGATTCCCTGCCCATCTATGGCTTGAGCTACGACAAATATTCAAACTTCATTAAAATCAAGCCTACATTCACCAATTACTCTCAAATTAATATTTCTATCCTAATCCAACTAAAACCTAACTAAACGGGCCACTAATTTGGGTTCGGTAAAAACCGACCCAAACTTCAAACGTGCATAACTTTCGCGTCGGTTATCAGAATCAAACAATTCCAGCTGCCACGTACTCCCCTAACAACCTAGTTTAACCTGTTAAAAAGGAAATTCAAAACGCATGGCTGTAGCTGGGTCAAAATCAGAAAACCCAAATCTGCCATAAACCGGGAATTTCACCACTCTCGATTTTCCATCAATTTTCACTAAAATCCTCACCAATAGACCACCCACACCTTCAATGAGCATAATCTGACCAGAATCCCGAGGCTACAAACACAAAACCTAAAACGCCCAAAATTGGAGTTCACGTTTTTCACTCAAATTGAGCTCCATAATGCTCAGCAATCTTTGCCGGCATTAAGCTTGGCAATACGACGCCGAGAACAGCCAAAAAGGGCCGGTGATCGGAGCTCAACGCAGCTCGTCACCCTCGGCTAAAAACCGAGCAAGAACAGGGCAAAAATCGAACCTTACCTGTCGGTTCGTGCGCGGAGAGAGCCGGAACTTGCTCGGCGCCGCCGCCTGGCAGGAGAGCGTCGGAAGTCGCCGGTGATTGCCGTCGGAGGGACGTCGCTCGGCTCTCCCCCTCTCCGTTCTGCTCTCGGGTGCTCGGGTGCTCGAACGACAGAATGGCTTCGGCCATTCTGTTGTTCTATTTTTATAGTTTTTTTTTAATAATAATAATAATAATAATAATAATAATAATAATAATAATAATAATAATAATAATAATAATAATAATAATAATAATAATAATAATAATAATAATAATAATAATAATAATAATAATAATAATAATAATAATAATAATAATAATAATAATAATAATAATAATAATAATAATAATAATAATAATAATAATAATAATAATAATAATAATAATAATAATAATAATAATAATAATAATAATAATAATAATAATAATAATAATAATAATAATAATAATAATAATAATAATAATAATAATAATAATAATAATAATAATAATAATAATAATAATAATAATAATAATAATAATAATAATAATAATAATAATAATAATAATAATAATAATAATAATAATAATAATAATAATAATAATAATAATAATAATAATAATAATAATAATAATAATAATAATAATAATAATAATAATAATAATAATAATAATAATAATAATAATAATAATAATAATAATAATAATAATAATAATAACAACTATAACATTAACACTATTAAAACTCACACTGCCCTTCCAAAAATTCCGTTAAATCCCGTTCTAAATTTTCGTAAATTGATCCTCACCCCGTACCTGGCTTAAGTTCTCCACTGGGAATACCCGAACATAAATTAATAAACCGTTTAAGTTAATTTTAATTACTTTCCTTTCTTTTTACTATTTCTTTTAAATTAATTAACAAAACGATGTGATTAAACAACCACCTTATCCTTTTATTTCTCACCCATTCTTCCTTCTAATTTAGATAATTCTAACATTGAGGAAAAATTCTCGGGTGTTACAGGCGGTCACTGTTTACCCTGCACCATTTTTTAATTCACCTATTTCTCCTACACTTTATCCCAAAATTTCAACTAAAACATACCCAAAACTATTCCCGAATCCTTGACGCGTAATATCCTGAAAAACACAACTCTAAAAAATTAACGAAAACCAGGAGACGGTTAAAACCCGATGACGTTTACTTGACGAAAATCGAGCAGCATAACCGCTAACGTTTAGAAAACCAAATCCTGAAAACCAAGCTTTTATATAACAATTCAAAACAATATTCCCCAAACAGTATTTCCCAGATTTATAAAACACTAAAATTTACACCCAAACAAATCCAACAAACCTCCAAAAATAGTGAAAACTATAGACCATCAAAATACCAAATCCCTCACAATATCCCGAAGACCATGGTTGAGGCGCCCCGACAACTACCCGCACCGGTATACAGCATACATCACCAACTGCATCTCAATCCTAGCCTTCCTCATAGCTCTCACCTGTACTGACATCGTCCCCTACACCACAGAACACAAAATGTAAGCATAATGCTTAGCAAGTAAGGAACAATGCATACAAAAACACAATGCACACCACACCCACACCCTCACACACAACCCTAACACATGTGGTTTATAACTCCCGGTTATGTTCATCTCATTCTCATTTCATAAACCTTTCACATAACCACAACAACGTACGTACTTTCAACCGTGACTCACTGGTAGACACCTCCCGAATTACCATTCTTTCAGGCACTTGTTCGTGACGAAGAGACACATTGTGGTAACCTCCCGAATTGCCATTCTTTCAGGCACTAGTTCACGATGAAATGAGAATAGTCCACGTTTATTTAAAAATGTCCGGAGTGAGGCTCCTCGACCCCGATTGGGTCTAGGGGTGTCACAGGTTTAAACTTTCAAAAAGCAGTATAGAACCGGACATACACTTTTAAAATACCCTTAAAGAATCAAAATATGTCTGGCTGTCACAACCAACCCCCGCAAGCTCGTTCCGCCAACAGCACCTACACATCAACCTGAGGCACAAAGTCCTCATCCACGGGTTCAGTACCTATAACAGGGAGTTCAACTATGAGCCTAGAGCTCAGTAAAAACATAGAAAAATGCAGTGATGCATATGCTGTGCATGAACATTTCAGAATATAGTGACATTACAGAACATTATTTTTGATCTGTCAGGAAGTGAGGCTTATAGGGAAACAGGCGTAACAGAAATGCACTATGAGGCACTAGTAATTCATAGCAAAACACCAGTCCCCGTCCCACACTTAACCGAACGTTACATTACAGGTTTTTTCATTCTTAACTTTAAAATGTGTACATAAAATATTTTCATGGCTTTCGGGGAAAAACATGTATGCATGAACTTTTACAGTACTTAAACTTAATACAACAGACAACAGAAATAACACAGTAGGACGTGAAGAGAAATACAGATAACTTATCTACCCAAAACAACCTGACAGAAATGAAAACCTAGTACCTCCGTGATGTAGGGCCTTAAGGGATAACCTACGGGTATGAACTTACCTGTTGTCCGTGAGTTGCAAGCTTTGTTCGTATGGGTGAGTCTCAAACCTATACATGCACGATCGGACATTAACCCTAAAACTTCAAGAAAACTAACGTTTAACTTTTCCAACTCGTTAACTAACTTAAAAGGGTTACCTTTAATGGAGAAATGGAAGAAAACAGGAAAAGACAGATTTTTGGAAATGGTTGCACTTCGTCTGAAAGAGAGAAAACAGAGAAGAAAATGGAGAGAAACAGAGAAGTGTTTCTTGTAGAAGGGAAGGGAAGAGAGGTTGTATGGCTTCCTCAACAATTTTGGACACTTGGCATCCATCCATTGGCTTCCCCCCACCTACCTTAATTCCTACCTAAACTGCCCCTCCATTGGTTTCTAACTAAGTGACTTGTTTTGGTTACACCTTGGTTTAGTTTTCCACTAAACATCCCAACAAATTCACCAAAACATACATTATATTAATATAAACCTAATCTCATTCGATAATTCAAGGGATAATTTTTCTGTCAAAAATGCCGGGTGTTACACCTGCAACTAATGCTCAACGGGCTCTTAAAGATGCTTATGATACATGGATCAAAGCAAATATCAAAGCCCGTTGTTATTTGCTAGCAACCATGTCTGATGTTCTCAGTGCAAAATTTGAGAATTGTGAGACAGCCTATGAGATAATGGAGTCTCTTCCATGTATGTTTGGTAGACCGTCTAACCAAGCCCGACATGAAGCAATAAAGAGAGTTATGAATTTCTAAGATGAAAGCAGAAGTCCCCGTACATCAACATGTTCTGATGATGATCAGTACTATTCATGAAGCTGAAATTAATGGAGCTCATATTGATGAGGCAACTCAAGTGGCCATGATTTTTGAAAGCCTAAGCCCACAATTTCTCCAGTTCAAAAGAAATTATTTCATGAATAAATTGAGTTATGATCTAACTCAGTTTCTGAATGAGCCGACCATTTTTTAGTCTATTTTTGTGGATAAGAAGAGTGAAGCAAATGTTGTGGACCTTCTCCATCCAATTCTTCTCTTAAGAAGAGAAAGAAATTCCAAAAACAGGCCAAGGGTCAGGGAAGCTATCAAAAGGGAGCCCAAAAGCTCAAGAAAAAGAACAAGTCAGACAAGAGAAGCTCAGACCATCTAAAGCTCAAAGGAAAATGTTTTCATTGTGGGGTAGATGGCCATTGGAAGAGAAACTGCAAGCAGTATCTCGAGCAGCTGAAAAAGAAAAAAGATAAATTTGATTTACTAGTTACTGAATCTTGTTTGGTAGAAAGTGATTTATCATCCTGGATAATTGATTCAGGAGCAACTAATCATGCTTGTTGTTCTTTGCACATGCTAAACTCCTACAGGAGACTAGCTGATGAAGAGTTCACTCTCAGAGTTGGTAACGGAGGAGTAGTTTTAGCTTTAGCAGTGTGAGAAGCCAAAATTTATTTCGAGAACAATAAATATTTGTTTTTAGAAAGCATTCACTTTATTCCGGGGTTTACTAGAAACCTCATTTATATGTTATTTCTTTTAATAATAATGCAGTTATTATTTTTTGAAATGGTTTAAATATTTGTTCAGGTTCAATGGAAAATGGGCTTTATATGATAAGACCCATCATAAATTCATCACTGTTGAATACTGAAATGTTCAATGTTGAATTGCTTAAATCCAAGAAGCAAAAGATTTAACATACTGATGATACATATCTATGGCACCTTAGACTTGTTCATATTAACCTTGATAGAATTAACAGACTTGTTAAGGATTGTAACACCCGAAAAATTTCCTCAACGTGAATTGTGTAACACCTGAAAATTTTCTATAACATACGTAGCCCTTAGATTAGACGGTTATGGGGGTTTAGCGTTAATTCTAGAGTGTTGGTAAATGTATGAATTAGTAAGTAAAAGAGGAAGATAATTTGGAAGTGAAAACTATAAAGTGGAATGGTTGAGAGGTTATTGTTATGGTTGGAATTATTGTAAAAGGAAATAATGTGGATGAGAGTTAAAAAGGGAAGGAAGTGTTGTTGAACTCACGTTGCAATTGAAGGAGAAAAAGGAGAGGTTACTTTATAAAAAGTGAAAGTTCGGTGGTAAAAGTAAAAAGAGAGATGAATGGTGTAGTTGCTGTTGTTGGCGTTAGAATTTAATGAAGAAATGGAAGAAAGAAGGAATAATGGGATGAAAATTTGAAAAGTCAAAAAGAAGAAAAAGAGAAGAAAATTTAATTAATTCAGTTTTTTTTATCTTGTGAAGAAAGAAATAAAAAATAAAAATGAGATAAGGATGAGAAAAGTCAATTTCTATTCTCCTCTTCCACGATGATACCTCACACTTGATATTTTTACTTTATCTTTTAAGGTGAAATAAGTTAGGAGATGAACCTTCATCTGAGAGAAAACAAGACAAAAAACCACGAGAGTTTCTTCTTTCCCTCGAGGTTTTCTTCCAATTTCTCTTCAAGGTAAGTTGGAATTAGGTTAAGCTTATGAAAGCGGTTGCCTTTGTGAGAATATAGTGGAGGTTATGTTGGATTTATTAGTGATTGTGAAACCCTAAGTTGTGGAGCACGAAAATAGTGATTCTTTGCTGCATGTTCTCTCTTATTGGATGTTCAAACATGTTAAATAATTATGCTTAATGTTGAAATAGAAAAAGGTTTGAGTTTGGTTAAGTTTTGATGAAAGTCTGAAAATTTGATTAGCAGCAGGTTTGGTTTGGTTTTGGTCTACTTCGGCTAAGTGTTATGGTTAGTTTATTTAATGGGTTTTTATATTAGAAACTACACATTTTAAGGTTTACGTGACACTTCGAATCATCAAATTCGGACCTATATTCAATTTCTTACGAATTTTTGAACTTGGTCGATGTTTGATATAAAACTGGAAATTTGGGAAATTGATAAAACAGGGCAGGTCTGGGGTTTTATTTATTTTGACAAAGTTATTTATATTAAAGTGATAAATGGATTTCAACATTTGAAAATAGACATCCTAAGGTTTACACAGAATTTTGAATCGACGAATTCGGATATGTATACGATTTATGGTGAATTTTTGAAGTAGTTAAGGTTTAATGAAATCTGGAATTTCAGAAATAACAGGGCAGGTTCGGTTTTTGCACAGTTTTTACTAAGCTAATGATATTAATTTGTTGAATGGTTTTAGTCATTAAAAACTAGACTTCTCAAGGTTTAAATAACATCTTGAATCATCAAATTTGGATATATATACGATTTATTACAAATTTTTGAATGTTTAGGAAAAATTGGTGAGTGTTGGTGAAAACCGGTTTTGGACACCATGTGCACCAGTTCTGTTTTTGTGATTTCGATTTGGCCATGGTGTTTGGTTGTTAATTTTGATTATTTCAATAGATAGTAGACGTGTAGAGGTTTACGGAATGGGGTGGAACGTCTAAATCCGTTGAAAAACGAGTAAGTTATGGCGGATTGAAGTTTGGACACTAAAATTGTGGGAATTTCGGGTTTTAGAGTTTTAGATTTTAGAGTTGGTTTAATTATTGATAGTTTTGGTCTAGGTATTCCTTAGAATTTCTTAGAGTGTTACTAAATGATTTTCCTTATTTGTTAGGTTGACGAGCGGGTAAGTAAGCTTGACGAAGTGACCAATTATGTACGAAGTATCCAGGTAAGTAGAGGAACGTGTGTTTTGTTGCCCTTGGGCCTACACCATGGAACGGTAGGATTTATTGTTTGGTTGTTTATTTCATTTGGTGTTTGAGTATTACCTAGACATGCATCATTGTTTTCTAAACACGAGAAACAAGTTTTGTGCATGGTTTTGAACTGTGAGTATGAAACGTAAACTAATGAGTAGAAATGCAATGTGGCCTTGAGTAGAGTCGCCCAATCGCATTAGGTTGGCACCTGCGAGGGACTCTATGAGGGTCGCCCAGTCGCGTTAAGGTGGTATCTGCGAGGGACTATAGTGGAGTCGCCCAGTCGCGTTGGGATGACACCTGTGAGGAACTCTATGAGTGTGACAGCCCCCGACCCGATCGGGGCCGAGGAGCCATCACTCCGGACATTTAACAGAAAACTAGACATATTTTTTTTTAAACGGAGCAGACTGTACTTTTAAAAACAAACCCTTAAAAACTTTACAGAGAAATAAAACATTCTCTGGATTTGAAAGTAAAACGGGAAATAGTAAAAATCGGAATGCAGAATGAATGACAGAAGAAAAACAGGAAGGCTGGAAGCAGGGAGAAATGAAAACAGTTCTGAAATTCTCACTAAGACTTGACTTCGACTTAAACAAGGTTCTGGCAGACAACGAGAGGATTGGAACAACAGAAATTGAACGATGAAAATAAACAGACAAAAAATGAATGACTTGACATGCAGTGGAAAACCTAATAAAAATGGAAAACAAAACTGGAAGTTATGCCGGAAGAAAGGCTATAGTGAATGATGGGATCGGGTGATGTAGGGCAAAAGAAGTAAATAAACTGGGCGGGCGATATAGTCTAGCAGTGGATGTGAATAAGACAAAACAGATGACGTCAGGCGAAAGATGTGGATGATGTCAGATGGAAGATGTAAATAACTGGGCAGAAGATGTGGGCAGATGACGTCAGGCGGAAGATGTAGATGACGTCAGATGGAAGATGTAAATAAACTGGGCGAAATGAACCATTCACCGGTTGATGTGAACTACAAACAGAAATGAACTGTTCACCGGTGGATGTGAACTACAGGCAGAAATGAACTGTTCACCGGTAGATGTGAACTACAGGCAGAAATGAACTTTGAACTTTAAAGGCAGCGGTGGATGCAGGCAGAAATGCACTGTTCACCGGTGGATGTGAACTACAGACATAAATGAGTTCATCCGGTGGATGTGAACTACAAACAAAAATGAGTTCACCGGTGGATGTGAACTACAGACAGAAATGAATTCACCGGTGGATGTGAACTACAGACAGAAATGAACTGTTCACCGGTGGATGTGAACTACAGACAGAAATTTGACAACTTTTGACAGGAAGACATACGAACAGGGAGTATAAAAACAGATGGCATAAAAGTTTCAAATTCAAAAAGAAGAATGATTCAGAACATGATTTTCGGACATAACAGAAAACATGACAGGAGTTTAAGAAAAATCAAGCTGCATGGATAACTCTAAAACCAGAGACCATCCATGCACAGACGAATAGAGAGAACTCAAGGCAGTTCCAGAATATTTCAAAACATACACTCAACTGTTAAACAGAGGTTTCAAATAGATCAAATCTAAGTTTGTACATCGTTTTGGGTTATTAGAAACTGTACAGAACTTGACATACATTTCGAGAATCCATCAGAACAGAAGTTTTAAAACACCAACACAAAGTCTTTACATCGGTTTTAAAATTTCAAAAGCTATACAAGAATAATATTCTCACAGGAAATACATTTGTCTGACTGCAGCAACCACCCCATTAGCTCATCCTGCCAACTACATCAACTCATCATCTTGAGGCACAATGTCCTCTTCTGGAGGATCCATACCTACAATAGGGAGTTCAACTATGAGCCTAGAGCTCAGTAAGAACATACAATGCAAAGTGATGCATGTGCTATGCATGAACATTTTCAAATACATGAACATTATATTACATTACATTACATTTCACTGGACAGGAAAGTATAAGTGGGAAGAAGAGCTAGCACAACAAGAGTACATGCCACAACATGACATAACAGGAGTACATGACAGGATGCCAGTCCTCGTCCACACTTAACCATACATTTCATTACAGGTTTTATCTTACTTAACTTCAAACCGTGTGCATAAAATATTTTCATGACTTTCACAGAGAAAACGTGTATGCATAAACATTCATAGACAGGCGACAGAATAACAAGCAGGAAATAAAACAGAACAAACTTAACCTAAAACATAACCTATGGTTTAACTACCTAACAGAAATCCTGACAACATAAAACCTAGTACCTCCGTATTGTAAGGCCTTAAGGGCCAAACCTATACGTATGAACTTACCTGTTTGTTGCAGAGTTGAGAGTCTTGAACGTGTTGCCTTGGTGATGCACGGACCTAAGACGTGCACGAAGAGGGAAATTAACAAGCTGCAAATGCTAACTAATAACTTAGTAGAATAAGCTTCAAGCTCCATTCAAACCTTTAGAAAACAAACCAACGTGTTTTCATGTAAAAACAGTGAGTTCACTCCAAATTATCGTAACCTCAAACTCCAACAAAACTCACATTTTAACTTATTCAAACTTGTTAGCTTTAGCAGATGTTTACCTTAGGCAGAGAAGCAGAAGAAAACTGAGGAGATCGAAGGAGCTTCGAAGGGTGTTTGTCGCCTGGAAGAGAGAAAACAGAGAGCAGTGGAAAGAAGCAGATGAGAAATGAGGGTTTCACTTAGGAGGGAAGAGAAAGAACATGGCTTCCTCAACAAGTTGCCAGGTGTCACTCAACCATTGGCTTCCTCCCACCAACCTTAATTGGCTTCCTAATTTTCCCTTCCATTACGACAAGATGTTCTTCCGTAGCTCTTCGTCTTTCAGAACATACCATCTGTCTTTGAACTTCAGAATACCATCTCCTGAATAACTGAAATCGGAAAAGGCCATAGGTAACTTGCTCACAATATCAGCCATCTCCTTTAAATTGGTCTTCTGGGCTTCCTTAATTTGGTCCAGGATGGTGGGCCATAGTGTCAGGTCTGCAAGTATGGCCGATAGCCCAGAAACTACCTCCATATCGAACTTCTGTATCTCTGTTCTCAAAGGCATTGATACGGCTGACATAGCCAGTTGCATAGTAGCTGGCATCCTGATC
This sequence comes from Begonia masoniana, assembly GCA_022432975.1. Lineage (NCBI taxonomy): Eukaryota > Viridiplantae > Streptophyta > Magnoliopsida > Cucurbitales > Begoniaceae > Begonia > Begonia masoniana. The sequence continues at coordinate 24,706,570 of CM039502.1, forward strand.
AGTGCATCAGCTACCACATTAGCTTTACCAGGGTGGTATTTAATCTCAACATCGTAATCTTTCACAAATTCTAACCATCGTCTTTGTCTTATGTTTAACTCTTTCTGGGTAAATATGTACTTCAGGCTCTTGTGATCAGAAAACACCTCACATGATTGTCCGTACAAGTGGTGTCTCCATACTTTCAGCGCAAACACCACTGCCGCTAACTCGAGGTCATGTGTAGGGTAGTTTTGTTCATGGTTCTTAAATTGCCTGGATACGTATGCTACCACTTTCCCTTCTTTCATTAATACACACCCCAAGCCAACCTTGGACGCATCATAGTACACGCTGAATTTGCCGTCTTCAACTAGCAATACTAACAGAGGAGCAGTGGTTAATTTCTGCTTAAGTGTCTGAAAACTCACTTCACAAGCTTCAGACCACTTGAACTTGATGTCTTTCCTCGTTAAGCTGGTCATAGGCTTCGCTATTACAGAAAATCCCTTGATGAAATTTCTGTAATAACCAGCTAACCCGATAAAACTCCGTACCTCACTGGCATTTCTCGGTCTCGACCATTCCTTCACTACCAGAATCTTAGCTAGATCCACGGACACTCCTTCTGCCGACACCACATGGCCTAGGAAGTTAATCCTGTTCAACTAGAATTCATACTTTGACAACTTGGCGTACAATTGGTGTTGTTTCAGAGTCGATAGCACAATTGCCAAGTGCTCCTTGTGCTCGGCCTCACTTCTGGAGTAAACCAGGATGTCGTTGATGAAGACGATTACAAATTTATCCAAGAAGTCCTAGAATATCCTGTTCATCAAGTCCATAAATGCCGCTGGAGCATTAGTTAACCCGAATGACATTACCAAGAACTCGTAGTGTCCGTACCGGGTCCTGAAGGCGGTCTTTGGAATATCCTCAGGTCTGACCTTCAATTGATAATAACCGGAGCGCAAGTCAATCTTTGAGAATACCCGAGCTCCTTGCAGCTGGTCAAACAAATCATCGATCCTCGACAACGGGTACTTATTCTTGATGTTCAACTTGTTCAGCTCCCGGTAATCAATGCACATGCGTAGCGATCCATCCTTCTTCTTAACAAATAGGACTGGAGCACCCCACGGAGAGAAGTTAAGACGCACAAAGCCCTTGTCCACTAATTCCTTTAGCTGAGCCTTCAACTCCCTTAGCTCTATTGGCGCCATACGATACGGATTCTTTGATACCGGCTCAGCACCAGGATGTACTTCAATTTTGAATTCAATCTCGCGGTCCGGTGGCAATCCTGGCAGGTCGTCTAAGAAGACCCCTGGGAAGTTTCGAACTACCAGAATATTTTGAAGTTCCACCTCACCTTGCCTTTGAACATCTATTACGTGGGCGAGAAAACCGACACATCCTGACCTCATCAGCTGTTGAGCTTTCAAGGAGGATATAACAGGTATAATGTGCTTCTTTGGTATTGCCTGATAGGAGAACTCTACCTCGTTCGGGCGCTTAAAAGACACGAGCCCGGACCTGCAGTTGATGGTGGCGTGGTGTCTAAACAGCCAGTCCATCCCTAGAATCACATCGTATCCATTCATACCAATGACGATAAGATTGGCATACAACTTCTGGTTTCCCACTGACACTATATCACCCCGTACAACCTGCTCGGAGTGCATAAACTCTCCGGACGGTAGCATAATGTTGTAAGGCTGATCTGACGGCGTACAACAAAATCTCTGCCTACCCACGAAGTTCATTGCCACAAACGAATGTGTGGCACCCGTGTCCCACAAGGTATAAGCAGGTACATCACATATCAAAATTGTACCTGTAATGGCTGTGTGCTGGGCGGCTTCATCATCATCCTCTATCATGGAAAATACTCTTGGCACGGCACGATTCGGCCTAGTGTCATGCACCAGACAATCCCGGACTTGGTGGCCCTCCTTGTCACATCGGAAGCATCGGCCAGTAAAGAGCCTACAATCCCCCGTATGATTTTTCTGGCAACGTGGGCATACGGGAAGCTGAGGAGCTCCCATAGGTCTTTTCTCCTTGTCCTGATAAATGGCAACCTCATTAGGTCTCTTGACACCTCTGTTCTGCTGCCGTCGTGGTTGCCCAACCTGACCCCTTTGTTGTTGCTGTTGAGGGACATCAAGTGAGATTCTCTTTGATGTATCTCTATATCTCTGAGACTTTGCTTCTAAGGCTTCCAACTGATACGCCTTGGCCACTACCTTCGTATACGGAGCCTGGTCAAATCCCCCTTATGTAATCCCCCGTAAGAGGTCCAGCTTCAAACCCTGAATAAATTGGTGCACTTTGTTTTCGTCAGTGGCCACCAAATGAGGTGCATAGTGGGATAGCGACTCGAACCTCTGAACATACTCAGCCACTGATCCAAATTGCTGGAGTCGAGCAAATTCGATCATCTTTTCCTTCTTCGCACTTCTGTCAAAATACTTCTCATAGAATAATCGTTTAAATCCCTCCCAGCTTAACGCCACCGTTGTTGCCTGGACTGTGTCCCACAAAAATCCTGCATTTTTGGTGAGCTAATACGTGGCACATAGAACCTTCTTATTTTATTCCACCTCTGCACATCTAAACATTCTCTCTATCTGCTGGACCCATTCCTCAGCGTGAGTTGGGTCAGTAGATAGTCCATCAAATGTAGGCGGCTGGAGTCGCTGAACCTATCTCTGCTGGTGTCGCGTGAAGCATTCCAGTGATTATTATTATTATTCCCGTTGTCTTCTCGGGCCATCATACGTTCCACCATGTGGGACTGTACACCCACCAGCTCAGTTAATCTGTCAATGGTGAGAGAACTTTCGCTTGCTTCATCTTGTTGTCCTCTCACCATTTCTAAGAAAACCCTATAAATAGAATAACTAAATTTAATAAACAGAAACTTTTACGTGAACTTAAACACTTACAGTTGGTGGAGCGATCTCACATGGCGGGTTGTGCAGTCGGACAGTTTACCGAATTGCTTTTAAAACCTGATTTTGCTCTGATACCATAACTGTGACAGCCCCATACACTCTTATATTTGTGGAGAGACGTATTCTCAACACATGAGAGGTCTCTCTTTGATCTTAAAAAATATTTTTCTAAAACCGAATACGGAAAGGTCACATCTTTTCTCTCGGGATTAGATCTCTCTATCTTATTTTTCTATCTCATTTTTCTCTTTCTTCTTCTCCTCTGTCAAATCACATTTGAGCATTTTATAGATTTGTTATAAAATAATTTTTCAGATTTATTTTAATAAAAACTAATTTAAAAAAATAAATAAATTTTATCTAATCAAATCTAATTTGATTAGTAGTTGATTTATCTAATAAATCAATTTATTGATTAATTATATAATCTAAAAATAGTTTTTACAATATATCTATGAAAACTATTTTTCAAGATAATATTCTTCATATCTACTTTTAAATAATAAACAAACTATAAGTCAATTTGTAGATCAAATCTAATCTGATCAGATTTTCCTGATCTACTTTTATTCAAATTTTAAACAATCTGATTTGATAGTTTGTTAAATAACTACTTTCAATTTAAATTTGAAGATCAAATCTCATATGATGAGATTTTTCAAATCTAATTCAAATCCTTTAAAACAATCTCATCTAATGAGATATTTTATTTTGAATTCAAAAAATAAAAACTATTTATATATTTTAAATCACAATATATTAATTTGAATGTCTATAAATGATTAATCATTATTAATTATTTATATATTTATTCTTGTAACATGGAAATTAAATAGTGATATAAGATAACACAGGGACCGATGAACCTATAGATCTAAGCTCCAATAATATTTGTTAATTAATATAAACTCTTTATATTAAATAACACAATTATTAACTATAGAGTAATTCTACTAAATACCTAGAGTTACACTCTTAGAACTATAAAGTATATTTACTCAAAGTAATGTCCATTGATATAGTCATTACATAAGTATTAATCCTCCATTAAGATTCATAATAGAGCTAGGTATAAAATCCGTTAACCTCTCATATTACATCTTTATCCTTGACTACCATTAGTTCTTGATTGAATAATTAATTCATAACATTTATGAATTTATTCGCTAATTATTCAATCACTGAACTAACAAACAAAGGAATCTTGTATCATGGATTTCATTGTATCAATATTAGCATTCCCAGCTACTCTTTTAATTTATTCCCAAGATACAAGGTTTATGTAATGCAACTCATATAAAATTGTACTGAGTAAATCAAAGAATAAATTAAAATAAAATAGGAGTCTACTAAATACAATGAATTAAGATCATACATATATGACCATCAATATGATAAAGTTAATTGTTCTTACGGATATTATAAGAACAATATAATTTCATCTGGTCCAGTCCTATATAATCATATTATATAAAATACAATCACTTTATGTCACTGCATATATAGTCGGGATATAACTATACGTTCTCAACGAAGTGAACTGTATTTATGACTTTATTAATTTGAAGATCCTATATTTCAAATATAAGTCATGGACTATTGTGATTATTTCTTTTTAAATTTAATCTCATATATATCAACATATATATAAATTTAAAATTGCACAAATAATCAAGAGTTTTTCTTTGAATTTATAAAGCATATCGAATAATACAAATATAAAAATTAATCATAAAATTTATTTATTAATTACAGCAATAAAAATATTCATAACATTTACTTTGTGGGTACATTATTCCCAACAGGAGAAGGGGGCGAGGAAATGATCGTTGACAAGGGAAACAAATGTTCATTAAAAACTACATTGCGGCTAATATAAATTCTGTCTTAGGATGAGTGATAGACTATGAAGCCTTTGTAATGCAAATTGTATCCAAGAAACACACTCTAAGGTTCGAGATTGAAGCTTGTGAGAATTCTAAGGATGTAAATTTGGATAACTTTGAGCCGGAATAGGGTAAAGTGCAATTTGGCCCCTACAACTAGGTGAAATGGGCAATTTACACCATAAACTTGAATAATTGGCAATTTGGCCCCTACTACTAGGATAAAGTGCAATTTGGCCCCTACCGTCATATTTTCCGTCAAAAAAGTAACATTTTTTTGCTTGTTTATTTTTTTTTTCCGAAATGCCCCTCACCGGACAGGACCGATTCGGCTAATTTCACTATGGTTTTTTTGTTTTATTTTATTACTCTATCTTCTTTTTTTTGAGAATTTAAAAAAAAAAAGAGTGGAATTAGCCGAACCAATCTTGTCCGGTTCGGTCCAGTGAGGGGCATTTCGGGAAAAAAAAATAAACAAGCAAAAAAAGTTACTTTTTGATTAAAAATATGACGGTAGGGGCCAAATTGCACTTTATCCTAGTAGTAGGGGCTAAATTGCTCATTATCCAAGTTTACGGTGTAAATTGCCCATTTCACCTAGTTGTAGGGGCCAAATTGCACTTTACCCGCCGGAATATATGGGCAAGACAAACGATAATGAATGCCTTTTTGGCTGAAAAATTTGGTTAGCGAATGAAATTTGCAACGCCCCAGTCAGACTGCACAAATTTAATATGTTTTTAGAAATTGAGTTAGAATCAGATTATAAAAGGTGATAAAGGTTGAGGCTACTTAAGCCTTGGTGCGTAGAAAATATATTCACGAAAAACGACTGTAATCGTCCATTATTAGAAGAAAGTAACGAGCCCTTGTGAAAGATGTTACTAGAGACGGGCCCTAGAATTCCATGTGAATCAGTTCAAAAATTTCAGAAAGCTCGAGAAAAAGAAAGAGTAGAAGAGATTTACTATAGTGACATCTCTTAGTTTGAGTTTTTGGAGAATGAAATTTGCAAAGAGAAAGAACACAAGTAAGAACTGAGATTGAAGGATGGTTATGCTGGTCTGAAAGAGGCGGAGAGATGGAAGCAACCAGCGCATATGGTGGTGAAGTGAGAAAGTGGGATGGAAAGGGGGATCAGATCCTAAACAAAGAAAAAAGTGGGATGAAATTCAGCACAATCATTATTTTTACGACACAATTGGGTAACACTAACTAGATTGTGTGAGAGAGAAGAGTGATGTAGAGTGTTAGAAAGAGATAAAGAATGAGTGGGCAATAGAAGGATGACATAACCAGAATGAGTAATTGGAAGAGATTTACCATTTGCAACCATTACATGATCAGCTGCTGTATATCCGGAGTAAAATGATTCAAAGCGAGAACCCGTTATTAACCTGTGGAGAAGACACAGTAGAATCCACTGGAGTTGACCTAGACTAAGAGCTTACCACAATGTTAAGATTCCTTGGAGGAGGCTTGAAGGAAGGATTAAGGCGATGATAGCAAATGTTAGCAGTGTTAACCAATCTTTTGACATATTTGACACCTAGGTTTGAACCCAGATAGCTTGTTCGGGTGCCATGAGTTTCCAGACCTATTTGGTTTTCCTAGAATACTTGAAGTAAATTAAGATTGAGAGTGAAGAGACTGAAAATGCCGTGGCAGAGAAAATGGGAATGGAGCTCGTTTCGGCAACATGCATGATGCTGAGCGATGCGTGTCACGACCCGAGAAGGGGCCTAACAGAAACGCCAGGTTAGACGATCAACCTCAGGGAGGTCCACCGTCTAACCTAAGGCTGAGTGCGGAAATTTAACAATGATCCAGGACCTCCTCGAAGCAACAAACATAAGAGAGTACAAACCATAGCAGAAATACAAGATAAATGAAAAATAACTACATGCCAAAGTAAGGTACAATCTCAAAGGAATACTTACATAATATAAAACTGTCGCAAAACGAAAGGTAAAACCTAAGGGAAAATCCCAAAACGAACAAACTCACTTCCTAGCCTTCCTTCCTTTACCTGAAATGGGAAAGTCGATAGGGTGAGTGACAAACTCAGTATAAGATATTATAACTATTACTATTTAAAAAAAATAAGGCATATAGACAGTCAAAGAAGTCACGCTGAGACTATCAGAGCAATACCCCCTAGAAGGGCGTACCTAGCACTAGACAGGATCTCACAAGAGGAAGACAATAGGTACCAACTAGGAGAGATCTCATAACCACTCACCCTGACGATCGCGGGACCGCACAATGGACTTACCAAGCCAGGAGGGATCCAATAACCACTCACCGTGGGCCATCGTGAAAACATCACAATGGGGTTACCAAGCCAGGAGGGATTCAATAACCACTCACCGTGGGCCATCGTGAAAACATCACAATGGGCTTACCAAGCCAGGAGGGATTTAATAACCACTCACCGTGGGCCATCGTGATGTCGTGAAAACATCACAATGGGCTTACCAAGCCAGGAGGGATTCAATAACCACTCACCGTGGGCCATCGTGAAAACATCACAATGGGCTTACCAAGCCAGGAGGGATTCAATAACCACTCACCGTGGGCCATCGTGAAAACATCACAATGGGCTTACCAAGCCAGGAGGGATTTAATAACCACTCACCGTGGGCCATCGTGAAAACATCACAATGGGCTTACCAAGCCAGGAGGGATTTAATAACCACTCACCGTGGCCATCGTGAAACATCACAATGGGCTTACCAAGCCAGGAGGGATTAATAACCACTCACCGTGGGCCATCGTGAAAACATCCAATGGGCTTACCAAGCCAGGAGGGATTAATAACCACTCACCGTGGGCCATCGTGAAAACATCACAATGGGCTTACCAAGCCAGGAGGGATTTAATAACCACTCACCGTCCTTTGTGGGGCGTACTGCACATTCTACCTATTAGCAGGGAGTGCACCCCTCACCTATTAGCAGGGGGTGAACCCTTCACCTATTCGCAGGGGGTGTACCCTTCACCTATTAGCAGGGGGTGTACCCTTCACCTATTAGCAGGGGGTGTACCCTTCACCTATTAGCAGGGGGTGAACCCTTCACCTATTAGCAGGGGGTGTACCCTTCACCTATTCGCAGGGGGTGTACCCTTCACCTATTAGCAGGGGGTGAACCCTTCACCTATTCGCAGGGGGTGTACCCTTCAACAATTAACAGGGCCTCATAGTGAGAAGAGAAAAGTCAACCACCAGGAGGGACGAACCACTCAGCCCTGGGCCACCGGGACTCACACTAGGGCACACCAGGAGAGACGAACCACTCAACCCTGTGCCCAAGGGAACCACGCAGTGGACTTATCATACCGAGGGTAGCAACGAACAGACACTGGCCAGGTCGGGTAACTGGGCGAGCATACTCATAGCCCATTCCGCCTATTCTCAGGGGGCGTACCCTACATTCCGCCTATTCTCAGGGGGCGTACCCTATCCAAACAAGCGTGGGGAGTACCACAACAACTGGGCAAAACCCCCTGATACTCCTAGCATAAGGGCCCAGCTAAGAGTGCCAGACGGTTACCTTCAGTATCAAACTCCAAATGGCACATCACAAAACCAATGCATGAACAATATCAAATGCACGTGTGGAACTCTCTGCATGCCAAACATAATAAATCTCATGACAAATTCCGAATACAGCTCGTCGGCTAAGGCAAGTAAAACATGGCATATAAATCCAATAGGCAGTACTAATCAGTGAAAAGTATACGTGCCACAATATGCAAAATAATCACGCCGGTGAAAATGCCGAAGTGGTATCCCACCAAAATAATATACGTGAATGCAAGAATAGATATAACGCGGAAAGTATAATAACCCATACCTTTGAGGCGAGTCCTCCTATCCTCAGTAAACTGTGGCGCCTCAGAAATAGTTTTGAACTCAGCAAAACCCTCTACATCTGAGAGTCAAACACAAGGAAGGAACCCCGTTAAAATCCAATTGGGGTCAGAAACGATATAAATTGCGAACCGGGGCGAAAACGGGCAAAAATGGGTCGGGTTGACTTTTGATCAAAAGTCAACGGTCAAAAAGTCAATGGTCAAAGTCAACGCGGTCAACGGTCAACGCGGTCGACGGTCAACGCGGTCGACGGTCAACGCGGTCAACGGTCAACGCGGTCAACGGTCAAACTGGTCAACGGTCAAACCGGTCAACGGTCAACGATTCGGTTCAAACCGGTCAACTGGTCGGACCGGATCGGACCAGCCCACGGGTCGGACCGGTCAACGGGTCGGACCAAATTGGGTCGGACCGAGTCGGGTCGGACCTGGTTCGAATCGGGTCGGATCAGGAAACGGGTCGGATCGATTCGGGTCTAAAACGGGCTGGGTTGACCCAGACTGACGGGCCCGGGTCAGACCCGGCCCGGAGTGGCCTCGGGTCGGACCTGACCCAGAAGAGCCACTTGGTCTGGGCCTGGCCAGGCCCTAACCCGGGTCGGGCTTGGCTGAACCCAGCTGGCCCAACTCGGCTGTGGGCCTGAGTCAACTCGGCCCATTGCCCGAGTTGACTCAGCCCATCGCCGAGTTGACCCAGCCGGCGACGGCTGAAATCCGACCACCGACGGCGACACGCCGGCGAACCCAAAATGCCGAAAAAAATGAGTTTTCTAACCTGTTTTTCGACGAAACTCGTTTCCAACACGTTTCTAACCAATTTTCGAGTCGATTCCCACCAAAAACACAAACAAATCGACCTAAAAACACAAATCGACGAAACCCCAAAAATCTCGAACCTTCTCGGGCAAAAATAGGGAGATAGAGAGCTTACCTTCGAAAACTCTCTTTGCCAACGTTGATCTACGCTTCGAGACGAACGTTTTGACACCAAGAACTCGACGAACGAAGGCGGATCGGACCTCGGCTCTTCTTCTCTCCCTCGCGGCTCTCTTTCTCTCCTCTCTCTCTCTTCTGGTTCTGTTTCGTGGTCTGTAAAGTGAAGAGATAAGGTTTCTATTGAAACCTTATCTTTTAAGTTCTCTTTTATGTATTAATTAATTTAATTGATTTATTTTATATTTAATTTATTTAAATCTTTTATTTAGTTTATAATAAAACCGTTTTAAGATTCGATTTCAAATTTCAATATCTACCGGAAATTAGCAAAATTAATCTCAAAATTTACACTCTAAATTACGGGAAAAATTTACCCAAATTTTTACAAAAATTGAAATTTGACGGGTTTTACAATGCGGGCGAGTGCTGCTAATCAAGTCGAAATTCATAGCCAAGCAACATGATGTGAATGTCTTCAATACTTGGTTCACTATCTTGACTTGTAACCGTCGTCACATATATTCAGCTAATCAAGTCGAAATTCTTCCAGATCAGATAATTTTTGGAAGTGAGTTTGACACAGAGAGAATGATTCTGCAATGGGGGAGGGGGAGGTAGGAGAAATAAGGGCAGAAAGTTTTGAGAGGAGGCCGAGAAGCAGAATTCTGAGGAGCTTCTTCTCGTGAAGGAACGAGATTACTAACAGACGACGCCATGGCTCCAATACCAAGGTGAGCTTCTAATGGGCTCAGAGATGACAGATATGCAGGAGAGAAAATTCAGAGAGCATATACAACAAATTCACATGCCTTTCCTGTGCCTTGAACAATGTAATCCGGAAGATTGGAGAGGATAGCGTGGATACACCTGAGTGGAAACCATTAAAATGAATACATAACAAGAAAAATGAAGGAAAAACAAAAAACTAGACCATAAAATATTCAGCGAGGGATCCCCTTAAACAAGGAGGACCATCTTATCTGAGCAACGTTACAATTACAATGAATGGAGAGTTGAGAATAGCATCCATGGTGACACCATTAAATATTTAGAAACTTATCTTTACCAAACATAAGATAAGCCAAAAGGCAAATAATATAAATATGTATGTATTTGTTGTTATTCCAGACTCTGAACTGACAATATTTTTCTAGCATTATTTTTATTTGCTTATCTGACCTATTATTATTGTTTGGTAAAAACAATAATATTTGAAAACTTGCATGATCATTGTCATTGGCCAATAAAAAAATGTCTAAAATACGATTCAAATATTGACTAAATCTTTTTAGGCAACGTTGCTGCTTATGGGAATTATTAGATGTATTAAGGCATCTCGAGTAAAGATGTCACAACCCGGGAGGGGGCCTAACAGAAACGTCAGGTTAAACGATCAACCTCGGAGAGGTCCACTGTCTAACCTAAGGCTAAATGCGGAAGATTAGCACTGATCCAGGACCTCCTCGAAGCAACAAATAAAAGAGTGTACAAACAATCGTAGAAACACAAGCTAAATGAGAATAATTACATGCCAAAAAATAAGGTACAATCTTGAATGTCTTACATAGTACAGAGCTGTGGAAAATAAAAGGTAAGACTCTAGGGAAAATCCAAACACGACAGGCCTCACTTCCTAACCTTCCTTTCTTTACCTGTAGAGGGGGAGTCGATGGGGTGAGTGACAAACTCAGTATGGGATGTTATACCTACCACTCAATGATGCATGCCTTATTAAATCAATGCACGTTTTGAAGATCAAAACCAGTTTTAATGTTATTCATTTCTCTTCTTATTATCCATTTAAAACGGTTAATGGGGCTAACGATAAAATAAGTATATATAGTGAAAATAGGCCCACATCAACAATTCTATCATAAAATATATATCCAGGTGTACAGTGAAAAGAGAGGTCACTCATGGATCCTCCGAACCACACCACACAGAAAGGCCGCGATCACACCAGGCAGGGCCTCATAGGGAGAAGAGAAATGGTCAACCACCAGGAGGGACGAACCACTCAGCCCTGGGCCACCGGGACACGCGCTAGGGCACACCAGGAGGGACGAACCACTCAACCCTGGGCCCAAGGGGTCCACAAGATGGAATTAACATACCGGGGTAGCAACAAACAGACACTGGCCAGGTCGGGTAACTGGGCGAGCATACTCCGAGCCCATTCCGCCTATTCTTAGGGGGCGTACCCTACATTCCGCCTATTCTAAGGGGGCGTACCCTACATTTCGCCTATTCTCAGGGGGCGTACCCTATCCAAACAAGCGTGGGGAGTACCACAACAACTGGGCAAAACCCCCTGATACTCCTAGTATAAGGGCCAAGCTAAGAGTGCCAGACGGTTATCTCCAGTATCAAACTCCAAATGGCACAGCAGAAAATCAATGCATGACAATATCAAATGCAGGTATAAAACCATCTACGTGCCAAGCATGAAAAATCTCAAGGAAATCTCAAATACCACCCGTCAGCAAAGGCAAGTCAAACATGGCATATAAAATCCACTAGGCAGTATAATCAGTGAAAAATATACGTGCCACAATATGCAAAATAATCATGCCAGTAAGAATGCCAACATCAATACTAGTGGTATCCCACCAAAAATAATATACGTGCATGCAAGGCTAGGTATAACGCGGAAAGTATAATAACCCATACCCCTACGGCGAGTCCTCCTATCCTCAGTAAATCGTGGCTCCTCAGGAATTGCTTCCAAATCAGCAAAATCCTCTGAATCTGAGAAACAACACAAGGAAGGAACCCCGTTAAAGTCCAATTTGGTCCAGAAACGATATAAATTACGAACCGGGGCGAAAACGGGTCAAAATGGCCTGGGTTGACTTTTGGTCAAAAAGTCAAAGTCAATGGTCAAAGTCAACGGTCAATGGTTGACTTCGACTGAGAGGTCAAAGTCAACGGTCATCCGTTGACTTTGACTGACCGGTCAAAGTCAACGGTCTGGTCAAAGTCAACGATCAAAGTCAACCGTTGACTTTGACTGACCGGTTCGGGTCGGCCTGGGTCGGGTCGGTCTGGGTCGGGTTGGTCTGACCCGAACCAACCCAATCCAACTGGGCTCGGGCCAGACCCGGCCCAAACCCAAATCGGGTCGGACCAGGCGGGTTCGACCCGAATGGGCTGGGTAGACCCAGCCTGATGGGTCGGGTCGGGTCAAACTCGGCCCAATGGACCCAAGTCTAACCCGGCCCAGAAGGCCAAAGGCCTGGGTCCAGCCTGGCCCGAATTTGAATCGGGCTGGGTCAAACCCAGTCGGCCCAACCCGGCCCAGGGCCAAAGTCAACTCGGCCTTGGGCCTGAGTCAACTCGGCCCAAAGCCCGAGTTGACTCAGCCCATGGTCGAGTTGACTCGACCGTCGACCACCGAACGCCGGCGAAGCTCCGGCGACCAACCGACGTTCAACCCGCGGCAAAAAAACACCATTTCTTACCTATTTTTCGCCGATAATCGCTTCCAACACGTTACTTGACTCCTCTCCAATCGTTTCCTACCAAAAACACGAAAAAAACAACCCTAAATTGTAGATCTACAAAAAAACTAAAACCCGAAACTTCTCGAGCAAAAATCGAGAGAACGAGAGGTTACCTTCGAAAACGCCCTTCACAAACGTTGATCTACGCTTCGAGGCGAACGTTTTGACACCAAGATCGCACCGAACGGAGGTCGTTCCGGCATCGGCGATTTTCTCCTCTCTCTCTCTCTCTCTCTCCTTCTCTCTCTCTCTCTCTCTTCTGGTACGCTGCCGACACAAAAGAACAATCAGGTTTTCTTTTGAAAACCTGATTGTTATAAAAATAAATATTATAAAACTTTTATTTATTTTATTAATTGTTTTATTTTATTATTTTATTTATATTAAATCCATTATTATTTTATTAATCATTATTATTACCTACCTCATTATTATTTTACCTACCTCTCTTTTACTTTGATTTTAATTAATTCTTTTTATTTGAGCTACAATTAATTACCTTTAATTGAACGTTCGGTTTCACGGTCTAAATTCCTACCGTAAATTAACGAAATTGATCCCAATTATTTACACTTAAAACTCGCGAAAAATTTATTCAAATTTTTACAACTATTAAAATTGACGGGTTTTACATCTTTTCCCCCTTTTTATGAATTTCGTCCTCGAAATTCGCCTCAACTACACATCATAGAAAAAATCTAGGGTACCTATTCGCCATATCGGACTCTAGCTCCCATGTAGCTTCTTTGTCAGTGTGGTTCTTCCATTTCACCAGAACAAACGGAGCCTCCCGACGACGAAAATGCCAAAGCTCGCGTCCCAAAATCTTTTCTGGCACCTCGTCGTACGTCGTGTCAGCCTGGACCGTTACCTCATCCCACGAAACATTATGAGACGGATCAGGAATGTACTTCCTCAGTTGGGATATATGGAAAACATTGTGCACATGCCCCAACTGAGGAGGTAACTCCAGCCGGTAAGCCACCACTCCAATCCTCTCAACAATCTAGAACGGCCCAATGTACCGCGGGGCTAACTTTCCTTTCACCCCAAACCTGCTGACACCACGGGTAGGATGAACCTTCACAAAGACAAAGTCCCCAGCATCAAACTCCACCTCACGTCTCTTCAGGTCTGCATAACTCTTTTGACGACTCTGCACGACCTTCAGCCTCTCACGAATCTGGTGGATCTTCTCTGTGGTCTCTCGAATGATATCAGGCCTCAGCGCCAGTCGTTCTTCTTTTTCAGCCCAACACAAAGGAGAACGACATGGCCGACCATACAAAGCCTCAAACGGAGAAACCCCGATGTTGGTTTGGAAGCTGTTGTTGTACACAAACTCAACCAGTGGCAAGTGGTCTATCCAACTGCTACCAAAATCCAGAATACAGGACCTCAGCATATCCTCTAAGATCTGAATAGTCCTCTCGGACTGCCCATTTGTCTGGGGATGATGTGCAGTACTCATCTGGGTCTTCGTACTGAGCTCCTTCTGCAATCCTCTCCATAAATCCGAAGTGAAACGAGGATCACGGTCAGACACAATGCTCAAAGGTACCCCATGAAGACGAACAATGTTCTGCACATATAACCGACTGAGCTTGGCAACAGAAAAAGTCATCCGAATAGGAATGAAATGTGCCGACTTCGTCAATCGATCAACAATAACCCAGATAGAATCAAATCTCTGAGGAGTCCTGGGAAGATGGGTAACGAAGTCCATGGTAATCTCTTCCCACTTCCATTCCGGAATGGGTAATGGCTGGAGCAAACCCGCTGGCCGCTGGTGCTCGGCTTTAACTCTCTGACAGGTCATGCATCGGGCAACAAATTCTGCTACCTCCCTCTTCATGCCAACCCACCAGTACTGACGCTTCAGATCCTGATACATTTTGGTACTGCCGGGGTGGATGGCAAAACTGGATCTGTGCGCCTCATCCAAAATAGCCTGCCTCAAGTTGGCGATGTTGGGAACCGCCACCCTACCACGACAGAATAGGTCCCCAACAGCATTCACCGACCAACCCTCAAGCTGTTTCCCATTCTGAAGCTGTCCCACCCTGAATACAAGCTCCTCATCCTGCCGCTGTAGCTGCTTCACCCTCGTGAGCATCGATGGTGTAGCCACTACATGGTAGATGTAAGCCTGGCTCCCAGTATCATGATACTGCAACTGAAAATCCCCAATCACCAAAGATTTCCTCCACTCATCCAGAATCATGCAGGAAATGGAAGCACGAGGATACCGGCTCAATGCATCAGCCACTGCATTAGCCTTGCCTGGGTGGTATTCCAGACTAAAATCATAATCCTCCAAATACTCCACCCATCTGCGCTGCCTCAAATTGAGGTCCTTCTGAGTGAACAAGTACTTTAAACTCTTGTGATCGGAGAAAACCTGGAAGCTGACCCCATATAAATAACTCCGCCATATCTTCAAAGCAAAGACGATGGCAGCGAGTTCTAGGTCGTGGGTAGGATAATTCCGCTCGTGGGGCTTCAACTGTCGAGAGGCATAAGCCACAACCTTACCCTGCTGCATCAAAACACACCCCAAACCAACCCCGGAGGCGTCGGTATACACAGCATAGGGAAGGTTCCCATCCGGAACTGTCAGAATAGGAGCATTGGTCAACCTTCGCTTCAATTCTTCGAAGGCATTCTGACAGTCGACATCCCAAACAAACCGCACATCCTTGCGAGTGAGTTTGGTAAGCGGCGCGGCAATAGAAGAAAAGTTCTGCACAAAGCGCCGATAATATCCAGCTAACCCGAGGAAGCTACGAATCTCCGAGACGTTCTTGGGTGGTGGCCAGCCCACTACCGCCCCAATCTTCGCAGGATCAACAGAAATACCATCCCGCGAAACGATATGGCCCAAGAACTTCACCTCAGAAGCCCAGAAATCACATTTACTGCGCTTCGCATACAACTGATGCTCCCTCAAGGTCTGCAGGACAATGCGGAGGTGCTCACGATGTTCACGACGAGTCTTCGAATAAATCAGGACGTCATCAATGAAGACTACCACAAACCGATCCAGATAAGGCCGGAATATCCTGTTCATAAGATCCATAAACACCGTTGGGACATTCGTAAGCCCGAACGGTAAGACCAAGAACTCAAAATGTCCATATCTGGTCCGGAAAGCAGTCTTGGGTATATCCTCCTCCCGAATCTTCACCTGATGATACCCTGTCCTCAGATCAATCTTCGAAAAATATCGTGAACCACCGAGCTGATCAAAGAGGTCGTCAATACGTGGAAGCGGGTACTTGTTCTTAACAGTAACCCTGTTCAGCCTCCGATAATCAACACATAACCTCAACGATCCATCCGCCTTTTTAGCAAACAAAACGGGAGAGCCCCAGGGCGACCCACTCTCCCTGATAAATCCTTTGCTCTGCAGATCCTCTAACTGCTTACGCAGTTCCACTAACTCAGCGGGTGACATCCTGTAGGCAGGTATAGAAACTGGAGTAGCCCCTGGAACGAGATCGATACAAAACTCAATCTCTCTGTCTGGAGGTAAACCCGGTAGCTCATCAGGAAAGACGTCATCGTACTCCCTGACGACTGAGACATCAATCTCCTGCACCGCGGTCTCAAGGTCTAGGTCCATCGACCAAAGTCCCCCATACTGTTCCAATCCACTCCTGCCTCGTAAACATACCTGAAACATAGAGTTCACAATCCCCGTACAAGGACCTCGGTGGTAGGTAACAACCCTGCCAGACTTCGAGGTAACTGTAACCCGCCTCAAGTGGCAATCAACTATCGCCTGATATTTCATCAGCCAATCACAACCCAGAATGACGTCAAACTGCTTCAAAGGCAGGACAATAAGATCGGCTGAAAACTTGCAATCGTCGATCACCACACAAACTGATCTGCAGATATAAGCAACCCCACTCATGTCGCCCAGCGGAGTATTCAAGAAGAAAGGGGTTCCCATCTCTTCGATGGCCAAACCCAACACCTCAGCAAAATCAGCAGAAATAAACGAATGCGACGCCCCAGTATCAAATAAAACCCGAGCAAAAGTATGGAAGATCATAATCGTACCATCCACAACCGCAGGCTGGTCTGGCACAGGAAAATAATCGGCCTGGTCCACTGCATATGACTGACCAGCAACTCCCTTGCCCTTATAATCGCGACCACGGCCGCTGGCTCTAGTGGTAGATCCACGAAATCCACCTGTCCTCTGCTGCTGAACAGGAGGTGAACCACTAGCAAAGGGCTGCCCGATCGGGGTTACGAGGAACTCTCCTCCTCTGTGGCATTGTGACTCTTCTGCAAAACATGAGATTGTACTACATTAGCATTTTTCATCAATCATTCTTTTCACGTATCCTACTAACTGCTCATACTTGATCTCAATCATTTGTCACTAAGAGGTCATTGAACCTTGCGCTCTGATACCAATAAATTTTTGTCACAACCCGGGAGGGGGCCTAACAGAAACGCCAGGTTAAACGATCAACCTCGGAGAGGTCCACCGTCTAACCTAAGGCTAAATGCGGAAGATTAGCACTGATCCAGGACCTCCTCGAAGCAACAAATAAAAGAGTGTACAAACAATCGTAGAAACACAAGCTAAATGAGAATAATTACATGCCAAAAAATAAGGTACAATCTTGAATGTCTTACATAGTACAGAGCTGTGGAAAATAAAAGGTAAGACTCTAGGGAAAATCCAAACACGACAGGCCTCACTTCCTAGCCTTCCTTCCTTTACCTGTAGAGGGGGAGTCGATGGGGTGAGTGACAAACTCAGTATGGGATGTTATACCTACCACTCAATGATGCATGCCTTATTAAATCAATGCACGTTTTGAAGATCAAAACCAGTTTTAATGTTATTCATTTCTCTTCTTATTATCCATTTAAAACGGTTAATGGGGCTAACGATAAAATAAGTATATATAGTGAAAATAGGCCCACATCAACAATTTTATCATAAAATATATATCCAGGTGTACAGTGAAAAGAGAGATCACTCATGGATCCTCCGAACCACAACACACAGAAAGGCCGCGATAACACCAGGCAGGGCCTCATAGGGAGAAGAGAAATGGTCAACCACCAGGAGGGACGAACCACTCAGCCCTGGGCCACCGGGACACGCGCTAGGGCACACCAGGAGGGACGAACCACTCAACCCTGGGCCCAAGGGGTCCACAAGATGGACTTAACATACCGGGGTAGCAACGAACAGACACTGGCCAGGTCGGGTAACTGGGCGAGCATACTCCGAGCCCATTCCGCCTATTCTTAGGGGGCGTACCCTACATTCCGCCTATTCTGAGGGGGCGTACCCTACATTCCGCCTATTCTCAGGGGGCGTACCCTATCCAAACAAGCGTGGGGAGTACCACAACAACTGGGCAAAACCCCCTGATACTCCTAGCATAAGGGCCCAGCTAAGAGTGCCAGACGGTTATCTCCAGTATCAAACTCCAAATGGCACAGCAGAAAATCAATGCATGACAATATCAAATGCAGGTATAAAACCATCTACGTGCCAAGCATGAAAAATCTCAAGGAAATCTCAAATACCACCCGTCAGCAAAGGCAAGTCAAACATGGCATATAAAATCCACTAGGCAGTATAATCAGTGAAAAATATACGTGCCACAATATGCAAAATAATCATGCCAGTAAGAATGCCAATATCAATACTAGTGGTATCCCACCAAAAATAATATACGTGCATGCAAGGCTAGGTATAACGCGAAAAGTATAATAACCCATACCTGATTGTTATAAAAATAAATATTATAAAACTTTTATTTTATTTTATTAATTGTTTTATTTTTATTATTTTATTTTATATTAAATCCATTTCATTTATTAATTTACCTACCTCATTATTATTTTACCTACCTCTCTTTTACTTTGATTTTAATTAATTCTTTTTATTTGAGCTACAATTAATTACCTTTAATTGAACGTTCGGTTTCACGTTCTAAATTCCTACTGTAAATTAACGAAATTGATCCCAATTATTTACACTTAAAACTCGCGAAAAATTTATTCAAATTTTTACAACTATTAAAATTGACGGGTTTTACACAAGACCTCATTAAAAATAAAATACTTGAAAGGAAATACAACTCCAATAAAATGATAAATGTAATATTATGATTTATATGCATAAAAATGGTAAAATAATAACAAAGAAAGGGACATTTGGGAAACGTATCTAAATATAGAAAGAATAATCCATTTCTGCGACATCTGTCTCTTCGCAGGTTATGGGTTTGCGTATGGAATTCAAGAGTATAGGAGAAGACAACAACTCTCATATGCATGTCTAGCGGTGCCCATCCTTGGACTTGACGTTTATTCAACCGCGACTAAACCGCAGACTTTCTTTCTCTCTCTTCTTTCTCTCTCTCTACATGCCATGTTCCCTTTTTTGGGTTTGTTATATAAGCGGAACTACGTTCTATATATGTATACCAATCTGGTGTTTGCGCCTTCGATCCACGCGTGGTGCGGTTATTCTCTGACATTTGGCAATCGACGAGCTGCTTCTTCGTAAGGACATCCATCGTCCTCGCCCTGCTCCTCGTCTTCTTCGTGTTCTTCTTCCTGTGGTAAATTTTTTTCCGTCTCTTGTTTTGGAATTTGGAAACTTCGGATAGATTTATGGGTTTCGTTTTTTTTCTGAATTTGAAATGGTAGAAGTGTTGGAGCATTGCGCTATATCATATTGATTATTAATATGATTCTGAGGTGAGCTCTTTTTGACATTTATTGATGGATTTTGGTTTGTAGAGTGGGAAGTTGGAGTCATTGGATGAATAAAAAGAGGAAAAATGTAGTATCTGTGTTTATTCTACTGGAACTAGTATCAAATCATGTGAGAATGAAATTTGAACTACATACCTGAAATATCAGATTTGTAAGATGATTCCTCTGCGTTGTGATGATGATGTGTTTAGCTAACAAATGGCTTTGAGATTATCTTTATTTGTCTTGAAGAAATTAGAGAACAATTTTATTAATTGGCATAAAAGGTGTGAGGCAAACTTGTGCAGGCTTGAACAACAATTTGAAACATCAAGACCTTAGAGTTTTGGCTATGGGGTTTACTACTCAAAGATTGGCTGCATCATCACAGGGCATTTCTAGTCTCGAAAACGAGCCTGATCATCTTCTTGTCCTTGTTCATGGCATCTTAGCTAGGTTTCTCTTTTTTTTTTTTTGTTAGAATTCACAATCTAATTCACAGTTTTGACATTTTTCCTTTACAACCATGAGGAAATATGATTGTCCTTGGTTATATTTTTATCTTAGTCTTAACTTATTGTCTAATATCTGACAAACCATAAAATTCTGATTGTTATTTCTTTGCAGCCCAAATGACTGGAAATACGTTGAAGCAGAGCTTAAAAGGCGATTAGGGAAAAACTTCTTAACATATGGTACAGTCCTCTTTTTGCAGCTTCCAGTAGCTGCTTATATTAGAAAATTGCATCTTTTTCCTATCAGATGATTTATAGGCTTTTCATTTGTGAGATATTGCTTTTTTATTTCTAAGATTTGATTCACTACAGTCCTGGCAAATGGAAAGTTCCTGTTTGTTAGAAGTCTTCAATTTTTTTCCTCAAGTATTAAAACACGGTTCTTATTTCTGAAGCAAGCTCTTCAAACACCTTCACAAGAACTTTCACTGGGATTGATGGAGCAGGAAATCGACTAGCAGATGAAGTGAGTTTGTAAGATTTGTTTACATTCAGGCATTGTCTATATCATGATGATTGTTCGATAAATAGTGATGGATAATTGGTAATTTTCATTTTAATCAGATTGTGCAAGTTGTAAAGAAGACAGAAGGTCTGAAAAAGATCTCTTTTTTGGCGCATTCTCTTGGTGGGTTGTTTGCCAGATATGCCATTGCAGTTCTTTACAAGCCTACTTGTAGCCAAACCGATGGCGAGGCCGGATCAGAAACTTCAGGGCCGGTTAGCTCTGCAAGAAGAGGAAAGATTGCTGGATTGGAGCCAGTCAATTTCATTACCTTGGCAACTCCTCATCTTGGGGTGAGAGGCAAAAGGCAGGTATGATATGCTTCTGCAATTCTTATAAATCTTCAGCAGAAACTGTTTTATGGTTGTGCTATTATCAACACTGGATTTTTTGGTTTCTTTTCAGCTTCCTTTCCTCTTTGGAGTTCCAATATTAGAAAAGCTAGCTCCACCAATGGCTCCTCTGTTTGCAGGCAGAACTGGTAGCCAGCTGTTTCTTACTGATGGCCAACCCGACAAACCTCCTTTGCTGCTACAAATGGCATCCGACTGCGGCGAAGGAAAATTCATGTGAGTAAGAGACCTCCCTTCATGTCTTTCGGTATTTGTCGAGCAGAAGTGACTTGGGTATTGTGATTTATTTTTGGTTGATCTTCTTGCTTCTGAGCAGATCTGCGCTTGGTGCTTTTCAATCTCGCACTCTTTACGCCAATGTATCATACGATCGTATCCGCTTCATCTGCCTCTTTTTTTCAAGTGGTATTTGTTCAAGAATTTTCCTTGTCTTCTCTTCATCATATCATTTCTTTATCATTATATAGATTTGGTTGGTTGGCGAACATCCTCCATTAGGAGAGAAAAAGAGCTGATGATGGTGAGTTTTGCCTTTTCATCAATTTCCTTTTCTCGATTGCACTCGATCGATTTACAATTACTTAATCTTCCATTAGAAGCTTTTGAAAACAAAATATTTCATATCCAAGCTTACTATTTGATGTATTATTATCATTTTGAGGAAATCTTCTGCATTTGCTTCAGCCTCCTCGCCGATCTTTGGATGGTTATAAGCACGTTGTCGACATGGAATATTGTCCTCCGGTTTCCTCCAACGGCCCCCATTTTCCTCCAGAAGCAGCTAAAGCCAAAGAAGCCGCACAAAATACTCCAACCACACGTAATACAGTCCAATATCATGAAATCATGGAAGGTGTTGATCATTCAAATAAAATTTCGTAAATTTTATAAACTCATTGGAAAAAAAATTAGATTTTGAATGCATTATCAACTAAGTAGATTAATTGCCCGCTGACAGAGGAAATGATACACGGATTGCAGCAGCTAGGATGGAAAAAAGTCGATGTCAGCTTTCATTCGTCGTTGTGGCCCTTCTTCGCCCACAATAACATTCACGTATTTCATTTTTTTTTCCTTATATATTCGACTCGAATCATGCATTTAGATATGTTTGCTTAGTGTTGGACCATGGATTCGATTATGATTATTATTTTTGTTCAGGTGAAGAATGAATGGTTCCATAATGCTGGTGCTGGAGTGGTCGCTCATGTTGCAGACAGTTTGAAGCAGCAAGAATCATCTGCTTCCTGTATCATCCCTGCTAGCTTGTAGTCATAAAACAAAAAATATTATACTCATAGGTGCTAACTCACATGAATATACGCGATTTCAGTCATCTATTTGATTGCTAGTGGAATGTGAAGACAGTTAATGGCCATTTCTAGATTTGCTTGCTAAAGTTTTTTAGCATGACGATGCTTAGAAGTATAATGTGATTTCAAATAAGGCTTTTTGAGCAAAGAAAATAAAATGAATGATCGTCTTTGATGAGTCAGTTTTATTCCTCAAGTTTTGCTAGTTTTAAGAGTTTTTTACGCACTTTCGAGCTCTTTTGGTGTATTTTTTGGGTTACATGTTGTAAATTTTTATGTGTTGACATATTTTTTGGCAAACATATTTCAAGGGAATTTATATACTGTGTGATTTAAATCTATGGAAGATTGTTTCTTGCCATCTAAGAAATTATGTTTGATTGGAGATCTTAAAGATTAGGAAGTTTTAGAGATTTGGAAAGTAGTTACTTAGAAATCAAGTAGCTTTAGATATAGTGGATTATGGTGAAATATGTGATCATAACATACAAGGAATATATTCCTAAAGTATTGAGATCCAATTTGATTATATTAGAGGCATTTTCCTAAAATGTCACACGGAGTGTCACCCAAGGCGAATTGATAAAATCAATTTTCTTATTGTGTGCGATTCTGATTTAATCTGTGATTTGAAGATTATGATTATGTTAAGCTGAATTACAACGAGATTCAAGATACAGCATCAAGGGAATTTATTCCTAAGTATTTATAAAGTTGATTTGAAGATGAAAATAATATTTTGAAAGTCGATCTGAATATTGTGGTGCTTTTAAGTTAAATATGAGATCACAACGTTGTTAGGATTCGTTCCTCATATTTTAATATTCGTTTCAGATTTGTTTACATGGGCTTTCCATATATGTCGCACCTGATGTCACAGATCCAATTTTATTAGGATTCGATTTTCTTATTCTATGCGATTTGTTTTGAAGAGAATATTCGAAGCACAGTATATTATGCATTCTTCCTGCACAGTTCAAAGATGCTGAAGACATTATTCTTGAAAGTCGAAAAGTCTTTATTCATTCGGGCGATTTTCTTCTTCACCGAAGATTGCGTGTGTTCAGTAATTGTTAATTCTTTTTCTCACGCTTACTAAGAGTTGTCGGTGATTATTCTTCGACGTGCGGATTGCTTATTTTTTGAAGAAGATTTCTTGTGTCGCAAGCCGTTGTTTCTTCTTTCCCTAACGCTTCTGCGTGTGGGTCTGTTATTATTCATTCGACTGTTGATTGAATGTATACACACTCTGTTCGTGGGCAGATTTGATTATCTTAAGAGTGTGTTGTTTGGTCGCATCCGAAGACAACGACGGGTGTTATTGACGGTGTCCCAGATGCGATTCTGTTTCTTTCATTGAAACTCAGTCTCGGGAGGAGGCTGCCTGGAACTCGGGAGGAGTTCTGATCGTGGGCAAGGGGATCTTGCCATACACGGATTCCGGGAGGAGTCATCAACGACAAGGGGAGCTTGTCATCTTTAGATTCCGGGAGAAGTCGCCATCAACAAGGGGATCTTGTTGCATTCAGATTCCGAGAGGGATCGATCTTAAGTCGAGGGGAGCTCACAAAAAAAGTTTCATTGGGGAAGTTAGCTAGAGACGGCGACAAAGATAAGAGGGAGTCTTTATTTGTATAAGTCCGGGTGTCTTGTAACTTTGTGAACTCTTTGAAATATTTTTATGTCTGAGCATGGTCTCGCAGACGTAGGCAATTGCCGAACTGCGTTACTAACCTCTTGTAGCATTATTTTATGCACTTTATCATTGTCCATTATCACAAAAATAAATTGGTGTCACACCTAGTGTTCCACCCAGACTAGGGCATCAAGTAACTAACCTTGATATTTCAATTGATATCAGAGCGGTTCGCTTCTGTTTCTTAAGCGAGATCCACAGGATTTGATCTTGGTTCAATGGACTTTATGAAGGAAGGAGATTCAACTATGCGTCCACCACTATTGGATGGAAGTAACTATGCTTACTGGAAGGCCATGATGAGAGCATTCATCAAGGCTATCGATGAGAAGGCTTGTAGATCTATTTTAACAGGATGGAATCCTCCCATGACTACTGACAAAGGAGGTGTCATATCTCTTAAATCTGAAGAAGATTGGTCGGTCACTGAAGATGCACTAGCAAACAATAATTCTAAGGCACTTAACACTATTTTTAATGGTGTTGATCCTACTCAGTTCAGACTTATTTCAATGTGTGAGTCAGCTAAAAGAGCATGAGTGTAACGACCCTTAACCGTACCCTTTATTTCCCGTATAAAATTTTTCTTTTTCGATTACAAATCCTCAATTTGATCTTTCAAACGTTTAGGCGGAATTAAAACTCGTTAAAATCTTTTGGCAAATTTAAAACAATTGGATAATGGTCATGTGAAGCAAACAGGCTATCGAAACAGGGGAGGGGCAGAAGGGCAATTCAAGTAACGACCCTTAACCGTACCCTTTATTTCCCGTATAAAATTTTTCTTTTTCGATTACAAATCATCAATTTGATCTTTCAAACGTTTAGGCGGAATTAAAACTCGTTAAAATCTTTTGGCAAATTTAAAACCAATTGGATATAATTAGAACAATTAAATTAAAACTTAACTTAAAACAAATAAAACAATACTCAAAAAACCATTAAAATGACTAAAAATGCATCGGTCATGTGAAGCAAACAGGCTATCGAAACAGGGGAGGGGCAGAAGGGCAATTCAGCCCGAAAAAGCAAAGGCGACCGAACGCATGAAGTTATGCGTTCGGGCGCCCCTCGCCTAACCGCCCGAACGCCTGCCTTTAAGCGTTCGGGCGCTTCACGTTCTGATTTCCAGAACGTGAAACCCGAACATTAATCGATCGTGCGCCACTCTACCCGCGCCCGAACGCCAAGCTCTCTGGAAAACCAGAGAGTTCTACGTTCCAACTCCCTTCCTTCCGCGACCAATCGCTTCCTTCATTTTCTTTCCCTTCTCCTTCTTTCCTTTTCTCTTGCGCCAACTACACACATCACACACAACACATCCTCACACTTTTCCTTTTCTCATTTCTTCATCATACATCATTTAATTTCACAAACACACTTCCACGTACATACATCGCACACACCGTCAATTGCCCGTTCACCAACTTGAAACACAATTTTATGAAAACGAACCGCATGGTTCCGTTTAAAAGTGTAACATACCCTCCTGTTTTTGAAATCGGTAAAACATTTACAAAATACATCCAATTTCACAAAATATTTTCTACTACTTAACCAGATTCCAACATCCTATAATATTCTAACAATTTCTATCATATCTAACCCAAAATACCTATGTACGTCCCCACGGGTCAAAATAACGCTCCGACTGCCAGCGCACTCCCACGGGCCATCCTCCTTCAACATGTTCATACTTCAGGCGGAGGGACGTTTTCCTCACCTGTCTCAAGGTCACCTACACCATAGAATTTAAACACATGAGCTAGAGGCTCAGTAAATCTAAGTGAATGCACGTGAATGCTATGCGTATGCTATGTTCTTTTGAAACTCTGCATTCTTTTCATTTCTTTGTTTCTGTGTCTATGTGTCACCCGGGGCTTCACTCTCGTTAGATAGGAGCGGCACATCCCGCGATTGGATAGCCCCTCGGATCTAACATGGGGGGAAAGCATGCTTCCTTCGACAGCCATGCCTGAACCACCGCACCCGGCGTGATTATCTCTGTTGTTCAATTACGTACTTTGTTTACCCTTTTTCTATGTAAAACACTTTGAAATTCATTTTGCATGCATGCTTAGAAAACAATGCATGAACATGCTCGATGCAATAACGATAACGATACAATGAAAAATAAAGCATTAACAATCAATGAACACTACAATTAATAACCTAACCGAATGTAAACTAGCTACCCGTTCTAATCTACCCAAATACATCTCCAATATCCTCATTCGACTCAATTCATACGGTGTAGGCCTAGACGGCCAAACAAGTCACAGAGACTTACCTCGCGTCCGTCGCACACCGAGCTTCGTCCAGAAATGCTTGTTCACCTATAACATTTCACAATATATAGCATTAAATCGAGTCTAAAATCACCAAACTCCAAAATCATTAACTCCTAACTAAATAAAACTCCCTAAAATTATAAAACATCTCCTTGAGGCATTTCATCGAGCAACTCACGCTCGTGATTCACCAAACTCCATTAATGGAGGTTTTTAAGCTCCAATTTAACCAATGCTTCAATACACCTCAACAAATCGATGAACTAAGCTCTAATAATAACCAATACGTCTATTAGAGTCGTAACTAAGCTCAACCTATAAATTTCAACCCTCGATTCACGTTTTCAACGAAAACCCTAACGAACCCTAATCATTTTAAACTCTAGAAATCGAAGTCTAACGTTCCAAAGTCGTAGATTCGTACCTAGAGTAACGTTTGAAGAAGAAAACGAGAAGAAGCTATCACCGGAAGGCAAGCTTTCGACCACGGAGAGGAGAATCGCCGGAGGAAAGGAGAGCGTCGCGTGAAAGAGAGGAAGAGGAAATGGAGTTGTCGTGAAGAGGAAGAAAGAAATGAGGGATTTATGTTTTTATTAAATCTTGGCTTGAAAATTACTAAATTGCCCTTCCATTTTTCAATTTCTTCCACCATTGTCTCGTTATATATCTAACGATCTGATTTTCCAAAATTCTCATATTTCATCATAAATTCCAATTTACTATCACGGCTTTGTTAAAACTTTTCGTTCGTAAAACGGACTTAATCCGACGTATTTACAAAATTGCCGTTTATATCGGAATAAATTTAAATCCCGCAAAGCCGGGTATTACAATGAGAAATTCTCCAAACCACTTATGAAGGAACATCGGCTGTGAAATTGTTAAAGATGCAAATGCTCACTACAAGGTTTGAAAATTTAAAAATGCATGAAGATGAAAGTGTTGCGGAATTCAACGCCAAACTATGTGATATAGCCAATGAGGCATTTGCGCTTGGTGAAACTTTCACTGAAGAACGGTTGGTACGAAAGACATTACGGTCTCTTCCACAACGCTTTGCTTATAAAGTTACTGCAATTGAAGAAGCTAAAGATGTTTCCAAAATGAAATTGGAAGAACTAATGGGATCACTTAGAACGTTTGAAATGAATCTTGGGATTGATACCAAAACGAAGAAGTTCAAAGGTGTTGCACTAAAAACCGACACACAAGACTTGGATGTCCATGATGAAGACGATCTTGAGGAGTCTCTTGCATTACTATCAAAGAATTTTAGCCGTGTTATGAAAAAATTTGGGAGAAATAATCATGATGTCAGACCCAATGTCAATCATGCAAAACCGGGTCCTTCAAGCAATAAGAAGTACAGGGAAGACAATCATGCTCCAGATCAATCTACTAAGAACAGAGGAATTCAATGCAAAGAATGTGATGGTTTCGGACACATACAGGCTGAATGTGCTAACACTTTGAAGAAAAAGAAAAGCTCTCTCAATACTACTTGGAGTGATGAGGAATCGAAAAAAGACGACGAATTTCCAAACAATCATGTTGCATATATTGGTAAAGCTGGATCTACAGAAAATGGCGATATTACTCACGATGTCAGAGATGATATATCCGATTGTAGTGATGAAATTAAAGATGGAACTACCAAAGAAGACCTCATTGCGGAATACAAGTATCTTCATGAAAAATGGACTGAACTTGTCAGAATAAATCAGCGCCTTCGTAGTTAGAATAGAGATTTGAAAATTGAGAAAATTAACCTATAAAAATCGGTGTCTGAACTTGAAGCCGAATTAAGGATGAGTTAAGAAAAAGACACAGAACTACTCAACGAGCTGAATCACTTGAAGAAAAATGTTAAAATGTTAAATACAGGTTCGTCTAAACTAGATGATATTTTAAGTGTCAGCAAACCCAATTGTGATCGCTCTGGATTAGGATTTAAGGGAGAAAGCTCTGTTGCAAAAATAGTGTTTTCTCAACCTGGAATTATAGCGAAACCCTTGATGTCACCGACAGTGTCCTATGTGCAAAAGCGAAGTATAATCTCTCAAACGATGCCAATAAAGAATTCTGATTACAAAGGAAAACAAATTGCAGTGAATGATGCGGAAGTCAAGAAGTTGTCAAAGCCTAATTCCACATCCATCAGAAATGGTAACAAATTTAATATAGTTTGTCATTACTGCAATCGTAGAGGACATATACGACCTAGATGTTTTACCTATTTGGCTGATTTAAGACAAGGTACTGCTAGAAACCCTTTTGTTTGCAAACTGCCACAACAAAAATGGGTGAAGAAATCCACGTTGAAGTGTAATGTCACACATACATCTCTAAAAGCTACTACATCTGATGCGTGGTACTTTGACAGTGGATACTCTAGGCATATGATCGGTGAAAAGAGGTTCTTGAAGAACATTACATCTGATCGTATGGGAAAAGTAACCTTCGGGAATGGTGTCAAGGCCAGTGTCATAGGCGCAGGAACCCTGAATGTGCCTGGATTACCACAGTTGGAGACTGTGCTTCTGGTAGATGGTCTAAAGGCTAATTTGATAAGCATTAGTCAGCTGTGTGATCAAAATTTAAATGTACATTTCACTCATGAGAAGTGCACAGTCTCGGATCTTGACAAAAATTGCATCATAGAAGGGGTAAGGTCTGCTGATAATTGTTATCTTATCTCATCGTCTTCAACTTGTTATAGTTCAAGCATGAAGGATTCTATTTTATGGCATCAAAAATTGGGACACGTCAACAATAGGATGCTAAAGATGATTATTTCAAAGGGAGCTGTCCGTGGTATTCCCAAGCTAAATTTTGATGAGAATAGTTTGTGTGGAACTTGCCAAATAAGTAAACAAACTAAGGCGTCTCACCCGAAGTCACAAACGACACCAACCAATCGGGTGCTTGAACTACTCCATATGGACTTAATGGGACCGATGCCTTTGGAAAGCATTGGAGGCAAACGATATGCATATGTTACCGTTGATGATTTTTCCTGATTTACATGGGTTGAGTTCCTTAGAGAAAAATCTGACACATTCAACGCATTCAAAGTCTTGTGTATTCGACTTCAATGAGAAAAATAATGTGCCATCATGGGAATTATTTGCATCTGTAGCGATCATGGAAGGGAATTTGACAACTCAGAGTTCTCGGACTTCTGTAATAACCTTGGAATATCTCATGAGTTCTCGGCCCCAAAGACACCTCAGCAAAACGGCATTGTTAAACGGAAAAATCGGACTCTTGCAGAAATGTCTCGAGTGATGTTACAGGAGAAAAATATTCCACAAAAATTCTAGGCCGAAGCAATGAACACAGCGTGTTACACCATCAATCGTGTATATCTCTGTGGAGTAACTTCCATGACACCGTACGAGATCTGGAAAGGTAAAACTCCAAATCTTCATTATTTTCATCCTTTTCGTAGTACGTGCTACGTGCTAAATGACAGGGAACACAGAGGAAAATTTGACTCTAAGACTGATTAAGCTATTTTTCTCAGATATGCAACAAATAGTCGCGCCTACCGAGTTTACAATAAACGAACTCGAACAGTAATGGAATCAGCCAATGTTCAGGTGGATGATTCACTAGAAACAGCTGCTGCGTCTCAAGATGATGTGTTTCATGTGTCAAATAATGAAACTTCTAGCGCTCACACTACTGTTCCAGATGATTGTCCAACTCGTGTCACAGGTAATGTCTCCGATACAACTATCAAAAGGTGAAGCTGAAGTGACTATATCAGAATGCAGACAACCGTCCACATGTGTCCAGAAAGATCATCCTGTTGACAAAGTCATTGGTAGCCTTAATGATGGACTCCGAACCCGAGACAAACCGAGAGTCAACTATCGAGACATGATTCATATGACATGTTTCACCTCCACTATTGAGCCTAAAAATGTGAAAGAAGCACTTTTAGATGAATATTAGATTGAGGCAATGCAAGAAGAACTTGATCAATTCACTCAAAATCAAGTTTGGGATTTAGTGCCGTGTCCTCCAAATGTAAATGTCATCGGCATCAAGTGGATATACAAGAACAATAGTGATGAACATGGAAACATAACACGCAACAAAGCACGGTTAGTCGCTCAAGGATATTCACAAATTGAAGGCATTGATTTTGATGAGACATTTGCTCCGGTTGCTCAACTTGAATCCATTTGACTATTACTTGGTATTGCTTGTGTACTGTGGTTCAAACTATATTAAATGGATGTGAAGAGTGCATTCTTAAATGGCTTTCTAAATGAGGAAGTTTATGTCACTCAACGTAAGGGTTTTGAGGACCCTCATTATCCCGAGTATGTGTATCGATTGAAGAAAGCACTATACGGGCTTAAACAAGCACCCCGTGCATGGTATGAACGTCTCACGGTGTACTTATTATCCAAGGGATATGAGCGAGGGGGAGTAGATAAAACTTTGTTCATTCGCCGAACCAACGGTCAGTTTTTACTTGCTCAAATTTATGTTGATGACATAGTGTTTAGCTCAGTGTCACAGGTGCTAGTGGATGATTTTGTAGAACAAATGACCGGCGAATTTGAGATGAGTATGGTTGGTGAGCTCAATTACTTTCTTGGTCTTTAGATTCAACAAAGAAATGATGGAATTTTTATCTCTCAAACCAAGTATGCCAAAAATCCATTGAAGTGGTTCAAATTAGAAAATGCTCGCCCCAAAAGAACACCGATTGGGACACATGAAAAACTCTCCAAAGATGAGAAAGAGACTTCTGTTGATGAACGACTATATAGAAGTATGATTGGCAGCCTTTTATATCTAACTGCTAGTCTGCCAGACATTTGTTATAGTGTGAGATTATGTGCTCGGTTTCAAGCAAGTCCTCGAGAGTCTCACTTGGTGTCAGTGAAGCGAATTCTCAAATATGTTGGCGGGATGACTGACTATGGAATTTGGTATTCTTTTGATACAAATGCAAATCTAGTTGGCTATTGTGATGCTGATTGGGCCGGAAGTTCAGATGATCAGAAGAGTACTTCCGGTGGATGTTTTCATTTGGGAAACAATTTAGTGTGCAGAACTCTATCTCTCTGTCTATAGTCGAGGCAGAATAGATTGCAGTTGGTAGTAGCTGTACATAGCTTCTTTGGATGAAACAAATGCTCAAGGACTACGGTGTCACACAGGATGTCATGACGTTATATTGTGATAATTTGAGTGCTATTAATATCTCCAAGAATCCAGTACAACATTCTCGGACAAAACATATTGATATACGACATCATTTCATCATATCTTTTGTAGAAGACAAAGTTATCACCTTGGAACATATGGTGACCGAAAAGCAAATCGCCGATATTTTTACCAAAGCTTTAGATGGTGTGAGATTTGAAGAATTGAGCTCTGCCTTAGGCCTTTGTGTCATGTGAAGAGGTTATTCTGTGTTGTAAGTGTTTTTATTTTCTTTTATATATAAAAAAAAAATCACCACGTGTTTTAGGTGATTTCTTTTGAGCTTTTTTTGGTCTTTAACTTCCGGCATGACACAAGGGATGCTATGAAGCTTTCGGTGGTCTTTATGGAAATTTGGATTTATTTCTCAATTGAAATGTGGATTTATGGTTTATTTCCATAGACTCAAACGGCTCTTCTCCTTCTCAAGATTTGTGTTTTCTAATTCCATGGCGATTATTAAAGAAGTACATGTGAATAAAGTTTCTAAGCAAATCTTTGAAGCAATTCGGGTCAAGTGCCCCTAATATTGGAGATGTCACTTGCAGAGTTTCTGACACCAACTTTCAAGAACAGGTGTTTTTAAGGGGGTTATTTGTTTAAATTCTCATCTATTGTGATGTATAAACATCTGAGCTGTCACTGGGTTGATTATGAGGAGCTCTCTCATTCTTTCAATAAGATAATTATTGATGTCACTGGTAGTATCAGACGTGCGTGGCTCTGTGGGAATTGATTGTGAATCATGTTGATCGCACGAATGAAAGGTTAATGTTTTGAAAGGTGTTCCAATTCTCAACAATATTTCTAATTCCGACAATGCTTCTGATTTTGCATTATTATCTCGTTTCATCAAGGTACTTGAAGATGAGCTGAAATTTTTTGAACATTGAAGGAGAATCTGTCCAAGGAAAATGATGCTAGTGAGCAGTTGCCAACAACTACAATTGGGTTGGTCTTTCTTCTGATGATATTTCTACTTAATGATGGATTTCTTATGAACTTCTAAAATGTTCTCTTGCTTCTAGATATTCTATTGTATGTTGATGAATATGTTGCTAAGGTGGTTATATGCCTTGATATTTCTATGTGGTGACTACATGGTGGATACTTTATTTTTATACCATTTTGTCTTTTTATGGCAAAAAGGGGGAGTATTTTGCAAGTGTTATTGTGTTGGTGTGTAACACCCGGCTTTACGGGATTTGAATTATTCCAATATAAACGGTATTTTTGTAAATACATGAAACTAAATCTGTTTTACTAACGGAAAGTTTTAACGGAGCCCTAATAATAAATTGGAATTTATGGTGAAATATGAAAATTTGGAGAAATCGGATGGCTAGCTAAATAACAAGATAAGTAACGAAGCAAATGAAAATTCAATAGAAGGGCAATATGGTAATTTGCCAAGTTAATTTTATAAAAATTTCATTACCCTCCTCTCTCCTTCCACGATTTTCACTCTGTCATTTTCTCTCCCTCACCTCTCGGCGATTTCCCTCCCTTCCGTGGTGATTTCTCACTTCCGACGACGGAGCTTTCTCCGATCAACCTCCGTTCTTCACGTTCTCTTCTTCAATCCCGACCCTAGGTATGAATCTATAGTTTCGGTACATTAGATTTCGATTTCTAGGGTTTAAACGGATTAGGGTTTTGTTTAGGGTTTTGCGAAATAGCCGAATATTGTTTGTAACGGCTAAGTTTACCCTATTTACGACTTAGTAAGTGTATTTATGGCTATTGGTGAAAGTTTGATGGTTTAATAGAGGTGGTTGAGAAGTTTGGTGGTTGGAAGTTTTAAAAACTCCATTGATGGAGGTTTTGAAATTCACGAGCACGAGTTGCTCGATAAAATACCTCAATGAGGTGTTTTAGAGTTTATGAGATTTTCTTTAGCGAGGAGTTTGTAATTTTCTAAACTCGATAGTTTAAAATTGGTTTAAATGAGAAATGTTGTGTATTGCCTTAGGTGAACAACGCTCGTGAACGGAGCTTGAATTGCAACGGACGCGATGTAAGTCTTCATGATTTGTTTGGCCGTCTTGGCCTACACCATAAGAATGTACATTAAATTGAGGAATTGGAGATATATTGCGTTCGGGTAGTTAAAACGGGTAGTTAGTTTTAGGTTTGGTTAGGTTGTTAATTGTTAAGTTTATTGTTTGTATGTTTCCATTTGTTTCTATTTCGTTCATAGAATAATATTTTTTCACGCATCATTGTTTTCGAAAAGAGCATGAAAAAGAATTTTTATGTATGTTTTTACAAACGAAAAGGTAAACGAATGTAATAAAGGTCACGTCGGTGGCGGTGGTTCAGACATGGCTGTCAGGTGAAGCATGTTTTCCCCCCGGTTAGATACGAGGGACTATCCAATCGACGGATGTGCTGCTCCTATCTAGCGAGAGTGAAGCCCCGGTGACATAAATGAAATGATTAGCGAAAAGGTAGGACGCATGATTTATGAACTGTACATGCATAGCATTAGCATTCACGTGCATTCACGTAGATTTACTGAGCCTCTAGCTCACATTTTTATTTCTATGGTGTAGGTGATTTTGAAACAGATGAGGAAGACGTCCCTCCGCCTGAAGTATGAGCATGTTGAAGGAGGATGGCCCGTGGGTGTGCGCTGGCAGTCGGTGCGTAATTTTGACCCGTGGGGACGTAAGTAAACAGTTTTGGGGAATTAATAGATAACATATAGGAAATTGTGTAGTTGAACATTTTAGGATGCTTGGATCTGGATAGATATTATATAATGTTTTTAGAAAATTGAAAGTATTTTGTAGTGTTATTGATAATTTCAAACAGGGGGAAATGTTAAACTTTCAAACGGATCCATGCGGTTTGTTTTATGAAATTGGTTACGTTTTAAATGCGCTTTGAGTAAGTTTTTTT
The DNA here is from genome assembly GCA_022432975.1 of Begonia masoniana. Classification (NCBI taxonomy): domain Eukaryota; kingdom Viridiplantae; phylum Streptophyta; class Magnoliopsida; order Cucurbitales; family Begoniaceae; genus Begonia; species Begonia masoniana. Next base: position 24,741,260 of record CM039502.1, read on the forward strand.
TGGCGATTGGTAAAGTGGGGATTGTATGCGGGGAGTAGAGTGGTTGTATTGTTATGAAAAGTATTTGAAGAAGTGATGAATGTATAAGGTAGAAAAGAGAATTGTGAAGTGTGTGTGAGTTTGTGTGCAGGGTAACGATGAAAAGAGTGAAGGAATAAAAAAGAGAGAGAAGGGAGCAGCTCTCTGGATTTCTAAATCCAGAGAGCCTGCCGATTGATCGCAAGGAGATGCGATCAATCGGTAGAGGTGGGGTGCCTCTCTGTAAAAATTACTAGAGAGGTAGCCGATCAATCGCCCAAAAAGGGGCGATTGTACGACTATGAAGAGAGAAAAAAAAAAGAAGGGGGGGGGGGGTGATGGACCATGGCGATCGATCGCCCAAGTGGTTCGCCGGCCAATTTGGCCACAGCCGATCGATCGGCTGAAATGGCCGATCGATCGGCCATGCATTTCACGGGCGAAATGCCCTGTTTGCCCTCAACTCCCTTGGCCGATGTTTTATATATTTCTTTTAAGGTTTTTAATTTCTTTTCCAAAGAATTTCAATACTTATGTTTAGGTATTTTCTTTAAATGGTTTTATGGACGTTTTAATTTTAATTAGAGGTTTAAAAAAAAAAATTTATACGGAAAATTAAGGGAATAGTGTAAGGGTCATTACAGTTATGGTATCAGAGCCCCCGGGTTTTAAAAACGGTTCTGTAGACTGCACGACTGCGCAGCCACTACGCGGACATCCTTCATGAACTGTAAGTATGTTTATTTGCTTTATTTAAATTCGATTTCTTAGGATTATTTGTTTTAACTTTTATAGGAGTTATAGAAAATGGTTCGTGGTAGAGACGCTAGAGACGATGCCTTAGATAGGCTGACTGATTTGCTGGACCGTCAGGCTCAGCATATGGATATGCAAGCACAACAGATTGAAAGTCTAGTAAACTGAGAAAACCAGAGGGCCCGAGATATAGTAATTCCGGACAACCACAGCATGGAGAGATTTCAAAAGCTAAGGCCTCCAATATTCAACGGACAATCTACGGACCCCTCTATTGCTGAGGAGTAGGTTCAAACGATGGAGGACATGTTGACGTATGCCAAAGTGGACAATGCTTAGAAGGTCGCGTGCATCACATTCCACCTGGCATTGGATACCCGGTCTTGGTGGGATTCTGTTAAGGCAACGACGGACGTGGCACTGATGAGGTGGGAACGGTTTAAGACCGTGTTCTTTGATAAGTATTTCAGCCGTACAGTGAGGGTGGCAAAGAGAGCTGAGTTTACGCAGCTAAAGCAGACCAGTACAGTTGCGGAGTACATCAGGAAGTTTGAAGCTTTATCCCGATTCGCACCGCGCCTAGTCAGCGATAATGAGGACAAGGTGCAACAATTTATGGATGGACTAAATCGGGAGATTCGGAAGAACCTTATAGTATCCGACATTCTAGATTTGCCCTACGAGGATATTGCAGCGAGAGCCTTGGAGTTCGAGGCTGCAGAGTTGACCTGTGTTAAGTCGAGGGAGCCTGCTAAGGGCTTCTTTCGGGAGATCCAGCCTCAGGTACGGAATCGGGGTTGGCAACCTAGAGGGCAGCAACCACAGCAACAACAACAAAAAGGCATTAAAAGGCCTCATGAAGGAGGAAATGATTAGGGCAAAAGGAAGCAAGTTCTAGGGGCTACTCAGAAACCTATTTGTCCTAAGTGCCAGAAAGAACATTTTGGCGAGTGTCGGTTGGGTACCAACAACTGTTATAGATGCGGAGAGGTTGGCCATTATATCATGAACTGCCCATTATTGGACCGAAATCAACCAGCCAGAAATCAACAGGGCCGAGATCAGCGAAGATTTATGTCGAGGATCTTTGCATTTATTAAGCCTGGAGATGTCGACAACGAGGTACAACCATCTGTCATATCAGGTACTATTCTAGTCATGGGTGTACCAGTATTTTCTCTGATAGATACGGGAGCTACGCACTCCTTCATTTCAACTGCTTGCATGATTAGATTGGGGCTGGTATCTGAGTTGGATGAGTATGAGTATAGAGTGATGCTGCCTTCGGAAGCTCTTATGCAGTCTGATCGTGTCTTCCAAGGCAACGTTGTCTCGGTGGGGATTAATACCCTCTATGCTTGCCTGATAGTTATGAGCATAGAGTGGTACGATCTAATTTTGGGGATGGATTGGCTTTCACGTCACTTCACCACCATTGACTGTCGATCCGGGTTGGTAACTTTTCGGCCTCCGGATAAGGACGAGTTCTCATATCAGGCGCTAAATAGATCGAGTGGGTCGCTTATTTCTTATTCTATGAAGGTTCAAGAGCAGTTTAAGGGCGAATGCTCTATTTATATGGCTACCGTGATTGATACTTGATTACTCAGCGAGGTAAAACTAGAGGACCTTCCAGTAGTTAGAGATTTCTCAGAGATCTTTCTTGACGATCTTCTCGGATTACCGCTGGACAGAGAGATCGAGTTTGTGATTGATGTGTATCCAGGCTCTGCGCCGGTATCAAAGAATCCTTATAGACTGGCACCTACTGAGTTAAAAGAGCTAAAGTCTCAGTTAGAGGAATTGTTAGACAAGGGGTTTATCCGACCCAGGTTTTCTCCCGCAGCAGTGCTGTTCGTGAAGAAAAAGGACGGAACTCTCAGAATGTACGTTGATTACAGAGAGTTGAATAAGCTAACGGTAAAGAATAAGTATCCACTGCCCCGGATTGACGACCTGTTTGATCAACTGCAGGGTGCTCGAGTATTTTCGAGGATAGACTTATGCTCAGGTTATTATTAGTTGAAGGTCTAGAGGGAAAATGTTCAGAAAACGGCCTTCCGAACGAGGTATGGACATTACGAATTTCTTGTGATGTCTTTTTGGACTTACGAATGCTCCTGCAGCTTTTATGGATTTGATGAACCGTGTTTTTAAGGAGTATTTAGACAAGTTTGTTGTCGTCTTCATTGATGACATCTTGATCTATTTGAAGACAAAGGAAGAGCATGAGGAGCATTTGCGAATTGTTTTGAAGATTCTATGCCAACATCAATTATATCCGAAGTTCTCTAAGTGCGAGTTTTGGTTGGATCGAATCAGTTTTCTCGGCCATATCATATCTCAGGAGGGAATTTCAGTGGATGCAACGAAGATTGAAGTTGTTAGAGATTAGCCACAACCTAAAAACGTGCGAGAGGTATGTGGATTTCTCGGATTGGCTGGATATTACAGGAAATTCATTGAGAGATTTTCAAAGATAGCAGTCCCTCTATCCCGCTTGACGAGAAAGAATGAGAAGTTTGTATGGTCACCTGCTTGTGAAAAGAGCTTTGTGGAGCTGAAACAGAGATTGACTACGGCCCCAATTCTGACACTGCCAGTTGAGGGTGATAAGTTTAGTATTTACTGTGACGCCTCAAGAATCAGACTGGGATGTGTATTGATGCAGGAAGGCAGAGTCATTGCTTATGCTTCTATGCAGTTGAAACCATATGAGCAAAACTATCCGACACACAACCTTGAGCTTGCAGCGGTGGTCTTTGCTTTAAAAATCTGGAGACACTATCTGTATGGGCAGCAGTGTGAGGTGTTCTCTAACCACAGAAGCTTAAAGTATTTGTTTACGCAGAAAGAACTTAATATTCGACAGCGAAGCTGGTTGGAGTTCGTTAAAGATTATAATTTTGAAATTAAATACCACCTAGGGGAGACAAACAAAGTCGCTGATGCCTTGAGCAGAATGCCTATTGCGAGTCAGCCTTCGCTTGGATCGATGTCGATAATGCTGAGGTCTGAGATTGAGAAGTTCGATGTGGAGATAGTGGCAGAGTTGTCTAGTATGCTCACCAACATTTCTCTTAGGTCGACTATTCTAGATAAGATACGTGAAGCTTAGCAGAAAGATGTGGAGTGTGAGGAGCTTCGATTGAGCATGACATCTAGAGACTTATCTAATTTTAATTTGTTGGAAGATGGTATTCTAAAGTTCAGACATAAGTGGTACGTGCCTAATGAGGAGGAGCTAAAGAAGGAGATATTGGCTGAGGCACACTCTTCAGCTTATTTTGTGCATCCAGGAAGCACCAAAATTTATAGAGACTTGAGACAACATTTCTGGTGGCCGAACATGAAAAGAGAGATTGCCATGTATGTGGAAACCTGCCTGATTTTCCAACAGGTTAAGGCAGAGCATCAAAGGCCAGCCGGAACCTTACAACCACTGCCTATTCCGGAGTGGAAATGGGAGTAAATCTCCATGGATTTCATAGTGGGACTCCCAAGAACGACAAAGGGGCACGGTGGTATTTGGGTGATAGTGGACCGTTTGACAAAGTTGGCCCACTTCCTGCCAGTGAAGATGACCTACTCTATGGATTAGCTAGCTGAGCTGTACGTGCAGGAGATCGTCAGACTACACTGGAGTGCCCATCTCTATTGTTTCTGATACAGATGTCAGATTTACTTCGAAGTTCTAGAAGAGTCTACATAAGGCTATGGGAACTCAGCTGAATTTTAGCACGGTATTTCATCCTCAGGCTGATGGACAGATAGAAAGAACAAATCAGATTCTCGAGGATATGCTCAGAGCTTGCGTGCTAGAGTTTCAGGGCTAGTGGAGCCGATATTTGCCATTGATTGAGTTTTCATACAACAACAGCTTCCAGGCTACTATTGGCATGGCTCCGTATGAGGCGTTATATGGTCGAAAATGCACGTCTCCACTATATTGGGATGAGGTAGGCGAGGCTAGCATAGTTGGCCCAGACATTTTACAGCAAACAGCGGAGAAGATCGCTGTTATTAGACAATGTATAGAGATAGCACTGTAACACCCGGAATTTTCTTAAAACTTATGTAGCCGTAGATTAGAATAGTAGAAGTGGTATGAGAGGTTAATTATTCAAAAGTATGTGTATTGAGATGAGAAGAGAAAAGGGTGAACAATTGACTTTCAAAGGTTGAAAAGTCAAAGGTTTCAACCAATGGAATTTGTTGTTGACAATTCAAAGGAGAATTAAGAAAAGTGGAGGTGAAAGGTGGTCTCAACGTTGGAAATCTCAAAGAAAGCAAAAGTGAGGGTTCAATTCAAATTTTAAACAAATTGGTGGTGGAAAAGTAAAAGTAAATAATTGTTTTATAAATTAAAAGAAAAGTGAAGGAAAGAAATGCAAAAAGGTCTTCTTCTTCTTCTTGCCATTCACGATTGCTTGCCACCATTGAAGCCCCTCCAAAGCTTCATCTCATCAAAAGTTTTCAAGGTGATTTGAGGTAAAAATAAGTGGGTTTTAGTTTAATGTTGGTTAGGGTTAGTTTTTAAAGGTTTTTAGTGGGTTTTGGGTGAATTTGCATAGGGTTTGAAAACCCTAAATAGTGACCTCCGAAAATTTAGTTTAAATGTTGGTTTTCTTTCTAGAATTGTGAATTTAATTGTTAGATGGATTAGTTTAGGTAGTTAGAGTGATTAGATTATGGATTAGATGGAAGTTACACAAAACCTGGTTTTTATGTAAATGTGTAACCGGTTCTGGTCTGTGCATTTCGGTTTGGCTAAGTGTGTTAGTTGGTTGATTTGAGTGTTTCAATGGATAGTATACGTGTAGAGGTTTCCGAATTGGGGTGGCGCGTCGAAATCTGTTGAAAAACGAGAGAGTTAGGACCGTTTGAAGTTAGCCTGTCAATTTTGGGGTAAAAACCGAGTTTAGTGTTTTAGGAAGGAATTTTGCTATAGTTTTAGTTAGTTAGGTTAAAAATTTCCTTAGAATTCGTTAGTAAATACTAAGTTGAGTTTTCGTGATTTTAGGTTATCGAGCGTATACTTTGGTTGGACGAAGTGACAGCAGCCAGGTAAGTAGTGGATGTCTGTTTGTTGCCTTCGGGACTACACCATAGAACGGTAGGGAATGATCGTTTGTTTGCTTGCTATGTTTGTTTGTTGCTATGTTTTAATTAGTGTTATGCGTTGTGTGTCATGCATCATCGTTTTCTAACCACGAAACCACGTGTTTTGCATGCTTGAGTGGTGAGGATGAAACGTAAGATAAGAAAATTGATATGTAACTTGGTCTCTAGTCGAATAGCCTCGTCAGGCACGTGGCTCGCTGAGCACCCCGTGAGGGATTTAATTAGAGATTCTATGCAACTTGGTCTCGAGTAGAAAAGCCTCGTCGGGCACGTGGCTCGCTGAGCACCCCGCGGGTGATTTTACTTGAGATGCTATGCTAATGTACGTAATGTGTCGTGAGTATGAATGCCTCGATATGTTCGTGCTGAAGGCAAAATGAGGATTCTACGATCGATTGGGGAAGATTTGGTTGGCCGTCCAGGATTGTGTTAGGGCGTGTGCCTCCGGTCTTGCTCCGTGGGTCAATGCGTGGCCAGTCCAGGATTGTGTTGGGGCGTGTGCCTACTTGATTCACATGAAAGTGAAAGATAAATGTAACCAGAACGAGAAGAAAACAACGGAGGGTATAGAAACTGCATATGAGGATTGAGTCGAGCATTTGGTGTGTTATGTGCATTACTTCCCTACTTGCTAAGCGTTAGGCTTACCTTTTTGTGTTCTATGGTGTAGGTGACGAGTTCGTTACAGGTGAGGTAGATGAGTCAGCCGAGGACTAGGCTGCAGTCGGGGAGTACGGGGTGCGCCGGTGCAGGTTATTGTCGGGGCGTCTCCGCTACTTCCTTCCTCAGGAAGTGTGGGAGGTGAAGGTTTTGTGATAGTTAGTTTTGTGATGGTTTTGTAAGAATTTTGGTTTGAAATAACTTAGATGACGTGGGGGATTTAGTACGTGTATTTGTAAATAATTTCGTAGTTATTTTTAAAGTTTTTGAGTCGGTGGTATTGTGGATATTGGTTGTCGTATTTGGGACTTTGAAAATATATATTTCTCGATTTTATTTGCAGGTTTTGGTTTAAAGAAATTTAGGCGTTATGCCATCCTTTTTGATTTTAAAACCAAACGATGTCGGGTTTAAATTAGCTATTTTATTAATATCCGTTTCAAGTCGGTTTTCTAAAATTTTTATGGGAGTTGAAGATTTTGGAGTCGGGGAGGTATGGTTAAAGTTTTGGGATTTTTGGAGGTGTTCGGAGTGAAGAAAAGTGTAGAAAAACGAGGAAAGGTTAAAACAGGCATTTTTAAGGGTTTTTGGTTGAAAAAAACCCGAGCCAGCCCGATCGATCGGGCCCGGGTCGCGACCGATCGTGGTCGGGATGTTTTTGGGTGAAAATAGCCCGAGCGTGCCCGATCGATCGGGCAAAATTGCGATCGATCGCGGTTGGGCACGCACGGGGCTCGCCCAGCTCGCGCGGTGCGCTGCCCGGGCGCGCGGCGCTCTGCGCGCACGCAGCGTCCAGCGCGCGCCCATCGCCCCTTTTGAGCCAAAATTCGTTTTCTCAAATTTTTCCCATTTCTACAATGTTTTGACCCGACATTTTCCGACGTATTTTAAACGTATTTTGGGCCCGTTTTCCAATAAATTTCGAGGGCTAAAAATACCTGAAAATCGAGTTGAAAAATTTACAAAAATTATTTTAAACGTCGTTTTAAACGCGGGATTGGATAGCAAAGTGACGCACCGAGCCGGGGCAGGTTTGGGGCGTTACAAGCACAGAGCTGCCAAAAGAGCTATGCTGACACCAGACGGAGAGAATTACAGTTTAAGGAAGGTGATAAAGTGTATTTAAAGATTTCTTTGTTTAAGGGTGTTATGCGGTTCGGAAGGAGGGGCAAGTTAAACCCTCGTTTTGTGGGGCCCTTTCCTATTTTGAAGAGGATCGGGATTATGGCGTACAGGTTACTCCCGGCATCTATGGAAGGTATTCACGATGTGTTGCACGTGTCCATGCTTAGAAAATGTGCGCGTGATCCATCACACGTCGTTGAAATGAGAGAGATCGAAGAGCAACCAATGCTGACCTGCGAGGAAACGCCGGTACGAATCCTAGAGTCTTCTATCAAGGTATTGCGCAATAAAGAGATCCCGCTGGTAAAGGTTCTGTGGCGGAATCATGATGTTGAGGAGGCTACTTGGGAGAGGCCGCAGGATATGATGTTGAAGTATCCTGAACTGTTTATATAGTCAAATTTTGAGGACAAAATTTAAATAAGGTGGATGGAATGTAACACCCGACTTTAGGGTATTTGAATTATTCCAATATAAACGGTATTTTTGTAAATACGTCAAACTAAGTCTGTTTTGCAAACGAAAAGTTTTAACGGAGCCCTAATAATAAATTAGAATTAATGGTGAAATATGAAAATTTGGAGAAATCGGATCGTTAGCTAAATAACGAGATAAGTAACGAAGCAAATGGAAATTCAGTAGAAGGGCAATATGGTAATTTGCCCAGTCAATTTTATAAAAAATTCATTACCCTCCTCTCTCCTTCCACAATTTTCACTCTGTCATTTTCTCTCCTTCACCTCTCGGCGATTTCCCTCCCTTCCGTGGCGATTTCTCACTTCCGACGATGGATCTTTCTCTGATCAACCTCCTTTCTTCATGTTCTCTTCTTCAATCCTGACCCTAGGTATGAATCTATAGTTTCGGTACATTAGATTTCGATTTCTAGGGTTTAAACGGATTAGGGTTTTGTTTAGGGTTTTGCGAAATAGCCGAATATTGTTTGTAACGGCTAAGTTTACCCTATTTACGACTTAGTAAGTGTATTTATGGCTATTGGTGAAAGTTTGATGGTTCAATAGAGGTGGTTGAGAAGTTTGGTGGTTGGAAGTTTTAAAAACTCCATTAATGGAGGTTTGGAAATTCACGAGCACGAGTTGCTCGATAAAATGCCTCAATGAGGGGTGTTTTAGAGTTTAAGAGATTTTCTTTAGCTAGGAGTTTGTAATTTTCTAAACTTGATAGTTTAGAATTGGTTAAAATGAGAAATGTTGTGTATTGCCTTAGGTGAACAACGCTCGAGGTAAGTCTTCGTGATTTGTTTGGCCGTCTTGGCCTACACCATAAGAATGTACATTAAATTGAGGAAGTGGAGATATATTGCGTTCGGGTAGTTAGAACGGGTAGTTAGTTTTAGGTTTGATTAGGTTGTTAATTGTTAAGTTTATTGTTTGTATGTTTCCATTTGTTTCTATTTCGTTCATAGCATAATATTTGTTCACGCATCATTGTTTTCGAAAAGAGCATGAAAAGAAATTTCTATGCATGTTTTTACAAACGAAAAGGTAAACGAATGTAATAAAGGTCACGTCGGTGGCGGTGGTTCAGACATGGCTGTCAGGTGAAGTATGTTTTTCCCCCGGTTAGATACGAGGGACTATCCAATCGACGGATGTGCCACTCCTATCTAGCGAGAGTGAAGCCCCGGTGACATAAATGAAATGATTAGCGAAAAGGTAGGATGCATGATTTATGAACTGTATATGCATAAAATTTGCATTCACGTGCATTCACGTAGATTTACTGAGCCTCTAGCTCACATTTTTATTTCTATGGTGTAGGTGATTTTGAGACAGGTGAGGAAGACGTCCCTCCGCCTGAAGTATGAGCACGTTGAAGGAGGATGGCCCTTGGGTGTGCGCTGGCAGTCGGTGCGTAATTTTGACCCGTGGGGACGTATGTAAACGTTTTGGGGAATTGATAGATAAGATATGGAAAATTGTATAGTTGAACATTTTAGGATGCTTGGATCTGGATAGATATTTTATAGTGTTTTTGGAAAATTGAAAGTATTTTGTAGTGTTATTGATAATTTCAAACAGGGGGAAATGTTAAACTTTCAAACGGATCCATGCGATTTGTTTTAAGAAATTGGTTACGTTTTAAATACGCTTTGAGTCGGTTTTTTTTGGGCGATTGGTAAAGTGGGAATTGTGTGCGGGATGTAGAGTGGTTGTATTGTTATGAAAAGTATTTGAAGAAGTGATGAATGTATAAGGTAGAAAAGAGAATTGTGAAGTGTGTGTGATTTTGTGTGCAGAGTAAGGATGAAAAGGGTGAAGGAAGGAAAAAGAGAGAGAAGGGAGCAGCTCTCTGGATTTGAAATTTCAGAGAGCCTGCTGATTGATTGCAAGGAGATGCGATCAATCGGCAGAGGTGGGGTGCCTCTCTGGAAAAATTCCAGAGAGGTAGCCGATCAATCGCCCTAAAATGGGCTATTGATCGGCTATGAAGAGAGAAAAAAAAGAAGGGGGGGCGATCGACCATGGCGATCGATCGCCCAATTTGGCCACAGCCGATCGATCGGCTGAAATGGCCGATCGATCGGCCATGCATTTCACGGGCGAAATGCCTTGTTTGCCCTAAACTCCCTTGGCCAATGTTTTATATATTTCTTTTAAGGTTTTTAATTTCTTTTCCAAAGAATTTCAATACTTATTTTTAGGTATTTTCTTTAAATGGTTTTATGGACGTTTTAATTTTAATTAGAGGTTTAAAAAAAAAATTATACGGGAAATTAAGGGAATAGTGTTAGGGTCGTTACATGGTGTTATCTGCAATGTTACAAGTGATTTCCGATTAAGGGGGAGTTCTGGTTAATTGCCAACATGCAAGGGAAGTTTGTGATTTTGCCAAAAAAATGCCAAAGTGGGAGATTGTAAATGTTTATGTGTTGGCATATTTTTTGGCAAACATATTTCAAGAGAATTTATATATTGTGTGATTTAAATCTATGGAAGATTGTTTCTTGCCATCCAAGAAATTATGTTTGATTGGAGATCTTAAAGATTAGGAAGTTTTAGAGATTTGGAAAGTAGTTACTTGGAAATCAAGTAGATTTAGATATGGAATGGATTACGGTGAGATATGTGATCACAACATACAAGGAATATATTCCTAAAGTATTGGGATCCAATTTGATTATATTGGAGGCACTTTCTTAAAATGTCACACAGAGTGTCACCCAAACCGAATTGATAAAATCAATTTTCTTATTGTGTGCGATTCTGATTTGATCTGTGATTTGAAGATTATGATTATGTTAAGCTGAATTACAACGAGATTCAAGATCACAGCAATAAGGGGATTTATTCCTAAGTATTCAGAAAGTTGATTTGAAGATGAAAATAATATTTTGGAAGCAGATCTGAATATTGTAGTGCTTTTAAGCTAAATACGAGATCACAACGTTGTTTGGATTTGTTCCTCATATTTTAATATTCGTTTCGGATTTGTTTACATGGTCTTTCCATATATGTCGCACCTGATGTCACAAATCCAATTTTATTGGGATTCGATTTCTTATTCTGTGCGATTTGTTTTGAAGAGAATATTCAAAGCACAGTATATTATGCATTCTTCCTGCACAGTTGAAAGATGCTGAAGACATTATTCTTGAAAGCCGAAAAGTCTTTATTTATTCGGGCGATTTTCTTCTTCACCGACGATTGCATGTGTTCAGCAATTGTTAATCCTTTTTCTCACACTTACTGTGAGTTGTCTGTGATTATTCTTCTGCGTGCGGATTTTTTATTTTTTGAAGAAGATTTCTTGTGTTGCAAGCCATTGTTTCTTCTTTCCCTACCGCTTTTGCGTGTGGGTCTGTTATTATTCATTCGATCCTTGATTGGATGTATACACACTCTGTTCGTGGGCAGATTTGATTATCTTAGGAGTGTGTTGTTTGGTCGCATCCGAAGACAACGACGAGTGTTACTGACGGTGTCCCAGATGCGATTCTGTTTCTTTCATTGAAACTCAGTCTCGAGAGGAGGCTGCCTAGAACTCGGGAGGAGTTCTGATTGTGGGCAAAGGGATCTTGCCATACACGGATTCCGAGAGGAGTCATCAACGACAAGGGGAGCTTGTCATCTTTAGATTCCGGGAGAGGTCGCCATTAACAAGGGGATCATGTTGCATTCAGATTCCAAGAGGGATCGATCTTAAGTCGAGGGGTGTAACGCCCCGGGTTTTTCTAAACTCAGTTCGTTACTCATAAACCCGAACATAACAAGAAAATTTCGGACCAAATTTAAAACTTCGCTCGAAAGTCAAATTTGAACGTTTGCTAAAAACATAAAATCTTGCAGCGGAAAATTTTTTGAGCAAAACAAAGTTAAGCAAAACTATAAAACAGTGTCCGAATAATCAGTTAAAAATATTAAGAAAAGAATTCGGCCGGAATTGATGAAGGCTTACGCGTGAAATACTTAAAGTTCATAAAATTCAAACACATCATCCGCTGAACGAAGTCAACAAAAAGGGCAGAAACAAAACCGAAGGTTTCCACCGATGACGTCAGCCGGATGAATCGTTCATCCAACCTCTGCCGATTGCAAAACGACAAGTTTTGCTACTCGCATCTACCGATGACGTCAGCTGGATGATTCGTTCATCCAGCATTTGCCGATCACAAGATGACAAATCTTTTACTCACGTCTTCCGAAATAACAAACTGTGTATACCGATCACAAAATGACAAAACTTCTACTACATCAACCGATAGGTTTATTACCCGACATCCACCGATCACTAAACAACAAAGCTTCTACTGAAGACATCTTCCGGTGATGTCATTCGGATGATTCAATCCTCCAACATCCGTCGGTGGACAAAACACCCAACTTCTATCGATAGACAACATCTACCGGTAGAGAACAGAGCAACATTTCAACTACTCTTTTGCTATATCACACAACTCTAACTACAGAAAGGAATTTTCTTACTTCACTGAAACCATTCAGAACCAATCCAAATCCTCACATTTACTCAAAAATCCAGTAAGAGCTAACATTAAAACCAACATAGTGCTATTATCAGAAAAGTCTCACCAACGTATTCAAAAACATTAAAACCACTTCTGTTATTAGAAAACTCAATAAAACTTAAAATAAATCATGGTTCACTAAACCTTCTCATCTACTGACACCAGTTAAACTGCCTCATCAGAATCACCAATCTGTGGCATTGAAGTGCTCCCCCAACAGCCTAACCCTCAACATGTTTAGAGAACACACCTTCTGATGCTTCTTCACCTACATCACAAAAATCATCTATTAGCCTAATGCTAAGTAAGTAAAACAATAATGAAATGGAATGCTGAATCATAAATTCCTAAACATGCTGTTTCTACTTTCTTATCTCCGTTGCATATGTATTCGTTTCTGATCTAATCCCCCTATGAAATTGGGAGTTGGATCACTTCTCCCAAAGTCATACATCCTCTCTCTTGATTAAGGGGCGGATTAGTTCCCTTAACAACTGTTCAGATCCCCCTGTGAAATTGGGAGTTGGATCACTTCTCCCAAAGTCATACATCCTCTCTCTTGATTAAGGGGCGGATTAGTTCCCTTAACAACTGTTCAGATCCCCCTGTGAAATTGGGGTTTGGATCACTTTCCCCAAAGTCATACATCCTCTCTCTTGATTAAGGGGCAGATTAGTTCCCTTAACAACGGTTACAATCTGTTCGTTCCTTACCATGCCATTTCATGTAAATTCATTTTCACATAATTTTTAAAATATGATGCAGGACATAAAAACATATTCAAGCATGCACAACCCTACTGTTTTGTGATGTAGGCCCGAAGGCATAAGCATACTCTACTTACCCGGTCTCTGGGAAATCGCTTGGTTGTAAGTTGTCTTAGAAGCTCACACACCTAGAGTCACAACAGAGTATCAATTAAACTCTCACTAAGCTCCACCAGAAATCAACCAGAAATTTAAGGAAACTAGTTTGAAACCCTGCTACTCGTGCATTCCCATTTATCACCAATAACCCGAACCCACTCTCTGTCACGACCCTAATACTGTACCCTTATTTACCCTTATTTTACCGTACAAATTTTTCATTTTCCTTTATCCTTAGCATTTATGCGGAAAACAATTTAATAAGACAATTTAAAATCACTTACATAAATAAATTAAAACAATTACAAAACAATTATTTAAACCAATACGTACCCAAACACCTACAAAATACAACCTCAAAACCGACTCGAAACACAACTATACAAAGTACATTTTCATGAAAACGAACTGCATGGTTCCGTTTAAAAGTGTGACATATCCTCCTGTTTACAAAGAAAATACCAAGCAGTTCTATACCATTCAAATAACTGAATTAACAAAAACGCTTTATAAACAGTTTGCCTAATCCTCTGCACATCAATCTATCAAAATACCAACCTATCAACTATCATCAAACAATCCCATAAAACTTTACAAAAACAGTTTATAAAACAGGTTCCAATGAAAACGTTTAAAACATCGAATACGAATCTAACACCTAACCAGATCCAAGCATCCTATAATTTCTATACAAACGTGTCCCACACTCTCAAAATCTATACATACTGTCCCCACGGGTCAGGTAAGCGTCGACTGCGCCAGCACACTCTGCGAGCCATCCTCCGTCAACTGCCATCACTCCTCGGGTGGAGGGATCTCGTAGTCACCTGTAACGGGATCACCTACACCATACAGACATCTATGAGATAAAATCTCAGTAAGCTCTAGTAAATGCAAATGCGTGCTGTGCATATGAATCTGTAAATCATGCATTGTTTTCTTTACTTTACTTTACTTTACTTTACTTTGCTTTGCTTTGCTATAAACTATATACCGATTTCTTTACTTTGCTTTGCTATAAACTGTATACCGATTTCTTTGCTTTACTTTGCTATAAACTGTATACCGATGGGCCATTTAACTATATACCGAAGGGTCATGTAAACGTTTCTTTACTTTGCTTTGCTTTGCTTTGCTATAAACTGTATACCGACGGGCCATTTAAACTATATACCGAAGGGTCATTCTTTCTTTGCATTTACTTTAAAACATCGTGCAGAAATTCATTTTTCATGATCTTTAAAAACACGTGATGCATGAGCAGATATGAACATAAACTAAACAACCAACATGCATACCATCAAGACCAAATTAGAATAACCTATAACAATTATAAACCTATCTACCCAACCAAAGCAATTTAAAACAAACAATCCATTGAGATCCTCGACGCTACATCGAAGTACGGTGTAGGCCAATCGGCCAGAGAAGATCACGAGAACTTACCTCGCGTCCGTTGCAGCTTAAGCTCCGTCCACGAGCGTTATTTGTCTGAGGCAAAACCACAACAATTATCAATATCACGTGTTTAAACTCCTAATCGTTCGAATTCAACAAAACCTTAACTAAGGAATTTTCCTAAAATATTAACCTAACTAATCGAAGTATTTAAACAACGATTAACGCTCGATAGTTTAAAATCACAATTAACGAGTTTTCCTAAAAACCCGAAAATTCTCAAATTTAACATTTCTCGCAATTCACTCTAACGCCGTCCAATAACGTTCAATACGTCCTTTATATCGTTAATTACTATAAACCTATCAATTTCGGACCCTAATTTGGGTTCGGTAAAAACCGATCCGAAACTTCGAACGCGCGTAACTTTCGCGTCGGTTATCGGAATCGAACGATTCCAGCGGCCACGCGCTCCTCTAATAACCTATTTTAATCTGCCAAAAGGAATTTTAAAACAATCGACCGTAGCTAGGTCAATTGCAGCAAAACCCGAATCTGCCCTAAACTGGGAATTTCACCATTTTCGGTTTTTCATCAATTCTCATCAATTTCCTCACCAATCAACCCTAATTAGCCTCAATTAGCCTAAACAAACCGAAATCACGAGGCAACACACCGAAAACCGAAATCCCCCAATTCGGGACTCTCAGATTTTCGCTCAAATTGAGCACAACACGGCCAGGCGACCTTCGCCGGCCTAAGCCCGGTCATTTGACGCCGAGGCTAGCCAAAAATGGCCGGTGATCGGAGCTCAATCGAGCTCGACACCCTCGGCCTCCAAAAGAACCAAAAACAGGGCGAAGAATCAATTACCGGTTCGGTTCGTGCGCGAGACGGGCCGGAGATCGCACGTCGCCGTCGTCTGCCTGAGAACGGCGAGAAATCGCCGGCGTTGGCTGTCGGAGGGGCGTCGCTCGTCTCTGTCGTCGGGCTGTCGTCGGGAGCTCGGGTCGCGGTGAAGCAGAATGGCTTCGAGCCATTCTGTTTGCTTTTTAATTAAAATTTAGATTTTAATTTTAATTTTATTTATTTCATTATTTGTTTTAATTAGTTTATTTATTTATTTAACGTCACTACCTCTCATGTTTTCAACCGTTTCGAATTTCTTATTTCACCAATAAATCCAACTTATTATCTGGGTTCTATTAAAACTGTCCGTTCACAAATCGGACCTCGTTTACTATTTTTACTAAAACGTCATTTATATTACGAAAAGCGTATTTACTCGGAATATATCGATATTATCCTGAAAATTCCTTAAATTTCTTTAAAATTCCTATTAATTGTTAGGATCGTCTTGACGCTTTCTTTTCGTAAAACGGACCTGATTTGACATATTTACAAAAATGCCATCCTATATTAAAATAATAATATCCTCAAAAATCCGTACGAGTCGGATATTACATTCTACCCTCCTTATTTAGAATTTTGTCCTCAAAATTTGCCACAGCTTATAGTTCTTGACATTAACGTCTCTTATCTTGCGGCATTTTACTTCAGTTAATCGTCTGCACTTACGGTTCTTCTTCGTGGTTCTAAACCAAAACCCTACTATATTCTCCAACCTTAGCCCTAACCTCATATTCTCTACTTTCGATTGGACTGTGTACGTCCTTACTCAAGTATTCAGCACAATTATATCCTTAATTTTCCACTCGATTTACCTAAACTTCTCAGTAATTTCGTTGGCTCAATCCATAATCGAAACGTATACCAACTCAAATTTCTACATTCCATCAAGTAACGATCCTTCATAATTATACCACCCATAAGATTCCCTAATCACCTACATTCTTAGGCAACCCATCGACCGTTGTAGGCTTCTCGACTAAGCTCCCATCACTATACATCATCAAAATATCTACAAGTCTAAACGAGCCTAACCGAGATCTAAAGTCCTCACTCTTTTAATATCCTCACTCTTTTATCGCATTTCCATACAACTCTCATCTTTCCTCAAACTAAGTTCATTTAGTTCTTTAAAATTTTTCTCAACTTTACTCATTCCAACGTTACCCTTGTAATTATGGTTGCAATACCACCCCCAATTACACCATGGCCCTAGCCACCTATCGGTACTGACAATTTCTACACATCCCTAAGGTTCTAAATCTTTCTAACTATACACTTTATCGTTCAATCACTCCTACACCCATTGACTTCACTTAGTCAATCATCAATTAATCTCCCAAACTTCACTCTTTTTAACTTACCATGTTTCTTTCACTTGTTCTCAAGCCCATATATCATTGCTCCCAATCACCCCTAAGATCTCGATACTTATAACTATGCCTACTCTCTCACAGGATTCCTTCCTATAATACTTTCTTCTATTCTTCCTAATTGAGTTCTGAACACTTTTCTCAACTTCCTTACAACTGTTCATCTCACAACCTTCTCGTTTGTAAACTTGTTATAGTTAAGTTCACATTCCTAATCCAAACCTCCCTAAGTTCTCAATCCTTACCCATTTTCTCTTTAAAGCTCACTAACTAGCCTACTATCTTTCATTCCTTCTAGTCAGGTTCTAAATCTTTCTACTTGTCTTCTTTACAATAACTTGCCTAACAATTTTCTTGTTAGCAAACTTGTTGTAAGTAGACCTACATCCTCAAAGTTCTAAACTTTTCCAGCTTCACGCTCTATCGTTCGATTACTCATATGCACTTCGAGTTCCACTTAATTAGTCATCACTTAAACTCTCCAGTCAATTCTTTTCCTCAAAATCTGGAAATGACACTTCATTACGATCTACCACTCGGGTCCTTTAAACACTAAAGTTCCTACTTACATCTTGGAGGTAAGTCACAGGTTACGGGGTTTAACTTGAACTGTGTCAACCTTAGACTTACTATTCATCTCTTACCTTTCTAGATCAAAAGTTAGAAATCAACTACTCGTTACTTTTCCTAATTGGTACTCACTCTGCCGAATAACACGCACACATGACTTGACGCGTCTAATATTCACAGACCGCCCTTAGCTTAATTAAGTTTTCTCCCTTATCGCGTTGGTCGTAAACCTCACACATCAAAGAGAGAAACAAATCTCCCGTTTATCGACTAACCTTCTAAGGTGGCACGTATCTCCTAGTCAACGTCTAATTCTTGTAACTTAAGTACCACCCTACATAAGATTCCCCTAGTCGGGTTCGAATATTATACTTGTCTACTTGACTCGCATGTAAATATTCTTCCAACCATCTTCTTGTTTGCGAACTTGTTGTAGGTAAGTTTACGCCTTTATTCCAATAATTTGAAACACCTCTTCTTTAATGATAACCTTCCTAGTTCCTCAAACACTAATGCTTCTACCTTCATCCTGGAGGTGGCCTCATGTTTGTGGCTCATAACTTAAATTGTACCAACTATAGATTCACAACTTAACTTCTATATCTTTGCTTCATAATCTAATCAAGTAACACTAATCGTCTGACGTGTCCCCAACTCGTCAATTATTCTTAACTTCTCCAAGTCTCCCCCTTACAGTGTGTCGATCATAGTCTTTTCACGAGCTGACAATTGTCCTTTATTTGCTAGGACTCTAGGACGGCACTTATTTCCTAGAGAATGACCAATGTCAGTAACCTGAGTATCACTTGCATATTACTTTTCATATAACTTTAACCATTTTCTGATTAGCTAGAGTATCTAGGTTTTTTTTTTTTTTTTTTTTTTATTAGTTAAATCCAACTCTTATGTCTTAGCCCCGCATTCTTTGGTCGAGCAACATCGCAAGCCTGACGTGTTTACTACTCCTTGATCGCCCTTAACTTCACTAGGTCTCCCTTTATAGTATGTCGGCCGTAATCTTTCCGTGAATTAACAATCGCCCTTAATTGATTAGTCTTTCCAGTCGATACTTATCTCCTAAAGATCGGTCAAACTTTGTATCATGAGTATTACCTTTCGTATGACTTTAACCTTTCATTGTTTATCCCCCCAATAATTAAATCTAAACTTCAATTCTTGAATATCGTTTTCACCTATTCGCCTAGGTATTTCAAGCTTCGCATAGCTCTACGATCTACAAGGCTCAACTATAATTTTTATCTGCTTATGCGCACTATTTACACCTTTGCAATTCAGAGCATCATTCGATATGTTTATACCTAAGTTTCAAAACATCTAAGTTTCAAACCCCCTCTCTGATTCGTCATACTCTAAAGCTCCAAAGGTTCGTCAACTGGGGTAAATTTCCATTTCTTTAAATCTTAGGTCTCATAAAATACACCCCTCTAATAGTAACTTGAATTCTAGGTGCACCATTTTCGTGATTAAGTCAAGCTAGTCCTATTAACACATAACTATCTTTCTATAGGCCTATGTCGTCCTGTATTTAACCTACCGTCTTCTCGTCGAAATTCTCCAAAGAGTCTTTCTTACTCAACTCCTACTATTCCCTTTTTCCTTCATTTCCCAACCTACTCCGATCTATCGCAACATTATTACGGTCAAGTCCTTATGGTGATCTATCGTATCGTCTCAGTTGTCTCGATCATTCCCTTGACGCACCACATTTATAAATAACTCCTATAAAAATGTTTAAATAAACACTCTAAGAAACAGTAATTAAATAAAACTATAAACATACTTACAGTTGATGAAGAAGGTCCGCGTAGTGGCTGTGCAGTCGAGCAGTCTACAGAACCGATTTTAAAACCCGGGGGCTCTGATACCATAACTGTCACGACCCTAATACTGTACCCTTATTTACCCTTATTTTACCGTACAAATTTTTCATTTTCCTTTATCCTTAGCATTTATGCGGAAAACAATTTAATAAGACAATTTAAAATCACTTACATAAATAAATTAAAACAATTACAAAACAATTATTTAAACCAATACGTACCCAAACACCTACAAAATACAACCTCAAAACCGACTCGAAACACAACTATACAAAGTACATTTTCATGAAAACGAACTGCATGGTTCCGTTTAAAAGTGTGACATATCCTCCTGTTTACAAAGAAAATACCAAGCAGTTCTATACCATTCAAATAACTGAATTAACAAAAACGCTTTATAAACAGTTTGCCTAATCCTCTGCACATCAATCTATCAAAATACCAACCTATCAACTATCATCAAACAATCCCATAAAACTTTACAAAAACAGTTTATAAAACAGGTTCCAATGAAAACGTTTAAAACATCGAATACGAATCTAACACCTAACCAGATCCAAGCATCCTATAATTTCTATACAAACGTGTCCCACACTCTCAAAATCTATACATACTGTCCCCACGGGTCAGGTAAGCGTCGACTGCGCCAGCACACTCTGCGAGCCATCCTCCGTCAACTGCCATCACTCCTCGGGTGGAGGGATCTCGTAGTCACCTGTAACGGGATCACCTACACCATACAGACATCTATGAGATAAAAATCTCAGTAAGCTCTAGTAAATGCAAATGCGTGCTGTGCATATGAATCTGTAAATCATGCATTGTTTTCTTTACTTTACTTTACTTTACTTTACTTTGCTTTGCTTTGCTTTGCTTTGCTTTGCTATAAACTATATACCGATTTCTTTACTTTGCTTTGCTATAAACTGTATACCGATTTCTTTGCTTTACTTTGCTATAAACTGTATACCGATGGGCCATTTAACTATATACCGAAGGGTCATGTAAACGTTGCTTTACTTGCTTGCTTTGCTTTGCTATAAACTGTATACCGACGGGCCATTTAAACTATATACCGAAGGGTCATTCTTTCTTTGCATTTACTTTAAAACATCGTGCAGAAATTCATTTTTCATGATCTTTAAAAACACGTGATGCATGAGCAGATATGAACATAAACTAAACAACCAACATGCATACCATCAAGACCAAATTAGAATAACCTATAACAATTATAAACCTATCTACCCAACCAAAGCAATTTAAAACAAACAATCCATTGAGATCCTCGACGCTACATCGAAGTACGGTGTAGGCCAATCGGCCAGAGAAGATCACGAGAACTTACCTCGCGTCCGTTGCAGCTTAAGCTCCGTCCACGAGCGTTATTTGTCTGAGGCAAAACCACAACAATTATCAATATCACGTGTTTAAACTCCTAATCGTTCGAATTCAACAAAACCTTAACTAAGGAATTTTCCTAAAATATTAACCTAACTAATCGAAGTATTTAAACAACGATTAACGCTCGATAGTTTAAAATCACAATTAACGAGTTTTCCTAAAAACCCGAAAATTCTCAAATTTAACATTTCTCGCAATTCACTCTAACGCCGTCCAATAACGTTCAATACGTCCTTTATATCGTTAATTACTATAAACCTATCAATTTCGGACCCTAATTTGGGTTCGGTAAAAACCGATCCGAAACTTCGAACGCGCGTAACTTTCGCGTCGGTTATCAGAATCGAACGATTCCAGCGGCCACGCGCTCCTCTAATAACCTATTTTAATCTGCCAAAAGGAATTTTAAAACAATCGACCGTAGCTAGGTCAATTGCAGCAAAACCCCGAATCTGCCCTAAACTGGGAATTTCACCATTTTCGGTTTTTCATCAATTCTCATCAATTTCCTCACCAATCAACCCTAATTAGCCTCAATTAGCCTAAACAAACCGAAATCACGAGGCAACACACCGAAAACCGAAATCCCCCAATTCGGGACTCTCAGATTTTCGCTCAAATTGAGCACAACACGGCCAGGCGACCTTCGCCGGCCTAAGCCCGGTCATTTGACGCCGAGGCTAGCCAAAAATGGCCGGTGATCGGAGCTCAATCGAGCTCGACACCCTCGGCCTCCAAAAGAACCAAAAACAGGGCGAAGAATCAATTACCGGTTCGGTTCGTGCGCGAGACGGGCCGGAGATCGCACGTCGCCGTCGTCTGCCTGAGAACGGCGAGAAATCGCCGGCGTTGGCTGTCGGAGGGGCGTCGCTCGTCTCTGTCGTCGGGCTGTCGTCGGGAGCTTGGGTCGCGGTGAAGCAGAATGGCTTCGAGCCATTCTGTTTGCTTTTTAATTAAAATTTAGATTTTAATTTTAATTTTATTTATTTCATTATTTGTTTTAATTAGTTTATTTATTTATTTAACGTCACTACCTCTCATGTTTTCAACCGTTTCGAATTTCTTATTTCACCAATAAATCCAACTTATTATCTGGGTTCTATTAAAACTGTCCGTTCACAAATCGGACCTCGTTTACTATTTTTACTAAAACATCCTTTATATTACGAAAAGCGTATTTACTCGGAATATATCGATATTATCCCGAAAATTCCTTAAATTTCTTTAAAATTCCTATTAATTGTTAGGATCGTCTTGACGCTTTCTTTTCGTAAAACGGACCTGATTTGACATATTTACAAAAATGCCATCCTATATTAAAATAATAATATCCTCAAAAATCCGTACGAGTCGGATATTACACTCTCACTCGCAGCATCCTAGAAATCCTCACATTGCACTCCCTCGGTCATCTAACTACTAGAACATAAGAAAATGAGGAAAACGTACCTAGGTTGAAGGAAAATCGGGCGAGGGAATCACGTAGGGGGCTCTGCTGCTTGAGCTGAAAACCGAGGGAAAAATAGGGGAAATAGTGCCGGCTACAGTGCATTAATCACAAAGCCTCTTTCCTTAAATAAGTTCTCAATTTACCACTATGCCCTTACATAGTCACTCATTAACTTAATTAATATTTCCCTCAATTTTCTCCACAACACGCTTACTATTAAATAATGGAATAGAAATTGGTTTAATAGAACCGGGTGTTACAATCTACCCTCCTTAAAAGAATTTTGTCCCTAAAATTCAGTACCTGTACAGTTCTGGATGTTGGTCCATCATGTCCTGTTGGCGTTCCCAGGTCGTCTCCTCTATGTTCTGGTTGTGCCATAAGACTTTCACCAGAGGAACTTCTTTGTTGCGCAACACCTTCACAGCATAGTCTAGGATCCTTACTGGTTTCTCCTCATATGTAAGGGTAGGATGAACTTCAATACTCTGCTGTTCTACAATTTGAGATGGATCTCGTACACACTTCCTCAACATAGACACATGGAACACATTATGGATTCCTTCCATAGAGGTGGGTAGCTGTAACTCGTAAGCTGCCTTCCCAATCCTTTTTAAGATTGAAAAGGGTCCAATAAATCTGGGGTTCAACTTGTCTCTCTTACCAAATCTCACAACTCCATTGAATGGTGATACCTTAAGAAAGACTTCATCACCTACCTCAAACTCCAATTCTTTACGTCTTTTATCAGCATAGCTTTTCTATCGGCTCTGAGCTGTCAAAATCCGCTGGCGGATGAGAGCAACCTTCTCAACAGTTAGTTGCACAATGTCAGGACCAAGCAACTGTGCTTCACCAACTTCATCCCAGTACAAAGGTGATCTACATTTTTTCCCATACACGGCCTCATAAGGTGCCATTCCTATTGTTGCCTGAAAACAGTTATTATAGGAAAATTCTACCAATGACAAATATTTACTCCAAGATCCTTGAAAATCTAAAACACATGCACGGAGCATATCTTCTAAGGTCTGAATAGTTCTCTCAGATTGTCCATATGTTTGAGGGTGAAAGGCTGTGCTAAAGTTGAGCTGTGTTCCCATAGCCTTGTGCAAACTTTTCTAAAACTTAGATGTGAATCGAGAATCTCGGTCTGAAACTATGGTACCTGGAACTCCATGTAACCTAACAATCTCCTGCACATACAAATCAGCAAGCTGATCCATCGAGTATGTCATCCTCATTGGCAGAAAGTGGGCAGATTTAGTTAATCGATCAACTATTACCCAGATTGCATCAAGTCCTTTTGCTGTTCTAGGCAATCCCACAACAAAGTCCATCGTTATTTGTTCCCATTTCCATTCAGGAACTGGTAAAGGTTGTAATGTTCCTGAGGGTCTCTGGTGCTCAGCTTTAATCTGCCGACAACACAAACATGATCCTACATACTCTGCCACACACCTTTTCATACTTGGCCACCAATAATGCTGTTTAAGATCCTTGTACATCTCTGTACTCCTAGGGTGAACAGAGAATCTAGAAGAATGTGCTTCAGAAAGAATTTCATCTCGAAGTTCTTTTATGGCAGAAACAAACCATCTATTTCTAAACTTAAGGATTCCATCAACAGAATAGTTAAAATCTGATTTGTTCGTAGAATCCATGCTTAACTTGTACTTGTTGCACTCTACATCACTTACCTGGGCTTCCTTTATTCTTTCAAGAATGGTAGGTCTTAAGGATATTGCAGTAAGCATGGCTGACACACTATGCACTGCTTCTAGATTAAACCTTTGGAATTCAGACTCTAAGGCTAATGGTACATCAAGAATCAAGACTGAGGCTGAAGTTGTCACTCTACTCAAGGCATCTGCCACAACATTTGCTTTGTCGGGATGGTATTTAATCTCAAAATCATAATCCTTTACAAATTCCAACCAACGACGTTACCTCATATATTAATTCCTTTTGTGTGAAGATATATTTCAGACTTTTATGGTCCGAGAATATATCACAAGTTTGTCCATACAGGTAGTGCCTCCAAATCTTAAGTGCGAATACTACTGCAGTTAATTCCAAGTCATGAGTAGGGTAATTCTTCTCATGTGTTTTCAACTGCCTAGAGGCATAAGCTATTACCTTCCCCTCTTGCATCATGACACAGCCAAGTCCAATCTTGGATGCATCACAGTAAATGCTGAATTTACCATCATCAACAGGAAGGGTCAAAATTAGAGCATTGGTCAGTTTCTGTTTCAAGGTCTGAAAACTATGCTCACATTCGTCAGTCCATATATACTTCATATTTTTCCTTGTTAACTTAGTAAGGGGTGTAGCAATCTTCGAAAATCCCTCAATGAACTTTCTATAATATCCTGTTAGTCCAAGAAAACTCCTGATATCTGTAGCATTCTTTGGTTGGGGCCATTCCTTAATTGCTTGAACCTTAGCTGGATCGACAGATATTCCGTCTCCAGAGATAACATGTCATAAAATGTGAACTTGGTCCAACCAAAACTCACACTTAGAAAACTTGGCGTATAGTTGGTGTTGTTTTAATACTTCCAACACCAAGGTCAGGTGCCTAGCATGGTCATCCTTGGAATGGGAATAGATTAAAATATCATCGATAAACACTATGACAAACTTATCTAAATACTCATGAAACACTCTATGCATAAGATCCATGAAGGCTGCCGGTGCATTTGTCAATCCAAAGGACATAACAAAAAACTCATAATGTCCATACCTTGTGCGAAAGGCAGTCTTTGGAATATCTTCGGTTTTGACTTTTAGTTGGTAGTAACCTGACCTCAAATCAATCTTAGAGAAAACTCGTGCACCACGGAGTTGGTCAAATAGGTCATCAATCCTCGGTAATGGATACTTGTTCTTGACAGTTAACTTATTCAATTACCTATAATCAATGCACATACGCATCGATCCATCTTTCTTTTTGACAAAGAGAACAGGTGCACCCCACTGTGAAAAGCTAGGGCATATGAACCCTTTCTCCAACAGATCCTCTAACTGCTTCTTTAATTCTTTAAGTTCCGTTGGTGCTAATCTATATGGATTTTTAGACACAGGCTCAGCGCCGGGATAAACATCTACAATGAATTCAATTTCCCTATCTGGCGGCAAACCAGGAAGATCATCTAGGAATACTTCTGTGAAATCTTGGACAACTAAGACATTTTGGAGAGTTGCTTTTCCTACTAGTTGTGTATCTAAAACACTAGCCAAGAAGCATAAATACTCTCTGCATGGTGAGGGTCCACAATTTATAGAGGTAATAACAGACATTTCCTCACTCTTCTTTAGAGCTTGGAAGGTATGTTTCAAACCACCAGGGGGTTGAAAACTAACTACTCTAGTCCTACAGTCGATTGTGGCATAATGCTCAAACAGCCAATCCATTCCTAGGATTACATCAAATCCCATTATATCCATAATAATGAGGTTAGCAGGTAGGTTCATGTTTCCTACTAATACAACACTACCAAGCATCACTCGGTTAGAGTGCATGCGTTCACCAGAGGTTAATGCGACATTAAACACATGCTCAGAGCTTTACATCTAACTTATCAGCAAATGTAGATGTTATGAATGAATGTGCTGCACCAGAATCTATCAATGTAAAAGTGGGTAAAGAGTTGACCAGTATAGTACCTGACACAACAGCAGGCTGTTCATCATCGCCCGACTCCATCATGGAGAATATCCTCGGTTTAACCATAGAAGGGCCACTCTTAGGAGCTGGGCAGTCTCTGCTAATATGGCCGACCTTGTTACAATTGTAGCATCTGGTGATTCTAGGCTTCGGGCACTCTTTGATCGTGTGTCCAACCTCCTCACAGTTGAAACACTTCCCAAAGCCCAATCTGCACTCGCCCGGGTGGTACTTCAAGCACTTAGGACACTGGGGGAATTTCCTGACATTCTGTTATTTCCCTCCTGTTCCTTGGCTACTCTGGCCTTCACTAGGCCTCTTCATTCCCCTTTGTTGGTGTGGCTAGAACCAACTTTTGTGGGACCTCTTTTGGTCCAGCACACTTCCTTTCAGCTTCTTCCACTTCCAGAGCAATAAACACAACTTCACTGAATGACAAGCCTTTAATACCACAAAATTTAACTCCTCGGTAAATTTCTGGCTTCAGCCCATGCACAAATTTGAACACCTTATCCTCGTCCCTATGAGCAAAATGTCCAACAAACCTGGACAGGGACTCGAACTGCCTACTGTACTCAGCCACAGACCCTAACTGCTTCAAGTTTAGAAATTCCAACTTCTTTGCAGTTTGGATAGTACTGTTGAAATACTTCTCGTAAAAAATGTTCTTGAATTGTGACCAAGACATCGCCAAAACATCAGTTGTGGTCTCTATTGTTTCCCACCAGAGTTGACCGTCACCAGCCAAATGAAACGTTGCCAACGTGACCTTGTCTCATTCTCCGATGTTGGGGCAACTAAATATACTCTCAATCTTTCTAAGCCACCCTTCAGCAATAACCGGATCAGATGACTGTCCATCAAACGTAGGTGGTCGTAGCCTCTTGAATCTATCTCCAGAATGTTCATTGCTAGAACTCGAGTTGGCACTTCCTTGTACCTCTCGGTTCAAAAGCACTCCTAACTGATCAGACTGCTGATGCACTAGGTCTGTTTGCTGACGCACCAATTCTGTCAGCTGCCTAATCACGCTAGGATCTTCTTCAGTTCTCAAGTTGGGCATCTCTTTTGGTACTCTTGGTCTTCCTGGTCGTCTAGCCATTTTCTATACTCCTGTTCAAGGTTAACTACTCTCATAAACATCTAATAACTAAGGTTAACATGAACACTTACAGTTGTTGGAGTACTCTCATGCGACGATCGGCACTGATGAGTAATCTTTTGAATAGTTTAACTGAATGTCTCTGATACCATACTGTAACGCCCCAGGTTTTTCTAAACTTAGTTCGTTACTCATAAACCCGAACATAACTAGGAAATTTCGGACCAAATTTAAAACTTTGCTCGAAAGTAAAATTTGAACGTTTGCTAAAAACATAAAATCTTGCAGCGGAAAATTTTTTGAGCAAAACAAAGTTAAGCAAAACTATAAAATAGTGTCCGAATAATCAGTTAAAAATATTAAGAAAAGAATTCGGCCGGAAGAGGTGAAGGCTTACGCGTGAAATACTTAAAGTTTATAAAAGTCAAACACATCATCCGCTGAACGAAGTCAACAAAAAGGGCAGAAACAAAACCGAAGGTTTCCACTGATGACGTCAGCCGGATGAATCGTTCATCCAACCTCTGCTGATTGCAAAACGACAAGTTTTGCTACTCGTATCTACCAATGACATCAGCCTGATGATTCGTTCATCCAGCCTCTGCCGATCACAAGACGACAAATCTTTTACTCACGTCTTTCGAAAGAACAAACTGCGTATACCGATCACAAAATGACAAAACTTCTACTACATCAACCAATAGGTTTAAAACCCGACATCCACCGATCACTAAACAAAAAAGCTTCTACTGAAGACATCTTCGGTGATGTCATTCGGATGATTCAATCCTCCAACATCCGTCGGTGGACAAAACACCTAACTTCTATCGATAGATAACATCTACCGGTAGAGAATAGAGCAACATTTCAACTACTCTTTTGCTATATAACACAACTCTAACTACAGAAAGGAATTTACTTACTTCACTGAAACCATTCAGAACCAATCCAAATCCTCACATTTACTCAAAAATCCAGTAAGAGCTAACATTAAAACCAACATAGTGCTATTATCAGAAAAGTCTCACCAACGTATTCAAAAACATTAAAACTACTTCTGTTATTAGAAAACTCAATAAAACTTAAAATGAATCATGGTTCACTAAACCTTTTCATCTACTAACACCAGTTAAACCGCCTCATCAGAATCACCAATCTATGGCATTGAAGTGCTCCCCCAACAGCCTATCCCTCAACATGTTCAGAGAACACACCTTCTGATGCTTCTTCACCTACATCACAAAACTCATCTATTAGCCTAATGCTAAGTAAGTAAAGCAATAATGAAATGGAATGCTGAAACATAAATTCCTAAACATGCTGTTTCTACTTTCTCATCTCCGTTGCATATGTATTCGTTTCTGATCTAATCCCCCTGTGAAATTGGGAGTTGCATCACATCTCCCAAAGTCATACATCCTCTCTTGATTAAGGGGCGGATTAGTTCCCTTAACAACTGTTCAGATCCCCCTGTGAAATTGGGGTTTGGATCACTTTTCCCAAAGTCATACATCCTCTCTCTTGATTAAGGGGCGGATTAGTTCCCTTAACAACGGTTACAATCTGTTCATTCCTTACCATGCCATTTCATGTAAATTCATTTTCGCATAATTTTTAAAATATGATGCATGACATAAAAACATATTCAAGCATGCACAACCCTACTGTTTTGTGATGTAGGCCCGAAGGCATAAGCATTCTCTACTTACCTGGTCTCCGGGAAATCGCTCGGTTGTAAGTTGTCTTAGAAGCTCACACACCTAGAGTCACAACAGAGCATCAATTAAACTCTCACTAAGCTCCACCAGAAATCAACCAGAAATTTAAGGAAACTAGTTTGAAACCCTGCTACTTGTGCATTCCCATTTATCACCAATAACCCAAACCCACTCTCACTCGCAGCATCCTAGAAATCCTCACATTGCACTCCCTCGGTCATCTAACTACTAAAACATAAGAAAATGAGGAAAACGTACCTAGGTTGAAGGAAAATCGGGCGAGGGAATCACGTAGAGGGCTTTGCTGCTTGAGCTAAAAACCAAGGGAAAAATAGGGAAAATAGTGGCGGCTACAGTGCATTAATCACAAAGCCTCTTTCCTTAAATAGGTTATCCATTATAAGTTCTCAATTTACCACTATGCCCTTACATAGTCACTCATTAACCTAATTAATATTTCCCTCAATTTTCTCCACAACACGCTTACTATTAAATAATGGAATAGAAATTGTTTTAATAGAACCAAGTGTTATAAGGGGAGCTTGCAAAAATAGTTTCATTGGGGAAGTTAGCTAGAGACGGCGACAAAGATAAGAGGGAGTCTTTATTTGTATAAGTCCGGGTGTCTTGTAACTTTGTGAACTCTTTGAAATATTTTTATGTCTAGGCGTGGCCCTGCAGACGTAGGCAATTGCCGAACTGCGTTACCAACCTCCTGTCTCATTATTTTCTGCACTTTATTATTGTCCATTATCACGAAAATAAATTGGTGTCCCACCTAGTGTTCCACCTACACTAGGGCATCAAGTAACTAACATTGATCTTTCACATGTTTTATGCGTAGATCAGTTTTTAAAGTGTAAATACAAATGAAAATCTTGAAATTAATAAACATGGGCGCAGTCGCGGTTGTAGGAGTGAACTAGCGGTTAAAAAGATGAAAATATAACCCAAAATAGTAGTTGAATGCAGTTGCACTTTATAAAGAAAAGTGGAAGATAGTAGCTCTGTGCTGTTGCGTTCTTGATGGGCGCTATTGCGATCAATGAACTATCGTGGGAAACTAGAAGCTAAGCGCTGCTGCTTCATTTTGAGCGCAAGTGTGTTTGACGATATTTTACGCAGGGCACATGTGCTTCTTAGGGTTAACGAGTCG
Organism: Begonia masoniana; assembly: GCA_022432975.1. Taxonomy (NCBI): domain Eukaryota; kingdom Viridiplantae; phylum Streptophyta; class Magnoliopsida; order Cucurbitales; family Begoniaceae; genus Begonia; species Begonia masoniana. The sequence continues at coordinate 24,771,390 of CM039502.1, forward strand.
TTTTGATCAATATCTATAAATACGAAACAAATGGGATGACAAGAAGAGGCTGGAGACTCAAGATTTTGACAGTGAACAGAGATTTTGACACTCAATCGTTGATGATATATGTATAGATCATGACCGCAAAACAAGTCATCGAGATAGAGGACACCAACTATTTTTTTCTTCTCTTTCTCTTCTTTTTAGTTTCGTTATATTCGCCATATGTGTTGATGTAATATAAATTTCTTTGTTGTTTTTTCTCATATATCTATGAACTAATTTTCTATTCTAGGTTTATGATTTGAACTCGCATGAAAACTAATTAAATCTTATCTTTTTTATTATATTGATTCATTTACGGTTTGTTTATCTGTTTGAGACTTTTTGTTAATCTAATTAACTGACATTAATTAGGTTAATTTTATCATGTGTAATGAATCTGAAAAAAAAAATAATTTGATAGAATAAACACACGATCGAGTGGGAACCATGAGTTTATGTATGAGAGAGATATACCTGCATAACGTGTGTTACGTAAGTTGAGAACCTGAACTTAATGATTTGGTAGTGTTTTATTCGACTAGGAATATAGTGAATTTAATTTCTAACGAAATTTCTAATCGACCATCAGAGAGATTTTTAGATAATTAGGGCTTCTCGGTTAATGAACTCAAACAAATTAAATAATTGGAAAAAGTTGTTAGCTTAAATATAATTAAGTTTAGTTTTTATTTTGATGACGAGTATGTTAAATTGGTTAAGCAATATTAAGTTTACTTTTTTAATAGATATTTATGCATAAAAGTTGAATTTTTATCTTCCTTAGACATACTCTAGATGAGGGGTCTTTAATTAAGTTTAGTATGTTTCCTTAAGTCCTTTCAATAATTGCTAAAATTCATAGTACTTGCTTGATGCAAGTAAAAGAGTTATACACAACACTTCTGTGAAGAAACAAATTTTCACCCAAGACCTCAAAGTGTCGACTGGATTAGTAAGGTGTCAATCGACAAAACATTGCAAGAAATTACAAAGAATTCAAAGTGTCGACCAACATCTCAAATGGTCGACCCGAAGAACAATTGCAGAAAATTACAGAGAGCTCAAAATGTCAATGCCACTACAAAAGTGTCGATCGCAAGAATATTAAAAAATTAAAAAGAGCTCAAAGTGTTGACTGTGCGTTCTATCATGGTGTTAACTGAGTTGTTGAAAACGTTTGATGCAATGGTCACACAGTGTCGACCTATTAGGTGAAGGTGTTGACCAATAGACTATTTTTCTAAAGATGTCTATAAATAGAAGATGGCAGGTTTGTTCAAATCACCAAGCTTGAGAATCCTAATGAAGTGCTGCCAAATTTACTTGAGAATCCAAGTCTTGAGCTTACACCACACTTCTCCTACTCAAACTTTAGACTTTGTTCATTGAGATAGTGTGTGATTTGTGCTCAAACTTTCATTCTTGTATTTTGGCGAACGAGTAAAGGGTGATCCTCTGAGAAAAAGTCGTGTAACGCTTTGGATTGATGCCTGGAAGTTCAATCTAGTAATCTCAAGGAGTTGAGTTGGGAAAAAATCTTCAAGGAGGAGCCTTGAAGTGTAGACGTAGTCAAGGTTGGCCAAGCTGCATTAACAAATTTGTTTGCACTCTCTTAAACTTCTCTCTTAATTTGTTTGATAATTTCTGAGTTTAAATTACTAATTAATTGTGAGGTTTAATGTAGGTTATGCGTGCAAACTAATTTGTTATTAATCTCAAAAAAGTACAATAACCTATTCCCTTCCCCCCTTCCCTCTCAGGTTATTTCAATCCTACAATTAGAATTAGAGAAGGTCGTAGACCTTTATTGTGATTAAAAGTTTGAATTTCGCGGTGATACATTTTTATGGCTTTCAATTTGAATTCTTCACATGTTTGACAATCTATTTCTAGGCTTCATTTTTTTTTTTTATGGAAATTATTATGTTTATTGGGAAGTTAGAATGAGAATGTTTGTGCAATCTATGGTTTATGAATTGTGGCATATTATTATTATGACATTTATGCTATGTTTAAACTAGAAAATGTTATAAGTATTTTCAAATTACTTTTTGAGTATGATGAGAGTGATCAACGTAGATTAAGCTTAAATGCCAAAGCAATTAATATATTATATTGTGCATTAAATATAAATGAATTTAATAGAGTGCAATTTTGTGATAATGCATATGAGATTTAGAGATTAATTGAGATCACACACGAGGGCACAAATCAAGTCAAAGAAAGCAAATTGAGCATGCTTGTATATGAATATGAACTATTTGCTATGAAAAAAATGAAACTATTAGTCAAACGTTTACTCAATTAAATAACATTACTAATGGTTTGAAAGTGTTTGGTAGAGTTTATCCCAAAAAAGAGTTGATTAGAAATATTCTTCAATATCTTCCAAGAGCACCAAAAGTCACGGCAATTCAAGAAGCACGAGATCTTAAAGTGCGTAAGATGGAAGAACTTGTTGGTTCTGTAATGACAAATGAGATCACCATTAAGACCAATGAAAAAAAGGAGCAAAAGGAGAAAGAAATCATAAAGAACAAGAACAAAACTCTCAAGACTTCAACGAGCAATCCAATTGAATCGGAGAAGGAAGACGATGATGAAGACATCACTCTCATGACTCGAAAGTTCAACACATTCCTTCAACGAAGAAAGTGGCAAGGAAAGAAAGTCACTAAAGAGGATATGCCACAAATAGAAAAGGAAACTATTTGCTTTGAATGTAGAAATAGGGGTCACTTTAAAGCTGATTGGCCTCAATTGAAAAAAGGTACCCAAGGCTTACAAGAAGAAACCAGCGAAAGTCATTTGAGATGATAGTGGAGAAGACACATCATCTGAGGACGAAAAAGTAGCCAACATGTGCTTCATGACAAAGGAAAACGAGGTACATGCTTCATTTAGTAATTTGGAAGAAAATATTTATGAAAATGAATTGATTGATTTTTTTGATGAGTTGCTTGAGCAGTTTAATTTACTCAAGTCTAAATCTAAAATGTTAAAGAAGGAGAATGTTGATCTAGTTAAGAAGCATGCTAGTGTAACATCATCTTTAGAAAAGAAAAATTGTGACTTGAAATGTAACAATAATAATTTGAATAATATAGGGCTTAAATTTACAAATGGTAGCAAGAATTTGAATATGTTACTAGGATAACAAAGAGTAACCTTTGATAAAACCAAAATTGGGTTTGAACCATTTAAAAAGAAAAAAAAAATTGTAAGAACTTATTTGTTGATCCAACTATATGTCACTTACGCAATAGAGTAGGATATAAATTCTTTTTATGTCCATTAAAGTCAAATGATAAAAAGGCGTTTTATAATTTGATATGGATTCCAAAAGAAACCAAGACTAACTTTCAAAGACCCAAAAAGATTTGGGTACTTAAGACAAGTAATTAATTTTTCCTAGTGGAGTTGAAGACTCTACCATGAAGGACTTATGGTATCTCGATAGTGGATGTTCGAGATATATAAAATGAGAATCTTTAAAGTTTACCTTCATCACAAAGAATAAAGGAATCATTACTTTTGGAAGTAATCAAAAAGGAAAAATTGTTGGCTTTGAAAACATCGTTAATGTTTCTAACCGTATTATTGAAAATGTTCTCTTGGTTGGTGGCTTAAAGCATAACTATTTAGCATTAGCAATATGTGATAAGGGTAGTAGAGTTATTTTTGAATAAAAAATTTGTATGATTGAAGATAGCTCATATGGAAAAAATTTGTTTATTAGATATAGAAATGAAAATGTTTATACTATTGATTTGGTAATATTTTTTGCTTTGATGAAAAATGTTTTACCTCAAATTCTTCTATTGATTGTTGGTCTTGACATAGAAGATTAGGTCATCTAGAAATGGACACCTTAGCTAAGATTTTTAGAAATAACTTACTTAAGGTCTTCCCAAAATCTCTGTTGTGATGTTTATAGAATGGAGAAGCAAACTAAGAGTTTGCTTGTTTAAAAAAAATTGTCTTCTCCTTCAAGCCTATTCGACTACTCCATATGAATCTTTTTGGTATGTCAAAGACCATTAGCTTAGGAAGAAAACAATGTGCCTATGTTATTGTTCATGATTTCTCTAGATTCACGTGAGTTTTCTTCTTAAGAACAAAGAATGAAACGTTCGAAATATTTTACTAGCTTTAGGAAGAAAGTTGAAAACGAGAAGGAACGCTTGATTGTTGCAATCTGTAGTGATCATGGTAAAGAATTTGAGAATGAAAGCTTTTTTGTCTAATGTATGACATTAGACACAATTTCTCTTCACCAAAAATGCCTCAACAAAATATAGTTGTTGAGAGGAAAAATAGGACTCTTCAAGAATTATTTAGGATTATGCTTAATGCAAATAACCTTTCTAAGTATTTTTGTACGAAAGCCGCTTGCTATGTCCTAAACCGTCTGTCTATTAGAAAAATTCTAGAGAAAACTTCTTATGAACTTTGGAATGGTAGAACTACAAATATCAAGTATTTAGAGCCTTTAGTTGTAAATTTTTTTATTTATTTTAAACACCAAAGATAATTTAGGCAAGTTTGACTTCGAAACAGATTATGGTATATTCTTGAGTTATTCTTCAACTGGCAAAGCTTATAGAGTGTACAACAAGAAAACTTTAGTTGTGAAAGAATCCATGCATGTTACCTTTGATGAATCAATTCAATCATCAAACAGTTTAGAGTTGAATGATGATCTTGAGGAGGAAATGGAAACCCTAGACTAGGAGATAAGGATTGTGCTAATCATGAGAGCACACCCCTTGAGATGGTTTATAAGGAATTAAAAACATTTCAATCGAGAATGTAAATGATGATTTACCTTAGGATTGGAGGTATGCTAAAAGTCATCCTATAAATGACATTCTAGGTGATTCTTTTCCTAGGAGTCAAAACTAGAGTCTTCCTTAGAAAGTTTTGTACAAACATAGCCTTTATATATTAAATAGAGTCTAAGAATTTTAATGAAGTCAAAATTGATGAAAATTTGATTATGGCCATGCAAGAAGAAATAAATCAACTGGAAAGGAAAAATATTTGAAAACTTGTTCCAATGTCAAAAGAACACTCTATTATTGGAACCAAATGGGTTTTCAAGAATAAATTGGATGAAATGCAGTTGTTATTAGGCACAAGGAAAGATTGGTCGCAAAAGGTTACAATCAAGAAGATGACATTAGTTTTGAGGAAACTTTTGCACTGGTAGCATATTAGAATATATTCGTATGCCTCTAGCCTTTGCTTAATTTAAAATTTTACTCTCTACCAAATGGACTTTAAGAGTGCCTTTCTAAATGAGTTTATTGTGGAAGAGGTCCATGTTTAACAATCTATAGGGTTTGAAGCCCATGATAAGATCGATCATAATTACAAAATCAACAAAACTCTCTATGCTCTTAAGCAAGCTCCTAGAGTTTGGTATGAATGTAACACCCGGTTCTATTGAACCAGCTCTTTTATTATTAATGGTATACACTTTATCAGCCAATAATTTAAGTAGGGTTATTGAATGATTAGACTAGACAAGGGGCATTAGAGTAAATTACATTTTTAAAAGTGGATAACGTATTTAAGGAAAGAGGGATTGGGTTTAATGCATTGTAGCTGCCACCATTTCATACCTTTCTCTTCGGGTTTTCAACTCAAGCAGCCGAGCTCTCTAGGCAATTTTCCTCGGCCGATTCTCCTTCGACTTAGGTAAGTTTTCCTCATTTCTCTTATGATATAGTGGTTAAATATCTGAAGGAGTACAATGTGAGGATTTTGAGGATGCTGAGATTGAGCGTAGATTCGGGTTTTAGAGATAAAGGGGGAATGCTCGGGTAGTAGAGTTTCTAACTGGATTCCTCAAACCACTATTTGATTCTTGGTGAGGTTTAGTGAAGTTTTGATTTATATTCTGTTATGAACTTAGGTGAGCAGATTTCCGAAGTAGCTAGCGACCAGACAATTTCCAGAAGTCAGGTAAGTAAAGTATGCATGTGTCTTCGGGCCTACATCACAAAACAGTAGGGTTATGTATCTTGTGAATGATTTTGTATGTCATGCATCATATTTTTTTTTAAGATTACGAAAATGAATTTCTATGTAAGGATGGTAAGGCATGAACTGAATGTGACAGACAAACTATTAAGGGAACTAATCCACCCCTTAACTTATGAAGGGATTTATAACATTGGGAGGATTGATCCCACTCCCAAGGGAACAGAGGGATCAGATCAGCTATTAAGGGAATTCATCCGCCCTTTAATCGAGTAGAGGATATATAACATTGGGAAAATTGATCCACTTCTTAAGGGAACCGAGGGATCAGGTCAGCTTATGAATGAACGTGAATGCAACTGAGATGAGAAAGTAGAAATTGCATGTTTAGGAATTTATGTTTCAGCATTTCATTTCATTACTGCTTTACTTACTTAGTATTAGGCTAATAGATGAGTTTTGTGATGTAGGTGTTGAGGATACTGCAGGTGAATTCTCTGAGTTGGTTGAGGACTAGGCAGGTTGGAGGGGTGCAATCAGGCATCTGATGGGGCGGTTTAACTGGTGTCAGTGGTTGTGAAGGTTTAGTGGACAATGATTTCAATTTGAGTATGTTAAACTTTCTGATGATAGAAATTGCTTTGATGTTTTCAAAAAGTACTTTGAGACTTTTCTGATAATAATATTCCGTTGGTTTATAACACTGGATTATACTGGACTTGAGTAATGCAATGATTTGAATTGTTTTTGAATGGTTGTTGTGAAATAAGTAAATTCGTTTCTGTACTTAGAGTTGTGCTTGCATAGCAAGAAATAGTTGAAATGTCGCTCTGTTTTCTATCGGAAGATGTCTTCAGAAAAGCCATCGAAAGATGTAGGTTTAATTATATTGGAAGATGTCTTCAGAAAAGCCATCGGATGATGTAGGTTTAATTCTATCGGAAGATGTCTTCAGAAAAGCCATCGGATGATGTAGGTTTAATTCTATCGGAAGATGTCTTCAGAAAAACCATCGGAAGATGTAGGTTTAATTCTATCGGAAGATGTAGATTTTGCACTACCGGTATGAATGAGTATTATGCTTTGTCGTTTTGCGATCGGTTGATGTTGGGTAATTGATTTATTCGGCTGACGTCATCGGTAGATGCTGTCCACCGAGTGATGTCTTTTGTTTCCAACTCTTCTGGTCCACGTCATCGGCAGAAGCCTTCTGTTTGCTATTTCTGCTTCTTCCGTTGACTTTATCCATCGGCAGATGCGTTTGACTTCTGCGACTTCCCAAGTGTTTCACGATTTAAACCTCTATTTCTTTTTAGCCGTTTATCTCTTACATTTCAAACAATGTTCATAGTTTTGTTTAACTCTATTGTTGTCCAAAAGATTTCCGCTGCAAGTTTTAAATGTTTTGAGACTTTAGCTTATGTCAAATGTTGAATGTTGAGCAAAGTTTTTTAAAAAAATAATACAGTTGAGATTTCATAGTCATGTACGAACTTTTGTGTAACGAACCGGGTTCAGATAACTCGGGGCGTTACAGTATGGTATCAGAGACATTCAGTTAAACCGTTCAAAAGATTACTCATGAGTGCCAATCTTTGCATGGAAGTACTCCAACAACTGTAAGTGTTTATCTTAACCTTAGCTATTAGATATTTAAGAGTGTAATTAACCTCGTACAGGAATATAGCAAATGTCTAGACGACTAGGAAGACCAAGATTACCAAGAGAGATACCAAGTCCGAGGCGGGAGGAGGACTCTAGTGTAATTAGGCAGCTGACAGAATTGATGCGTCAGCAGAATGATATAGTGCGTCAACAGTCTGATCAATTAGGAGTGCTGTTGAGCTGGGAGACACAAGGAAGTGCCAACTCGGCTTCTAGCAGTGAACATTCTGGAGATAGATTCCGGAGACTAAGACCACCCACGTTTGATGGACAGTCATCTGATCCAGTTATTGCTGAAGGATGGCTTAGAAAGATTGAGAGTATGTTTAGGTGTGCCAACATAGGAGAGGGAGACAAGGTCACGTTGGCAACATTTCATTTAGCTGTTGAAGCTCAACTTGGTGGGAAACAATAGAGACCACCACAGATGTTTTAGTGATGCCTTGGTTACAATTCAAGGACCTTTTCTATGGGAAGTATTTTAACAGCACTGTCCAGACCGCGAAGAAGTTGGAGTTTCTAAACTTGAAGCAGACAGGGTCTGTGGCTGATTACAGTAGGCAATTCGAGTCCTTGTCCAGGTTTGCTGGACATTTTGTTCATAGGGACGAGGATAAGGTGTTCAAATTTGTGCATGGTCTGAAGCCGGAGATTTACCGAGGAGTCAAATTCTGTGGCATTAAAGGCTTGACATTTAGTGAGGTTGTGTCCACTGCTCTGGAAGTGGAGGAAGCTAAAAAGAAGTGTGCTGGACCAAAGGAGGTTCCACAAAAGTTTATCCAGCCACACCATCAGAAAGGAATGAAGAGGCCTATTGAGGGCCAGAGTGGCCAAGGATCTGGAAAAAAGGTACCGAATACCCAGAAGTTCCCCAGTGCTCTAAATGTTCGAAGAATCACTCGGGGGAATGTAGATTTGGAACGGGTAAGTGCTTCAACTGTGAAGAGGTTGGACACTTGTACAAGGATTGTCCAAAGCCCCGGGTCATTCAATGTTTCCATTGCAACAAGGTTGGCCATGTCAACAGAGACTGCCCAGCTTTGAAGGGTGGCCCTGTCAAGATTAAGCCAAGAATATTCTCCATGATGGAGTCATGTGATGAGGACCAGCCTGCTGTAGTGTCAGGTACAATACTGATTAACTCTATACCTACTTTTACTTTGATAGATTCGGGTGCAACACATTCTTTTATAGCCTCTGCATTTGCTGATAAGTTAGATGTACGGTTTACTTCTTTTGAACATGTGTTCAAAGTTGTCTTACCCTCTGGTGAACGCATGCACTCTAACCAAATGATGCCTGATAGTGTTGTATTAGTTGGAAACATGAATTTGCCTGCCGATCTCATTGTTATGGACATAATGAGATTTGATGTAATCCTAGGAATGAATTGGTTATTTAAACATTATGCCACAATAGATTGTAGGACTGGAGTTGTTAGTTTTCAACCCCTCGGTGGTTTAAACCATACCTTCCGAGCGCTGAAGAAGAGTAAGGAAATGACTGTGATGACCTCTGTCAATTATAGACCCTCCTTGTGCAGGGAATATTTGTGCTTTTTGGACAGTGTCTTAGACACACAACTAGTAGAAAAAGCGAGCCCAAAAATGTTTTAGTTGTCCAAGATTTTCCAGAAGTATTTCTAGATGACCTTCCCGGCTTGCCACCAGATAGGGAAATTGAATTTGTTGTGGATGTTTACCCCGGCGCTGAGCCTGTATCTAAGAATCCATATAGATTAGCTCCAACAGAACTTAAGGAATTGAAGAAGCAGTTAGAGGATTTATTGGAGAAAGGGTTCATACGCCCTAGCTTTTCACCGTGGGGTGCACCTGTCCTTTTTGTCAAAAAGAAAGATGGATCAATGCGTATGTGCATTGATTATAGAGAATTGAATAAGTTAACAGTCAAGAACAAGTACCCTTTGCCGAGGATTGATGACTTATTTGACCAGCTTAAGGGTGCAAGAGTTTTCTCTAAGATTGACCTTAGATCCAGTTATTACCAACTGAAGGTTAAATCTGAAGACATCCCAAAGACTTCCTTTCGCACAAGGTATGGATATTATGAGTTTTTGGTTATGTCATTTGGTTTGACAAATGCACCAGCAGCCTTCATGGATCTTATGAATAGGGTGTTTCGCGAGTATTTGGACAAGTTTGTCATTGTATTTATCGATGACATTCTAATCTATTCTAGAACTAAGGATGAGCAAGCAAGGCATTTGTGTTTGGTGTTAGGATTACTAAGGCAGCACCAACTGTATGCTAAGTTTTCCAAGTGTGAGTTTTGGTTGGACAGAGTTCACTTTCTTGGTCACGTGATTTCTGGAGATGGAATATCTGTCGATCCGGCCAAGGTTCAAGCAGTCAAGGAGTGGCCCCAACCAATGAATGCTACTGATATTCGAAGTTTCCTTGGATTAACAGGATATTATAGAAAATTTATTGAGGGATTTTCAAAGATTGCAACACCCCTTACTAGGTTAACAAGGAAAAATGTGAAGTATATGTGGACTGAAGAATGTGAACGTAGCTTTTAGACCTTGAAACAGAAACTGACCAATGCTCCAATCTTAACCCTTCCAGTTGAAGATGGTAAATTTAGTATTTATTGTGATGCTTCCAAATTTGACTAAGTTGTGTGTTGATGCAAGATGGAAAGGTTATAGCTTATGCTTCTAGGCAGTTAAAATTACATGAAAAGAATTACCCTACACATGACTTAGAATTAGCTGCTGTGGTCTACGCATTAAAGATTTGGAGGCACTATCTGTATGGACAAACTTGTTAGATATTTCGGATCATAAAAGTCTGAAATACATTTTCACGCAAAAGGAACTGAATATGAGGCAACGTAGGTGGTTAGAGTTTGTCAAAGATTACGATTTTGAGATTAAGTACCACCCTGGCAAGGCGAATGTAGTGGCTGATGCTTTGAGTAGATTGACTCCTTCGGTCTCTACATTGACTTTAGACATACCGATAGCTTTAGAGACAGAATTCCAAAGATTCAACCTGGAAGCTGTGTCTAGTATGACAGCTATGCTTTCGACCATATCTTTGAGGCCTACTATTTTGGAGAGAATAAAGGAAGTTCAAATGAATGACACTGAATGCAATATGTATAAGTTGTACATGGATTCTTTTGACAAGTCGGATTTCAACTGCTCAGTTGATGGAATTCTCAAGTTTCGAAATAGATGGTTTGTTCCGGCTGATACTGAACTTAGAAAGGGAATCCTATCTGAGGCACATTCTTCTAGACTCTCTGTTCATCCCGGGAGTACGAAAATGTACAGAGATCTCAAGCAACATTATTGGTGGCCAGGTATGAAAAGAAGTGTGGCGGAGTATGTGGAGTCCTGTCTGATCTGCCAGCAAGTCAAAGCTGAACATCAGAGGTCTGCTGGAACATTACAACCCTTACCAGTTCCTGAATGGAAATGGGAACAAATAACTATGGATTTTGTTATGGGATTACCTAGAACAGCAAAGCGTCACGATGCAATTTGGGTAGTAGTTGATCGTTTAACCAAATCTGCTCACTTTCTGCCAATGAAGATAACATACTCGATGGATCAACTGGCTGAGTTGTATGTGCACGAAGTTGTTAGACTGCATGGAGTTCCAAGCACTATAGTTTCAGACCGAGACTCTAGATTTACATCTAAGTTTTGGAAAAGTTTGCACAAGGCTATGGGAACACAGCTTAGCTTTAGCACAGCTTTCCACCCTCAAACAGATGGACAATCCGAAAGGACTATTCAAACATTAGAGGATATGCTCCGTGCATGTGTCTTAGACTTTCAAGGTTCATGGAGCAAATACTTGTCCTTGATTGAATTTTCTTATAACAACAGTTTTCAGGCAACAATAGGCATGGCACCATACGAGGCACTGTATGGAAGAAAGTGTAGATCTTTATTGTATTGGGATGAAGTTGGAGAAGCACGATTGATTGGTCCTGACATCGTACAGCAAACAGTGGAGAAAATTGCTCTTATCCGACAAAGGATCTTGACAGCTCAAAGCCGGCAGAAAAGCTATGCAGACAAAAGGCGAAGATAACTGGAATTTGAAGTAGGTAATGAAGTTTTCTTTAAGGTGTCACCTTTCAAAGGAGTGGTGAGATTTGGAAAGACAGTGTGTTCCATGTTTCTATGCTAAAGAAATGCATAAGCGATCCATATGAAATCGTGGAACAGCAAGACCTTGAGATTCATCCTACCCTTGCCTACGAAGAGAAACCAGTAAAGATCTTAGATTATGCAGTGAAGGTATTGCGCAACAAAGAGATTCCACTAGTGAAAGTCTTGTGGCACAACCAGAATATCGAGGAAACAACTTGGGAACGCCAGCAAGACATGATGGACCAACATCCAGAGTTATTCAGGTACTGAATTTTGAGGACAAAATTCTTTTAAGGATAGTAGATTGTAACACCCGGTTCTATCGAACCAGCTCTTTTATTATTAATGGTATACACTTTATTAGCCAATAATTTAAGTAGGGTTATTGAATGATTAGACTAGACAAGGGCATTAGAGTAAATTACATTTTAAAAGTGGATAACGTATTTAAGGAAAGAGGGATTGGGTTTAATGCATTGTAGCCGCCACCATTTCATACCTTTCTCTTCGGGTTTTCAGCTCAAGCAGCCGAGCTCTCTTGGCGATTTTTCTAGCCCGATTCTCCTTCGACTTAGGTAAGTTTTCCTTATTTCTCTTATGATATAGTGATTAAATACCTGAAGGAGTACAATGTGAGGATTTTGAGGATGCTGAGATTGAGCGTAGATTCGGGTTTTAGTGATAAAGGGGGAATGCTCAGGTAGTAGAGTTTCTAACTATATTCCTCAAACCACTGTTTGATTCTTGGTGAGGTTAGTGAAGTTTTGATTTATATTCTGTTATGAACTTAAGTGAGCAGATTTCCGAAGTAGCTAGCGACCAGACAATTTCCAGAAGCCAGGTAAGTAAAGTATGCATGTGCCTTCGGGCCTACATCACAAAACAGTAGGGTTATGTATCTTGTGAATGATTTTGTATGTCATGCATCATATTTTTTTTTTAAGATTACGAAAATGAATTTCTATGTAAGGATGGTAAGGCATGAACTGAATGTGACAGACAAACTATTAAGGGAACTAATCCACCCCTTAACTTATGAAGGGATTTATAACATTGGGAGGATTGATCCCACTCCCAAGGGAACAGAGGGATCAGATCAGCTATTAAGGGAATTCATCCGCCCTTTAATCGAGTAGAGGATGTATAACATTGGGAAAATTGATCCACTTCCTAAGGGAACCGAGGGATCAGGTCAGCTTATGAATGAACGTGAATGCAACTGAGATGAGAAAGTAGAAATTGCATGTTTAGGAATTTATGTTTCAGCATTTCATTTCATTACTGCTTTACTTACTTAGTATTAGGCTAATAGATGAGTTTTGTGATGTAGGTGTTGAGGATACTGCAGGTGAATTCTCTGAGTTGGTTGGGGACTAGGCAGGTTGGAGGGGTGCAATCAGGCATCGATATGGCATCTGATGGGGCGGTTTAACTGGTGTCAGTGGTTGTGAAGGTTTAGTGGACAATGATTTCAATTTGAGTATGTTAAACTTTCTGATGATAGAAATTGCTTTGATGTTTTCAAAAAGTACTTTGAGACTTTTCTGATAATAGTATTTCGTTGGTTTATAACACTGGATTATACTGGACTTGAGTAATGCAATGATTTGAATTGTTTTTGAATGGTTGTGGTGAAATAAGTAAAATTCATTTCTGTACTTAGAGTTGTGCTTGTATAGCAAGAAATAGTTGAAATGTCGCTCTGTTTTCTATCGGAAGATGTCTTCAGAAAAGCCATCGGAAGATGTAGGTTTATGTCTTCAGAAAAGCCATCGGATGATGTAGGTTTAATTCTATCGGAAGATGTCTTCAGAAAAGCCATCGGATGATGTAGGTTTAATTCTATCGGAAGATGTCTTCAGAAAAGCCATCGGATGATGTAGGTTTAATTCTATCGGAAGATGTCTTAAGAAAAGCCATCGGATGATGTAGGTTTAATTCTATCGGAAGATGTAGGTTTAATTCTATCGGAAGATGTCTTCAGAAAAGCCATCGGAAGATGTCTTCAGAAAAGCCATCGGATGATGTAGGTTTAATTCTATCGGAAGATGTCTTCAGAAAAGCCATCGGATGATGTAGGTTTAATTCTATCGGAAGATGTCTTCAGAAAAGCCATCGGATGATGTAGGTTTAATTCTATCGGAAGATGTCTTCAGAAAAGCCATCGGATGATGTAGGTTTAATTCTATCGGAAGATGTCTTCAGAAAAGCCATCGGATGATGTAGGTTTAATTCTATCGGAAGATGTCTTCAGAAAAGCCATCGGATGATGTAGGTTTAATTCTATCGGAAGATGTCTTCAGAAAAGCCATCGGATGATGTAGGTTTAATTCTATCGGAAGATGTCTTCAGAAAAGCCATCGGAAGATGTCTTCAGAAAAGCCATCGGATGATGTAGGTTTAATTCTATCGGAAGATGTCTTCAGAAAAGCCATCGGATGATGTAGGTTTAATTCTATCGGAAGATGTCTTCAGAAAAGCCATCGGAAGATGTCTTCAGAAAAGCCATCGGATGATGTAGGTTTAATTCTATCGGAAGATGTCTTCAGAAAAGCCATCGGATGATGTAGGTTTAATTCTATCGGAAGATGTCTTCAGAAAAGCCATCGGATGATGTAGGTTTAATTCTATCGGAAGATGTCTTCAGAAAAGCCATCGGATGATGTAGGTTTAATTCTATCGGAAGATGTCTTCAGAAAAGCCATCGGATGATGTAGGTTTAATTCTATCGGAAGATGTCTTCAGAAAAGCCATGAATGAGTATTATGCTTTGTCGTTTTGCGATCGGTTGATGTTGGGTAATTGATTTATTCGGCTGACGTCATCGGTAGATGCTGTCCACCGAGAGATGTCTTTTGTTTCCAACTCTTCTGGTCCACGTCATTCGGCAGAAGCCTTCTATTTGCTGTTTCTGCTTCTTCCGTTGACTTTATCCATCGGCAGATGCGTTTGACTTCTGCGACTTCCCAAGTGTTTCACGATTTAAACCTCTATTTCTTTTTAGCCGTTTATCTCTTACATTTCAAACAATGTTCATAGTTTTGTTTAACTCTATTGTTGTCCAAAAGATTTCCGCTGCAAGTTTTAAATGTTTTGAGACTTTAGCTTATGTCAAATGTTGAATGTTGAAGTTTTAAAAAAAAATAATATAGTTGAGATTTCTTAGTCATGTACGAACTTTTGTGTAACGAACCGGGTTCAGATAACTTGGGGCGTTACAATGAAAGATTGAGCAAATTCCTCCTAGAAAGGATTTAAGATGGGAAAAATCAATTCCACATTGTTCACCAAGCATCAAGGTGATGACATATTTATTGTTTGAATTTATGTCGACGATATCATTTTTGGTATAACAAATGATTCACTTTGTAAATATTTTGCCACATTAATTCAAAGTGAGTTTGAGATGAGTATGCTGAGTGAGTTAAGATTTTTCTTAGAACTTCAAATTAGGCAATTTGAAGATGAAATCTTCTTGAATCAAGATAAATATGTCAAAGAGCTTCTAAAAAGATTTGGTATGGGCTAATCCAAATCTTCTCGTCCTTCTATGAGCACTTCCATCAAGTTGGATGATGATTAAAAAAGGTAAAAATGCAAATTTAATGAAATATCATGGTATTTACCCACAAGTAGACATATATTCTTTTTAGTGTGTATTTGCGAGATAGATTTCAAGATTCTTGTAAAGAATCTCATTTAAATACAATTAAAAGGATCTTTAAATCTTAAGTGGGACTTACGATTTAAGCTTGTGGTATCCCAAAGAAATTTCTTTCAATTTAGTGAGATATTCTGATTCTGCTTGTCCAAAAGCGTCGTTGATAAGAAGAGCACTAGTGGAACACATCAATTTCTTGGAGAATATTTGGCATCTTGATTTTCTAAGAAACAAAATTTCGTGGCACTCTCTATAGTTGAGAGCAAATGTACAGTTGTCTGGAGTTGTTGTGCTCAAATGCTTTAGATGAAGCAAAACTTAGAGGAATATAATAAATTCTATGAGAAAATTCCTACTAGGTGTGATAAATTTAGTGCCATTAACATTTGCAAAAATTCTATCTAATACTGTAGACCAAACATATTGAAATTCGTTATCATTTCATCAAAGATCATGTGTAAAAAAGAAGATATTTCTCTTCAGTTTGTTAATTCGTTAATTAATTAGCCGATATTTTTACTAAGCCTTAGATGAGAAAACCTTAAATAGCCTTATGGTAGGTTTAGGAATGAATAAATTAGATCAAAATTGATGTTTTGCATAGCAAGTGTCGACCCTTGAAGGAATAGGTCGACCCTTGGATGCCTCTGTTATTTTTTCAAAATCTTAATTTTTAGAAAATGTCGACCTATGTATGGAACAATTGACACCTCTAGTCCTCTGGAAAATTTTTGTTTTTCACTAAGTGTCAACCTTTGATAGACTTGGTCGATACCTCTAAGCCTCTGGAAAATTTGAATTTAACACTAGTGGTTGACACCTAGTTATGAAGTGTCGACCCTAGAGTTGAGAATATGATAGAAGTGTCGGCCGAACCCTAATTCGTGCACCGTCTCTTGATTTGGTTTCGAGTATCTTGCAATTTTTCATCATTTCTTGCCATTTTTTTTGCCTAGAAACTCTATTCTCTTTACTCCTCGTCACTTCTACTCATCGAATGACATCCTCATCACATTCTACTCCTTGAAAGATCAAACAAAATATTTGGGTCTTTGCAAACAACATCATACTGACCTACCATCTCTGAATACCCTTCTCATTTCTTAAAAAATGCCAAATTCCACAAAAGATATGAAGATGAATCCAAATTCAAATATTTAATCATATCACGTAAGGTCTCTTTTATTGAACTCCTTGGACTAAGAGTAGCTAGATTGTTTGGAGAATTGGGTTTATACAAATTATGTGCATTGAACGGTCCATATTATGAAACTCTTATAAGGATGTTCTATGCAAACATGGAATATAACCTGTGTCCCTTACACATTCATATTATGTATATGAAAAAGAGATTAAATTGATTACAAAATCATTGAATGAGCTATTGGAATGTAATTTGGACGACTATGTGGAAACATATTTCAATGCTACTCAAGATCCGAAGTTTATTGGAACACCTAGAGGATTAGAGTGTTTGAGGAATAATTTGAAAAACCCAGAAGTTAGTTGTGTGTCTAAATCTAGAGCGAAATATTTAATTGTTCAAGCATGGATTATTCACCATATATTCACCTACAACTTTTTTCCTAGAGGTGGTAATCGGGACCACATTAGTTGCACGACTTTGTACTTGTTATTTAAGTTTATTAATATTAAACTGTTTAGTGTTGGACACATTATTCTCAATCACATGCTAGACATTTCTACAAATTCATCTAACTCTCTTCCATTTAATCTTCTTCTCATGGAAGAGTTTAAAGTCGATGGTGTTTTGATTCCATCAACCAAGATTCCTAAGCCTGTCAGGACGGTTGACTCCTACACCATTCATACTCTAGCTAGGATGAGGATTGCTCGTGATACCCATGGTGGTTAGAGCTTCAAAGCTGTATCTAAAGCCTTTTCCGTTGTCGGCCCCTCTGAGACTCAAGTTGCACCCGTTGAGTGCAAGATAACCAATGTTCCACCTCCTCAGTCCTCTTCCTACTCAGATTATCCACACAGTGGTCTCTCAAGGTTAGACGAAAAGATTGATCATATGACTGCTAGTCTCTCTAGTTTATCTACTTTGTTCATTGTATTTCTAACCCCGGTGTCATCTTGTCTGGATTTGATTGATCATGGGTTTGAGGATTTCAAAACTGTTTGCTAGCCCACTCTTTTGACAATGATCCTCCCTCCTTCGTTGATCTTCCTACTGACCTTCCTCTTTCCAGTGGTTAGTTTATTTTCTTAGAGTTCTAGTTTATTCTCTCATACATTTTGGATGTAATGTTTTAATTAGAACTCTTTCTTTCAATATTGATAACTATGAATATGATTTTGGTTGATCTTCTAACTTTTCTTTGGGATGATGTTAAATTCTATTGTTTGGTTATAATCTGATGTGATATTTTTATTGTCTTACTTTAGCTAAAGAGAAGTCTAAAATAAATGTTACTCTATCAAAATTTTTTTATTATCCTCTATGATTTTTTTTTTATAATGACAAAAGGGGGAGAATAATATAGAAATGTAGGCATATATTAAGGGGTGAAATTTTTTGAAATCAAATGAAATTTTTTAAAATCAAATTAACATCAAATTATATAGCATATGTATGTTAAGGGGGGAAATTTCGTATCAACAACTTAGAATAAATTGTGTTTTGTCATCATAAAAAATGAAGAGATTGTTAGGTTAAAGATAATTAAATTTATTTTTTGTTTTGATGATAAGTATGCTAAATTTGTTAAGTAATTCAAAATTTGGTTTTTTAATAGATATTTATGCTTAGAAGTTGAATTTTTATCTTGCTTAGAAATACCTATGATGTAACGCCTCGAGTTATCTGAACCCGGTTTGCTACTCATAACGCTGAACCGAACCATGACGTCTTGATGCTAAATTTAAAATTTCACTCGACAGCCAAAATTTGACTTTTTCTAAAACTAAATATATTTTAAAACTTGCAGCGGAAAATCAATTGAACATCAATGAAGCTAAGTAACCTGTGAAAACATTTTAAAATGACTGTTGGAAGTGTTAAGAGTAATTGGCCAAAAGACGTAAAGCTTAAAAAAAAAAACGCGGAATGCCCGTGAAGTTGCCGAAGTCGAATACATCTGCCGACGACAAAGTCAACGGAAGAAGCAGAAATAGGAATAGGAGGTTTCTACCGATGACGTGTACAAACAACGCACCACCATCTACCGACAAGCCAACACAACTACATCTGCCGATGAAGTCAACATAACTTCATCTGCCGATGGAGTAAACATAACTTCATCTACCGATAGATTTCCATCTGCCGATAGACAAGCACGCGACATCTACCGACAACGACATTACGACTCCTTCCGATAAGATTAAAATATACACTACATCTGCCGATAGCAAAACTACAGGTTTTGCGACTTGCACCTGCCGATGACGTCAGCCGGATGTTCTCTCTCTCATCTAACGACTTTACTGAAGGCACCTTCCG
The DNA here is from genome assembly GCA_022432975.1 of Begonia masoniana. Taxonomy (NCBI): domain Eukaryota; kingdom Viridiplantae; phylum Streptophyta; class Magnoliopsida; order Cucurbitales; family Begoniaceae; genus Begonia; species Begonia masoniana. The sequence goes on from CM039502.1 coordinate 24,790,329, forward strand.
ATAGGCAGAACGACAAAACTAAACATCCAGAAACAAACCAAATCACTGCCCTTCCCAAATTCAGTAAAAACAATGTTTTCAAAATCCAACAGAATACCAATATCAGAAGATTCTCAAAAATGTTTTCAAAGCCTTGAAACCACTATTGTCATAAAATTTTCAGAAAAACATCTATACTGAACTAGTTACCCTCAACTCAACACCTGCAGCCATGGATTAAACCGCCTCAACAGATGACCAAACCGATGCCTGAAAATGCTCCTCCAACCAGCCTATTCCTCATGTTGGTCGGTAAACATACCTTCAGTAACTTCTTCACCTACATCACAAAACCCATCTATTAGCCTAATGCTAAGCAAGTAGAGCGATGAATGAAATGGATCAATGAAGCAATAATTTCCCTAAACATGCGGTCTCTACTTTCTCATCTCAGTTGTATTCAAATTCATTCTCTGTTGATCCCTCTGTACGATGGGAAAGTGGATCAGTCATTCCCCAAAGCATACATCCTCTGATCTCAATTAAGGGGCGGATTAATTCCCTTAACAGTTAACTGGTCTGATCCCCCTGTAGGATTGGGAAGTGGATCACTTTTCCTAAAACCTCAATCCTCTGTTCTCAGTTAAGGGGCGGATTAATCCCCCTTAACAGTTGTTCTGATCATCCTGCTCACACTTACCATGCGTTTCATGTAAATTCATTTTCGTAATCTTTCAAAAATATGATGCATGACAACTGGAAAATAAACATACAAAACATACATAAATCCTACTATTTTGTGATGTAGGCCCGAAGGCACAAACAAACTCTACTTACCTGGATCCCTAGAAATTGCTCGGCTAAATGCTACTTCAGAAGCTCGCTCACCTAAAATCATAATAGTACATATATCAAACTTTCACTAAACTTCACAGAATCAATACAGGAGTTTGAGGAACAAAATTTGAAACCCCACAACTCGGGTATTCTCAATAGTCGCTCAGCCCGAACCTACTCTAAATCACAACATTCCTCGAAACTCCTCACATTGTACTCCCTCAGCTATCTAACTACTAAAATCGCAAGAAAACAAGGAGGGCTTACCTAGGTTGAAGGAGAATCGGGCAGGAGAATCGCCTAGAGATTTCTGCCGTTCGAGCTGAAGACCGAAAGGGAAAGAAAATGAGTAGTGGTGGCGGCTACTCTAAACTTTTTGCCTTAAATACCTTATCCACTTTCAAATTTGCCAATTACCCTTATGCCCTTACTTACTCATTCTTCAACCTAACCTACATTATACTAAAATTTCATTCATCGATTATACTTAATAGATTTATCTGTTATTTTAAATTTTTAATTAAAGTCGGGTGTTACATATGATGAGGGGCCTTTGATTATGTTAATATGTTTGTTGAAATTCTTTCCGTAATGGCTAAAATTCATAGGACTTGAATGATGCAAGTAAATGGATTATGCATAACAATTATGTGAAGAAATAATTTTTAACCCTAGAGCTCAAAGTGTCGACCTGAATAGCAAAGTCAAACGACAAAACATTATAAGAAATCATAGAGAGCTCAAAGTGTCAACTACGCTGATTAAATGTTGACCAGTGGAATCATTCATAGTGTCGACCGAGTTGTTGAAAACATTTGAAAACTCAAGCAACAGTCACACAAGTGTCGACATGTTAGGTTAATGCATCGACCGGTACACTGTTTTTCTGAATAAGTCATATTCTTAACTAAAAATTGAAAGGGGGAGTTGTTGGAATGACATGATTAAACTCAGAGGGATAAAGTTTTACATTCACCTTTAATGCTAAGAGAAAAAAAAGAGCATGTTAAATATAAAACATTTTAGGAAAACTGAGTATAAAATATACAGTAGAGCAATGTTGAAACCTTCCACTATTATGTAGTGCATACGTAAAATATATCTGTACTATCAAACAAAAAAAAATTCAGTGAAAATAGAGTCACTTATGGACTCGAGGCATACCATATCATAGACACGACCCTGATTAGGTTTAGGGTTTTGCATCTACTGAACACGACACATTTAGTTGTCCCATTACTCTAATTAACAAATAAACAAACACATTCTCTAATAGTTGAAAGCGAGTAACAAAACAAGAACCGATATTGGTCGATCAAACTTGGTTCACACGACCGAGTTGATCAGTAAAATGAATGTGAATGCTCAATAAAAACATGCCCAGTGAAAATATACATATAAGATCTGTCTGAACACATTAAATAATGAGAATACATCTCAAAATAGATTTTAGAAAAATTATACAATGTTGGACATATAATTAAACCACTACCTAAAACAGGCTTACCACTGCCCAAAACCCAAGAATTCAAAAAGTCTAAAAATATAATTCAAGTCTCATCACATAATCATAATATGATTATCAACATCAGAATTAAAATTTCATATTTTAAGTCTCAACTTTAAGGTTAGAAACGACACAGAAACATTTGGTCAAAAATCCAATTTTTGTCCAAAACAAGCCTTGAGGCGCAACAAACACTGAGCGAGTTGCAACCGGGCCGAGCCGTAACTCAGCATCTCGCTTAGTCGCGGCTTCGCATCTTTTGCTTCGACACCGAGCTGGTTTTCACCATATCTTTTGGCATCAAAACCTTTAGTTTCTTTAAATAATTTAATTGAGCAACAACACATGATTTCCTTTTGCAGAAGTGATAAGTTTTACATCTCAAAACACTGAATATACCCAAAATCATAGGAGAGGAGAAACCAAATTACCTCCTTCAATTGAACCATAGTGGCACTAACGATAGTATATCGGACCGCAGCTAGATTCTCCTCGGTAATCTCTTAGGAATTTCCTGATCAATAACCCGCCACAAGTGGAGATTTATTCAATGTTGTTTAACTTTGAAAATAGCTGATACTTTCAAACTTAAATTTTGAAACTTGATAAAGAATGACTATACAAGGGAGAATAACCGACTTACCATTAACGATCTCTCCACAATACTCTAAAATTTGATGTTTTTTTTCAGCAATTTTTGTTTGTCCTTCCCATCACTCTCAAACAACAAACTCTCCTTTTATAGAGACACCGTCTATGTTGAGCACCCGCTCTTAACTGAATGAATATGCAAACAGACCATATATTCCTCCTCTCTCTCCAAATCTTCGAACACGATTATTATTGTAAGAACTCTTTTCTCACCTTGTAGTATTTATGGCATGTAGATAGAGGTCTAGAGTGTTCCTCTCGTGTATATAAAAGCATGTGTAAAACTTTTATAAAAATATATAGAAAGCACTATGAAATAACTCTCTTTCTAAAACTCAGACCTAGTAACAGAGCCATATGACATCGACCATCAGCAATCTCCTTCCTCCCCACTCCGATTAGCTGACTTTTCCCTCAAATGTGGCGTCACTTGCTCTGCCAATGTTGCGAATAATATGACACAAGTGCACATGCCACAAAAGTAATAAAGTGAATAAATACGAATCTAACCCACGATGACTATTTCCACTAATTATTAAATAACTTTAACTCTAATTATAGATGAAAAGCGTAATTTTGATGATTTTGATTGAAAGAAAACAATAGAACTTAATTAAATAAACAAAAAATTGAATAAAATTATAGAATTTAATAAGAAAAAATCTAGAGCTTTTGATTTCCACCTTAATTAATCATGTTTGGTATTACTAATTCAATTTATTAATACATATTCCCTTGTGTTGATGACAATTTCACAAATATATATATATCAATCTCTCTCGAGTAATGACACACTTATCCAACTAATGGATTATAACCTCTTAGTCTCAAATCCTAGCAATTAATTGAATACATTACGAATGAGAAATCAAATAATCACATGAACGCCTTTGCTATCCCTAGTCTAAGATTCTTTTCATGGCAAACTATCCATTTCATAATTATTTTTTACCTCTCGATCTCAAAACAATCATACGAACATGCTATTGTTGAGCAGGAAATTGCAAGTAATAAGAACAGTAATAATTCACTCAACACATAATTGGAATAGAACATCAATAACTTGAATTAAAGTAAATACCAAAATAATCATAATTCAGCTACATCTTAGCTCTAGAGAAGAAAATTAGTTCATGCTAGAATAACGAAAAGAAACAAGAATTAAAGTGATGATGTTCAAAGTTGCAAAGAAAAAGGGCATAGAAAACTATGCTTTTGAATGCGAATTCTTGACGGAAGCAATATCCTCTTTGTTCCTCTCTACCTCTGTCTCCAACCGTCTCCTCGATGATCCTTGCCTCTTGGCCTCCTCCTTGATTTATAACCTAATTCTGGAGTAAATTCAGTTTCGATATAATCAGCGGCTGAGATTATTTTGATTAAAAATCCCCCAAATTGTATCTTTTAAAACGCGGCAGCCGATTGATCCCTTTGTGTAGGAGATTAATCGGCTTAGATAGGAGATTAATCGCCTTCAATATGGGGATCAATCGGCACCCTCTCAGGTTTAAAACTTCAAAATCGTCGACTTTTTAACGCATTAACTGATTGATCCCTTTGTGTAGGAGATTAATCGGCTCAAGCAGAAGATTAATCGCCTCTAATATGGAGATCGATCGGCACTCTCTCGGGTTTGTCAAATTTTGCCTCATGATGCACTATAATCATCTAATTATCTTTATTGAAACTCTAATCTACTATATTTCATTATTCTGCACACTTACACAAAAAATGTCAAATTCTCATAATCACTTGAGAAAAACTTATTGTATAAAATATAAAAAAGCATAAATAAGTGTATAAATTAAACACTTATAACACCTCCAAACTTGAACGAAAGCTTGTTCTCAAGCGAACAAAATTGAACAAAGCCAAAATAAAGATGCATCCCCAAACACATTTAAAATGCAAAATGAAATATGACAAAACAATATTAGTTAAGGTTGTTGGTAATTTGTCTGAGCTTGAAAAATTTACACTAAAGCCACCAAGATTAACACTAAAATTAACTCATACTAGCGCATTGACCCTTGCTTGCTTTGAAATCCTCATGTGTGTGTGTGCATTCTCATTCACTCTAACTTTTGGGTCAACTAATGTAGCCAATGGCAAAGAATGCACTCAAACCTCACTTTAGTATCACTCCATAACACTCAAATCGTTCAACTAACTTGCCCACCATCTAACTAATCACAAATGTTGGTTAACCACAACAATAATTAATAGGTCTTTTAAAGCTTCTAATGTTAGGCTAGGCTAAAGGTCAGGAATTCTTTAAATACAAGTGACTACTCGGAGCACTACTCTTTCATCATCTTTAACACAATCAAACTCTTCTTCTAAATATCCCCCCAAAGTTATCTCATTCAACTTTACCCAAACTAACTCCTTTGTCATCATGTAAAAATGAAACCAATACGAATCATAACTTCTTTTTTTTTTTGATCGACACATCTTTGATACAAATTGACAAAAGACAAAAGAGTTTTATCCACCTTCACCATCACCTTTTTTATTCTCCCCTAAATACATCAATAATCCATGTGCTCATTAGATAGGGTAGGATAAATGCATATGAGGGTAGGTTGAATTATTAGGTAACAATTGAACGGTATACATTCGGCTTAAAAGGGTGACTAAGAGTGTCATTGAATGACACAACAAGGTAGGCCAAGAAAGCTCAAACGCTCCAATGATAGCCTATGTCATTCTCTTAGTTATGAAAAACCTTAATTCGAATTAGTGGATGTTGGGCAAAACCAAGAAGGATTTCATCTCACTATCACTCGTTAGATTTGTCTAAAAGGTCACTCTCTTACCTGTGTTTGGACTTCAATAGTCACGCTCATTATATGTAGACTACACGAGTTTGACACCAACAGATCAAGTTAAACAAGAATGAAATAGTGCACTAAAATTTTGAGTTCAACTTTGTAAGCTCAAGCCAATACTAACTAGTACAAGTCACATCTACTTAGAGTTTGTCTAAGGGCTAAAACATGTATTTTCCAAAATTTCCGTCACAAACTCCAACAACCAAGACCTTTTTTAAAAAATTAAAACAAAGTAATCAAAAGAAATAACCTAACACAAAGCAAATAAAACAAACAAACCAAAGCATCGCAAGGACATAAAACAAACTAAAATCACTCCCCAAATTTAAAATGAACTTTGTCCTCAATGGAAAACATGGATGGCAAGGGAAAAGTAGCGTACTTCATGATGTGCCGGGCCATTGTATTTATACACTAAACTAGGGCGATTGTTCTCCTATAATGGGCATTTGATCTCCTCCCGCAACGGATCGATCTCCATCTATGAGCAAACCAATCCACAATGCCTCTGTTCAAAACTGAAAATTTCCCTTAATTTCGTCTCATAAGACTATTGATCTCTACAAGATTCGGATCGGTCTGCACAGGGAGTCGATCGATCTCCACTAGTAGCAGATTGATCTCCTAAAATAATTTAGTATTATTATTATTAAGTAACCTGAAACTTAAAACACCAAAACACATTAAACATACCAAAATATCGTAAAACGAATAATAATAAAACTAATATTAACAAAATAAAATGACTAAACTAGAACTTTAAACAGAAGATTGGTAAAGTAAAAAAAAAAAAAACTGAATAAACTAAAACTCAAAAATAAATAAATGGGTTACGTCCCATCAAGTGCTTGATTTAACGTCATTAGCTTGACATCTAACGAACCTTATGCATCAGGCGTAATGTGAGTGACAGATGTATCACTCTTAATAACACCACCAAAATACGGCTTCACTCTATGACCGTTTACTTGGAATGTTTTATTGTCAGATCGGCATAGCTCGATTGCACCATGAGGAAACACTTGAACTACCGTAAATGGACCCAACCATCTTGACTTTAGTTTTTCTGGAAAGAGCTTCAAACGTGAATTAAATAGTAACACATGTTGACCTGGCACTAGCTCTTTCTTTATGATATACTTATCATGCCATGCTTTTGTTTTGTCCTTGTAAATCTTGGAATTCTCATAGGTATTGGTACGTAATTGTAACGCCCCCTAACCCGCACCGGCTCGGTGCGCTACTTTGCTAACCAACCCCTCGTTTAAAACGTAATTTAAAATAATTATCTATAAGTTTTTGACTGTGTTTTTGAGTTTTGCGAACCCTCGATTTTTTTGTTGGAAAACGTGCCTAAAATACGTTTAAAATACGTTGCAAAATGTCGGGTTAAAATAATTTGAAAATAGGAAAATAAAAAAAATTTCAAAAAAATTTGGTGCTTGGCGCGCGCATTGGGCGCCGTGCGCTAGGTGCCGCGCGCGCGCCTGCGAGCCCAGTGGCCGATCAATCAGCGCCCAGCGCCTGATCGATCAGGGCCTCCTCGGGCCACTTCAGCCAAAAATGCCCATTTTTCTTTTTTTTTCAACTTTTCCCTACTTTCTTCATTTTTCTCCAAGCCAAACACCTCCAAATCACCTTAAAAATTTACCCACACATTCCCGACACTCCCAACTCCGTGCCCCGTAAAAATCTCAAAAAACCGACTTAAAATGAGTAACGAAAAAATAGAGAAAGTGTACCCAACGTTATTTGTTTTAAAACCAAAACGAGCAGCATAACGCCTAACAGTTCCACAACCCAAAACTTGTAAATATATATATATATAAAACATCTAACCCAAGTTCACAATTGTGCCAAAATCACACCAAACCAAAATCTAACAACATCAACCCAAAATACTCAAACCATACGCTACAACACATCCCCGAAGATCATGGTCGAGACTCCCCGACAATTGCCGGCACCGGCATACCGCGTACGTCAACGACTGCATCCCCAACCCTAGCTTTCCTTATAGTCCTCACCTGTACTCCTGTCGACACCTACACCACGGAACACAAAACGTAAGCCTAATGCTTAGTAAGTAGGGAATAATGCATACCAAAAACATATTGCAACACAACCCCTAACACATGAAGTTTCTACTCGCTCAGTTGCTCTTGTTTCGTGTGCGTTTCGTTGCTCAGTCACAGAATGGAACTCATCGCAAGTGCTAAACTGAAATTCTGGTAGTCCCTCGCAGGTACCACCTTAACGCGACTGAGAAACTCTACTAGAGTTCCTCACAGGTGCTACCCTAACGTGACTGGGTGACTTTAACTCTGCTAGTCCCTCACAGGTACCACCTTACGCGACTGGGAAACTCTACTAGAGTTCCTCGCAAGTGCTACCCTAACGAGACTTGGTGACTCTAGCTCTACTAGTCCCTCACAGGTATCACCTTAACGCGACTGTGAAACTCTACTAGAGTTCCTCGCAGGTGCTACCCTAACGCGAGTGGGTGACTCTAGCTCTACTAGTCCCTCGCAGGTATCACCTTAACGCAACTGGGAAACTCTACTAGAGTTCCTCGCAGGTGTTACCCTAACGCGACTGGGTGACTCCAACACTGTAACACCCGGTTCCATTGAACCGATTTTACCTTGTCAACTAATAATGTACACTTTATGGATGAAATTGGGAGAATTATTGATTAGGTTAATGAGTGACTAATTAAGGGCATAATGGTATTTTGAGATTTATAGTGGATAACATATTTAAGGGAGGGTTTAATGAGGTTTAGCCGCCACTGTTTTCTCATTTTCCTTTCTCGGCATTCAGCAGCTAAGCAGAGTTTCTCTCGGCGATTTTCCCTTCCATTCTCTCCAAGCTAGGTGAGTTCTACTTCAAATTCCTGCTACATTGTAACTATCAATGTTAGAGGGGATTTTAAATGCGAGCATTGAGAATGCTGTAAGTGGGAGTTAGTTCGGGTTAGGGGAATATCAGGAATGCTTGATGATCTGAGTTCCCAAACCAGTTTTCTTATGAGTTCTGGTAGATTTGAGGATACTTTAGAATGACGCTTAACTAATACTCTGTCTATGGCTATAGGTTTGAGCAAAACCCGAAGTAGGTTGCAACCAAGCTTTTCTAGGAAACTAGGTAAGTAGAGTATGTGTGTGCCTTCGGGTCTACATCACAAAACAGTAGGTTTATGCTTGTTTGAATGTTTTCTGTATGTCATGTATCATGCTTTTGGAAAGTACACGAAAATGAATTTACATGTAATGGCACGGTAAGGTATGAATGGAATGTAACAGATCAGCTGTTAATGGAACTAGTCCGCCCCTTAATTTATGAAGAGGATGTATGACTTTGGAAAAATTGATCCGCTCCCAATGGAATTTAGGATCAGATCAGCTGTTAAGGGAACTAATCCGCCCCTTAATTTATGAAGAGGATGTATGACTTTGGGAGAATTGATCCACTCCCAATGGAATTTAGGATCAGATCAGCTGTTAGGGGAACTAATCCATCCCTTAATTTATGAAGAGGATGTATGACTTTGGGAAAAATGATCCCACTCCCAATGGAACCGAGGGATCAGATCAGAGAAAGAATGTGAATGCAACTGAAATGTGAAAGTAAAAAATGCATAATTAGAATTTATGTTTCAGCATATCATTTCATTATTGCTTTACTTACTTAGCATTAGGCTAATAGATGAGTTTTGTGATGTAGGTGAAGAAGCTTCAGAAGGTGTGTTCTCTGAGCATGTTGAGGACTAGGCTAGTTGGGGGAGCACTTCAATGCCACGATTTGGTGATTCTGATGAGGCGATTTAACTAATGTCAGTAGGTGTGAATGTTAGTTGACAATGGTTCAGTTTAAACATGCTGATAATGTTGGTGGTAGTAGTAGTGTAATGTTTCTTTTATATATATAGTCTGGTGTTTTTCTGATGTGAAAAACACAATTTGGTTTTAGTCGTAGTCTACAATTCTGGATTTTTTTGGAAATTGTGGATTAAGTTGTTTTTGAAGGATTTCAGTAAAATGCACTAGTTCTTTTAGTGGCCAGAGCTGTTCTTTATTTAGAGTGAAAATTGTTTGTATGCTGCTCTGTTGCCTATTGGTAAAAATTGGGTATTTCTGTCTATCGGTGGATGTTGAAGTTTAGTCTATTGGTAGATGTAGTCCATCGGTAGATGTTGAAGTTTAGTCTATCAATGGATGATGAGTTGTTAAATTTTGAGTTAATGAGTCACATGGGTTAGTTTAGTAAAGTCACGTGGTTAGCGGAAGAAGGTGTTTATTTCTACTTCTACCGCTGAGTCTAAGTGGTTTTTGCTTTTTCTGTTGGTATTGTTCAGCAGAAAATGTGAGTAAATTTTTGTCGTCGTGTGACCGGTGGATGCGAGTAGTCAACTTGTCGTCGACGGGTGTGAGCGGTAGATGCGTGAAAGTCGACGTGTCGTTCGGCTGACGCGAGCGGTGGATGTTGGAAGCAGAAGATGCCTTTTGTTTCTGCTTCTACCGCCGATACTGTTTAGCGGTGGATGTCTCCTATTCTTGTTCCCTCTACCGAAACTATTCTATCTCTAATAATACCGTTGGAACTATTCAACGGTAGATGTGTTCTGTTTTTCTTTTGTCTTCTTTCAACCAACAGTCTTTAATATTTTAATTATTTAATAAGTGTTGTTTTATACAAATATTTTTCCGTTGCAAGTTTTTACGTTAAGCATCAAATTTTGATCTTTGAGTGAAATTTTAGGATTTTCTTAGAAGATCATAACGTGGTTCAGTATTATGAGTAACGAACCGGGTTTATATAATTCGGGGCGTTACAGTATGGTATCCGAGACATTCAGTTAAACCGTTCAAAAGATTACTCATCAGTGCCAATCGTTGCATGGAAGTACTTCAACAACTGTAAGTGTTTATGTTAACCTTAGCTATTAGATATTTATGAGAGTAATTAACCCTGTTAAGGAATATAGCAAAATGACTAGACGACCAAGAAGACCAAGGGTACCGAGAGAGATGCCAAATTTGAGAAGTGAGGAGGACCCTAGTGTAATTAGACAGCTGACAGACTTGGTGCGCCAACAGACAGATTTGGTGCATCAGCAATCCGACCAGTTAGGAGTGTTGTTGAACCGGGAGGTACAAGGAAGTGCCAACTCGGGTTCCAGCAATGAACATTCAGGAGACAGATTTCGGAGGCTACAGCCACCCACATACGATGGAAAGTCGTCCAACCCGATTGTCGCAGAAGAATGGCTTAGGAAGATAGAGAACATGTTCAAGTATGCCAATGTTGGGGAGAAGGACAAGATCACCTTGGCAACATTCCATCTAGCAGGTGATGCTCAGCTTTGGTGGGAATCGATGAGACCACTACTGATGTCCTGGCAATGTCTTTGGCACAATTCAAGGAGATCTTCTATGAAAAGTATTTCAGTAGTGGTGTCCAAACTTCGAAGAAAGTAGAGTTCTTTTAATTGAAGCAAACAGGATCTGTGGCTGAGTACAGCAGACAATTCGAGTCACTATCAAGGTTCGCTGGACACCTTATTCATAGGAATGAAGATAAGGTGTTTCAATTTATGCAAGGATTGAAGCCCGAAATATACAGAGGAGTAAAATTTTGTGGTATTAAAGGATTGTCCTTTAGTGAGGTTGTGTAACGCCCCTAGTTATCTGAACCCGGTTTGTCACACAAACTCTGTACATGACTAAAATTTCTACCATATTATTTTTTTTTAGAATAAACTTGCAGCGGAAATCATTTGAACAAACTGAAAGCTAAACAAAATCATAAAAAGTGTTTGGATGATCGGGCGAAATGTTAGAAATATTCGTCCAAGAGAAAATAAGAGTTAAATCACGAATTTCTTTAAAGGTGGCGAAGGTCAAACGCATCTGCCGCTGAACCGAGTCAACGGAAGAGGCTGAAAACAGAAAACAGAAGACATCATCCGGTCACTAAACGACAAAAGACTCCCTACATCATCCGGTGAATTTACACACGACATCCACCGGTAACTAACGACAAAAAAAAACTACCTACATCATCCGATGAGTTTACTGAGACAACATCCGATAGACTTAAACCTACACCTTCCGATGACGTCAGCACGCATCTGCCGATTAGTTTACTAAGACATCATCCGATAGACTTAACCCTACACCTTTTGATGACGTCAGCACGCATCTGCCGATGAGTTTACTGAGACATCATCCGATAGACTTAAACCTACACCTTCCGATGACGTCAGCACGCATCTACCGATGAGTTTACTGAGACATCATCCGATGGCTTTTCTGAAGACATCTTCCGATGGACAACATAACTCATCATTCTACCGACAGACATCATCTACCGGTAGAAAACAGAATACATTTCGACTACTCCTCACTATACATACACAACACCAATTACAGAAAGGAATTTGCTTACTTTTCCAAGACCATTCAGAAACAACTCAAACCATTACATAAATCAAATCCAGTAAAAATAACATTTAAAACTCGACATATCACTGTTATCAGAAAAATCTCAAAAAAACGTGTTCAAAGTACTGAAGCCACTACTGTTATAGAAACTTAACATTTCTAAATTTCAAACACTGTCAACTAAACCTTCTCACCAACAAACATCAGTTAAATCGCCTTATCAGTTCACCAGATCCGTAGCATGAGTGTGCTCCCCCAACCAGTCTATCCCTCAATAAACTCAGAGGATTCACCTGCTGTCACTTCTTTACCTACATCACAAAACTCTTCTATTAGCTTAATGCTAAGTAAGCAAAGCAATGATAGAAAGAAAAGAATGAAATGCCGAAACATGAATTCCTAAACATGCAATTTCTACTTTCTCCTCTCAGTTGTTCATGCGTTGTTTCTGTTCAGATCCCCCTGTGAAATTGGGAGTTGGATCAACTCTCCCAAAGTATAAATATCCACTGTCTCAATAAGGGGTTGATTAGCTCCCTTAACAGTAAGGCTGATTCACTGTTCAGATCCCCCTGTGAAATTGGGAGTTGGATCAACTCTCCCAAAGTATAAATATCCACTGTCTCATTAAGGGGCGGATTATTTCCCTTAACAGTAAAACTGATTCACATAACTGTTTCAATATGTTCAATCCTTACCATGCCAACATGCATTCAAATTCATTTTCGTATACTTTTAAAACATGATGCATAACACACAGACACATCCCAGTAAACACAATCCTAACGTTTTGTGATGTAGGCCCGAAGGCACAAGCAAACTTTACTTACCTGGCTCTCCTGGAAATGCTCGGTTTCAAACTACTTCAGAATTCTACTCACCTAGGTCATAGAAAGGATATCAATTAGATTTCTTCTAAGCCTCATTCTAATCTATTCAGGAAATCATGGGAAACTAGCTTGGAAGCTTAGTTCATGGTGCATTTCCGATTCAACACTACACCCGAGCTCAACTCTATCACAGTATTCCTAGAAACTTCACACATTGTACTCCCTCAGCTATCTAATTGTTAAAATCACAAACAGACTAAGAGAGCTTACCTAGGTTGAAAGAGAATCGAGTGAGGAAGAAATCGCTTGAAGGTTTTCTGTTGAAGAGCTGAAGGCTGGGAGAGAAACAAGGGAATTGGTGGCGGCTACCGAGCACTAAACCCCAAATCACTAACCTTAAATACATTATCCATTTTTAAATCTCTAATTACCTTTCTGCCCTTGCCTAGTCATTTATTAACCTAATTAATAACTCTCCCAACCCTTCTATAAAAGTACATCATTAATAATAATTTAAATTTTGACTCAATGGAACCGGGTGCTACAATCTACCCTCCTTAAAAGAATTTTTTCCTCAAAATTCAGTACCTGAATAGTTCCGGATATTGGTCCATCATGTCCTGCTGGCGCTCCCAAGTTGTCTCCTCAACATTCTGGTTGTGCCATAAGACCTTTACCAGTGGAACCTCCTTGTTGCGTAATACCTTTACTGCATAATCTAAGATCCTTACTGGTTTCTCCTCATAAGTAAGAGTAGGAGGACTTCAATGTTCTGCTGTTCTATAATCTGTGAAGGATCTCTAACACATTTCTTCAGCATGGAAACGTGAAACACATTATGAATTCCCTCTAGAGAGGCTGGTAACTGGAGTTGATATGCTGACTTCCCAATTCTCTTCACGATTTGGAAAGGCCCAATATATCTGGGGTTTAACTTGCCTCTTTTCCCAAATCTCACAACTCCTTTGAAAGGTGACACCTTAAGGAAAACTTCATTACCAACATCAAATTCTAATTCTCTTCGTCTTTTGTCTGCATAGCTTTTCTGCCGGCTTTGAGCTGTTAAGATCCTTTGTCGGATAAGAGCAATCTTCTCCACTGTCTACTGCACAATGTCAGGACCAATCATCTGTGCCTCTCCAACTTCATCCCAATACAATGGAGATCTGCACTTCCGTCCATACAATGCCTTGTATGGTGCCATGCCTATTGTTGCCTGAAAACTGTTATTATAAGAGAACTCAACCAATGGTAAATACTTACTCCAAGAACCTTGAAATTCCAGTACACAAGCCCGAAGCATATCCTCCAACGTTTGGATAGTTCTCTCTGATTGTCCATCGGTTTGAGGATGAAAAGCTGTGCTAAAACTAAGCTGTGTCCCCATAGCCTTGTGCAAACTTTTCCAAAACTTAGATGTAAATCTGGAGTCTCGGTCTGAAACTATGGTGTTTGGAACACCATGCAGTCTAACAACTTCGTGCACATACAACTCAGCCAATTGATCCATCGAGTATGTTATCTTCATTGGCAGAAAGTGAGCTGATTTGGTTAAACGATCAACTACTACCCAGATTGCATCGTGACCTTTTACTGTTTTAGGTAATCCTATAACAAAATCCATAGTTATTTGTTCCCATTTCCATTCGGGAACTGGTAAGGGTTGTAATGTTCCTGAGGGTCTCTGATGTTCAGCTTTGACTTGCTGGCAGACCAGACATGACTCCACATACTCCGCCACACTTCTCTTCATATCTGGCCACCAATAATGCTGCTTGAGATCCCTGTACAATTTCGTACTTCCAGGATGAATAGAAAGTCTGGAGGAATGAGCCTCAGATAGGATCTCCTTCCTAAGCTCAGTATCAGCCGGAACAAACCATCTATCTCGAAACTTGAGAATTCCATCAGCTGAGCAGTTGAAATCCGACTTGTCAGTAGAATCTATGCACAACTTATACTTATTACACTCAGTGTCATTCATTTGAACTTTCTTTATTTTCTCCAAAATAGTTGGCCTCAAAGATATGGCTGAAAGCATGGCTGACACACTAGACACAGCTTCCAGGTTAAATCTTTGAAATTCTGTCTCTAAAGCTATCGGTATGTCTAGAGTCAAAGCAGAAACTAAAGGGGTCACTCTACTCAAAGCATCAGCTACTACATTCGCCTTGCCAGGGTGGTACTTAATCTCAAAATCATAGTCTTTGACAAATTCTAACCACCTACGTTGCCTCATATTCAGTTCCTTTTGCGTGAAAATATATTTCAGACTTTTATAATCCGAAAATATCTCACAGGTTTGTCCATACAGGTAGTGCCTCCAAATCTTTAATGCAAAGACCACGACAGCTAGTTCAAAGTCATGTGTAGGATAGTTCTTCTCATGTGTCTTTAACTGTCTTGAGGCATAAGCTATTACTCTTCCCTCTTGCATCAAGACACAGCCAAGTCCAACCTTGGATGCGTCACAGTAAATGCTAAACTTACCATTTTCTACAGGAAGTGTCAAAATTGGAGCATTGGTCAGTTTATGTTTCAAGGTCTGGAAACTGGATTCACATTTATCAGTCCAATTATACTTCACATTCTTCCTTGTTAACATAGTAAGGGGTGTGGCAATCTTTGAAAATCCCTCGATGAATTTTCTATAATATCCTGCTAATCCAAGGAAACTTCGGTTATCAGTGGCATTCTTCGGTTGAGGCCATTCCTTAACTGCTTGAACCTTGGCTGGGTCAACAGATATCCCATCTCCAGAGATCACATGACCAAGAAAATGAACCTTGTCCAACCAAAACTCACACTTAGAAAATTTGGCATAAAGTTGGTGCTGCCTCAGTAATCCTAACACCAAGCTTAAGTGTCCTGCATGCTCTTCCTTAGTTCTAGAATAGATTAGAATGTCATCTATGAATACTATGACAAATTTGTCCAAAAACTCGTGAAACACCCTATTCATGAGATCCACGAAGGCTGCTGGAGCATTAGTCAAACCAAAAGACATAACCAAAAACTCATAATGTCCATACCTTGTGCGAAAGGCAGTCTTTGGGATATCTTCGGATTTCACTTTCAGCTGGTAGTAACCGGACCTAAGGTCAATCTTAGAGAAAACCCTTGCACCCCTAAGCTCGTCAAATAAGTCATCAATTCTCGGCAAAGGGTATTTGTTCTTGACAGTTAGCTTATTCAATTCTCTATAGTCTATGCACATACGCATTGATCCATCCTTCTTTTTGACAAAAAGGACAGGTGCGCCCCATGGTGAAAAGCTAGGGCGTATGAACCCCTTTTCCAACAAGTCCTCTAACTGTTTCTTCAACTCTTTAAGTTCTGTTGGTGCTAGTCTATATGGATTCTTAGATACTGGCTCAGCGTCGGGGTAAACATCTACCACGAATTCAATTTCCTTATCCGGTGGCAAACCAGGAAGATCATCTAGAAATACTTCTGAAAAATTTTGGACAACTAAAACATCCTTGGGGTTCAATTTTTCTACAGTTTGTGTGTCTAAAACACTGGCCAAAAAGCACAAATATTCTCTGCAAGGGGAGGGTCTTGTGTTAATAAAAGTCATTACAGACATTTCCTTACTTTTCCTTCAGGCTTGAAAGGTGTGTTTCAAACTACCAGGGGGTTGGAAGCTAACTATTCCAGTCCTACAATCTATTGTGGCATGATGCTTAAACAACCAGTCCATTCCTAGGATTACATCAAATCCTAATATATCCATAATTATAAGATCAGCAGGTAGGCTTACACTCCCTACTAACACTTCACTGCCAAGCATCACTTGGTTGGAGTGCATACGTTCACCAGAAGGCAATGCAACATTATACACATGCATGGAAGGGGTGAACTGTACGTCTAACTTATCAGCAAAAGCAGATGCTATAAATGAATGTGTGGCACCAGAATCTATTAAAGTAAAAGCAGACACAGAGTTGATCAATATAGTACATCACACCACAGCAGGCTGTTCCTCACCCGACTCCGTCATGGAGAATATTCTTTGTTTGATCATAGTAGGGCCACTCTTAGGAACCGGACAATCTCTGCTAATGTGGCCGACCTTGTTACAATTGTAGCATCGGGTGATTCTAGGCTTTGAGCACTCCTTGAACGTGTGTCAAACCTCCTCACAGTTGAAACAGTTTCCAAGGCCCAGTTTGCATTCCCCCGGATGGTTCTTCAAACACTTAGGACACTGGGGAAATTTCCTGACATTCTGTACCTTTCCCCCTACTCCTTGGCTATTTTGGCCTTCACTTGGCCTCTTCGTTCCTCTTTGTTGGTGTGGCTGGTTAAACCTTTGTGGGACCTCCTTTGGTCTTGCACACTTTCCTTCAGCTTCTTCCACTTCCAAGGCAGTGGACACAACCTCACTGAAGGTCAAGCCCTTGATTCCACAGAATTTAACCCCACGGTAAATTTCTGGCTTTAGTCCATGCATAAACTTGAACACCTTATCCTCGTCCTTGTGAGCAAAATGCCCAGCAAACCTAGACAGAGACTCGAACTGCCTACTATATTCGGCCACAGACCCGGTCTGCTTCAGGTTCAGAAATTCTAACTTCTTCGCGGTCTGGACTGTGCTGTTGAAATACTTCTCATAGAAAATGTCCTTGAATCGGGACCAGGGCATTGCTAAAACGTCGGTGGTGGTCTCCATTGTCTCCCACCAGAGTTGTGCTTTGCCAGCCAAGTGAAATGTTGCTAACGTGACCTTATCTCCTTCTCCTATGCTGGCGCACCTAAACATGCTCTCTATCTTCCTAAGCCACCCTTCAGCCACAACAGGATCAGATGACTGACCATCAAACGTGGGTGGTCTTAGTCTCCAGAATCTATCCCCAGAATGCTCATTGCTAGAACCCGAGTTGGCACTTCCTTGTACCTCCCGGTTCAGCAGTACTTCTAGTTGATCAGATTGCTGGCGCATTAGTTCTGCCTGCTGTCGCACTAGATTTTTCAACTGTCCGATTACACTAGAATCTTCTGCGCTTCCCCGAGTTGGTGTCTCTCTCTGCACTCTTGGCCTTCCCGGTCGTCTAGACATTTTTGCTATATTCCTGCGCAGGGTTAACTATTTTCATAAACATCTAATTACTAAAGCTAACGTAAACACTTACAGTTGTTGGAGTACTCCCATGCAACGACTGGCACTGATGAGTAATCTTTTGAACGGTTTAACTGAATGTCTCTAATACCACACTGTAACGCCCCGAGTTATCTGAACCCGGTTTGTCACACAAACTCTGTACATGACTAAAATTTCTACCATATTATTTTTTTTAAGAATAAACTTGCAGCGGAAATCATTTGAACAAACTGAAAGCTAAACAAAATCATAAAAAGTGTTTGGATGATCGGGCGAAATGTTAGAAATATTCGTCCAAGAGAAAATAAGAGTTAAATCACGAATTTCTTAAGGTGGCGCAAGGTCAACGCATCTGCCGCTGAACCGAGTCAACGGAAGAGGCTGAAACCAGAAAACAGAAGACATCATCCGGTCACTAAACGAAAAAAGACTCCCTACATCATCCGGTGAATTTACACACGACATCCACCGGTGACTAACGACAAAAAAAAACTCCCTACATCATCCGATGAGTTACTGAGACAACATCCCGATAGACTTAAACCTACACACTTCTGATGACGTCAGCACGCATCTGCCGATGAGTTTAATGAGACATCATCCGATAGACTTAAACCTACACCTTCCGATGACGTCAGCACGCATCTACCGAGAGTTTACTGAGACATCATCGATAGACTTAAACCTACACCTTCCGATGACGTCAGCACGCATCTGCCGATGAGTTTACTGAGACATCATCCGATAGACTTAAACCTACACCTTCCGATGACGTCAGCACGCATCTGCCGATGAGTTTACTGAGACATCATCCGATAGACTTAAACCTACACCTTCCGATGACGTCAGCACGCATCTGCCGATGAGTTTACTGAGACATCATCCGATAGACTTAAACCTACACCTTCCGATGACGTCAGCACGCATCTGCCGATGAGTTTACTGAGACATCATCCGATAGACTTAAACCTACACCTTCCGATGACGTCAGCACGCATCTGCCGATGAGTTTACTGAGACATCATCCGATAGACTTAAACCTACACCTTCCGATGACGTCAGCACGCATCTGCCGATGAGTTTACTGAGACATCATCCGATAGACTTAAACCTACACCTTCCGATGACGTCAGCACGCATCTGCCGATGAGTTTACTGAGACATCATCCGATAGACTTAAACCTACACCTTCCGATGACGTCAGCACGCATCTGCCGATGAGTTTACTGAGACATCATCCGATAGACTTAAACCTACACCTTTCGATGACGTCAGCACGCATCTGCCGATGAGTTTACTGAGACATCATCCGATAGACTTAAACCTACACCTTCCGATGACGTCAGCACGCATCTGCCGATGAGTTTACTGAGACATCATCCGATAGACTTAAACCTACACCTTTCGATGACGTCAGCACGCATCTGCCGATGAGTTTACTGAGACATCATCCGATAGACTTAAACCTACACCTTCCGATGACGTCAGCACGCATCTGCCGATGAGTTTACTGAGACATCATCCGATAGACTTAAACCTACACCTTTCGATGACGTCAGCACGCATCTGCCGATGAGTTTACTGAGACATCATCCGATAGACTTAAACCTACACCTTTCGATGACGTCAGCACGCATCTGCCGATGAGTTTACTGAGACATCATCCGATAGACTTAAACCTACACCTTTCGATGACGTCAGCACGCATCTGCCGATGAGTTTACTGAGACATCATCCGATAGACTTAAACCTACACCTTTCGATGACGTCAGCACGCATCTGCCGATGAGTTTACTGAGACATCATCCGATAGACTTAAACCTACACCTTTCGATGACGTCAGCACGCATCTGCCGATGAGTTTACTGAGACATCATCCGATAGACTTAAACCTACACCTTTCGATGACGTCAGCACGCATCTGCCGATGAGTTTACTGAGACATCATCCGATAGACTTAAACCTACACCTTTCGATGACGTCAGCACGCATCTGCCGATGAGTTTACTGAGACATCATCCGATAGACTTAAACCTACACCTTTCGATGACGTCAGCACGCATCTGCCGATGAGTTTACTGAGACATCATCCGATAGACTTAAACCTACACCTTTCGATGACGTCAGCACGCATCTGCCGATGAGTTTACTGAGACATCATCCGATAGACTTAAACCAATACAGAAAGGAATTTGCTTACTTTTCAAGACCATTCAGAAACAACTCAAACCATTACATTAATCAAATCCAGTAAAAATAACATTTAAAACTCGACATATCACTGTTATCAGAAAAATCTCAAAAAAACGTGTTCAAAGTACTGAAGCCACTACTGTTATAGAAACTTAACATTTCTAAATTTCAAACACTGTCAACTAAACCTTCTCACCAACAAACATCAGTTAAATCGCCTCATCAGTTCACCAGATCCGTAGCATGAGTGTGCTCCCCAACCAGTCTATCCCTCAATAAACTCAGAGGATTCACCTGCTGTCACTTCTTCACCTACATCACAAAACTCATCTATTAGCTTAATGCTAAGTAAGCAAAGCAATGATAGAAAGAAAAGAATGAAATGCCGAAACATGAATTCCTAAACATGCAATTTCTACTTTCTCCTCTCAGTTGTTCATGCGTTGTTTCTGTTCAGATCCCCCTGTGAAATTGGGAGTTGGATCAACTCTCCCAAAGTATAAATTTCCACTGTCTCATTAAGGGTTGGATTAGCTCCCTTAACAGTAAGGCTGATTCACTGTTCAGATCCCCCTGTGAAATTGGGAGTTGGATCAACTCTCCCAAAGTATAAATATCCACTGTCTCATTACGGAGCGGATTATTTCCCTTAACAGTAAAACTGATTCACATAACTGTTTCAATATGTTCAATCCTTACCATGCCAACATGCATTCAAATTCATTTTTGTATACTTTTAAAACATGGTGCATAACACACAGACACATCCCAGTAAACACAATCCTAACGTTTTGTGATGTAGGCCCGAAGGCACAAGCAAACTTTACTTACCTGGCTCTCCTGGAAATGCTCGGTTTCAAACTTTTTTAGAAGTCTGCTCACCTAGGTCATAGAAAGGATATCAATTAGATTTCTTCTAAGCCTAATTCTAATCTATTCAGGAAATTATGGGAAACTAGCTTGGAAGCTTAGTTCATGGTGCATTTCCGATTCAACACTACACCCGAGCTCAACTCTCTCACAGTATTCCTCGAAACTTCACACATTGTACTCCCTCAGCTATCTAATTGTTAAAATCACAGACAGACTAAGAGAGTTTACCTAGGTTGAAAGAGAATCGAGTGAGGAAGAAATCTCTCGAAGGTTTTCTGTTGAAGAGCTGAAGGCTGGGAGAGAAACAAGGAAATTGGTGGCGGCTACCGAGCACTAAACCCCAAATCACTAACCTTAAATACATTATCCATTTTTAAATCTCTAATTACCTTTCTGCCCTTGCCTAGTCATTTATTAACCTAATCAATAACTCCCCCAACCCTTCTATAAAAGTACATCATTAATAATAATTTAAATTTTGACTCAATGGAACCGGGTGCTACAGGTTGTGTCCACGGCGTTGGAGGTGGAAGATGCGAAGATGAAGTGTACGGGGCCGAAAGAAGCCCCACGAAAGTTTATCCAGCCGCATCAGTAGAGAGGAATGAAGAGGCTAAGTGAAGGCTAGAATAACCAGGGAATAGGAAGGAGGGTGCAGGACACCAAGAAGTTCCCCTAGTGCCCGAAGTGTTTGAAAAGTCACTTGGGCGAGTGCAGGTTTGGGACGGGAAAGTGTTTCAACTGTGAGGAAGTTGGACACTCATACAAGGATTGCCCGAATCCCAGAATCACCCGATGCTTCAACTGTAACAAAGTCGGCCACATTAACAGAGAATGTCCAGCTTTGAAGAGTGGCCCTGCTAAGATAAAGCCGAGGATATTCTCCATGATGGAGTCAGGCGATGAGGAACAACCTGCTGTAGTGTCAGGTACCATTTTGATCAACTCTATACCTGCTTTTACTTTAATACATTTAGGTGCAACACACTCATTTATAGCATCTGCGTTTGCTGTCAAGTTAGATGTATAGTTTACCCCTACTGAACACGTGTTTAACGTCGCGTTACCCTCTGGTGAACGCATGCACTCTAACCAAGTGATGTTTGATAGTGTTGTGTTAGTAGGAAATAAGAATTTACCTGCTGATCTCATTATTATGGACATAATGAGATTTGATGTAATCCTAGGAATAGATTGGTTGTTCAAGTATTATGCCACAATTGATTTTAGGACTGGAGTAGTTAGTTTTCAACCCCCTGGTGGTTTGAAGCATACCTTTCAAGCTTCAAAGAAGAGTAAGGGAATGTCTGTTATGACTTCTATCAACGCTAAACCCTCTTCATGCCGAGAGTATTTATGCTTTCTGGCCAGCATTATAGACGCATAGTTTGTAGGAAAAGCATGTCCTCAAAATGTCTTAGTTGTCCAAGACTTTCCAGAAGTATTTTTAGATGACCTTCCTGGCTTGCCGCCAGATAGGGATATTGAATTTGTTGTAGATGTTTACCCAGGCGCCGAGCCTGTATCTAAAAATCCCTATAGATTAGCACCTACGGAGCTTAAGGAATTAAAGAAACAGTTGGACGAACTAATGGAAAAAGGGTTCATACGCCCAAGCTTTTCACCGTGGGGTGCACCAGTTCTTTTTGTTAAGAAGAAGGATGGATCAATGCGTATGTGTGTTGATTATCGGGAATTGAACAAGTGAACTGTCAAGAACAAGTATCCATTGCCAAGGATTGATGATTTATTCGACCAGCTTAATGGTGCACGTGTTTTCTCTAAGATTTACCTAAGGTCCGGTTATTACCAATTGAAAGTCAAATCAGAAGATATTCCTAAGACAGCCTTTCGCACAAGATATGGACATTATGAGTTTTTGGTTATGTCTTTTGGTTTGACTAATGCACCAGCAGCGTTCATGGATCTTATGAGTAAGGTGTTTCATGAGTATTTGGATAAGTTTGTCATAGTATTTATTGATGATATACTAATCTACTCACGTACAAAGGATGATCATGCAAAGCATTTGAGCTTGGTGTTAGGATTACTAAGGCAGCACCAACTTTATGTCAAGTTTTCCAAGTGTGAGTTTTGGTTGGACAGAGTTCACTTTTTGGGTCATGTGATCTCGGGTGATGGAATATCTGTCGATCCAGGCAAGGTTCAAGTAGTTAAGGAGTGGCCCCAACCGAAGAATGCCACTGATATTCGGAGTTTCCTTGGATTAGCAGGGTATTACAGGAAATTTATTGAAGGATTCTCGAAGATTGCAACACCCCTCACTAGGTTAACAAGGAAGAATGTGATGTATGTGTGGACTGAGGAATGTGAGATGAGTTTTCAGACCTTGAAATAGAAGTTGACCCATGCTCCGATATTAACACTCACTGTTGAAAATGGAAAGTTCAGCATTTATTGTGACACTTCCAAAGTTGGACTCGGTTGTGTAGCATTCGGTAATTGTCTAACTTGATATTCTTATAGCTGCACTTTTGAGGTTTATTTGTATGGAACTAAGTGAATTTAATTGGTTGATCAATTAGGTTAAAGTTGGTTGGTCAAGGGAAAATGTGTAATTTTGCAAAGATTAGTTTTAAAAGCGGCTAGCTAAGGGTTTTAGCTGCCACTGTTACATTTCCTTGTTTGGTTTTAGCCGCGGTGGTTTTTGCACTAAAGATTTAGAGGCATTACTTGTATGGACAGTCTTGTGAGATATTTTCGGACCATAAAAGTCTGAAGTATATTGATTCTTGACATACCATTAACCTTAGCGGCAGAGTTCTGAAGATTTAACTTGGAAGCTGTGGCCAGTGTGTCAGCTATGCTTTCTGCCATAACCTTGAAGCCTACTATTTTGGATAGAATAAAGGAAGCTCAGGTGATTGATACTGAGTGTATCAAGTATAAGACATGTATGGATTCTACCGATAAGTCGAATTTCAACTGTTCTATTGATGAGATTCTTAAGTTTCGGAATAGATGGTTTGTTCCAACAGATAATGAACTCCGAAAAGAGATCCTTTCGGAAGCTCATTCCTCTAGATTTTCTGTCCATCCTGAAAGTACAAAAATGTACAGAGACCTAAAGCAACATTATTGGTGGCCAAATATGAAAAGAAGTGTGGCCAAGTACGTAGGATTGTGTTTAGTTTGTCAACAAGTTAAAGTTGAACATCAGAGGCCTGCAGGAGCATTGCAACCATTACCAGTTCCCGAATGAAAATGGGAACAAATAACGATGGATTTTGTCGTGGGATTGCCTAGAACAGTAAGGGGACATGATGCAATCTGGGTGGTAGTAGATCGCTTAACCAAATATGCCCATTTCCTGCCAATAAAGATGACATACTCGATGGATCAACTCGCTGAGTTGTATGTGCATGAGATTGTTAGACTGCATTGAGTTCCAAGCATTATAGTTTCAGACCGAGATTCTAGATTTACATCTAAGTTTTGGAAGAGTTTGCACAAGGCTATGGGTACGCAACTCAATTTTAGTACAGCTTTTCACCCTCAAACAGATGGACAATCAGAGAGAACTATTCAGACAATAGAACATATGCTTCGTGCGTGCATATTAGATTTTCAGGGTTCTTGGAGTAAGTACTTATCATTGGTGGAATTTTCTTATAATAACAGTTTTCAGGCAACAATAGGAATGACATCGTATGAGGCACTGTATGGACGAAAATGTAGATCTTCTTTGTATTGGGACGGAATTGGTGAAGCACGTTTGCTTGGTCCTGATATTGTGCAACAGACAATGGAGAAGATTGCCCTCATCTGACAGAGAATCTTAACAGCTCAAAGCCGACAGAAACGCTATGCCGATAGAAGACGTAGAGAATTAGAATTTGAAGTTGGTGATGAGGTTTTTCTTAAGGTATCACCATTCAAAGGAGTTGTGAGATTTGGTAAGAGAGGCAAGTTGAACCCCAGATTTATTGGACCCTTTTCAATCTTGAAAAGGATTGGGAAGACAGTTTACCAATTACAGCTACCAACCTCTATGAAAGGAATCCATAATGTGTTCCATGTTTCCATGTTGAAGAAGTGTATGCGGGATCTAACTCAGGTTGTGGAACAGCAGAACATTGAAATTCATCCTACCCTTACCTATGAGGAGAAACCAGTGAAAATTTTGGACTATACAACAAAAGTACTATGTAACAAGGAGGTTCTGTAACGACCCCGGCCAGGAGCCGTCACGTATTCATATTCTTTCATTTACCGTTTGCCTGACTTTTACTATTATTACATTCACTTACTATCTCACAACAGACTTTCACATTATACATATATTTTTTTTTTTATTTTCTAAACTGGTAATAGAGACGCAGAACCATTAAGGAAAACGAACCCTCTCGTGCCCGACTTCCCACACCTCGTCGGCTCAAACTTTCACAGAGTCGAGCGACTAGACTCGGTCATTGGTTTCCTGACAATTCCGGGAAAAGAGGAGATGCCCTCAATTCTCTTAACATAATACCACTCGGTTTGCATGGGTTGCATGCGTTGACAACCCTCAGAAATTTAGTCGTCCGGTCATCACGTGCATTACGCGTGACTCGCTTAACATCGCCTAAAAGGAGACATCTTCCGGTGGGACACGTAGGCTCACGTGCTAAATTAAAACATCATCCGGTCGCTAATCGACAAAACACATTTTTCGTCTTCCGGTGACGTCATCCGGAAGACTAAACCATCATCAACTATTCCTTCGGCATCTGCCGATGACGTCAGCCGGAAGACTAAACCATCAAACTCTAACATTCGGCATCTGCCGATGACGTCAGCCGGAAGACTAAACCGTCAAACAATTAACCTTCGGCATCTGCCGATGACGTCAGCCGGAAGACTAAACCCGTCAAACATTAACCTTCGGCATCTGCCGATGACGTCAGCCGGAAGACTAAACCATCAGACTCTAACATTCGGCATCTGCCGATGACGTCAGCCGGAAGATTGCCTCATCCAGCTTCCGTCTTACGGTAGAGAACACTAAATCATCAAAGGACTCCTTTCAACTGGAAGAAAACACAACTCATCCAAACGCATATAGCGAAGACTTAAGCAACAGATCATTCATAAATCTACATAATCATTCCCTGACTCAGTGATCCACTAGACAGTTTCAAGCTCAACGTTTTAAAATAATCTCATCCTACTTAAACTACCATATCCTTTAACATACTGTAACATAAGAGTTTAAACCAGGGGTCATAAATCGCCTCTCCAGTCCTGCACTGTCACCTTGAGCATCTCCAGCAACCAGCCTTAAGCATCCTCTTGAACATAACATCCTCACCTGAACCTTCTTCACCTACACCATAAGGTTAACTATAAGCCTAATGCTTAGTAAGGAATGCATGCTGACAGATATACATGAGTACACAATTTAAAGGGACATAATTCATAAACCATTCTTCATTCATGTTCATCTTTATCATTTACATAACATGTATTAAGGTAGGGAACGAGGGAGGAAGACAGGGGTACATAGTCATTTGCCTATCACGGCAGTCATACATAATCATTTGCCTATCGCGGCAATCATGATACATCACTCGGCCTCCCCAGTGGGAGAATTCGCGAGCCATACATATCATTACTCGGCCTCCACCAGTGGAGAATTCGCGAGTCATACATATCATTACTCGGCCTCCACCAGTGGGAGATTTCGCGAGTCATACATATCATTACTCGGCCTCCACCAGTGGGAGATTTCGCGAGTCATACATATCATTACTCGGCCTCCACCAGTGGGAGATTTCGCGAGTCATACATATCATTACTCGGCCTCCACCAGTGGGAGAATTCGCGAGTCATACATATCATTACTCGGCCTCCACCAGTGGGAGAATTCGCGAGTCATACATATCATTACTCGGCCTCCACCAGTGGGAGAATTCGCGAGTCATACATATCATTACTCGGCCTCCACCAGTGGGAGAATTCGCGAGTCATACATATCTACCGATGACGTCAGCCGGAAGACTAAACCGTCAAACAATTAACCTTCGGCATCTGCCGATGACGTCAGCCGGAAGACTAAACCGTCAAACAATTAACCTTCGGCATCTGCCGATGACGTCAGCCGGAAGACTAAACCATCAAACTCTAACATTCGGCATCTGCCGATGACGTCAGCCGGAAGACTAAACCATCAAACTCTAACATTCGGCATCTGCCGATGACGTCAGCCGGAAGACTAAACCATCAAACTCTAACATTCGGCATCTGCCGATGACGTCAGCCGGAAGACTAAACCATCAAACTCTAACATTCGGCATCTGCCGATGACGTCAGCCGGAAGACTAAACCATCAAACTCTAACATTCGGCATCTGCCGATGACGTCAGCCGGAAGACTAAACCATCAAACTCTAACATTCGGCATCTGCCGATGACGTCAGCCGGAAGACTAAACCATCAAACTCTAACATTCGGCATCTGCCGATGACGTCAGCCGGAAGACTAAACCGTCAAACAATTAACCTTCGGCATCTGCCGATGACGTCAGCCGGAAGACTAAACCATCAAACTCTAACATTCGGCATCTGCCGATGACGTCAGCCGGAAGACTAAACCGTCAAACTCTAACATTCGGCATCTGCCGATGACGTCAGCCGGAAGACTAAACCATCAAACTCTAACATTCGGCATCTGCCGATGACGTCAGCCGGAAGACTAAACCATCAAACTCTAACATTCGGCATCTGCCGATGACGTCAGCCGGAAGACTAAACCATCAAACTCTAACATTCGGCATCTGCCGATGACGTCAGCCGGAAGACTAAACCATCAAACTCTAACATTCGGCATCTGCCGATGACGTCAGCCGGAAGACTAAACCATCAAACTCTAACATTCGGCATCTGCCGATGACGTCAGCCGGAAGACTAAACCGTCAAACAATTAACCTTCGGCATCTGCCGATGACGTCAGCCGGAAGACTAAACCATCAAACTCTAACATTCGGCATCTGCCGATGACGTCAGCCGGAAGACTAAACCGTCAAACAATTAACCTTCGGCATCTGCCGATGACGTCAGCCGGAAGACTAAACCGTCAAACAATTAACCTTCGGCATCTGCCGATGACGTCAGCCGGAAGACTAAACCATCAAACTCTAACATTCGGCATCTGCCGATGACGTCAGCCGGAAGACTAAACCGTCAAACAATTAACCTTCGGCATCTGCCGATGACGTCAGCCGGAAGACTAAACCGTCAAACAATTAACCTTCGGCATCTGCCGATGACGTCAGCCGGAAGACTAAACCATCAAACTCTAACATTCGGCATCTGCCGATGACGTCAGCCGGAAGACTAAACCATCAAACTCTAACATTCGGCATCTGCCGATGACGTCAGCCGGAAGACTAAACCATCAAACTCTAACATTCGGCATCTGCCGATGACGTCAGCCGGAAGACTAAACCGTCAAACAATTAACCTTCGGCATCTGCCGATGACGTCAGCCGGAAGACTAAACCGTCAAACAATTAACCTTCGGCATCTGCCGATGACGTCAGCCGGAAGACTAAACCATCAAACTCTAACATTCGGCATCTGCCGATGACGTCAGCCGGAAGACTAAACCGTCAAACAATTAACCTTCGGCATCTGCCGATGACGTCAGCCGGAAGACTAAACCATCAAACTCTAACATTCGGCATCTGCCGATGACGTCAGCCGGAAGACTAAACCATCAAACTCTAACATTCGGCATCTGCCGATGACGTCAGCCGGAAGACTAAACCATCAAACTCTAACATTCGGCATCTGCCGATGACGTCAGCCGGAAGACTAAACCATCAAACTCTAACATTCGGCATCTGCCGATGACGTCAGCCGGAAGACTAAACCATCAAACTCTAACATTCGGCATCTGCCGATGACGTCAGCCGGAAGACTAAACCGTCAAACAATTAACCTTCGGCATCTGCCGATGACGTCAGCCGGAAGACTAAACCATCAAACTCTAACATTCGGCATCTGCCGATGACGTCAGCCGGAAGACTAAACCATCAAACTCTAACATTCGGCATCTGCCGATGACGTCAGCCGGAAGACTAAACCATCAAACTCTAACATTCGGCATCTGCCGATGACGTCAGCCGGAAGACTAAACCATCAAACTCTAACATTCGGCATCTGCCGATGACGTCAGCCGGAAGACTAAACCATCAAACTCTAACATTCGGCATCTGCCGATGACGTCAGCCGGAAGACTAAACCATCAAACTCTAACATTCGGCATCTGCCGATGACGTCAGCCGGAAGACTAAACCATCAAACTCTAACATTCGGCATCTGCCGATGACGTCAGCCGGAAGACTAAACCATCAAACTCTAACATTCGGCATCTGCCGATGACGTCAGCCGGAAGACTAAACCATCAAACTCTAACATTCGGCATCTGCCGATGACGTCAGCCGGAAGACTAAACCGTCAAACAATTAACCTTCGGCATCTGCCGATGACGTCAGCCGGAAGACTAAACCATCAAACTCTAACATTCGGCATCTGCCGATGACGTCAGCCGGAAGACTAAACCATCAAACTCTAACATTCGGCATCTGCCGATGACGTCAGCCGGAAGACTAAACCATCAAACTCTAACATTCGGCATCTGCCGATGACGTCAGCCGGAAGACTAAACCATCAAACTCTAACATTCGGCATCTGCCGATGACGTCAGCCGGAAGACTAAACCGTCAAACAATTAACCTTCGGCATCTGCCGATGACGTCAGCCGGAAGACTAAACCATCAAACTCTAACATTCGGCATCTGCCGATGACGTCAGCCGGAAGACTAAACCGTCAAACAATTAACCTTCGGCATCTGCCGATGACGTCAGCCGGAAGACTAAACCATCAAACATCACTCGGCCTCCCCAGTGGGAGAATTCGCGAGCCATACATATCATTACTCGGCCTCCACCAGTGGGAGATTTCGCGAGTCATACATATCATTAACTCGGCCTCCACCAGTGGGAGATTTCGCGAGTCATACATATCATTACTCGGCCTCCACCAGTGGGAGATTTCGCGAGTCATACATATCATTAACTCGGCCTCCACCAGTGGGAGATTTCGCGAGTCATACATATCATTACTCGGCCTCCACCAGTGGGAGATTTCGCGAGTCATACATATCATTACTCGGCCTCCACCAGTGGGAGATTTCGCGAGTCATACATATCATTACTCGGCCTCCACCAGTGGGAGATTTCGCGAGTCATACATATCATTACTCGGCCTCCACCAGTGGGAGATTTCGCGAGTCATACATATCATTACTCGGCCTCCACCAGTGGGAGATTTCGCGAGTCATACATATCATTACTCGGCCTCCACCAGTGGGAGATTTCGCGAGTCATACATATCATTACTCGGCCTCCACCAGTGGGAGATTTCGCGAGTCATACATATCATTACTCGGCCTCCACCAGTGGGAGATTTCGCGAGTCATACATATCATTACTCGGCCTCCACCAGTGGGAGATTTCGCGAGTCATACATATCATTACTCGGCCTCCACCAGTGGGAGATTTCGCGAGTCATACATATCATTACTCGGCCTCCACCAGTGGGAGATTTCGCGAGTCATACATATCATTACTCGGCCTCCACCAGTGGGAGATTTCGCGAGTCATACATATCATTACTCGGCCTCCACCAGTGGGAGATTTCGCGAGTCATACATATCATTACTCGGCCTCCACCAGTGGGAGATTTCGCGAGTCATACATATCATTACTCGGCCTCCACCAGTGGGAGATTTCGCGAGTCATACATATCATTACTCGGCCTCCACCAGTGGGAGATTTCGCGAGTCATACATATCATTACTCGGCCTCCACCAGTGGGAGATTTCGCGAGTCATACATATCATTACTCGGCCTCCACCAGTGGGAGATTTCGCGAGTCATACATATCATTACTCGGCCTCCACCAGTGGGAGATTTCGCGAGTCATACATATCATTACTCGGCCTCCACCAGTGGGAGATTTCGCGAGTCATACATATCATTACTCGGCCTCCACCAGTGGGAGATTTCGCGAGTCATACATATCATTACTCGGCCTCCACCAGTGGGAGATTTCGCGAGTCATACATATCATTACTCGGCCTCCACCAGTGGGAGATTTCGCGAGTCATACATATCATTACTCGGCCTCCACCAGTGGGAGATTTCGCGAGTCATACATATCATTACTCGGCCTCCACCAGTGGGAGATTTCGCGAGTCATACATATCATTACTCGGCCTCCACCAGTGGGAGATTTCGCGAGTCATACATATCATTACTCGGCCTCCACCAGTGGGAGATTTCGCGAGTCATACATATCATTACTCGGCCTCCACCAGTGGGAGATTTCGCGAGTCATACATATCATTACTCGGCCTCCACCAGTGGGAGATTTCGCGAGTCATACATATCATTACTCGGCCTCCACCAGTGGGAGATTTCGCGAGTCATACATATCATTACTCGGCCTCCACCAGTGGGAGATTTCGCGAGTCATACATATCATTACTCGGCCTCCACCAGTGGGAGATTTCGCGAGTCATACATATCATTACTCGGCCTCCACCAGTGGGAGATTTCGCGAGTCATACATATCATTACTCGGCCTCCACCAGTGGGAGATTTCGCGAGTCATACATATCATTACTCGGCCTCCACCAGTGGGAGATTTCGCGAGTCATACATATCATTACTCGGCCTCCACCAGTGGGAGATTTCGCGAGTCATACATATCATTACTCGGCCTCCACCAGTGGGAGATTTCGCGAGTCATACATATCATTACTCGGCCTCCACCAGTGGGAGATTTCGCGAGTCATACATATCATTACTCGGCCTCCACCAGTGGGAGATTTCGCGAGTCATACATATCATTACTCGGCCTCCACCAGTGGGAGATTTCGCGAGTCATACATATCATTACTCGGCCTCCACCAGTGGGAGATTTCGCGAGTCATACATATCATTACTCGGCCTCCACCAGTGGGAGATTTCGCGAGTCATACATATCATTACTCGGCCTCCACCAGTGGGAGATTTCGCGAGTCATACATATCATTACTCGGCCTCCACCAGTGGGAGATTTCGCGAGTCATACATATCATTACTCGGCCTCCACCAGTGGGAGATTTCGCGAGTCATACATATCATTACTCGGCCTCCACCAGTGGGAGATTTCGCGAGTCATACATATCATTACTCGGCCTCCACCAGTGGGAGATTTCGCGAGTCATACATATCATTACTCGGCCTCCACCAGTGGGAGATTTCGCGAGTCATACATATCATTACTCGGCCTCCACCAGTGGGAGATTTCGCGAGTCATACATATCATTACTCGGCCTCCACCAGTGGGAGATTTCGCGAGTCATACATATCATTACTCGGCCTCCACCAGTGGGAGATTTCGCGAGTCATACATATCATTACTCGGCCTCCACCAGTGGGAGATTTCGCGAGTCATACATATCATTACTCGGCCTCCACCAGTGGGAGATTTCGCGAGTCATACATATCATTACTCGGCCTCCACCAGTGGGAGATTTCGCGAGTCATACATATCATTACTCGGCCTCCACCAGTGGGAGATTTCGCGAGTCATACATATCATTACTCGGCCTCCACCAGTGGGAGATTTCGCGAGTCATACATATCATTACTCGGCCTCCACCAGTGGGAGATTTCGCGAGTCATACATATCATTACTCGGCCTCCACCAGTGGGAGATTTCGCGAGTCATACATATCATTACTCGGCCTCCACCAGTGGGAGATTTCGCGAGTCATACATATCATTACTCGGCCTCCACCAGTGGGAGATTTCGCGAGTCATACATATCATTACTCGGCCTCCACCAGTGGGAGATTTCGCGAGTCATACATATCATTACTCGGCCTCCACCAGTGGGAGATTTCGCGAGTCATACATATCATTACTCGGCCTCCACCAGTGGGAGATTTCGCGAGTCATACATATCATTACTCGGCCTCCACCAGTGGGAGATTTCGCGAGTCATACTTGGGAGAGAAGAAATCGCCGAGAGGGAATGTCGGCTACAGTGGCAATAAATGAGATTTAAGGTTTCCATTTCCTATTTATACTAAATCCATCGATTCTAATTACAAAACTGCCACCTAACCTAGTTTTACTCAACTTGTAATAAATTTGTCTTAACATTAAATTTAAATCATAACGGTTAAATAAGAGGGTGACAATGAAAATGGTCAGAAAATCACCTGGCCGAAATGTCGGGTGTTACATCCACCCCTTCTTAAACAAAATTTTCGTCCTCGAAAATTGCTCAAGCAAATAACTTAGGATATTTGTCCAACATCTCCTGCTGTCTTTCCCATGTGGCTTCTTCAATGCCGTGATTTGTCCATAAAACTTTCACCAATGGGATCTCTTTGTTTCTCAGAGTCTTGACTGCATATTCCAAAATCTGTATTGGTTTCTCTTCATACTCCAGTGTCGGCTCTAAACCAATATCCGATGGCTGGATGACCTGCATCGGATCACGCATACACTTCCTTAACATTGACACATGGAAGACATTATGAACTTTATCCAATGATGGAGGCAGTTGCAGTCTGTAAGCTGTACTTCCAACTTTTGCCAAGACAGGGAAGGGTCCAATAAATCTCGGATTAAGTTTTCCCTTCTTGCCAAATCTTAAGACTCCTTTAAATGGTGACACCTTTAAGAATACTTCATCTCCTACTGCAAACTCGAGTTCCCTTCTCCTTCGATCTGCATAACACTTCTGCCGGCTTTGTGCAGTCATCATTCTTTTCCGAATAGTTGCAATCTTATCTGACATTTGCTGCAAAATATCAGGTCCAAGAAGTTTTGTTTCCCCAACCTCGTCCCAGTAAAGAGGTGACCTACATTTCCTACCATACAGAGCTTCATATGGTGCCATACCGATGGTGGACTGATAACTGTTATTGTAGGAGAATTCAACTAGCGGTAAATGTCTACTCCAAGTTGTCTGAAAGTCAAGTACACATGCTCTCAACATATCTTCGAGTATTTGAATCGTCCTTTCTGATTGGCCATCGGTCTGTGGGTGAAAAGCTGTGCTGAAAGATAACTTTGTACCTAATGTACCTTGCAAACTTTTCCAGAATCGAGAGGTAAACCTGGGGTCACGGTCAGAAACAATAGATACCGGGATTCCATGCAACCTAATAATTTCCTGAACATAAAGATCAGCAAATTGGTCCATCGTATAGGTGGTCCTTACAGGTAAGAAATGGGCTGATTTCGTCAGTCTATCCACCACAACCCAAATACAGTCATGTCCTTTTGTCGTCTTAGGTAGTCCTACAACAAAATCCATAGCTATATGTTCCCACTTCCATTCGGGAATAGGCAACGGCTGAAGAGTACCTCCTGGACGTTGGTGCTCGGCCTTGACTTGTTGGCATACTAAACAGGACTCTACATACTTAGCAACATCCCTTTTTAGGTTAGGCCACCAGTACTGTAACTTCAGGTCTCGGTACATCTTGGTGCAGCCAGGATGTACAGAAAAGGAAGAGGAGTGCGCCTCAGCCAAGATCAACTTACGCAATTCCACATCATTAGGAATGCACCACCGATTTCTAAACCTCAGGATCCCATCCTTTGAGAGACTGAACTCGGAGGTGGTGTCCTTCAACTTATCCATCATGCTGATATTTTCCACTGAATCCTTCTGTTGTGCATCCTTGATCTTTTCCAAAATTGTTGGTTGAATGGTTAACTCAGCGAGCAAGACTGATAACTCTGGAACTATCTCCAAGTCAAATTTCTGAACTTCTGTTCTTAAGGGTGTAGACATGGTTGAAACCACGGGCTGCATTGTTGTTGACATCCTACTCAACGCATCAGCTACAGAGTTAGCTTTCCCGGGGTGATACTTGATTTCAAAGTCGTAATCCTTGACAAACTCCAACCAACGTCTCTGTCTCATGTTCAATTCCTTCTGTGTGAAGAGGTACTTTAGACTTTTGTGGTCAGAGAACACCTCACATTGCTGTCCATATAAATAGTGTCTCCAAATCTTCAAGGCGAAAACAACAGCAGCTAATTCTAGATCATGAGTGGGGTAATTTTGCTCGTAACTCTTTAGCTGCCTAGAAGCATACGCTATAACTTTACCCTCTTGCATCAAAACACAACCTAAACCAACTTTAGACGCATCACAGTAAACACTAAATTTTCCCTCTTCAGTTGGGAGGGTCAATACAGGGGCTGTTGTTAACTTCAGTTTTAACGTCTGGAAGCTGTCTTCACAGGCTTCAGTCCAAGAATACTTAATGTCCTTCTTTGTCAAACCTGTCAGGGGTTTAGCTATCATGGAAAATCCCTTGATGAACTTCCTGTAATAGCCTGCCAGTCCAAGAATACTTAATGTCCTTCTTTGTCAAACCTGTCAGGGGTTTAGCTATCATGGAAAATCCCTTGATGAACTTCCTGTAATAGCCTGCCAGTCCAAGGAAGCTGCGGACTTCGCTGGCATTCTTAGGTTGAGGCCAATCCTTTACTGCCTGAATTTTGGTCGGGTCCACAGATATGCCATTAGCAGAAACTACATGG
Organism: Begonia masoniana; assembly: GCA_022432975.1. Classification (NCBI taxonomy): domain Eukaryota; kingdom Viridiplantae; phylum Streptophyta; class Magnoliopsida; order Cucurbitales; family Begoniaceae; genus Begonia; species Begonia masoniana. The sequence continues at coordinate 24,826,209 of CM039502.1, forward strand.
CCAAGGAAATTAACCTTATCTAACCAAAACTCACACTTAGACAGTTTGGCGTAAAGTTGATGCTCCTTCAATGTCGTCAAAACTACTTTCAAATGTTCTTCATGGTCGGCCACAGTTCGAGAGTATATCAAGATATCATCTATGAACACAATCACAAACTTATCCAAATACTCACGAAACACACGGTTCATTAAATCCATGAAGGCTGCAGGGGCGTTTGTCAACCCAAACGACATGACTAAGAACTCATAATGTCCATAGCGGGTTCTGAAGGCTGTCTTTGGTATATCTCCTTCTTTAACCTTCAGTTGGTAATAACCCGAACGTAGATCTATCTTCGAAAATACCTTGGCTCCTTGCAATTGGTCAAACAAGTCATCAATCCTAGGTAAGGGGTACCTATTCTTGATTGTCAACTTATTTAGTTCCCTATAGTCTATGCACATTCTAAGAGAACCATCCTTCTTCCTTACAAATAAGACTGGTGCACCCCAATGAGAACTGCTGGGGTGAATAAATCCCTTGTCAACCAATTCCTGAGTTGAACCTTCAATTCTTTCAACTCAACAGGTGCCATACGGTAAGGATTCTTAGATACAGGTGATGCCTCGGGTATGTGTCAATTACAAACTCTACCTCTCTATCGGGTGGTATACCCGGTAAGTCATCTAAGAATGCCTTCGGGAAACTCTCGGACTATAGGAATATCCTGTAGCTCAATTTTATTCTTCACCCGACACTATAACACTAGCCAGGTAGCTCTCACAACCACATCTCAGCATTCGGTATATTTTCTAGTGAGGATATAATTGGTATCTTACTTATTTTAGGAATAGCTTGGAAGGAATAATGATTATCATTTGGGGGTCTAAAATCAACTATTCCAGATCTACAACTTATCGTGGCATGATGTCTAATAACCAATCCATCCCTAATATCACCTCATACCCTTTCATTCAATGCCAATTAACTTCGCATAGAGTCCTTATCCCTAAGGACACGACGTCACCCTTAACATCTGTCTGAATGTAGGGACTTCCCTGATGGCAAACACAACACTATATGAACCTTCAGCTGGTAAGGGTCCTATGTTATGTTTGCATACAAACAAGGTTGATATAACGAGTGTGTGGCCCCGTATCAATAAGTGTATAAGCAGCAAAACCTGCAGATCATGATGGTACCTGATATGACTGTATGCTGAACAGCTCCCTCATCTTCCATCAACGCATACCCTGGGTACAACCCTGCACGGTTCGGGTCTGGCGGCATGGGCAATCTCTGACCATGTGTCCGGTCTTATCACACCTGAAACACCGGCCAGAAAGCAGCTTGCACTCACCAGGGTGGTTCCTCTGACATGTAGGGCATAGGGGCGCCAGAGGTCTCTTTCCTTTTCCCTGGTCATCATTCTGGTCGAGGGGCCTCTTCATTCCATGCTGTTGTTGCTGTGGTCCCCTGTTCTGTCGTGGCTGCCAACCTTTGTTCTGACGTGGTGGCGGCTGTGTGTCCTTCATGAGTTTCTTTGGCTGTTCGCGCTGTGCATATGCTGTCATCTCTGCCTCTTCTAGCTCCAAGGCCTTAGCCGTCACTTCACCATAAGGTACATTATGTATCCCGGCAGTCTTCACTTTCATGTACAGACTTGGCTTCAGTCCCTGAACAAACTGGTAAATCTTATCTTCCTCATCCTCAATCATACGGGGAGCAAACCGTGATAAAGCATCAAATTCACATATATAATCCGTCACAGAGCCAGTTTGTCGTAGATTCATGAACTCCTTCTTCTTATTGGCCCGAACAGTCCTATTGAAGTACTTGTCAAAGAAGGCAGTCTTCACTTTCATGTACAGACTTGGCTTCAGTCCCTGAACAAACTGGTAAATCTTATCTTCCTCATCCTCAATCATACGGGGAGCAAACCGTGATAAAGCATCAAATTCACATATATAATCCGTCACAGAGCCAGTTTGTCGTAGATTCATGAACTCCTTCTTCTTATTGGCCCGAACAGTCCTATTGAAGTACTTGTCAAAGAAGGCAGTCTTGAACATCCCCCAGGTCATAGCTTCGGCATTAGCGGTGCTCTGGATCGAGTCCCACCAATGCCTTGCACTTAACTCCAAATGGAAGACAGCATAGGTGACCTTATCCCCTTCGTCAACCTTTGCATACTTAAACATGTCTTCAATCTTTCGGATCCACTCCTCAGCGTGAATAGGATCTGAAACATACCCATTAAACACCGGGGGTCGAAGCCGGTGAAAGCGCTCACCCCCATGATCATGAGTTGCGTTAGTGCTGGAGTTGCCTTGTTCTTCCCTAGCTGTCATCAGTCGTTCTATCTGGTGAGATTGGCGCATGACCAACTCAGTCAACTGAGCAATAGCATTGCTATCCTCATTGCTCTCTCTCTGTTGACCTCTAACCATCTTGGGATTCCTAGACAAATCATTTCAGACATAATTTAACTTAATGACATACATGAAATCATAAACACTTACAGTTGCTGAGGTGTGCTCAAGTGACAGTCAGTGCTGGAAGGCAGTCTGCAGAATCGGTTTTAGAACCTGGTTTTGCTTTGATACCACAATTGTAACGACCCCGGCCAGGAGCCGTCACGTATTCATATTCTTTCATTTACCGTTTGCCTGACTTTTACTATTATTACATTCACTTACTATCTCACAACAGACTTTCACATTATACATATATTTTTTTTTTTTTTTTTTTTTTTTTTTTTTTTTTTTTTTTTTTTTTTTTTTTTTTTTTTTTTTTTTTTTTTTTTTTTTTTTTTTTTTTTTTTTTTTTTTTTTTTTTTTTTTTTTTTTTTTTTTTTTTTTTTTTTTTTTTTTTTTTTTTTTTTTTTTTTTTTTTTTTTTTTTTTTTTTTTTTTTTTTTTTTTTTTTTTTTTTTTTTTTTTTTTTTTTTTTTTTTTTTTTTTTTTTTTTTTTTTTTTTTTTTTTTTTTTTTTTTTTTTTTTTTTTTTTTTTTTTTTTTTTTTTTTTTTTTTTTTTTTTTTTTTTTTTTTTTTTTTTTTTTTTTTTTTTTTTTTTTTTTTTTTTTTTTTTTTTTTTTTTTTTTTTTTTTTTTTTTTTTTTTTTTTTTTTTTTTTTTTTTTTTTTTTTTTTTTTTTTTTTTTTTTTTTTTTTTTTTTTTTTTTTTTTTTTTTTTTTTTTTTTTTTTTTTTTTTTTTTTTTTTTTTTTTTTTTTTTTTTTTTTTTTTTTTTTTTTTTTTTTTTTTTTTTTTTTTTTTTTTTTTTTTTTTTTTTTTTTTTTTTTTTTTTTTTTTTTTTTTTTTTTTTTTTTTTTTTTTTTTTTTTTTTTTTTTTTTTTTTTTTTTTTTTTTTTTTTTTTTTTTTTTTTTTTTTTTTTTTTTTTTTTTTTTTTTTTTTTTTTTTTTTTTTTTTTTTTTTTTTTTTTTTTTTTTTTTTTTTTTTTTTTTTTTTTTTTTTTTTTTTTTTTTTTTTTTTTTTTTTTTTTTTTTTTTTTTTTTTTTTTTTTTTTTTTTTTTTTTTTTTTTTTTTTTTTTTTTTTTTTTTTTTTTTTTTTTTTTTTTTTTTTTTTTTTTTTTTTTTTTTTTTTTTTTTTTTTTTTTTTTTTTTTTTTTTTTTTTTTTTTTTTTTTTTTTTTTTTTTTTTTTTTTTTTTTTTTTTTTTTTTTTTTTTTTTTTTTTTTTTTTTTTTTTTTTTTTTTTTTTTTTTTTTTTTTTTTTTTTTTTTTTTTTTTTTTTTTTTTTTTTTTTTTTTTTTTTTTTTTTTTTTTTTTTTTTTTTTTTTTTTTTTTTTTTTTTTTTTTTTTTTTTTTTTTTTTTTTTTTTTTTTTTTTTTTCCTGACAATTCCGGGAAAAGAGGAGATGCCCTCAATTCTCTTAACATAATACCACTCGGTTTGCATGGGTTGCATGCGTTGACAACCCTCAGAAATTTAGTCGTCCGGTCATCACGTGCATTACGCGTGACTCGCTTAACATCGCCTAAAAGGAGACATCTTCCGGTGGACACGTAGGTCTCACGTGCTAAATTAAAACATCATCCGGTCGCTAATCGACAAAACACATTTTTCGTCTTCCGGTGACGTCATCCGGAAGACTAAACCATCAAACTCTAACATTCGGCATCTGCCGATGACGTCAGCCGGAAGACTAAACCGTCAAACAATTAACCTTCGGCATCTGCCGATGACGTCAGCCGAAGACTAAACCATCAAACTCTAACATTCGGCATCTGCCGATGACGTCAGCCGGAAGACTAAACCGTCAAACAATTAACCTTCGGCATCTGCCGATGACGTCAGCCGGAAGACTAAACCGTCAAACAATTAACCTTCGGCATCTGCCGATGACGTCAGCCGGAAGACTAAACCGTCAAACAATTAACCTTCGGCATCTGCCGATGACGTCAGCCGGAAGACTAAACCGTCAAACAATTAACCTTCGGCATCTGCCGATGACGTCAGCCGAAGACTAAACCATCAAACTCTAACATTCGGCATCTGCCGATGACGTCAGCCGGAAGACTAAACCGTCAAACAATTAACCTTCGGCATCTGCCGATGACGTCAGCCGGAAGACTAAACCGTCAAACAATTAACCTTCGGCATCTGCCGATGACGTCAGCCGAAGACTAAACCATCAAACTCTAACATTCGGCATCTGCCGATGACGTCAGCCGAAGACTAAACCATCAAACTCTAACATTCGGCATCTGCCGATGACGTCAGCCGGAAGACTAAACCATCAAACTCTAACATTCGGCATCTGCCGATGACGTCAGCCGGAAGACTAAACCGTCAAACAATTAACCTTCGGCATCTGCCGATGACGTCAGCCGGAAGACTAAACCGTCAAACAATTAACCTTCGGCATCTGCCGATGACGTCAGCCGAAGACTAAACCATCAAACTCTAACATTCGGCATCTGCCGATGACGTCAGCCGGAAGACTAAACCATCAAACTCTAACATTCGGCATCTGCCGATGACGTCAGCCGGAAGACTAAACCGTCAAACAATTAACCTTCGGCATCTGCCGATGACGTCAGCCGGAAGACTAAACCGTCAAACAATTAACCTTCGGCATCTGCCGATGACGTCAGCCGAAGACTAAACCATCAAACTCTAACATTCGGCATCTGCCGATGACGTCAGCCGAAGACTAAACCATCAAACTCTAACATTCGGCATCTGCCGATGACGTCAGCCGGAAGACTAAACCGTCAAACAATTAACCTTCGGCATCTGCCGATGACGTCAGCCGAAGACTAAACCATCAAACTCTAACATTCGGCATCTGCCGATGACGTCAGCCGAAGACTAAACCATCAAACTCTAACATTCGGCATCTGCCGATGACGTCAGCCGGAAGACTAAACCGTCAAACAATTAACCTTCGGCATCTGCCGATGACGTCAGCCGGAAGACTAAACCGTCAAACAATTAACCTTCGGCATCTGCCGATGACGTCAGCCGGAAGACTAAACCGTCAAACAATTAACCTTCGGCATCTGCCGATGACGTCAGCCGGAAGACTAAACCGTCAAACAATTAACCTTCGGCATCTGCCGATGACGTCAGCCGGAAGACTAAACCGTCAAACAATTAACCTTCGGCATCTGCCGATGACGTCAGCCGGAAGACTAAACCGTCAAACAATTAACCTTCGGCATCTGCCGATGACGTCAGCCGGAAGACTAAACCGTCAAACAATTAACCTTCGGCATCTGCCGATGACGTCAGCCGAAGACTAAACCATCAAACTCTAACATTCGGCATCTGCCGATGACGTCAGCCGGAAGACTAAACCATCAAACTCTAACATTCGGCATCTGCCGATGACGTCAGCCGAAGACTAAACCATCAAACTCTAACATTCGGCATCTGCCGATGACGTCAGCCGGAAGACTAAACCGTCAAACAATTAACCTTCGGCATCTGCCGATGACGTCAGCCGAAGACTAAACCATCAAACTCTAACATTCGGCATCTGCCGATGACGTCAGCCGAAGACTAAACCATCAAACTCTAACATTCGGCATCTGCCGATGACGTCAGCCGAAGACTAAACCATCAAACTCTAACATTCGGCATCTGCCGATGACGTCAGCCGAAGACTAAACCATCAAACTCTAACATTCGGCATCTGCCGATGACGTCAGCCGAAGACTAAACCATCAAACTCTAACATTCGGCATCTGCCGATGACGTCAGCCGGAAGACTAAACCGTCAAACAATTAACCTTCGGCATCTGCCGATGACGTCAGCCGAAGACTAAACCATCAAACTCTAACATTCGGCATCTGCCGATGACGTCAGCCGGAAGACTAAACCGTCAAACAATTAACCTTCGGCATCTGCCGATGACGTCAGCCGAAGACTAAACCATCAAACTCTAACATTCGGCATCTGCCGATGACGTCAGCCGAAGACTAAACCATCAAACTCTAACATTCGGCATCTGCCGATGACGTCAGCCGAAGACTAAACCATCAAACTCTAACATTCGGCATCTGCCGATGACGTCAGCCGAAGACTAAACCATCAAACTCTAACATTCGGCATCTGCCGATGACGTCAGCCGAAGACTAAACCATCAAACTCTAACATTCGGCATCTGCCGATGACGTCAGCCGGAAGACTAAACCATCAAACTCTAACATTCGGCATCTGCCGATGACGTCAGCCGAAGACTAAACCATCAAACTCTAACATTCGGCATCTGCCGATGACGTCAGCCGGAAGACTAAACCGTCAAACAATTAACCTTCGGCATCTGCCGATGACGTCAGCCGAAGACTAAACCATCAAACTCTAACATTCGGCATCTGCCGATGACGTCAGCCGAAGACTAAACCATCAAACTCTAACATTCGGCATCTGCCGATGACGTCAGCCGAAGACTAAACCATCAAACTCTAACATTCGGCATCTGCCGATGACGTCAGCCGAAGACTAAACCATCAAACTCTAACATTCGGCATCTGCCGATGACGTCAGCCGGAAGACTAAACCGTCAAACAATTAACCTTCGGCATCTGCCGATGGAGGAAGACAGGGGTACATAGTCATTTGCCTATCGCGGCAGTCATACATAATCATTTGCCTATCGCGGCAATCATGATACATCACTCGGCCTCCACCAGTGGGAGATTTCGCGAGTCATACATATCATTACTCGGCCTCCACCAGTGGGAGATTTCGCGAGTCATACATATCATTACTCGGCCTCCACCAGTGGGAGATTTCGCGAGTCATACATATCATTACTCGGCCTCCACCAGTGGGAGATTTCGCGAGTCATACATATCATTAACTCGGCCTCCACCAGTGGGAGATTTCGCGAGTCATACATATCATTACTCGGCCTCCACCAGTGGGAGATTTCGCGAGTCATACATATCATTACTCGGCCTCCACCAGTGGGAGATTTCGCGAGTCATACATATCATTACTCGGCCTCCACCAGTGGGAGATTTCGCGAGTCATACATATCATTACTCGGCCTCCACCAGTGGGAGATTTCGCGAGTCATACATATCATTACTCGGCCTCCACCAGTGGGAGATTTCGCGAGTCATACATATCATTACTCGGCCTCCACCAGTGGGAGATTTCGCGAGTCATACATATCATTACTCGGCCTCCACCAGTGGGAGATTTCGCGAGTCATACATATCATTACTCGGCCTCCACCAGTGGGAGATTTCGCGAGTCATACATATCATTACTCGGCCTCCACCAGTGGGAGATTTCGCGAGTCATACATATCATTACTCGGCCTCCACCAGTGGGAGATTTCGCGAGTCATACATATCATTACTCGGCCTCCACCAGTGGGAGATTTCGCGAGTCATACATATCATTACTCGGCCTCCACCAGTGGGAGATTTCGCGAGTCATACATATCATTACTCGGCCTCCACCAGTGGGAGATTTCGCGAGTCATACATATCATTACTCGGCCTCCACCAGTGGGAGATTTCGCGAGTCATACATATCATTACTCGGCCTCCACCAGTGGGAGATTTCGCGAGTCATACATATCATTACTCGGCCTCCACCAGTGGGAGATTTCGCGAGTCATACATATCATTACTCGGCCTCCACCAGTGGGAGATTTCGCGAGTCATACATATCATTACTCGGCCTCCACCAGTGGGAGATTTCGCGAGTCATACATATCATTACTCGGCCTCCACCAGTGGGAGATTTCGCGAGTCATACATATCATTACTCGGCCTCCACCAGTGGGAGATTTCGCGAGTCATACATATCATTACTCGGCCTCCACCAGTGGGAGATTTCGCGAGTCATACATATCATTACTCGGCCTCCACCAGTGGGAGATTTCGCGAGTCATACATATCATTACTCGGCCTCCACCAGTGGGAGATTTCGCGAGTCATACATATCATTACTCGGCCTCCACCAGTGGGAGATTTCGCGAGTCATACATATCATTACTCGGCCTCCACCAGTGGGAGATTTCGCGAGTCATACATATCATTACTCGGCCTCCACCAGTGGGAGATTTCGCGAGTCATACATATCATTACTCGGCCTCCACCAGTGGGAGATTTCGCGAGTCATACATATCATTACTCGGCCTCCACCAGTGGGAGATTTCGCGAGTCATACATATCATTACTCGGCCTCCACCAGTGGGAGATTTCGCGAGTCATACATATCATTACTCGGCCTCCACCAGTGGGAGATTTCGCGAGTCATACATATCATTACTCGGCCTCCACCAGTGGGAGATTTCGCGAGTCATACATATCATTACTCGGCCTCCACCAGTGGGAGATTTCGCGAGTCATACATATCATTACTCGGCCTCCACCAGTGGGAGATTTCGCGAGTCATACATATCATTACTCGGCCTCCACCAGTGGGAGATTTCGCGAGTCATACATATCATTACTCGGCCTCCACCAGTGGGAGATTTCGCGAGTCATACATATCATTACTCGGCCTCCACCAGTGGGAGATTTCGCGAGTCATACATATCATTACTCGGCCTCCACCAGTGGGAGATTTCGCGAGTCATACATATCATTACTCGGCCTCCACCAGTGGGAGATTTCGCGAGTCATACATATCATTACTCGGCCTCCACCAGTGGGAGATTTCGCGAGTCATACATATCATTACTCGGCCTCCACCAGTGGGAGATTTCGCGAGTCATACATATCATTACTCGGCCTCCACCAGTGGGAGATTTCGCGAGTCATACATATCATTACTCGGCCTCCACCAGTGGGAGATTTCGCGAGTCATACATATCATTACTCGGCCTCCACCAGTGGGAGATTTCGCGAGTCATACATATCATTACTCGGCCTCCACCAGTGGGAGATTTCGCGAGTCATACATATCATTACTCGGCCTCCACCAGTGGGAGATTTCGCGAGTCATACATATCATTACTCGGCCTCCACCAGTGGGAGATTTCGCGAGTCATACATATCATTACTCGGCCTCCACCAGTGGGAGATTTCGCGAGTCATACATATCATTACTCGGCCTCCACCAGTGGGAGATTTCGCGAGTCATACATATCATTACTCGGCCTCCACCAGTGGGAGATTTCGCGAGTCATACATATCATTACTCGGCCTCCACCAGTGGGAGATTTCGCGAGTCATACATATCATTACTCGGCCTCCACCAGTGGGAGATTTCGCGAGTCATACATATCATTACTCGGCCTCCACCAGTGGGAGATTTCGCGAGTCATACATATCATTACTCGGCCTCCACCAGTGGGAGATTTCGCGAGTCATACATATCATTACTCGGCCTCCACCAGTGGGAGATTTCGCGAGTCATACATATCATTACTCGGCCTCCACCAGTGGGAGATTTCGCGAGTCATACATATCATTACTCGGCCTCCACCAGTGGGAGATTTCGCGAGTCATACATATCATTACTCGGCCTCCACCAGTGGGAGATTTCGCGAGTCATACATATCATTACTCGGCCTCCACCAGTGGGAGATTTCGCGAGTCATACATATCATTACTCGGCCTCCACCAGTGGGAGATTTCGCGAGTCATACATATCATTACTCGGCCTCCACCAGTGGGAGATTTCGCGAGTCATACATATCATTACTCGGCCTCCACCAGTGGGAGATTTCGCGAGTCATACATATCATTACTCGGCCTCCACCAGTGGGAGATTTCGCGAGTCATACATATCATTACTCGGCCTCCACCAGTGGGAGATTTCGCGAGTCATACATATCATTACTCGGCCTCCACCAGTGGGAGATTTCGCGAGTCATACATATCATTACTCGGCCTCCACCAGTGGGAGATTTCGCGAGTCATACATATCAGGTCGTCGGCAGAGGAAAGTTCTGGTAGCCGAGAGCAAGAACTTGGGAGAGAAGAAATCGCCGAGAGGGAATGTCGGCTACAGTGGCAATAAATGAGATTTAAGGTTTCCATTTCCTATTTATACTAAATCCATCGATTCTAATTACAAAACTGCCACCTAACCTAGTTTTACTCAACTTGTAATAAATTTGTCTTAACATTAAATTTAAATCATAACGGTTAAATAAGAGGGTGACAATGAAAATGGTCAGAAAATCACCTGGCCGAAATGTCGGGTGTTACAGGTTCAGCTAGTGAAGGTGTTATGGCGTAACCAGAGCATAGAGGAGACAACTTGGGAGCGCCAGCAGGACATGATGGACCAACATCCAAAACTATTCAAGTATTGAATTTTGGGGACAAAATTCTTTTAAGGAGGGTAGATTGTAACACCCGGTTCCATTGAACCGATTTTACCTTGTCAACTAATAATGTACACTTTATGGATGAAATTGGGAGAATTATTGATTAGGTTAATGAGTGACTAATTAAGGACATAATGGTAATTTTTTAGATTTTTTTTTTTTTTTTTTTTTTTTTTTTTTTTTTTTTTTTTTTTTTTTTTTTTTTTTTTTTTTTTTTTTTTTTTTTTTTTTTTTTTTTTTTTTTTTTTTTTTTTTTTTTTTTTTTTTTTTTTTTTTTTTTTTTTTTTTTTTTTTTTTTTTTTTTTTTTTTTTTTTTTTTTTTTTTTTTTTTTTTTTTTTTTTTTTTTTTTTTTTTTTTTTTTTTTTTTTTTTTTTTTTTTTTTTTTTTTTTTTTTTTTTTTTTTTTTTTTTTTTTTTTTTTTTTTTTTTTTTTTTTTTTTTTTTTTTTTTTTTTTTTTTTTTTTTTTTTTTTTTTTTTTTTTTTTTTTTTTTTTTTTTTTTTTTTTTTTTTTTTTTTTTTTTTTTTTTTTTTTTTTTTTTTTTTTTTTTTTTTTTTTTTTTTTTTTTTTTTTTTTTTTTTTTTTTTTTTTTTTTTTTTTTTTTTTTTTTTTTTTTTTTTTTTTTTTTTTTTTTTTTTTTTTTTTTTTTTTTTTTTTTTTTTTTTTTTTTTTTTTTTTTTTTTTTTTTTTTTTTTTTTTTTTTTTTTTTTTTTTTTTTTTTTTTTTTTTTTTTTTTTTTTTTTTTTTTTTTTTTTTTTTTTTTTTTTTTTTTTTTTTTTTTTTTTTTTTTTTTTTTTTTTTTTTTTTTTTTTTTTTTTTTTTTTTTTTTTTTTTTTTTTTTTTTTTTTTTTTTTTTTTTTTTTTTTTTTTTTTTTTTTTTTTTTTTTTTTTTTTTTTTTTTTTTTTTTTTTTTTTTTTTTTTTTTTTTTTTTTTTTTTTTTTTTTTTTTTTTTTTTTTTTTTTTTTTTTTTTTTTTTTTTTTTTTTTTTTTTTTTTTTTTTTTTTTTTTTTTTTTTTTTTTTTTTTTTTTTTTTTTTTTTTTTTTTTTTTTTTTTTTTTTTTTTTTTTTTTTTTTTTTTTTTTTTTTTTTTTTTTTTTTTTTTTTTTTTTTTTTTTTTTTTTTTTTTTTTTTTTTTTTTTTTTTTTTTTTTTTTTTTTTTTTTTTTTTTTTTTTTTTTTTTTTTTTTTTTTTTTTTTTTTTTTTTTTTTTTTTTTTTTTTTTTTTTTTTTTTTTTTTTTTTTTTTTTTTTTTTTTTTTTTTTTTTTTTTTTTTTTTTTTTTTTTTTTTTTTTTTTTTTTTTTTTTTTTTTTTTTTTTTTTTTTTTTTTTTTTTTTTTTTTTTTTTTTTTTTTTTTTTTTTTTTTTTTTTTTTTTTTTTTTTTTTTTTTTTTTTTTTTTTTTTTTTTTTTTTTTTTTTTTTTTTTTTTTTTTTTTTTTTTTTTTTTTTTTTTTTTTTTTTTTTTTTTTTTTTTTTTTTTTTTTTTTTTTTTTTTTTTTTTTTTTTTTTTTTTTTTTTTTTTTTTTTTTTTTTTTTTTTTTTTTTTTTTTTTTTTTTTTTTTTTTTTTTTTTTTTTTTTTTTTTTTTTTTTTTTTTTTTTTTTTTTTCTGTATGTCATGTATCATGCTTTTGGAAAGTACATGAAAATGAATTTACATGTAATGGCACGGTAAGGTATGAATGAAATGTAACAGATCAGCTGTTAAGGGAACTAATCCGCCCCTTAATTTATGTAGAGGATGTATGACTTTGGGAAAAATGATCCCACTCCCAATGGAATTTAGGATCAGATCAGCTCTTAAGGGAACTAATCCGCCCCTTAATTTATGAAGAGGATGTATGACTTTGGGAAAATTTATCCGCTCCCATTGGAATTTAGGATCAGATCAGCTGTTAAGGTAACTAATCCACCCCTTAATTTATGAAGAGGATGTATGACTTTGGGAAAAATGATCCCACTCCCAATGGAATTTAGGATCAGATCAGCTCTTAAGGGAACTAATCCGCCCCTTAATTTATGAAGAGGATGTATGACTTTGGGAAAAATGATCCCACTCCCAATGGAATTTAGGATCAGATCAGCTCTTAAGGGAACTAATCCGCCCCTTAATTTATGAAGAGGATGTATGACTTTGGGAAAAATGATCCCACTCCCAATGGAATTTAGGATCAGATCAGCTCTTAAGGGAACTAATCCGCCCCTTAATTTATGAAGAGGATGTATGACTTTGGGAAAAATGATCCCACTCCCAATGGAATTTAGGATCAGATCAGCTCTTAAGGGAACTAATCCGCCCCTTAATTTATGAAGAGGATGTATGACTTTGGGAAAAATGATCCCACTCCCAATGGAATTTAGGATCAGATCAGCTCTTAAGGGAACTAATCCGCCCCTTAATTTATGAAGAGGATGTATGACTTTGGGAAAAATGATCCCACTCCCAATGGAATTTAGGATCAGATCAGCTCTTAAGGGAACTAATCCGCCCCTTAATTTATGAAGAGGATGTATGACTTTGGGAAAAATGATCCCACTCCCAATGGAATTTAGGATCAGATCAGCTCTTAAGGGAACTAATCCGCCCCTTAATTTATGAAGAGGATGTATGACTTTGGGAAAAATGATCCCACTCCCAATGGAATTTAGGATCAGATCAGCTCTTAAGGGAACTAATCCGCCCCTTAATTTATGAAGAGGATGTATGACTTTGGGAAAAATGATCCCACTCCCAATGGAATTTAGGATCAGATCAGCTCTTAAGGGAACTAATCCGCCCCTTAATTTATGAAGAGGATGTATGACTTTGGGAAAAATGATCCCACTCCCAATGGAATTTAGGATCAGATCAGCTCTTAAGGGAACTAATCCGCCCCTTAATTTATGAAGAGGATGTATGACTTTGGGAAAAATGATCCCACTCCCAATGGAATTTAGGATCAGATCAGCTCTTAAGGGAACTAATCCGCCCCTTAATTTATGAAGAGGATGTATGACTTTGGGAAAATTTATCCGCTCCCATTGGAATTTAGGATCAGATCAGCTCTTAAGGGAACTAATCCGCCCCTTAATTTATGAAGAGGATGTATGACTTTGGGAAAAATGATCCCACTCCCAATGGAATTTAGGATCAGATCAGCTCTTAAGGGAACTAATCCGCCCCTTAATTTATGAAGAGGATGTATGACTTTGGGAAAATTTATCCGCTCCCATTGGAATTTAGGATCAGATCAGCTCTTAAGGGAACTAATCCGCCCCTTAATTTATGAAGAGGATGTATGACTTTGGGAAAAATGATCCCACTCCCAATGGAATTTAGGATCAGATCAGCTCTTAAGGGAACTAATCCGCCCCTTAATTTATGAAGAGGATGTATGACTTTGGGAAAAATGATCCCACTCCCAATGGAATTTAGGATCAGATCAGCTCTTAAGGGAACTAATCCGCCCCTTAATTTATGAAGAGGATGTATGACTTAATGAGTCACGTGGGTTAGTTTAGTAAAGTCACGTGATTAGCGGAAGGTGTTTATTTCTACTTCTACCGCTGAGTCTTAGTGGTTTCTGCTTTTTTTTTTTTTTTTTTTTTTTTTTTTTTTTTTTTTTTTTTTTTTTTTTTTTTTTTTTTTTTTTTTTTTTTTTTTTTTTTTTTTTTTTTTTTTTTTTTTTTTTTTTTTTTTTTTTTTTTTTTTTTTTTTTTTTTTTTTTTTTTTTTTTTTTTTTTTTTTTTTTTTTTTTTTTTTTTTTTTTTTTTTTTTTTTTTTTTTTTTTTTTTTTTTTTTTTTTTTTTTTTTTTTTTTTTTTTTTTTTTTTTTTTTTTTTTTTTTTTTTTTTTTTTTTTTTTTTTTTTTTTTTTTTTTTTTTTTTTTTTTTTTTTTTTTTTTTTTTTTTTTTTTTTTTTTTTTTTTTTTTTTTTTTTTTTTTTTTTTTTTTTTTTTTTTTTTTTTTTTTTTTTTTTTTTTTTTTTTTTTTTTTTTTTTTTTTTTTTTTTTTTTTTTTTTTTTTTTTTTTTTTTTTTTTTTTTTTTTTTTTTTTTTTTTTTTTTTTTTTTTTTTTTTTTTTTTTTTTTTTTTTTTTTTTTTTTTTTTTTTTTTTTTTTTTTTTTTTTTTTTTTTTTTTTTTTTTTTTTTTTTTTTTTTTTTTTTTTTTTTTTTTTTTTTTTTTTTTTTTTTTTTTTTTTTTTTTTTTTTTTTTTTTTTTTTTTTTTTTTTTTTTTTTTTTTTTTTTTTTTTTTTTTTTTTTTTTTTTTTTTTTTTTTTTTTTTTTTTTTTTTTTTTTTTTTTTTTTTTTTTTTTTTTTTTTTTTTTTTTTTTTTTTTTTTTTTTTTTTTTTTTTTTTTTTTTTTTTTTTTTTTTTTTTTTTTTTTTTTTTTTTTTTTTTTTTTTTTTTTTTTTTTTTTTTTTTTTTTTTTTTTTTTTTTTTTTTTTTTTTTTTTTTTTTTTTTTTTTTTTTTTTTTTTTTTTTTTTTTTTTTTTTTTTTTTTTTTTTTTTTTTTTTTTTTTTTTTTTTTTTTTTTTTTTTTTTTTTTTTTTTTTTTTTTTTTTTTTTTTTTTTTTTTTTTTTTTTTTTTTTTTTTTTTTTTTTTTTTTTTTTTTTTTTTTTTTTTTTTTTTTTTTTTTTTTTTTTTTTTTTTTTTTTTTTTTTTTTTTTTTTTTTTTTTTTTTTTTTTTTTTTTTTTTTTTTTTTTTTTTTTTTTTTTTTTTTTTTTTTTTTTTTTTTTTTTTTTTTTTTTTTTTTTTTTTTTTTTTTTTTTTTTTTTTTTTTTTTTTTTTTTTTTTTTTTTTTTTTTTTTTTTTTTTTTTTTTTTTTTTTTTTTTTTTTTTTTTTTTTTTTTTTTTTTTTTTTTTTTTTTTTTTTTTTTTTTTTTTTTTTTTTTTTTTTTTTTTTTTTTTTTTTTTTTTTTTTTTTTTTTTTTTTTTTTTTTTTTTTTTTTTTTTTTTTTTTTTTTTTTTTTTTTTTTTTTTTTTTTTTTTTTTTTTTTTTTTTTTTTTTTTTTTTTTTTTTTTTTTTTTTTTTTTTTTTTTTTTTTTTTTTTTTTTTTTTTTTTTTTTTTTTTTTTTTTTTTTTTTTTTTTTTTTTTTTTTTTTTTTTTTTTTTTTTTTTTTTTTTTTTTTTTTTTTTTTTTTTTTTTTTTTTTTTTTTTTTTTTTTTTTTTTTTTTTTTTTTTTTTTTTTTTTTTTTTTTTTTTTTTTTTTTTTTTTTTTTTTTTTTTTTTTTTTTTTTTTTTTTTTTTTTTTTTTTTTTTTTTTTTTTTTTTTTTTTTTTTTTTTTTTTTTTTTTTTTTTTTTTTTTTTTTTTTTTTTTTTTTTTTTTTTTTTTTTTTTTTTTTTTTTTTTTTTTTTTTTTTTTTTTTTTTTTTTTTTTTTTTTTTTTTTTTTTTTTTTTTTTTTTTTTTTTTTTTTTTTTTTTTTTTTTTTTTTTTTTTTTTTTTTTTTTTTTTTTTTTTTTTTTTTTTTTTTAACCTAGCATTTCAAGGAAGAAAAATAACTTAGTAAGCATATAACTAAACTTAAAGGAATATCCATTCCATTCTTAAGAACAAACAAGGCCAACACTAAAATCTTAAACCAAAATCCTGATTTTATGCACAATTTCTAGCATCCAACTTCAAACGGCCATAACTCCCTCATTTTTCAACGAATTTCAACGTTCCACCCCAATCCGGAAACGTCTACACGTTTACTTTCCATTGGAATAAACAAATTAAGTAACCGAACACAATGTCTAACTCGAAATACACCAGAACAGATTCGGCCATATTGATCAACACATCGGTTTTTCAACGAATTCCACCAATTCTTTAATTTAACCACTTAAACATCCCAAACTAACCTATCAAATGTTTAAACCATGAAACTAGGGAGAGAACTCATCAAAGAATAAGAAAATTCGGACCTTCAATTTAGGGTTTCCAAAACTCTCACCAAACTCTTTCAAAACACCTTAAAATTACTAAAAATCAACACCTAAATGTAATAAACAAAAAACCCAATCAATTTTAGCTTAAAACCTTGCAAATCCTTGGTGAGAAAAAGGAGAGAAAATGCAGCAATGTAGGAAGGGGGATCGTGGGAGGATGAAGGGGAAAAGAAGCAAAAATCACCTTTTAACCTAAATCTTTCTTCACTCTTTAATTTTACCACCAAATTCTCTTAAATTCAAAAGTAACCCCACCTTTAGTTCACTTCTCCCACGTTGAAAGCTTCATCTTCTAATCTTTTATATCTTTTACTTTTCCATTAAATACAAGCTTTTTATTGGCTCATGAAATTTTGACTTTTCAAGCCTTTGAATTTTCAAACATAACACTTTGTTTTTGACCTCTCAACTTCTTTTCTTCTCTTTGCATTGCCTACTTCCAATCCACTTCTAATCCCTTTATCACTTAACAATAAACTCTCATATGTAACCTAACCTAGGGCTATGCACGTTATCGAAATTTCTGGGTGTTACAGTAATTCATCGAGTTCATTCATTTGGAGGAGGCATTTGTGACTGGTCGCTGTCAAGTCAAAATTTAGCCTCTTCATAGCCCACAAAGCCCGGTGCTCAAGTTCGACATGTAAGTGACAAGCTTTACCAAATATCAATCGATATGGTGACATTCCTCGAGGAGTTTTAAAAGTGGTTCGATAAGCCCATAGTGTGTCATCCAGCTTGCGTGCCAAATATTTACGTGAAATACTCACAGTCTTCTCGAGAATAAACTTGACTTCTTGATTGGAAACTTCTGCTTGACTAATTTTTATTGGGGGTGATATCCTAATGCCTTGCAATGCCTAACACCATATTTCAAAAGTAGTAAATCAAATTGCTTATTACAGAAATGTGTACCTTCATCACTAATAATGGCGAGAGGCATGTAGAAACAGGTGAATGATGGCACGCGCAACAATTTCTGCTCTTCCGTTGTAGATAAATCAGTCAAAATAATAAAAGGAAGAGTAGAATTTTCACCAATGAATGCGTAGCAAATGTGCGAAGGTAGAGATTTAAGCTCAAGAATGGGTGGACTCTCAATAGATGGCAGAGTCCGTCATGGAAATTCCCCCAAACTTTTGAAGTACTTTATCTGATTAGGCTCAAATGAGTCAATCCACAAAACATAATCTTTCTCATTCGAGTTATCATCAGGAGGAAAATGATGCTCTAGTAAGCATACCTCAAGAGAGTCACGTGGTTGAAGTGAAGCTTCTACTATTACGGTGTGTCAAGGACTTCCACCCGTATTGCTAGCTTTTGGGTATTTCATTGAATTGAACACGTTAAGCGTCACCTCCTCATCTTGCACTCGCAATTTAAGTTTACCTCTTTGAACATCAATTAACGCGTCTCATATTGCCATGGTCGGTCTAAAATAATAAGGATGTCATGATCTTCTTCCATATCAAGGACCATAAAATCAACAGGAAAGATAAAGTTGTCGACTTTGACAAGGACATCCTCATTCACCCCACGTGGATAATTGATAGAACGATCAGCCATTTGTAGAATCACTCTCGTGGGCTTTGCTTCACCAAGACCAACCTTGTGAAATATAGATAGTGACATTAAATTGATACTAGCACCCAAATCACACAACACCTGCTCAAAAATAGACTCCCCAATTGCACATGGGATGGTGAAACTCCCCGGATCTTTTAATTTTTGTGGAAGATTTCGTTGTATATTAGCGCTACATTCCTTGGTCAAAGCGATCGTGCCACATTCTTCAATTTTATGCTTGTGAAACAAAATATCTTTCAAGAATTTTACGTAGCTAGGCATTTGCTGGAGAGCCTCGGCGAATGGAATGTTGATGTGTAGTTGCTTGAACACTTCCAAAAATTTTCCAAATTGCTTGTCTATCTTTACGTTCTTTAGACATTGAGGAAAAGGCACCCGTGGTGTTACCTCTGTCGGACTTTGTGATAGAACTCTTTGCGGCTTCTGTGCTTCACATTCAAGTGGAGATGATGATGAATCTTTACTTTAACGTTCGAATCCCTTCTTCATTTCTTGACTAGAATTATAAACCACCATACCACTCCTAAAAGTGATTGTATTGCATTGATCTTTCGGGTTCACTTTCGTTGAACTCGACAATGCACGTTGAGGTCATCCATTGAGTCATTAGCGATTTGTCCTAATTGAGTCTCCAAGCTTTGGATTTGAGCCGATTGATTTTGCAAGGTAGTTCGAGTCTCTTCCATGAACTTATTAGTATGCTCACCCATTTTAGTGACTATATCATCACGACTATGCTTTCTCTCTTGGAATGACAGAGCTTGTTGAGAGGCTTACGACATTTGCACGGCATTATTTGGATTCTTCCATGAGAAGTTTGGGTGAATATTGCACGCTCCTCTGTAGTAAATATTAGAATTGTGAAAATTCGACCGATTGTAGTTCCCAACAAAGTTTGCCTACTCGGAAAAATCATTTGCCATTAGATTACCTTTGTTGGCATTCATCACTTGCATGTGGCCCTTGACACCATTGAGATGCTCCCATTGGAGAGTAAACTGAATTGACCGGAGCTTAGTTACTCTGTAGTTGCTTGGCAAGAGATGCGATTTGTGTTGGATTTCAAGGTCCCTACGCATGGCGGAATTCACTATTATTCATAATAATAGTGACATGTGTTACCCTGTGACTTTAAAACTATTTTAAAATCATCAAAAAACCATAAATTGGATCGTTAGTCTAAAAGAAATTATTTTTGAGAAATATGTAATTTTTCAAAATGTAAACAATTTACATTGAGAAAAATTATTAGAATTAGATTGTGATATATTAAAAAGAAAATACCTTTTTTGCAGCAACGCTTTACTCAGGTACTCCCGTCTGATCTTAACTGCTTAACTCAGGATCAGGTATTTTTCGAAGACTTTGAAACCGTCGAGTCTTCTCTGAAGATCTTTACACTTAAATTTCCTGACGTGTGGGCGTCTTTCTTACAAGAACAATACACTATTATATTTCTAGAGAGACGTGTTCTCAACACATGAGACGTCTCTCTTCGATCTTAGAAAATGTTTTTCTAAAACCGAATACGGAAAAGTCACACATTTTCTCTCTAGGGATTTGTTTTTCAGATCGTTCTAAGTCGTTCTTTTTGGTTCATTCTTCTGTCAAATCACATTTGACAAAAAAAAAAAAAAAAAAAAAAAAAAAAAAAAAAAAAAAAAAAAAAAAAAAAAAAAAAAAAAAAAAAAAAAAAAAAAAAAAAAAAAAAAAAAAAAAAAAAAAAAAAAAAAAAAAAAAAAAAAAAAAAAAAAAAAAAAAAAAAAAAAAAAAAAAAAAAAAAAAAAAAAAAAAAAAAAAAAAAAAAAAAAAAAAAAAAAAAAAAAAAAAAAAAAAAAAAAAAAAAAAAAAAAAAAAAAAAAAAAAAAAAAAAAAAAAAAAAAAAAAAAAAAAAAAAAAAAAAAAAAAAAAAAAAAAAAAAAAAAAAAAAAAAAAAAAAAAAAAAAAAAAAAAAAAAAAAAAAAAAAAAAAAAAAAAAAAAAAAAAAAAAAAAAAAAAAAAAAAAAAAAAAAAAAAAAAAAAAAAAAAAAAAAAAAAAAAAAAAAAAAAAAAAAAAAAAAAAAAAAAAAAAAAAAAAAAAAAAAAAAAAAAAAAAAAAAAAAAAAAAAAAAAAAAAAAAAAAAAAAAAAAAAAAAAAAAAAAAAAAAAAAAAAAAAAAAAAAAAAAAAAAAAAAAAAAAAAAAAAAAAAAAAAAAAAAAAAAAAAAAAAAAAAAAAAAAAAAAAAAAAAAAAAAAAAAAAAAAAAAAAAAAAAAAAAAAAAAAAAAAAAAAAAAAAAAAAAAAAAAAAAAAAAAAAAAAAAAAAAAAAAAAAAAAAAAAAAAAAAAAAAAAAAAAAAAAAAAAAAAAAAAAAAAAAAAAAAAAAAAAAAAAAAAAAAAGAGATGCTCCCATTGGAGAGTAAACTGAATTGACCGGAGCTTAGTTACTCTGTAGTTGCTTGGCAAGAGATGCGATTTGTGTTGGATTTCAAGGTCCCTACGCATGGCGGAATTCACTATTATTCATAATAATAGTGACATGTGTTACCCTGTGACTTACAACTATTTTAAATCATCAAAAAACCATAAATTGGATCGTTAGTCTAAAAGAAATTATTTTTGAGAAATATGTAATTTTTCAAAATGTAAACAATTTACATTGAGAAAAATTATTAGAATTAGATTGTGATATATTAAAAGAAAATACCTTTTTGCAGCAACGCTTTTACTCAGGTACTCCCGTCTGATCTTAACTGCTTTAACTCAGGATCAGGTATTTTTCCGAAGACTTTGAAACCGTCGAGTCTTCTCTGAAGATCTTTACACTTAAATTTCCTGACGTGTGGGCGTCTTTCTTACAAGAACAATACACTCTTATATTTCTAGAGAGACGTGTTCTCAACACATGAGACGTCTCTCTTCGATCTTAGAAAATGTTTTTCTAAAACCGAATACGGAAAAGTCACACATTTTCTCTCTAGGGATTTGTTTTTCAGATCGTTCTAAGTCGTTCTTTTTGGTTCATTCTTCTGTCAAATCACATTTGACAATTTTTATAGATCTGTTTTAAAATTAATTTTTAGATTTATTTTAATAAAAACTAATTTTTAAAAAATAAATCTTATCTAATCAAATCTAATTTGATTAGATGTTGATTTATCCAATAAATCAATTTATCAATTACTCATATAATCTAAAAACAGTTTTTAGAATATATTTATGAAAACTACTTTTCAAGATAATCTCATCTCATGAGATTCTTCAGATCTACTTTTAAATAGTAAACAAACTATAAGTCAACTGTAGATCAAATCTAATTTGATCAGATTTTCCAGATCTACTTTTATTCAAATTTCAAAAAATCTGATTTTATAGTTTGTTACATAACCACTTTAAATCTGAAGATCAAATCTCATCTGATGAGATTCTTTAAATCTAATTCAAATCCCTTAAAAATATCTCATCTAATGAGATATTTTATTTTGAATTCAAAATATAAAAACTATTTATATATTTTGAATAACAATATATTTATCAAAGTGCTTATAAATGATTAATCATAATTAATCATTTATATATTTATTCTTGTAACGTGGAAATTAAATAGTGATATAAGATGACAGAGGGACCGATGGACCTATAGTTCTAAGCTCCAATAATATTTTCTTTTTAAATTTAATCCCACATATATCAGCATATATGTAAATTTAAAATTGCATAAATAATCAAGGATTTTTCTTTGAATTTATAAAGCATATCGAATAATGCAAACATAAAAATTAATCATAAAATTTATTTATTAATTACAGCAATAAAATGTTCATAACATTTGCTTGTTGGGCACATTATTCCCAACAATCTCCCACTTGCCCTAAAGCAAATGAGACATGTCTCGAATCCCTAGTCCTTCAAGATATTTATCAAAACTCTTTGCAGGCAATGTCTTGGTGAAGGGATCTGCAAGATTCTCAGTGGTTGGAATCTTCAAAACGGCGACGTCTCCACGTTGCACGATCTCTCTAATCAGATGATATTTTCTTTTTAAATTTAATCCCACATATATCAGCATATATGTAAATTTAAAATTGCATAAATAATCAAGGATTTTTCTTTGAATTTATAAAGCATATCGAATAATGCAAACATAAAAATTAATCATAAGATTAAATTGTTCTTAAATGTCAACGGATATTAGAATAACATATAAATTTTATCTGGTCCAGTACTATATAATCAGATTATAATAAAATACAATCACTTTATGTCACCACATATATAGTCGGGATATGACTACAACGTCTCAAGGAAGTGGAACTGTATTTATGACTTTATTAATTTGAAGATCCTTTACCTTCAAATATAAATCATAGACTATTGTGAGTATTTCACTTTTTAAATTTAATCCCACATATATCAGCAGATTGTAAATTTAAAATTATAATAATCAAGGATTTTCTTTGAATTTATAAAGCATATCGAATAATGCAAACATAAAAATTAATCATAAAATTTATTTATTAATTACAGCAATAAAATGTTCATAACATTGCTTGTTGGGCCATTATTCCCAACAATCTCCCACTTGCCCTAAAGCAAATGAGACATGTCTCGAATCCCTAGTCCTTCAAGATATTTATCAAAACTCTTTGCAGGCAATGTCTTGGTGAAGGGATCTGCAAGATTCTCAGTGGTTGGAATCTTCAAAACGGCGACGTCTCCACGTTGCACGATCTCTCTAATCAGATGATATTTTCTTTCTATTTGCTTTGATCTTTTGTGGTTTCTCGGTTCTTTAGAATTCGCCACTGCACCACTATTATCACAATAAAGTGTGAGTGGTTTATTTATATTTGGAACAACTTCCAGATCACTAAAGAACTTGCGGAGCCAAACAGCTTCTTTAGCTACTTCTGAACCAGCTATGTACTCGGCTTCCATAGTCGAGTCAGAAACTCCTCCTTTTTGGTACTTCTCCAAACAATGGCTCCACCACCAAGAGTAAATACTAATCCAGATATCGACTTTCGATCATCTATATCAGATTGAAAATCAGAATCTGTATATCCTGTAGGAATCAAATCCCTACCAGAATATACAAGCATATAATTTCTCGTTCTTCTAAGATACTTGAGAATGTGCTTGACTGCTATCCAGTGATCTAATCCTGGATTAGACTGAAAACGGCTAACTATCCCTACTGCATAGCAAATGTCTGGTCTTGTGCATAACATAGCATACATCAAGCTACCAACTGCTGATGCATATGGATAGCGTCTCATATCCTCTTCCTTTTAAGGCGTGTCAGGACACTGCTTCTTAGAAAGAGTAACTCCATGACGAGAAGGTAAATTACCTTTCTTAGAGTTCTGCATTGAATATCTGACAAGCATCTTGTCAATATACAATGCCTGAGACAAGGCTAACAACTTATTCTTGCGATCTCTAAACAGACGAATCCCAAGAATATAGCTCGCTTCTCCCAAATCTTTCATTTGGAATTGCTTAGCCAACCAAGCTTTTATTTCTGATAATAATCCTACATTATTCCCAATAAGTAGAATATCATCGACATAAAGAATTAGAAAAACCACTTGCTTCTCCTTGAAGAGCTTGTATACACAAGACTCATCAAGACATTGAACAAATCCATAAGATTTGATCGCATCATCAAATCTCATATTCCATGACCTGGATGCTTGCTTGAGTCCATAAATAGACCTATGCAATTTACAAACCTTTTGTTTTGCATCCTGTGCTATGAAACCCTCTGGCTGCTCCATGTAGACAGTCTCCTCAAGATAGCCATTCAAAAAAGCTGTCTTTACAGTCCATCTGCCAAATCTCATAATCATAATGAGCAGCTATGGAAAGCAGAATACGAATAGACTTAAGCATTGCTACTGGTGAGAAGGTTTCTTCATAGTCAATCCCTTCTTTTTGGGTATAACCCTTAGCCACCAGTCTAGCTTTGAATGTCTCTACATTCCCGTCTATTCTAAGTTTTCTCTTGTAGATCCATTTACATCCAATGGGTTTTATCCCTTCAGGTAAATCTACAAGATCCCTAGACTGAGTTGGAATACATAGATTCCATTTCAAGTTTCATAGCTTCAAGCCATGCTTCTTTGTCAGAGTCTTCCATTGCACATCTATATGTCAATGGATCATCATTCCCATCATCGGTGATAGAAACTTGTACTTCACCATCGTGTTGATATCGAGATGGTAGTCGCACTACCCTATCGCTACGACGAAGTGTAATGATAGGTTGACTAGAAAGAGTGGTGTTTCTTGTAACTTGTGGATCAACAACTGTTGTTGTAACCGGTTTAACCTGGTTAGATTGAATCTCTTCTAAGACAATCTTACTATGAGGTTTGTAATTTGTTATATAGTCATGTTCAAGAAATGTGGCATTTGTCGATACAAATACCTTATTATCCTGAGGACTATAAAACAAACCTCCTCTCGTGCCTACTGCATATCCAACAAACAAGCAAACCACAGTTCTTGGTTCCAACTTCCCGGTCTTACCTACTAGCACATGTGCTGGACAACCCCATATGCGAAAGTGTCTCAAACTAGGTTTGTGACCACTCCACAACTCTAAGGGTGTATTAGGTATAGACTTAGATGGAACTACATTAACTATGTAGGTTGCTGTTTGTAAAGCATAACCCCAAAACGATTTTGGAAGAGAGGAATAGCTCATCATGGATCTTACCATATTAAGCAATGTTCGATTTTTTCTTTCAGCAACACCATTTTGCTGAGGCGTAACTGGTGCTGTTAGTTGGAATACTATCCCATATTCTAACAGATAATCTGTGACAGCCCAAAATCGAACCCGATCGGGGTTCGGGATCAGGAGCCATCACTCCGGGACAGATAACAGGAAACAGTGACTATTTTTTTTGAACAGATCGGTCAAGACAGTGGACTTTATACTTTTAAATATTTACAGAGAAAGAGAATCGAATGACAGGAAGCATGCACTGTCAACGTGAACCCTAAAAACGTAACTCTACAGAGAGGAAGAAACTACAGTGAATAACAGAACATTTACGGGAAGAGAGAGAATTCTCTGGGATTGGAAGCAAAACAGGTTTCAATAATGGATAACAGAACAAAAATTAACATAAGGCTGGCGGAGGAGGGAATGAAATTCTTAAAACATATAAAATACTGTTGGGCGGAAGAGATAAATTGGCGGTGGATGTCGAATAAGACAAAACAGGTGAACAGTGTTCAGCGGAAGATGTAAACAGAAACTGTGAATAAACTGGGCGGAGGAGGTGATGACGTCAGCCGGAAGAATAGATGACGTCAACCGGAAGATACAGGCATTACCCTGGCGGAAGACTTAGGTGACATCAGCCGGATGATATAAATGACTGGGCGGATGACGTCAGCCGAAAGACATAGTTCGGAACTGGGCGGAAGACTTATGCTGACGTCAACTGGAAGACATGAATACACCGGGCAGATGGCTAGATGACGTCAGCCGGAAGACATCGTTTTAAAATGGGCGGAAGATTTATGTTGACGTCAACCGGAAGGTATGAATACACTGGGCGGATGACTAGATGACGTCAGTCGGAAGACATAGTTTTACAGAAGGAAACGGGCAGCGGTGGACTTGATCGGATGACATAGTTTCTAAGGCAAAACTTAGCAACTTTTAACAGAAAGACGTACAGATAGAGAGCCTCAAAACAGAAGGCATAAAGGTTTTGGACCTTCAAATCCGATTCAAAATTTACAGATTTCCAAGAAGACAAACTACACGGATGACTTTAAAACAAGAAATCGTCCATGCACAGATTAACAGAAAGTATCCCAAACAATTCCAGAATACTTTAGAATATAACTGAACTGTCAAATACAGCGGTTTAAAAAAACTTAGACATCAGACCTATACATTGTTTTAAATTCTGAAAATCAGTACAGAACAGGACATATACTTGCAGAATTTCTTCAAAGAAAGAGTTTTACAACCAAACCAGGACTTCTAGAAGACTTTACAGATATAAATTTTTCAGAAAACTTAAACCTCAGATCAGTCATGTCTGGCTGCAGCAAGCAACCCACCATGAGCTCGAGCCATCAACTACATCAGATCATCATTTTGAGGCGCAAAGTCCTCGGTTTCAGGTTCAGTACCTACATCAGAGAGTTCACCTATGAGTCTAAAACTCAGTAAGGACATAATCAGAATGCAGTGGTGCATATGCAATGCATGAACTTTCAGAAGTTCAGTGAGAGAACAGAACATTACATTTCAGTGGCAGAAGAATTAAGTGGGGCTTATAGGGGAACTGGTTCAGTAAGTGCACTATCAGGCACGTAGTCCAGAGGGTCCTTGCCAGGGACAGTATTTTCAGATTCCCAGGGAGGGATAAAACCAGAGGGTCCTTGCCAGGGACAGTATTTTCAGATTCCCAGGGAGGGATAAAACCAGAGGGTCCTTGCCAGGGACAGTATTTTCAGATTCCCAGGGAGGGATAAAACCAGAGGGTCCTTGCCAGGGACAGTATTTTCAGATTCCCAGGGAGGGATAAAACCAGAGGGTCCTTGCCAGGGACAGTATTTTCAGATTCCCAGGGAGGGATAAAACCAGAGGGTCCTTGCCAGGGACAGTATTTTCAGATTCCCAGGGAGGGATAAAACCAGAGGGTCCTTGCCAGGGACAGTATTTTCAGATTCCCAGGGAGGGATAAAACCAGAGGGTCCTTGCCAGGGACAGTATTTTCAGATTCCCAGGGAGGGATAAAACCAGAGGGTCCTTGCCAGGGACAGTATTTTCAGATTCCCAGGGAGGGATAAAACCAGAGGGTCCTTGCCAGGGACATTCAGATTCCCAGGGAGGGATAAAACCAGAGGGTCCTTGCCAGGGACAGTATTTTCAGATTCCCAGGGAGGGATAAAACCAGAGGGGCCAGTCCCCGTCCCACACTTAACCTGGTACATTTCAGTCAGATTTTATTCTTATTAATTTCAAACAGTGTACAGAAATCGTTTTGCATGAATTTTCAGGAAAACAGTGTATGCATGAACGATGCCTGAACTTTAACTAGCAGATAACAGAATAAAACAGTAGACACCAGAAGATAAATCAAAGCCAGACATTCAGAACATAACTCTAACTCTTCTACCCAAAACAACCCGACAGAGCAGTAAACCTAGTACCTCCTTGATGTAGGGCCTTAAGGGCCGGATCTAAACTTATGAACTTACCTGTTTTCTGGAGGGTTGAAAACTTGGATGTCTCTGGAAAGAAAACTCGGACCTGTAGCATGCATGTACAGAATTTAAACACGCTACAAATGCTAACTAAAATCATGTAGAATAAGCAGCAAACACATTTCAACTCTTTAGAAAACACACCAACGTGTTTTCATCCAAAAACAGTGAGTTTTTACCAAATACCGAAACCCTAAACTTCGGTAAAATCTCACATTAAACTCATCCAAATTTGTTAGCATTAAAAGATGCCCACCTTTTTAGAAGAAGACCGGAAAATACAGGAGAAACAAAGCGTGGAAGTTTTGTTTCAATCGCCTGGAAGAGAGAAAGCCGAGAGAGATGGGAGGAAGTAGGGAAGTGAATGAAAATTCACGTAGGAGGATGAACTTAGCTTCCTCAACAAGTTGCCACTTGGCAAACACCCATTGACTTACTCCCACCAACCTTAATCTCTCCCCAAATTGCCCTTCCATGTATTTCAAACTTAGTGCTTTGGTTTTAGTTACACATTAGTTTAGTTCTCCACTAATTATTCCAACAATTCAACCAAAACATTCCTTTGTATTAATATAATATTAATCCCGTTTAAATGATCCGGGAAAACTATTACATGGCAAAATGTCGGGTGTTACATTCCACCCATTTTTACAAAAATTTTGTCCTCAAAATTTGCCTAAGCAAAGAGGTCCGGATATTGGGCTCTGACATTGGCTTGTCTTTCCCATGTGGCTTCCTCTACATTATGATTGCGCCACAAAACCTTCACTAATGGCACCACACGGTTACGTAACACTTTGAGTGACATATCCAATATCTGTATGGGCCTTTCTTCATACGTCAGTGTCGACATGATATCAAAGTCCACATGTTTCACGATCTGGGTTGGATCTCGTACACATTTTCTCAGCATTGAAACATGGAAGACATTGTGAACTCCATCCATTGATGCCGGCAACTGTAGTCTGTAAGCCATGTTCCCAATCCTCTTCAAAATGGGAAAAGGCCCAATAAACCTTGGGTTTAGCTTCCCTTTCTTGCCAAACCTCATCACGCCTTTGAAAGGTGACACCTTTAAAAATACATCATCACCTTCGGCAAACTCCAAGTCCCTTCTTCTATGGTCCGCATAACTCTTTTGTCGATCCTGAGCAGTCTTTATTCGTTGTTTGATAGCAGCTATCACTTCGGACATCTGCTGTAATATCTCAGGACCAATAAGCTTGGTTTCTCCGACCTCATCCCAACATAACGGGGATCTACACTTCCTTCCGTAAAGTGCTTCATATGGAGCCATGTCGATTGTAGCCTGGTAGCTATTGTTGTAAGCAAACTCCACAAGCGGTAGATATATGCTCCAAGGAGCATGAAGTTCCAGCACGCACGCTCTTAACATATCTTCCAATGTCTGAATCGTTCTCTCAGATTGTCCATCCGTCTGTGGATGAAATGCCGTGCTGAAGTCCAATCTAGTGCCCAAGGAGCTTTGCAAACTTTTCCAAAACCTCGATGTGAATCTAAGATCCCAGTCCGAAACAATCGACACCGGTATACCATGCAGTTTGACAATCTCACTAATATATAGTTCAGCATACTGATCCATGGAGAATGTCGTCTTTACAGGTAGAAAATGGGCCGACTTTGTCAATCTGTCCACTATGACCCATATGCTATTATGGCCTTTAGCTGTCCTTGGAAGGCCAACAACAAAGTCCATCGTAATGTTCTCCCATTTCCATTCGGGAATCGGAAGAGGCTGAAGCGTTCCAATTGGTCGTTGATGTTCAGCTTTGACCTGTTGACATATCATACAGGACTCCACATACTTGGCCACCTCATTCTTCATATTTGGCCACCAGAAGTGAAGCTTCAAGTCCTGATACATCTTTGTGCTTCCAGGATGCATAGAGAAAGAAGATGAATGGGCTTCCGATAAGATGTGCTTCTGTAGTTCTTCATCTTTCGAAACATACCATCTGTTTTTGAACTTCAGAATACCATCTCCCGAATAACTGAAATTGGAAGAATCCATTGGTACCTTGCTCACCATATCAGCCATCTCCTTTGAATTGGTCTTCTGGGCTTCCTTAATGCGGTCCAGGACGGTGGGCCGTAATGTTAAGTCTGCTAGTATAGCCGATAGCCCAGAAACTATTTCCATATCGAACTTCTGTATCTCCGTCCTCAAAGGCATTGGCACGGCCAACATAACTGGTTGCATAGTAGCTGGCATCCTGCTCAGTGCATCAGCTACCACATTTGCCTTACCTGGATGGTATTTGATCTCAACATCGTAGTCTTTTACAAACTCTACCACCGCCTCTGCCTCATATTCAACTTTTTCTGAGTAAAGAGGTACTTCAAACTCTTGTGATCGGAAAACACCTCACATGATTGTCCGTACAAATGGTGTCTCCATACTTTCAGTGCAAATACAACTGCCGCTAACTCAAGGTCGTGAGTAGGGTAGTTTTCTTCATGGCTCTTCAATTGTCGGGATGCGTATGCTACCACCTTCCCTTCTTGCATTAACACACATCCCAAGCCAATCTTGGACGCATCACAATATACGCTGAATTTGCCGTCTTCAGTTGGCAACACAAGTAGAGGAGCCGTGGTTAATTTCTGTTTGAGTGTCTGAAAGCTCACTTCACATGCCTCAGACCACTTGAACTTGATGTCTTTCTTTGTTAAGCTGGTCATAGGTTTTGCTATCACGGAGAAGTCTTTAATGAACTTCCTGTAATAACCAGCTAGTCTGATAAAGCTTCGTACTTCGCTTGCATTCCTCGGCCTTGGCCAGTCTCTTACAGCCTCAATCTGAGCCGGGTCCACAGATACTCCTTCAACAGACACCACATGGCCTAGGAAATTAATCCTACTCAACCAGAATTCACACTTTGACAGCTTGGCATATAATTGATGCTGCCTCAGAGTCAATAGTACAATTTCCAAGTGCCCCTCATGCTCGGCCTTACTTCTGGAGTAAACCAGAATGTCGTCGATGAAAACGATTACAAATTTATCCAAGGCGTCTTGGAACATCCTGTTCATCAGGTCCATAAATGCTGCCGGAGCATTAGTTAACCCGAACGACATCACCAAGAACTCATAATGCCCGTACCGGGTCCTGAAGGCGGTCTTTGGAATATCTTCGGGTCTGACCTTCAACTGGTAATTACCGGAGCGCAAGTCAATCTTTGAGAATACCCGAGCCCCTTGTAGCTGGTCAAATAAATCATCAATTCTCGGCAACGGGTACTTATTCTTGATCGTCAACTTGTTCAGCTCACGGTAGTCAATACACATCCGTAGGGACCCATCCTTCTTCTTAACGAACAAGACGGGAGCACCCCACGGAGAGAAGCTAGGGCGTACAAAACCCTTGTCCACTAACTCTTTCAGCTGAGTCTTCAATTCCTTCAGCTCGATTGGTGCCATACGGTACAGATTCTTTGATACTGGTTCCGCACCTGGGTGTACGTCAATTTCAAACTCGATTTCGCGATCAGGTGGCAACCCCGGTAAGTCATCTAAGAAAACCTCAGGAAAGTCTCGGACTACCGGAATATTTTGAAGTTCCACCTCACCTTGCCTTCGCACGTCTATTACATGGGCCAGAAACCCGATGCACCCTGACCTCATCAGCCGTTAAGCTTTTAAGGAAGTTATAACAGGCATACGGTGTTTCTTCGGTACTGCCTGGTAAGAAAAGTCTACTTCATTCGGGCGTTTAAACGACACTAGCCCGGACCTACAGTTGATGGTGGCATGATGTCTAAACAGCCAGTCCATCCCCAGAATGACATCGTACCCTTTCATACCAATAACGATGAGGTTGGCGTACAACTTCTGGTCTCCTACTGACACTACATCACCCCGTATGACCTGCTCGGAGTGCATAAACTCTTCGGACGGTAGCATTATGCTGTAGGACTGATCAGACAACGTACAACTAACCTTCTGTCTAACTACGAAGTCCCCCGCCACAAATGAATGTGTGGCCCCAGTATCCCACAAGGTATAAGCAGGTACATCACACACTAAAATTGTACCTGTGATTGCTGTGTGCAGATCAGCATCATCAACATCCTCCATCATTGCAAACACTCTTGGCACGGCTTGACCTGTCCTGGTGTCGGGCATTGGGCAATCCCGAACAAGATGGCCTACTTTGCCGCATCGGAAACACTGGCCAGTAGCAAGTCTGCATTCTCCTTTGTGAGGCTTCTGGCACCGTGGGCATACTAAAGGTTGAGGAGTCCCCATTGGTCTCTTTCCTTTGTCTTGATAGAGAATGGCTTCATTGGGCCTTTTAATGCCCCTGTTTTGTTGCTGTAGAGGTTGTAAATTCTGGCCCCTTTGCGGTTGTTGCTGTTGTTGTGGATCATTTCTCATAATCCCCCTTGGTGGATCTCTCTGTCTCTGGGACTTCATTTCTAAGGCCTCTAACTGATAAGCCTTGGCCACCACCTTCACATATGGTGCCTCATCGAACCCTCCTGTTGTGATCCCTCGCAGAAGGTCCATCTTTAAACCTTGAATAAACTGGTGCACCTTGTTCTCATCAGTGGCCACCATGTGTGTTGCATATCTGGATAAGGACTCAAACTTCTGAACATATTTAGCCACTGACCCATACTGTCGCAGCCGAGAGAATTCAAGCAACTTTTCCTTCCTCACTCCCCGGTCAAAATACTTCTCGTAGAAGATTTTCGTGAATCCCTCCCAGCTTAAAGCCACAGTAGTGGACTGCACTGTGTCCCACCAGAATCCAGCACTTTTAGTGAGATAAAACGTGGCACAAATAACTTTCTTGTTGTCTTCTACTTCTGCATAATTGAACATCTTCTCCATTGTTCGAATCCAGGTTTCAGCACGAGTCGGGTCTGTAGACAGTCCATCGAATGAAGGCGGCTGGAGTCGCCGGAACCTATCTCCACTGTTGTCACGTGGGGCATTAGCAAGATTGTTATTTCCGTGGTTATTGTTTCTATCATCTTCTCTGGCCATCATGCGTTCAACCATACGTGATTGTGCACCCACCAGCTCGGTTAGTCGGTCAATGGCTCGAGAGCTTTCGCTTGACTCTTCTTGATGTCCCCTCACCATAACTAAGAAATCATATAAACATAATAACCTAAGTTTAATAAACAGAACAGTTACAGTAACCTAAATACTTACAGTTGGTGGAGCGACCTCACGTGGCGGGTTGCGCAGTCAGATATTTCACAGAATCGGTTTTAAAACCGTGTCTCTCTGATACCACAACTGTGACAGCCCGAAAATCGAACCCGATCGGGGTTCGGGATCGGAGCCATCACTCCGGGACAGATAATAGGAAACGGTGACTATTTTTTTTTTTGAACAGATCGGTCAAGACAATGGACTTTATACTTTTAAATATTTACAGAGAAATAGAATCGAATGACAGGAAGCATGCACTGTCAACGTGAACCCTAAAAACGTAACTCTATAGAGAGGAAGAAACTACAGTGAATAATAGAACATTTACGGGAAGAGAGAGAATTCTCTGGGATTGGAAGCAAAACAGGTTTCAATAATGGATAACAGAACAGAAATTAGCATAAGGCTGGCGGAGGAGGGAATGAAATTCTTAAAACATATAAAATACTGTTGGGCGGAAGAGATAAATTGGCGGTGGATGTCGAATAAGACAAAACAGGTGAACAGTGTTCAGCGGAAGATGTAAACAGAAACTGTGAATAAACTGGGCGGAGGAGGTGATGACGTTAGCCGGAAGAATAGATGACGTCAACCGGAAGATACAGGCATTACCCTGGCGGAAGACTTAGGTGACGTCAGCCGGATGATATAAATGACTGGGCGGATGACTTGGATGACGTCAGCCGGAAGACATAGTTCGGAACTGGGCAAAAGACTTATGCTGACGTCAACTGGAAGACATGAATACACCGGGCGGATGGCTAGATGACGTCAGCCGGAAGACATCGTTTTAAACTGGGCGGAAGGATTTATGCTGACGTCAACCGGAAGGTATGAATACACTGGGCGGATGACTAGATGACGTCAGCAGGAAGACATAGTTTTATAGAAGGAAATGGGCAGCATGATATAAATGACTGGGCGGATGACTTGGATGACGTCAGCCGGAAGACATAGTTCGGAACTGGGCAAAAGACTTATGCTGACGTCAACTGGAAGACATGAATACACCGGGCGGATGGCTAGATGACGTCAGCCGGAAGACATCGTTTTAAACTGGGCGGAAGATTTATGCTGACGTCAACCGGAAGGTATGAATACACTGGGCGGATGACTAGATGACGTCAGCAGGAAGACATAGTTTTATAGAAGGAAATGGGCAGCGGTGGACTTGATCGGATGACATAGTTTCTAAGGCAAAACTTAGCAACTTTTAACAGAAAGACGTACAGATAGAGAGCCTCAAAACAGAAGGCATAAAGGTTTTGGACCTTCAAATCCGATTCAAAATTTACAGATTTCAAAGAAGACAAACTACACGGATGACTTTAAAACCAGAAATCGTCCATGCACAGATTAACAGAAAGTATCCCAAACAATTCCAGAATACTTTAGAATATAACTGAACTGTCAAATACAGCGGTTTCAAAAAACTTAGACATCAGACCTATACATTGTTTTAAAATCTGAAAATCAGTACAGAACAGGACATATACTTGCAGAATTTCTTCAAAGAAAGAGTTTTACAACCAAACCAGGACTTCTAGAAGACTTTACAGATATAAATTTTTCAGAAAACTTAAACCTCAGATCAGTCATGTCCGGCTGCAGCAACCAACCCACAATGAGCTCGAGCCATCAACTACATCAGATCATCATTTTGAGGCGCAAAGTCCTCGGTTTCAGGTTCAGTACCTACATCAGAGAGTTCACCTATGAGTCTAAAACTCAGTAAGGACATAATCAGAATGCAGTGGTGCATATGCAATGCATGAACTTTCAAAAATTTAGTGACAGAATAGAACATTACATTTCAGTGGCAGAAGAATTAAGTGGCGCTTATAGGGGAACTGGTTCAGTAAGTGCACTATCAGGCACGGCAGTTTTCAGATTCCCAGGGAGGGATAAAATCAGAGGGTCCTTGCCAGGGACAGTATTTTCAGATTCCCAGGGAGGGATAAAACCAGAGGGGCCAGTCCCCGTCCCACACTTAACCTGGTACATTTCAGTCAGATTTTATTCTTATTAATTTCAAACAGTGTACAGAAATCGGTTTGCATGAATTTTCAGGAAAACAGTGTATGCATGAACGGTGCCTGAACTTTAACTAGCAGATAACAGAATAAAACAGTAGACAGCAGAAGATAAATCAAAGCCAGACATTTCAGAACATAACTCTAACTCTTCTACCCAAAACAACCCGACAGAACAGTAAACCTAGTACCTTCTTGATGTAGGGCCTTAAGGGCCGGATCTAAACTTATGAACTTACCTGTTTTCTGGAGGGTTGAAAACTTGGATGTCTCTGGAAAGAAAACTCGGACCTGTAGCATGCATGTACAGAATTTAAACACGCTACAAATGCTAACTAAAATCATGTAGAATAAGCAGCAAACATATTTCAACTCTTTAGAAAACACACCAATGTGTTTTCATCCAAAAACAGTGAGTTTTTACCAAATACCGAAACCCTAAACTTCGGTAAAATCTCACATTAAACTCATCCAAATTTGTTAGCATTAAAATATGCCCACCTTTTTAGAAGAAGACGGGAAAATACAGGAGAAACAAAGCGTGGAAGTTTTGTTTCAATCGCCTGGAAGAGAGAAAGCCGAGAGAGATGGGAGGAAGCAGGGAAGTGAATGAAAATTCACGTAGGAGGATGAACTTAGCTTCCTCAACAAGTTGCCACTTGACAAACACCCATTGGCTTACTCCCACCAACCTTAATCTCTCCCCAAATCGCCCTTCCATGCATTTCAAACTTAGTGCTTTGGTTTTAGTTACACATTAGTTTAGTTCTCCACTAATTATTCCAACAATTCAACCAAAACATTGTAACGCCCCGAGTTCTCTGAACCCGGTTCGTCACACAAAACCCGTGCACGAACTAAAAACTTCATTCATAATTTGGATTAATTTAAATAACTTAGAGTTAAACAAAACCATAAAGTGTTTGGATAATCGGATAAAATGTTCGAGATAAATCGACCAAAAGAAATAAAGGTTTAAATCACAAAACACTATTAAAACTCTAAAGACAACAACATCTGCCGGTAGAAAAATCAACGGAAGAAGTAGACACAGCAAATATAAGACTCCTGCCGATGACGTGGACCTGAAGACTTGGAACTGAAGGACATTTCTCGGCGGGCTGCACCTACCGATGGCGTCAACACAACTTCATCTGCCGATGACGTCAGCACAATTTCATCTGCCGATGACGTCAGCACAATTTCATCTGCCGATGACGTCAGCACAACTTCATCTGCCGATGAAGTCAACATGACTTCATCTGCCGATGGAGCCAACACGACTGCACATACAACTTCCACTGTCGATGAAGTCAACATGACTTCATCTGCCGATAGAAATAGGTCTATATCTATCGATAGAAATAAGGCTACATCTTCCGATGCCTTTACCGAAGACATCATCCGATAGAAATTTGGATACACCTACCGATAGACATCCCCTTCCGGTAGGTTCAAACTACTCAACTTCTGCCAACAGAATGCATCTGCCGACAGATAACAAAACACATCCCATCTACCGATAGATTCAGGGCGACATTCTGGCTACTCCTAATTATACAATACAACTCCATTTATGAAAAAGAATCTATTTGCCTTACTGAAATCACTCAGAAAAAGGATTCAAACCTATGTATCCCTTAAAATCCAACAAGTGCAAATCTTCAAATCTCAGCGGAATGCCATTATCAAATAACAAAACTCAATTTGTTCAAAACGCTGATATCACTACTGTTATGAAAACTCGATCCATCTAAAATAAAGCATTGATAATAAAACCTTCACTCCAACAGACATCAATTAAACTGCCCCATCAGCTACCAGAACATTGTGTGGATGCACTCCTCCAACCCAACTAGCCTTCTGTGAACTCAGTAAACACACCTGCTAAAACTTCTTCACCTACATCACAAAACTCATCTATTAGCCTAATGCTAAGCAAGTAAAGCAATAATGCATGAAAAGCTGAAGACATGTCATCCTAGCATGCAGTTTCTACTTTTCTCATCTCT
The DNA here is from genome assembly GCA_022432975.1 of Begonia masoniana. NCBI lineage: Eukaryota > Viridiplantae > Streptophyta > Magnoliopsida > Cucurbitales > Begoniaceae > Begonia > Begonia masoniana. The sequence goes on from CM039502.1 coordinate 24,862,910, forward strand.
GTTACATATTCATCGTTATAATCGGATTCCTCTCTAAATTGGGAGTTGAATCACTTCTCCCAAAGTATGAACATCCCTGTCTCATTAGGAGTTGGATTAATTCTCCTAACAGTGAATATATATATACTGATCAATGTTCAGATCCACTTCGAAATTGGGAGTTGGATCAGTTTTCCCAAAGTATGATCCCTGGCTCATTAAGGGTTGGATTAGTTCCCTTAACAGAAAATGTTTCACATAAATCACTTCAGAATGTTCACTTCCTCACTATATCAAAACATGTAAACTCATTTTCGTGTACTTTCAAATATATGATGCATGAAACAGGAAAACATTCAAACACACAAAAATCCTATTGTTCTGTGATGTAGGCCCGAAGGCACAAGCAAACTTCACTTACCTGGATTCCTAGCAAATGCTCGGTTAAGAGCTACCTCGGGGGTTTGGTTCACCTATATTCATAAACAGAATGTTAAACCTTAGTCTAAGCTATTCAGAATTCTAAGGAGTTGGTTTGGGAGTACTTCTCACAGAGCATTCCCGATTAAACTCCAAACTCGAACTACTCTTTCTCACGACATTCCCAAGATATCCACATTGTCCTTTTTCTGTTATCTATTTATCAATACATAAAGAAAACAAAAGAACTTACCTAAATCGAAGGAGGTCGCTGGAAGAAATCAAAGAGAGGTCTCCAATCGCTCTCGGCTAAACTGAGGAGCTGAGAATTCTGAAGAGGAAACAATAAACAGTGGCGGCTAAACCTCATTTACTCTTTCCTTAAATACAATATCCATTGCAAAAATTGACAATTACCCTTATACCCCCACTTAGTTACTCATTAACCTAATTGATATCTCTCCCAATTTCATTCCATAAAATTCACACTTAGAAGATTAATAGATTATTTTAATTCTAATAAACCGGGTGTTACAATCTACCCTCCTTAAAAGAATTTTGTCCTCAAAATTCAGTACCTGAACAATCTTGGATGCTGGTCCATCATGTCTTGCTGGCGTTCCCAAGTTGTCTCCTCTATATTCTGATTATGCCATAGGACTTTCACTAGTGGAACTTCCTTGTTGCGTAATACTTTCACTGCATAATCCAAGATCCTTACTGGTCTCTCCTCATAGGTCAGCGTAGGTTGAATTTCAATGTTCTGCTGTTCCACAATTTGAGATGGATCCCTCAAGCACCTCTTAAGCATAGAAACATGGAACACATTGTGGATTCCTTCCATAGAGTCTGGCAATTGCAGCTCATATGCTGATTTTCCAATCCTCTTCAAGATTGAGAAAGGTCCAACATATCTTGGGTTAAGCTTCCCTCTCTTCCCAAATCTCACAACTCCTTTGAATGGTGATACCTTAAGAAAAACCTCACTACCAACTTCAAACTCTAACTCTCTGCGTCTTCTGTCAGCATAGCTTTTCTGTCGACTTTGAGCTGTTAAGATCCTCTGACGGACGAGAGCAACCTTCTCAACAGTTTGCTGCACAATATCAGGACCAAGTAACTGTGCTTCACCAACTTCATCCCAATACAAGGGTGATCTGCATTTTCGTCCATATAATGCTTCATACGGTGCCATTCCTATTGTTGCCTGAAAACTGTTATTGTAAGAGAACTCTACCAGAGCTAGGTACTTACTCCAAGAGTCTTGGAAATCTAAAACACATGCACGGAGCATATCCTCCAGTGTTTGAATGGTTCTTTCAGATTGTCCATTAGTTTGAGGGTGGAAAGCTGTGCTAAAACTAAGTTGTGTTCCCATAGCCTCATGCAAACTCCTCCAAAACTTAGATGTAAATTTAGAGTCTCGGTCTGAGACTATAGAACTTGGAACTCCATGCAGTCTGACGATCTCTTGCATGTACAATTCAGCTAGCTGATCCATCGAGTAGGTTATCTTTACAGGTAGAAAATGAGCTGACTTGGTTAGACGGTCAACTATCACCCAAATTGCATCATGTCCCTTAGCTGTCCTGGGTAATCCAACAACAAAGTCCATCGTTATTTGTTCCCATTTCCATTCGGGAACTGGTAAAGGTTGTAATGTTCCTGAGGGTCTCTGATGCTCGGCTTTAATCTGCTGACAACACAAACATGATCCTACATATTCTGCCACACTTCTTTTCATACTTGGCCACCAGTAATGCTGCTTGAGATCTCTGTACATCTTTGTACTCCCAGGGTGGACAGAGAACTTGGACGAGTGAGCCTCAGAAAGAATTTCCTCACGAAGTTCATTATTGGCAGGAACAAACCACCTATTTCTAAACTTAAGGATTCCATCGGTAGAATGACTAAATTCTGACTTGTCCGTAGAATCCATGCTTGACTTGTATCTGATACATTCATCATCATTTGTCTGAGCTTCCTTTATTTTCTCAAGAATGGTAGGCTTTAAGGTTATGGCAGAAAGTATAGCTGATACACTGGTCACTGCTTCTAGATTAAACTTTTGGAATTCTGACTCTAAGGTTAATGGCATATTGGAAATCATAGTTGGGGTTGAGGTTGTGACTCTACTTAAGGCATCTGCCACAACATTTGCCTTACCAGGGTGGTACTTAATCTCAAAATCATAATCTTTTACAAACTCTAACCATCTACGCTGCCTCATATTCAGTTCTTTTTGCGTGAAAATATACTTCAGACTTTTATGATCTGAAAATACCTCACAAGTTTGTCCATATAGGTAATGCCTCCAAATTTTAAGTGCAAATACAACGGCAGCTAATTCCAAGTCGTGTGTGGGGTAGTTCTTCTCATGAGTTTTTAACTGTCTAGAAGCATAGGCTATAACCTTATCATCTTGCGTCAACACACAGCCAAGACCGACCCTAGAAGCATCACAATAAATACTAAATTTACCACCTTCAGTAGGGAGGGTCAAAATTGGAGCATTGGTCAGCTCCTGCTTCAAGGTTTGGAAACTATGCTCACATTCGTCAGTCCATGTATATTTCATGTTTTTCCTTGTTAACCTAGTAAGGGGTGTGGCAATCTTTGAAAATCCTTCAATGAACTTTCTGTAATACCCTGCTAGTCCAAGAAAACTTCTAATATCTGTAGCACTCTTCGGTTGGGGCCATTCCTTAACTGTTTGAACCTTGGCTGGGTCAACAGATATTCCATCACCAGAGATCACATGACCAAGAAAGTGAACTCTGTCCAACCAAAATTCACACTTTGAAAACTTAGTATAAAGCTGGTGTCTTCTCAGTACATCCAACACTAAACTCAAATGTTTTGCATGCTCTTCCTTAGTTCTAGAATAGATTAGTATGTCATCAATGAATACAATGACAAACTTGTCCAAATACTCGTGAAACACCCTATTCATAAGATCCATGAAAGCTGCTGGCGCATTAGTCAAACCAAAAGACATAACCAAAAACTCATAATGTCAATACCTTGTGCGAAAGGCAGTATTTGGGATGTCCTCAGATTTAACCTTCAACTGATAGTAACCGGACCCAAGGTCAATCTTAGAGAAAACTCTCGCACCCTTAAGTTGGTCAAATAAGTCATCAATCCTCGGCAGTGGATACTTGTTCTTGACAGTTAGCTTATTCAACTCTCTATAGTCTATGCACATACGCATTGATCCGTCTTTCTTTTTAACAAAAAGGACAGGTGCACCCCATGGTGAAAAACTAGGGCGTATGAACCCTTTTTCTAACAAATCCTCCAACTGTTTCTTTAACTCTTTAAGTTCTGATGGTGCTAGTCTATACGGGTTTTTAGACACAGGCTCGGCTCCGGGGTAGACATCTACAACAAATTCGATTTCTCTATCTGGTGGTAAACCAGGAAGGTCGTCTAAAAATACATCAGGAAAGTCTTGGACAACTAAAACATTTTGAGGGTTTGCCTTTCCTACAAGTTGTGTGTCTACAACGCTAGCTAGGAAGTACAAATACTCTCCACATAGGGAAGGTCTAGTGTTAATCGAAGTCATCACAGTCATTTCCTTGCTCTTCTTTGAAGCTTGGAAGGTATGTTTCGGGCTACCAGGGGGTTGGAAACTAACTATTCCAGTCCTACAATCGATCGTGGCATAATGCTTAAACAGCCAATCCATTCCTAAGATTACATCAAATCCCAATATATCCATAATAATGAGGTCAGCAGGCAAATTCATGTTCCCCGCTAATACCTCACTATCAGGCATCACTCGATTGGAGTGCATGCACTCACCAGAAGGTAATGTAACATTAAACACATGCACAGAAGGGGTAAACTGTACATCTAACTTATCAGCAAACGTAGATGCTATAAATGAATGCGTTGCACCGGAATCTATCAAAGTAAAAGCAGGCACAGAGTTGACCAATATAGTACCTGACACTACAGCAGGCTGTTCTTCACCTGCCTCCGTCATGGAGAATATTCTTGGTTTAATCATAGCTGGACCACTCTTAGGAACTGGACAGTCTCTGCTAATATGGCCGACTTTGTTACAATTGTAGCATCTGGTGATCCTAGGCTTCGGGCATTCTTTGTACGTGTGGCCAACCTCCTCACAGTTGAAGCACTTCCCAAATCCCATCCTGCACTCCCCGGGGTGGTTCTTCAAGCACTTAGGACACGGGGGAAATTTCCTGACATTCTGTACCTTCCCTCCAGCTCCTTGGCTACTCTGGCCTTCACTTGGCCTCTTCGTTCCTCTCTGATGGTGTTGCTGGACAAACCTTGGTGGGACCTCCTTTGCTCCAGCACACTTCCTTTCAGCCTCTTCCACTTCCAGAGCAGTGGACACAACTTCGCTGAACGTTAAACCTTTAATGCCACAGAATTTGACTCCTCGATAGATCTCCGGCTTCAGTCCATGCACAAATTTGAACACCTTATCCTCGTCCTTATGAGCAAAGTGTCCAGCAAACCTGGACAAGGACTCAAATTGCCTACCGTACTCTGCCACCGACCCTGTCTGCTTCAAATTCAGAAATTCCAACTTCTTTGCGGTCTGGACCGTGCTGTTAAAATATTTCTCGTAGAAGATGTCCTTAAACTGTGGCCAAGTCATAGTCAGAATGTCGGTGGTGGTTTCAACTGTTTCCCACCAGAGTTGAGCTTCGCCAGCCAAATGGAATGTAGCCAACGTGACCTTGTCTTCTTCTCCTATGCTGGCGCACCTAAACATACTTTCAATCTTTCTAAGCCATCCTTCAGCAATAATTGGATCGGATGACTGTCCATCAAACGTGGGTGGTCTTAGTCTCCGGAATCTATCTCCAGAATGCTCATTGCTAGAACCCGAGTTGGCACTTCCTTGTGCTTCCCGACTCAACAGCACTCCTAATTGATCAGACTGTTGACGCACTATATCTGTCTGCTGACGCATCAATTCGGTCAGCTGCCTAATTACACTAGAGTCCTCTTCACGTCTTGGACTTGGTATTTCTCTAGGTATCCTTGGTCTTCCTGGTCGTCTAGCCATTATACTAAATTCCCTGCACAGGGTTAACTGCCTTTATAAACATTTTATAACTAAAGCTAACTCAAATACTTACAGTTGTTGGAGTGCTTCCATGCAACGATTGGCACTGATGAGTAATCTTTTGAACAGTTTAACCGAATGTCTCTGATACCATACTGTAACGCCCCGAGTTCTCTGAACCCGGTTCGTCACACAAACCCGTGCACGAACTAAAAACTTCATTCATAATTTGAATTAATTTAAATAACTTAGAGTTAAACAAAACCATAAAGTGTTTGGATAATCGGATAAAATGTTCGAGATAAATCGACCAAAAGAAATAAAGGTTTAAATCACAAAACACTATTAAAACTCTAAAGACAACAACATCTGCCGGTAGAAAAATCAACGGAAGAAGCAGACACAGCAAATATAAGACTCCTGCCGATGACGTGGACCTGAAGACTTGGAACTGAAGGACATTTCTCGGCGGGCTGCACCTACCGATGGCGTCAACACAACTTCATATGCCGATGACGTCAACACAATTTCATCTGCCGATGACGTCAGCACAATTTCATCTGCCGATGACGTCAGCACAACTTCATCTGCCGATGAAGTCAACGCGATGGAGCCAACACGACTGCACATACAACTTCCACTGCCGATGAAGTCAACATGACTTCATCTGCCGATAGAAATAGGTCTATTTCTATCGATAGAAATAAGGCTACATCTTCCGATGCCTTTACCGAAGACATCATCCGATAGAAATTTGGATACACCTACCGATAGACATCCCCTTCCGGTAGGTTCAAACTACTCAACTTCTTCCAACAGAATGCATCTGCCGACAGATAACAAAACACATCCCATCTACCGATAGATTCAGGGCGACATTCTGGCTACTCCTAATTATACAATACAACTCCATTTATGAAAAAGAATCTATTTGCCTTACTGAAATCACTCAGAAAAAGGATTCAAACCTATGTATCCCTTAAAATCCAACAAGTGCAAATCTTCAAATCTCAGCAGAATGCCATTATCAAATAACAAAACTCAATTTGTTCAAAACGCTGATATCACTACTGTTATGAAAACTCGATCCATCTAAAATAAAGCATTGATAATAAAACCTTCACTCCAACAGACATCAATTAAACTGCCCCATCAGCTGCCAGAACATTGTGTGGATGCACTCCTCCAACCCAACTAGCCTTCTGTGAACTCAGTAAACACACCTGCTAAAACTTCTTCACCTACATCACAAAACTCATCTATTAGCCTAATGCTAAGCAAGTAAAGCAATAATGCATGAAAAGCTGAAGACATGTCATCCTAGCATGCAGTTTTTACTTTTCTCATCTCTGTTACATATTCATCGTTATAATCGGATTCCTCTCTAAATTGGGAGTTGAATCACTTCTCCCAAAGTATGAACATCCCTGTCTCATTAGGAGTTGGATTAATTCTCCTAACAGTGAATATATATATACTGATCAATGTTCAGATCCACTTCGAAATTGGGAGTTGGATCAGTTTTCCCAAAGTATGATCCCTGGCTCATTAAGGGTTGGATTAGTTCCCTTAACAGAAAATGTTTCACATAAATCACTTCAGAATGTTCACTTCCTCACTATATCAAAACATGTAAACTCATTTTCGTGTACTTTCAAATATATGATGCATGAAACAGGAAAACATTCAAACACACAAAAATCCTATTGTTCTGTGATGTAGGCCCGAAGGCACAAGCAAACTTCACTTACCTGGATTCCTAGCAAATGCTCGGTTAAGAGCTACCTCGGGGGTTTGGTTCACCTATATTCATAAACAGAATGTTAAACCTTAGTCTAAGCTATTCAGAATTCTAAGGAGTTGGTTTGGGAGTACTTCTCACAGAGCATTCCCGATTAAACTCCAAACTCGAACTACTCTTTCTCACGACATTCCCAAGATATCCACATTGTCCTTTTTCTGTTATCTATTTATCAATACATAAAGAAAACAAAAGAACTTACCTAAATCGAAGGAGGTCGCTGGAAGAAATCAAAGAGAGGTCTCCAATCGCTCTCGGCTAAACTGAGGAGCTGAGAATTCCGAAGAGGAAACAATAAACAGTGGCGGCTAAACCTCATTTACTCTTTCCTTAAATACGATATCCATTGCGAAAATTGACAATTACCCTTATACCCCCACTTAGTTACTCATTAACCTAATTGATATCTCTCCCAATTTCATTCCATAAAATTCACACTTAGAAGATTAATAGATTATTTTAATTCTAATAAATCGGGTGTTACAAACATTCCTTTGTATTAATATAATATTAATCCCATTTAAATGATCCGGGAAAACTATTACATGGCAAAATGCCGGGTGTTACATAATCCTTGAATTCACTGTCAAGGTACTCACCACCTCGATCTGATCGAAGACACTTGATTGTCTTACCTAATTTGTTCTCAACTTCAGCTTTAAAATCTTGAAACTTTCTAAAAGTTTCAGATTTAAACTGAATTAGGTAAGTATATCCATATCTTGAGTAATCATCTATGAATGTTACAAAGTACTCATAGCCACCTCTAACCCGTGTAGATATTGGGCCACATACATCTGAATGTATGAGCTCAGTGTTTCTTGAGCCCTTTGGCCCTTTGCAATAAAGGATCTCTTGGTCATTTTACCTTCTAGACATGATTCACAAACAGGTAAAGATCCAACGGTTAGATCTTTTGAAGGACCATCTTTAACAAGTCTGTTAATTCTATCAAGATTAATATGACCAAGTCGTAGGTGCCAAAGATATGTATCATCAGTATGAGAAATCTTTTGCTTCTTGGATTTAAGCAATTCAACTTTGAACATTTCAGTATTCAACAGTGATGAATTTATAATGGGTCTTATCATATAAAGCCCATTTTCCATTGAGCCTGAACAAATATTTAAACCATTTCGAAAAATAATAACTGAATTATTATTAAAAGAAATAGCATATAATTGTTCAATTATTCGAGAAACAGAAATGAGGTTTCTAGTAAACCCTGGAATAAAATAAATGTTTTCCAAAAACAAATATTTATTGTTCTCAAAATAAATTTTGGCTTCTCCCACTGCTGAAGCTGAAACAACCGCCCCGTTGCCAATTCTGAGAGTGAATTCTCCATCAGGTAGTCTCCTGCAGGAGTTTAGCATATGCAAAGAACAACAAACATGATTAGTCGCTCCTAAATCAATTATCCAGGGTGATAAATCACTTTCTACCAAACAAGATTCAGTAACTAGTAAATCAAATTTACTCTTTTTCTTTTCAAGCTCCTCGAGATACTGCTTGTAGTTTCTCTTCCAATGACCATCTATCCCACAATGGAAACATTTTCCTTTGGGCTTTAGAAGGTCTGAGCTTCTCTTGTTTGACTTGTTCTTTTTCTTGAGTTTCTGGGCTCCCTGTTGTTGGCCCTTTTGACCCTTGGTCTGTTTCTGGAATTTCTTTCTCTTCTTAAGAGAAGAATTGGATGAAGAAGGTTCCACAATATTTGCTTCACTCTTCTTATCCACAGAAATAGACTCAAAAATGGTCAGCTCATTCAGCAACTGAGTCAAATCATAACTCAATTTATTCATGAAATAATTGCTTTTGAACTGGAGGAATTGTGGGCTAAGGCTTTCTAAAATCATGCCCACTTGGGTTGCCTCATCAATATGAGCTCCATTAATTTCAGCTTCATGAATTATACTGATCATCATCAGAACATGTTGACGTACGGGGACTCCTGCTTTCATTTTTGAGTTCATAACTCTCTTTATTGCTTCATGTCGGGCTTGGTCAGACGGTCTACCAAACATGCCTTGAAGAGACTCCATTATCTCATAAGCAGTCTCACAGTTCTCAAATTTTGCACTGAGAACATCAGACATGGTTGCAAGCAAATAACAACGGGCTTTGATATTTGCTTTGATCCATGTATCATAAGCATCTTTCAGAGCCCGTTGAGCATTAGTCGCAGGAGTAGGAGGACATTCCTCCGTCAGTACGAATTTCAAGTTGTCATGCACGAGAATGAGATTCAAATTCTTTTTCCACTTTACAAAATGGTCGCCGTCAAGCTTTTCAGTCGCAAGCAAATTTATCATTAATGGAGACATGATGCTGTAATAAATAAATAAAATTATAATCAATTTTATGCTATAAAATTCAAAATGTTATGGCATGCTAGTATGATGCATGAACATGCTAATCACAAAAATATATAAATGCTACTATAGCCTCGATAACATAATAAATCACCTTAGGGTAGAAATATTATCAATTAATAAATTTACTCAAAATATCTCATATTTTCGAAATTTATTAACTTACCGAAAATTTTGGTCAAAATATAACTAACACGTTTAATTATATTTTCATGAGTGTGACCCACTGTTTTGGATTTATGAAACTTAACTTATAGTCGCCGCCTTAGGGTCGGACAACTATAAAATACATTTCACATATCCTATCACTAGGAGACCAACCTTGGTATTGACCTAAGTGAACATTCTCCTTAGGGAGGATGAAAATCAAAGTCATCTCGGAGCCCCACTTAGATCTCACGGTGTTGTGCCAACAGTGGAGACCATGGGATGTTACGCCTAACTTCCCGCTCCCACTCATTATTTTGAATTAGTGATTATCGAATATCAAATATTCATTGGTATCGATAAATTAATCATATTAATTTATCAATACTTAATTATTAATCTTATAATCATATTATAAAATTAATAATTTCAAATAATCAAATTATTTGAATTTTCTAAAAATAAAGTAAATTTTTAACAAATTAAAAAATTACTTTATTTTTATATTCTCACATAATTCATTAAAATGAATCAATATTAGTTTTAATCAAATTAAAACTAATTTATTTAATAAACTCTTTATTAAATCATTATGCAATTTAAATAAAATAAAATGCATGACATGTGAGAAATTTAAAATAAACCTAAACATGCATAATCTATCTGACATGTGAATGCATGACAATATGACAAATTATATCAACATATAAAATAAATGAAATAGTGACCGGGTTGACCTTTGGGTATTTCAAAAATTACAAGCCCAAAATTAAAATAAATATAAAACTATCAATCTAAATCTTCGTCGTCTTCGTGACCGCCTCATCCAAATGAACAGCATCAAAAATTCACAAATCAAATTTGTGAATTCATATCCCATTTGACAACATCATCTGTTTTCGTCAATAGATCAAATCTTTGACGAAAAGTCCATCCATGGCCTTGAAGTCTCAGATCTCCATCGCAAGATTACAAATATGATAAAAATGCATAATTTTAAAAAAAAATCCTAACCCAAACAACCGACTTAATTTCGATCACTATTTCATGCCATGCAAAACATACATTCACAATATATATTCATAAATATATAATGCATAAAATCTAATTCTAACACATATCACAATTTACATTAAATTGTATCATCAAAAATATTTTTAGACTAATAAAACCAATGGCTCTGATACTATTTGTTGGATTTCAAGGTCCCTACGCATGGCGGAATTCACTATTATTCATAATAATAGTGACATGCATTACCCTGTGACTTTAAAACTATTTTAAAATCATCAAAAAACCATAAATTGGATCGTTAGTCTAAAAGAAATTATTTTTGAGAAATATGTAATTTTTCAAAATGTAAACAATTTACATTGAGAAAAATTATTAGAATTAGATTGTGATATATTAAAAGAAAATACCTTTTTTGGAGCAACGCTTTTACTCAGGTACTCCCGTCTGATCTTAACTGCTTTAACTCAGGATCAGGTATTTTTCCGAAGACTTTGAAACCGTCGAGTCTTCTCTGAAGATCTTTACACTTAAATTTCCTGACGTGTGGGCGTCTCTCTTACAAGAACAATACACTCTTATATTTCTAGAGAGACGTGTTCTCAACACATGAGACGTCTCTCTTCGATCTTAGAAAACGTTTTTCTAAAATCGAATACGGAAAGGTCACACCTTTTCTCTCTAGGGATTTGTTTTTCAGATCGTTCTAAGTCGTTCTTTTTGGTTCATTCTTCTGTCAAATCACATTTGACAATTTTTATAGATCTGTTTTAAAATTAATTTTTAGATTTATTTTAATAAAAACTAATTTTTAAAAAATAAATCTTATCTAATCAAATCTAATTTGATTAGATGTTGATTTATCCAATAAATCAATTTATCAATTAATCATATAATCTAAAAACAGTTTTTAGAATATATTTATGAAAACTACTTTTCAAGATAATCTCATCTCATGAGATTCTTCAGATCTACTTTTAAATAGTAAACAAACTATAAGTCAACTGTATATCAAATCTAATTTGATCAGATTTTCCAGATCTACTTTTATTCAAATTTCAAAAAATCTGATTTTATAGTTTGTTACATAACCACTTTAAATCTGAAGATCAAATCTCATCTGATGAGATTCTTCAAATCTAATTCAAATCCCTTAAAAATATCTCATCTAATGAGATATTTTATTTTAAATTCAAAATATAAAAACTATTTATATATTTTGAATAACAATATATTTATCAAAGTGCCTATAAATGATTAATCATAATTAATCATTTATATATTTATTCTTGTAACGTGGAAATTAAATAGTGATATAAGATGACAGAGGGACCGATGGACCTATAGTTCTAAACTCCAATAATATTTGTTAATTAATATAAACTCTTTATATTAAATAACACAATTATTAACTCTAGAGTAATTCCACTAAATACCTAGAGTTGCACTCTTAGAACTATAGAGTATATTTACTCAAAGTAATGTCCATTGATATAGTCATTACATATGTATTAATCCTCCATTAAGATTCGTAATTGAGCTAGGTATAAAATCCGTTAACCTCTCATATTACATCTTTATCCTTGACTACCATTAGTTCTTGATTGAATAATTAATTCATAACATTTATGAATTTGCGCGCTAATTATTCAATCCCTGAACTAACAAACAAGAGAATCTTGTATTATGGATTTCATTGTATCAATGTTAGCATTCCCAGCTACTCATTTAATTTATTCCCAAAATACAAGGTTTATGTAATGTAACTCATACAAAACTGTACCGAGTAAATCAAAGAATAAATTATAATGAAATAGGAGTCTACTAAATACAATGAATTAAGATCATACATATATGACCATCATTATGATAAAATTAATTGTTCTTCATTCAACGGATATTATAAGAACAATATAATTTTATCTGGTCCAGTCCTATATAATCATATTATATAAAATACAATCACTTTATGTCACTGCATATATAGTCGGGATATGACTACACGTTCTCAATGAAGTGAACTGTATTTATGACTTTATTAATTTGAAGATCCTTTACTTCAAATATAAATCATGGACTATTGTGATTATTTCTTTTTAAATTTAATCCCACATATATCAGTATATATGTAAATTTAAAATTGCATAAATAATCAAGGATTTTTCTTTGAATTTATAAAGCATATCGAATAATGCAAACATAAAAATTAATCATAAAATTTATTTATTAATTACAGCAATAAAAATGTTCATAACATTTGCTTGTTGGGCACATTATTCCCAACAATTTGAACGGTCAAAGCCTTCACTACGTCCATCTCAGGAGTGCCCAATTGCTTTATCAGAATCTGCCGCTCAACCAAACATTGGTCGTTATTCAATACTAACTCTTCCAATAGAGAAATGTCGCTACTTTGGTCTTTTGGAGAAGTGAACCCCCTGTGGCTGCGTTAACAAGAGTCCTCGTAGCTGCTGATAAACCAATGAAGAACGTTTGGACTTGCATCCAACATGGCAAACCATATTGTTGGAACTTTTGTAATAGTTCCTTGAAATGAGCCCATGATTCATATAATGTCTCGCCCTCGAATTTAGTTCCTTGAAATGAGCCCACGATTCATATAATGTCTCACCCTCGAATTAGCTGAAATTAAGGATCTCATTACGGTATTTTACAGTCTTGTCAAAGGGGAAGAATTTAGATTAGAACTTTTGGCATAGATCAACCCATGTTGTGATGGAATCAGCCGGCAAAGAGTGTGGCCAATTTTTCGCTCAGTCCCTTAATGAGAATGGAAACAACCACAACCGAACGGCATCGTCTGAAACATTGTTGAACTTAAAAGTATCACACACCTTCACAAAGTTGGTAATGTGATCCTTCAGATCCTCTGAGGGCAGGCCACAAAATTGTGACTGTTGGATCATATGTATGGTTCTCGGCTTGATCTCAAAGTTGTTGCCCATAATCACCAGTTTACAAATAGCAGATTGGACACCAACCATAGATGGCATCACATAGTCAAGTAGTGTCCGTGTATCACCTTCTTCATTTTGCTCGTAAGCTATAGTTGCTTCCTTTGTTTCCTTTCGATTCCTACGACAATTACGTTCAATTTCTAGATCGATTGGAATAAGATTAGCGGTACCTTGTTTTCGCATACACCTACAAAAGCAAGTATAACAAATAAAGTAATTGAATTCAAATATAAATTAGAATTATTTAATTTAATAATAGTGAAATAAATAGTCCCCTACAGCGGTGCCAAAAACTTGTTGCGAATAATACGACGCAAGCGCACGTGTCACAAAAGTAATAAAGTGAATAAATAAGAGTCGAATCCACGAAGACTATTTCCACTAATGATTAAACAACTTTAACTCTAATTATAGATGAAAAGCGTAATTTTGATGATTTTGATTGAAAGAAAACAATAAAACTTAATTAAATAAACAAAAATTGAATAAAGTTATAGAATTTAACAAGAGAAAAATCTAGAGCTTTCGATTTAACTTTAATTAATCACGTTTGGTATTGCTAATTCAATTTATTAATACATATTCCCCTGTGCTGATGGCAATTTCACAAATATATATATATATATATATATATATATATATATATATATCAATCTCTCTCGAGTAATGACACAGTTATCCAACTAACGGATTATTACCTCTTAGTCTCAAACCCTAGCAATTAATTGAATTCATTACGAACGAGAAATCAAACTATCACACGAACGCCTTAGCTATCCCTAGTCTAAGATTCTTTTCATGGCAAACAATCTATTGCATAATTATTTTTTACCTCTCGATCTCAAAACAATCCTACGAATATGTTATTGTTGATTAGACAATCACAAGCAATAAGAACAGTAATAATTCACTCAACACATAATTGGAATAGATCATCAATAACTTGAATTAAAGTAAATACCAAACAATCATAATTTGGCTACATCTTAGCTCTAGAGAAGAAAATTAGTTCATTCTAGAATAACGAAAAGAAACAATAATCAAAGTGATGATGTTCGTAGTTGCAAAGAAAAAGGAGAGAAAAAATTGTGCTTTTGAATGCAAATTCTTGAATGAAGCGATCTCCTCTTTGTTCCTCTCTACCTCCGTCTCCAGCCGTCTCCTCGATGATCCTTGCCTCTTGGCCTCCTCCTTGATTTATAACCTAATTCTGGAGTAAATTCGATGTTCATATAATCAATGGTTGAGATTATTTTGATTAAAAATCCCTCAAATTGCATCTTTTAAAACGCAGCAGCCGATTGATCCCCTTGTGTAGGAGATTAATTGGCTCAGACAGGGGATTAATCGCCTAAAATATAGAGATCAATCGGCACCCTCTCGGGTTTATAACTTCAAAATTGTCGACTTTTTAACGCATTAGCCGATTGATCCCCTGGTGTAGGAGATTAATCGCCTTCAATATGGAGATCGATCGACACTCTCTCGGGTTTGTGTAATGCCCCCGAACCCGACTCGGCTCGGTGCGCTACTTTGCTAAGCTATCCCGCGTTTAAAACGACGTTTAAAATAATTTTCGTAATTTTTCGACTCAGGTTTTGGCTTTTACAAACCCTAGATTATTTTTGAAAAGCGTGCCCAAAATACGTTTAAAATGTGTGAGAAAAGGTCGGGTTAGAATAATTTGGAATAATAAAAAAAATAAAAAAAAAAATTAAAACAAGTGCTGGCGATCGATCGGCGCAAATGCGCCGAACGATCGGCACCCTCTTGGGTGCTACAGTACCCGAGAGCATTCGATCGGCGATCGAACGCAGCTGGCGCGCGATCGATTGCCACTGGCAGCACCCAGCGCGCGCTGCGCGTGCCCAACACGCCCCAGGGCGTGCCCCTATCGACCTTCACCTCTTTTCCTCCACTTTTTCCCGAGCCAAACACCTCCAAATCACCTGAAAATTTACTCACACATTCCTGACACCCTCAACTCCATGTCCCGTAAAAATCTTAGAAAACAAACTTAAAACGGATAAGGAAAAAATAGAGAGCGGGAACCTGATGTTATTTGTTTTAAAACTAAAACGAACGGCATAACGCCTAAAACTTCCAAAACCCCAAACCTAAAAATACACGTTTATAAAATCATCTTTTATACAGACAAATCCCACAAAACAACCACATTATTTTTTTACAAACTCCAGATAGGTAAAAACTATACAATGCAAAATACCGCTCTACCCACATCTTTCCGAAGATCATGGTCGAGATGCCCCGACAACTGCCTGCACCGGCATACAGCGTACATCAACGACTGCGTCCCAATCCTAGCTTTTCTCGTAGCTCTACCCTGCACTCCTGTCGTTACCAATACCACAGAACACACACATACACACGTAAGCTTACGCTTAGCAAGTAAGGGATAACAAATATAAAAACATGCACAAAGCACACACAACCCTAACACATACAATTTCTACTCGCTCTGCTATTCTCGTTTCGTTTTCTTTGCATTGTTCTATCATAGAACCCCTCACCAATGCTAACCTCGCACCTTCACATGACTAAGCGACTCCCATAGAGTCCCTCGCAGGTGCCACCCTAATGCGACTGGGCAACTCCCAAGGAGTCCCTCGCAGGTGTCCGACTCTCACAAAGTCCCTCGCAAGTGCCACCTTAACGCGACTGGGCGACTCCCTTGGAGTCCCTCACAGGTGTCACTCTAATGCGACTTGGCAACTCCACTATAGTCCCTCACAAGTGTCCACCCTAACGCGACTGGGTAACTCTCGTAGAGTCCCTCGCAGGTGTCACCCTAATGCGACTGGGCGACTCCAACATAGTCCCTCGCAGGTGTCACCGTAACACGACTAGGCGACTCACACGGAGTCCCTCGCAGGTGTCACCCTAACGCGACTGGGCGACTCCACTAAAACCACGCCCCAGGTGCCACCCTAATGCGACTCGGCGACTCTCCTCGAGTCCCTCGTGGGTGCCACCTTAACACAACCCCACAAAACCATATTGCCACATTGTCTTTCTACTTATCAGTTTCCGTTTCATACTTACCATTTGAAACCATACTCCAGGTCAATACAATGCTTACCAACAAAAAAGGTAAAACAACCAAACAACAAATAGCTTCCTACCGTTCTGTGGTGTAGGCCCGAAGGCAACAAAATACACGTCCACTACTTACTTGAACTCCCGCACGTGTTAGCCCACTCTGAGTACACAATTCACTTGCTCGACCACCTAGCACATTAATGGAAAAATCACTTAAAATCATCAAAACATAAACTAAGGGATGTTTACTAAAATTCTCACACCACAAAACTAACTTTTCAACATAAAAACCCAAAATCCAATTTTCGCACAATTTTCGATGTCCAAACTTCAATCGATCATAACTCCCTCATTTTTCAACGGATTTTGACGTGCCACCCCATTCTGGAAACCTCTTTACGTCTACTATCCATTGAAATAAACAAAACAAGAAACCAAACACAATAGCCACTTCGAAATGCACAAAATAGAACCGGTGCACTTAACACAAAATTGTGGGTTTTTGCACAACTCTCGCCTATTCTCCCATCTATCTTCATAAACCATCCAAACTAACCTATCCTAAGCTTAAACCATCAAACATTAGAGATAAAACCAGCAAGGAACTTGTAACACCCGGCATTTTGCCATGTAATAGTTTTCCCGGGGTCATTTAACCGCGATTAATATTATATTAATACAATGTATGTTTTGGTTGTAATGATGGAAGGTTTAAGGGAAAACCAAACTAAGTGTGATCAAAACAAGTCAATTAGGTTAAAAACCAATGAAAGGGCAAATTAGGAAGAAATTAAGGTTGGTGGGAGAAAACAAATAGATGATTGACATGTGGCGGCTTGTTGAAGAAGTTAAGTTCTTTCTCCTACGTGAATGTTCATTCACTTCTCTGTTTCCCCTCATCTCTCTCGGCTTTCTCTCTTCCAAGCGATTGAAACAAAACTTCCACACTTTGTTTCTCCAGCGTTTCTCCGTTTTCTTCAGCAAAGGTGAGCGTCTTTTAATGCTAATAAATTTGGACAAGTTTAAGGTGAGTTTTTATCGAAGTTTAGGGTTTCGGTTTTCGGTGAAAACTCACTGTTTTTGGACGAAAACACGTTGGTGTGTTTTCTAAAGAGTTGAAATGTGTTTGCTGCATTTCCTACGAGATATTAGTTAGCATTTGTAGCGTGTTTAAACTCTGAACATTCATGCTACAGGTCCGAGCTTTCCAGAGACGTTCGAGCATACTACTTGGCTGCACACAGGTAAGTTCATGCCGTAGGTTGGCCCTTAAGGCCCTGCAACTTGGAGGTACTAGGAGTATCAGTCCTGTCGGTTCGTTTTGGGTAGAAAAGTTAGAATAAGTTCTGAGTTGTCTGGTTTTGTTTCACTCTCTATTGTGATATTCTTGTTGCCTGTTATTATAGGTTCAAGCACCGTCCATGCATACCCGTTTTTCTGTAAAATCATGTAAATGTTTTATGTACACAGTTTTGAAGTTAAGTAAGATAAAACCTGTAATGAATGTATGGTTAAGTGTGGACGAGGACTGGCATCCTGTGCTTGTCCTTCTCTGGGACTTAAAAATTTATCCCCGCCAGGGATACCCTGTACCTTGTCCTTCCCTGGGACCCGGCAAAATTACTAACCAGTGTCATGTCCTGTTATGTTATGTATGTTTATGCGCCAGTTCCTCTATAAGCCTCACTTATACCACCATGTCCAGTGAAACGTAATGTAATGTAATGTTCATGTATTTGAAAATGTTCATGCATAGCATATGCACACTGCATTTCATGTTCTTACTGAGCTCTAGGCTCATAGATGAACTCCCTGTTGTAGGTACGGATACTCCAGAGGAGGACCTTGCTCCTCAAGCTGATGAGTAATGGATTGTGGTGGATCGAGCTCATTGGAAATGGTTGCTGCAGTCAGATAAATTCTGTGTAGAGGTTTAAGTCTTTAAAGTAAAGTTCATATTTGTAAACTCCTCTGGATGTTTGTGGTTTCTGTTTTAAAACTCTGTTGTAGTCTTGTGTTTTGTTTGAAAGTTTTGTTGGAAATTTTGAAATGTATAAGTCCTGTTTGTTGATGTATTTAAAACCTCCGTATTTGACACATTGTATCCATATATTTTAAATGTTTTGAAAACATTCTGGAACTGCTTGAGTTCTCCCTTTTCAGGTCATGCATGGATAGCCTCGAATTTTAGAGCTATCCATGCAGTTTGTCTGCTCGAACTCCCGTCATTTGTAGAGTATGATTTCAAAACTTTGTTTTGAAATCGGGTTTGAGGGTCTGAAGCCCTCATGCCTCCTGTTTTGATGTTCCCTGCCTGTAAGTCTTTATGTTAAAATTTGCCAAGTTTTATCTCAAAAACTGCATCTTCCGATCACGTTCACTGCTGTTTTAAGTGTTTATCTACCGGTTGACGTCAGCATAAGTCTTCCGCCCAGTTTATAATTTTTGTCTTCCGGTTGACGTCAGCATAAGTCTTCCGCCCAGTTTATAATTTTTTTCTTCCTGTTAGTCTTCCGCCCAGTTTATAATTTTTGTCTTCCGGTTGACGTCAGCATAAGTCTTCCGCCCAGTTTATAATTTTTGTCTTCCGGTTGACGTCAGCATAAGTCTTCCGCCCAGTTTGTAATTTTGTCTTCCGGTTGACGTCATCTTTTCTTCCGATGACGTCATCCATTGTTTTACGTCATCGCCAGTTTACCTCTTCCGCCTACGTTAGTAAGTTTTATCTTCCGATGACGTCAGAACATCTTCCGACTGACGTCACCACCTTCTGCCGGCTTCGTCTGTTGTCTGCCTCTTCCGATGACGTCATTTACCTCTTCCAATGACGTCATCCACTGATTTCTCCTCCGGTTCAGTTTAAAACTACATATTCCGCCAGTTATTCGCCTAAGTCTTCCGCCACTGTTTCCTGTTTCCATCTCCGCCAGTCTTATGCTATTTCTGTTCGATTATCCATTTATGAGACCTGTTTGTTTTCCATTCCAGAGAACTCTCTCTCCCCCTGTAAATGTTTTCGATTACCCACTGCAGTTCTCCCTCTCTGTTCACTGTTTTGACTGTTCTATTTGTTTAAAAAAAAAATAGTCACTGTTATTTCCGTTATCTGTCCCGGAGTGATGGCTCCAATCCCGGACCCCGATCGGGTTTGGTTTTGGGTCGTCACAGTTATGGTATCAGAGAGACACGGTTTTAAAACCGATTCTGTGAAGTGTCTGACTGCGCAACCCGCCACGTGAGATCGCTCCACCAACTGTAAGTATTTAGATTACTGTAACTGTCCTGTTTATTTAAAATTAGGTTATTCTGTTATTCTTATAGGACTATCTTAGAAATGGTGAGAGGACATCAGGAAGAATCCAGTGAAAGCTCTCGGGCCATAGACCGATTGACAGAGCTGGTGGGGGTACAATCCCGCATGGTTGATCGAATGATGGCCAGAGAAGACGACAGAAACAATAACCATGGAAATATCAATCGTGATAATGCACCGCGAGACAATAGTGGAGACAGATTCCGGCGACTTCAGCCACCCTCATTTGATGGGTTGTCTACAGACCCGACCCGTGCTGAAACCTGGATTCGAACTATGGAGAAGATGTTCAATTATGCAGAAGTAGAAGATAACAAGAAGGTTACTTGTGCCACGTTCCATCTCACTGAAAGTGCTGGATTCTGGTGGGATGCAGTACAGTCGTCTACAATGGCATTGAGCTGGGAAGGGTTCAAGGGGATTTTCTACGATAAGTACTTTGACCGAGGAGTGAGAAAGGAGAAGTTACTTGAGTTTTCTCGGCTGCGACAGTATGGATCTGTGGCCGAGTATGTTCAGAAATTTGAGTCGCTATCCCGATATGCAACACACATGGTGGCCACTGATGAGAACAAGGTGCACCAGTTTATTCAAGGTTTAAAGATGGACCTTCTGCGAGGAATCACGACTGGAGGTTTTGATGAGGCACCATATGTGAAAGTGGTGGCCAAGGCTTATCAACTGGAGGCCTTAGAAATAAAGTCCCAGAGACAGAGAGAACCACTGAGAGGAATTATAAGAAATACTCCTCAACAACAACAACAAAAGATTCAGAATGTACATCCTCAACAGCAACAGAACAGGGGCATTAAAAGGCCCAATGAGACCCTTACTTACCAGGACAAAGGGAAGAGACCTATGGGAGCTCCTCAGCCTCCTGTCTGCCCACGTTGCCAGAAGAATCATACAGGAGACTGCAGGCTCTTTACTGGTCAATGTTTCCGGTGTGGTAAAGAAGGCCATCAAGTCCGGAATTGTCCGGTGCCTGACACAAGGCCGGTTGGTGCTATGCCTAGAGTGTTTGCAATGATGGAGGACGTCGATAATGCTGATCAGCACACAGCAATTACAGGTACAATATTAGTATGTAATGTGCCTGCTTATACCTTGTGGGACACGGGGGCCACACATTCGTTTGTGGCCATGGACTTTGTAGTTAGACAAAAATTTTGTAGTACGTCCTCAGATCAGCCCTACAGCGTTATGCTACCGTCCGGAGAGTTTATGCACTCTGAGCAGGTTGTACGGGGTGATATAGTGTCAGTGGGAGACCAGAAATTTTATGCCGATCTTATCGTCATCGGTATGAAAGGGTACGATGTCATTCTGGGGATGGACTGGCTATTTAGACATTATGCCACCATCAACTGTAGGTCCGGGCTTGTGTCATTTAAGCGCCCAAATGAAGTAGAATTCTCTTATCAGGCAGTACCGAAGAAACACCGTATGCCTGTGGTATCTTCCTTGAAAGCTCAACGACTGATGAAGTCAGGATGCATCGGGTTTCTTGCCCACGTTGTGGATGTTCAAAGGCAAAATGAGGTGGAACTTCAAAACATTCCGGTAGTCCGGGACTTCTCAGAGGTTTTCTTAGATGACTTACCGGGATTGCCACCTGATCGTGACATCGAGTTTGAAATCGATGTGTATCCTGGTGCGGAGCCAATATCGAAGAATCCGTACCGTATGGCACCGATTGAACTGAAGGAGTTGAAGGCTCAGTTGAAAGAATTAATGGACAAGGGTTTTGTGCGCCCTAGTTTCTCTCCGTGGGGTGCTCCCGTCTTGTTTGTCAAGAAGAGGGATGGGTCCCTACGGATGTGTATTGACTACCGTGAGCTGAACAAGTTGACTATCAAGAATAAGTACCCGTTGCCAAGAATTGACGATTTGTTTGATCAGCTACAGGGAGCTCGGGTATTTTCTAAGATTGACTTACGCTCCGGCTATTACCAGTTGAAGGTCAGAGCTGAGGATATTCCAAAGACTGCCTTCAGAACCCGGTACGGGCACTACGAGTTCTTGGTGATGTCGTTCGGGTTGACTAATGCTCCGGCAGCATTTATGGACCTAATGAACAGGATATTCCATGATGTCTTGGATAAATTTGTGATCATTTTCATCGACGACATTCTGGTTTATTCCAGGAGTGTGGCTGAGCATGAGAAACACTTGGCTATGGTACTGTCAATCCTAAAGCAACATCAATTATATGCCAAGCTGTCAAAGTGTGAGTTCTGGTTAAACAAGATTAATTTCTTGGGCCACGTGGTGTCTGCTGAAGGAGTATCTGTGGACCCGGCCAAGATTCAGGCTGTGAGGGATTGGCCCAGGCCGAGAAATGCAAGTGAAGTACGAAGCTTTATCGGGCTAGCTGGTTATTACAGGAAATTCATCAAGGGGTTTTCTGTGATCGCGAAGCCTATGACCAGCTTAACAAGGAAGGAAATCAAGTTCAAGTGGTCTGAAGCATGTGAGGAGAGCTTTCAGACACTTAAGCAGAAATTAACCATTGCTCCTCTATTAGTATTGCCAGTTGAAGATGGCAAATTCAGCGTATACTGTGATGCGTCAAGGATTGGCCTGGGATGCGTATTGATGCAAGAGGGTAAAGTGGTAGCATACGCATCAAGACAGTTGAAGAACCATGAACAAAACTACCCTACTCACGACCTTGAGTTAGCGGCAGTTGTATTTGCGCTGAAAGTATGGAGACACCACCTATATGGACAGTCATGTGAGGTGTTTTCTGACTACAAGAGTTTGAAGTACCTCTTTACTCAGAAAGAGTTGAATATGAGACAAAGGCGGTGGTTAGAATTTGTGAAAGATTACGATGTTGAGATCAAATACCATCCTGGTAAAGCTAATGTGGTAGCTGATGCACTGAGCAGGATGCCAGCTACCATGCAACCAGTTATGTCGGCCGTATCAATGCCTTTGAGGACGGAGATACAGAAGTTCGATATGGAGATGGTTTCTGGGCTATCGGCCATACTAGCAGATTTGACGCTACGACCCACCGTCCTGGACCGAATTAAAGAAGCTCAGAAGACCAATTCAAAAGAGATGGCTGATATGGTGAGCAAAGTACCAATGGCTTCTTCCGATTTCAGTTATTCGGGAGATGGAGTTCTAAAGTTCAAAAACAGATGGTATGTTCCGAAAGACGAAGAGCTACGGAAGCACATCTTATCGGAAGCCCACTCATCTCCTTTCTCTGTGCATCCTGGAAGCACGAAGATGTACCAGGATTTGAAACTTCACTTCTGGTGGCCGAATATGAAGAATGAAGTGGCCAAGTACGTGGAGTCTTGCATGATATGTCAACAGGTCAAAGCTGAACATCAACGACCAAGTGGAACGCTTCAACCTCTTCCGATTCCTGAATGGAAATGAGAGAATATTACAATGGACTTCGTTGTTGGTTTGCCAAGAACAGTTAAAGGCCACAATAGCATATGGGTCATAGTGGACAGATTGACGAAGTCGGCCCATTTTCTACCTGTGAAGACGACCTACTCAATGGATCAGTATGCTGAACTATATATTAGTGAAATTGTCAAACTACATGGTATTCCGGCGTCAATTGTTTCGGACCGGGATCCTAGATTCACTTCCAGGTTCTGGAAAAGCTTGCAAAGCTCCTTGGGCACTAAATTGGACTTCAGCACGGCATTTCATCCACAGACAGATGGGCAATCTGAGAGAACGATTCAGACCTTGGAGGATATGTTAAGAGCGTGCGTGCTGGAACTTCATGCTCCTTGGAGTAGATATATACCACTTGTGGAGTTTGCATACAACAATAGCTATCAGGCTACAATTGGTATGGCTCCATATGAAGCACTTTACGGCAGGAAGTGTAGATCCCTGATATGTTGGGATGAGGTCGGAGAAACTAAGCTTATTGGTCCTGAGATATTGCAGCAAATGTCCGAAGTGATAGCTGCTATCAAACAACGAATAAAGACTGCTCAGGATCGACAAAAGAGTTACGCGGACCATAGAAGAAGGGATTTAGAGTTTGCTTAGGGTGATGAAGTGTTTTTGAAGGTATCACCTTTCAAGGGTGTGATGAGGTTTGGCAAGAAAGGGAAGCTAAGCCCAAGGTTTATTGGACCTTTTCCCATCATAAAGCGTGTGGGAAGCATGGCCTACAGACTACAGCTACCAGCGTCAATGGATGGTGTTCACAATGTCTTCCATGTGTCAATGCTGAGGAAGTGCGTACGAGATCCAACTCAGATCGTGGAACACGTGGACTTCGATATCATGCCGACGTTGACATATGAAGAGAGGCCCATACAGATTCTGGATACCTCAGTCAAGGTATTACGCAACAAAGTGGTCCCATTGGTGAAAGTTTTATGGCGTAATCACAATGTGGAGGATGCCACATGGGAAAGAGAAGCGGATGTTAGGACTCAATATCCGGATCTCTTTGCTTAGCCAAATTTTGGGGACAAAATTTCTGTTAAGGTGGTTGGAATGTAACACCCGGCATTTTGCCATGTAATAGTTTTCCCGGGGTCATTTAACCGCGATTAATATTATATTAATACAATGTATGTTTTGGTTGTAATGATGGAAGGTTTAAGGGAAAACCAAACTAAGTGTGATCAAAACAAGTCAATTAGGTTAAAAACCAATGAAAGGGCAAATTAGGAAGAAATTAAGGTTGGTGGGAGAAAACAAATAGATGATTGACATGTGGCTGGCTTGTTGAAGAAGTTAAGTTCTTTCTCCTACGTGAATGTTCATTCACTTCTCTGTTTCCCCTCATCTCTCTCGGCTTTCTCTCTTCCAAGCGATTGAAACAAAACTTCCACACTTTGTTTCTCCAGCGTTTCTCCGTTTTCTTCAGCAAAGGTGAGCGTCTTTTAATGCTAATAAATTTGGACAAGTTTAAGGTGAGTTTTTATCGAAGTTTAGGGTTTCGGTTTTCGGTGAAAACTCACTGTTTTTGGACGAAAACACGTTGGTGTGTTTTCTAAAGAGTTGAAATGTGTTTGCTGCATTTCCTACGAGATATTAGTTAGCATTTGTAGCGTGTTTAAACTCTGAACATTCATGCTACAGGTCCGAGCTTTCCAGAGACGTTCGAGCATACTACTTGGCTGCACACAGGTAAGTTCATGCCGTAGGTTGGCCCTTAAGGCCCTGCAACTTGGAGGTACTAGGAGTATCAGTCCTGTCGGTTCGTTTTGGGTAGAAAAGTTAGAATAAGTTCTGAGTTGTCTGGTTTTGTTTCACTCTCTATTGTGATATTCTTGTTGCCTGTTATTATAGGTTCAAGCACCGTCCATGCATACCCGTTTTTCTGTAAAATCATGTAAACGTTTTATGTACACAGTTTTGAAGTTAAGTAAGATAAAACCTGTAATGAATGTATGGTTAAGTGTGGACGAGGACTGGCATCCTGTTCTTGTCCTTCTCTGGGACTTAAAAATTTATCCCCGCCAAGGATACCCTGTACCTTGTCCTTCCCTGGGACCCGGCAAAATTACTAACCAGTGTCATGTCCTGTTATGTTATGTATGTTTATGCGCCAGTTCCTCTATAAGCCTCACTTATACCACCATGTCCAGTGAAACGTAATGTAATGTAATGTTCATGTATTTGAAAATGTTCATGCATAGCATATGCACACTGCATTTCATGTTCTTACTGAGCTCTAGGCTCATAGATGAACTCCCTGTTGTAGGTACGGATACTCCAGAGGAGGACCTTGCTCCTCAAGCTGATGAGTAATGGATTGTGGTGGATCGAGCTCATTGGAAATGGTTGCTGCAGTCAGATAAATTCTGTGTAGAGGTTTAAGTCTTTAAAGTAAAGTTCATATTTGTAAACTCCTCTGGATGTTTGTGGTTTCTGTTTTAAAACTCTGTTGTAGTCTTGTGTTTTGTTTGAAAGTTTTGTTGGAAATTTTGAAATGTATAAGTCCTGTTGTTGATGTATTTAAAACCTCCGTATTTGACACATTGTATCCATATATTTTAAATGTTTTGAAAACATTCTGGAACTGCTTGAGTTCTCCCTTTTCAGGTCATGCATGGATAGCCTCGAATTTTAGAGCTATCCATGCAGTTTGTCTGCTCGAACTCCCGTCATTTGTAGAGTATGATTTCAAAACTTTGTTTTGAAATCGGGTTTGAGGGTCTGAAGCCCTCATGCCTCCTGTTTTGATGTTCCCTGCCTGTAAGTCTTTATGTTAAAATTTGCCAAGTTTTATCTCAAAAACTGCATCTTCCGATCACGTTCACTGCTGTTTTAAGTGTTTATCTACCGGTTGACGTCAGCATAAGTCTTCCGCCCCAGTTTATAATTTTTGTCTTCCGGTTGACGTCAGCATAAGTCTTCCGCCCAGTTTATAATTTTTGTCTTCGGTTGACGTCAGCATAAGTCTTCCGCCCAGTTTATAATTTTTGTCTTCCGGTTGACGTCAGCATAAGTCTTCCGCCCAGTTTGTAATTTTGTCTTCCGGTTGACGTCATCTTTTCTTCCGATGACGTCATCCATTGTTTTACGTCATCGCCAGTTTACCTCTTCCGCCTACGTTAGTAAGTTTTATCTTCCGATGACGTCAGAACATCTTCCGGCTGATGTCACCACCTTCTGCCGGCTTCGTCTGTTGTCTGCCTCTTCCGATGAGTCCTATTCTCAATGACGTCATCCACTGATTTCTCCTCCGGTTCAGTTTAAAACTACATATTCCGCCAGTTATTCGCCTAAGTCTTCCGCCACTGTTTCCTGTTTCCATCTCCGCCAGTCTTATGCTATTTCTGTTCGATTATCCATTTATGAGACCTGTTTGTTTTCCATTCCAGAGAACTCTCTCTCCCCCTGTAAATGTTTTCGATTACCCACTGCAGTTCTCCCTCTCTGTTCACTGTTTTGACTGTTCTATTTGTTTAAAAAAAAAATAGTCACTGTTATTTCCGTTATCTGTCCCGGAGTGATGGCTCCAATCCCGGACCCCGATCGGGTTTGGTTTTGGGTCGTCACAGAACTCAAAAATTCGGAGTCCTCCCTTTAGGGTTTCCAAACAATAATCAAACTCTCACAAAATCCACTAAAAACACCAAAAACCAACACCTAAATGCATGTAACCTAAAACCCATTCAAAAGCTCACCTTAATTCTTGCTAAATTGATTAAGAAAAGGAGAAGAACCCTAGCAATGGAGCTGCCCTTCGTGTGGAGGAAAGAAGAGGAAGAAAATGGATTTTTGCCATTTAACACTAACTTTACCAATTTTTATAACTTTTTCACTTTTCCCCTTTTTGATTTTTAAACAAATTCTTTTCTTCTCTTTATTTTAAACCAACGATTTTCTATCATTAATTCACTCTTCTTTTGATCATTTGCTTTATTTTTACATTAAATTAATTTAACTTAACAATAAATCTTTACTTTTCCTCCCATTGACTTTTCAACCTTATCTTTTTGACTACTTTCCACCAAAGATTAAATTTTAATTTAATCACTCATTTCTTCTTCACACCACAAGCCAACGTGAAGGATATCATTTCATCCTCCTTCAAATCCTTTTCTTCACTTTTACTTCATTTTCTTTCTTAATTACTAAAACCATTCCTTATTGACTCAATAAACAACACTATTTTACTTCTTGCTTTCTAATTTCCACTTTCCATTCAAGGGCTTAATAAACTATACAATTAATGTTAAGCTCCCACAAACATCTAATCTAAGGGCTACGTACATCAAGGGAAAATTTTTTGGGTGTCACAGTTTGTATATCCAAAATTGTCAAATTTTGCCTCATGATGCACCAGAATCATCTAATTGTCTTTGTTGAAACTCTAACTTGCTATATTTCATTAATCTACGCATTTACACAAAAAATGTCAAATTCTCATAATCACTTGAGAAAAACTTATCAGCCAACTTTTCTTCCTAGTCTTCCTTCAGCATTTGTCTCTCAATGCGAAACTGACCTCCTCTAAGTACCTTATTTGGAAGAATAAGTTCTTGAAGATTCTCATTGCTAATGGACTGGAATGCTTCATTGATGGTTTTTATCCTCAACCTCTGAAACTTCTCGACCATCTTTCTCATGGCTTTTCTCTCTGGCAGTGCTACTATAGCTCAGTAATGAGTTGATTTTATGCCTCTCTTTCATTTCCCCTTCTGTCAAAAATTGTTGCTCGCACGTCCTCTATTGCTACATGGATTTCTCTTGAACACAATTATGCTTCCTCTTTTCTAGCAAGGATCATGAATCTATATAGTAAGCTTTATCACCTAAGCAAGGATGGTATCACTGTTACAAAATATATATAAAACTAGTTTCTATTTGCAATGACTTAGCACCTATTGGTGAATCGGTCAATGCTAAAGATCAGTTAATTTACCTTGTTTGTGGTCTTGGTAATGATTATAACCCATTTATTGCTCCAATAACTGGTTGTTTTGATATTCCATCGACTTGTGAGATTCACATTTTGCTACTAAGTTATGAGTTTTGCTTGTCAAGGTAGAACATTTTTCATTAGATACAATAAGTCCAACAAAACATGGCCTCTTTGTACTTTTGTTTGCATGGCGATATGCCTCAGAGGCCAGTGGCTCATGCTCAAAACTCAAGTACGTAATCTAGCTAGTATTTTCTCTAACACGTTTGTTAATTTTACAAGTAAAGACAATGGTAACTTGAAGGGGGAATTTGTCTTCCATAAGACAAATAATTGTAACCAATTTTGTCCTTGTCATTATCTAGACATTTTTATATGGCAAAACATTTTAGCATGTTTGTTTAACATTTTTTATTTTTGGTTTGCTTATAATTGGAGTGGAGCACTCAAGAAAAGAGTCATGATTGGGAATGGCGCGCACGGGTTAGAGGAATGACGCACATAGCTTGAAAAGAGGTGCGCACAACTAGGAGGATGGCGCGCACAAGAAGAGACCAACAACAACATGCGCGCACAGGGACGTCAGCAGGCACGTGCGAAGGAGAGTAGTTGGGCACCGGCCTGCGCTCATGGAGGAGCACATCAGTGTGCGCGTGTAGGAGAGTAAGTGGGTGGCAGGAGCAGCAGGTGGACATTTGCTAGAGTTGCAGTGTGCGTGAGTGTGAATAGTGTCAGGAGCACTCCAACGGTTAGTTTTCCAATGGCTACATTCAGCAGCGATCTTCTTCTTTCCTTCTTAAACTAGAACTGATTTTCACCCTTCTATTTAATCTCGATTTACAGCTTCTGTAACGATCTTTGATCAATGAAAATTATGTGAAGTTTATCTTCATTTTCAGAAGCGCTCATCGGAGCCTTCTCTGTTTCTTGGGGTGTAACATCCGAGAGGTTCTCCGTTTTGGCCCGCCAAGTCCAAGGGATTACTCGGTGGTTCTGTTGATAACTTCCTCTCCAAATCCTTCTAAGGATTGGAAAACAGGAGGTTGGGAAATCTTGGTTCGCTGTTGGAGCATCTTTCGTTCGCGGAGGACTCTTTCCTGAGAAAGTGCCCTAAGTTCCTGGGCCAGCATGAACGTTCGTTCGATTGCCACCATTCATTTGACCTCTTCTGAGGAAGAATCATAGGTGGGTTGTTCCATTTCCAGTGCACGTAATGCCTTGTCCATTTGCTGGAGCTCTCATTCGTTCTCGGAGGTGTCTTCAACCGAAAGGTTCTGTGGTCCCCCTTAGGACCGACAGTGGTTCCCTCATCATTCCATTCACTCCATCGCCATCCTCTTAGAATATTACAGGTTTGTTATCTTCTCATTCACCAGGTAATCACATACCCATTTCACGTCATCGTCTTCCATTTTCCATCGTATTTTATTCTGTTTTCTGCTGCCATTATATACTGTTTGGGGTGCTTCCTCGGCTTCAACTGAGAGAGCACCGACCCATGCTTCTTGTTCCTATTGAGCGAGAGATTTGTAGGATCGAGGAGTGACATATGGTATCAGAGCTGAAGTGCTCCGTTTGTGTTCTTTCTCTGGTGTTTCTGTTTTCGTGAGTTTTGTTTTCTATTTTCTCTCTCGATAGGTTACATGCTTAATCTTCATATCATTCTGTTTAGTTAACTTAAGTGTTTCTCATTTGATCATGTTCTGTCATCGTGTGTTGCTTATGTTATCTCATGTCTTCGTTTATATTTTTGCTAACTTTTGCATCTTACTTGTTTAGGCTGTTATGATGTCTAGTTTTCATATTATTCTAGTGTTTGTTTGCTTTAGTTGTTGGACTTGATTTGTGGTAGTAATCTACTGAAACTTGCAGTCTCCTTGGACCAAGAAATTGGTGTAAATCTAAGGAGCATTGTTTAATAAATTGTGCATCATTTGTTGAATATTTTAAGTCCAATCTTTTGAGCATCAACCGCAAGTTTTAATGTGTTAATTTTGAAAATTATCTTGTTTAGTTTTCTTAGGATTTTGACTTGTTTTCATTTTATTGTTTTGTTTTTGTATCTAAAACTGAAAAGGGTATTTTAATTGTGTTGTTTTTGTGATTTTCTTTTGTGTGTTAGATTTTTGTTTAAAAATTTTAGATCTTAAATAAGGAACCTTGATATAAGAGGACCCCAAGAACCTCTGCATAGAAGAAAACCCGAACCACCTAGGAGAAGAATTCAAAACCGAAAAGACCTAGATGATGAGTGGTCCAAGACACCTAAATCAGTAGTTGGTAAGCCTAACTACCAAGAACAAATCCATGGACTAAACCGCAAGTTTGAGGAAATACATTAATGGTTCATGACAAGTGAGCGATTAAGAGAACCAGATCAATGCTTAATGGAGACAAGGAAACAAGATTTAAAACCCCTCAAATTTCAAGTTGAAAACTTTGGAGAAACCGATTATGCCAAACCAAATAAAAAAACTTCCTTTAACCATGTCGATAAAGCAAGATCTTCTAAAATTTCAATACCTATATTTGATGGTCAATCAGGTAGCGTGGATGTTTTTGGTTGGATATATGAGGTAGAGGAGTTGTTTGGACATATTAATTATTTGGATAAAAGAAAAGTTCAACTAGCCTCTTGGAGTTTTGATGGTTTTGCCAATTTATGGTGGAACAAGTTGTCCACAAAGAGGAGATTGGATGGCTAGGGTGAAGTTTGTACTTGGGGACTAATGAAGTACTTAATGGAGAAATAATTTACCCCAATATATGTCGAACAAGAGCATAATGAGCCTATGGAAAATCCCTTAAGTGAAAAGGAGGATGTATTACTAGAAGAGGAAATCTTTTATCCCAAAGACGGACCTCTACTTGAGATTGAAGAACAAATGGACCGGGAAGAAGATATTTGGCAAACGGGAGAAAAGGTAGATGAGGAAAAACATTTAAGTGATGAAATTGTCTCCTTTGAGGCCAAGATAAAAAATGAAAAGACACATGAAGAGGTGTCTTATCAAAAGAAGCACCCTTCTATTTTAATGACACAAAAACCTTCTAGTATAGAAAACCAAGAGGATTTAGTCTTTAAGGTGCACAAATTATACATTCCTAAATGACGCAAAATTGAGGCTTATCTTTATCCCTCAAGAAGAATCTTTGAAAGAGAAGTTTACTTAGTTAAGGAAACCCAAGAGGGCCAGGAAAAGTTTTCCATAAAATACGATAAGAGATTGGTGTATAAAGATTACAAAGCACCTAGCACAATCAAGATAAGTGGGAAGGAACTCCCAATCATTCCTTTCCAACCTAGGTCAACCCCTCCTAGGCACCAAGCCATGCAAGCTCTAAACATTGGGTTTGTTGACTTGCTAAGTATTTTGAGAAAGGATCCATATTACATTAACACCATGAGGCAAAGCTCAACCAAACCTCTAGATGTTATCTTGTTCATGGATGCTTCGACCTTAACTGATGGACATATGGTGGAACAAAAAGTGGGGATCGGTCTTCAAGAGTTGTCTTGCCCACGTGTTTATAAGCTCACAACCCTTAACCTAATAGGGATGAACAAGGTGGTTGTTTTCTTTTCAAAGTATGTACCACTAAATACCTTGATTACTTAGCTTTTTAAGTTTGGATGGAATTGCAATAAAAGTGCTATCAATGGTAATTGCAATTTAGAATTTTTGAAGAAACTTTTTGGAGTTGTGGTTGATAATACCAATGTTGATAAGCTAATGAATCCAAACTTGTTTGTTGTTGATCATAAAAGTTTCTTTTGTAAAGGACGACCTCGTACCGAAACGGATAAGCCATTTATGTTCAACATCAAATACTTACTTCATATACTTCATCAGATTTTTGTTAAGAAGTATTATCACCTCCAAAAGAAAAAAAAAAGGACATGAATGGGAGGCACCTTTCCAACTCAATAATGGATTAAGTGAGGTGTTGACAAGGAAAATAAGCCATCATCCATGGCCAATTCCATGGCCCGACCCCTTTAGCTATTGTTTATATCATTTTTGTAGGCCTCAATGATCAAATCCATCATTTGATTGTAACCTTTTCTTTTAATCCCGGGAAGGTAGAAGGAGTACAAAGGAGTACCCCTTTGTATTTGAGGTCAAATCCTCAATCACCCGAAGATGATGATATGCCTAGGAAAGACATTGAACAATCTCAGCCAAATCCATGGCCGAGCCTTCTTTCTAACTTTGATGTCTATTTTGTCGGTAAGAAGGATAACGCCCACATGAGAGAATAGCTCAACCTTCAAGACAACCTCGAGGTTAGCAAACCCTTGGATTTGAGGACAAATCCTCACTCAATCGGGGAGGATGATATGCCTCGAAGACCCGTGGCTCATGCTCAAACTCAGATACGTAATCTAGCTAGTCTTTTCTCTAACACATTTGTTAATTTTACAGGCAAAGACAATTTTGGTAACTTGAAGGTGAAATTTGTCTTCCCTAAGACAAATAAATATAACCAATTTTGTCTTTTTCATTATCTAGACATTTTTATAAGGCAAAACATTTTAGGCTTTTTGTTTAGCATATTTTATTTTTGGTTTGCTTATAATTGGAGCGGAGCACTCAAGAAAAGAGTCATGATCAGGAATGGCGCACACGGGTTAGAAGAATGGCACGCACAACTTGAAGGGAGGCATGCACAGATAGGAGGATGGCCCACACGGGAAAAGACCAACAGCAACATTTGCACGTAGGAAGTACCAGGCGAAGCAGCCACAGGCGAACGCAAGGATGTCAGCAAGCGCATGCGAAGGAGAGCAGTTGGGCACCGGCGGGTGCCATGAGTAGTAGGTGGAAACGCGTTGGGGCCACAACACACGGGTGAATAGTGCTAGGAGCGCTCCAACAGCTAGTTTTCCAACGGCTACATTCATCAGCGATCTTCTTCTTTCCTTCTGAAACCAGAACCGATTTTCACCCTTCTATTTAATCTCGATTTACAGCTTCTATAAAGATCTTTGATGAATGAAAATTATGTGAAGTTTATCTTTGTTTTCAGAAGTGCTCACCAGAGCTGTAGCAACTGGTATTTTCCACCTTAATTAATAACAGCATTTCTTATTTGTGACTCTTATTTTATGGAAAACAAGTGATTATGATTGGTTGCTTTAATAGGTTAAGGTTTGGCTAGCTAGGGTGTAACACCCCAAACCCACCCCGAGCTCGGAGCGATACGTTGCAAACCAATCCCGTGTTTAAACCACGTTTAAAATGATTTTTTGTAAATTTTTTGACTCAGTTTTCGGGTTTTTCGAACCCTCGATTTTTTGTTGGAAAACGTGCCAAAATACGTTTAAAATATGTTGGAAAAAGTCAGACTAAAACAAAGTGGAAATCGTAATAAATTTTTTTTTTTCTAAAATCTGCTGCTGGGCGCGCGCTGGGCGCCGCGCGCACGCGGTGCGCGCTAGCGCTACGCGCTGCGCGTGCTGGGCACACCCCGGGTGTGCCCAATCGCGTTCGGTCGCGATTTGGGCCCGATCGATCGGGCCCTCTCAGGCTATTTTCACCAAAAATCATCCCGGCCGCGATCGGTCGTGACCCATGCCCGATCGATCGGGCCGGCTCGGGTTTTTTCCAACCAAAAACGCCCCAAAACACCCCGTTTTGACTTTCCTTAACCTTCCCGACCTTTCTACACTTTTCTATGAGCCCGACACCTCTAAAAATCCCAAAATTTTTACCATACACTCCCGACACATAAATCTTCCAATCTCGTAAATTTTGTACAAAACCGACTTCAAACAATTAATAAAAAAAATAGCGAATATAACCCAACGTTAAATAGCTTAAAACCAAAACGGGCGGCGTAACGCCTAAATTTCTTTAAACCGAAACCTGAAACCAAAACACGAAAATATATGTTTTCAACTTCCCAAATACTACCACCATTAAACACAATTTCCCCAACTCAAAACATTAAATTTCACTACCAAAACATTTTTTGTAAATATTCATACTAAACACCCAATACTTTCGAAGTCGTTTTAATCAAAAAGCCTTACAAAACTCTTACCACACCATTTACAACATTCCCACAAAACACCCGAGGACGATAGTAATCGAGACGGCCCAACAATAGCCTGCACCGGCGGACTCCGTACTCCTCCAACTGCAGCCTAAACCTCAGTTGTCTCATCAACCTCACCTGAACAGAATTCGTCACCTACACCACAGAACACAAAACGTAAGCCTAATGCTTAGCAAGTAAGGAATAACGAATGAGAAGACACCACAATGCGAGCAACCTAATATATGCAGTTTCTACCACTCAGTTGTGTTTATTTGCTATTCATTGCTTTTCATTACATTTTTCGTTTCATAAGCCGTGTGATTTGAGTAGGCACACATCCCATAACCGTCTAGGACGGCCAAACTCAGAATCACCAGAGCAAGACCAGATAGCTCACATCCCATAACCGTCTAGGATGGCCATGCATAATCTCCCTCGTCGATCGTAGAATCCTATAACCGTCTAGGAATTCATACTCACGACCTTTACGTATTTTAGCCAACCATCCTTCATAGAGTTCCCTTCGGGGTGCCACTGCAAGCACCGTATCCCGACAAGGCACACTATTCAAGATCTCGTATTTTAGCCGGTCTCTCATAGAGTTCCCTTCGGGGTGCCACTGCAAGCACCGTATCCCGACAAGGCACACTATTTGAGATTCATTACAATTCATTTTATCTGATTACGTTCACACTCACAACCAGCCATGCAAAACAACTCGTATTTTCGTTACGGAAAACTATGATGCACGTCAACCATTATGCAACCAAACTCAACAAAACACAACGCGAAATAAATAGCCCTACCGTTCTATGGTGTAGGCCCGAAGGCGAAGGAATAGCTACCACTACTTACCTGGACGCTCGATTTTCCACTTGTTCACTTAACTCGTCCAATTCACACGCACGATAACCTAAAACAACGTAAACTTAGTTTGATAAGCTATCAATAAATTCTAAAAGATTTTCTAACTAAAACTAAACAAACCTAAAGCACACCTCACACTTCAAATACTAAACCCGATTTTTAGACAAATTACCGACGTCCAACATTAAACGGCCATAACTTTCTCGTTTTTCAATGGATTTCGACGTGCCACCCCAACTCGGAAACCTCTACACGTCTACTATCCATTGAATCACTCAACTTAACCAAACAAATACTTTGGCCAGCCCGAAATTCCCAAAGACAGAATCGGCCCTAAAGTGTTCTTAAACCGTTTTTGTGTAACACTCTTTCAATCTTCCAT
Source organism: Begonia masoniana (assembly GCA_022432975.1). Taxonomy (NCBI): domain Eukaryota; kingdom Viridiplantae; phylum Streptophyta; class Magnoliopsida; order Cucurbitales; family Begoniaceae; genus Begonia; species Begonia masoniana. The sequence goes on from CM039502.1 coordinate 24,898,718, forward strand.
CTAACCCCTCTAACAACCTAAATCACTCCATTCAACAACTAAACTACCAAAATAGGAAAGAAATCTAACATCTAAACTCAATTTTTTCGGAATCCCTAACCTAGGGTTTCCTAAAATTCACCAAACTCAACCAAAATACATAAAAACACTTCTAAACTCCATCTAAATGTACACAAACCAAAACCCAAGAGAAATTACCTTGAAAAGTCTTCAATAGATGAAGAAAGGAGGAAGGGGATCGATGGCTATGGAGGAGAAGGAGAGAAGTTCGATGAAGATGAAGAAAAAAATGGAAACTCACCTTTTTAACCTAAGAATTTTGTCCACTTTTGCATTTCATCCACTAATCTTTTCAAAATTGTAAAACCACCCTCAAACTTTATCTCCCAATTTCTCCAACGTGAATGCCTTGTTATTGCACCAATTTTCTTCCATTTCTTTCAATTGCATGTTACATTTCTATTGGTTGAAACACAAAAACACCTTTTGACTTTTCCATTTAGTGGTTTGAATAATCAAACCTCCTTTTCTTCTTTTTTTTTTTGCATACCTTAATTCCAAATCCATTCTCAACACCTTTCATTAAACTTTTCTACTCATCTACCCTAAGACATCTGTGCGTTACAGGAAATTCTCGGGTGTTACAATCCACCCTCCTTACAAAAATTTTGTCCTCAAAATTTGCGTACCTGAAGAGTTCAGGATAGCGCTCTATCATGTCTTGTTGCCGCTCGCACGTCGCCTCCTCAACGTTGTGGTTACGCCACAACACCTTTACCAATGGAATGTCCTTATTGCGTAATTTCTTCACTGCATAATCCAATATTTCCACTGGTTTCTCCTCATAAGACAATGTAGGTTGCACTTCGACCTCCTGCTGTACCACCACGTGCGATGGATCCCTCAGACACTTCCGAAGAATCGACACATGGAATACATTATGCACTCCCTCCATCGAAGCAGGCAACTCCAACTAATACGCTGTCTTTCCCACACGTTTCACAATAGGGAATGGACCAACAAATATCGGGTTCAGCTTACCTCGCTTCCCGAATCGCATGACACCCTTAAATGGCGAGATCTTCAAGAAAACCTCATCGCCTACCTCAAATTCCAGCTCTCGTCTCCTACCGTCGGCATAGCTCTTTTGTCTGCTCTGAGCTATTAGAATACGTTGCCGAATGAACTAGATTTTATCTGTAGTTTGCTGCATGATTTCTGGACCAATCAAACTAGATTCTCCGACCTCGTCCCAATAAAGAGGCGATCTGCACTTCCTTCCGTATAGAGCCTCGTACGGAGCCATACCAATAGTATATTGATAACTATTGTTATACGAAAACTCCACCAAAGGTATATATCTACTCCAGGAACCCTGAAACTCAAGCACACACGCTCGGAGCATATCCTCAAGAGTCTGAATAGTACGCTCAGATTGTCTGTCCGTCTGAGGATGAAAAGCAGTGCTGAAATTTAACCGAGTTCCCATCGCCTTATGTAGACTTTTCCAAAATTTTGAAGTGAACCTCGGGTCCCTATCTGACACAATCGAAGTCGGCACACCATGTAATCTCACAATCTCCTGAATATAAAGTTCAGCAAACTGATCCATACTATACGTCATCTTCACCGGTAGAAAATGGGCTGACTTTGTTAAACGATCAACGATCACCCATATGCCATCAAATCCTTTCGTCGTTCTAGGCAATCCAACAACGAAGTTCATTGAAATCTGATCCCACTTCCATTCAGGAACTGGCAATGGCTGTAACTTCCCAGTAGGTCTCTGATGCTCTGCCTTCACCTGCTGACAAATCAAACATGTCTCTACAAATTCAGCCACTGACTTTTTCATACCAGGCCACCAATAGTGCTGCTTGAGGTCTCTGTACATCTTGGTACTCCCCGGGTGAACAGAAAACCTCGACGAATGAGCTTCAACCAAAATTTCCTTCCAAAGTTGCTCGTTATTTGGAACATACCACCGATTACGAAATTTCAAAATACCATCATCTGAGTAGCTAAACTTTGTTCTATCATCAGACACCATACTCTAAATCTCCTTGTTGAGCTTCTCTAATTTTTTCCAAAATAGTAGGCTTCAAAGATAAAGCTGAGAAAACCGTTGTCACATTTGCAACCAGCTCCAAATCAAACCTTTGAATCTCCAATCGCAAAGGTTCAGACATACCAGCCTCCAAAGCTGAAACCGAAGTCGACACGCGGCTTAAGGCATCTGCAACTACATTGGCCTTACCAGGGTGGTATTTAATTTCCAAATCATAATCTTTCACGAACTCTAACCACCGCCGCTACCTCATATTCAGCTCCTTTTGCGTGAAGATATACTTCAGACTTTTGTGATCTGAATATACCTCACATGGCTGACCATATAGATAATGCCTCCAAATTTTCAAAGCAAACACCACAGCAGCTAACTCCAAATCATGGGTCGGATAATTCTTCTCATAAGATTTTAGCTGCCTGGAAGCATATGCTATCACTTTATCGTTCTGCATAAGCACGCAACCCAAACCAATACGAGAGGCATCGCAATAGATACAGAACTTCTCCTCGGCTACAGGCAACGTCAAAACCGGAGCCGTTGTTAATCTCTGCTTCAACGTCTGAAAGCTGAGCTCACACTCTTCAGACCATTCGTACTTCACATCTTTTCGTGTCAATCGAGTCATCGGTGCTGCAATTTTAGAAAACCCCTCAATAAATCTTCGGTAATAACCAGCCAATCCCAGAAAACTCCGAATCTCACTGACGTTCGTCGGTTGAGGCCATTCGTTAATCTATTGTATCTTAGCCGGATCCACTGATATCCCACCACTGGAAATTACATGACCAAGAAAATGTACCTTCGTCAACCAAAAGTCGCATTTCGAAAACTTGGCATATAACTGATGCCGTCTCAAAGTTCCCAGTACTATCTTCAGGTGCTCCCTATGCTCCTCTTCATCACTGGAATAAACCAAAATGTCATCGATAAACACAATTACAAACTTATCGAGATACTCTCTGGACACTCGATTCATAAGGTCCATAAAGGCGGCTGGAGCATTCGTCAAACCAAACGACATAACTAGGAACTCATAGTGTCCATACCGAGTCCTAAAAGCCGTTTTCGGGATATCCTGCGATCTCACTTTCAACTGGTAGTATCCCGATCTCAAATCAATTTTAGAAAATATCCGGGCCCCTTGCAGCTGATCAAACAAATCATCTATCCTTGGCAATGGATATTTGTTCTTCACCGTTAGCTTATTCAACTCCCGGTAATCGATGCACATTCGAAGTGACCCGTCCTTCTTCTTAACAAATAGCACGGGCGCTCCCCACGGCGAAAAACTAGGGCGTATAAAGCCCTTATCGACCAATTCCTCCAATTGTTTCTTCAGTTCCTTTAACTCAGGAGGAGCTAACCTATAAGAATTCTTCGACACCGGCTCTGCTCCAGGATAGGTGTCAATTACGAACTTGATTTCACGGTCCGGAGGTAGACCAGGCAAATCATCTAAAAACACTTCAGGAAAATCACGAACAATATCTATCTCCTGAAGCTTAACTTCTACCAAAGACTGCGAATCTACAATAGTGGCAAAAAACACGTAAACTCACCAATAATAGATTTACGAGCATCCATGGGTGCCATAACTGAAAGTCTCTTTGTGTTCTTCAAAGCTTGAAAAGAAAACTTTTCACCACTCAGAGGTTGGAAATTTACCGTCCCTGCTCTGCAATCGATTGTTGCATTGTGCCGATACAGCCAGTCCATACCGAGTATTACATCATACCCAGTGATCCCCATAACGATTAACTCAGCAGGTAAAGTCTTCTTTCCGACCGTCACCAAACTGATAGGCACTACTTGCGCAGAATGCATATACTCGCCGGATGGTAATTGCACAATATATGCACTTTTAGTCGACTCTACCTCTAACTGTACTTTCGCCACAAATGCTACCGCTACGAAAGAATGGGACGCCCCTGAATCTATCAAGGTAAATGCAGGCACTAAATTAACAAGTACCGTACCTGAAATAACAGCTGCCCGATCTTCACCCTCGGGCTCTATCATAGCAAAAATTCTGGGCATAGCTTTGACTGGATCTTTCTTCGGCGCAGGACAGTCGGTAGCTCTATGACCGGGCTGATTGCAGTTAAAACATCGAGGAACTCTCGGTTTGGGACAATCACGAGAGAGATGACCAGCTTCCAAACAGTTATAACACTTTCCTTCAAACTGCCCACACTCTCCGGGATGAGACTTCAGGCACTTTGGACATTGCGGAAATTTTCCCTTCTGCTGTTACTGTGGCTTCTTTCCACTTCTCTGATCCCTTATGTTTCCTCCAGGTCTTTTCGTTCCCTGCTGCTGTGAAGATGAGCCTCCTCGACTAAATTGAGCGGTAATGTCCTTAAACATTCTCTTCGGAGCCTCAGCAGGTTTAAGAATCTTCCCAGCACTTGCCTCTACTTCTAAAGCCTTAGTCGTCACACGGGTATACGGTATACCATCAATCCCAAATTTTTTCACTAGCATTTCAATTTCGGGCTTTAAACCCTACACAAACTGGAATATTTTATCTTCCTCACTACTGACCAGACGGCTGGCAAACTTGGACAAAGCTTCGAACTGTTGAATATAGTCTCCAACGGATCCGGTCTGCTTCAAAGCCATGAACTCTAAGCGCTTTCCCGATTGGACTGTTCGGTTGTAATACTTCTCGTAAAATAGCTCCTTAAAGTCCTCCCAATTCATACTCTGAACATCTGTTGCAGCTTTTACTGACCCCCACCAACTTTTGGCACTGTTAGATAGGTGGAACGTTGCACATTTTACCTTATTCTCATCCTCCACATCCGCAACAGTAAACATTTCTTCCACTGTACAAATCCAATTTTCAGTCGCTATCGGATCCGTCAAACTTCCTTCAAATGCTGAGGGCTTTAACCTTCGAAATCTCTCTCCACTAGAGCCAGCTCCAGAGCTAGACCCCGCTCCAAGGTTTCCCGGTAATCCTTGATTCATTAAAATTCCAAGTAATTGAGATTGCATGCTTAAAAGATCTCTAAGTTGTTTATTCGGATCCTCAGGTGGTTCGGGTTCATTCCGGGGTCGTCCGGGTCGTCTTGGCTGTCTCTGATTTCTAGGCGGCATGTTTTTTTTTTTTTTTTTATTTCTGAAAAGGTCAGAAACTCTAATCTTAGAAAAGAAACTAACTAAAGTTACAGAAATACTTACAGTCGGTGAAGCACGTTGCACGGCGGCCGGTATTGTCGGGTAATCCTTCGAACGACTCGCCTACTATCAGCTCTGATACCAACTTTGTAACGCCCCAAACCCACCCCGAGCTCGGAGCAATACGTTGCAAACCAATCTCGTGTTTAAACCACGTTTCAAATGATTTTTCGTAAATTTTTCGACTCAGTTTTCAGGTTTTTCGAACCCTCGATTTTTTGTTGGAAAACGTGCCAAAATACGTTTAAAATATGTTGGAAAAAGTCGGGTTAAAACAAAGTGGAAATCGTAAAAAAATTTTTTTTTCTAAAATCTGCTGCTGGGCGCGCGCTGGGCACACCCCGGGTGTGCCCAATCGCGTTCGGTCGCGATTTGGGCCCGATCGATCGAGCCCTCTCGGGCTATTTTCACCAAAAATCATCCCGGCCGCGATCGGTCGTGACCCATGCCCGATCGATCGGGCCGGCTCGGGTTTTTCCCAACCAAAAACACCCCGTTTTGACTTTCCTTAACCTTCCCGACCTTTCTACACTTTTCTATGAGCCCGACACCTCCAAAAATTCCGAAATTTTTACCATACACTTCAGACACATAAATCTTCCAATCCCGTAAATTTTGTACAAAACCAACTTCAAACGATTAATAAAAAAAATAGCGAATATAACCCGATGTTAAATAGCTTAAAACCAAAACGGGCGGCGTAACGCCTAAATTTCTTTAAACCGAAACCTGAAACCAAAACACGAAAATAAATGTTTTCAACTTCCCAAATACTACCACCATTAAACACTATTTCCCCAACTCAAAACATTAAATTTCACTACCAAAACATTTTTTGTAAATATTCATACTAAACACCCAATAATTTCGAAGTCGTTTTAATCAAAAAGCCTTACAAAACTCTTACCACACCATTTACAACATTCCCACAAAACACCCGAGGACGATAGTAATCGAGACGCCCGAACAATAGCCTGCACCGGCGGACTCCGTACTCCTCCAACTGCAGCCTAAACCTCAGCTGTCTCATCAACCTCACCTGAACAGAATTCGTCACTTACACCACAGAACACAAAACGTAAGCCTAATGCTTAGCAAGTAAGGAATAACGAATGAGAAGACACCACAATGCGAGCAACCTAATATATGCAGTTTCTACCACTCAGTTGTGTTTATTTGCTATTCATTGCTTTTCATTACATTTTTCGTTTCATAAGCCGTGTGATTTGAGTAGGCACACATCCCATAACCGTCTAGGACGGCCAAACTCAGAATCACCAGAGCAAGACCAGATAGCTCACATCCCATAACCGTCTAGGATGGCCATGCATAATCTCCCTCGTCGATCGTAGAATCCTATAACCGTCTAGGAATTCATACTCACGACCTTTACGTATTTTAGCCAACCATCCTTCATAGAGTTCCCTTCGGGGTGCCACTGCAAGCACCGTATCCCGACAAGGCACACTATTCAAGATCTCGTATTTTAGCCGGTCTCTCATAGAGTTCCCTTCGGGGTGCCACTGCAAGCACCGTATCCCGACAAGGCACACTATTTGAGATTCATTACAATTCATTTTATCTGATTACGTTCACACTCACAACCAGCCATGCAAAACAACTCGTATTTTCGTTACGGAAAACTATGATGCACGTCAACCATTATGCAACCAAACTCAACAAAACACAACGCGAAATAAATAGCCCTACCGTTCTATGGTGTAGGCCCGAAGGCGAAGGAATAGCTACCACTACTTACCTGGACGCTCGATTTTCCACTTGTTCACTTAACTCGTCCAATTCACACGCACGATAACCTAAAACAACGTAAACTTAGTTTGATAAGCTATCAATAAATTCTAAAAGATTTTCTAACTAAAACTAAACAAACCTAAAGCACACCTCACACTTCAAATACTAAACCCGATTTTTAGACAAATTACCGACGTCCAACATTAAACGGCCATAACTTTCTCGTTTTTCAATGGATTTCGACGTGCCACCCCAACTCGGAAACCTCTACACGTCTACTATCCATTGAATCACTCAACTTAACCAAACAAATACTTTGGCCAGCCCGAAATTCCCAAAGACAGAATCGGCCCTAAAGTGTTCTTAAACCGTTTTTGTGTAACACTCTTTCAATCTTCCATCTAACCCCTCTAACAACCTAAATCACTCCATTCAACAACTAAACTACCAAAATAGGAAAGAAATCTAACATCTAAACTCAATTTTTTCGGAATCCCTAACCTAGGGTTTCCTAAAATTCACCAAACTCAACCAAAATACATAAAAACACTTCTAAACTCCATCTAAATGTACACAAACCAAAACCCAAGAGAAATTACCTTGAAAAGTCTTCAATAGATGAAGAAAGGAGGAAGGGGATCGATGGCTATGGAGGAGAAGGAGAGAAGCTCGATGAAGATGAAGAAAAAAATGGAAACTCACCTTTTTAACCTAAGAATTTTGTCCACTTTTGCATTTCATCCACTAATCTTTTCAAAATTGTAAAACCACCCTCAAACTTTATCTCCCAATTTCTCCAACGTGAATGCCTTGTTATTGCACCAATTTTCTTCCATTTCTTTCAATTACATGTTACATTTCTATTGGTTGAAACACAAAAACACCTTTTGACTTTTCCATTTAGTGGTTTGAATAATCAAACCTCCTTTTCTTCTTTTTTTTTTTTTTTTGCAAACCTTAATTCCAAATCCATTCTCAACACCTTTCATTAAACTTTTCTACCCATCTACCCTAAGACATCTGTGCGTTACAGGAAATTCTCGGGTGTTACATAGGGGCAAATGTGTAATTGGTGAAGACTAGTGTATAAAAGAGGTTAGCTAAGAGTTTTAGCCGCCACTGTTTCATTTCCTCATTTGGCGTTCAGCTCGCTCAGCAGACTTCTTCTCCGTGATTCTCCCGATAGATTCTTCTTCAATTAGGTGAGTTTTACCTTGATTTCCTTGCTGCATTTGTGATTATTGATGATTGAGGGGATTGTAGAGGTCAGTTTTGAGAATGCCGTATGTAGGGATAGTCTCGGTTTTGAGATAAATCGGGAATGCACTTTGAACAGAGCTCCCAAATTAGTTTCCTTGGATTTCTGGATGGTTAGAATGAAGTTTAGTGAAGATTTAATTAATGCTCGATTTATGGTTTTAGGTTTAAGCAAACTCCCGAGGTAGACTTCAACCAAGCTTTCAGGAGACCAGGTAAGTAGAGTTTGTGTGCGCCTTCGGGCCTACATCACAAAACAATAGGATTTTTGCAAGTTTTGTATGTTTTCTAGTACGTCGTGTATCATGATTGTTTTGAAAGCTTACGAAAATGAATTTACATGTAATGGCATGGTAAGGCATGAACAGAATTAACCAGATCAGCTATTAAGGGAACTAATCCGCTCATTAATTGAGTTAAAAGATGTATGACTTTGGAAAAATTGATCCATTTCCCAATGGACAGAGGGATCAAATCAGCTATTAAGGGAACTAATCCGCCCCTTAATTGAGTTAGAGGATGTATGACTCTGGAAAAATTGATCCACTTCCCAATGGACAGAAGGATCAGATCTGCAGAAAACGATTACGAATTCAACTGAGTTGCGAAAGTAGAAACTACATAAATAGGATTTATGTTCTGGCATTTCATTACATTATTGCTCTACTTATTTAGCATTAGGTTAATAGATAAGTTTTGTGATGTAGGTGAAGAAGTGTCAGCAGGTGTGTTCTCTGAGCATGATGGGGACTAGGCTGGTTGGAGGAGTATATTCATGCGTCGACTTGGTAAACTGATGGGGCCGGTTTAACTTGTGGCAATAGGCGTGAAAATTTAGCGAACAATTGTTTAGTTTAACTATGCTGAGAGATTTAATGACATTGGTAGTTTTAGTATTTTTGATAGTAGTGATAGTTTAAAATGTTTTGTGTTGCTTTTGAAATGATTCTGAGGATAAAACGTGGTTGATTTTTATGGGATTTATTTTTCTGGATTTTTAGTAAGTTGTGGATTCAAGTTGTTTTGAATGTTTACAAAAAAATTTACAAGTTCTTTTAGCAGTTAGAGTTGTTCCTTTGTTTAGAGTGTAAATGGTTGATGCGTTGTTCTGTTGTCTATCGGTAGACGTTGTCAATCAGAAGATGTGATCTGTTTCTACTTCCACCGCTGACACTGTTTGGCGGAAGAAGTCTTCTGTTTGTGCTTCCACCGCTGACACTGTTTGGCGGAAGAAGTGTAACACCCCTAAGTCCGTACCCATTTACCCGTATAAATTTTTCATTTTTATTTTTCATTTTAAATAAGACTTTAAAACTTAACGTTAAAGCGGAATTGAAATCGAAACCGAAACCGGAATCGAAATCGAAGTTCGTTTGATAAATCATTTAAAATATAAATTAAAACTATTAATAAAACTTAAATCATTTAAACATTTAATAACATTAAATACAGAGGGGGGGCAGAATCGGAAAACAATCGCCAAGAGGCTTGCTACAAGCAAGCGATCGATCTCTGCTTTTCAGCAGAGATCGATCGCTGCACACTATGCAGCGATCCTTTCTTCAGTAACCAACACATTTAACACTTAACCTTTCTTTCATGCTTTACACTTCAACACATCGATTTGCTCTCTGGAATCCGAGTTCCAGAGAGCAAAACTTATTCTTCTTCACGCCAACAATTACCATAACTAACCACCTAAATCCAACCAATTAAAACTAAAACGTATTCTAAATTCAATCGACTCGAGTCAGACTTTGCGAAATCCAACTGCGTGGATAGCTCTAAAAACCGAGCTATCCGTATCAACCTAAAAACAATTCATAACACTTAATTTAAACAACCAAACAGTTCCAGAATTTCTATAACGTTTAAATAACTGTTTTAACCAAAACATTTTACGTACAATTACCAAAACGTTATCTAACCCCTATCCAGATCCAAGCACCCTAATATATTCTATACGGTTTATCATCAATCCAAAATGTCTCAAAAACCCCCAAAACCTTTACGTACGTCCCCCACGGGTCAAAACGCGCCTCGACTGCTCAGCGCACTCCCACGGCTATCATCCATCAGCTGCTCCTACGTCAGGAGGAGGAATATCATCCTCACCTGGGTCAACGTAGCCTAGAACGTCACCTACACCATACAGACACATATGAGATATTGAAATCTCAGTAAGCTACGTAAATGCAGATGCATGCGTGCGTATGCCATTCATAAAGCGTGCAAATTACAGATTCATATTCAGATACATTATCGTTCCTTTCATTACGTCACAGACAGATTGTTACCGAGATATCAGCCCTCTAAATAGAAAGGATACATTCCGCGGTCGAACTACCACTTTCCACCTAAAGGAGGGAGGTACATGCTCACAAACCCTACAGCCATGCCTGAGCCCCACCTCGCGTAACCAGATACAGATACAGATTACGTACATTAATTACAGAGGTTCATTTCTTTCCTTAAAACACGTGCGGAAATTCATTTTCTATGACATTTGAAATACATGATGCATGAACAGTTAATCAGCGGAAAGTAAACAAACAACATACATATCAACAAGACAATACAACATAACCTATAAACAACTAACCTACTACCCAACCTAAACAACGTAAACCAAGGAACCCTCAAGGATCCTTGATACAACGACGAGGTATGGTGTAGACCTTTCGGTCAAGCAAGTCACGAGAACTTACCTTGAGCGCGCTGGATCTCAAGCTTCGTCCACTGGAGTCGCGTGTCTGAGGTAAAACACGATATTTGCCGTTAAAACCGAATTAAGCTGTTAAACGTCCAAATTAACAAAACCTTAACTAAAGATATTTCCTAATGCTTTAATTCGATTTATTAAGCTAATTCATCGAGCAATCGAACTTTTTCCGAAAACCCTAAAATTCTCGGATTTTTAAACTTTTTCACAAATCGATTTATCTTCGTCCGATAACGTCCGATACGTTCAATATATACCTAATCACGGCTAACCTATTAATTACGAGCTCTAATTCGCGTTTTTTAACGAGATATAATCGAAACCCTAATTATCTAAAACGGCGTAAACGTTGAAATAAAAGCTCTAAGATTGTAGGTACATACCGAGGGTAGCGAGAGGAGAAGAAATGACGAAGAACGGAGGAGAAACGGGGGAGATCGGAGGTCGGAATCGCCAGAAATCGTCGGCGGGCAGGGAGGAGGCCGAGAGAAAATCGCTCTCTGGAAATCTCACGCAGGAAGAAAATGAAGAAGAAAGAAAGAATTGTGTTATTTTATAAATTTGGTTTGTCAGATTACCATTTTGCCCTTCCACTTAATTCTATTTTGTTTCGTCCTTCGTTTCGTTAATCGTCCAACGATCCGGATCCTCGAAAACTTCATATTTTGCCAATAAGTTCTATTCATTGCCAGGGATTTATTAAAACTGTCCGTTCGCGATTTGGACCTCATTTGCTATTTTTACGTGAACGTCCTTTACATTACAAGAAATGTATTTACTCGGAATATAGCGTTTACTCTCTGAAAATTCCTATAATTTCCTTAAAATTCTTATTACTCATTAGGATCGTAATGACGCTTTTCTTTCGTAAAACGGACCTGATTTGACATATTTACCAAAAATACCACATATATTATAAAATATGAATATTCTAAAAATCCATACAAGCCGGATATTACAAGAAGTCTTCTGTTTCTGTTTCCACCGCTGACACTGTTTGGAGGAAGAAGTCTTCTATTTCTGCTTCCACCGCTGACACTGTTTGGTGGTAGAAGTCTTCAATTTCTGCTTCTACCGCTGGGACTTTTGGCGGATGTTGTGTTTGAAATTTTAAGACATTTAAATATTCAAAACCTTTATGTCCTCGGTTCTTTTTGGCCGATGGTTTCTATCATCTAACAGTTATATAAGAATTGTTTTAGTGAATTGTTTTAACCCTATTTTATACAAATATTTTTTTGCTGTAAGTTTTAACGTCTTACTTTTTACTTTTATAAAAGTCGAATTTTTACCGTGGAGTGAAGTTTTAAAACCCTTCCCAGATTGTCTTCGTTCTGTTCAGCATTATGAGTAGCGAACCGAGTTATAAAATTTCGGGGCGTTACAGTATGGTATCAGAGACATTTAGTTAAACCGTTCAAACGATTACTCATCAGTACCGATCGTCGCATGGGAGTACTCCAACAACTGTAAGTGTTTATGTTAACCTTAGTTATTAGATATTTATGAGGGTAATTAATCTTGTCCAAGAATATAGCAAAATGGCTAGACGACCAAGAAGACTGTAATACCCGACTGTACAGAATACTAATATTTTAATGTAAATGGAATTTTTATAAATATGTCGAATTCAAGTCAGTTTTGCAAAAAAGAAAGCGTCATTACGATCCTAATAATTAATATAGATTTTATAAAAATTTCGGGAATTTTAGGAGTCGTAACGCTAGGTTTACGAGAATTACGTCTATCGTGATATAAAAGATACTTCGGTAAAAATAGTAAACGAGATCCGAATTGCGAACGGACAGTTTTAATAGAACCCTACTAATAAGTTGAATTTATTGGCGAAATAAGGGAATTTGGAGAGACCGAATCGTTATCTAATTAACGAAACAAAAGACGAAACTAATAGAAAATCAAAGAAAGGGCAAAACGGTAAATTACCATGTCAAATTTTAATTAAAACTCACAAATTCTCTCTTTCTCCCTCATTCTCTCTCTGCTTCACGATCTCCTTCCCCCTCCCTGCGGCGACCATTTCTCCTTCACGGCGATTCCTCCATTTCCGACGATCGAGCTCTCCGATCGTCTCGATCCTTCACGTTTCTTCCTCCTCTCGCAACCCTAGGTACAATTCTAAGGTTGTAGGAAAGTTTATTTCGGTTTTTACGAAGTTTAAACGATTAGGGTTCGGTTAGGGTTTCGTTAAAAAACGCGATTTATGGTTCGAGATTGATAGGTTTATCGAGTTTATGGATATAAATGACGTATTGAACGTTATTGGATGAAGTCAAATTGATTTGGTGAGAAATGTTAAAATTTGAGAATTTAGGGGTTTTTGGGGAAAACTCGTAAACGGATATTTCGTGGTATGGAGCGCGAATTGGTTGTTGAAACGCCTCGATTAGTTATAGCTCTAGGAGAAATTCCATAGTTAAGGATTTTGCTAGTTCGAGCATTTAATTGTTTAAGCTCGTTTTAACGACAATTTGGTGAAATTGCTTAGGTAAACAACACTCGTGGACAGAGTTTGAAGTTCAACGCGCTCGAGATAAGTTCTCGTGATCTTCTCTGGCCGATTGGCCTACACCGTACGTCGAGGTCGTCTCGAGGAATTTTGGTGACGCTTTTGGTTTAAATTGTTTTGGTTGGGTAGTTAGATAGGATATGCTTTTAATAGCTTTTATTGTCTTGATGGTATGTATGTTGTTTGTTTACTTTAAGTATGTAACTATTCATGCATCACGGTTTTAAATTATGCATAGAAAATGAATTTCTGCACAATGTTTTAAAGAAAATGGCGATGCGGCCTGGAGAGGGGCTATTGATCTATTGTGTAGGCACGAAGGGGTCAGTCACAATACCGCATCTAATATGTACTCATGTATGTTATGGTCACGCGAGGTGGGGCTCAGGCACGGCTGTACGTGTTGTAAGCGTGTACCCCCTCCTTTAAGTGGAAAGGGTAGTCCGACCGCTGGATGTGCCCTCTCTATTTAGGGGGATGAGATCTCGGTGACAACAAGAGTAAAGATAATGAAAATGTTGCATGATTTTACGAACTCATTTGCACAGCACGCATTGCATTTACGTAGAGCTTACTGAGATTTTTATCTCATATTGTGTCTGTATGGTGTAGGTGACTTCAACATAGGTGAGGACGAGATCCCTCCACCTGAAGAGTGATGCAGTTGACGGAGGATGATTGCGGGAGTGTGCTGGCGCAGTCGAGGTGCATTTTGACCGGTGGGACTCATTGTTAGGTGTTTTGAGGGTTTTTGGGAATTGTCGGGCTGATGGTTGTATAGAAACATTTTAGGGTTTTTGGTTCTGATAGTTGATAGGTTACGTTTTGAGTTTTTAAAACATTTTGAAAATGTATTTTGTAAATGTTTGGTATTAGGTAAATGTTGTAGTTTTTAAACCGAACCACACAGCTTGTTTTTACGAAAACGGATTATGTTTTAAATGTGTTTTGGAGCCATTTATTTTGAGTGATTGGTGAAGATTTAGGGAGATGAAGGCTGTTGTATGTTAATATTGTAGAAGAAAGTGTGGATGAGATATATGTGTTTAAGTAGGGTAGAAATGAGCAAATAAAAGAGGACGCAATGTAATATCCGGCTTGTACGGATTTTTGGATATATTATATTATATTATTATTTCATTATTTAATGGCATTTTTAGTAAATATGTCAAATCAAATCAGTTTCGCAAATGGAAAGCGTCATTACGATCCTAACGAATAATAAGAATTTTAAGGAATTTATGAGAATTTTCGGAATAATAACGCTATATTCCGAGTAATTACCTCTATCGTAAAGTAAATGACGTTTTCATAAAAATAGTAAATGTGGTCCAAATTGCGAACAGACAGTTTTGAATAAACCCTATCGGCGAATTGGACTTATTGGTGAAGTATGGAAGTTTGGGGAAATCAAATCGATAGACGATTAAGGAAACGAAAGACGAAACAAGTACTAAGGGCAAAAAGGTAATTTACTAAACTAAATTATAAATAAACAAAAACCTAACAAAATTTCATTCAATTCATCTTCTCCAGCAACGAAGAACCAGAGAAGGAAAAGAAAAAAACCCTCTCTGCCGTGCGACGAAATCCGACGTTCCGAACTCCGTTTCTCCTCCGTCCTTCACATTTTCTTCCTCTCTCGCTACCCTCGGTATGTAGCTTTAGTTTTCGAGTGTTTAATTCGAGTTTCGGTTCGATTTAGGGTTAGGGTTTCGATTAGGGTTTTCGTTAAAAAAATGCGATTTAGGCTTCGTAATTAATAGGTTAGCCGTGATTAGGTATATATTGAACGTATTGGACGTTATTGGACGAAGAAAATCAATTTGCGAAAAAGTTATAAATTGGTTAAATTTCGGGTTTTTAGAGAAAAACTCGTTATTTGAGAATTTGGATTATCGAGCTATAATTAACGTTTGGAATGCTTTAATTAGCTAAGTGAAGAATTTAGGATAATTCTTTAGTTAAAGTTTGAAATTTGGACGTTAATAGTTTAAATTGGTTTTAATTGCGAATGTCGTGTTTTTTCTCAGACACACGACTCCCGTGGAAGAAGTTTGAGATCCAGCGCGCTCGAGGTAAGTTCTCGTGACTTGCTTGACCCAAAGGTCTACACCATACCTCGTCGTCGTATCAAGGATCCTTGAGGGTTCCTTGTTTTACGTTGTTTAGGTTGGGTAGTTAGGTTAGTTGTTTATAGGTTATGTTATATTGTCTGCTGATATGAACTGTTTGTTTACTTTCCGCTGATATGAACTGTTCATGCATCACGTGTTTCAAAATGGCATAAAAAATGGGTTTCTGCACGAGTTTTCAATGAAATGAATAATGAACGAAAATACGTAATCTGTATCTGAAAGGTCACGCGGGATGGGGCTCAGGCATGGCTGTAGGGTTTGTGAGCATGTACCCCCCCCCCCCCATCTAAGTGGAAAGTGGTAGTTCGACCGCGGAATGTATTCTTTCCATTTAGTGGGCTGATATCTCGGTGGCAATATGTATGAAATGACCTGATATGTCTGATGAGCATGTTTTCTGAACTTCATATGCACGACACGCATGCATCTGCATTTACGTAGCTTACTGAGATTTCCATATCTCATATGTGTCTGTATGGTGTAGGTGACGTTCTAGGTTACGTTGACCCAGGTGAGGATGATATTCCTCCTCCGGACGTAGGAGCAGCTGATGGATGATGGCCGTGGGAGTGCGCTGAGCAGTCGAGGCGCGTTTTGACCCGTGGTGGGTTTATGTAAAGGTTTTGGGGTTCTTCTGAATATTTTGGATTGATAATAACTGTATAGTATACTTAGGTTGTTTGGATCTGGATAGGGATTAGATAACGTTTTGGTAATTGTATGTAAAACGTTTTGGTTTAAACTGTTTAATGAATGTTTTGGAAACGTTTTGATTGGTTTTAGGTTGATACGGTTATGTTTGATGTTTAGATACATCCACGCAGTTGGACTTCGCAAAGTCCGACGCGATTCGATTGAGTCTAGGATACGTTTTAATTGGTTAAGTAGATTTTAGTGGCAAGTTATGGTGACTGTTGGTTTAATGAATTAGGAAGTTCTGCTCTCTGGAAATCAGATTCCAGAGAGCAAATATGATGAATTGAAGTTGAAGGGCAAAAAGTGAAGTGTTGGTGAAGTGTTGAAGGTTTGAAGTCTGAAGGAGAAGGAAGGAATCGCTGCATGCTTGCAGCGATCGATCTCTGCTGCAGAGCAGAGATCGATCGCTGCCATAGCTAGCAGCGATCGAGATCGCTGCCATGACTAGCAGCGATCGATCTCTGCTCTGCAGCAGAGATCGATCGCTGATGCTGAAAAGCAATGCAGCGATCGATCTCTGCTGCAGCGCAGAGATCGGTCGCTGATACATGTTTGAGGGCAGAGTTCCAATTCTGCCCTCCCTTCTTTTATTGTTATTAAAAGTTTTTAATTAAATGTTTTTAAGTTTTATTTAAATAGTTTTAGTTTATGTTTTAAATGATTTACCAAACAAACTTCGATTTCGATTCCGGTTTCGGTTTCGATTTCAATTCTGGTCAACGTCAAGTTTTAAAGTTTATAAAATGTAAAGAAGAAAAAAAAAAAAAATAATATGGGAAATACGGGTACAGTTTTAGGGGTGTTACATTTATGGTATCAGAGCCCCCGGGTTTTAAAACCGATTCTGTAGACTGCTCGACTGCACAGCCACTACGCGGACATCCTTCATCAACTGTAAGTCTGTTTATAGCTTTCTTTGATTTTATTTCTTAGAGATTATTTGTTTTAAATTTTATAGGAGTTTTATACACTATGACTCGAGGAAGGGATCCTAGAGACGACGCGATGGATCGTCTTACAGACTTGATAGACCGCCAGTCCCAGCATATGGACCGGCAAGCGCAACAAATTTCGGACTTAGTGAACCGAGAGAACCAGCGAGAGACTCAGAGGACTCAGGAGTTGGTGGTCCCCAGTAATCAGGGTATGCAAAGGTTTCAAAGCCTTCGGCCTCCAGTATTCGAGGGCCAGTCATCGGACCCGACACGTGCCGAGGAGTGGATTAGGGTTATGGAGGACATGTTGAGTTACGCCGAGGTTGCCAACGGGAGCAAGGTCGCTTATGCTACGTTTCACTTAGCTTTGGACGCTCGTTTCTGGTGGGACTCGATCAAGTCTACCACAGATGTATCAGTTATGACTTGGGATCGATTCAAGTTTTTATTCTACGATAAGTATTTCAGCCGCACGGTGAGAGTGGCCAAGAGGAACGAGTTTATGCAACTGAAGCAGACTGGTTCAGTTGCAGATTATATTCGGAGATGTCTGCGCGATCCGTCGCATATCGTGGAGGCTACAGAGATCGAGGTGCAGCCTACCTTGAGCTATGAGGTGAGGCCGGTACGTATTTTGGAGCATTCCATCAAGGTTCTACGCAACAAAGAAATTCCGCTAGTCAAAGTCCTATGGCGGAATCACGAGGTGGAGGAGGCTACCTGGGAACGACAGCAGGATATGATGACCAAGTATCCTGATTTATTTGCGTGATTTAATTTTGTGGACAAAATTCTGAATAAGGAGGGTAGAATGTAATATCCGGCTTGTACGGATTTTTGGATATATTATATTATATTATTATTTCATTATTTAATGGCATTTTTAGTAAATATGTCAAATCAAATCAGTTTCGCAAATGGAAAGCGTCATTACGATCCTAACGAATAATAAGAATTTTAAGGAATTTATGAGAATTTTCGGAATAATAACGCTATATTCCGAGTAATTACCTCTATCGTAAAGTAAATGACGTTTTCATAAAAATAGTAAATGTGGTCCAAATTGCGAACAGACAGTTTTGAATAAACCCTATCGGCGAATTGGACTTATTGGTGAAGTATGGAAGTTTGGGGAAATCAAATCGATAGACGATTAAGGAAACGAAAGACGAAACAAGTACTAAGGGCAAAAAGGTAATTTATTAAACTAAATTATAAATAAACAAAAACCTAACAAAATTTCATTCAATTCATCTTCTCCAGCAACGAAGAACCAGAGAAGGAAAAGAAAAAAACCCTCTCTGCCGTGCGACGAAATCCGACGTTCCGAACTCCGTTTCTCCTCCGTCCTTCACGTTTTCTTCCTCTCTCGCTACCCTCGGTATGTAGCTTTAGTTTTCGAGTGTTTAATTCGAGTTTCGGTTCGATTTAGGGTTAGGGTTTCGATTAGGGTTTTCGTTAAAAAAATGCGATTTAGGCTTCGTAATTAATAGGTTAGCCGTGATTAGGTATATATTGAACGTATTGGACGTTATTGGACGAAGAAAATCAATTTGCGAAAAAGTTATAAATTGGTTAAATTTCGGGTTTTTAGAGAAAAACTCGTTATTTGAGAATTTGGATTATCGAGCTATAATTAACGTTTGGAATGCTTTAATTAGCTAAGTGAAGAATTTAGGATAATTCTTTAGTTAAAGTTTGAAATTTGGACGTTAATAGTTTAAATTGGTTTTAATTGCGAATGTCGTGTTTTTTCTCAGACACACGACTCCCGTGGAAGAAGTTTGAGATCCAGCGCGCTCGAGGTAAGTTCTCGTGACTTGCTTGACCCAAAGGTCTACACCATACCTCGTCGTCGTATCAAGGATCCTTGAGGGTTCCTTGTTTTACGTTGTTTAGGTTGGGTAGTTAGGTTAGTTGTTTATAGGTTATGTTATATTGTCTGCTGATATGAACTGTTTGTTTACTTTCCGCTGATATGAACTGTTCATGCATCACGTGTTTCAAAATGGCATAAAAAATGGGTTTCTGCACGAGTTTTCAATGAAATGAATAATGAACGAAAATACGTAATCTGTATCTGAAAGGTCACGCGGGATGGGGCTCAGGCATGGCTGTAGGGTTTGTGAGCATGTACCCCCCCCCCCCCATCTAAGTGGAAAGTGGTAGTTCGACCGCGGAATGTATCCTTTCCATTTAGTGGGCTGATATCTCGGTGGCAATATGTATGAAATGACCTGATATGTCTGATGAGCATGTTTTCTGAACTTCATATGCACGACACGCATGCATCTGCATTTACGTAGCTTACTGAGATTTCCATATCTCATATGTGTCTGTATGGTGTAGGTGACGTTCTAGGTTACGTTGACCCAGGTGAGGATGATATTCCTCCTCCGGACGTAGGAGCAGCTGATGGATGATGGCCGTGGGAGTGCGCTGAGCAGTCGAGGCGCGTTTTGACCCGTGGTGGGTTTATGTAAAGGTTTTGGGGTTCTTCTGAATATTTTGGATTGATAATAACTGTATAGTATACTTAGGTTGTTTGGATCTGGATAGGGATTAGATAACGTTTTGGTAATTGTATGTAAAACGTTTTGGTTTAAACTGTTTAATGAATGTTTTGGAAACGTTTTGATTGGTTTTAGGTTGATACGGTTATGTTTGATGTTTAGATACATCCACGCAGTTGGACTTCGCAAAGTCCGACGCGATTCGATTGAGTCTAGGATACGTTTTAATTGGTTAAGTAGATTTTAGTGGCAAGTTATGGTGACTGTTGGTTTAATGAATTAGGAAGTTCTGCTCTCTGGAAATCAGATTCCAGAGAGCAAATATGATGAATTGAAGTTGAAGGGCAAAAAGTGAAGTGTTGGTGAAGTGTTGAAGGTTTGAAGTCTGAAGGAGAAGGAAGGAATCGCTGCATGCTTGCAGCGATCGATCTCTGCTGCAGAGCAGAGATCGATCGCTGCCATAGCTAGCAGCGATCGAGATCGCTGCCATGACTAGCAGCGATCGATCTCTGCTCTGCAGCAGAGATCGATCGCTGATGCTGAAAAGCAATGCAGCGATCGATCTCTGCTGCAGCGCAGAGATCGGTCGCTGATACATGTTTGAGGGCAGAGTTCCAATTCTGCCCTCCCTTCTTTTATTGTTATTAAAAGTTTTTAATTAAATGTTTTTAAGTTTTATTTAAATAGTTTTAGTTTATGTTTTAAATGATTTACCAAACAAACTTCGATTTCGATTCCGGTTTCGGTTTCGATTTCAATTCTGGTCAACGTCAAGTTTTAAAGTTTATAAAATGTAAAGAAGAAAAAAAAAATAATAATAATATGGGAAATACGGGTACAGTTTTAGGGGTGTTACACGCAAAGTCCTCTGGAATTTCGAATTCAAAAGGACTTGGCGATCGATCGCCTATAATGGGCGATCGATCGCCCCTCTTGGTTGCGCTCTGGAAGAATTTCCAGAGCGCATGCCGAGCGATCGCCAGGCAATGGCGATCGCTGGGCATAAGATGATCGCTCAGGGGCGATCCAACTGGCGAGCAATCGCCAGTGTGTGATCGCCATGGGACGATCGATCGCCGGTTTTGGGCGATCGATCGCCCCTCACATTTTTGGGACAAAGGTCCCTTCTGCCCCTGTTTTTGTCTTGTTTCGCTGGCCGATCGTTTTTAATGGTTTTAATTAATTGTTTTAGGTTTTATTTAAATTGTTTTAAAGTTTGTTAATGGTTTATAAACTTAGACTTCGATCTCGATTTAAAAAGTTTTAATTCCGCTCACAAGTACGAGATTTAGTTAGGATGTAAAGAAAAAAAAATAGTACGGAAAAATTGGGTACAGTGTTAGGGTCGTCACAAGTTATGGTATCAGAGCCCCCGGGTTTTAAAAACGGTTCTGTAGACTGCTCGACTGCACAGCCACTACGCGGACATCCTTGCTCAACTGTAAGTATGTTTAATTGCTTTGTTTGATTTCGGTTTCTTAGGGTTATGTGTTTTTAAGTTATATAGGAGTTATAAAATCATGGTGCATCGAGGAAATGACCAAGATGACCGAGACGATATGATAGACACCCTTAAGGACTTTATTTCCCAACAGTCCCAAAACATGGAGCGACAGGCCCAACAGATGGAGAGACAGTCTCAGCAATTGGGTACCCTGATTGACCGCGAGGGCGTTAGAGCTCGGGAGGCGGCGACTCCTAGCAATAAGGGGATGGAGAGATTTCAGAAGCTCCAACCTCCGATATTCAACGGAGAGTCTACGGATCCCTCTTCAGCCGAGGAGTGGATTCAAACCATGGAGGATATGCTGGCCTATGCAAGCATTGAGGATGGAGAAAATGTTGCATTGGTTAGCTACCACCTAGCATTGGATGCTCGATTTTGGTGGGATTCCATCAAGGCTGCCACAGACGTGACTATGATGAGCTGAGAGCGGTTCAGAGAAGTATTTTACAATAAGTATTTCAGCCATACAGTATGGGAGGCGAAGATGGTTGAGTTTATGCAGTTGTAGCAGGTTGGTTCTATTGCCGAGTATGTAAGGAGGTTTGAAGCACTGTCCTTATTCGCACCACGTCAGGTCAGCGTCAACGAGGACAAGGTACGCAAATTTTTGCAAGGGCTTAGTCAAGAGTTTAGGAGGAGCCTTACTATATCAGGGGTACAAAATCTATCCTATGATTACATCGTGGCCAGAGCCCTTGAGATTGAGGCGGTTGATAGGGGTTCTGTCAAACCGAGGGAGCCATCTAAGGGCTTCTTTCAAGAAATTCACCCCCAGATCAGGAATAAGGGTTGGCAACCAAGAGGACAGCCACAACAACAACAACAGAGAGGAGTTAAAAGACCTTTAGAGGGAGGCAACGATCGAGGCAAGGCCAAGCAGGTACAGGGGGCTTCACAGATGCCTTGGTGCCCCAAGTGTCAGAGGGAGCACAACGGTGAGTGCCGAGTGGGCACTAATAAGTGTTACAGATGTGGTGGCCCAAAGCCCGACAGAGATCAGTCAGGTAGTGATCAGAGGAGGATTATGCCGAGGATTTTTGCATTTATCGAGCCCGGTGATGTTGATGACGAGGCTCGGCCTTCCGTGATAGCAGGTACTATTCTGATTTCAGGCGTAGCAGTATTTCCTCTGATAGACACGGGGGCTACGCATTCTTTTGTTTCCACTGCTTGTGTGTCAAGACTGAAGCTTGTACCCGAGTTAGCAAAATGCGAATACAGTGTGATGCTACCTTCAGGAGAGCGTATGCAGTTAGGTCATGTCATCCAGGACAATATTGTCTCAGTTGAGAACAATACCTTCTATGCTCGCTTGATTGTTATGGGCATAGAGATCTATTATGTTATCTTAGGGATGGACTAGCTATCGCAGGACTTTGCCACCATCGATTGTCGATCCGAGATTGTGACATTTCGACCCCCGGGTTTAGCCGAGTTTTCTTATCAGGCGATGAACAGATTGAGTAGATCGCCTATTTCTTATTCCATTCTGGTCAACGAGCAGTTTAAAGGTGAGTGCTCTATTTATTTGGCCACAATAATTGATGTTCAGTTGCTCAGTAGCGTAAAGCCGAGTGACATTCCCATAGTCTGAGAATTCTCTGAGATATTCCTTGACGATCTTCCCCGATTACCACCAGACAGAGAGATCGAATTTGTTATTGACGTATATCCTAGCTCTGCACCAGTGTCCAAGAATCCGTACAGACTGGTGCCCGCTGAATTGAGAGAGTTCAAAACTCAGCTAGAGGAGTTGCTTAATAAGGGTTTAACCCGACCCGGTGTTTCACCCTAGGGTGTGCCCATTTTATTCGTTAAGAAGAAAGACGGGACCCTCAGGATGTGTGTGGATTACAGAGAGCTGAATAAGCTTACAGTGAAGAATAAGTATCCACTGCCACGGATCGATGATTTGTTTGATCAACTACAGGATGCCCGAGTATTTTCCAGGATTGACCTACGCTCGGGTTACTATCAGTTAAAGGTCCGGAGGGAAGATATTCGAAAAACCGCATTCCGAACGAGGTATGGGCATTATGAGTTCCTAGTTATGTCTTTTGGACTTACTAATGCCCCTGCAGCGTTTATGGATTTGATGAATCGTGTATTCAAAGAGTACCTAGACAAGTTCGTTGTAGTCTTTATCAACGAAATTTTAATATATTCTAAGACGAAAGAGGAGCATGAAGAGCAATTAAGGATTGTTCTCGGAATTCTACAACGACACCAGTTTTATCCGAAGTTCTCTAAATGCGAGTTTTGGCTGGATCGAGTCAGTTTTCTCGGCCACATCATATCAGAAGAAGGGGTTTCTGTGGATCCGAGCAAAATTCAGGTGGTCAGAGATTGGCCACAGCTTAAGAACGTGGGAGAAGTACGTGGATTTCTCGGGTTGGCTGGTTATTATTGGAAGTTCATAGAGGGATTTTGAAAGATTGCAATTCATCTTTCACGTTTGACTCGGAAGAACGAGAAATTTATATGGTCGGCTGCTTGTGACCACAGTTTTATGGAGTTGAAGCAGAAGTTGACCACAGCTCCAGTACTGACACTACCTGTTGTAGGTGACAAATTTAGTATCTATTAAGATGTATCTGGAGTTGGACTCGGTTGCGTATTGATGCAGGAAGGAAAGATTATCGCGTATGCTTCTCGGCAGTTGAAACCGTATGAGCAGAATTATCCTACGCATGATCTGGAGTTAGCAGCGGTGGTCTTCGCACTGAAGATATGGAGGCATTATTTATATGGGCAGCAGTGCGAGATATTTTCTGACCACAAAAGCTTGAAGTATTTATTTACACAGAAGGAGCTTAATATGTGACAAAGAAGGTGGCTGGAGTTCGTGAAGGACTATGACTTCGATATTAAATACCACCCAGGAAAGGCGAACAAGGTCGCTGCTGCTTTGAGCCCAATGCCTACTGCGAGTTAGCCTTCACTTGCAGCGATGTCAGTTACATTGCGATCTAAGATTGAGAGGTTCGATGTGGAGATTGTGGCAGAGTTGTCCAGTATGCTCACCAACATTTCTCTCAGGCCGACTATTCTAGATAAGATATGTGAAGCTCAGCAGAATGATATGGAGTGTGAGGAGCTTCGATTGAGTTTGACATTTGGAGACGTGTCTGAATTCAACTTGTCAGATGACGGTATTCTGAAGTTCAGGCATAGGTGGTACGTGCCTAACGATGAGGAGTTGAAGAAAGAGATTTTGGCCGAAGCACATTCTTCAGCTTATTCTGTGCACCCGCGAAGTACCAAGATGTACCGGGATTTAAAACAACACTTCTGGTGGCCAAACATGAAGAGAGAGGTCGCCAAGTACGTTGAAACCTATTTAGTTTGTCAACAGGTTAAGGCAGAACACCAGAGGCGGGCCGGAACATTACAGCCACTGCCTATTCTGGAGTGGAAATGGGAGCAGATCTCCATGGATTTTATTGTGGTACTCCCGAGGACTGACGAAAGGTCATGATGGCATCTGGGTGATTGTGGACCGATTGACAAATTCGGCCCACTTCTTATCTGTCAAGATGACGTCTTCGATGGATCAGCTCGCCGAGCTTTATGTGCAGGACATTGTGAGATTGCACGGTGTACCAGTTTCGATCGTCTCAGACAGAGATCCGAGATTTACGTCAAAGTTCTGGAAGAGTCTGCACAAAGCTATGGGGACTCAACTTAATTTCAGCACAGCCTTTCATCCTCAGACTGATGGTCAGACAGAGAGGACAAATCAGATTCTGGAGGATATGCTCAGAGCTTGTGTGCTGGAATTTCAGGGCTCGTGGAGCAGATATTTGCCACTAGTAGAGTTCTCTTACAACAACAGCTTCCAGACTACCATTGGTATGGCTCCATATGAAGCTTTGTATGGTCGAAAGTGTAGATCTCCGTTATATTGGGACGAGGTTGGTGAAGCCAGTATCATTGGTCCTGAGATTCTACGACAAACGGCAGAGAAGATTGCCGTTATTCGACAGCGTATCGAGATAGCTCAAAGTCGACAGAAGAGCTATGCTGACACTAGACGGAGAGAACTGGAATTCGAAGAAGGTAATGAGGTTTATCTGAAGGTTTCTCTGTTTAAAGGTGTGATGCGATTCGGAAGGAAGAGCAAGTTAAACCCTCGTTATGTGGAGCCATTTCCTATTTTGAAGAAGGTCGGGAAGATGGCGTATCGACTACAGCTTCCAGCTTCCATGGAAGGCATCCACGACGTATTCCACGTGTCTATGCTTCGAAAGTGTTTGTGTGATCCATCGCATGTCGTGGAGGCGAAAGACATCGAGGTACAGCCTACTCTGACGTATGTAGAGAAACCGATACGTATTTTGGAGTCTTCTATCAAAGTTTTGAGTAATAAGGAGATTCTGCTAGTTAAAGTCCTGTGGCAGAACCACGAGGTGGAAGAGGCGACTTGGGAGCGACAGCAGGATATGATGGCTAAGTATCCTGAATTGTTTGTATAATCAAATTTTGAGAACAAAATTTTAAATAAGGTGGATGGATTGTAATACCCGACTGTACGGAATACTAATATTTTAATGTAAATAGAATTTTTATAAATATGTCGAATCAAGTCAGTTTTGCAAAAAGAAAGCATCATTACGATCCTAATAATTAATATGGATTTTAGGAAAATTTCAGGAATTTTAGGAGCTGTAACGCTAGGTTTACGAGAATTATGTCTATCGTGATATAAAGGATACTTCAGTAAAAATAGTAAACGAGGTCCAAATTGCGAACGGATAGTTTTAATAGAACCCTACTAATAAGTTGGATTTATTGGAGAAATAAGGGAATTTGGAGAGACCGAATCGTTAGCTAATTAACGAAACGAAAGACGAAACTAATAGAAAATCAAAGGAAGGGTAAAACGGTAAATTACCATGTCAAATTTTAATTAAAACTCACAAATTCTCTCTTTCTCCCTCATTCTCTCTCTGCTTCATGATCTCCTTCCCCCTCCCTGCGGCGACCATTTCTCCCTCACGGCAATTCCTCCATTTCCGACGATCGAGCTCTCCGATCGTCTCGATTCTTCACGTTTCTTCCTCCTCTCGCAACCCTAGGTACGATTCTAAGGTTTTAGGAAAGTTTATTTCAGTTTTTACGAAGTTTAAACGATTAGGGTTCGTTTAGGGCTTCGTTAAAAAATGCGATTATGGTTCGAGATTGATAGGTTTATCGAGTTTATGGATATAAATGACGTATTGAACGTTATTGGACGAAGTCAAATTGATTTGGTGAGAAATGTTAAAATTTGAGAATTTAGTGGTTTTTGGGGAAAACTCGTAAACGGATATTTCGTGGTATCGAGCACGAATTGGTTGTTGAAACGCCTCGATTAGTTGAGTTATAGCTCTAGAAGAAATTCCTTAGTTATGGATTTTGCTAGTTCGAGCATTTAATTGTTTAAGCTTGTTTTAACGACAATTTGGTGAAATTGCTTAGGTAAACAACACTCGTGCACGGAGCTTGAAGTTCAACGTGCACGAGGTAAGTTCTCGTAATCTTCTCTGGCCGATTGGCCTACACCGCACGTCGAGGTCGTCTCGAGGAATTTTGGTGACGCTTTTGGTTTAAATTGTTTTGGTTGGGTAGTTAGATAGGATATGCTTTTAATAGCTTTTATTGTCTTGATGGTATGTATGTTGTTTGTTTACTTTAAGTACGTAACTATTCATGCATCACGGTTTTAAATTATGCATAGAAAATGAATTTCTGCACAATGTTTTAAAGAAAATGGCGATGCGGCCTAGAGAGGGGCTATTAGGCACGAAGGGGTCAGTCACAATACCGCATCTAATATGTACTCATGTATGTTATGGTCACGCGAGGTGGGGTTCAGGCACAGCTGTACGTGTTGTAAGCGTATACCCCCTCCTCTAAGTGGAAAGGGTAGTCCGACCACTGGATGTGCCCTCTCCATTTAGGGGGATGAGATCTCGGTGACAACCAGAGTAAAGATAATGAAAACGTTGCATGATTTTACGAACTCATTTGCACTGCACGAATTGCATTTACGTAGAGCTTACTGAGATTTTTATCTCATAGTGTGTCTGTATGGTGTAGGTGACTTTGACATAGGTGAGGACGAGATCCTTCCACCTGAAGAGTGATGCAGTTGACGGAGGATGATTGCGGCAGTGCGCTGGTGCAGTCGAGGTGCATTTTGACCCGTGGGACTCATGATTAGGTGTTTTGAGGGTTTTTTGGAATTGTCGGGCTGATGGTTGTATAGAAACATTTTAGGGTGTTTGGTTCTGATAGTTGATAGGTTACGTTTTGAGTTTTTAAAACGTTTTGAAAATGTATTTTGTAAATGTTTGGTATTAGGTAAATGTTGTAGTTTTTAAACCGAACCACACAGTTTGATTTTACGAAAATGGATTATGTTTTAAATGTGTTTTGGAGCCGTTTATTTTGAGTGATTGATGATGATTTAGGGAGATGAAGGCTGTTGTATGTTAATGCTGTAGAAGAAAGTGTGGATGAGATATATGTGTTTAAGTAGGGTAGAAATGAGCAAAGAAAAGAGGACGCAAAGTCCTCTGGAATTTCGGATTCCAGAGGACTTGGCGATCGATCGCCTGCAAGGGGTGATCAATCGCCCCTCTTGGTTGCACTCTGGAAGAATTTCCAGAGCGAATGCCGAGCGATCGCCAGGCAATGGCGATTGCTGGGCATAAGATGATCGCCCAAGGGCGATCCAACTGGCGAGCGATCGCCAGTGTGTGATCGCCATGGGGCGATCGATCGCCGGTTTTGGGCGATCGATCGCCCCTCACATTTTTGGGACAAAGGTCCCTTCTGCCCCTGTTTTTGTCTTGTTTCGCTGGCCGATCATTTTTAATGGTTTTAATTAATTGTTTTAGGTTTTATTTAAATTGTTTTAAAGTTTGTTAATGGTTTATAAACTTAGACTTCGATCTCGATTTAAAAAGTTTTAATTCCGCTCACACGTACGAGATTTAGTTAGGATGTAAAGAAAAAAAAAATAGTACGAGAAAATTAGGTACAGTGTTAGGGTCGTCACAAAGACCAAAAGTACCGAGAGAGATGCCAAATTTTAGACGTGAGGAGGATCCTAGTGTTATTTGGCAGGTGACAGATTTGGTGCGTCAGCAGTCTGTTCAATTAGGAGTACTATTGAACCGAGAAGTACAAGGAAGTGCCAACTCGTGTTACAGCAATGAGCAATCGAGAGACATATTTCGTAGACTACAACCGCCCACATTTGATGGAAAATCATCCAACCCGATTGTTGTCGAAGAATGGCTTAGAAAGATTGAGAGCATGTTAGATGTGCCAATATTGGAGAAGGAGACAAAGTCACTTTGGCAACGTTCCATTTGGCTGGGGATGCTCTACTTTGGTGGGAAACAATGGAGACCACCACTGATGTTTTGGCTATGTCTTGGCCACAATTCAAGAAAATTTTCTATGAGAAATACTTTAACAGCACCATCCAGGCCGCAAAGAAGGTGGAGTTTCTAAACTTGAAGCAAACGGGGTCAATGTTTGAGTACAATAGACAGTTTGAGTCCCTGTCCAGGTTTGCTGGACATCTTGTTCACAGGAATGAGGATAAGGTGTTTAAATTTATGCATGGACTGAAACTGGAGATTTACAGAGGAGTCAAGTTTTCGGGTATTAAAGGTTTGTCATACGTAGAAGTCGTGTCCACGGCATTGGAAGTGGAAGAAGCAGAAATGAAGTGTGCTAGACCAAAGGAAGCCCCATGAAAGTTCATTCAGCCACAACAACAGAGAGGGATGAAGAGGCCCAACGAAGGCCAGGGTAGCTGAGGAACAGGAATAAAGGTACAGAATACTGTGAAGTTTTCCTAATGTCTGAAATGTTTGCAGAATCACCCGGGCGAGTGCAGGTTTGGGACGGGTAAGTGTTTCAACTGTGAAGAAGTTAGACACACATTCAAGGATTGCTCGAAACCCAGAGTCATTCGATGCTACAACTGTAATAAAGTTGGCCACATTATCAGAGATTGCCCAGCTTTTAAGCATGGCCCTGCCAAGTTGAAGCCAAGGATATTCTCCATGATGGAATCTGGTGATGAAGATCAGCCCGCTGTAGTGTCAGGTACCATATTGATTAACTCTATACCTGCTTTCACTTTAATAGATTCTGGTGCGACACATTCATTTATAGCATCTGCGTTTGCTGTCACGTTAGATGTACAATTTACCCCTACTGAGCACGTGTTTAACGTCGCATTACTCTCTGATGAACGCATGCACTCTAACCAAGTGATGCTTGATAGTGTTGTGTTAGTGGGAAGCATGAATCTACCTGCTGATCTCATTATTATGGATATAATGGGATTTGATGTAATCCTAGGAATGGATTGGTTGTTCAAGCATTATGCTACAATCGATTGTAGGACTGGAATTGTTAGTTTTCAACCCCCTGGTGGTTTGAGCCATACCTTTCAAGCTTTGAAAAAGGGTAGGGAGATGTCTGTTATGACTCCTATCAATTGTAGACCCTCTCCATGCGGGGAGTACTTATGCTTTTTGGCCAGTGTTTTAGACACACAACTAGTAGGAAAAACAAGTCCTCAAAATGTCTTAGTTGTCCAAGACTTTCCAGAAGTATTTTTAGATGACCTTCCTGGCTTGCCGCCAGATAGGGAAATTGAGTTTGTTGTAGATGTTTACCTAGGCGCGGAACCTGTATCTAAGAATCCTTATAGATTGGTACCAACAGAACTTAGAGAACTAAAGACACAGTTGGAGGAATTGTTGGAGAAAGGGTTTATACGCCCTAGCTTTTCACCATGGGGTGCGCCAGTCCTTTTTGTTAAAAAGAAGGATGGATCGTTGTGTATGTGAATAGATTATCGGGAATTGAATAAGTTAACTATCAAGAACAAGTATCCATTGCTAAGGATTGATGATTTATTCGACCAGCTTAATGGTGCGCGAGTCTTCTCTAAGATTGACCTAAGGTTAGGATACTATAAATTAAAAGTTAAATTCGAGGATATTCCAAAGACTGTCTTTCGTACGAGGTATGGACATTATGAGTTCTTAGTAATGTCTTTTGGATTAACAAATGCACCAGCAGCCTTCATGGACCTTATGAATAGAGTGTTCCACGAATATTTAGATAAATTTGTCATAGTGTTTATTGATGATATCTTAATCTATTCACGTACTAAAGATGAGCATGCAAGGCATCTGACCTTGGTATTGGGAGTACTAAGGCAACATCAACTTTATGCCAAGTTTTCCAAGTGTGAGTTTTGGTTAGACAGAGTTCACTTTCTTGGTCTCTTGATCTCGGGAGATGGAATATCTATCGATCCAGCTAAGGTTCAAGCAGTTAAGGAGTGGCCCCAACCGAAGAATGCTACAGATATACGAAGCTTCCTTGGATTAGCAGGATATTATAAGAAATTTATTGAAGGATTCTCGAAGATCGCAACACCCCTCACTCGGTTAACAAGGAAAAACATGAAGTATCTGTGGACTGAAGAATGTGAGAATAGTTTTCAGACCTTGAAGCAGAGACTGACCAATGCTCCAATACTAACACTCCCTGTTGATAATGGAAAGTTTAGCATCTATTGTGATGCTTCCAAAGTTGGTCTCAGTTGTGTGTTGATGCAAGATGGAAAGGTAATAGCTTATGATTCTAGACAGCTGAAACCGCATGAGAAGAATTATCCTACACACGATTTGGAATTGGCTGCGGTAGTTTTTGCATTGAAGATTTGGAGGCATTACCTGTATGGACAATCTTGTGAAATAATCTTAGATCATAAAGGTCTGAAATATATTTTCTCACAGAAAGAGCTAAACATG
Source organism: Begonia masoniana (assembly GCA_022432975.1). Lineage (NCBI taxonomy): Eukaryota > Viridiplantae > Streptophyta > Magnoliopsida > Cucurbitales > Begoniaceae > Begonia > Begonia masoniana. The sequence continues at coordinate 24,929,852 of CM039502.1, forward strand.
AGGCAACGTCGGTGGTTGGAGTTTGTCAAGAACTATGATTTTAAGATCAAATACCACCCCGGCAAGGCGAATGTTGTGGCTGATGCATTGAGTAGAGTGACCACATTAGCCTCGGCATTGATTCTTGACATGACGTTAGCCTTAGAGTCAGAATTTCAAAGATTTAACCTGGAAACTGTGTCCAGCATGTCAACTATGCTTTCTGGCATATCTTTGAAGCCTACAATTTTGGAAAGGATAAAGGAAGTACAAGTAAATGATGTTGAATGCAGTAAGTATAAGTCATGCATGGATTCTACAGATAAGTCGGATTTCAATTCTACTGAAGATGGAATCGTTCGGTTTCGGAAAAGATGGTTTGTTCCGGCTAATGACGAACTTCAAAAGGAAATCCTTTCTGAGGCTCATTCTTCTAGATTTTCTGTTCATCCTGGAAGTACAAAAATGTAACACCCGCAAATTTTGAATTAATTAAATTAAGGATATTTTAATTAAGTAATAAAATAGTTGTTTTAATTAAAAGTGACTTCAACGTTTATTAAATTATGTTTGGATATTTCTTGGGAAATTAAGCCGTGGGTTATAATTTAAGAGCGAGATTTAACGAAAGTCGAAATGGTCGGAAACACGGAAGGTCAAAACGGTAATTGAGGATTAATTAATAGTTAGTTTTATTATTATTATTATTATTATTATTATTAAAAAAAATAAAATAAAATAAAACAACAGAATAGCCGAAGCTATTCTGTTGTTCGAGTCGGGCAGCGAGGAGCAGGGGAGACGGAGACGAGGAAGACGAGCGACGATCGACGGCTGTTCACCGCCGTGATTTCCGGCGTTCTCCGGCCCGGCCAGACGACGGCAACGAGCAGGGTTGGTTGTCTTCGTGCACGACCCGACAGGTAAGGGTTGATTTTTGCCCTGTTTTCAGCTTTGTTCATGGCCGAGGGTGTCGAGCCCGATTTGGCTCCGATCATCGGGCCTTTTTGGGTGTTCTCGGCATCGTCCTGACGAGCTTCATGGCGGCAAAGATTGCCGAGCAACATGGAGCTCAATTGGAGCAAAATTCAGTGAAGCCCAATTTGGGCATTTCGGGTTTTAGCTTGTAACCTCGGAATTTTTGATTGTTTTTTGCTAATTGAGTGTTTATGTGATTGAGTGGTGAGGAAATGAGTGAAATTTGATGGAAAACTGAAAAGGGGAATTTTTCGAGTGAGGGGCAGATTCGGGTTTTTGCTATTTTGACCTAGCTAGGGTCGTTTGTTTTCAAATTCCTTTTGGAAGGTTAAAATAGGTTATTAGAGGAGTACGTGGCCGCTGAAATCGTTCGATTCCGATATCCGACACAAAAGTTACGCGCGTTTGAAATTTCGGGTCGGTTTTTACCGAACCCAAATTAGTCGTCCGTTTAGTTAAGTTTTAGTTGGATTAGGCTAGAAATAGTAGTTTGAAAGTAAATTGGTGAATGTGGGCTTAATTTTAATGAAGTTGAATATTTGTCGTAGGTCGAGCCGTAGGTGGGCAGGTAACCGAGTAGCCTCAGCGCGCTAGGACGCCAGGTAAGTAGTGGAGTGCTTGTTTGTTGCCTTCAGGCCTACACCACAGAACGGTAGGGTTGTTGTTTGATTGTGTTGGCTGGTTGTTTTTTGTTAAGCACATGTTGAGTATCATGCATCGTTTTTAAGTTATTTGATTTATTTATGTTAAGCACGTGTTGAGTATCATTACGAAAATGAGTTTGTGAATGACGTGAAAGGTGTCTGAAACGTAAAAAGAAAGCTTAAGAAAAATAAAGTTGAGTAGAGTCGCCAGGTTATAAAGTTGAGTAGAGTCGCCAGGTTATGCAAGTTGCCGGGGAGGCACTTGCAATATGCCGGGGAGGCATTTTGCCGGGGAGGCAGTGAGTTGGGACTCTACTCGAGGTATGGTTATGCAAGTTTCCGGGGAGGCACTTGCAATATGCCGGGGAGGCATTGAGTCGGGACTCTACTCGAGATATAAAGTTGAAAATACGTAAGTGTTGTTGGAGAAGATTGTGTGCGGCCGTCCAATGGGGGGACCCAGGCGTGAGCTGGCCAATCTTGCTCCGTGGATCAAGGCGTGGCCGTCCAATGAGCGGGGAGCTCGGATGTGTGCCTACTTGATTCACATGTGACAGGGGAAGGGAGAGGATTGTGTGCGGCCGTCCAATGGGGGGGACCCGGGCGTGAGCTGGCCGATCTTGCTCCGTGGATCAAGGCGTGGCCGTCCAATGAGCGGGGAGCTCGGATGTGTGCCTACTTGATTCACGTGTGAAAGTGGAAAGATTAATAAAACGAAAACGAAATGAAAACAATAGAGAGAGTAGAGGCAGCATGTGTTGGGGTTGTGTGGGTTGTGTATTGTGTATGTTTATATTTGTTATTCCCTACTTGCTAAGCGTAAGCTTACGTGTGTGTGTGTGTTCTGTGGTGTAGGTAACGACAGGAGTACAGGTTAAAGCCACGAGGCAAGCTAGGATTGGGACACAGTCGAGGATGTACGCGGTATGCCGGTGCGGGCAATTGTCGGGGCGTCTCGACCATGGTCTTCGGAATGATGTGGGTGGAACAGTATTTTTGGGGTCGTGTATAATTTGCAATTATTTTGGTGGTTTGTAGAGTTGTCTTTTTGGTTGATGTTGTCTTTAGAGTTATTGCATAGCTATTTGTATCTGGTGTATATAATCATAGTTAAGGGTGATGTATCGCCCTGTACTGTGGACTTTCTTCATTTAGGGATGTTAGCATTTTAGTTTCCTCTTTACTGTTATTTGGAGATTTTGTAGGTTGGTTAGATGGTTGGAATGTTCTGGTTTGGTTGGGATTGGATTTTATGCAGGTACCTAGCATTTTGGAGGCGCCATTTTCAGGCGTTACTTTGCCGAAATTTTTGGAAAGGACGCCGTGGTGCTTAAAGGTTAGGGTTAAGAAAAATTAGTGAGTCTAGGTAGCTAGGTATAACATAAGAGGGTTTTGAGAGACTTAAATTTTTTATTAAATGATGTTTGAATGTGGGATTGGTTAGCAAAGTAGCGCTCCGAGCCAGGGTGGGTTCGGGGGCGTTACAAAAAATGTACAGAGACCTTAGACAATATTATTGGTGGTCAAATATGAAAAGAAGTGTAGCAGAGTACGTACGATCGTGTTTGATTTGCCAACAGATTAAAGCTGAGCATCAAAGACCTACAGGAACATTGCAACCTTTACCAGTTCCCGAATGGAAATGGGAACAAATAACGATGGACTTTGTTGTAGGATTGCCTAGGACGGCAAGAGGACATAATGACAATAAAGATGACATACTCGATGGATAAAGTCGCTGAATTGTATGTGCATGAGATTATTAGATTGCATGGAGTTCCAATCACTATAGTTTCAGACCGAGATTCTAGATTCACATCTATATTTTGGAAGAGTTTACATAAGGCTATGGGTACACAACTCAATTTTGGTACAACTTTTCACTCTCAAACAGATGGACAATCCGAGAGGACTATTCAAACGTTGGAAGATATGCTTCGAGCATGCACATTAGATTTTCAGGGTTCTTGGAGTAAGTATTTATCTTTGGTGGAATTTTCTTATAATAACAGTTTCTAGGCAACAATAGGCATAGCACCATATGAGGCATTATATGGACGAAAGTGCAGATCTCCACTGTACTGGGATGAGGTTGGAGAAGCACGAATGATTGGTCCAGACATTGTGCAACAAACAGTAAAGAAGATTGCTCTTATCCGACAACGGATCTTGACAGCCCAAAGCCGACAGAAAAGCTATGCCAATAAAAGACGTAGAGAATTAGATTTTGAAGTTGATGATGAGGTTTTTTTAAAGTTTCACCGTTTAAGGGAGTTGTAAGATTTGGGAAGAGAGATAAGTTGAATCCTGGATACATCGGACCATTCTCAATATTGAAGAGGGTTGGGAAGACAGCCTACCAGTTACAATTGCCAGCCTCTACGGAAGGAATTCACAATGTGTTCCATGTTTCTATGCTGAAGAAATGTATGCAGAACCCAACTCAAGTTGTGGAACAACAGAACATTGAAATTTATCCTACACTTACCTATGAGGAGAAACCAGTGGAAATTCTAGACTATGCAACAAAAGTGCTGCGTAACAAGGAGGTTCAGCTAGTGAAAGTCTTATGGCATAACCAGGAGGCAACTTTGGAGCACCAGCAAGACATGATGAGCCGTTATCCAGAGCTGTTTAAGCACTGAATTTTGAGGACAAATTTTTTTTAAGGAGAGTAGATTGTAGCAACCAGTATTGTCCACCTTAATTAATAACAGCATTTCTTATTTGTGAGTCTTATTTTATGGAAAACAAGTGATTATGATTGGTTGCTTTAATAGGTTAAGGTTTGGCTAGCTAGGGGCAAATGTGTAATTGGTGAAGACTAGTGTATAAAAGAGGTTAGCTAAGAGTTTTAGCTGCCACTGTTTCATTTCCTCATTTGGCGTTCAGCTCGCTCAGCAGACTTCTTCTCGGTGATTCTCCCGACCGATTCTTCTTCAACTAGGTGAGTTTTACCTTGATTTCCTTGCTGCATTTGTGATTATTGATGATTGAGGGGATTGTAGTGGTGAGTTTTGAGAGTGCCGTATGTGGGGATAGTCTCGGTTTTAAGATGAATCGGGAATGCACTTTGAATAGAGCTCCCAAATTAGTTTCCTTGGATTTCTGGATGGTTAGAATGAAGTTTAGTGAAGATTTAATTAATGCTCGGTTTATGGTTTTAGGTTTGAGCAAACTCCCGAGGTAGACTTCAACCAAGCTTTCAGGAGACCAAGTAAGTAGAGTTTGTGTAATACCCGGCTTTTCGGGATATTATTAGTTGAATATATAATGGCATTTTCGTAAATATGTCAAATCAAGCCCGTTTTACGAACAAAAAGTTTTATTGGGATCCTAGTTATTAATATGGATTTTAGGAAAATTATGGGAATTTTAGGAGTCGTGACCCTAAATAACGGGAATTACGTATCTCGTAATATAAAAGACGTTTTAGTAAAAATAGTATACGTGGTCCGATTTGCGAACAGACAGTTTTATTAGAACCCTAATAATGAGTTGGAGTTATTGGTGAAATAAGGAGATTTGGAGAACCCGAATCGCTAGTAAATTGACAAAACGAAGGACGAAACAAATAGAAAAATCAAAGAAGGGTGAAACGGTCATTTTCAAATCAATTATATTAATAACATTTATTTCTCTCCTCCCTCATTTCTTTCTCTGCCCGCGAACCAGAGAGCTTCCAGGCGACGAAGCTCTCTCACGCACGAGCTCTACCGATGCCCGTTTCTCCTCCGACCGATCTCTGTTCTTCACGTTTTCTCCTCCGATCAACGTTTTAGGTAAGATTCTACAGCTTTCGGATGTTAGTTTTCAGTTTTAACGAAGTTATACAGTTAGGGTTTTCGTTTAGGGTTTCGTTAAAAACGTGATTTAGGGTTTGAGATTGATAGGTTTATCGAGTTTATGGATATAAAGGACGTATTGAACGTTATTGGACGAAGTTAAACTAATTTGTGAGAAATGTTAAATTTAATGAATTTCGGGTTTTTGGAAAAGCTCGTTATTGGATGTTTCAAAGAATCGAGCGCGAATTGGTTGTTGAAATGCCTCGATTAATTAAGTTATAGCTTTAGAAGAATTTCCTTAGTTAAGGATTTCATTAATTTGGACATTAACGGTTCAAACGCATTTTATTAATAATTGTTGTCAATTGCCTTAGGTGAACCACGCTCGTGGACGGAGCTAGCATTCAACGGACGTCAGGTAAGTTCTCGTGACTTACTCTGGCCGATTGGCCTACACCGTACTTCGAAGTCGCGTCAAGGATCTTAGTGGATTGTTTGTTTTAAATTGCTTTGATTGGGTAGTTAGGTTAGTCGTTTATTAGGTTATGTTTTATTCGTCTTGATGGTACGCATGTTGGTTGTTTATTTTATATTTATATCTGTTCATGCATCATAGTTTTAAAAACGTCATGAAAACGAATTTACGCATAGTTTTCATGAAAAAGAAATGCACGTAAAGGCAAGTAAAGTATCATGTAAACAACCCTCTGTATGTGGTTATCGGGGTGAGGTTCAGACCCGGCGCTCCGTGGTGAGCAGGTTTCCCTCCCTTCAGATGGTGTGGGCTGTCTAACCGCTTGACGGGCCCTATCCATCTGGCGAGTGATAGGCTTTGGTAACCAAAAGAATGTCACGGTGAGAATGAATGAATGAATGAATGAATGAATGAGGAAGTGCATCAGTGACGGTGTTATAAAAATTGCACATACATGTTCATGCATAAACATTTACGTAGAACTTACTGAGCCTTTAGCTCATAGTGTGTCTGTATGGTGTAGGTTATTGTGATACAGGTGAGGATGAGATCCCTCCACCCGAGGCATGAACAGTTGATGAAGAATGGCCCGTGGGGAGTGTGCTGAGCAGTCGGTGCGCATTTTGACCCGTGGGGATGTAGGTATATGTTTTGGGGACACGATATGAATATGTATAAGGTTAGAACATTTTAGGATGTTTGAGTCTGATAGTGGATAGGTATGATGTTTTAAATGCTTTGGTAAACTGTTTTATAAAACGTTTTGTAATGGTTCTATTTAGATTTTTATTATTGTTGGTGATTTAAAATAGGTGGAAATGTATGGTTTTCAAACAGATCCATGAAGTTTGTTTTCACGAAAGTTTAATTGGTGGTTGATGAACTGAGTAATGAGTTAAGTTATGTTGTAGTTTAAGGGAAAAAAGTATAGAAGTGGATATGTGCAGGATGAGAATTGAAGGAAAAATTGAAGGAAGAATGCTCTCTGGAATTCTCGGATTCCAGAGAGCATGTAAAGAAAAATAGAAAAGAGAAAGAAGGAGGAGGTGAGTGGCGATCGGGCGCAGGCGTGTGAGGCCACTGATCGCCTGTGGATGCGGCGATTGGGCGCCAAATGTGAGGGGCGACTGATCGCCCCTCCTATTTAATACTTTGGCGATCGATCTCCTGAATTTGGAGATCGATCGCCTCTTCAATTTGAGGGACAAAAGTCTCTTTTGTCCCTCGGCCGCTTATTGATTTAATTTGTAACACCTGAGATTTTAGATTTAACAAAGTTATGGATCTTAGGAAATAATAAAAAGGTAAAGTAATTAAAAGAACGGGATGAGAGTCAAATTATGAAAGTTTATAATTTACGAACGAGCAAGATTTAACGAAATTTCGAATGGTCGAAAACACGAGAGGGCAAAACGGTAATTAGTTAGTGTTAATTAAAGAAATAGTTTTAGTTTTATTATTATAAATTATTATTATTATTATTATTATTAATAAAAATAAAAAATAAAACAAACAAAAACACAGAATGGCTTCGACGAGCCATTCTGTGTTTGAGCTTCGACGACCCGAGCGGAGAGCACAGTAGAGGGGGGAGACGCAAACGATGATCGGCGGTCCGGTCATCGCGATTTTTCGGCGTTCTCCGGCCAGAAGACGACTTCGAGCAGTTCTGGCCCTTCTCCGCGCACAAACCGAACGGTAAGCCCTAGTTTCTCCCTATTTTGGTTCTATTTAGGGCCGAGAGTGACGAGCCGGATTTGGCTCCGATCACCGGCCAATTTTGGTCCCCTCCGGCGTGGGTTTCCCGACCCTTGGAACGGCTTTGGTTGCTTGGCAGTGAGGAGCCTGATTTGGGCAAAATACAGCAAGCCCTGTTTGGGGCATTTTGGGTTTTTGCTTGTAGTTCGGGATTTTTGGTTAGATTATTCAAATTGAGGGTATTTGTGGTTGATTAGTGAGGAATTGAGTGAGAATTGATGGAAAATCAAAAAGGGGGATTTTCCGGGTAAAGGGGCAGTTCGGGTTTTCTGATTTTTGAACTAGCTAGAGTTATTTGTTTTAAAATTTCTTTTGACAGGTTAAAATAGGTTATTAGAGGAGTACGTGGCCACTGGAATCGTTTGATTCTGATTTCCGACGCAAAAGTTACGTGTGTTTGAAGTTTAGGGTCGGTTTTTATCGAACCCAAATTAGTGGCCTGTTTAGATAGGTTTTAGTTGGATTAGGCTAGAAATAGTAGTTTGAGAGTAAATTGGTGAATGTAGGCTTGATTTAATGAGGTTTGAATATTTCTCATAGGTGGAGCCGTAGGTGGACCGGTAACCGAATATCCTCAGTGGGCTAGGACACCAGGTAAGTAGTGGACGTGTGTTTTGTTGCCTTCGGGCCTGCACCACAGAACGGTAGGAAACTAATCATTGTTGTTTAGTTGTTTTGCCTCTTTTGTTGGTTAAGCATTGGTGGTTGTTGTTGTTTGTTGTTTAGTTGTTTCGCCTCCTTTGATTGGTTAAGCATTGCTGGTTGTTGTTGTTTGTTGTTTAGTTGTTTTGCCTCTTTTGTTGGTTAAGCATTGCTAGTTGATGTTGTTTGTTGTTTAGCTGTTACGCCTCCTTTGATTGGTTAAGCATTGCTGGTTGTTGTTGTTTGTTGTTTAGTTTTTTCGCCTCTTTTGTTGGTTAAGCATTGCTAGTTGTTGTTGTTTGTTGTTTAGTTGTTTCGCCTCCTTTGATTGGTTAAGCATTGCTGGTTGTTGTTGTTTATTGTTTAGTTGTTTCACCTCTTTTGTTGGTTAAGCATTGCTGGTTTTGAAATGTGAGTACAATATGGATTGAAAGTGGTATGTTGGCGGTGGTTCCTCGTCGCGAAGTAGTGTCTGAAATATGGCAAGCTTCGGGAGGTTTCCACAAAAGATATGCAGTGGTTCCTCGTCGCGACGTAGTGTCTGAAATATGGCAAGCTTCGGGAGGTTTCCACAAAAGATATGCAGTGGTTCCTCGTCGCGAAGTAGTGTCTGAAATATGGCAAGCTTCGGGAGGTTTCCACAAAAGATATGCAGTGGTTCCTCGTCGCGAAGTATTGTCTGAAATATGGCAAGCTTCGGGAGGTTTCCACAAAAGATATGCAGTGGTTCCTCGTCGCGAAGTAGTGTCTGAAATATGGCAAACTTCGGGAGTTCCACAAAAGATATGCAGTGGTTCCTCGTCGCGAAGTAGTGTCTGAAATAGGGCAAGCTTCGGGAGGTTTCCACAAAAGATATGTAGTGGTTCCTCATCGCGAAGTAGTGTCTGAAATATGGCAAGCTTCGGGAGGTTTCCACAAAAGATATGCAGTGGTTCCTCGTCGCGAAGTAGTGTCTGAAATATGGCAAGCTTCGGGAGGTTTCCATAAAAGATATGCAGTGGTTCCTCGTCGCAAAGTAGTGTCTGAAATATGGCAAACTTCGGGAGGTTCTGCAAGAGGCACCTGACTGTGTATACGTAAGATGTTGTGTTGTAGTCGGGTAAAGAGTAAGGTACTTCGGTGCGGGCAACGTGTAAGGCACTTCAGTGCGGGCAATGTGTATGGCACTTCGGTGCAGGCAATGTGTAAGGCATCCTTTCGGGTGCGGGCAACTAGCATTGTTTGGTCGTGTTGTCGTGTTGAGTGGTGTTGCGTTGTTGTGTATGCATTGTGCTTGTTTATATTTGTTATCCCCTACTTGCTAAGCGTAAGCTTACGTGTGTGTGTGTGTTCTGTGGTGTAGGTGACGACAGGAGTACAGGTTAGAGCTACGAGGAAAGCTAAGATTGGGACGTAGTCGTTGACGCACGGGACATGCCGGTGCGGGCAGTTGTTGGGGCGCCTCGACCATGGTCTTCGGGGAATGTGGGGTTTTCTATTTTTGTAGTTTGTGGGGCTTTGTATTTGCTAGTTTATTGTAGATTTTGTTTATGGAAATACTGTTACGGGAGTGTTGTATATTTTCATAGTTAAGGGTGATGTGTCGCCCTATATTGCGTATTTTCTTCACTTAGGGATGTTAGTAATTTACTTTCCTCTTTACTGTTATTTGGAGGTTTTTATATGTTGGATTGTTGAGTGGATAGATGGTTAGGAATATTCTGATTTGGTTGAGGATTAGATTTAAGCAGGTGCTTAGCATTTTGGAGGCGTTACTTTGCCGAAATTTTCGGGAAGAACGCCGTAGTGCTTAAAGGTTAGGATTAAGGAAAATTAGAGAGTCTAGACATATCTAGGCAGCTAGGTATGATATATGAGGGATTCGAGAGAATTAGTTTTAAATTCTACTGTGTTCGATTTTATTTAAATTATGTTTTAGCGTGAGATTGGTTAGCAAAGTAGCGCTCCGAGCCAGGGTGGGTTCGGGGGCGTTACATAATTAAAGTTTTATTTAATTGTTTTAGTTATTAAATATTTTATTAATTTGAAATATGTATAGTTTTAAACGGTTTTAAGAATATAGACTTCGATGATTTTAATTCTGATTCTGATTTCGGTTCAAACAGTTTTAATTCCACACGAACGTCATTAAAGTTTATAAATGTAAGGATAAAAAAAAAATATGTACGGGAAATTGGGTACAGTGTGAGGGTCGTGACAGTTTGTGTGCGCCTTCGGGCCTACATCACAAAACAGTAGGATTTATGCATGTTTTGTATGTTTTCCAGTACGTCATGTATCATGATTGTTTTGAAAGCTTACGAAAATGAATTTACATGTAATGGCATGGTAAGGCATGAACAGAATTAACCAGATCAGCTATTAAGGGAACTAATCCACCCCTTAATTGAGTTAGAGGATGTATGACTTTGGAAAAATTGATCCACTTTCCAATGGACAGAGGGATCAGATCAGCTATTAAGGGAACTAATCCGCCCCTTAATTGAGTTAGAGGATGTATGACTTTGGGAAAATTGATCCACTTCCCAATGGACAGAAGGATCAGATCAGCAGAAAATGATTACGAATTCAACTGACTTGCGAAAGTAGAAACTGCATAAATAGGATTTATGTTCTAGCATTTCATTACATTATTGCTCTACTTATTTAGCATTAGGCTAATAGATGAGTTTTATAATGTAGGTGAAGAAGTGTTAGCAGGTGTGTTCTCTGAGCATGATGGGGACTAGGCTGGTTGGAGGAGTATATTCATGCGTCGACTTGGTAAACTGATGGGGAGGTTTAACTTGTGGCAATAGGAGTGAAAGTTTAGCGAACAATTGTTTAGTTTATCTATGCTGAGAATTTTAATGACATTGGTAGTTTTAGTATTTTTGATAGTAGTGATAGTTTTAAATGTTTCGTTGTGCTTTTGAAATGATTCTGAGGATAAAACGTGGTTGATTTTGATGGGAGTTATTTTTCTAGATTTTTAGTAAGTTGTGGATTCAAGTTGTTTTGAATGTTTACAAAAAAATTTACAAGTTCTTTTAGAAGTTAGAGTTGTTCCTTTGTTTAGAGTGTAAATGGTTGATGCGTTGTTCTGTTGTCTATCGGTAGATGTTGTCTATCGGTAGACGTTGTCAATCGGAAGATGTGTTATGTTTCTACTTCCACCGCTGACAATGTTTGGCGGAAGAAGTCTTTTGTTTCTGCTTCCACCGCTGACACTGTTTGGCGGAAGAATTCTTTCTGTTTCTTGTACAACCTGTTTGGCTGACACTGTTTGGCGGAAGAAGTCTTTTGTTTCTGCTTCCACCGCTGACACTGTTTGGCGGAAGAATTCTTCTGTTTCTGCTTCCACCGCTAACACTGTTTGGCGGAAGAAGTCTTTTGTTTCTGCTTCCACCTATGACACTGTTTGGCGGAAGAAGTCTTATGTTTCTGCTTCCACCGCTGACACTGTTTGGCGGAAGAAGTCTTTTGTTTCTGCTTCCACCGCTGACACTGTTTGGCGGAAGAAGTCTTTTGTTTCTGCTTCCACCGCTGACACTGTTTGGCGGAAGAAGTCTTTTGTTTCTGCTTCCACCGCTGACACTGTTTGGCGGAAGAAGTCTTTTGTTTCTGCTTCCACCGCTGACACTGTTTGGCGGAAGAAGTCTTTTGTTTCTGCTTCCACCGCTGACACTGTTTGGCGGAAGAAGTCTTTTGTTTCTGCTTCCACCGCTGACACTGTTTGGCGGAAGAAGTCTTTTGTTTCTGCTTCCACCGCTGACACTGTTTGGCGGAAGAAGTCTTTTGTTTCTGCTTCCACCGCTGACACTGTTTGGCGGAAGAAGTCTTTTGTTTCTGCTTCCACCGCTGACACTGTTTGGCGGAAGAAGTCTTTTGTTTCTGCTTCCACCGCTGACACTGTTTGGCGGAAGAAGTCTTTTGTTTCTGCTTCCACCGCTGACACTGTTTGGCGGAAGAAGTCTTTTGTTTCTGCTTCCACCGCTGACACTGTTTGGCGGAAGAAGTCTTTTGTTTCTGCTTCCACCGCTGACACTGTTTGGCGGAAGAAGTCTTTTGTTTCTGCTTCCACCGCTGACACTGTTTGGCGGAAGAAGTCTTTTGTTTCTGCTTCCACCGCTAACACTGTTTGGCGGAAGAAGTCTTTTGTTTCTGCTTCCACCGCTGACACTGTTTGGCGGAAGAAGTCTTTTGTTTCTGCTTCCACCGCTGACACTGTTTGGCGGAAGAAGTCTTTTGTTTCTGCTTCCACCGCTAACACTGTTTGGCGGAAGAAGTCTTTTGTTTCTGCTTCCACCGCTAACACTGTTTGGCGGAAGAAGTCTTTTGTTTCTGCTTCCACCGCTAACACTGTTTGGCGGAAGAAGTCTTTTGTTTCTGCTTCCACCGCTAACACTGTTTGGCGGAAGAAGTCTTTTGTTTCTGCTTCCACCGCTAACACTGTTTGGCGGAAGAAGTCTTTTGTTTCTGCTTCCACCGCTAACACTGTTTGGCGGAAGAAGTCTTTTGTTTCTGCTTCCACCGCTGACACTGTTTGGCGGAAGAAGTCTTTTGTTTCTGCTTCCACCGCTGACACTGTTTGGCGGAAGAAGTCTTTTGTTTCTGCTTCCACCGCTGACACTGTTTGGCGGAAGAAGTCTTTTGTTTCTGCTTCCACCGCTGACACTGTTTGGCGGAAGAAGTCTTTTGTTTCTGCTTCCACCGCTGACACTGTTTGGCGGAAGAAGTCTTTTGTTTCTGCTTCCACCGCTGACACTGTTTGGCGGAAGAAGTCTTTTGTTTCTGCTTCCACCGCTGACACTGTTTGGCGGAAGAAGTCTTTTGTTTCTGCTTCCACCGCTGACACTGTTTGGCGGAAGAAGTCTTTTGTTTCTGCTTCCACCGCTGACACTGTTTGGCGGAAGAAGTCTTTTGTTTCTGCTTCCACCGCTGACACTGTTTGGCGGAAGAAGTCTTTTGTTTCTGCTTCCACCGCTGACACTGTTTGGCGGAAGAAGTCTTTTGTTTCTGCTTCCACCGCTGACACTGTTTGGCGGAAGAAGTCTTTTGTTTCTGCTTCCACCGCTGACACTGTTTGGCGGAAGAAGTCTTTTGTTTCTGCTTCCACCGCTGACACTGTTTGGCGGAAGAAGTCTTTTGTTTCTGCTTCCACCGCTGACACTGTTTGGCGGAAGAAGTCTTTTGTTTCTGCTTCCACCTATGACACTGTTTGGCGGAAGAAGTCTTATGTTTCTGCTTCCACCGCTGACACTGTTTGGCAGAAGAAGTTTTCTATTTCTACTTCTGCCGCTGGGACTTTTGGTGGAGGTTGTGTTTGAAATTTTAAGACATTTAAATATTCAAAACCTTTATGTCCTCGGTTCTTTTTGGCCGATGGTTTCTATCATTTAACACTTATATAAGAATGGTTTTAGTGAATTGTTTTACCCTGTTTTATACAAATATTTTTCCGCTACAAGTTTTAACGTCTTACTTTTTTCGTTTATAAAAGTCGAATTTTGACCGTGGAGTGAAGTTTTAAAACCCTTCCCAGATTGTCTTAGTTCTGTTCAGCATTATGAGTACCGAACCAAGTTATAAAATTTCGGGGCGTTACAAGAGCCTTCTCTGTTACTCGGTGCATTACATCCGAGAGGTTCTCCGTTCTGGCCAACCAAGTCCAAGGGATTACTTAGTGGTTCTGTTGACAACATCTTCTCCAAATCTTTCTAAGGATATGAAAATAGAAGGAGGTTGGGAAATCCTGGATCACTGCTGGAGCGTCTTTCATTTGCGGAGGACTCTTTCCCGAGAAGGTGTTGTAAGTTGCCTCCTGGGCCAGCACAACGTTCGTTCGATTGCCACCATTCCTTCGACCTCTTCTAAGGAAGAATCAAGGTGGGTTGTTCCATTTCCAGTGTACGCAGGGCCTTGTCTATTTGTTGCAGCTCTCCTTCGTTCTCAGAGGCGTCTTCATCTGAAAGGTGTTGTGGTCACCCTTAGGACTGACAGTGGTTCCCTCGTCATTATATTCACTCCATCACCATCCTTTGAGGATATTATTGGTTTGTTATCTCCTCATTCACCAGGTAATCATGTACCCATTTCACGTCATCGTCTTCTATTTTCCATCAAATTTTATTATGTTTTCCGCTGCCAATATATATTGTTTGGGGTGCATCCTCGGCTTCAACAGAGAGAGCACCGACCCATGTTTCTTTGTAACGAACTCTTCCTCATAGTAAGATATTGTCCGCTTTGGGTGAACTTCGGCCATCACAAATTTGTTTTTTCAATGAAGACTTCCCAAGTGGTCACTCAACTTGGTACTACTCTCGCTGGAGCACTCTTAACTTCAGAGTTCTGATGGGAACTGGTGCAATTGTGCTTCAAAACATGTCTTACTATCTTTGAGAGGAATTCTTTACATATGGAATATTTTCATCTTCCCCCCAAACGATGTGGGATTGCGCCCAACCCCTCTCGGGTCATCACATTCTTGTTCCTATTTAGTGAGAGATTTGTAGGATCGAAGCACGTTACATGGTCCTACCTCAACTCCTCCCTTCATTTTGCAATCCTCACATAATTCTTACTTCAATTAATTCTCCGGGTGTTTTGGGCAGACATTTCTAGGCCCCCAACCTTTTTGAGACATTCTTGTCCTTAATCCTCCAAGCCTCGTAGCTAGATTTGTCATAAGCTAGTTCTACAACCAAATCATGTCATCAGATAACAATTATTTCCTATCGCCCTCCCTCTGGAGCATTTAATACGATCGTTCAAACTATGGACTCTTCTCCCATTGTCTCCTTTGTGTCTAGTTCAAATAACTCTACATAACTTATGAACACTGAAGAAACAAATCATTTTATTCAAGATAATTTTGAACTTTCATAGCCCATTTAAAATCATTTTATTCAAGATATTTTTGAACTTTCATAGCCCATTCCATAATGTGGAAATGATAAGGTTCAGGTTGCAAATGACCAATCTCTTCTTATCTCAAACTCAGGTGATGTACTAATCATTATTCCCTCTATTTCACTTTCTTTATCTTATACTTTACATATTCCCTCTCTGTCTCCTAACTTGATACTTATTACTTATCAAGCTTTTCATTTCCCCACCCAAGAGTCGCAAAATTATTGATCGTAAGTCAGTTTACACACTTAAGTCAAATGCTGATGAAACTTTTACTTGATACAAGGCATGATTGGTCGCTAAGGGGTTTCATCAATTGAAAGACTTAGATAATGCATAAACGTTTAGCCCTGTGGTCAAACCGACCACTATTTGAGTTGTTTTGTCGCTTGTTGCTTCTTTCAATTGGAATGTGCGACAACTTGATGTAAGCAATGTCTTCC
Source organism: Begonia masoniana (assembly GCA_022432975.1). Taxonomy (NCBI): domain Eukaryota; kingdom Viridiplantae; phylum Streptophyta; class Magnoliopsida; order Cucurbitales; family Begoniaceae; genus Begonia; species Begonia masoniana. The sequence goes on from CM039502.1 coordinate 24,945,453, forward strand.
TTCACAGTGATCTTCAAGAAATTGTCTTTGTGGAGCAACCTCCTGGTTTTGTTGATTCATCAAATCCAACTGTCATTTTTTGTCTTCTCAAAGCTATATATTGCCTTAAATAGACAAAGACCATAGTTCACTAAACTGTAAATTGCTCTTCTTTAATTTGATTTTACAAATTTGGTGCAGATACATCCATGTTTCTATACATATCAGGTGAGATTACTCTTATTATTCTTATTTAAGTGGACAATTTCCTGCTCGCTGGAAAAAACTCAACTCATATTTCTAATTTCATGACTTTTTTAAGTTTGCTGTTGGCTTTAAAGAATCTTGGTCAAATCCATTATTTTCTGGTATAGGGCACAACAATGGCTTCTTCAATGTTTTGGATACAATTAAAAGTACATTGTACAATTACTTTCACAAGCAAATATGTAAGATTCAAAACCATGTCCAACTCCCATGGTGGTTGGTCTAGTTCTCTCGGATTCATCTAGAACTTCCCTTGAAGATGGTACCCATTATCATGGTCTTGTTGGTGGCTTTTCAATATTGTAAACAAATTGTGTCAGTTTATGCACAAGTCTACTATTTTCCGTTTGCAAGCTCTAAAGTCGGTCATATACTACCTAAGAGCTACTGCTCAATTTGGTCTTCACTTCTTCAAATCACCCACCTTTGACGTGGTGTATTACACGGATGTCAACTAGAGTTCATGCCCTGTTGATAGAAAAAGTACTGGTTTTATTCTAATTGTTTGGCCTTCAGCAAAGCAGAAATATGTCTAGCGATCCAGTACTGAATCAAAATATAGAAGTCTTCCTACTTCTCCACCTCATATGCTTTGTGATAACATTAGCGCCATGTACTTAGCCACAAATCATGTGTTGCCTTCTAAGTCCAAACACGTGGAATTGGACTATCATTTTGTTCGAGATATGATACACAATAAGCCGCTCACAGTGGGATTTACTCCTTCATAATTGCATCTAGCAGATGGTCTCATAAAACCATTCGCCATTGGTGATTTTGTAAAGTCCAAAATCTAGCTCAATGTTTTACATCCTTAGCTTAAGGGGAGATGTTGAGCCCCTGTTCCTAAAAAAATGAATATGTGAATAGAATTTATATTCCTCTTCTCTCTCCACATCTTTACACACTATTACTATTGTAAAAATGTTTTTGTCACCTTATACTATTGTTGACTCTGTAGATAGAGATCTAGAATGTTCAACTCATGTATGTAAAAACAAGTGTAAAGAGTTTATGGATATAACGTCCCCGGTTACTCCTAGTATAATATTATCCGTTTTGGGCAGAGCCCGCACAACTTTGATTTTGGGGTCAGACCCAAAACGCGTTGTACTAGGTAGGGAGGGGAACTCTACTTATAAACCATGCATTTTTCAGTCTCCCAAGTAATATGGAATTGTGCACCCCCACTGGTATGGGCTGGGCCCCACCGGAACATCATTGCCTTCATATGGTGGCTGTTACAATCTCCTCCCCTTCGGGGTCCGACGTCCTTGTTGGCCATACTTTCGGTTTGGCAGTGCCTCTAATACCATTTGTAAAGTCCCTCGGTGCTCCCATTCCTTTTATTCAGCTTTGGGTCAGAGCATGCACGGATTTGTTCTTAGGGTCAGCCCGAAAACGCATTGTACTAGGTAGAGAGGGGAACTCTACTTATAAACCATGCATTTTTCACTCTTCCAATCAATGTGAGTTTGTGGACCTCCACTGGTATGGGCTGGGCCCTGCCGGACCTTCTTTGTTTTCACATGGTGGGCTGTTACAATGGAAATATATGAAGAAATAGGTGCTTGTGTTGGTGATCAGAGAGATTCAAGCTAAGTCGAACTCTTGAATGTGTAATCATGATTTTTAGCAAAATTTTAGAAGAAATTTGGAGTTTTGGATTATGATTTGAAATATGTCATGACCCGGATATGGGCCTACTGTCGAGTTGAGCGACCTAATTCTCGAAGAGAACCTGACTGCTTAGCGCAAGGCTAGGTTTTCAGCGGAAGACTTTAAAATAAACTGAGTCTGACCCTCACGGAATAGGTCAAAGTCCACATAGCGATCACATAATAATAAGATAGTGTCAAACTCAGAATAATCCAATAACTACTGTGCATGAAATAATTTATACAAACCAAAGAAGAAAAATAATACAACCAAAGAATATTCTAACTAGGACATATAATAAAGCTCGAGAAAACAAAGAAAGGGATGAAGAAGAGGATCCATTCCTCAACGAGCATCAACAACACTAGCCTCCACGATCCTAACCTGGAAAAGAAAGGGGTTTTAGGATGAATGACTAACTCAGTAAGACACCCTACACTATACTCAAATGCACGTGTAAAATTGGCTTCATTATTTTCTTTGAAAAGCATGTAACATTTTATAAAAAAATGCAATGCAGTGCATGAGTTTACATTCAAAAATATTTTTCTTTCATTTCAAAACAAGCTCCAGGAGTCAAGAATTTACAAATCACTAAATTCTTTTTTACCATGTTTAAAACCGACTCAACTAGCAATGAGTGGGGCTGGTTCAAAAATATTACTATGTACATAGGTAGCTATACATAAAATAAGCTCCCAACAGTTTTGTTTGAAAACAATTACATTGAAAAAGAAGGGTCACTCAAGAATCCCTCCGACGTACTATCATAGAAAGGCGGCGGCCTAAAGGTTCAACAACATCTCATGAGCCAGAAAGAAGCTGAAAAGTGACTGTGATCTAAAGATCCAACCATGGCACACGGGTTGCCAGCGAGCCACTCAAAGACGACACAACTAGCGTATCAAAAAGAGGTCAGGGAGAAGATCAGCGACGACACCACTTAATCATAACAAAAGTGTGCTTGGGGACACAGAGACCAGGCAACGACACCACTCGCAAAACTGTAACATCAAACACACCCTGACCAGATTTTGGGATTCGAAACCCAAGAAGGGCGTGATCACCGTCCTATTACCCATTTTTGTTACGTAAAAAAAATATTATTTACTCAGCAGAAAGTATACATGATCTGACTCTAGTTATTTCAGTTGCTCGGCTAGTGCAGCCTAAAATACCTATAGACTTATACTATAAAGGCTCGACTAGCCAAATCAAAACAATCGGACACACAAGTATAACAAATTAACATGAAATACTATGCACTTGAAATTTAAACGTGAAAGACATCTGTACATATACATAAAAAGTGACGTGCTGGCGACCAGGCCCCATTAGGGTTTTAAGAGGTGTCAATCCACCAAAATAAGGTTTTGAAAACCATGCAATGCAAGTGCGATATAGTATAGAAACCCCTACCTCAATGATGATCACAACCTTACCGAATAGCCAACGCATGCTATCAGAACAAGCACCAGGAACAAGGCACAAATCCAAGACACTAGAAACAAGGATACTATCAAAACCTATAAAAAAATGACATAAAAATCCCAAATCAGAACACGAGGGATAGCTCTAGAGAAGTCATAAACCGAAACTAGGAACTCACACAAATGAATCGGAATTCAAACTCAAACCTCGTTGAGGCACTCGACGATAAAGTTTTCCCCTAAATTAAATTAGTGCAAATTGTGAAATGCACTGCAGGGGTCAACACCTTCCAAACAATTGTCGATCATTGCTCCACATAAGACACGACATGGGTCGACCCTTCGAGCATGCTAGACACAGCAGGAGTTGACACATTGAGTAAAGGATCAACTCTTCTTGATCTGGGGTTGGCAGGGGGTCAAAACCTTGAGCAAAGGGCCGACCCTTGGTCTTCTTGGTTATGGCAAGTGTCGACTAGCCGATCGACACTTGCACCCTACGGCAATTGCTCGGCTCTGCCATCACCATCAATCTATACTTGCTTGACAAGTGTCTACCGCTACGTTAATTTCCATCGACGGGGAGTGTGAAATTTGGCTTCCCTCACCAATTTCTCCCTCCAATCGACGCTACAACGTGCATAGAACTTAAATATACCAAAACCATACAAAATGAAACAACGATTTCAAGTTTTCAACATTGAAATCCCAAATCAACATTAACAAAAACTTTAACAAAAAAACTAACAAAAACAGGTTTGAAATTGACATAGCGCTAGGAATTGAAGCTAAGACTTAAAGATTAACAAATTAATGGTGAGAATTGGAAGACAAAGTGCAGAGAACTTCCTCGTCTCCTTCTCCCTTGGCCGCGCGGTGGAAACAAACAAAGGGGGTCATCCCCTTTCTTATTAATTTATATAAAAATATTTAATATAAAATAATATAATACAAAAATATTATATTAACTTATATATATTAACTAAATACCTAAATCTGACTCAATGAAGAATTAGACCAGAACAAAAATTTCAAAAATCTAATCGAGAAAAATCTAAACTCTAAACAAAAATTCACTCGCGACAATTTGATTTACTTAACTATAGTCTCGAGACTTAACTACATGGAAAAATAATAAAATTCACTAAATATTCAAACACTCCAGGAATTTATTCCTAACAACCCAATGACCAATACTAATCCCAATGTAAAATATGGGAATTTCTGATGTACTTTGGACCTGCAGATCTCTCGCTAAGAAGAAACAAATACACCCAAAAGCAATAGCTGAAAACAACCAAAAACATAGAACGTAAATTGAGTGGAGGATGGAAATGAATTGGGTGATCGAGAAACCTGGTGAAACTCACTTAGAGGACTCTGATGAGATAAATGGACGTGGTGAAAGTCACTGCCGGCCCGTTCAGCAATTTCGGTACCGTCAACGTGGAAACAGCTTCGTCAAAACAGCGACGAGGACGTCTTCGAATATGACGCACCAAAGGAACCCAGCCAGGATGTTACACACCTAACTTAGCAGAGAACGACGGTGAACCCGTTCGAATATGAAACACCGATGGAGAACTCTGACAGTTCGGATATAACATTTCGAATAGAGAGTAGGTTTTGAACGTCTCTAAAAATTTAAAAAAACTTCTCTATAATTTTATCGGTCCAATGATGCCTACAAAGTGTTCAGAAATACAAAGATATAGTCGTGAGTGGCTTCAGAAGAACAAAAATGGAAAATGCAGAAGAAAGGGAAAAAGTCGTTGAAGAAAGACGCTCCTTCAGAATGTAGCCATTGGAGTGAATCGGTTTGGTCCGTAGCTGTTGCCCAGTTCAGTGCTGCCCAGTTCTCTTGTGCGCGCGCCCCTGGCTACTGTGCACTGTTGTGCGCGTGCCCCTTGCTGCTGTGTGTTGTTGTGCGCGTGCCTCCTGCTGCGTGCTGCCTTGTGTGTCTGATGTGTCTTGTGCGCGTTGTTGGACGTGTCTATTGCTAGTCTCCCATTCGCCCATGCTTGTGCACACCAACTGTTCGCTGAAATGCCTCAATGAGCGCCCATGATCCATCCTCTTGTGCTTGCTTGATCAGATCAAGACTCTTTGCCTTTTTGTGCCCACTTCAATCAGCGCCTTCCTGCCTTGCATGCCAATTGAACATAATGCTCGTGTTGCACCATTTCTTTACCAAGCATATCCTTTCTTCAGAATCCATGCTTCTAGGTTGTCTTTACCTGCAACATCCACAAACCTGTTAGTGAAGAGATCGGTTAAAATACTTACCTTGGTTTGAGATTATCTTATAGGAGCCCGTAGCGTATGATTGTGATGACCCAAATGTGTATGTATGAGCATGACCGCGGGGCAAACCTCTAGACCTAAGCCGAGTGTAGGTAAATCCCAGACTCGAGTATAGGCAAATTTCGAATCATAAAAAGGGGGTCGTCACAATCCCACATCACTTGGGGAGGTATATAGAAATGAAACATATGTAAAGAAACCTTGCCAAGATAGTAACATATTGTTTGGAACACAATTGGCAACGGATCCCATAAGAACTCTGAAGTTAAAAGTGCTCCGGTAAGAGTTGTACCATGTTGGGTGACCAACTCGAAAGTCCTCACCAAACAAATCTGTGAGGGTAGGATATTGGGTTAAACCCAATCCCCAGAGCAGATAATAACTTACTGGGAAAAGAGGTCCTTATAATCATCCTCTTAAGGTGATTGAGGATTTGTTCTCAAATCTAAACGGTAGCTTCTTTGCACTCCTTGGTGACGCATGAGCATTATCAATGGCTCCTTGAGAGGGACACCTACAAAATGAGCTAACTCGTAAAAAGAGAAATTTGGCCATGGGCTAAGCCGTGGTCGAGGGATGCGAATCCTAGGCACATCATCTCCTCTAGGTTGTTGAAGATTTGACATGAAATCTAAAGAGTTTCCTCTTTGCACTTTTATCACTATCCTGTGGTTATTGAGTTTACTTTTATCCATAAATCCTACAAAACAGTTAAAGGCATTAGAAAAAAAATTTGTCCATGGATTTGGTCGAGGGTGGAGTAGTACATTTCTCAATAATATTAGCCTCCACAAAAGGTTATACTCCAAATCAAAAACTAGAGGTACAATTATAAAGCTATCTCAAAACTTAAAATTAAAAGTTTTATCTAATTTGAAATCAAACAAAAGTATTTTAAACAAGTATAAGTGTTCTAAATTGAAATCAAGATATGCACTCATGGAATGATTAATAATTATGTAACACCCATGAATTTTCCTCAACACGAGTTGCCTTATATTTACTTACATTAGGGGAGCCTAACATTGACCCTAGAATTTATCCTAAGTATGTGATTGAGAAAGAGGAGATTATAGTGAAAATCAAAGGATTTGGTAGTGGTTAGGTGAAATTGGTGTTTTAAATTATATGGAAGTAAATTAGATGAAAGAAAAGTGAAGGAAGAGTGAGTCTTCCACGTTGGAAAGGAGTGAAATGAAGGGAGGGTTGATTTATAAAATTTCAAGATTTAGTGGTAGGTTTTAAAAAGGAAAAAGTGGAGTTTTTAAAAAAAGTGTTAAGTAAAAGGTAAAAAGAGCCAAAACTCTAGTCTTCCTCCCTTCTCTCCCACGAAATTTCAGCCACCATTGGAGGGCTTCTCCTCCTTTCTCTCTTCAATTCTCATCAAGGTTTAAGGTGAGTTTTTAGTGGGTTTTGTAATCTATGCATACTAGTGGAAATTTTTGGTGTTTTTAGTGAGTTTGGTGAGATTTTGGTGGAGATTAGGAAACCCTAATGGGGGATTCCAAATTTGAGTGTTCTTTGATGGATTTTCTTGCTATTTTAAAGGTGTAGACCTTAGATAGAGTGGTTTAATTTGATAGTATAGATAGATTATAGATTTTGTTGATTTTGTGAAAATTGGTTTTTGAGCAAAAAGGTAACCGGTTCTATTTTTGTGAAACCTAATCGGCCATGTTGTTTAGTTGGTAAAATAAATTGTAGCATTGGATAGTAGACATGTAGAGGTTTACGGAATGTATTGGAGTGTTTAAATTCGATGAAAAATGAGTGAGTTATGGTCGATTGAAAATGGGGCAATGAAAAAGGGGGAATTTCAGGATTTTGGTTTTATGCTTTATAGTTGGTTTAATTTGTTACCAGAATTAGAGTAAGCATCCTTAGAATTGTTTGTATGATCATTAAGTGATTTTTCCCTTATATGCTAGGTTAAGGAATGAGTAGTTAGCATATCCGAAGTGAGCGCATACGCTATGGAGATCCAGGTAAGTAGTGTACACTTGTCTTTTGCCTTCGGGCCTACACCATTGAACGGTAGGGTTTGTGTGTGTTTGATTGTTTGTGTTGTGTTGTGATTGAGTATTTGTGTTGGCATGCATCATGGTTTTGAACTACGAAAATGAGTTTTGAGCATGTTTATGAAATGTAAGCACGAAACATAAAAATATACGAAGAATTGCAACGTGGTCTCGAGTAGAGCCGCCTCGTCGGGAGTTAGTGCTTGGGTGTAGCACCCCGAGAGGGCTTCTACAAGAGATGCACTGCTGAAAATACGTAATGTGTCGTGAGTATGAACACCTCGTCGTTAATATGCGAGAGAAAGCACTAGAGGGTTCTATGATCGATATGGCAGGAGATCGTCGTATGGCCGTCCCATGAGGCTTGGCCCGGATGTGTACCTCCGATCTTGCTCTGCTGGGTCAAGGCGTGGCCGTCCTAGACGGTTATAGGATGAGTGCTTGCTTGATCAATACAACAAAGTGAAAGATTAATAAAATGAAAACGAAACAAGAACAACAGAGCGTGTAGAAACTGTATGTGCTAAGAGTTGAGTTATGCATCATTTTTACATTCATTATTCCCTACTTGCTAAGCATTATGCTTATGTTTTGTGTTCTATGGTGTAGGTGACGACGAATTGTCAGGTGAACTCTATGAGCATGGCTAGGATTATGATGCAGTTGGCGACGCATTTTGTATCCCGATGTGGGCAGTGTGTTAGGGTGCGTTGACCATGGTGTGGCTGGGAGGTGTGATGGTTTGATAGATTTTGTTGAGATGTTGATTGTGTATACGATAGGGGATTTAAAAGTCTTTTGGTGTGATTTTGGATTTGATGTATAAATGGTGGTTTTTACAGATTTTGGGTTATAAACTATTAAACGTTATGCTGCCCAAGTTTCTAAAAAAATGTTTTTCATTTTCACGGATTTTTACACTTCCGCTTACGTTTTAAAGTCGTGTTTTCGGGGTTTTAACGGGTCGAGGGGTGGAAAATCTTGGAAGATGATTTGGGTATGTTTTTAGGTGTAATGTAGGAGTAAGAAGTGAAGAAAAATGAAGAAAAGTGGGAAAAGTGGGAAAATGGTCGAAGGAGGCACGCAGGTGGCGTGGGCGCGCATAGCAGGCGGCATGGAGCGCGCTGCTGGGGCACGCAGCGCCCAGCGCCAATCGTTCGGGAAATTGTAGCACTCGGCAGAGAGGTTGCCGATCGATCGGCACCAAGCACCGATCGATTGACGCCAAGGACCGATCAATCGCCAAGTGCCGATCGATTGCCTCTCGCACGCGCTCTGCTGCTCGAGCAGCGAAAGTGCGCGCGGGGTGCCCGCTACCTTAGCGACGCGCGCGCGGGGCACCCTTTCGTCCTTACTTCAAAATTTTTTTAATTTTCAAATAGGCTTTAACCCTACTTTTTCTAACGCCTTTTGTACGTATTTTACGAACGTTTTCCAAATATTTTTTAAGGTTCAAGAGACCCAAAAATCGAGTCAAAATTTAATCAAAAAACTATTTAATCATTGTTTAAAAATTTGTAATGTCGAGCATGGTAGCGACCCGAGTTAGGGGATAGCTCGGGACATTACAAATTGGTATCAGATCGAGTGTATAACGACCCAAATTTTGAGATAAATTCAGGGGCGATACAAATTATATCCATCACGTAATATTACAAGATCAAAAATAGATGCAAGAAAACATGAACTATATTATGTGCTACTAAACAAAATGAATCATCTTTAAAGTAATCTTCAAGAGTAAAATTCAAAGAAGGATTAGTAAGAATAAGCCCAAAAATCCAATCAAGAATATCATCAAAATAATCTACTATCCATTCAATTCTAAATAGCCAAGCTAATAAAGAGTCAAGTGGCACATACCTTATTGGTAAAGTACTCACTACTTTCTTTGCTACATCTTGGTTGATGGCCTTAGAAAACATGAAGGTGCTAAAGGGGCTTTTCCTTTTCTCAGCAAAAAGAGATACAAGAAAAACAATCATTTTCCAAAATGTTAGAAATAACTTCAAAAGGATCATGAAAGTCATGCTTGATCTCGACAAAATAGATTTCAAATTCAAAATAGTTCAACTTGCTATAAGCTTTAAATAGAGAAATCAAACGCTTAATAAACATGTAAAACCTACATAGCAAAGCATAATACCTAACAAGATAACCACATTTAAATTTCATTGTATAAATGGTAAGTTCATGCAAGGGTTTCAAAATAAAGGTGAACTTAACATCATAATAATTTGCAAGTTCAAGAAAACTCACTTGGGTTATCATGCTAAGATCCATAATAAAAAAAATCAATGGCCTATTGCAAAAAGAAAATCAACTCAACAAATTCATTTTATCCTTTAAGAAACGACACAAAAAAAAGTTCATTCATAATTGGACCATCAATTTTCTTTCTTTCAACACAAATAGTTTTGAAACATAAGAGACTATCGTTAAGAATTATTTTCAAACCATTCAAGAGCAAAACATTCTTTAAGAATCATCATAATGATGCCATGAAATGGAAATGCGATAAAATTCCAAAGTATAGAAGTTCAACATATTATCATGCATCGAAGATCCTATCATATCTCTAAACAATGACTTCATTGCAAAACAAACATTTATTCTTCATAAGCAATGGAAATGAAGTAATCCGCAAAAGAGAGTATGATGGTATAATTCTCTTTAAACAATAAATATTTATCATTATGCTCAATGATATTAGGCAAAAATAAAAATGCAAAATAAAACAAAGCAAAATCTAAAGTATTCCATCCTATACTAAAAATAAAAAGAAATTACTTGGTTTGGTGGAATAAATATATGGACTAAATCACTCAAAAATTTCCTAGACTTTTCATTTTTAAGGTTTGGCTTTAAGGTGCTAGGGTGACTTAGGACTCTACAAAAATTTCTAGCCTTCTTAGTCCAAGAGAAGAAAAGGGGGAAAACATATCCTTTCAAATGATAAGCTCTACTTTCGGTTTGGATTATAAAGGGATCTAGGTAGTTCTAGAACTCTTGTTGGATGTGGAGAATAGGCATTGATGCATACTTTGAATAAAAAGTTTCCTCTAAAACATAAGTTGGCTCAACAAGGTCTTTAACTAAAATTTCCTCCCTAGGGTTGTAATAAAATGAGTCATGAAAAGTGATAACCTCAAGAGATTTAAAATTTTGGAAGTGATCAGTTTTGGTCTCTATTTCTTGGAGCTCAAGGGCTTCCATGGTTTCTACCATTTTCTCACTTTCATCCTCAAGGAGAGATTCCTCAAATAGATTATCAATTCCAAAATCTTCAAAGTACTCGGTTTGGGTAAGAGATTCTACAATGTTTTCTTCTAAAATTTCCACTTGCTCATTTTTCACTCGTCCATAAGAATCATCATACATGTCAAATAATGGACCTTCCTCGGGATAGTAGATTTCCTCTTCTTCCAACTCCTCCTCGTTCTTACTTAAGGTTTTCTCAATAAGTTTGGTTTTGGTTGGTGCTAGGGAAGTTGGTGGCTTATAAATGTTGGATGACTTAGAAGGTTTTCTAAAGTGAGGCTCTTCTTCTAAACTTCTTATTGGAGCAAACTCCTCTTCCATTAGATACCTCATTAGCTTCCAAGTATAAATTCATCATTGCCATACAATCTACTTTTCCTCTTAAGTTTTCCCACCATGTATTAGCATATCCGATGAGAACTTGGGAGGCCATTTTGAATCTTCCTTTTTCTGATATTTCATGAAATTCAAATACTTCTTCAACTTCATCATGCCAATCATCAAAATCCTTTGAGGATCCACTAAATCAAGGCATTGAGAGACTATTAGGACCCATAGTAGAATGGTGGTTACAGAAATTTCTATGGCTCAGTTTAGGATAATCCAGAAGGTCATGATCACGCTCTAATGGTATTGGGGCAAAATTTTTCTCCATCATTCTTTTCATTACTCTCCAAGTATTCACTTGTTCATCCTCAATCCTGCTCCAATAGGCTGAAAGATTATCTCACCAATCCTTAGCATCATCAATTAATTTCTTAGAGGCTACTCTAATCTTCTCCTTTTTCGAGTAGTCCTCACCTAAGAAATATTCTTCTACCATTTGAATCCAAGTCAAATATTTTCTCTTATCATTGAGGCCACTAAAATAAGGAATGTATGGTTCATCCTCAAATTTTGCTTAGGTGGAGTATCTATCCTCATTTCTTCTCCTCATTTTATCTCTTACATGTCTTTCAAAAGAGGAGATGTATTCATAGCTAGGTCTAGGTTTGTAAGTTTTGTTGTGTTGGATTTTTGGGAACCTACTTTGTCCATAGGTGGCTCTATTCATAGTGGCCATCTAAATGAACTTTCCTAAATCAAAGTGTTAAAAGAAAAATACAGCAACTAACCAAAAAAAGAAAGACACAAGATAACAACAAACAAAAACAGATCCAATGATCAAAACAGAAACACAAGAGTTAACCAAACTGACAACATGATGTATATGCATGGCAACATTATGTGAACAAAATAGAAATGAGAAACACGATAACACAACAATGAACAGTGAACAAAACACAACACAATTCAAAAATGAAAATGAACAAAAATGCTCTCAGTTGGAAGATAGAAACAGACTCAAAATAAAACAAACTCACAACTCAGACAGACAACAAATAATAGATTAATAATTTGCTAAATAAATATTCCTGCATGCAAGTTATAAGTAGAATTGAGTTCAAGACGCATAGATTATTTTAGTTAGCAAAAAAAAAAAACACAGACAGACTTAACAAAGCATGATCAGAAAAACACGAAGACACAACAATCCCAGTGAAATATGCATATGGGGTTTCAATAAATAGAGTAACGTTTATCTTAACATGCTATAATATGAAAAACAAAATTAGAAACTAAACGCGAGAAAAACAGACTCGAACACATAACACAAAGACAGACCACAAAATAGAAAAACACAGAGATGAACAACGAAGAAAACAAACCTGAGAGCAACTCCGGCCCTGATAACAAATGATGAACTTTAGACCTGCGGATCTCTCGCTAAGAAGGAACAAATACACGCGGAAGCAATAAACCGATCAATAAATTTTGTTGTTCTCAGGTTTAACCAAAAACAACATAAAACATAAATTGAGTGGAGGATGGAAATGAAGTGGGTGATCGAGAAACGTGGTGAAACTCACTCAGAGAACTCCGATGAGATGGATGAATGTGGTGAAACTCACTACCAGCCCATTCAACAATTTCAGCACTGTCAAGGTGGAAACAGCTTCGTCAGAACATCGACGAGGACGTTTTCAGATATGACACACCAAAGGAACCCAGGTAGGATGTTGCGCACCTAACTTAGCAGAGAACAACGGTGAACCCATTCGGATATGACACACCGAAGGAGAACTCTGACAGTTCGGATATAATGCTCTGAACAGAGAGTAAGTTTCGAACCTCTCTGAAAATTGAAGAAAACTTCTCTATAATTTCATTGATCCAAAGATGCCTACAAAGTGTTAAGAAATACAAAGTTATAGCCATGAGAGGCTTTCGGGAGAACAAAAATGGAAAATGCAAAAGAAAGGGAAAAAGCCGTTGGAGAAAGACGCTCCTTCAGAATGTACCCGTTGTAGTGAATCGGTTCGGTTCGTAACTGCTGCCCGGTTCATCTTGTGCGTGCCTTCAGTGTTGCCCGGTTCTCTTGTGCGCGCACCCCTGGCTGCTGTGCACTGCTGGGTGCTGCTGTGCCCGCGCCCCTTGCTGCTGCGTGTTGTTGTGCGTGCACCTCCTGTTGCGCGCTGCCTTGTGCGCGCTGCCAGATGCATCCGTTGCTGGTCACCCATGCACCCATTCTTGGTTACTCCAGTGCACGCCAACTGTTCGCTGAAATTCCTCAATGAGCGACCATCATCCATCCTCTTGTGCTTGCTTGATATGATCACGACTCTTTGGCTTTTCATGCCCACTTCGATCAGCGCCTTCCTGCCTTGCATGCCAATTGAACATAATGCTCGTTTTGTGCCATTCCTTTGCCAAGCATATCCTCTCTTCAGAATCCATGCTCCTAGGTGGTCTTTACCTGCAACATCCACAAACCTGTTAGTGAAGAGATCGGTTAAAATACTTACTTTGGTTTGGGATTGTCCAATAGGAGCCCATAGCGTATCAATTTCTCTATGGAGGACCTCAAAACTTACGATTTGATTGATTTGACTGAAAATCTACAAGTGGCCAAATGCCAAAAAAACAAGAAAACTCGAGTTAACATAAAACAAGTTGACCTTGAATAACGCAAAAAAATTTACTCGGGGAAAAACAAGTAATAAAAAAAGGGCAGATATTACAAAATTGGTGGTTAAAATTTTGAGATCTTTGTGCAAAGTAATAAAATTGAAGTTTAGAATTGATTTTTATTCATTTAAAGTTGTGTTATTGGAAGAAGGTTGGAGTTTTCAAAATTCTAAGGCATTTTTTTTTTATGTTTTGAATGCCCTAGATAGGCTCTGACAATCGATCGATTGGATGACCAAACTGGACTTCCGAACAATTAGTTCGGACATCCAAAAATGAATGACTGTGCATCCTCATGTCGGTGTCGGCATCTGGACCAGCAACTGAGATAATTTTCTAGTCAACTAGTTCAGATGACCAAACATTTTTCAGGTCCACCAAAATGTATTTTTGGGAGCTGATTTTTGCATGAGAATTTTTCATAAATTTCTCGAGTTGGTTTCTATCCCATTTTATTTATTTTGATATGTATGTTTTGTCAGATAGTATAGTATACAAATCTATCTATCTTGTATTCCAAAATTAAATCAATAGAATTATATATGTTTTAGTTTTATTTGAATAAAAAAGAAAATAATAAATAAAAAATGACTTCTAAATTGATCTCATCTTCTTTAAAAATCATTCTAACAAACTTTTGAAGGTCTAGAAAAGGTTAATGATGTAAACATTTATTTAAAACTCCAAACCTTGATGCGAGATTGGACTTCCTTGAATTTTTAGGTACTTGAGCTTTGGCTTTGGTAGACTTTTGAGTTAAGAATTTATTTTTATATCCAGTATATCATGAATCATTTTATCAAATTTATTTTGTGATGTGTTCTTGTATAAATGACGAGTCTGTTTTTATGACATGTATACTTTTATATTATATATATAATTTTCACTAAACATGTTTTCGTTGAGCATGAACATTATTTTATTGATCATTTTGTGTGGACCGAGTTTGATCAACTCATGTTGGGTCTTGTTTTTTTACACAAATTCAATAGTTAAAGGATGTGTTTGTTTGTTAACTAGAGTCATGAGATAATTGTAAAAATTTATGGGGGTTGTGTGTAGCTTTTTGATCGCTGAGTATCATTGTTATTATTGTTTATGCCTATGACATGTTGTGCTCGAAACTTGCGAGTGCTTCCATTTTCATTCAGATTTTATTGTTTGAAAGTAGAGACTTATTTTACGTATCTATCACATTGTAGTTGAACGTTTCGACACTTGCCCAATTGTTTGTTTCCTATTCAATATTTATCAAATATTTTATATATGACATGCTCACATATTCCTTTCAAAAGATTTATGCTTAATATAAAACTATATTCCTATAGTTGGCTCATCCAAACGACTCTCCCTTTAAGGTTTTTGTGAAGAAGATCTTCATAAGTCGATGCAGGAGCAAGCTCAAGTTTCATTTTTCTTAACTTTTAATATTTTGACAGTTTTATTTTTTGTTAGGTTAAACTATTGTCAGACTATTTACTTTGTTAGACTTTATTATTATTATTTTTTCAGTGTATTACTTGGACCTTTATTATGACACTATTTAATGTCACTATTGGACCTAGTTGTAGCCCAATGTTATTGGGTCATGGCTCTATGTTTATATCTGACAATTATAACACTAGTGGTGAAATATTAAAGAATTAACGTTAAGCATCAAGCGGTTTGGTTCTCTTATGGTTCATTCCTCATTCGGTCTCGGATCCCTCTCGGGACATGACAATGGGAATATACATTCATAACGTATGTAATCAAGTAAAGAACCTGAATGTAATGAATCGTTGTAGTTTTTATTCACAAGTGAATTGAATTATAATAGTATTTTTTATAGTGAGATCTTTTGCTAGTTGACAAGATGAGGGCAAAAACTGAACACTAAGTTTCTATGACAGAACATGTTCTAGGACAAAATGGCGATCAAGCTTGATGTATGCTGCCCTTAGAGTGAAAAAATGGATTCAAGCTAACTATGTGTCACTTAAATTATCGCAGAAAAAGTTGGACTAGCGTGTAAAGGAAGCCTCATTTCCTCAAGAAGAGATAGTATCCAGATTAGTTTTGCTATCCCACCAGCAATGCTCCTGTATTCAGATTATGTGCTCAACCAAAAGACAACTTTCTGTTTACAAGATGAAAACTATATCAAGTTTGAGCTAGTAAAATACAGAAAAAAACTATTCTACTTTTCTGATCATCTAGGCAAGAACCCTAATCAACATAAACTATAATAAAGTGTACGTGTAAGATATCAAAGTAGACATTTTAAGGCTGCCAATAAACATTTGTTTGACTATGGATGAATCGAAATAGTTTCATAATAAAATACATCTCTAATAAAGTATATGTGTAAGATATCAAAGTAGACATTTGTTTGACAACAAACGAAATATCTTGGCTTGGTAAGAGTGTAATATTGCTACTACCCATTATATACTAATCCATCGAGAAGAGGTGATAATGACTATGAAGATTAGACATTACTAGAGAATATTGGGGTTTGTGTTTGTACATAGATGCACATAGTAGAAGGTTAGAGCTATACTTTGATTGGTTTAGTCTCCATTTATTATGAGAAGATGTTACTACCATACCTAGGAAATAATGGAGTGACCCCAAATCTTTTAAAGCAAATTAATTTTGTAAAAAATAACCAATTTCTGTATTAAGGAGTTGTCATTTCCAGTGAGAAGAATATTATCCACGTGTACTAGCATGATTGATTGTGCAAAGTCGATAAGACAAAGGAATGTTGAATTGTATGCTTGTGAAACTGTAAAGCCAAATCAAATAAGAGCAGCCTACAACCCCATATACTATGAACATAATGACTACATAACACCATGTAGTTGAAGAAGCTATAAGTAGGGATGGTCGCGGTCCGGGTCGGTTCCGGTTCCATGGAACCGGCCCTGACCTTTTGGGATTTTTATCCCAACCCCAAAACTGACCCTGGGAGGAACCGGTTCGGTACCCGTTCCTCCCAAAAAATTTTGATTTCTTTTTTTAATTTTAAAAAAATAAAAATAAATTGAAAGAATAAAAAATAAAATCAACATATATTAATTGAACTATCTACGATTAAAATTAAATCTAAAAAACTCAATCAAACTATCTATGATTAAAATGAAATCTAATAAACTAAATTCAACATCCAAAATTAATCCAACTATGAACTATCTAACATACAAACTAAATCTAACTATCAAATATTAAAATGAAATCGAAGAAACTTAATTCAACATCCAAAATAAATCCAACTATCTAACATACAAACTAAATCCAACTATCCAACATTAAAATGAAATTTAAGAAACTAAATTTAAGATCCAAAATTAATCCAACTACTTTAAAATTACAAACTAAATAGTAAATCTAACTAAATAGTCAATTTCATTCTAACTTCCAAGCAATCAATTCCAAACTATTAGAGATAAACATTGAAATAAAGTCTATAATTGCAACCAAATCCATATCAAGTCATCGATGTGTCATCTTCTAGAAAATTTTCATCGATAGCAAAATCTGCAAAATGAAAATATTGAAAACATTAGTTAATCATTAGAGATAAACATGTAAAAAAAAATATTAGAATGTTTGAACCTTCTTCTATAGTCGTGATAGTACTATCTTTGAAATCATCATCAATGACATTATAAATTTTAAAATGATTGAATGTTTTAAGCTAACTTTGAGAGCATATAAGAGTTTTAATACTTTGAGGGGATAGAGAACTGTGAAAGACATCAAAAAGATGATCACCACAACTAAAAGCAGACTCTAACGCCACTATAGAAATTGGAATGATCAATATATCTTTCACAATTACACTCAAAAGTCGATACTTATCGGAGTTCATCTTCCACCAAAATAATATGTCAGCACTGTCTGAAAAGTTCTCTAATTTCTCAGACAAATATTGATCAATTTTTGACATATTACTTTTAACATTTCTCTCAGAAGAATTTCCACCAAAGAACAAAGAGTACACTGCAGTTGACCAAGCTTGAACCAAAGAAATCATTGACTTTGGAGACCTTTTTTGACTATTGCTGCTACTTGGAGTCTGGTCTTCATTGGTTGAATCACCTTTATATTCGGTATACAACTTTTCAATTACATCATCTACTTACTTTGAGTATTGTGTAGTTCTTTCACTAATAAATAAAATAGCTAAACAATGTCGTAAAAATCTTGTTTTTGCAACTTGGATCATGTAACGCCCTGAATTTAATAAATTCGGTTCGCTACTCATAATACTGAACCGAACTATGACATTTAGAGAAAATTTTTAAAACTTCACTCAACGATCAAATTTGACCTTATAAAAAGAACGTCAAAAATTGCAACGGAAAATCATTTGCATAAAACAACATTTATATACTAATTAAAATATTAGAGACAATTGGTTGAAAGAAAACGAAAGAAAAAAATATAAAACAGAACACATCTACCGCTGAATAGTCCCAACGGTAGAAATAGAGACAGAATAGTCTCGGCGGTAGAAGTATAGACAGAATACGTCTTCTGCTACTGACATCCACCGCTCACATCTACCGCTCGCACCTACCTAAACGACATCTGCCTTTCGACATCTGCCGAATGACACGTCGACTACTCTCATCTACCGCTCAATAGTAACACTCAACCTCCACCGATAGACAACTTCTACCGATCGATAACATCTACCGGTAAACAGTAACACTCAACATCCACCGATAGTGTAATGCCCCGAATTATATAAACCCGGTTCGCTACTCATAATACTTAACCACACTATGACATTCTGAGAAAATTTCAAAATTTCACTCAACGGTCAAAGTTTGACCCTTAAAAACGTTAAAACTTGCAGCGAAAATTTATTTGTATAAAACAACATTTATTAATTTAATTAAAATATTACAGTCAATCGGTTGAAAGAAAACAAAAGAAAACAGAACACCTCTACTGCTGAATAGTTCCAACGATAGAAACAGAAACAAAAAGCATCCACCGCTCGCATCCACCGATCACAAAACTACAAAATTTACTACCCACATCTACCGCTCACATCCACCGATCACAAAACGACAAAATCTATTACTCACATCAACCGATCACAAAACGACAAAATCTATTACTCACATCTACCGATCACAAAACGACAAAATCTATTACTCACATCTACTGATCACAGAACGACAAAATCTATTACTCACATCTACCGATGGACAACATCCACCGATAGACAACATCCACAGGTAAATAGTAACACTCTACATCCACCAATAGACTACATCCACTGATAGATAACATCCACCGATAGATAACATCCACAGGTGAACAGTAACACTATACACAAACGGACAACTCTGCCTACTAAAAGAACTTGTAAATTTAAATAGCAGCTATTCAAAACAACATAAATCCACAACTTTATAAATCCAGAATAACAATCTACAACTAAAACCAAATCATGTTTTCATAATCAGAAAAGCTCCAAAATTATTAAAAACATTAAACTCCTGCTGTCATTAATATTCTCAGCATACTAAAACTGAACCATTGTCAACTAGACTTTCACACCTACTGACATTAGTTAAACTGCCCCATCAGATTGCCAAGTCAAGGCATAGGTGTGCTCCATCAACTGCTCTTAGTCTTCAGTAAATTCAGAGAATTCTTCAGTAGTTACCACAGCACCTACATCACAAAACTCATCTATTAGCCTAATGCTAAATAAGTAGAGCAATAATGAAATGATAAGTTGAAACATAAATCCTAGCCATGCAGTTTCTACTTTCACATCTCAGTTGCATTCACATTCTTTCTCTGATCTGATCCCTCGGTTCCATTGGGAGTTGGATCAATTTTTCCAAAGTCATGCATCCACTTCATCGATTAAGGGGCGGATTAGTTCCCTTAACAGCTGATCTGATCCTATATTCCATTGGGAAGTGGATCAATTTCCCAAAGTCATACATCCACTTCATTGATTAAGAGGCGGATTAGTTCCCTTAACAGCTGATCTGATCCTATATTCCATTGGGAAGCAGATCAATTTCCCAAAGTCATACATCCTCTTCATCGATTTAGGGGCGGATTACTTCCATTAACCGTTGGTCTATTACAATCTGTTCATGCCTTACCATGTCATTACATGTAAATTCATTTTCTTGTTCTTTCTAAAAACATGATACATGACATACAGAAAACATTCAAACAAGCATAAACCTACTGTTTTGTGATGTAGACCCGATGTCACACACATACTCTACTTACCTGGTCTCTTGAAAAACTTGGTTGAAATCTACCTCGGGAGTTTGCTCAAACCTAGCTTGGAGAAAATGGGAGAGAAAATCACCGAGAGAAACTCTGCTTAGCTGAGCTGAATGCCAAGAAAGGAAAATGAGAAACATTGGCGGCTAGACCTTCATTAAACCCTCCATTTATAACACTGCATCACAATTACTCAAATGCCCTTAGCTAACCAACTTTAACCTATTTAACCAACCAATCAAATTCACTAAATTCCATAAAAATAAAAGTTACAAAATGACGTTATTAAGTAAATAAGGTGGACAATAACGGTTGCTACAGATAGACAACATCTACCGTTAGACAACTCCTATCGATCGATAATATCTATCGGTAAACAGTAACACTCAACATCCACCGATAGACAACATCTCCCGATAGACAATCATACCAATCGATAACATCTACCGGTAAACAGTAACACTCAACATCTATCGATAGACAACAGAACAGCGTATCAACCATTTACACTCTAATCAAATAACAACTCCGACTGCTAGAAGAACATATAAATTTTACTAAAATCATTAAAAAAAACCTGACCCAGTGAAATATTTGAAAACCAGTAAGAATCACAGATAGAACTAACAATGTATCATTATCCGAGAAATCTCAAATTGTATTAGAAATACTAAAAACTATCACAATCCTTAAAATTATCAGCACACTTGGACAATCATCAACCCATTCCTGGTTGTAAGCTACTTCAAGAGTTGGCTCACCTAAAAAATAAGCACAACATTACTTAACTTCATTCTAAACTATCCAGAAATTTAAGGGAAACTAGTTTGGAGGCTCTGTTCTTCGTACATTCCCAATTCACTACAAAACTGAACTCAACTCCTACTCCCAGCATTCTCAAAATACGCATCTACAACCCTCTCTATTACCTATAATCATTAAAACAGCGAGAGATCGAAGTAAAACTCACCTAAGTCCAAGAAGAATCGAAGAGGACATCGCCTCGAGGAATCACTGATCTTGAATGCTGAAAGAGGGAAAAATGAAACAGTGGCGGCTAAACCTTCATTAAACCTTCTACTTAAAACAAAACATTCTACTTATAACACTTGCTTCACAATTACTCAAATGCCCTTGGCTAATCAACTTTAACCTATTTAAGCAACCAATCAAATTTACTTAATTTTATAAAAATACAAGTCACAAAATGTTAATAATAAGAATCAGGGCTGACAATTACCGGTTGCTACAATCTACCCTCCTTAAAAGAATTTTGTTCTCAAAATTCAATGCTCAAACAACTCAGGATGTGACGACCCTAAAACTGTACCCTTATTTTTCTCGTATTATTATTTTTTATCCTTATAAACTTTAAGTTTATCGTTTAAGCGGAAAACAATTTGAAAACCTTGTAATAAAACATATTTAAAGTAAAGAAAACTAAGAAAACAATTAAATTAAAACCATAAAACAGAGAAGCAATCGTTGGAGGGCAAAAAGGACAATCGTCCCAAAAACTACAGGGGCGATCGATCGCCCCATTGCCAGGCGATCGATCGCAGAACAAAAATTGGAGGGGCGCTCGATCGCCCCTCACATTAGCGATCGATCGCCACACTCTCTGGATTTTCCAGAGAGCGGCGACCATAATTGATGATCGATCACAACCTTAGGCAATCGATCGGCAACCTCCCTGGAATCCGAAATTCCAGGGAGCTCGCCTCTCTCTTCTTCTTCTTTCTTCCTTCTTTCCTGCACATTTTCCTTACCACACATACACACTAAAACATTTCGAGTTAAAACCATTCATAACTTCACTCGTTTACCATTTCATCAACCACTAAATAAACGACCCAAAACATATCTTGGAACGTATTTAAAAACGTAAAAGACCTTCGTAAAAATGAACTGCGTGGATCCGTTTAAAACCTAAACAATTCAACCTGTTTAAAAGAAAATTCCAAGCAGTTCCATATCGTTCAAATTAACAAGCTTAACAAAACGCTTTATAAAACGATTTACCAAAACGTTCAAAACATAAACTTATCAACTAACCAAATACCAACATCCTAAAATGTTCTATCTATACAACTTTCCTACATTTCTATCTATTCAAAACATCAGTACATTTACTTACGTCCCCACGGGTCAAAAGCGCACCGACTGCCCAGCACACTCCCACGAACAATCTTTCTTCAACTAATCATTCCTTGGGTGGAGGGATCTCGTCTTCACCTGTATCAAGTTCACCTACACCATACAGACAACTATGAACTAAAGGCTCAGCAAGTTTCATAAATGCAGATGCATGCTGTGCAAATTAGTTTCAGAAATCATGCAACATTTTCTTATCATTACGTCGCAGACAAAATATCATCGTGATCTCAGCCCGCTAAATGGAGAGGGCACATCTAGCAGTCGGACAACCCTTTTCACCTAGTGGGTACACGCTTACATCTGTATACAACCGTGCCTGAGCCTCATCTCGCATGACCAGATAACAGATTACGTAGGTTCATTTCGTTTTAGGCGATGTGGTATTGTGACAAGCCCCTTTTGGCCTTCACAATCGATCAATAGTCCCCTTTCGGGCCACATCTCTTTTCATGAAAACATATTGCGGAAATTCATTTTCTATGCATAATTGAAAACCATGATGCATGGACAATCACGTGCATAAAGTAACATACGACATATATACCATCGAGACAATAAAAAACATAATCTATAAAAGAACTAATCCTAGCTACCCAACCAAAGTATTTAAACAAACAATCACCAAGGTTCCTCGACACAACATCGACGAAAGGTGTAGGCCAATCAGCCATAGTAAGTCACGAGAACTTACCTCGCATCCGTTGCAAATTCAATCTCTGTCCACGAGCGTTGTTTACCTAAGGCAAATCTACAACAATCGTCGTTAAAATGCGTTTAAACCATTAAACGTCCAAATTAACGAAACCTTAACTAAAGAAATTTCTTAGAACTCTAAAATACTTCATTGAGGCATTTCGTCGAGCATTTCACGCTCAACTCACCAAAACCTCCATTAATGGAGTTTCTAAGTTTTCCAATCCAACCAAAACTCTAATATTCATCAATAATTCTACTAATTTCATCCAATAACCACCAACACGTCCATTATATTCATAAATACAGTAAACCTATCTATTTCAAACCCTAAATCACGTTTTTAACAAAAATCCTAAACGAACTCTAATCGTTTAAAATCTAGAAATCGAAGTAAGCCTTCCGAAAACCATAGAATCGTACCTAGGGTCGGGTTTGGAGGAGAAAACGTGAAGAAAACGAGTCGCCGGATGAGGAATCGCCATTGGAAGAGGAGAACGCTGTGAGGGAGAGATGAAGTCGCCGAGAGGGGAAAAGAGAAAGGAAGAAATCTTGAAGTGTTCTGGAGAAGGAGAAGGAAATTGTGGTTTTAATGAAATTGTCTTGGCAAATTACCTTTTTGCCCTTCCTTTGATTTTCTATTTGTTTCGTCCTTTGTTTCGTTAACTAACTAACGGTTCGGTTTCTCCAAATTCCCTTATTTCACCAATAACTCCAATTTATTATCAAGGCTTTATTAAAACTGTCCGTTCGCAAATCGGACCTCGTTTACTATTTTTATTAAGACGTCCATTATATTACGAGAAACGCAAAATCTTCGTAATTAGCGTTACGATTCCAAAAATTCTTGTATTTCTCCTAAAATCCTTAGTAATTATTAGGATTCTAATAACGCTTTCCTTTCGCAAAATAGATTTAACTGAACACATTTACAAAAATGTCATTATACATATATAATTACAAAAATCCCGTAAAGAACCGGGTGTTACATTCCATCTACCTTATTTAAATTTTGTCCTCAAAATTTGATCATACAAACAACTCAAGATACTTAAACATCATATCCTGCTGTCGCTTCCAAATAGCTTCCTACACGATTTCTTTTTTGCGCAAGACCTTGATTGAAGACTCTAAAATACGTACCGGCTTCTCCACATAAGTCAAGGTAGGCTGTACCTCGATCTCTCTTGCCTCCACGATATGCGATGGATCGCGCAAACACTTCCGTAACATAGATACGTGAAATACATTGTGGATACTTTCCATTGAAGCCGGAAGCTGCAGTCGATACGCCATCTTCCCAATCTTCTTCAAAATAGGGAAGGGCCCCACATATCGAGGGCTTAGTTTGCCCTTTCTTCCGAATAGCATAACTCCCTTGAACGGAGAAATCTTCAAATAAACCTCGTCACCTTCTTCGAACTCTAATTCCTTCCATCTAGTGTCAGCATAGCTCTTCTGTTGACTCTGAGCTATCTCAATACGCAGTCTGATAACGGCAATCTTCTCTGCCGTTTGCTGTAGAATCTCAAGACCAACAATACTAGCTTCACCAACCTCGTCCCAATATAGCGGAGATCTACACTCTCGACCATACAATGCCTCGTACGGAGCCATGCCGATGGTAGCCTGGAAGCTATTGTTGTAAGAGAACTCAATCAGTGGCAAATACCTACTCCACGATCCCTAAAATTCCAACACATAAGCTCTGAGCATATCCTCCAGAATCTGATTCGTTCTCTCCGACTGACCATCAGTTTAAGGATGAAATGCCGTGCTGAAATTTAGTTGAGTTCTCATAGCTTTGTGCAGACTCTTCCAAAACTTCGATGTAAATCTTAGATCTCGATCTGAGACAATCGAAACTGGTACTCCATGCAGTCTAACAACCTTCTGCACATAAAGCTCGGCGAGCTGATCCATAGAAGAAGTCATCTTCACAGATAAGAAGTGAGCCGACTTTGTCAATCGGTCCACAATCACCCAGATGCCGTCATGCCTTTTCGTCGTCCTCGGGAGCCCCACAATAAAATCTATGGAGATCTGCTCCCATTTCCACTCCGGAATCGGCAGTGGCTGTAATGTTCCGGCCGGCCTCTGGTGTTCTTCCTTTACCTGTCGACAAACTAAATAGGTTTCTATGTACCTGGTGACTTCCCTTTTCATGTTCGGCCACCAAAAGTGTTGCTTTAAATCCCGGTACATCTTGGTACTTCCCGGGTGCACAGATTAAGTTGAAGAATATGCTTTGACCAAAATCTCCTTCTTCAATTCTTCGTCGTTAGGCACGTACCATATATGCCTGAATTTCAGAATACCATCATCTGACAAGTTAAAATCAGACAAGTCTCCAGATGTCATGCTCAATCGAAGCTCCTCACACTCCATATCTTCTTGCTGAGCTTCACGTATCTTATCCAAAATAGTCACCCTGAGAGAAATGTTGGTGAGCATACTGGACAACTCTGCCACAATCTCAACATCAAACTTCTCAATCTCTGACCTCAACGTAACCGACATCGCTGCAAGTGAAGACTGACTCGTAGTAGGCATTCGGCTTAAAGCATCAGCGACCTTGTTCGGCTTTCCCGGGTGGTACTTAATCTCAAACTCATAGTCTTTTACGAACTCTAGCCACCTTCTCTGCCACATATTAAGCTCCTTCTGCGTAAACAAATACTTCAAGCTCTTGTGGTCTGAATATATCTCGCACTGCTGCCTATATAAATAATGTCTCCAAATCTTCAATGCGAAAACCACGGCTGCTAACTCCAGGTCGTGTGTAGGATAGTTCTGCTCATACGGCTTCAACTGCCGAGAAGCATAAGCAATAACCCTACCTTCCCGCATCAATACACAACCAAGTCCAACTCCAGACGTATCACAGTAAATACTAAATTTATCACCTTCAACAGGCAGCATTAGAACTGGAGCTGTGGTCAACCTCTGCTTCAACTCCATAAAACTCCCATCACAAGCAGCCGACCATATAAACTTCTCATTCTTCCGAGTTAAGCGTGAGAGAGGAACTGCAATCTTCGAAAATCCCTTTATGAACTTTCGATAATAGCCAGCCAACCTGAGAAATCCACGTACCTCACGCACGTTTTTAGGCTGAGGCCAATCCTTGACCACCTGTATTTTACTCAGATCCACAGAACCTCCTTTCTGTGATATGATATGGCTAAGAAAACCGACCTTGTCCAACCAGAACTCGCATTTAGAAAACTATGGATACAAACGGTGTTGACTCAAAATTCCCAAAACAATCCTCAGATGCTCCTCGTGCTCTTCCTTTGTTTTAGAGTAGATCAAAATGTCGTCAATAAAAACAACAACAAATTTGTCCAAATACTCCATGAAAACATGGTTCATCAAGTCTATAAACGCTGCAGGGGCATTAGTAAGTCCAAAAGACATAACAAGGAACTCATAATACCCATACCTCATTCGGAATGTTGTTTTCTGAATATCCACTCTCCGGACCTTCAACTGGTAATAATCCGAGCGTATGCCAATCCTGGAAAACACTCGGGCACCCTGCAGTTGGTCAAATAAATCATCTATCTGGGGCAGTGGATACTTATTATTCACTGTAAGCTTATTCAGCTCTTTGTAATCCACTCACATCCTAAGGGTCTCGTCCTTCTTCTTAACAAACAGAACGGGCGCACCCTAGGGAGAAAAATTGGGTCGGATAAAACCCTTATCCAGCAACTCCTCAAGCTGATTTTTCAACTCTCTCAATTTAGCAGGTGCCAATCTATATGGATTCTTAGACACTGGCGCTGAGCTCGGATACACATCGATGGTAAATTCGATCTCCCTGTCCGGCAGTAATCCGAGAAGATCATCAAGAAAGATATCAGAGAATTCTCTTACTATAGGAAGGTCATTCGGCTTAACTCCACTGAGCAACTGAGTGTCAACTACTGTGGCAAGATAAATCGAGCATTCACCTCTAAACCGCTCGTTGACCTTCATGGAATAGGAAGTAGGTGACCCACTCAATCTGTGCATCGCCAGATAAGCAAACTCGGCTTTACCCGGGGGCCGAAAAGTCACAATCCCAGATCGACAATCGATGGTGGCGAAGTGCTGTGACAGCCAGTCCATCCCTAAGATAAGATCGTACTTCTCTATACTCATGACTATCAGACAAGCATAAAGGGTAGTATTCCCCACTGAGACGACATTGCCCTGGAGGATACGATCTGAATGCATATGCTCTCCTGAAGGTAGAATTACTCTATACTCGAACTCCGCTAACTCAGACTCTAATCCCAATCTAGTCATGCTAGCAGTTGAGATAAAAGAGTGCGTAGCTCCCGTATCCAGTAAAGAAAGTACAGCTATGCCCATAACCAATATAGTACCTGATATCACGGACGGCTGAGCCTCGTCGTCAACGTCACCTGGCTCAATAAAGGCAAAGATTCTAGGCATGACTCTCCTCTGATCTCCGCTAAACTGATCTCGCCCCGGCTTTGGGCAATCTCTAACAAAATGGCCGACTTCATCACATCTACAACATTTATTAGTGCCCACCCGGCACTCTCCACTGTGCTCTCTTTGACATTTAGGGCACCATGGTATCTGAGGAGCTCCTTGTACCTGTTTCCCTTTGCCTCGATCATTACCTCCTCCAGAAGGCCTCTTTATGCCCCTTTGTTGTTGTTGGGGTTGTTGTGCTCTGGGCTGCAACCTCGGCTCCGTGACTGAGGGTGGATCTCATGGAAGAAGCCCTTAGCTGGCTCCCTCGGCTTGACACAAGTCGCCCGTGCAGCCTCGAAATCCAAGGCCCTTGCTGCAATGTCTGAATATGTCACATCTATAATCCCCGATACTGTAACATGCATCCATATCTCCGGATTCAGACCTTCCATAAATTGATGCACTTTGTCTTCGTTATCACTTACTAGACGTGGTGCAAATATCGATCATGCCTCAAATATTTGAATATAATCCGCAACTGAACCTGTCTGCTTCAGCTGCGTAAACTCATTTCTCTTCGCCACCCTCACCGTGCGACTCAAATATTTATCGAAGAACACGGTCTTGAACCGCTCCCAAGTCATAATTGTCACGTTCGTTGTTGCTTTAATCGAATCCCACCAAAAACAGGAGTCCAACGCTAAATGAAAAGTGACATAGGCCACCTTACTCCCATTCTCTACCTCCGCATACCCAAGCATGTCCTCCATGGTTCGGATCCATTCCTCAGCTAAAGACGGGTCCGATGACTGTTCGTTGAATACCGGAGGTTGTAGTTTCTGGAATCTCTCCATGCCCCGATGGTTTGGAACGACCACCTCTCGGGCTTGACGATCCTCTCGATTTACTAAACGCTCGATTTGTTGTGCTTGTCTGTCCATATGCTGGGCCTGACGGGCCAACAAATTTGTAAGTCGATCTATAGCTTCGTCTCTAGGATCCTTTCCTCGAACCATTTTTATATAACTCCTATATAAGTCAAAAACAAAAAACCCTAAGAAATCAAAATCAAATAAAGCATAAAACATACTTACAGTTGATGATGGATGTCCGCGTAGCGGCTGTGCAGCCGAGCAATCTACAGAACCGTTTTTAAAACCCGGGGGCTCTGATACCATAACTGTGATGACCCTAAAACTGTACTCTTATTTTTCTCGTATTATTTTTTTTTTATCCTTATAAACTTTAAGTTTATTGTTTAAGCGGAAAACCATTTGAAAACTTTTTAATAAAACATATTTAAAGTAAAGAAAACTAAGAAAACAAATAAATTAAAACCACAAAACAGAGAAGCAATCGTTGGAGGGCAAAAAGGACAATCATCCCAAAAACTACAGGGGCGATCGATCGCCCCATTACCAGGCGATCGATCGCCAGAACAAAAATTGGAGGGGTGCTCTATCGCCCCTCACATTGGCAATCGATCGCCCGTGATCAATAGCCACACTCTCTGGATTTTTCAGAGAGCGGCAACCATAATTGCCGATCAATCACCACCTTAAGCGATCGATCGGCAACCTCCCTGGAATCAAAAATTCCAGGGAGCTTGCCTCTCTCTTCTTCTTCTTTCTTCCCTCTTTCCTGCACATTTTTCTTACCACACATACACACTAAAACATTTCCACTTAAAACCATTCATAACTTCATTCATTTACCATTTCATCAACCACTAAATAAACGACCCAAAACATATCTTGGAACATAATTAAAAACGTAAAAGACCTTTGTAAAAATGAATTGCAAGGATCCATTTAAAACCTAAACAATTCCTCCTGTTTAAAAGAAAATTCCAAGCAGTTCCATATCGTTCAAAGTAACAAGCTTAACAAAACGCTTTATAAAACGGTTTACCAAAATGTTCAAAACATAAATTTATCAACTAACCAGATACCAACATCCTAAAATGTTCTATCTATACAATTTTCCTACATTTCTATCTGTTCAAAACATCAGTACATTTACTTACGTCCCCACGGGTCAAAAGCGCACCGACTGCCCAATACACTCCCACGAGCCATCTTTCTTCAACTGATCATTCCTCGGGTGGAGGGATCTCGTCCTCACCTGTATCAAGATCACCTACACCATACAGACAACTATGAGCTAAAGGCTCAGCAAGTTTCATAAATGCAAATGCATGCTGTGCAAATGAGTTTCAGAAATCATGCAACATTTTCTTATCATTACGTCGCAGACAAAATATCATCGAGATCTCAGCCAGCTAAATGGAGAGGGCATATCCAGCGGTCGAACAACCCTTTTCACTTAGCAGGGGGTACACGCTTACATCCGTATACAGTCATGCCTGAGCCCCACCTCGCATGACCAGATAACAGATTACTTAGGTTCATTTCATTTTAGGCGATGTGGTATTGTGACAAGCCCCTTTTGGCCTTCACAATAGATCAATAGCCCCCTTTCGGGCCACATCTCTTTTCATGAAAACATAGTGCAGAAATTCATTTTCTATGCATAATTGAAAACCATGATGCATGGACAATCACGTGCATAAAGTAACATACGACATATATACCATCGAGACAATAAAAAAGCATAATCTATAAAAGAACTAATCATAGCTACCCAACCAAAGCATTTAAACAAACAATCACCAAGGTTCCTCGACACGACATTGACATACGGTGTAGGCCAATCGGCCATAGTAAGTCACGAGAACTTACCTCGCGTCAGTTGCAAATTCAAGCTCCATCCACGAGCGTTGTTTACTTAAGGCAAATCCACAACAATCGTCGTTAAAACGTGTTTAAACCATTAAACGTCCAAATTAACGAAACCTTAACTAAAGAAATTTCTTAGAACTCTAAAATACTTCATTGAGGCATTTCGTCGAGCATTTCACGCTCAACTCACCAAAACCTCCATTAATGGAGTTTCTAAGTTTTCCAATCCAACCAAAACTCTAATATTCATCAATAATTCTACTAACTTCATCCAATAACCACCAATACGTCCATTAGATTCATAAATACAATAAACCTATCGATTTCAAAGTCTAAATCACGTTTTTAACAAAAATCCTAAACGAACCCTAATCGTTTAAACTCTAGAAATCAAAATAAGCATTCCGAAAACCATAGAATCGTACCTAGGGTCGAGTTTGGAGGAGAAAACGTGAAGAAAACAAGTCTCTAGAGGAGGAATCGCCGTTGGAAGAGGAAAACGCCGTGAGGGAGAGATGAAGTCGCCGAGAGGGGAAAAGAGAAAGGAAGAAATCGTGAAGTGTTCTGGAGAAGGAGAAGGAGAAGGAGAAGGAAATTGTGGTTTTAATGAAATTGTCTTGGCAAATTACCTTTTTGCCCTTCCTTTGATTTTATATTTGTGTTGTCCTTTGTTTCGTTAACTAACTAACGGTTCGGTTTCTCCAAATTCCCTTATTTCACCAATAACTCCAACTTATTATCAGGGCTTTATTAAAACTGTTCGTTCGCAAATCGGACATCGTTTACTATTTTTATTAAGACGTCCATTATATTACAAGAAACGCAAAATCCTCGTAATTAGCGTTACGACTCCAAAAATTCTCGTATTTCTCCTAAAATCCTTATTAATTATTAGGATTCTAATAACGCTTTCCTTATGCAAAACAGACTTAACTGGACACATTTACAAAAATATCATTATACATATATAATTACAAAAATCCCGTAAAGAACCAAATAATGATAAATAAGTAAAATGGCTTAACAAATAATAATTACTTGTTGGATGTTGAGATGTTGACGTTAATCCACCTTATCTAAACTTGAACAAAAGTACAAAGAGGCTTGTATACATTATAACGTAACACTTGTTGATGATAATTTATTATTGAAGTAAAAACTCTTAATTTACATGCACAAACCTGTTTTTGTATGGTATTCTTGAAACTAAATATAACAATTTCAAAGAACTAGGTATCAAGCTTGGTCTTGTCCTAAAGGCGCATCAAACTACTTGATGAACACAATTTTACCCAAGTGTTTTAGCTTGAAGTGAATAAGTTTAATTATTTTAACAATTAATAAATTAAGTTGACAAGTTTACTTAATACTTAATACAAAACTTCTCACAATTATTTTCACCAACTTTTTAATTAATATAACAAGTTTTAATGTCAAGATTGCAGTCGACTGGACTTAGACAACTTTTTTCACAGTTTCAATGTAAAGATTGCGGTCGATCAGACCCAATAAGCGAGCGACTAGATCAAAGAACACTAGGAAAACATAAAGTTGCTATCGACTGGGAGATGAGACATGGACGACTTATTTGTCATTATTTGGGCTTAACAAATTGATGGGTTACATTGGTCTGGACCTGAGTTGTTTTAATGGGCTCATTAGGCCATTTTTGCTGGTTCGCTTGGTTTTTCGGGTATGTTCTGAACCGGGCCCGTAACAAAAAGGCTAGTTATTTATTCTTCCACCTTCTGTTCTCCTTCTCTACTCGCGCGCGCTGGGCGACACTGGTTCCTTGGAGTTGGCGGCTCAATCTGGTGTGTGAGCAAGAAATGGAACGGATTGGGTATCGACGCCTTTGGCTTTCGAAGGTTGATCTCCAATCTACGTTCTCTTTCTAGCGACATGAAGAAGCTTGGTAAGAAGGCGAAGAAGTTTGCGAAGAAGAATCTTCCTTCTCTGCTCAAAAAGCAACGTAAGCTCAAGTCTAAGTTCAAAAGGAAAGCTGCTTTAAGTAAGTTTTCTTTCACAAAATTCTTCATTGTCATTTTTTTCTGTCCATAAATTCGAGGCTTCAGCTTTTTTTTCTTGTGCACTATGTTAGTTGAACATTTCAATCGTTCAAAATGAGAATCTGTTAATTCGTGCTTAATTTCTTGGAATAACTCTATTTATTGGATGTTTCTGGTTCAATGTTTGTTAATGAAGCTTTCACTTTGTGCCTGAACACTTTATGGCCACAGAAAGGATATTTAGCATTGCTTTTGTTATATTATTTCTGACATAATTTACGGATGTGAAACGTATTTATCATGAGAATTGCTGTAAAGTTAAACAAATATTTATAATGATCCTCAGGAAGGATTTCCTTTCAAAGTTCATCATTAGCCGGAACAAACCATCTATTCCGAAACCGAAGGATTCCTTCTTCAGTAGAATTGAAATCCGACTTATCAGAAGATTCCATGCTTGACTTGTACTTGATGCATTCAGTATCATTCACCTGAACTTCCTTTATTCTCTCCAAGATAGTAGGCCTCAAGGATATGGCAGAAAGCATAGCTGACACACTGAACACAACTTCCAGGTTAAATCTTTGAAATTCTGACTCTAAGGCTATCGGCATGTCAAGAATCAATGCCGAGGCTGATGTTGTCACTCTACTCAATGCATCAACCACTACATTTGCCTTACCGGGGTGGTATTTAATTTCAAAATCATAATCCTTGACAAATTCCAACCATCGACGTTGCCTCATATTTAGTTCTTTCTGTATGAAAATATATTTTAAATTTTTATGGTCTGAGAATATTTCATAAGATTGTCCATACATGTAATGCCTCCAAATCTTTAATGCAAATACTACCGCAACTAATTCTAAATCATGAGTAGGGTAATTCTTCTCATGTGTTTTCAACTGTCTAGAGGCATAAACTATTACTTTTCCATCCTGCATCAAGACACAGCCAACATCACAATAAATGCTAAACTTACTATTTTCAACAGGAAGTGTTAATATTGGAGCATTGGTCAACCTCTGTTTCAAAGTTTTAAAACTATACTCACATTCATCAGTCCACACATACTTCATGTTCTTCCTTGTTAACCGAGTGAGGGGTGTTGCAATTTTCGAGAATCCTTCAATAAATTTTTTGTAATAACCTGCTAATCCAAGGAAACTTCGAATATCTATAGCATTCTTCAGTTGGGGCCACTCCTCAACTGCTTGAACCTTGGCTGGATGGACAGATATTCCATCACCCGAGATAATGTGACCCAAAAAGTGGACTTGGTCCAACCAAAACTCACACTTAGAAAACTTGGCATAAAGTTGGTGCTGCCTAAGTACTCCTAACACCAGGTTCAAATGCCTTGCATGCTCCTCCTTAGTACATGAATAGATTAAAATATCATCAATAAACAATATGACAAATTTATCTAAATACTCGTGAAACACTCTATTCATAAGATCCATAAAGGCTGCTGGTGCATTTGTTAATCCAAAGGACATTACCAAGAACTCATAATGTCCATACCTTGTGCGAAAGGCAGTCTTTGGAATATCTTCAGATTTGACTTTCAATTGGTAATAACTAGACCTTAGGTCAATCTTAAAGAAAACTCGTGCACCATTAAGCTGGTCGAATAAATCATCACTCATTGGCAATGGATACTTGTTCTTGATAGTTAACTTATTCAATTCCAGACAATCAACGCACATACTCATCGATCCATCCTTCTTCTTGACAAAAAGAACTGGTGCATCCCACGATGAAAAGCTTGGGCGTATGAACCCTTTTTCCAATAGTTCCTCAAACTGTTTCTTTAATTCCTTAAGTTCCGTAGGTGCTAATCTATAGGGGTGCTTAAATACAGGCTCGGCGCCTGGGTAAACATCTACAACAAATTCAATTTCCCTATCTGACGCCAAACCAGGAAGGTCATCAAGAAATACTTCTGGAAAGTCTTGGACAACTAAGACATTTTGAGGACTCGCTTTTCCTACACCCTGTGTGTCTATAGCGCTGGCCAAAAAGCATAAGTAATCCCCGCATGGAGAAGGTCTAGCATTGATAGGGGTAATAACAGACATTTCCTTACACTTCTTCAAAGCTTGGAATGTATGTTTCATACCATTAGGGGGTTGAAAACAAACTATTCCAGTCCTACAATCGATTGTGGCATAATGCTTAAACAACCAGTCCATTCCTAGGATTACATCAAATCCCATTATCTCCATGATAATGAGATCAGTAGGTAGATTCATGTTTCCCACTAACACCACACTATCAAGCATCACTCGGCTAGAGTGCATGCATTCTCCAGAGGGTAACGTGACATTAAACACATGTTCAGATGGCGTAGGTCGTACATCTAACTTAACAGCAAATGCAGACGCTATAAACGAATATGTTGCACCAGAATCTACTAAAGTAAAACCAGATATAGAGTTGATCAATATGGTACCTGACACTACAGCGGGCTGTTCATCATCACCCGACTCCATCATGGAGAATATCCTCAGCTTTATCTTAGCAGGGCCACTCTTTAAAGCTGGACAGTCTTTGTTAATATGGCCGACTTTGTTACAGTGGAAGCAACGAATGACTCTGGGCTTTGGGCAATCCTTGAATGTGTGTCCAACTTCGTCATAGTTGTAACACTTTCCTGAGCCAATTCTGTACTCTCCCGGGTGATTTTTCAAACATTTCAGACATTGTGAAAACTTCCCAGTATTCTGTACTTTCATTCATGTTCCTTGGCTACCGTGGCCTTCATTGGGCTTCTTCATCCCTCTCTGTTGGTGTGGCTGAATGAACTTTCGTGGGGCTTCCTTTGGTCCAACACACTTCATTTCTACTTCTTCCACTTTCAATGCCGTGAACACGACTTCTCCGTAAGACAAACCTTTAATACCCAAAAACTTGACTCCTCTGTAAATTTTTGGTTTCAGTCCATGCATAAATTGAAACACCTTATCCTCATTCCTGTGAACAAAATGTCCAGCAAACCTAGACAGGGACTCAAACTGTCTATTGTACTCAGATACGGACCTCGTCTGCTTCAAGTTCATAAACTCCACTTTCTTTGCGGTCTGGACGGTGCTGTTAAAGTATTTCTCATAGAAAATTTCCTTGAATTGTGACCAAGACATAGCCAGAACATCAGTGGTGGTCTCTATTGTTTCCCACCAAAGTAGAGCATCCCCAGCCAAATGGAATGTTGCCAAGGTGACTTTGTCTCCTTCTCCAACGTTGGCACATCTGAACATACTCTCAATATTCCTAAGCCATCCTTCAGCAACAATCGGATTGGATGACTGTCCATCAAATGTGGGTGGTTGCAATCTCCGGAATCTGTCTCCTGCTTGCTCATTGTTGGAACACGAGTTGGCAGTCCCTTGCACATCTCGGTTCAAAAGTAGTCCCAGTTGTTCAGACTGCTGACGTACTAAAGCTGTCAGCTCCCTGATCACACTAGGATTCTCCTCAATTCTCAAATTTGGCATCTCTCTCGGTACTCTTGGTCTTCCTGGTCGTCTAGCCATTTTGCTATATTTATGGACAAGGTTAATTACTCTTATAAATATCTAATAACTAAGGTTAACATAAACACTTACAGTTGTTGGAGTACTTCCATGCGATGATCAGTACCGATGAGTGATCTTTTGAATGGTTTAACAAAATGTTTCTCATACCATACTGTAATGCCCGAATTTAATAAACCAGGTTCGCTACTCATAATACTGAACCGAACTATGACATTTAGAGAAAATTTTTAAAACTTCACTCAACGATCAAATTTTACCATATAAAAAGAACGTCAAAACTTGCAGAGGAAAACCATTTGTATAAAACAGCATTTATATACTAATTAAAATATTAGAGACAATTGGTTGAAAGAAAACGAAAGAAAAAAATATAAAATAGAACACATCTACCGCTGAATAGTCCCAGCGGTAGAAATAGAGACAGAATAGTCTCGGCGGTAGAAGTAGAGACAGAATACTCTTCTGCTACCGGCATCCACCGCTCACATCTACCGCTTGCACCTACCTAAACGACATCTGCCGAACGACACATCGACTACTCTCATCTACCGCTCAACAGTAACACTCAACCTCCACCGATAGACAACATCTACCGATAGACAACTTCTACCGATCGATAACATCTACCGGTAAACAGTAACACTCAATATCCACCGATAGACAACATCTACCGATAGACAACTCCTACTGATCGATAACATCTACCGGTAAATAGTAACACTCAACATCCACCGATAGACAACATCTCCCGATAGACAACATCTATCGATAGACAACTCCTACCGATCGATAACATCTACCGGTAAACATTAACACTCAACATCTACCGATAGACAACAGAACAGTGTATCAACCATTTACACTATAATCAAAGAACAACTCTGACTGCTAGAAGAACTTGTAAATTTTACTGAAATCATTAAAAACAACCTGACCTAGTGAAATGTTTGAAAACCAGTAAGAATCACAGTTAGAACTAACAATGTATCATTATCCGAGAAATCTCAAAATGTATCAGAAATACTAAAAACTATCATAATCCTTAAAATTCTCAGCACACTTGGACAATCATCAACCCATTTAGACTTCACATACAGACATTAGTCAAACTGCCTCATCAGAGCACCAAACTACGACATAGATGTGCTCCATCAACTTCACCTATCCCTCTGTAAACTCAGAGAAATCACTTGTTGTAACCTCAGCACATACATCACAAAACTCATCTATTAACCTAATGCTAAATAAGTAGAGTAAAATGAGATGAAGTACTGAAACATAAAACTTAATCATGTAGTTTCTACTTGCACAACTCAGTTGTATTCGTTTTATATTGATCCCTCTGTACAATGGGAGGTGGATCAATTTCCCAAGGTCTACATCCTCTACTCGATTAAGGGCGGATTAGTTCCCTTAATAGCTGATCTGATTCCTTCTTCGATGGGAAGTAGATACATTTTTCCCAAAGTCTACATCCTCTACTCAATTAAGGGGCAGATTAATTCCCTTAATAGTTTGTCTGTTACAATCTGTTCATGCCTTACCATGCCATTACATGTAAATTCATTTTCGTACTCATTCAATAAAACATGATGCATGACATACTGGAAACATTCAAGCATGCATAAACCTACTGTTTTGTGATGTAGACCCGAAGGCACACACATACTCCACTTACCTGGTTTCCTGAGAGATTCCTAGTTGTAAGCTACTTCAAGAGTTGGCTCACCTAAAACATAAGCACAATATTACTTAACTTCATTCTAAACTATCCAGAAATTTAACGGAAACTAGTTTGGAGGCTTTGTTCTTCGTACATTTCCAATTCACTACAAAACCGAACTCAACTCCTACTCCCAGCATTCTCAAAATAAGCATCTACAACTCTCTCTATTACCTATAATCACTAAAACAGCGAGAGATCAAAGTAAAACTCACATAATTCGAAGAAGAATCGAAGAGGACGTCGCCTCGAGGAACCACTGAGCTTGAATGTCGAAAGAGGGAAAAATGAAACAGTGGCAGCTAAACCTTCATTAAACTTTCTACTTATAACACTTGCTTCACAATTACTCAAATGCCCTTGGCTAATCAACTTTAACCTATTTAAGCAACCAATCAAATTTACTTAATTTTATAAAA
This sequence comes from Begonia masoniana, assembly GCA_022432975.1. NCBI lineage: Eukaryota > Viridiplantae > Streptophyta > Magnoliopsida > Cucurbitales > Begoniaceae > Begonia > Begonia masoniana. The sequence goes on from CM039502.1 coordinate 24,983,350, forward strand.
ATACAAGTCATAAAATGTTACTAATAAAAATTAGGGCTGACAATTACCGGTTGCTAGATCAAGAACAACAACAACATATACAAGCATGTTTATTTTTTCAAAAGATCCCTAATATTTATCAAACTTCTTTTGCAAATCGATGGCCATTCTTCTTAGCATATGTCTCAATAGCAATATTTAAATTACAGACTTCACCTACGTACATATTCAATTTAATATGTAAAGAAGCAGAAACATTAAGTGTCATAGTATGAAATATCTCTAAGAATTTTATGTATTCTTGAATGCATGACCAATCTTCAAAAGCCGTTTCATACTTCTCAGCGATTGCCAACATCAAATACGTAGAGTTCAAATGAGTAGGAACGTCGACTGACAAATTACTTCTACAAGTAAGTTTAACCACATCAACGCGGGATTTGAACTGTTGCAATCTTCTTAGAGAAGACCTTACGTACTTAACAACTTTTTGTTCACTCGTTATAGACTCATGATGTTTTTTCAAACCATCAGAAATGATCAAATTTAGTATATGTGCATATGATCGCCATTTAAAATCAACCCCTTCCAATTTCGAATTGTCTTCATCAAATAAGAAATAGAAACATCATTGGAAGATGCATTGTCAACGGTTATGGTTGTAACATTTTCAATTTCTCAATTAAGCAAACATTTTTTAACTTCCTTATCAATAGATTCACCCTTATGGTTTAGAATCAAACAAAAATTCAAGCTCTTTTTTTGCACATTTCACTCTTGATCGATATAATGACATGTCAGCACCATGTAATTCAAATTTTGAATAGATGTCTATGTGTCAGCGGTCAAACATACCCTCTGTGATGTTGTAAAAAAATACTTCTTCAGCTTGGTTCTTTCTTTCTGAAATATGTTGTGAATATCTCTTGTTATTGTTCTTCTAGATGAAATAATAAAATTGGGATTGAGATACAGACAAAATATCCTAAAACCAATTCCTTCCACCATTTTCAGTGGCAATTCATCCAAGATAATCATATTTGTGAGAAATTCTTGAGCAGCCATTATAGTAAATGTGGGTACACCAGCAATCTTGCTCTCATTAGGTCTAAAGATCAAAGTTTTTTGCCTACTGTGGAAACTTTTTGCATACTTTAATATCTTTTATTAAACTTGAAGTCTCATTTTTCGTCAGGTGTGCTGCATAATTTTGCCCACAATAATTACATTTAGCTGAATCACTGTTTGGTACCTTACTGTAGTTATTCCAAGCTAGAAATTTAATTCTTTTCAATTCCACATGCGAATTTTCACTATGAGGAGTATTCATCCTACCGTGGAGCAAAAAAACATTTCATGCAATTAATTTTCTATCATATTGAACATAATTGTGTAGAAGAATTTGAAAGAACTTGACAAATTTCTATGGAAAAATTAATTGAGGGGAATAACTTAGTTATTACAATAAATGAAAATCTTCTTGATGACTTGAAAACTATCAACAATATCGACTATCGAGCACATAATTCAATCTGCAAATTTGAATAAATCAATGGCTCTTACCAACAATAGTCATCCCATTTCTTAACAGAAATGTCGCAACAAACAACATAAATCACTAATCAGTATACTTGTAGAAATCACTAATCAGTATACAATACTTACAATAAAAAACATAAATCGCTAATCAATATATTGCTTTTTGAAATATTGCAACAGACAACATAAATCACTAATCAGTATACTTGCAGAGTGCAGCTCTATCTACATTCACCAAATGAAGTCCTTCGGCAACAAACAATAAACACACCTCTTGGCTCTTACCGACGAGCGTTGACCAAAGGTGGAGTGCGCGGGCCATAGAGAGGCACAGTGCTTCACTTCAGCAGAGGCTGAATGACGATTGGCATCTGGCAATGGTTAATGCTAAGTTGCTGACTGCTCAACGTGAAGATTAAGCGTTGCTACATACGTGGCTGCGTGTTGAGAATGAGCACTGAGCACTGACGTTGCTGCGTAGTGCGTAAAGGCTGAGACTTGAGAGTGAGAACTGAAGTGAAGATTGAAGGCTGAAGTTGCTGACCGAGCCATAATTTTGATTTCAAATCAAAAGAACGGGTCTGGTTCTCCACGAGATTTCAGGATTTTGGTATTCAAACCGTGAACTAGACCCTGATCAACAGTTTGTTTGGTGGAAGGACTGGTGTCGGACAGAACATCGTGGAGAACCGACTGAAACTGGACCAAAACCTTCTGTCCGGTCAGGTTCTGCGGTCCTAGTCTAATTCTGCCCACCCCTAGCTATAAGTATTTACTTAGCACTTTTTCTGAATGTAGCATCTCCAACTATGACTTTGATATATCTTGATGTTAATCTCTTATTGTCCTGACATCTAATAAAATATTAATCACAAAATCTAATGATCTCTCAATGATTTAATTTTCTATAAGTAAGCATCTTAGTTTTTACCATTTATAAGTATCTCATAACTCATTTTATTGTAATTCAACTATTCAGTGTAAAGTTCTTGAATTATCTGCCTCAAATACTTACAATATACAAATTTTTTAGATGCGCAAATATTTAAGCATACATTAGATTTTCATGCATTTGTATTTCTTTAACTTTATGTTGACTTCTAGCATTGAAACTAAATTTGTTATATCTAATGATAGATGTATTTTCTGTTTTACCTTAACGCATGCCTAGTTTCTCAAGAAACTTTTGATAGAATTCCTTTGTGATAACCAAATATATCTCGAAAACTATCTTGGTGTATTCATATTCTTAATACAGAAGAGGTAGCTTATATCGTGATTGGCAAGCAATATGTCATCGATATATAAAATTAGAAAAATAAATCTACTCCCATTAAATTTAGGGTATATACCATCATCAACCAAAAAAAAAATGATGATTTGATGAATATAATATCACTGATGAGAATGCTTACGTCCATTGATCAATTTATTTAATTTACTAAGCAATCTTTTGAATATCCTATAGAAAGAGTTCTGGTTGTACCATATACATTGTTCTATCAGTGTCATCATTAAAACACCATTTTTACATCCATCCGATATAGCTCAACAACCAAAACCTACACTCAGTCCATTATTAAACTTTAGGCTAGACAACCACTATCTACTTATGAAATTTGTATACTTTATTAGATGCTTAAAATCCAATAACTTAAAACATATTTAGTCACTTTAACAAGTTTAATTTTGGCAATATACAATTGTTATTAAATTTATGAGTAGTCCACGGCATAATTGTTAGATTATATTGAACAAAGCTAGTCACAAATTTTGAAAAGTTTCAAAACATATTAGAGTAAAGATGCAGGCAAAATCACATTTAATAATTGCGATTAATTAAATTAATTAAAATATATGTGCAATGTGATATATTTATGTTTAAATCCACCATCTTTTTTTAGGGAATAATCACAATTATCGACAAAGGAACAAAAAATAGCCTCTAGTCAATGTCAATCCTTTCAAGTCTTTTAACCAAGTCTTTAATAATTATACAATTTTTTTAAATATTAGTTTTCTTAGAGTTTAACTAATGAAATCATTTATTAAAATGACAGAATCATTTGATTTTGTTTATATTTATTGTAATTATGTTGCTATTGTCATTATTTTAGCTCAAATTTTCTACTTTTAAATCCTAAATTCATAGAATATTAACTCTTTTTATGCTCGTTTTGTTCAACTTAACTTTATGTTGTTAATATCAAATTTTATGTCAAAAAAATAATAATTAACATAATTGGATTAAATCTACTTCATTAACTTCAGAATAAACAATTAAACTTAGATAGGAATAAACTATAATAAAAATCCAGATTTTGTATTGAAATTAACATTATTGTTCGTATCATTAATACCTGATCAATTAATTTAACCAAAACACGGTCTAGGTGTACAAATTAAATTGATCAATTTTTACTTTTTTAATCAAGGGTAAAAACTAATTTAAACCTTGAACTATGAGTTTTAAAAAAAAAAAAATCCCCCAAACTAAAAACTCTAACAACCTAAACTTTAAACTATCCAAAATATAACAAATCAAACCCTTACAGTTGACCGATCACCATCCGTTCACTGTTTACATCTTGAACGGACGACCGTTCTCTCAATTATTATCCCATCCGTGATTTCAGTCAGGGTAGGACAATAATTGAGAACGGGGAGTGCCAGCCCTGGAATGGACGACCGTTCTCTCCATGAGACTGTATTATTGTCCCACCCGTGACTGAAATCACGGTTGGGACAACAATGGAGAGAACGGTCGCTCATTCTATAAGGAGGTGACACGGCACTCCATTCTCACCCCTGGCTCGAGAAAAACTCTAAAACCTCTACACTATTTTCTTGCTCCTGCAAATTTTCTCGTTTTATTAGCGACGGTGATGGATTCTGATTCAAGTAGATCGGTTGAGACAGACAAGATAACAACTTATGATGCCAAGATAGACTAGTATTCGGATGCCATGCCCATATACGGTTATCTTCCAGCATTTGATCACTTAGAAGGTAATGAAGATATAGAGGTGCATTCGACCTCGAAAACTCTGGATGATGAGCTTCGAACCCCGGTCGACTAGAAAGATGATGAGGTGAAAAGCATACCGATAAGGGAAGAAATTTCAATGAAAATTTTTTTGAGAAAAAATATAGTTCTTTAAAAGCTATTTGAGAAGAAATAGTCGATTATGTTTTGAATAATAGTTATGACATCAAATTCATCAAAAGTGAATCTCGGCAACTCACAGTAGTGTACGAAGACGGATGTGAGTGGCGACTACATATTTCAAATATGCAAAATGAGCTTACATTTCAAATAAAGAGTTTCATAAATTCTCACAGTTGTGCAAGAAAAATTGAGAAGCGACACGCTATTGCAAAATGGGTGGCAAACTATTTTTAGGATAGATTCAAAAGTCAACCTACATGGAAAATTCCTTCCAAAATCGAGACGGTGAGGAAAGATTTGAATGTTAACATTACAGGAAATCTTGCTAGGAGAACAAGAAGCGAAACTCGAAAACTTAACAAAGGGAATGGTGATGAGCAATACAAGCTACTGCAGTCGTATGCAGAGGAAATATTTAGATCAAATCCGGGTAACATAGTGTACCTACATACTTACTTGGTAGACTCTGGCGCTAATGAAGCATGTGTATTCGAAAGAATATTCATGTGCATAGCTTCTTGCAAGGCATGTTTGCTGCAGTGTGGCGAACGTATTATCTGTTTGGATAGTTTTCATCTGAAGGGCTTGTGTCTCGACCAATTACTCACAACAGTCAGTATTGATAGCAAAGATGACATATATCCCGTTGTTGTTGCCAATGTGGAGTCAGAGTGTAGAGACTCATAGACGTGGCTTTTGCAAATATTAAAGCAAGACCTAAGCACTAAAGATGGATACATATGGACAATTGTGTCAAATCGACAAAAGGTATAATGTATTTCCAATCTTTATTTGAAATATTGGGGCGTTGTGGTAGTTATATTGTATTATGTTGACTATGTTTTTCTTTCAAATATTAAGGGTAGTTGACTGCTGTGCTAGGTGAAATAGGTTTGGTCAAACGCCGCTACTGCCTCCAGTATATGTACGCAAACTTTAAAAATAAATTTTGGGGCATAATGTATAGAGATGCAATGTACAATGTGGATAGGGCAACAACAAGTTTTCATTTCGAGATAGAAATAATAAAGCTACATCAGATTAACTTGGAAGCCCACGAATATCTTTGAGGCATAGAGCCTAGATATTGAGCTAGCTATGCATTTTCTTCAATTCCCAAGTACGAAATGAGATTGAATAATTTATGGGAGTCATTCAATGCAGTTCTACTGTCTGCCATGGACAAACCGATCATGACCATGTTCGAGATGATCTAAAAGTGCTTGATGACTCGGATAGTGAAAAAATATGATAAGTTGGCCTCGTCAAAAGACGTCTTGTGTCTGCAGATAAGAAAGAAGCTTGGGAAGCTAGAACGTGCAGCTCGAAATTGGTTTCTATATTTGCGGGAGCTTCATGATTCGAGGTCAGCAACAGCAACAAACAATATGTTGTCGACATGAATACGTGTATGTGCAACTGTAACAAGTGGGAGCTTACTGGAATCTCGTGTGTCCATTTCATTCTCTGCCTGCATTTCCTGAGAGTGGCACCGAAAAATTACGTGCATCCATACTATCACGGGGAAACTTATTTACAAATGTACACAAATGTACTCACACTTTATTCAACCCACAAATATTGAGGCTCGTAGAAAATAAGAAGAAAATCCTGCCACCCAGAAGAAAGCACCAACTTTGTAGGCAGAAGAAGACAAGAATGCGAGATGTCGATGACACGTCAAGTTCGACAATTAGTAGGTGGACAATGATGTCGTGTCGTATATGTCGATAGCAGGTGTAACACCCGGCATTTTTGGCCATGTAATTATCCCCCGAATTATTAAACAGGATTAATTTGATATTAATACAATGAATGTTTTAGTGGGATTGTCGGAGTGTTTAGTAGGAAGAGAGAGTTTTGGAGTGACCGAATCGACGAACTAAATAACGATTTAGTTAGAAAACCAATGGAATGGCAATTTAGGAATACAATTAAGGTGGTTGGGAGGGAGCCAATGGATGTGTGCCAAGTGTCCAATCTTGTGGAAGAAGACAAGCTTTCTTTTTCTCTTTTTCTCTTCTCTTCTACGTAAAACTCTCATTTTTCCTCTCCTCTCTGTTTCCTCTTCCAGACGACGTACAACAATCTCCAATTTTGTCTTCTCCTGTTTCCTCCCAGTTTCTCTGTTAAAGGTAATCATCTACGCTAGTTTATTGAGTTTATGTTAGTTATTCATTAGTTTTGTTAAGTTAAAGGGTTAATGGATCGATATACGCATTATAGGTTCGTGAACTTGCCAAGGACGTACGTGCGAAGCTTTCAACTCTACGGACATCAGGTAAGTTCATAGGCGTAGGTTTGGCCCTTAAGGCCCCACAGCATAGAGATACAAGGTTTTTGTTTGTCTGAGTTGTGGTCGGGTAGCTAGGTCGTAAATTACGTTATAAGTTGAATGTTTTATGTTATATGTCTTGCTTTGTTATTCTGTTGCCTATTTATGTTATGTTTAAGCACTATATAAGTTCATGAATACACGTTTTTTCTGAAAGTCATGTAAATGTTTTATACACGAGGTTTGAAGTTAAGAAAGATAAAACCTGTAATGTAATGTACGGTTAAGTGTGGGACGAGGACTGACATCCTGTTATGTACCTGTTATGTGTCTGATAGTACACCTCTGTTATGTGCCTGATAGTGCACCCCTGTTGCGGCAGTTCCTCTATAAGCCTCACTTATACCTCCTGTGCACTTGAACGTAATGTAAAGTAATTGTTCATGTATTTCAAAAGTTCATGCATAGCATAAGCATCACTGCATGGTATGTTCTTATTGAGCTCTAGGCTCATAGTTGAACTCTCTGTTGTAGGTATGGATCCTCCAGATGAGGACTTTGTGCCTCAGGCTGACAAGTAGATGCAGTTGGCGGGACGAGCTCATGGGGTTGGTCGTGGTAGTCAGACAAATCTTTACCTGTGGGGGTGTATTTTTGAGGTGTATGTCAAGTTCTGTATAGCTTTTGGGATTTTAAAATGATGTATAGACTTTGTGTTGATGTTTTAAAACCTCTGTTCTAACAGTTGAATATATATTTTGAAATATTCTGGAACTGCTTGGAGTCTTTTCTTTTAGGTTATGCATGGATTGTCTTAGGTTTTAGAGTTATCCATGCAGTTAGATTTTTGAACTTCTGTCATGTTTTCTAACACGTCTAAAATTATGTTTTAATCAGGTTTCTTTTGGTTGGGGTACTTCAGATGTTGAGGGAGTGTTTAGTCCCTCTGTTATCTATATCCATTCGGTCGAATTTGTCGACCGAATGGTGTAGAAATTAATTCCAGAGACTTAGTCTGTCGACTAAGGCTAAGTGTTAATCGTCCAAAGTTATCGTCCAAAGTTGTGGGTGATAACTTCGTCCAAAGTTGTCATCCGAACCTATCGTCCAAACCTGTCGTCCAGTTCTGTCATCCAAAACTTGTCGTCCAAACCTGTCGCCCAATTCTGTCGTCCAAACTTATCATCCAAATCTGTCATCCAAACTTGTCATCCAAACCTGTCGCCCCATTTTTTGTCGTCCAAAACTTGTCCTCCAAACCTGTTGTCCAATTCTGTCGACCGATTGCATCACTGAGGTCACTTCGACCGATTTCATCACTGAGGTCACTTCGATCGATTTCATCACCGAGGTCACTTCGACCAATTTCATTACCGAGGTCACTTTGACCGATTTCCAGTCATCCATCTCAGTCGTCCATTCATGTCGTTGTCCATACTGTCTTCCATTTATTTATATCTTCCTGTTTTCATGACTCCCTGTTTTCACGTCTTCAGATTTTAGAGTTTTAAAAGTCGAAAATTTTTACGTTCAAAATGTGTAAGTCTAAACTCAAAGTCCGGTGACGGTCCCGGCGGGTCGGGGGTAAGTAAAAGTTAAACGTCGTCCATTCCAGTCTGTTGCAACGTCGTCCACTTTTGTCTACCAGTTTTCATGTCTCCCTGTCTTCCTGCTCTCGTCCAGAGTTCTCGTCCAAAGTTACTCGTCCAAAGCTCATTCGTCCAAATTTTAAATATTCCTGTCTTCCTGTTTTGTTCAGTCTTCTATTATTGTAGTCCAAATTTTTAATATGTCTTCTGATATCCTGTCTTTCGATTCTGTTTTCCAATTCTTCCTATGTATTCCAGTTTACAATTCTAGAGAAGGTTTTTTTTTTCTCTGTTAAAGTTTTAAAAGTTCAAAAAAAAATACTTCACGTATTCAATGTCCAGAGTGAGGCTCGCCGACCCCAATCGAGTCAGGGGTCGTTACAATTATGGTATCAGAGCCCCGGGTTTTAAAAGAAATTTTGTAGACTGTCTGACAGTGCAACCCGCCACGTGAGATCGCTCCACCAATTGTAAGTGTTTAAGTTTCTGTACCCGTTTTATTTATTAAGTTGAGTTCATTATTATGTATAGGATTTTCTTAAAATGGTGAGACAGAATCAAGGTGATGCAAACGTCAGGGGCAACATCCTCGATCGTCTAACTGAGCTAGTCGGCGTTCAGTCATGCATGATGGAACGCATGATGGTAGACAATAGGAACAACAACCATGCAAATGCTGCACGAGACACCAGTGGAGACAGTTTCTAGCGACTCCAACTGTCGATGTTTGATGGAATGTCGACGGACCCAGCTCACGTTGAGGAATGGATCTGGCATATCGAACGAATGTTCAACTACGCCGAAGTGGAGGAGAGCAAGAAGGTTATATGTGCCACGTTCCATCTCACCAAATGTAACACCCGGTTTCAATATAAATCAAAATAAGTTATTAAACGGAGGTATATAATCTTATGGTTTAAAATTGAGTGAAATGTTGATTAGGTTATTAAGAGACTAGGCAGGGGCAAGATGGTAATTGCGAATTTATATTGTGGATAACGTATTTAAGGGAAGTGTTAATGAGGTAGCCGCCACTGTTTCATTTCATTCCCTCTTCCACTCTCAGCTCCTCAGCTTAGCAGAGCGCGATAGGAGACCCTCTTCGATCCCTCCAGCGATTTCCTCAGAACTAGGTGAGTTTTGCTTCTATTTCTTGCTACATTGTAACTGTCGAGGGTTGATAAATGAAGTTTTGAGAATGCGGTATGTGAGTGCTAGTTTCGGTTTATGAGTTGAATCGGGAATGCACTACGATTAGGGCTTCCAAACTATTTTCCTTAGCTTTCTGGGTAGCTAGAAGGAAGTTTGACGAAAGTTTAAATTAATGTTCGATTTGTGGAACTAGGTTTGAGCAAACTCCTGAGGGAGAGGTTTCAACAAGCTTCCCAGGAGACCAGGTAAGTGAAGTTTGCTTGTGCCTTCGGGCCTACATCACAAAACGTTAGGATTATGATTACTTGTGTGAATCTGTATTCTATGCATCATGTTTTAAAACATACGAAAATGAATTTGAATACATGATTGGCATGGTAAGGATTGAACATATTGAAACAGTCATGAAAATCAGTTTCACTGTTAAGGGAATTAATCCACCCCTTAATGAGACAGGGATGTATGTACTTTGGAAGAGCTGATCCAACTTCCAATTTAACAGGGGGATCTGAACAGGAGAATCAGTTCCACTGTTAAGGGAATTAATCTACCCCTTAATGAGACAGGGATGTATGTACTTTGGGAGAGTTGATCCAACTCTCAATTTTACAGGGGGATCTGAACAGAAACGAAGCATGAGCAACTGAGTTGAGAAAGTAGAAATTGCATATTAGGAATTTATATTTCGTTGTTTCATTTCTTGTTGGCTTTACTTACTTAGCATTAGGCTAATAGATGAGTTTTGTGATGTAGGTGTTGAGGACACTGCAGGTGAGTTTCCTAAGTGCACAGATGATTGATGTGGTTGGAGGAGTACATCCATGTCTCAGCTTGGTAAGCTGTTGAGGCGGGCTAACTGGTGTCAGCAGATGCTGAGGTTTAGTTGATAATGATCTAGTCTGAGTAGGTCGAGTTTTCACGACAGTAGAGATTTTAGTATTTCGAATATATTTTGAATATTATCAATTCTAGCAACCTGTTGAGTTTTAAGAGTTGGTTTTTACTAGATTTGATTAATGGAATGGTTTGAATTGTCTTTGAAAGGTCTTGGAGAGGCAAGAAAAATTTTTGTCTGTAGTTAGAGTTGTGCCTGTTTTTCTAACGGATGATGTCGAGTGTTTTAGTCGCCCGTTGATGTTGAGCTTTTGCTCGTCAGATATTAAGAATTAAGTCATTCGGATGAGGAGATCATCCGGATGACGTCACCGGTTGATATAGAGAAAGTCGTTTGGATGAGGAGATCATCCAGCTGACGTCACCGGTGGATGTCCCTGTTAGACTGACCAAATAACTAAATTTATATTTTGTCGTTTAGTGACCAGTGGATGTCCCTGTTAGACTGACCGGATGACTAAATTTATATTTTGTCGTTTAGTGACCGGTGGATGTCCCTGTTAGACTGACCGGATGACTAAATTTATATTTTAGTGACCGGTGGATGTCCCTGTTAGACTGACCGGATGACTAAATTTATATTTTGTCGTTTAGTGACCGGTGGATGTCCCTGTTAGACTGACCGGATGACTAAATTTATATTTTGTCGTTTAGCGACCGGTGGATGTCCCTGTTAGACTGACCGGATGACTAAATTTATATTTTGTCGTTTAGTGACCGGTGGATGTCCCTGTTAGACTGACCGGATGACTAAATTTATATTTTGTCGTTTAGTGACCGGTGGATGTCCCTGTTAGACTGACCGGATGACTAAATTTATATTTTGTCGTTTAGTGACCGGTGGATGTCCCTGTTAGACTGACCGGATGACTAAATTTATATTTTGTCGTTTAGTGACCGGTGGATGTCCCTGTTAGACTGACCGGATGACTAAATTTATATTTTGTCGTTTAGTGACCGGTGGATGTCCCTGTTAGACTGACCGGATGACTAAATTTATATTTTGTCGTTTAGTGACCGGTGGATGTCCCTGTTAGACTGACCGGATGACTAAATTTATATTTTGTCGTTTAGTGACCGGTGGATGTCCCTGTTAGACTGACCGGATGACTAAATTTATATTTTGTCGTTTAGTGACCGGTGGATGTCCCTGTTAGACTGACCGGATGACTAAATTTATATTTTGTCGTTTAGTGACCGGTGGATGTCCCTGTTAGACTGACCGGATGACTAAATTTATATTTTGTCGTTTAGTGACCGGTGGATGTCCCTGTTAGACTGACCGGATGACTAAATTTATATTTTGTCGTTTAGTGACCGGTGGATGTCCCTGTTAGACTGACCGGATGACTAAATTTATATTTTGTCGTTTAGTGACCGGTGGATGTCCCTGTTAGACTGACCGGATGACTAAATTTATATTTTGTCGTTTAGTGACCGGTGGATGTCCCTGTTAGACTGACCGGATGACTAAATTTATATTTTGTCGTTTAGTGACCGGTGGATGTCCCTGTTAGACTGACCGGATGACTAAATTTATATTTTGTCGTTTAGTGACCGGTGGATGTCCCTGTTAGACTGACCGGATGACTAAATTTATATTTTGTCGTTTAGTGACCGGTGGATGTCCCTGTTAGACTGACCGGATGACTAAATTTATATTTTGTCGTTTAGTGACCGGTGGATGTCCCTGTTAGACTGACCGGATGACTAAATTTATATTTTGTCGTTTAGTGACCGGTGGATGTCCCTGTTAGACTGACCGGATGACTAAATTTATATTTTGTCGTTTAGTGACCGGTGGATGTCCCTGTTAGACTGACCGGATGACTAAATTTATATTTTGTCGTTTAGTGACCGGTGGATGTCCCTGTTAGACTGACCGGATGACTAAATTTATATTTTGTCGTTTAGTGACCGGTGGATGTCCCTGTTAGACTGACCGGATGACTAAATTTATATTTTGTCGTTTAGTGACCGGTGGATGTCCCTGTTAGACTGACCGGATGACTAAATTTATATTTTGTCGTTTAGTGACCGGTGGATGTCCCTGTTAGACTGACCGGATGACTAAATTTATATTTTGTCGTTTAGTGACCGGTGGATGTCCCTGTTAGACTGACCGGATGACTAAATTTATATTTTGTCGTTTAGTGACCGGTGGATGTCCCTGTTAGACTGACCGGATGACTAAATTTATATTTTGTCGTTTAGTGACCGGTGGATGTCCCTGTTAGACTGACCGGATGACTAAATTTATATTTTGTCGTTTAGTGACCGGTGGATGTCCCTGTTAGACTGACCGGATGACTAAATTTATATTTTGTCGTTTAGTGACCGGTGGATGTCCCTGTTAGACTGACCGGATGACTAAATTTATATTTTGTCGTTTAGTGACCGGTGGATGTCCCTGTTAGACTGACCGGATGACTAAATTTATATTTTGTCGTTTAGTGACCGGTGGATGTCCCTGTTAGACTGACCGGATGACTAAATTTATATTTTGTCGTTTAGTGACCGGTGGATGTCGCGACGGATGAAGTCTCCAAAAGCCTTCTCCTTTTGTTGACTTTGTTCAAGCGGACGACGAGTTTGACTTTTCTGATTTTTAAAGTATTTTCACGAGTTAAACCTTTGCTTTTTAATCGATTGTTTCTTAAGATTTCTAACGTTTTTTTTTTAACGTGGTCTTTATTAATTTTATTCTTGTTTAAACGAATTTCCGCTGCAAGATTTAAATATTTTGAGCTTTTAGAAAATGTCAAATTTAACTGTCGGGCGAAGTTTTTTTTTTTTTTAAAAAAAAGAGAGATTTCTTAGTCATGATCAAGCTTTATGTAGCGAACCGGGTTCAGAAAACTCGGGGCGTTACAGTGTGGTATCAGAGACATTCAGTTAAACCGTTCAAAAGATTACTCATCAGTGCCGGTCGTTGCATGGAAGTACTTCAACAACTGTAAGTGTTTACATTACCCTTAGTTGATAGATACTTAAGAGTGTGACTAACCCTGTACAGGAATTTAGTATAATGGCCAGACGCCCAGGGAGACCTAGAGTGCCTAGAGAAGTGCCAAATGTAAGAGGCGAGGAGGAGCCTAGTGTGATTAGGCAGCTGACAGAATTGATGCGTCAGCAGACTGATATAGTGCGTCAACAGTCTGATCAATTAGGAGTGTGAGGAGGAGCCTAGTGTGATTAGGCAGCTGACAGAATTGATGCGTCAGCAGACTGATATAGTGCGTCAACAGTCTGATCAATTAGGAGTGTTGTTGAACCGAGAAGCACAAGGAAGTGCCAACTCGGGTTCTAGCAGTGAACATTCTGGAGATAGATTCCGGAGGACTAAGGACCACCCACGTTTGATGGTCAGTCATCTGATCCTGTGTTGCTGAAGGATGGCTTTAAAGATTGAAAGTATGTTAGGTGTGCCAACATAGGAGAAGAAGACAAGGTCACGCTGGCAACCTTTCATCTAGCTGGTGAAGCTCAACTCTGGTGGAAACAATAGAGACCACCACAGATGTTTTGTCAATGCCTTGGTCACAATTCAGGGATATTTTCTATGGGAAATATTTCAACAGCACTGTCCAAACCGCAAAGAAGTTGGAATTTCTGAATTTGAAGCAGACAGGGTCGGTGGCAGAGTATAGTAGGCAATTTGAGTCCTTGTCCAGGTTTGCTGGACATTTTGCTCATAAGGACGAGGATAAGGTGTTCAAATTCGTGCATGGACTGAAGCCGGAGATTTATCGAGGAGTCAAATTCTGTGGCATTAAAGGTTTAACGTTCAGTGAAGTTGTGTCCACTGCTCTGGAAGTGGAAGAAGCTGAAGGGAAGTGTGCTAAACCAAAGGAGGTCCCACAAAGGTTTAACCAGCCACACCAGCAAAGGGGAACGAAGAGGCCAAGTGAAGGCCAAAATAGCCAAGGATCAGGAGGAAAGGTGCAGAATGTCAGGAAATTTCCCCAATATCCTAAGTGTCTGAAGTACCACCCGGGAGAATGCAGACTGGGCTTGGGAAAGTGTTTCAACTGTGAGGAGGTTGGACACACGGTCAAGGAGTGCTCGAAGCCTAGAATCACCAGGTGCTATAATTGTAACAAAGTCGGCCATATTAGCAGAGACTGTCCAGTTCCTAAGAATGGCCCTGCTATGATCAAACCAAGAATATTCTCCATGACGGAGTCGGGTGAAGAACAGCCTGTTGTAGTGTCAGGTACTATACTGATCAACTCTGTGCCTGCTTTTACTTTGATAGATTCTGGTGCAACGCATTCATTTATAGCATCTGCATTTGCTGTTAAGTTAGATGTGTCGTTTACCCCTTCCCTGCATGTGTTTAATGTTGCATTGCCTTCTGGTGAACGCATGCACTCTGACCAAGTGATGCTTGACAGCGATGTGCTAGTAGGAAGCGTGAGTCTGCCTGCTGATCTCATTATTATGGATATAATGGGATTTGACGTAATCCTAGGAATGGATTGGTTGTTTAAGCATTATGCCACAATAGATTGTAGGACTGGAATTGTTAGTTTTCAACCCCCTGGAGGTTTAAACCATACTTTCCAAGCTCTGAAGAAGAGTAAGGAAATGACTGTAATGACTTCTGTCAATTGTAGACCCTCCCCATGCAAAGAGTATTTGTGCTTTTTGGCCAGTGTTTTAGACACACAACTAGTAGAAAAATCAAGTCCCAAGAATGTCTTAGTTGTCCAGGACTTCCCTGAAGTATTCCTAGATGACCTTCCCGGCTTGCCACCAGATAGGGAAATTGAATTTGTGGTAGATGTTTACCCCGGTGCCGAGCCTGTGTCCAAAAATCCATATAGACTAGCACCAACAGAACTTAAAGAATTGAAGAAACAGTTAGGGGATTTGTTGGAGAAGGGGTTCATACGCCCTAGCTTTTCACCATGGGGAGCACCTGTTCTTTTTGTCAAAAAGAAAGATGGATCAATGCGTATGTGCATTGATTATAGGGAATTGAATAAGTTAACTGTCAAAAACAAATACCCTTTGCCGAGGATTGATGACTTATTTGACCAACTTAGGGGTGCAAGAGTTTTCTCTAAGATTGACCTTAGGTCCGGTTATTACCAGTTGAAGGTTAAATCTGAAGATATCCCAAAGACTGCCTTTCGCACAAGATATGGACATTATGAGTTTTTGGTTATGTCTTTTGGTTTGACAAACGCACCAGCAGCCTTCATGGATCTCATGAATAGGGTGTTTTACGAGTATTTGAACAAGTTTATTATTGTATTCATAGATGACATCCTAATCTATTCTAGCACTAGGGATGAGCATGCAAAACATTTGAGTTTAGTGTTAGAAGAATTGAGAAGGCACCAACTTTATGCCAAATTTTCCAAGTGTGAATTTTGGTTGGACCAGGTTCACTTTTTAGGACATGTCATCTCTGGTGATGGTATATATGTGGATCCAGCTAAGGTTCAAGCAGTTAAGGGATGGCCCCAACCGAAGAATGCTACGGATATCAGAAGTTTCCTTGGACTTGCAGGGTATTACAGAAAGTTCATTGAAGGATTTTCAAAGATCGCTACGCCCCTTACTAAGTTAACCAGGAAGAATGTGAAGTATATATGGACTGATGAATGTGAACATAGTTTTATGACCTTGAAACAGAAACTAACCAATGCTCCAATTTTAACCCTTCCAGCTGAAGATGGTAAATTTAGTATTTACTGTGATGCTTCCAAAATTGGTCTTGGTGGTGTGTTAATGCAGGGTGGTAAAGTAATAGCTTATGCCTCTAGACAGTTGAAAACGCATGAGAAGAACTACCCTACCCATGACTTAGAATTAGCTGCAGTTGTATTTGCACTTAAGATTTGGAGGCATTACTTGTATGGACAATCCTGTGAGATATTTTCGGATCATAAGAGCCTGAAGTACATCTTCACGCAAAAAGAACTGAATATGAGGCAACGTAGGTGGTTAGAGTTTGTCAAAGATTATGATTTTGAGATCAAGTACCACCCTGGCAAGGCGAATGTAGTGGCAGACGCTTTGAGTAGAGTGACTCCTTTAGTTTCTACTTTGACTCTAGACATACCGATAGCTTTAGAGACAGAATTCCAAAGATTTAACCTGGAAGCTGTGCCAAGTGTGTCAGCCATGCTTTCGGCCATGTCTTTGAGGCCAACTATTTTGGAGAAAATAAAGGAGGTCCAAATGAATGACACTGAGAGTAATAAGTATAGGTTGTGCATAGATTCCACTGATAAGTCGGATTTCAACTGCTCAGCTGATGGAATTCTCAAGTTTCGAAATAGATGGTTTGTTCCGGCTGATACTGAGCTTAGGAAGATCTGAGGCACATTCCTCCAGATTCTCAGTTCACCCTGGAAGTAAAAAGATGTACAGAAACCTTAAGCAACATTATTGGTGGCCAGGTATGGAGAGAAGTGTGGCGGAGTATGTGGAGTCATGTCTGGTCTGCCAGCAAGTCAAGGCTGAACATCAAAGACCCTCAGGGACATTGCAACCTTTACCAGTTCCTGAATGGAAATGGTAACAAATAACAATGTATTTTGTCGTTGGACTACCTAGGACAGCAAAGGGACATGATGCAATCTGGGTTATAGTTGACCGTTTAACCAAATCTGCTCATTTTCTGCCAATTAAGATAACTTACTCAATGGATCAGCTTGCTGAATTGTACATGCAAGAGATTGTCAGATTGCATGGAGTTCCAAGTTCAATAGTTTCAGACTGAGACTCCAGATTTACATCTAAGTTTTGGAAAAGTTTGCACAAGGCTATGGGAACACAGCTTAATTTTAGCACAGCCTTCCACCCTCAAACGGATGGACAATCCGAGAGGACTATTCAGACCTTAGAAGATATGCTCCGAGCATGCGTATTGGATTTTCAAGGATCTTGGAGTAGATATTTACCATTGGTCGAGTTCTCTTACAATAACAGTTTTCAAGCAACAATAGGAATGACACCGTATGAAGCCTTATATGGACGAAAATGCAGATCTCCTTTGTACTGGGATGAAGTTGGTGAAGCACAATTGCTTGGTCCTAATATTGTGCAACAAACTGTAGAGAAGGTTGCCCTCATCCGACAGAGAATTTTGACAGCTCAAAGCCGCCAGAAGAGTTATGCTGATAAAAGACGAAGAGAATTAGAGTTTGAAGTAGGTGATGAAGTTTTCCTTAAAGTATCACCATTTAAAGGAGTTGTCAGATTCGGGAAGAAAGGCAAGTTGAACCCCAGATTTATTGGACCGTTCACTATTCTGAAAAGAGTTGGGAGAGCAGCCTATCTGTTGCAGCTACCAGCTTCTATGGAAGGAATACATGACGTATTCCATGTTTCTATGTTGAAAAAGTGCATAAGGGATCCCAACCAAATCATGGAACAGCAAGACCTCGAAATTTGTCCTACCCTTGCCTATGAAGAGAAACCAGTAAAGATCTTGGATTACGCAGTGAAGGTATTACGCAACAAAGAGGTTCCACTAGTGAAAGTCTTATGGCACAACCAGAATGTAGAGGAGACAACCTGGGAGCGCCAGCAGGACATGATGGACCAACATCCAGAATTATTCAGGTACTGAATTTTGAGGACAAAATTCTTTTAAGGAGGGTAGATTGTAACACCCGGTTTCAATATAAATCAAAATAAGTTATTAAATGGAGGTATATAATCTTATGGTTTAAAATTGAGTGAAATGATGATTAGGTTATTAAGAGACTAGGCAGGGGCAAGATGGTAATTGCGAATTTATATTGTGGATAACATATTTAAGGGAAGTGTGAATGAGGTAGCCGCCACTGTTTCATTTCATTCCCTCTTCCACTCTCAGCTCCTCAGCTTAGCAGAGCGCGATAGGAGACCCTCTTCGATCCCTCCAGCGATTTCCTCAGAACTAGGTGAGTTTTGCTTCTATTTCTTGCTACATTGTAACTGTCGAGGGTTGATAAATGAAGTTTTGAGAATGCGGTATGTGAGTGCTAGTTTCGGTTTATGATTTGAATCGGGAATGCACTACGATTAGGGCTTCCAAACTATTTTCCTTAGCTTTCTGGGTAGCTAGAAGGAAGTTTGACGAAAGTTTAAATTAATGTTTGATTTGTGGAACTAGGTTTGAGCAAACTCCCGAGGGAGAGGTTTCAAAAAGCTTCGCAGGAGACCAGGTAAGTGAAGTTTGCTTGTGCCTTCGGGCCTACATCACAAAATGTTAGGATTATGATTACTTGTGTGAATCTGTATTCTATGCATCATGTTTTAAAACATACGAAAATGAATTTGAATGCATGATTGGCATGGTAAGGATTGAACATATTGAAACAGTCATGAAAATCAATTTCACTGTTAAGGGAATTAATCCACCTCTTAATGAGACAGGGATGTATGTACTTTGGAAGAGCTGAACCAACTTCCAATTTAACAGGGGGATCTGAACAGGAGAATCAGTTCCACTGTTAAGGGAATTAATCCACCCCTTAATGAGACAGGGATGTATGTACTTTGGGAGAGTTGATCCAACTCCCAATTTCACAGGGGGATCTGAACAGAAACGAAGCATGAGCAACTGAGTTGAGAAAGTAGAAATTGCATATTAGGAATTTATATTTCGTTGTTTCATTTCTTGTTGGCTTTACTTACTTAGCATTAGGCTAATAGATGAGTTTTGTGATGTAGGTGTTAAGGACACTGCAGGTGAGTTTCCTGAGTGCACAGATGATTGATGTGGTTGGAGGAGTACATCCATGTCTCGGCTTGGTAAACTGTTGAGGCGGGCTAACTGGTGTCAGCAGATGCTGAGGTTTAGTTGATAATGATCTAGTCTTAGTAGGTCGAGTTTTCACGACAGTAGAGATTTTAGTATTTCGAATATATTTTGAATATTATCAATTCTAGCAACCTGTTGAGTTTTAAGAGTTGGTTTTTACTGGATTTGATTAATGGAATGGTTTGAATTGTCTTTGAAAGGTCTTGGAGAGGCAAGAAAAATTTCTGTCTGTAGTTAGAGTTGTGCCTGTTTTTCTAACGGATGATGTCGAGTGTTTTAGTCGCCCGTTGATGTCGAGCTTTTGCTCGTCAGATATTAAGGGTTAAGTCATTCGGATGAGTAGATCATCCGGATGACGTCACCGGTTGATATAGAGAAAGTCGTTTGGATGAGGAGATCATCCAGCTGATGTCACTGGTGGATATCCCTGTTAGACTGACCGGATGACTAAATTTATATTTTGTCGTTTAGTGACCGGTGGATGTCCCTGTTAGACTGACCGGATGACTAAATTTATATTTTGTCGTTTAGCGACCGGATGAAGTTTCCAAAAAGCCTTCTCCTTTTGTTGAATTTGTTCAAGCGGACGACGAGTTTGACTTTTCTGATTTTTAAAGTATTTTCACGAGTTAAACCTTTGCTTTTTAATCGATTGTTTCTTAAGATTTCTAACGTTTTTTTTAACGTGGTCTTTGTTAATTTTATTCTTGTTTAAACGAATTTCCGCTGCAAGATTTAAATATTTTGAGCTTTTAGAAAATGTCAAATTTAACTGTCGGGCGAAGTTTTTTTTTTTTAAAAAAAAAAGAGAGATTTCTTAGTCATGATCAAGCTTTATGTAGCGAACCGGGTTCAGAAAACTTGGGGCGTTACACCAAAAATGCTGGATTTTGGTGGGACATGGTACAGTCAACTACAGTGGCATTAAGCTAGGACGGATTCAAGAAGATCTTCTATGAGAAGTACTTCAACCGAAGTGTGAGGAAGGAAAAGATGATCGAATTTTCTCGACTGCGGCAATTTGGATCAGTGGCCTAGTATGTTCAGAAGTTCGAGTCGCTGTCCCACTACGCACCTCATCTGGTGGCCACCAACGAAAACAAGGTACACCAATTCATTCAGGGTTTGAAGATGGACCTCTTACGGGGGATCACAATCGGGGGATTTGATGAGGCACCATATACGAAAGTGGTGGCCAAAGGCTTATCAGTTGGAAGCCTTAGAAATGAAGTTCCAGAGACAGAGAGATTCATCAAAGAAAATCCTTCGTGATGTCCCTCAACAACAACAACAACGGGGTCAAGGTTCGCAACCACAACAGTAACAGAACAGGGGCATTGAGAGGCCCAATGAGACTGTTGTTTATCAGGACAAGGGAAAGAGACCAATGGGAGCTCCTCAACTTCCTGTGTGCCCGCGTTGCCAGAGAAGTCACATAGGTGAATGCAGGCTTCTTACTGGCCGCTGCTTCCGATGTGACAAAAAGGGCCATCAAGTCTGGGATTGCCCAATGCCCAACACAGGGCCGAATCGTGCCATGCCAAGAGTATTTTCTATAACAGAGAATGATGACGATACTCAGCACACACCGATCACAGGTACAATATTGATATATAATACACCTGCCTATACGTTGTTGGACACGGGGGCCACACACTCGTTTGTGGCTAGGGACTTCGTGGTTAGGGAGAAATTTTTTATTGTGCTGATAGATCAACCTTACAGTGTCATGCTACCATCCGGAGAGTTTATGCACTCCGAGCAGGCAGTGCAGGGTGATATAGTGTCAGTAGGGGACCAGAATTTGTATGCCAATCTTATCATCATCAGCATAAAAGGATACAATGTAATTCTGGGGATAAACTGGCTGTTTAGACATCACGCCACCATCGACTGTAGGTCTGGGCTTGTGTCCTTTAAGCGCCCGAATGAGAAAGAGTTCTCCTATCAGGTCATACCAAAGGAACACTCTATGCCTATTGTATCCTCCTTAGAAGCTCAAAAGCTGATGAGGTCGGGATGTGCCGGATTTCTAGCCTATGTGGTAGATCCTCAGAGGCAAGGTGAGGTGGAACTCCAAAACGTTCCGGCTGTTTGTAACTTCCTGGAGGTCTTCTTAGACGACCTGCCAGGATTGCCACCGGATCGCGAGATTGAGTTCGAAATTGAAGTATGTCCTGGTGCTGAACCGGTATCAAAGAATCCGTACCGTATGGTGCCAATAGAGCTGAAAGAGTTGAAGACTTAGCTAAGGGAACTTATGGACAAAGGCTTTGTATGCCATAGTTTCTCTCTGTGGGGCGCTCCCGTCTTGTTCGTTAAGAAGAAGGATGGGTCCCTACGCATGTGTATCGATTACCGTGAGCTGAACAAGTTGACCATCAAGAATAAGTACTCGTTGTCGAGGATTGACGATCTATTTGACCAGCTGCAAGGGGCTCAGGTATTCTCAAAAATTGATTTACGCTCTAGTTATTACCAGTTAAAGGTCAGAGCTGACGATACCCCAGCGGCATTTATGGACCTGATGAATAGGGTATTCCAGGATTTTATGGACAAGTTTGTGATCGTCTTCATCGACAACATCCTTGTTTATTCTTGGAATGAGGTAGAGCACGAAGAGCACTTGGCGATTGTGCTATCAACTCTAAAACAACACCAATTGTACACGAAACTGTCAAAGTGTGAATTTTGGTTGAGCAGAATTAACTTTCAAGGCCACGTAGTGTCTGCAGAAGGAGTGTCTGTGGATCCAGCCAAGATTCAGGCTGTGAGGGAATGGCCGAGGTTGAGGAATGCCAGTGAGGTACGAAGTTTTATCGGGCTGGCTGGTTATTACAAAAAGTTTATCAAGAGATTTTCTGTGATAGCAAAGCATATGACCAGCTTAACGAGGAAAGATGTCAAGTTTAAGTGGTCCGAAGTGTGTGAAGAGAGTTTTCAGACGCTCAAACAGAAATTAACCACTGCTCCTCTGTTGGTATTGCCGGTTGAAGACGAAAAATTCAGTGTGTACTGCGATGTGTCAAAGGTTGGTTTGGGATGCGTTTTAATGCAGGAAGGAAAGTGGTGGCGTACGCGTCCAAACAATTGAAGAACCACGAGCAAAACTACCCTACTCACGACCTTGAGTTAGCGGCAGTTGTTTAGGCGCCGCTGTCGCTTCTGCTTTCCAAGATACTTTTATGGGTTTTGCACATATTTAACGGGACGCAGATACATTTCAACCCATTTTTCTCATAAACACACTTTCATTATTTTTTAATATAATTTTCATTATGTGCAGGAATCTTCTACACATGGTCGGGGCAGAAACATATAACTTTTCAAACAATTATAAGTTGTAATTTAAATATTTATTGTAATATGTAATTTATGTATTTATTGTAATATGCAATTTATGTATTTATTATAATGTGTAATTTATATATTTATTATAATTTGTAATGTAAGTATATATTATAATGTAAGTATTTATGTATTTATCACATGAGAGTTACAAACATAAAGTATAGTATAAAATAAAGTACCAAACATAAACTAAACTATGGTGAGAGATCGTTGGCATTGTCCTTCATCCACTCCATGAGGTTATGTCTGATGTCTCTATGGGACTTCAGTAGCTCTCTATGAGACTCCATTAGATCTCTATGAGGGGACGATGGCTGTGCGATGGCTTCCTCCATAGGCACATCCTGAGAGGTGAATGCACCATGATCTCTCTTCAGCACCTAGGCCCATCAGAATCAAATGACTCCTGTCAAATACGTCGGCGGATCTGTTAGATCTCTATGAGACTCCATTAGATCTCTATGAGACTCCATTAGATCTCTATGAGACTCCATTAGATCTCTATGAGACTCCATTAGATCTCTATGAGACTCCATTAGATCTCTATGAGACTCCATTAGATCTCTATGAGACTCCATTAGATCTCTATGAGACTCCATTAGATCTCTATGAGACTCCATTAGATCTCTATGAGACTCCATTAGATCTCTATGAGACTCCATTAGATCTCTATGAGACTCCATTAGATCTCTATGAGACTCCATTAGATCTCTATGAGACTCCATTAGATCTCTATGAGACTCCATTAGATCTCTATGAGACTCCATTAGATCTCTATGAGACTCCATTAGATCTCTATGAGACTCCATTAGATCTCTATGAGACTCCATTAGATCTCTATGAGACTCCATTAGATCTCTATGAGACTCCATTAGATCTCTATGAGACTTCAGTAGCTCTCTATGAGACTCCATTAGATCTCTATGAGACTGCATTAGCTTTCTCTGATAACCCATCAGCTCTCTCTGAGCCCTCATCATCTCTCTCTAGGACATTGTGAGCTCCTTGACTCTGTCAACAAGGAACTATATGCACTGCTTCATTTCGTCCCCCTACTAGCTATCTGGGGGGACGATGGCTGTGCGATGGCTTCCTCCATAGGCACATCCTGAGAGGTGAATGCACCATGATCTCTCTTCAGCACCTAGGCCCATCAGAATCAAATGACTCCTGTCAAATACGTCGGCGGATCTGTGAGCTCTCCTCTAATTGCCAACTGGTAGCTGAATGCCAACTCGCTCGATGATCATCCGAATCTGTCACACCCAACATTTTCGGTCATTTAATTGTCCCTAAATTTATTTGAATAGAATTAATTTTCTATAAATATAATAAATATTTTATTGGAATTATGGATGCCGTGAATATATAGATTTAAGAAAATAGAGCGAAACCGAGGAAGTTAAAAAGTACGAGATTTTAAACGGGATTTCGAAACAAAACCCGAACACAACGCTCTCTCTCTCTCTTTCTCTCTTTCTCTCCCCCTCCCACGTGACCACCTTTTCACCCCCCCTCCTTTTTCTTTTTCTTCTCCCCTCCCCCTTCTCTTTTTCTTTCTCCTTATTCTTTTCCCTCCCTTCCTTCTCTCTCTGTGCGTTCTTCTCTCCAGGCGACGACAAACGCCGACGATTCCAGCTTCCTCTCCTCTAATTTTCTTCCGATTTCTTCGATTAAGGTAACCCCTCTACGTTAGTTAACGAGTTTAGACTAGTTATACGTTAGTTTTGTTGAAGTTTTAGGGTTAGGATTTTGAAGAAAACTTGTCGATTTTATACGAAATCATGTTAGAATACTATTTTAAGGTTTGAATGGATAAATTAAGGAATAACTAGACTCGTTCAATGAAAAATGGAAAATGCAACCGAAAATCGGCACTAATTTAGGGCACCCCAGAATTTGCTATTTTCTACTATCGTTCCGCCGTGCTTTTTATAAATTAACGATTCCATGTTAAACTATAGGTAATGAGGTTTTCGGAACATATTGGATCGTCAAAAACGGATGTCGTTTGGGAGAGGAATTTGAGTGTGAAAGTGTGCACATAAAATGTTCGATGAATTGTCTAAAAGAATTGTTAAATTGGTTTTAAGCTATTTGAATGGGAACTTGCATGAATTCGATATATGGTTGGTTTAGGCTATTTGAATGAGCACGGGTCGTGTTTTACTTAGTTTATTAGTTAGCATTTTTGTAATGTGGGTATGGTTCGATTATGTGCGTATAGGTTCACGACTCACCGAGGAAAAATACGTTCAAGGCTTGCAAACTCTACGGACCTCAGGTAAGTTCATACGCTTAGGCTGGCCCTTAAGACCCTACATCACGGAGGTACTAGGTTTGAGGTTGTCAGGTTTGTTGACAGGTAGCAAGGTCGTAGGATACGTCTTAAGTTAAGTGCGTTTGTTTTATGCAATGTCTTGATGATCTGTCATTTATTTCTGCTTTGAGGGCCTGTCATTTAATTTATGTATATTTACGCACAATGTATGCTCATGCATTCACATTTTTTTTACTAAAGTCATGCAAAACATTTTATGCACGTGATTTAAAGTAAGAAAGATAAAATACGTAAATGTAAAGTACGGTTAAGTGTGAGACGGGTGCTGGCATATGTTTTGCCTTCTCTGGGACTATGTAAAACCGTTCTCGTCGCGGACAAACATGTGATTTTTATTTCTCCTCAAACATGTGTTTTATCCCTCCTTGGGACTCGGCAAAAGTACTGACCATGTTAACCAACGTCAAGTACGTAATGTAATGTTTCCCACTTCTTATAAGCCCCACTTATACCAACATGTCCACTTGAATGTAATGTAAAGTAATGTTCATGTATTTCAAACGTTCATTCATAGCACGTGCATCTTTCGCATTTTATGATCTTACTGAGCTTTAGGCTCATTAGTTGAACTCTACAGTGTAGGTACGGATCGTACAGATGAGGACTCGGAGCCTTAGGCCGATGTGTAGGTGGTTGGCGGGACGAGCTTGCAGGGTTGGTTGCGGCAGTCAGGCGCATTTTTGACCGTGGGTGGCGTATCGAGGTTTACGTTAAGTTTATATAGCTTTTTTTAGGATTTAGTTGGTGTATAGGTTTTGGGTTGATGTTTTAAAACTTTCGTTTTGATAGTAGCTTTTTTGTAAAACATACTGAACTGTTTGGGCTTTTAGGTTTTCATGGATACGCTCGTTTTTTAGATCGATCCATGTAGTTTGATTTCTTAAACTTCCGCCACGTTTTCTAACGTGTTTTAAGCTACATTTTTTAGTCGTGTTTTTGGGGGTTTCGACGTGTTTTATGTTTTGAAGGGTGGGGAAAGGTTTTTGATAAGTTTAATATGAAGTATAAGTGATAGAAATGTGAAAATGTGAAAAAGGGTCAAAATTTAGGATGTGGGGTGTGGGGTGCGCGCGCATCGCAAACGCGTTCGCTCACCAGCCGATCATTTGGCGCTGGGCACCGATCAATCGGCAGAGGCACTGGAGCACAGGGGCGTGCAGCAGGAGTTTGTCGATCGATCGGTGCCTAGCGCCGCGGTGCACGTGCTGTCTGGGCGACGCGCGCACTGAGCGATCCTGCGTCGCGTGTCCTCTGTCCCAAGATGAATTTTTTTTCAAATTTTCATTTTTAAACACGTTTAAACCCGACGTTTCGCGATACTTCCAAAACATATTTTCTGAACGTTTTCCAACGTATTTCAAACGATTTAAACGACCCAAAAACTGAGTCAACGTTTTACCGAAAACGATTCTAGGTATTGATTTAGAGTTTTAAAAAGTCGAAAATTTTCACATTCAAAATTTCAAAGTCAAAGTCAACATCAGGTCACGTCCCATGTCGGCCCTGCGGGTCAGGGTCGTCACAGAATCATTGCGCCATACGAGAGATTCTTGTTGGATGTCCTCCCGACTTCACGCATGTGACCTAAAATCACGAAGCTAGGGTCGAAAGTCTTCCTGTTGTACAGCTTCTCCATGACATACAGATCCATGCAATTCACGAAATCTCTATGTCGATCTTGCGACAGAAGGGTGCAGGTTAGCATGTTGTGAAGAACTCGAGCTCTGACATTCAAATCTCTCAATTGTAGCTTCACGAACCTCGTAATGTTCAAATTGCAATGAATTATCCATAGGAACTTTACTACCTCGGGCAATCTGAAAAAAGGTAGTCTCGGGAAGCATGGTAACATTGCTCTGCCTCTTCCATGGTAAACCCGAGCACTTCATTCACCGTCTGTGGACGTATCAAAAGCTCCGTACCAAGGACGTACATCCTTAAACCTCTTGACATCCTGTTTGCGGTCAAGTTCGCGTAAAACAATCGAACTATTCTGTCGCAACAATCGTCTCTCGATGCGTACACCTCGTGTAGGTCGATGCTGTCAAACATCTCTTGGATCCCCAACGACTCTCAACCTCTAAAGTTGACAGTCTTCCAACAAATAATTGAGTATTTTAACAAATCCTGCTCAAACTGACCTTGACTCAGCTAATTTTTAAATTCTATGGACAGATACCCACTTTGCAGTTGTGGTGCTTGTGCCGACTGTGCCCGTTTGTCGGGGCACCTTATGGCATTGACGGACCTCCTTGTGAGGGGCCACCCTTTCGTTTAATGATCAATTTGGGACCAATTGCAATAGAATTTGACAATTTATAGATTTGAGGATTTTGAAAATTTTTTGCTCGGAATTGTAAGATTTGTGGAATTTTTTGGACACTATGTGAAGGAAACAAATAGGGTTAGAGAAATCAACACGATTGGGCTTGAAATGGTTGGATTTTGGGTTAAAATCTCGTGGGGCCAAGAGAAATTTTTGGATTTCTGAAGGTGGAGAGAGGAATGGGCGACCGTCTCTTGAATGCGGTCGCCCGTTCTCAAGTGCTTTTTGAGAACGGTGGCCTGTTCTCCAAGTTACAGACACCCTTTCTGAAAAAACACTTGAGAACGGGCGAGCGCATTAAAGAGATGGTCCACTGTTCCCAAAATGATCTTGGGAACAGGCGCCTGATCCATGGAGAACGGGTGCCCATTCGCATCACATGTTCATTGCATGTGGAACAGAGGGTCTCTATCCCCCGTCCAATGCCACGTAGGCACTGGATAGAACGGGCGGCCGATCTATTATACACAGTCGCCCGTTCTCGCGGTAAACAGTGAACGAGGGGTGATCGAACGCCCGTCAGTAATTGATTTGTTACATTTTTTATAGTTTAAGGTTTGATTTGTTAAGTATTTTAATTTAGAGGGTTGTTTAAAAAAAACTAATAGTTTGGGGTTAAAATTGATTTTTACCCTTTAATCAAACATGAAACTATCCACGAAGAAAAAAGAAAAAGGAAAGAAACCATCAACATGTTTTACCTCCATGGCCGTCCCTCCGCCTCTTCACCGGAAAAGCTTGCTGGAAACTACCATGGCCACCCATAACTTTCCAGTCCTCCATTATCCCATCTAACTGAAACTGGTGTAGTGCCGCCGGAGATGGGTCATAAACGCAACTTTCTGGCAACCCAATAATGCTATTTCGACAGAAAGGCTTGGTTTTCCGGCGCCCAGCTCCGACGGGAACGTTGCGGAGGGCTCCTCCTGCTGTCCAGTACCTCTCGCAACCCTTGCAGAAATGTCTAGGCTGGTTTACATTGTAGTTGTTGAAGTAACAGAACTTGGTCTCCATGCTCTTGCATCTAGGGCAAGGGATGATCTTTTCTGGCCTCTTTTCAACTCTCTGTTCATCTTCAGCTTTGTCTTCATCCTTTACATGCTTATCATCAAACGTAATTCTCTTTCCAAAGAGCTTAATTCCTTGCTTATGATCTTGACTGGTTCCGTCCTCATCCATGGGAGAGACAGAGTTCTCTCTCTCTCTCTTTTTGGGTTTTGAGGAAGAAGCTGGGGAGTAAAAACTTATGTAAATAGAGATTATTAAAAGTTTAGAGACAGAGAGAAAGAGAGTATTAAATTTCTCTTAAAATTTTAGGGTTTTGTGGAGATGTTGAGAAAATGCTGATATAAATAGAGGAAAAAGTGCTTTAGAAAAAGATAAACTAAAAGGGGAGTTAAAGATATGAACTTAGGGAAGTGGAATCGAAGGAGATAGAAATACTGTTGTGGGTTGGGCGTTTTTTGTCCACGTCAGTACATGAATGGCTGAAAAAGTCATCCAAGTGGGCCATGTGTGTTAGGTGGGGATCCAAAATGGGAGATGGGTTGTAAGATCACATTTTCAAGACATAAAACCGCCCTTCTTCCTTGTCACCTCAATTTGGAAGCAATTCAATCACATATTTAAGTCCTAAAGTTGAAAACTTGCTTCATATTTGCAAGATATGAAATATAAAAGATCACTTACGTTAATTTCTTGAAAACTTCTGGCTACCGGAGTTGACGAGGAGATCAAAAACAAAAATTGTTAAGAGCTATGTGCTCGATAAATTGCTTTTGTTGATAAAACTAAAGTTACTAAAGCATCTTGAAATTTTTAACATAGATTTTGAAAACATCTTTAAAGACATCCTAAATATTAGCCACTTTCATTATGTTGGATCTGTGCCTCAGTTCTATGTTGCATTGAACTTAAGAAAACATAGACAGTACAGATCAAATAAGTTTATCAAATCATATAGATCATCTATTTTCCAGAGAGAGAGTTTTGTTTTGTAATGTGAACTTCGTCTTGTGTAAAAGGAAAATGTCCATATTCAAGTGTTTTTGAAGCAATCACATGTGAGATTACAATAAAATAATTACACATATTTCAAGTTGTCTTAAGGAGCATCTAATTAATAATATATTTACAGCTTGATGCTCATAAAACCTTAATGTATTCTGGTCTATACTTTTGGTGGCACCAGCAATGGAGGTTATTTTTAAATTATTATACCCTAATCATTCATTAAATGGGAATCCCAGACCAAGTCTTTACAATTTAATTTCTAATTATGCTAGATTAATCTAGATGTATGAGCTCATAACAAATGTCTGGTTATCTTTTTTTATTATTTTATTTATTATAATTATGTGAAGCATAAATAAAAATAAAATAAAATATACTTGGTATTGATCTAAAACTTTCTTACGATGATTCCACTAGTCAAGTTATCCATCACTAACAAATCTCCAGAACTTTTGAAAAATATAAGCAAAGTTGTTAAAAAAATAATCTTAAATCTATCGAAAGTTCTATAAAAGCCTAAAAAGTTGAATAACTTGCAGTAGTTTTTTGGGTAAAATATTCAGCAGACACTTCTTTTATATCAAGATAGCACCTATTTTATATTTACGAATGAATTTAAATCATTTACTAATTAATTATTAGTAATTTACTAAATTTTATATGAATTACTAAGACCCACAATCTATTTTTATGCATAGCTTTTAATTATTTAAGAGAATTAATGTGTTATGATCTGAATAAAAAGTCGATTAAAATGGGATTACTTTAATAAAGAAATCTTTTTATATGTAAAAGTAGAGCCTCATTGCCATGACCTTTCCAAATTATACAATGCCAACAAAATAAATTAAGGACATTTCAGCTACTTTTACTATGAAAAGGATACACTTTTTCTAAAGAATATTTAAAAAAACATTAATTTAATGATAGTGTTTTAATTAATATCCACAGAAAAATGAGAAAGCTGTCCTGGACTTCAAGCAGTATTATGCAAATCTTGCTTCTCTGTTACGGTTCATCTCAATCCTGATTGAATTTACGCAATTGGTTAATTAAATAAATTGATTTGTAACAAACTGTATGAATGAACTTATTTCTTAATTTGTATGCAACTTCTAGGAGAAATCTAAATAAAATCCAGTATTATTATTGGCTTAATCCAAACATTAATTTTGTACCATATTATATCTTTCAAAAAGTGTCTAATAAACAAAGCATAATTTTTTTAAATGACATCTTCTCGATGGAAATTTATAATTAGTCTTTTTAATATAATTTAATAAACAATTAGTGATTACTTTTATTATTATTTTAATAATATTTATATAGGTTTTGTCGTGAGAACGATCCGACCCTTAGACGGATCAGACCATCTGAACTGTAGAATCAATTGGCTCGTAGCTAAAGATTTAAAAACTATTAATTGAAAGCAGAAACTAGGCCCCGAAACGTTGGATTATAAAAATGATTTAATAAAGACATGAGATATTATAATAATGAAAATTTAAATAAAGATAATATGTGCAATAAAAATAAACAACTATGAGACGATATACAATAATTCAATTGAAGTGGTACTAATGACTAAGGTAAAATACTATGAAAAAATGAATAAAAACTAAGAAAATATATTGATTTCAATCTTGTGTTGGCTGCTCCAAATCTCTTTAAATTTTACTTGAAAGAGAGGAACTATTTGAAATGAATTGACTTAGCTTAAATAGAGATTCAAATATTATACACAGTGTTTTGAAATTAATAAGTGTTCATGCAAAAATAATATCAAAAATAGATTCTCAAGAACTATTAGTAGGGTCGCATATCAAAATGGTCTACTAAAATATGGCAAATATTAAAACATCCCTACTACTGTATTAGTGTACAAATCATCAGTGAAAAAGAATTCACGAATTTCATATATTGATTTATAAGTGTACGGAGGAAAAAGCGATTTTCAGATAATCGCGACATAAAGCAACAACTTTTATCGATTTAGAGATTTTCACCCATGGACAAGACATATAGTCCGTTGTTCCAATATAATTTATATGTAACATGAAAACACCTTGTCACTTAATCGAAGGCGCACAACAAACAATGACTCTCACTCAGATCAGGTAAAATTAATAAAAGCGATTGATATGGTAATAATAAGTTAAATAATTGCACAAAATAAGCGTTCTGGAAAATCACTTATATATAATAAAAACCAACAAAATGTAATACAAGACATCTTATAAGAATGTGAGGGATATCTCAAAATAGATTTTGAAAACAATAAAAAATACGACTAATCATAATAAATAAAATGTCAAGCTGGATAGGTGAACACGAAAACACTATTGAATTCCAAATATTTGAGAAGCCCAAACAATCCGTCCAACTTTACTACCTGTAATCATTCTTATGCCAGTACAAGTTTAATCCTCTTGGAATGAGTGTTGGAACCACGGAACTAAATAAGAATCAACTATAGGATCCGTAGGACTAATCCCCAAAATTATACTAAAAAGGGCTCACGCCACGACACTAAAATTGGCATCAACGTCACGACTTTCATCTGTGAGCGCCGCTGACGCGAGTATAAAAGATCAAAATTAGTTACTTGATGTTCTAGTGTAGGTGGAATACTCGGTAGGACACCAATTAATTATCGTGATAATGGACAATGATAAAGCGCAGAAAATAATGAGACAAGAGGTTAGTAACGCAGTTCAGCAATTGCCTACGTCTGCGAGGCCATGTCCAGAATTGAAAACATTTCTCTGAGTTCACAAAGTTACAGGACAATCAAACTTATACAAATAAAGACTCACTTTTATCTTTGTCGCCGCCTCTTACTAACTTCCTCAGTGAAACAGTTTTTGCGAGCTTCCCTCGACTTGTAATCGATCCCTCCCGGAACCTGAATGCAACAAGATTTCCTTGTTGATGACAACTCCTCCCGGAATCTAAAGATGACAAGCTCCCCTTGTTGTTGACGACTCCTCCCGAAATCCGTGTATGGCAAGATCCCCTTGCCCACGATCAGAACTCCTCCTAAGTTCCAGGCAGCCTCCTCCCTAGATTGAGCTTCGATGAAGAATATAATAAACGCACCGGTGACACCGTCTGTAACACCAGTCGTTGTCTTTAAATCAAATCAACGATTTTAAATTGTAATGACCCCAAAATTTATTTTCATTTTTTTCCAATTTGAAACCCTAACATTTTCTCCATATCGATTTGCAAATTAAGTTAAATTGGATCGTTATAAAACCATTATTTTATTAATTGGAAATCCTTAAAAATAGTAAAAATTATTTATTAGGCGACAGCTTTGAAATTAATATCAATAAATATTTAAAAAATTAAATACTAAACAAACATTAAATAAAACTTCATTTATTAATTTTAAAACAATAACATAATTAGTTTAAAAATCCAACAGCTGATGAAATAAATTATTCAAACTGAAATTAAATGCAACTAAATATGAAATATCATTTTAAACGATAAAAATCATAACTTTAATTTATTATTCGAAACTAACGATGA
Organism: Begonia masoniana; assembly: GCA_022432975.1. NCBI lineage: Eukaryota > Viridiplantae > Streptophyta > Magnoliopsida > Cucurbitales > Begoniaceae > Begonia > Begonia masoniana. Next base: position 25,016,285 of record CM039502.1, read on the forward strand.
CGTCTTCCTCTATATGCTCGCCCGCCTCTGAAAAATTCTCTATCAATGCAAGTTCATCCTCAGATAAAAACTCATCTACATCACAAAACTAATGTGTGAGATAAACTCAGTAAGTGAAAATACGTGCTTGTGATTTTAATTGCATACATTACCAAACTCCATGCATTAGAAGTTACATACTGGATGAAACTCATTTTCCGATCTTACCATAATTTCAGGCTTTCAGAAAACTAACATTTTTTTACCCTCATAAAGTTTTGTAAAGCCCCGAAAACCCACCCAGGTTCTCGGTGCGCACAGGGATTGCTCTAATACCATAACTATAACGCCCCGGGTCATCACGACCCGATTCGCTACAGGGACTACTATGTGCTAAACGACTCTCTTTGACTACTATCTCATTCGCTTAACTACTAACGTAAGGAATCCATTTTAGTTAAACGAACGCAGCGGAATTTAAAGCTAAGTCTCCTGAAGGTTTCTCTCGTGCCATACCTGGTTTCATTAACTCACTAAGTTCTTCTAATCGCATTCCCTTAAAGTTCCAACATTGGAAATACCTTCCAACGAGACTCACGCAACAAAATAAAAACTAACCTCCCGAAACTCTCTTATGTCTTGCCTAGTTGCCTAGACTCACTAATTTCTCTTAATCCTAACCATTAAGCACCACGGCGTCCTCCCCAAAAATTTCGGCAGAGTAACACCTGAAAATGGCGCCCCCAAAATGCTAAGTACCTACAAACGAATAAATTCCAACCAATCCAAAATGTTCCTACTCAACTATCCAGCATACGAAATCTTCAAATAGCAGTAACGAGAGAAAGTAAAGTACTATCATACATAAGCGAAGAAAATTCACAGTATAAGGCGTCACATCACCTTTAACTATGAATATATACAACGAATACTAAATACCCCCACAAAAGACAAAAAGTCCTACTCCCGATCAACACTATACGATGGCTCCATGGGTCGGGTCGCACTAACACTGCCATCAACCGGGGCCCTGGTCGCACGCCACCAACTGCCACCTACTCCTGTACAGGCGCTTGGTACTCACCCTCCCGCTCAGCAGTGCCTACACCACAGAACACACTATAAGCTCAAAGTTTAGAAAGTAGAGTGCTAAAAATAAACGTGAAACATGAAAACTAATTATGCAATCCTGACACATGCACGTCACCTCTGGCCCGAGTCCAACCCGGGATTCGCAGAGCCACGTCACCTCTGGCCCAAGTCCAACTCGAGATTCTCGGAGCACGTCACCTCCGGCCCGAGTCCAACCCGGATTTGCGAGCCATCCTCGTCACCTATAGAGCCACGTCACCTCTGGCCCGAGTCCAACTCGGGATTCGCGGAGCACGTCACCTCCGGCCCGAGTCCAACCCGGGATTCGCAGAGCCACGTCACCTCTGGCCCGAGTCCAACCCGGGATTCGCAGAGCCACGTCACCTCTGGCCCGAGTCCAACCCGGGATTCGCAGAGCCACGTCACCTCTGGCCCAAGTCCAACTCGAGATTCTCGGAGCACGTCACCTCCGGCCCGAGTCCAACCCGGGATTCGCAGAGCCACGTCACCTCTGGCCCGAGTCCAACTCGGGATTCGCGGAGCACGTCACCTCCGGCCCGAGTCCAACCCGGGATTCGCGGAGCCACGTCACCTCTGGCCCGAGTCCAACTCGGGATTCGCGGAGCCACGTCACCTCCGGCCCGAGTCCAACCCGGGATTCGCAGAGCACGTCACCTCCGGCCCGAGTCCAACCCGGGATTCGCAGAGCCACGTCACCTCTGGCCCGAGTCCAACCCGGGATTCGCAGAGCCACGTCACCTCTGGCCCGAGTCCAACTCGGGATTCGCGGAGCACGTCACCTCCGGCCCGAGTCCAACCCGGGATTCGCAGAGCCACGTCACCTCTGGCCCGAGTCCAACCCGGGATTCGCAGAGCCACGTCACCTCTGGCCCGAGTCCAACCCGGGATTCGCAGAGCCACGTCACCTCTGGCCCGAGTCCAACTCGGGATTCGCGGAGCACGTCACCTCCGGCCCGAGTCCAACCCGGGATTCGCAGAGCCACGTCACCTCTGGCCCGAGTCCAACCCGGGATTCGCAGAGCCACGTCACCTCTGGCCCGAGTCCAACTCGGGATTCGCGGAGCACGTCACCTCCGGCCCGAGTCCAACTCGGGATTCGCGGAGCACGTCACCTCCGGCCCGAGTCCAACCCGGGATTCGCAGAGCCACGTCACCTCTGGCCCGAGTCCAACCCGGGATTCGCAGAGCCACGTCACCTCTGGCCCGAGTCCAACTCGGGATTCGCGGAGCACGTCACCTCCGGCCCGAGTCCAACTCGGGATTCGCGGAGCACGTCACCTCCGGCCCGAGTCCAACTCGGGATTCGCGGAGCACGTCACCTCCGGCCCGAGTCCAACTCGGGATTCGCGGAGCACGTCACCTCCGGCCCGAGTCCAACTCGGGATTCGCGGAGCACGTCACCTCCGGCCCGAGTCCAACCCGGGATTCGCAGAGCCACGTCACCTCTGGCCCGAGTCCAACTCGGGATTCGCGGAGCACGTCACCTCCGGCCCGAGTCCAACCCGGGATTCGCAGAGCCACGTCACCTCTGGCCCGAGTCCAACCCGGGATTCGCAGAGCCACGTCACCTCTGGCCCGAGTCCAACTCGGGATTCGCGGAGCACGTCACCTCCGGCCCGAGTCCAACCCGGGATTCGCAGAGCCACGTCACCTCTGGCCCGAGTCCAACTCGGGATTCGCGGAGCACGTCACCTCCGGCCCGAGTCCAACCCGGGATTCGCAGAGCCCCTCTCGTTCGCGGTGAAAGACACCCGAATGGCTTCTTCATGAAGCCATTCTGTTGTTTTAAAGAAAACAATTAATTTAACAACTTAATTAATTACCGTTTTGCCCCCCTTCGAAATCCCATCAAATTTCGTTCTTCATTTTTTCAATTTCTCTTAAATTGACTCTCACTCCACGCTCGGTTTAAACCTATTCATCGACGCTCCCGAAAGATCCGACAATTAACCGAATAATTAACTCTAAATAAATAAATTAATTTACTAGGTATTACACTCACCCTACCTTATAAGAATTTTGTCCCCAAAATTTACGTACCGAATAACTCAAGAAACTGTTGCTCCTGCTGCAGAATCTCAGAGCCTAGAAATCTTGCCTCACACAGAGGAACTCAACTACCACTTAAATCCTGGGCCCACGGAACACCTGCACTAGAGCTCACCAAGAGGAACTCAACTACCACTCCACTCTGGGCCCACAGGACACCGCACTAGAGCTCACCAAGAGGAACTCAACTACCACTCCACTCTGGGCCCACGGGACACCCGCACTAGAGCTCACCAGGAGAGAATCAATAACCGCTCATTCCTAGGCCCACGGGACACCCGCACTAGAGCTCACCAAGAGGAACTCAACTACCACTCCACTCTGGGCCCACGGGACACCCGCACTAGAGCTCACCAGGAGAGAATCAATAACCGCTCAACCCTGGGCCCACGGGACACCCGCACTAGAGCTCACCAAGAGGAACTCAACTACCACTCCACTCTGAGCCCACGGGACACCCGCACTAGAGCTCACCAAGAGGAACTCAACTACCACTCCACTCTGGGCCCACGGGACACCCGCACTAGAGCTCACCAAGAGGAACTCAACTACCACTCCACTCTGGGCCCACGGGACACCCGCACTAGAGCTCACCAAGAGGAACTCAACTACCACTCCACTCTGGGCCCACGGGACACCCGCACTAGAGCTCACCAAGAGGAACTCAACTACCACTCCACTCTGGGCCCACGGGACACCCGCACTAGAGCTCACCAAGAGGAACTCAACTACCACTCCACTCTGGGCCCACGGGACACCCGCACTAGAGCTCACCAAGAGGAACTCAACTACCACTCCACTCTGGGCCCACGGGACACCCGCACTAGAGCTCACCAAGAGGAACTCAACTACCACTCCACTCTGGGCCCACGGGACACCCGCACTAGAGCTCACCAAGAGGAACTCAACTACCACTCCACTCTGGGCCCACGGGACACCCGCACTAGAGCTCACCAAGAGGAACTCAACTACCACTCCACTCTGGGCCCACGGGACACCCGCACTAGAGCTCACCAAGAGGAACTCAACTACCACTCCACTCTGGGCCCACGGGACACCCGCACTAGAGCTCACCAAGAGGAACTCAACTACCACTCCACTCTGGGCCCACGGGACACCCGCACTAGAGCTCACCAAGAGGAACTCAACTACCACTCCACTCTGGGCCCACGGGACACCCGCACTAGAGCTCACCAAGAGGAACTCAACTACCACTCCACTCTGGGCCCACGGGACACCCGCACTAGAGCTCACCAAGAGGAACTCAACTACCACTCCACTCTGGGCCCACGGGACACCCGCACTAGAGCTCACCAAGAGGAACTCAACTACCACTCCACTCTGGGCCCACGGGACACCCGCACTAGAGCTCACCAAGAGGAACTCAACTACCACTCCACTCTGGGCCCACGGGACACCCGCACTAGAGCTCACCAAGAGGAACTCAACTACCACTCCACTCTGGGCCCACGGGACACCCGCACTAGAGCTCACCAAGAGGAACTCAACTACCACTCCACTCTGGGCCCACGGGACACCCGCACTAGAGCTCACCAAGAGGAACTCAACTACCACTCCACTCTGGGCCCACGGGACACCCGCACTAGAGCTCACCAAGAGGAACTCAACTACCACTCCACTCTGGGCCCACGGGACACCCGCACTAGAGCTCACCAAGAGGAACTCAACTACCACTCCACTCTGGGCCCACGGGACACCCGCACTAGAGCTCACCAAGAGGAACTCAACTACCACTCCACTCTGGGCCCACGGGACACCCGCACTAGAGCTCACCAAGAGGAACTCAACTACCACTCCACTCTGGGCCCACGGGACACCCGCACTAGAGCTCACCAAGAGGAACTCAACTACCACTCCACTCTGGGCCCACGGGACACCCGCACTAGAGCTCACCAAGAGGAACTCAACTACCACTCCACTCTGGGCCCACGGGACACCCGCACTAGAGCTCACCAAGAGGAACTCAACTACCACTCCACTCTGGGCCCACGGGACACCCGCACTAGAGCTCACCAAGAGGAACTCAACTACCACTCCACTCTGGGCCCACGGGACACCCGCACTAGAGCTCACCAAGAGGAACTCAACTACCACTCCACTCTGGGCCCACGGGACACCCGCACTAGAGCTCACCAAGAGGAACTCAACTACCACTCCACTCTGGGCCCACGGGACACCCGCACTAGAGCTCACCAAGAGGAACTCAACTACCACTCCACTCTGGGCCCACGGGACACCCGCACTAGAGCTCACCAAGAGGAACTCAACTACCACTCCACTCTGGGCCCACGGGACACCCGCACTAGAGCTCACCAAGAGGAACTCAACTACCACTCCACTCTGGGCCCACGGGACACCCGCACTAGAGCTCACCAAGAGGAACTCAACTACCACTCCACTCTGGGCCCACGGGACACCCGCACTAGAGCTCACCAAGAGGAACTCAACTACCACTCCACTCTGGGCCCACGGGACACCCGCACTAGAGCTCACCAAGAGGAACTCAACTACCACTCCACTCTGGGCCCACGGGACACCCGCACTAGAGCTCAATAAGGGAGAAAACCCGCGGTGCTAATCTCGCTGGGACTCTACTTGAGGTCGGGCACTGTCTAGCATAATGGCCTACCTTATTGCATAGGTAGCATCAGTCTTGTCCCGGACAATCTCTCGCAAGGTGGCCTGCCTCGTTACACTTAAAGCACCTGTTGGACTCTGGTCGGCACTCGCCAGGATGGTTCCTCTTACACTTAGGACACAGCGGAAAGGTACTCTACTCTAGAGGTCATTTGCTGCTCCCCTGGCTACTCCCATGGCTCTCACTGGGCCTCTTCTGGCACCTCTATTGCTGCTGATGGGTGCCCCCTAACGATTGAGACACTACCTCCAGGGAGGATCGTTGCGGCTGCTCTCTATAACTAGGAAGCTTCATGCTAGCCTCCTCAATGTCCAGTGCCTTGGAAACCACCTCATCGTAAGGCACATTCCGTGTTCCCGCTATCCTGACGCCCATATATATCTCCGGCTTCAGCCCTTGTACAAACTGGTGCACCTTGTTCTCACTTCGACTCACTAGGTGATCGGTAAACCTCGATAATGCCTTAACTTGTCGCACATAATCCGCCACTGTACCCGTCTGCTTCAACTGAGTAAACTCGACCATCTTCGTAGTTTTGACCGAGTAACTAAAATATTTGCCGAAGAACACTGCCCGAAACTCCCCCCACGTCATCCTACTCACATCGGTGGTGGCCTTTACTGTGTCCCACCAAAATTGTGCATCGCCTGCCAGGTGGAAAACTACACTGGAGACCTTATCCCGATCATCCACCTTGGCATAACGCATCATGTCTTCCATCCTTCGAATCCACTCCTCGGCGACGAGTGGATCCGAAGATGATCCGTCAAAGACTGGGGGCTGTAATATGTGAAACCTGTCTCCCTCACGACCTGCCACAGCAACGCTACCACTGGACTGCCCCTGATCTTCCCTGCCTAGAAATCGCTCTAACTGCTGAAACTGACGCTCTAACTGTTGAGACTGGCGGTTGACCAACTCTGTCAACTGCCTGATAGCGTCGTCTCTCCCGTCTGTCTCTCTCGGTGAATGTTCCCTAGTTTCAGCCCGGTCACCTACCTCTCTTCGAGGTCGTCCCCGTCCTCTAGGCCCTCTCGGCCCTCTCGGCATATCTCTCTATCCCTGAATCATTTAATACTATCGTAAGTCAAAGAAAAACACAAGGGTTTTAAGAAATACTTATAGTTGGCAAAGTGCTCCCAGACAGCGGCTGACGGGGTTAGGTAATCCACTGAACGACGTCGACCCCATCGCTCTGATACCATAACTGTAACACCCCGAAAACCCACCCGGGTTCCCGGTGCGCACAGGGACTGCTCTAATACCATAATTGTAACGCCCCGGGTCATCACGACCCGATTCGTTACAGGGACTACTATGTGCTAAACGACTCTCTTTGACTACTATCTCATTCGCTTAACTACTAACGCAAGGAATCCATTTTAGTTAAACGAACGCAGCGGAATTTAAAGCTAAGTCTCCTGAAGGTTTCTCTCGTGCCATACCTGGTTTCATTAACTCACTAAGTTCTTCTAATCGCATTCGCTTAAAGTTCCAACATTGGAAATACCTTCCAATGAGACTCACGCAACAAAATCAAAACTAACCTCCCGAAACTCTCTTATGTCTTGCCTAGTTGCCTAGACTCACTAATTTCTCTTAATCCTAACAATTAAGCACCACGGCGTCCTCCCCAAAAATTTTGGTAGAGTAACACCTGAAAATGGCGCCCCCAAAATGCTAAGTACCTCCAAACGAATAAATCCCAACCAATCCAAAATGTTCTCAATCAACTATCCAGCATACGAAATCTCCAAATAGCAGTAACGAGAGAAAGTAAAGTACTATCATCCATAAGCGAAGAAAATTCACAGTATAAGGCGACACATCACCCTTAAATATGAATATATACAACGAATAAAAAATACACCCACAAAAGACAAAAAGTCCTACTCCCGATCAACACTATACGATGGCTCCATGGGTAGGGTCGCCCTAACACTGCCATCAACCGGGGCCCTGGTCGCACGCCACCAACTGCCACCTACTCCTGTACAGGCGTTTGGTACTCACCCTCCCGCTCAGCAGTGCCTACACCACAGAACACACTATAAGCTCAAAGCTTAGCAAGTAGAGTGCTAAAAATAAACGTGAAACATGAAAACTAATTATGCAATCCTAACACATGCACGTCACCTCCGGCCCGAGTCCAACCCGGGATTCACGGAGCCACGTCTCCTCCGGCCCGAGTCCAACATGGGATTCGCGGAGCACGTCACCTCCAGCCCGAGTCCAACTCGGGATTCGCGGAGCCACGTCACCTCCGGCCCGAGTCCAACCCGGGATTCGCGGAGCCACGTCACCTCCGGCCCTAGTCCAACCCGAGATTCGCGGAGCACATCACCTCCTGCCCGAGTCCAACCCGAGATTCGCGGAGCCATGTCACCTCCGGCCCGAGTCCAACTCGGGATTCGCGGAGCACGTCACCTCCGGCCCGAGTCCAACACGGGATTCGCAGAGCCACATCACCTCCGGCCGGAGTCCAACCCGGGATTCGCGGAGCACGTCATCTCCGGCCCGAGTCCAACCCGGGATTCGCGGAGCCACGTCACCTCTGGCCCGAGTCCACCTCGGGATTCGCGGAGCACGTCACCTCTGGCCCGAGTCCAACCCGGGATTCGCGGAGCCACGTCTTGCACAAGACCCCCAACGTACGTACAACTGACCCACAACCGGCACGATACTCACAACCTATGGACAATTTACCCACAGCTGCACAAGTCTCACAGCCTACCACAACTGACCCACAACCTGCACCAGACTCACGACATACATACAACTAACCTACAACCTGCACCAGACTCACAACATACGTCTAACGACGACTACACATACACATCACATACATAGCACTCACGACGTACACAACTCACAACAAGCAAACAACTGTGGTGTAGGCCCTTCTGGGCGACTCTCAAACATTCTCAACCACACTACTACTTACCTGGCGTCCCAGCTCGCTGAGGATGCTTGGTTCCCTGCCCACCTACGGCTTGACCAGTCCGTTCGCTCGTGGAGACAACCGAAATGTCAGCTCCGGATTTGCCGCCGTCGTCGGACCAGAAACGTTGAAATCTGCCGGTGGTTCGATCGGTGATCGTCGCCGCTTCTCTCTCCCCCTGCTCTGCCCCCTCTCGTTCGCGGTGAAAGACACCTGAATGGCTTCTTCACGAAGCCATTCGGTTGTTTTAAAGAAGACAATTAATATGTTTTCTTTTAAAACAATTAATTTAACAACTTAATTAATTACCGTTTTGCCCCCCTTCGAAATCCCATCAAATTTTGTTCTTCATTTTGTCAATTTCTCTTAAATTGACTCTCACTCCACGCTCGGTTTAAACCTATTCATCGACGCTCCCGAAAGATCAAACAATTAACCGAATAATTAACTCTAAATAAATAAATTAATTTACTGGGTATTACAAGTTTCATCAGCCATATCAATTTATAACCATGCATTCAGACTCTCATTAGTCATCTCATGCGTTCAGGCTCTCATTAGCCTTCTCATGCTTTCCGTCAATTCTATTAATTTTCATGCATTTCATACTCGCATACATTATGACCTATCATTTTTATCTTTCTACATTCCTAAGTCAATGTCTATATATGCATGTCCAAGTAATAACTGTAATGGTTTGATTTTTTTTTAATTCAATTGAAATAGTGAATAGTCTTTGAATGGAAATGAAAATTCAAAGTGATTAATGATCAATATTATGATTTTTGGGAGAAAAATTAAGATTATTTAATTATGGATTAACCTAAAACTAATAAAAAGTCATTAGTTTAAGGAAGTGTGATTAATAAATAATTAACCATGGTATTTTGGTGATAAATCAAGTTTAGGAGGTTAAAATGGTAAAGTTGAATGGATTAAGTTGGTTAAATGGTAATTTTGTAGAAAATCATAAAGAAAAGGACAAAATGGTAACATTTTTTACCATAAGGCTTCTTTTAGAAGCCAATGGTTTCTGAAAAACCCAGCATCTTCTACGTGAAGAACCAGACAGAGAGAGAAACGAAAAGAAGAAAACCGTGGAGAGAAAGTGAAAAAGTGGGGAAAAGTTGTCCTTGCTCCGCAAGGATTAGCTATTCGTCTTGGTGAGGCGAGTTGTTAGAGCCAAGAATCGATCGTTTTGATGGAGATTTTTAGTTAGAATATTTTCCTACCGTGGATTTTGATAGGTTAGAGATTTTTTTTTATTTGGTTGAGATTGACTGAATGGAAAGGAACAAATATCTATTTTTTTTTATGTTGAATTGGGTTCAAGATTTAACCGAAAAAGTTCAATAGTCGAAATTCAAGTATTGATTAATCTCAAGGAGGCATTTGACTTTTCTGCTTACAAAGATTATTTTTTTTGGGAAATTATCCATTTAATTTACTTATGAGCTTTCTGAAACGCGACACTAGTGAGTGGCCTCTTTGTAAAAAAGAAGAGGATGGTGTATGGCTCTTGATTGTGTGGCTAGATTTACTTGAAATTGCATTACATTAATTTAATCATTGAAATGAGTTTTAAACCGTCGTTAATGGATTTTAAACGATTAGAATTATGAACCTACATGCATTTTTATATAAATGACATGAATTTCAAATCAAAACATAATTGGTTTAAGTTGATTTCAACATAACCAATGATAGGTGGATGATGGTGTATGGGCTGGGATAGTGTGGATAGAGTTTGAACTAGCTATTCTAGTTGCTAGATTTATTTGCTGGGTCAATGACTCATTATGTGGAATATCTCTATTTTACAGATATCGAGGACGTTCACCGAGACGGTAAAACTAAGGCAAGGTAAAGTTTACAAGAGGCATAGGTGAAAGATCTTGGATGGATGGTCTTTGGGTTGTGGAAAGTCACTTGTCGTGACTTATGTGTATTTATATTTTGTTTACAATTTCGTTTGAGTATTCTGATAGGCTGATGTAAAGAATTTGATGATGATATAGATGATGTAATATATTTCAACTTATGAAATGTATTTTGGTTGTCATGTATATGGTTTGAATGTTATTGGAGATATCATAATTCGAGATGCCACGTATGATTGTATGGTGAATGTTAGAGGGTGTATGGAGTTTGAAAGTTTCCACTTAGAGAATGTATGTTTTGTTGTAAGTTGCTTCAGGCAGCTTCCCATCTCGGGAATCCGTTCCACTCGTCGGTGCCCCGAGTCAGGTCCTAATAATAACATAATTAGATAATAAAATACTTTAAAGAAAATAATTAATAAATATTTCGTGATATAGGGCCTACGGTCAAAACATTAAAAAACATAGTGTTTTATTTACTTGGATTCCGAGAGAGAGGGAATAGGGTTTTAGGTACTTTTTCCTAGCGTTAGATTGATCTTTTTTACTTAAAAATTAAGGAGTTTTAAACTTTTTCGTTCATCCCCAAAACAATCATTTTGAAAGTAATAAGGGTAGAAATTCCTTACCAATAAAATCCTACCGTTGGATTTTCAAATCGATTTGAGTGTCCTTAACGATCTAAAATATTCGGTTGAAAGATTTCAGGTTTGGGCCGGTTCAGTCAATCGGGCCTGTTTGGTCAGTGGTGGGTCCGGTTTGGTTCGATCACTAGTCCAGTTCAACTTTAAAAAGGGGTTGGGTCTTTTGAATGTTGACCCAAATCGTTCCTCCACTTCATCATCTCTTTCGCGCAAGTTGAGAGAATGAGAGACAGAATCACGCAAAAGTTTCCACTAGAGGGTGAAGTAAAAGCTGTGATTCTTCTCCCTAGGAGAAATCACCCGCAGTTTAGATAGCTCGTGGTGGCCGGAAGACAAGTGTGGCGATTCCAGCGAGGTGGGTGTTTCTTCGGTTGTTTTTAGGTTTACAGAACAAAAAGAGAGAGATTTGTTGCGCTGGTGTGATTTTTCACCATCATTGAGCACTCGATTTATATGAAAGCCTCCTAAAATTTTTCGTCAGAGAGTAGATATGAATCTGACCCTCTTCTTGGTCAGAATTGAAGATGAATTAGGAAAGGAGTAAATTGTGTTGATTTCCATACGTTAGGGATGAGATCTGACTTAATTGGGGTACAATAATTCCTTATGCTGCAGAAGGAAATTCTCCTTAATTTAGGCCTGGATTACAGAATCCCTAATTTAGATTGATTTGGGGAAAAAGTTTGACATATTACATAAATAGTCATTTGAAAACAGTACTTAACAAATTCATTCATAAAAATAACGAAACAATAAGTGATATAAATATATTTTAACTCAGATAGAATAAAATGTAAGTTTTTCTCTTCATAGTTATTTGCATTCACATCATATAACCTTGCCATGAAAGCAACTCTTCAACTGCATATTTCAATTATTTTTTTCATCATATTCATCATAACGTTCCTAACCTACATTACAAAGTTCAAACTATGAGTCTATCGCTTAGTAAGATATGCATAAACTATCATGAACATGTATGCGGATGCATTTTCTTAAAAGAATAGTGTTATCGCGGTTCTTTCTTACCGGGTCTTTTATTCTTGCTTTAGTTTTGATACACAGTCTATTTTGTTGAGGTAATTCAGTATAGGGAAGCGAAAAGACACCTCATGACCCCGTCTTATGAGACAACTAACTCGTAATTCCACCTCACAACAAAAGTTACGTTTATTCAATTCTTCTCTCAGCTTTCCATTTTTATATCTGTCTTTTGTGTCAGTCTTTCTTTCTTTCTTTTTTCTTCTCTTTAAATCATTCTTAACATAAATTCTTCTTCATGATGCATGAGTCATAAATAAACATATGATACAAAATATAGCATATCCTTGAGTCAATTCGTATGTTCTTTCTATTCAATAATAATCTACTACGTATCATAAAATCATCAAACGAAGCATATCCTTGAACAATATTATTCTCAATATAACAATAAGACATACAAAATAACATGTCACATACCATATCTTCGAATTCATGTTCATTAACGTGTCATATTCAAGAGTTTATAATATAACATATCCTCAAATCAACATCATTATAAATGTAACATAAAAATAAATTTTCAAGTCATTATCATCAAAAGTATAACAATAAAACAAATCCTCAAGTCATTATTATTATAATCATAACAATTAGATAAGTCATCAATCGATTGTCATCATATAACTATAAAACACTTTGTGATGTAGGCTGAAGGTCACGCACATACAAACATCACTTATCTCGAGTCCTTAGTACGTAGACTCTTGCTCACGACTGGTATCTTTCACCTTTCAATTAACCTACCCATTGAATTATCCTGTATTAGTGAAAGAAAGTGAAGAGAATAATCATAATCTGTAACGCCCCGAGTTATCTGAACCCGGTTCGCTACACAAGATACTGAACCGAACTATAACTCTTAAGAAAAGTTTAAAATTTCATTTAATGATTAAGATTTGGCTCTTAAAACGTTAAAACTTACAGCGGAAAAATCATCGTATATAAAAAAATAATATTTATTAAACAGTTAAAATATTCAAGACAGTTGGTTGAAAGAGAAAAGAAAACAAAACACATCGACTGGTCACTAAACGACAAAACACCTCTACCGCACAGACCACGTGATATTCATGCGATTGAAATAATTCGGCAGATGACGTCTACCGCTCACAAACGACAAACATTCTCAGCCTACATCTTCCGATTACAAAACGGCAAGGCTACTAAAGACTTATGCCGAAGACATCTACCGATGGCTTCTACTGGATACATCTTCCGTTGGCTTCTACTGGAGACATCTTTTGATTACAAAACGACAAATTTCCTCCTACATCTTCCGTTAGATATAATATTCGACATCACTCGGTCACAAAATGACAAATTCTAATACTCACATCCACCGATGGACAAAACTCTTGACTTCTACCGATGGACTAAATCCACCGATAGATCAAAAAATACTCAAAATCTGTCGATAGACATCATCTATCGATAAATCAAAACACTCAACGAAAACAGCATAGCAACAATTTCACTATAAACAAAGAAAACTCAGACTACCAAAAGAACTTGAGCATTTTACTAAAACCGTTCAAAACTACTTAAATCTGTGTACTACTCCAAAATTTGGTAAAAACCACTATTAAAACTAACAGAGTATCATTATCAGAAAAATTCTCAAATTGTATTCAAAACATCAAGACTACTACTGTCACTAAAACTCTCAACATATTTAAATTGAATCATGGTTGACAAAACCTTCTCATCTACTAACACCAGTTAAACCGCCCTATCAGTTCACCAAGTCGAGGCATGAATGTGCTCCCCCAACCACCCTATTCCTCAACATGCTCAGAAAACACACCTGCAGTCACTTCTTCACCTACATCACAAAACTCATCTATTAGCCTAATGCTAAGTAAGTAAAGCAATAATGAAATGGAATGCTGAAATATAAATTCCTAAACATGCAGTTTCTACTTTCTCATCTCAGTTGCATATGCATTCGTTTCTGATTTGATCCCCCTGTGAAATTGGGAGTTGGATCACTTCTTCCAAAGTCATACATCCTCTCTCTTGATTAAGGGGCGGATTAGTTTCCTTAACAACTATTCAGATCCCCCTGTGAAATTGGGAGCTGGATCACTTCTCCCAAAGTATAAATCCCTTCATAAGTTAGAGGTGGATTAGTTCCCTTAATAGTTTATCGTTACAGTCTGTTCATTCCTTACCATGCAATTTCATGTAAATTCATTTTCGCGTACTTTCAAAATATGATGCATGACATACAAACACATTCAAGCAAACATAATCCTACTGTTTTGTGATGTAGGCTGAAGGTCACGTACATACAAACATCACTTATCTCGAGTCCTTAGTACGTAGACTCTTGCTCACGACTGGTATCTTTCACCTTTCAATTAACCTACCCATTGAATTATCCTGTATTAGTGAAAGAAAGTGAAGAGAATAATCATAATCTGTAACGCCCCGAGTTATCTGAACCCGGTTCGCTACACAAGATACTGAACCGAACTATAACTCTTAAGAAAAGTTTAAAATTTCATTTAATGATTAAGATTTGGCTCTTAAAACGTTAAAACTTACAGCGGAAAAATCATCGTATATAAAAAAATAATATTTATTAAACAGTTAAAATATTCAAGACAGTTGGTTGAAAGAGAAAAGAAAACAAAACACATCGACTGGTCACTAAACGACAAAACACCTCTACCGCACAGACCACGTGATATTCATGCGATTGAAATAATTCGGCAGATGACGTCTACCGCTCACAAACGACAACATTCTCAGCCTACATCTTCCGATTACAAAACGGCAAGGCTACTAAAGACTTATGCCGAAGACATCTACCGATGGCTTCTACTGGATACATCTTCCGTTGGCTTCTACTGGAGACATCTTTTGATTACAAAACGACAAATTTCCTCCTACATCTTCCGTTAGATATAATATTCGACATCACTCGGTCACAAAACGACAAATTCTAATACTCACATCCACCGATGGACAAAACTCTTGACTTCTACCGATGGACTAAATCCACCGATAGATCAAAAAATACTCAAAATCTGTCGATAGACATCATCTATCGATAAATCAAAACACTCAACGAAAACAGCATAGCAACAATTTCACTATAAACAAAGAAAACTCAGACTACCAAAAGAACTTGAGCATTTTACTAAAACCGTTCAAAACTACTTAAATCTGTGTACTACTCCAAAATTTGGTAAAAACCACTATTAAAACTAACAGAGTATCATTATCAGAAAAATTCTCAAATTGTATTCAAAACATCAAGACTACTACTGTCACTAAAACTCTCAACATATTTAAATTGAATCATGGTTGACAAAACCTTCTCATCTACTAACACCAGTTAAACCGCCCTATCAGTTCACCAAGTCGAGGCATGAATGTGCTCCCCCAACCACCCTATTCCTCAACATGCTCAGAAAACACACCTGCAGTCACTTCTTCACCTACATCACAAAATTCATCTATTAGCCTAATGCTAAGTAAGTAAAGCAATAATGAAATGGAATGCTGAAATATAAATTCCTAAACATGCAGTTTCTACTTTCTCATCTCAGTTGCATATGCATTCGTTTCTGATTTGATCCCCCTGTGAAATTGGGAGTTGGATCACTTCTTCCAAAGTCATACATCCTCTCTCTTGATTAAGGGGCGGATTAGTTTCCTTAACAACTATTCAGATCCCCCTGTGAAATTGGGAGCTGGATCACTTCTCCCAAAGTATAAATCCCTTCATAAGTTAAGAGGTGGATTAGTTCCCTTAATAGTTTATCTGTTACAGTCTGTTCATTCCTTACCATGCAATTTCATGTAAATTCATTTTCGCGTACTTTCAAAATATGATGCATGACATACAAACACATTCAAGCAAACATAATCCTACTGTTTTGTGATGTAGGCTCGAAGGCACAAGCATACTTTACTTACCTGGTCTCCTTGAGATTGTATTGGGTGGAAGACTACCTCGGAAGCTTACTCAAACCTAAAGCCATAGACAGAACATACATTAGACTTTCTCTAAACTCCATTCTAAACTGCTAGAATTCTAGAGACACTAGTTTGGAAGCTTAGTTCATTGAGCATTCCCGATTTACCACAAATCCTGACTAGCTCACACATACGGCATTCACAGAACTCACATTTATACTCTCCCCAATCATCGATAGCTACCAGTACAGCAAGGAATCAAAATAGAACTCACCTAGTTTGGAGAAGAATCGAGTAGAAGAATTGCCTAGAGAGCTCTGCTCCTCGAGCTGAAAATCGAAAGAGGAAAAATAGAGAATAATGGCGACTTCAGTGCATTAATCACAAAGTCTCTTCCCTTAAATAGGTTATCCACTTTATATCTCGATTTACCATTATGCCCTTACTTAGTCACTCATTAACATAATCAATAATTCCCCCAATATCATCCATAAAATGTATACTATTAATTGATAAGATAAGACAAGTCGGTTCAATGGAACCGGGTGCTACAATCTACCCTCCTTAAAAGAATTTTGTCGTCAAAATTCAATACCTGAATAATTCTGGATGTTGGTCCATCATGTCTTGCTGCCGCTCCCAAGTTGTCTCCTCTATGTTTTGGTTATGCCATAAGACTTTCACCAGTGGAACTTCTTTGTTGCGCAACACTTTCACAGTATAGTCTAGGATCCTTACTGGTTTCTTCTCATATGCAAGGGTAGGATGAACTTCAATACTCTGCTGTTCCACAATCTGTGATGGATCTCGTACACACTTCTTCAACATAGATACATGGAACACATTATGGATTCCTTCCATAGAGGTTGGTAACTGTAATTCGTAAGCTGCCTTCCCAATCCTTTTTAAGACGAAAAAAGGTCCAATAAATCTGGGGTTCAACTTGCCTCTCTTACCAAATCTCACAACTCCTTTGAATGGTGATACCTTAAGAAAAACTTCAACACCTACTTCAAACTCTAATTCTCTGCGTCTTCTGTCGGCATAGCTTTTCTGTCGGATTTGAGCTGTTAAGATCCTCTGGCGGATGAGGGCAACTTTCTCGACAGTTTGTTGCACAATATCAGGACCAAGCAACTGTGCTTCACCAACTTCATCCCAGTACAAAGGTGATCTGCATTTTCGTCCATACAATGCTTCATAAGATGTCATCCCTATTGTTGCCTGAAAACTATTATTATAAGAAAACTCCATCAATGATAAATATTTACTCTAAGATCCTTGAAAATCTAATATGCATGCCCGGAGCATATCTTCTAAGGTCTGAATAGTTCTCTCGGATTGTCCGTCTGTTTGAGGCGAAAAGCTGTGCTAAAACTAAGCTATGTTCCCAGAGCCTTGTGCAAACTCTTCCAAAACTTAGATGCGAATCGAGAACCTCGGTCTGAAACTATGGTACCTGGAACTCCATGTAACCTAACAATCTCTTGCACATACAATTCAGCAAGCTGATCCATCGAGTATGTCATCCTCATAGGCAGAAAATGGGCAAATTTGGTTAATCGATCAACTATTACCCAGATTGCATCATGTCCATTTGCTGTTCTAGGCAATCCCACAACAAAGTCCATCGTTACATGCTCTCATTTCCATTCGGGAACTGGTAAGGGTTGTAATGTTCCTGCAGGCCTCTGATGTTCAGTTTTAATCTGCTGACAACTCAAACATGACCCTACATACTCTGCCATACACCTTTTCATACTTGGCTACCAATAATGCTGTTTGAGGTCCTTGTATATCTTCGTACTTCTAGGGTGGACAAAAAATCTAGAAGAATATGCTTCCGAAAGGATCTCATCTCGAAGTTCTTTAATGGTAGGAACAAACCATCTATTTCTAAACTTAAGGATCCCATCATTGGAATAATTGAAATCTAAATTAACAGTAGATTCTATGCTTAATCTGTACTTGTTGCACTCTACATCATTTGTCTGAGCTTCCTTTATTCTTTCTAGAATGGTAGGTCTCAAGGATATGGCAGTAAGCATGGCTGACACATTGTGCACTGCTTCTAGATTAAACCTTTGGAATTCTGACTCTAAGGCTAATGGCATATCAAAAATCAAGGCTGAGGCTGAAATTGTCACTCTACTCAAAGCATCTGCCACAACATTTGCTTTGTCGGGATGGTATTTAATCTCAAAATCATAATCCTTTACAAATTCCAACCATCGACGTTGCCTCATATTTAATTCATTCTGTGTGAAGATATATTTCAGACTTTTATGGTCCGAGAATATTTCACAAGTTTGTCCATACAGGTAATGCCTCCAAATCTTAAGTGCAAATACTACTGCAGCTAATTCCAAGTCATGTGTAGGGTAATTCTTCTCATGTGTTTTCAACTGTCTAGAAGCATAGGCTATTATCTTTCCCTCTTGCATCAAGACACAGCCAAGTCCAATCTTGGATGCATCACAGTAAATGCTAAATTTACCATTCTCAACGGGAAGTGTTAATATTGGGGCATTGGTCAATTTCTTTTTCAAGGTCTGGAAACTGGATTCACACTCCTCTGTCTAAGCATACTTAATGTTTTTCCTGGTTAACCGAGTGAGGGGTGTTGCAATCTTTGAAAATCCTTCAATAAATTTTCTGTAATATCCTGCTAATCCAAGGAAACTCTGAATATCTGCAGCACTCTTCGGTTGGGGCCATTCCTTAACTGCTTGAACCTTGGCTGGATCAACGGATATTCCATCTCCAGAGATCACGTGACCAAGAAAGTGAACTTTGTCCAACCAAAACTCACATTTGGAAAACTTAGCATAAAGTTGGTGCTGTCTAGGTACTCCTAACACCAAACTCAAATGCCTTGCATGCTCTTCCTTAGTACTAGAATAGATTAGAATGTCATCTATAAACACAATGACAAACTTGTCCAAATACTCATGAAACACTCTATTCATAAGATCCATGAAGGCTGCCGGTGCATTAGTCAATCCAAAAGACATAACCAAAAACTCATAATGTCCATACCTTGTGCGAAAGGCAGTCTTTGGGATATCTTCATATTTAACCTTCAACGTGTAATAACCGAACCTAAGGTCAATCTTAGAGAAAACTCTTGCACTATTAAGTTGGTCGAATAAATCGTCAATCCTTGGCAATGGATACTTGTTCTTGACAGTTAGCTTATTTATTTCCCGATAATCAATGCACATCCGCATTAATCCATCCTTCTTTTTGAGAAAAATAACAGGTGCACCCCACGGTGAAAAGCTAGGGCGTATGAACTCTTTCTCTAACAGATCCTCCAACTGCTTCTTTAATTCCTTAAGTTCTGTTGGTGCTAGTCTATATGGATTTTTAGACACAGACTCGGCACCGGGGTAAACATCTACAACGAATTCAATTTCTCTATCTGGCGGTAAACCAGAAAGGTCATCTAAGAATACTTCAGGAAAGTCTTGGACAACTAAGACATTTTGTGGATTTGTCTTCCCTACAAGTTGTGTGTCTAAAACGCTAGCTAAGAAGCACGAATACTCTCCACATGGGGAAGGTCTAGTGTTAATAGAAGTCTTTATTCTTCTTCGAAGCTTGAAATGTATGTTTCAAACTACCAGAGGGTTGGAAGCTAACTATTCCAGTCCTACAATCAATTGTGGCGTGGAGCTTAAACAACCAGTTCATTCCTATGATTACATCAAATCCTATTTTATCCATAATAATGAGATCAGCAGGTAAATTCTTGTTTCCCACTATCACCACACTATTAAGTATCACTCGGCTAGAGTGCATCCATTCACCAGAAGGTAACGTGACATTAAACATATGTTCAGATGGCGTAGGTTGTACATCTAGCTTAACAGGAAATGCAGATGCTATAAATGAATGTGTTGCACCAGATTCTATTAAAGTAAAAGCAGGTATAGAGTTGATCAATATAGTACCTGATACAACAGCGAGCTATTCCTCACCCGAGTCCATCATGGAGAATATCCTTGGTTTAATCATAGCAGGGCCACTCTTAGAAGCTGGGCAGTCTCTGCTAATATAGCCGACCTTGTTACAATTATAGCATCTGGTGATTCTAGGCTTCGGGCATTCTTTGATCGTGTGTCCAACCTCCTCACAGTTGAAACACTTCCCAAAGCCCAATCTGCACTCGCCCGGGTGGTTCTTCAAACACTTAGGACACTAGGGAAATTTCCTGACATTCTGTATCTTCCCTCCTGTTCCTTGGCTATTCTGGCCTTCACTAGGCCTCTTCATTTCTCTTTGTTGGTGTGGCTGGACAAACTTTTGTGGGACCTCCTTTGGTCCAGCACACTTCCTTTCAGCTTCTTCCACCTCCAGAGCAGTGGACACAACTTCGCTGAATGACAAGCCTTTAATACCACAAAATTTAACTCCTCGGTAAATTTTCGGCTTCAGCTCATGCACAAATTTGAACACCTTATCCTCGTCCCTGTGAGCAAAATGTCCAGCAAACCTGGATAGGGACTCGAATTGCCTACTGTACTCGGCCACAGACCCGGTCTATTTCAAGTTCAAAAATTCCAACTTCTGTGCAGTTTGAACAGTGCTGTTAAAATACTTCTCGTAGAAAATGTCCTTAAATTGTGACCAAGGCATCGCCAAAACATCAGTGGTGGTCTCTATTGTTTCCCACCAGAGCTGAGCATCACCAGCCAAATGAAACATTGCCAACGTGACCTTGTCTCCTTTCCCAATGTTGGCGCACCTAAACATACTCTCAATCTTTCTAAGCCACCCTTCAGCAATAACCGGATCAGACGACTGTCCATCAAACGTGGGTGATCGTAGCCTCCTGAATCTATCTCCAGAATGTTCATTGCTAGAACTCGAGTTGGCACTTCCTTGTACCTCTCGGTTCAACAGCACTCCTAACTGATCGGACTGCTGACGCACTAGGTCTGTTTGCTGACCCACTAAATCTGTCAGCTGCCTAATCACGCTGGGATTTTCTTTACGTCCCGGATTCGGTATCTTTCTTGGTACTCTTGATCTTCCTGGTCGTCTAGACATCTTACTAGATTTCCTGCACAGGGTTAACTACTCTCATAAACATCAAATAATTAAGGCTAACATAAACACTTATAGTTGTTAGAGTACTTCCATGCGACGATCGATACTGATGAGTAATCTTTTGAACGGTTTAACTGAATGTCTCTGATACCATACTGTAACGCCCCGAGTTATCCGAACCCGGTTCGCTACACAAGATACTGAACCGAACTATGACTTTTAAGAAAAGTTTAAAATTTCATTCAATGATTAAGATTTGGCTCTTAAAACGTTAAAACTTGCAGCGGAAAAATCATCGTATATAAAAAAAAACAATATTTATTAAATAGTTAAAATATTCAAGACAGTTGGTTGAAAGAGAAAAGAAAACATAACACATCGACCGGTCACTAAACGACAAAACACCTCTACCGCACAGACCACGTGATATTCATGCGATTGAAATAATTCGGCAGACGACATCTACCGCTCACAAACGACAAACATTCTCAGCCTACATCTTCCGATTACAAAACGACAAGGCTACTAAAGACTTATGCCGATGGCCTCTACTGGCGACATCTTCCGATGGCTTCTTCTGAAGACATCTTCTGATTACAAAACGACAAATTTCCTCCTACATCTTCCGTTAGATATAATATTCGACATCACCCGGTCACAAAACGACAAATTCTAATACTCACATCCACCGATGGACAAAACTCTCGACTTCTACCGATGGACTAAATCCACCGATAGATCAAAAATAGTCAACATCTGCCGATAGACATCATCTACCGATAGATCAAAATACTCAACGAAAACAGCATAGCAACAATTTCACTATAAACAAAGAAAACTCCGACTACCAAAAGAACTTGAGCACTTTACTAAAACCGTTCAAAACTACTTAAATCCGTGTACTACTCCAAAATTTGGTAAAAACCACTATTAAAACTAACAGAGTATCATTATCAGAAAAAGTCTCAAATTGTATTTAAAACATCAAGACTACTACTATCATTAAAACTCTCAACATATTTAAATTGAATCATGGTCCACAAAACCTTCTCATCTACTGACGCCAGTTAAACCGCCCCATCAGTTCGCCAAGTCGAGGCATGAATGTGCTCCCCCCACCAGCCTATTCCTCAACATGCTCAGAAAACACATCTGCAGTCACTTCTTCAACTACATCACAAAACTCATCTATTAGCCTAATGCTAAGTAAGTAAAGCAATAATGAAATGGAATGCTGAAACATAAATTCCTAAACATGCAGTTTCTACTTTCTCATCTCAATTGCATATGCATTCGTTTCTGATTTGATCCCCCTGTGAAATTGGGAGTTGGATCACTTCTCCCAAAGTCATACATCCTCTCTCTTGATTAAGGGGCGGATTAGTTCCCTTAACAACTGTTCAGATCCCCCTGTGAAATTGGGAGCTGGATCACTTCTCCCAAAGTATAAATCTCTTCATAAGTTAAGGGGTGGATTAGTTCCCTTAATAGTTTATCTGTTACAGACTGTTCATTCCTTACCATGCCATTCATGTAAATTCATTTTTGCATACTTTCAAAATATGATGCATGACATACAAACACATTCAAGCAAACATAATCCTACTGTTTTGTGATGTAGGCCCGAAGGCATAAGCATACTTTACTTACCTGGTCTCCTGGAGATTGTATTGGGTGGAAGACTACCTCGGAAGCTTACTCAAACCTAAAGCCATAGACAGAACATACATTAGACTTTCTCTAAACTCCATTCTAAACCGCTAGAATTCTAGAGACACTAGTTTGGAAGCTTAGTACATTGAGCATTCCCGATTTACCACAAATCCTGACTAGCTCACACATACGGCATTCACAGAACTCACATTTATACTCTCCCCAATCATCGATAGCTACCAGTACATCAAGGAATCGAAATAGAACTCACTTAGTTTGGAGAAGAATCGAGTAGAAGAATCGCCTAGAGAGCTCTGCTGCTCGAGCTGAAAATCGAAAGAGGAAAAATGAGGAATAGTGGCAGCTTCAGTGCATTAATCACAAAGTCTCTTCCCTTAAATAGGTTATCCACTTTATATCTCAATTTACCATTATGCCCTTACTTAGTCACTCATTAACCTAATCAATAATTCCCCCAATATCATCCATAAAATGTATACTATTAATTGATAAGATAAGATAAGTCGGTTCAATGGAACCGGGTGCTACATAATTAAAGGATTTCTATGGAGAAAATCATAATCGTCTCCATCAAGCATGTAAACTTTTTTGGTTACTTGTTTGAGAGTCGACGTTTATATTTAGGCTTACCTTGGAAATTCTGCAAAAACGAGGAGGAAGCTCGCAAGTTCTTAAATTAAATAAGGGCTAGGTTTAAAGTGCATAAATGGATACAAAGTGAGTATTTAAATAAGATCAAATAAACCCTAAAAATAATGATAAGTAACACAAAATATCTCTAAAAACATAGGAAACCCTAATAAGTTTGGAAATATGAAATTTGAAAAATAGTAAAACGTCAAAAAATACGAAAAAAATGCATATTTGGAAAAACTAGGTGAGGGAGACCGAGCTGGCAGCGCAGGTTGCTATCGCGTGTGTGCGGTCGCTGTGCCCAGCGCCTACCTTGCGCGCACCGCTCCTTGTGCTCCAACGTGTCCGTGCGCTCTTGGGCACCTCGACGCGCTAGTTTGCGCGTCTCTTGCGTGCTTTTTTGGCACACTAGCACTGCCAGTGCCTTCCTTCATGCAGTACTTCATGTTTTTCACTTGATTGACTTACAAAGTGCACTCCAAATTTCTTTTTGACTTTTACTTGTAATTTTTTACTCAAAATTTCTTTTTTTACACTCTCAAATGCATCACTTTCTATTAATTAATCTTTACCCATGCTTGGAAAATATTTGATTGAATAGTAGCGCAATCACCCACAATAGCATTTTTCAAGCCTCATAGGTTATCGTTCCACCAATAAAGAAAATTACCCTTATTTCAATTAATTTATTCACTTATTACATCATTTAACCATCACGTAGATTGTATTATTTTTCCTAAAAACCTCGTAATCATTATAATAGTGATGCAAAACGTAAACTCGTCTTTGAATACAAGATTAAATCTGACTGGAGTTCTTGGGTTTACACAGTCATAGATGGTATACAAAGGTATTGATTAAGAAAAAACAAGGTAAAGAACTTTCAGTTCTATTATACAAAAGTTGTATTTTTCTCTCTTACCGTGCAATTGTTGATCTCTTATTGTCTGTAACACAATCTTCGAGTGCTCAATTTTTTCATCACAAGTCTTTGGATAAATTAATATATAATCAATAAAGACCATGACAAAATTATCCAAATAAAGCCTAAAGCTTTAATTCATATGCTCCATAAAAGCAATTATGGTATTGGTCAATCCAAATAGCAAATCATAAACTCAAAATACCCATAATAAATCCAAAAAGATGTCCTTGGAGTTTCTTTCTCGAGGATTTTTAATTGATGATACTTTGATTTCAAATCTATTTTAGAAAAATACGATAATCCACCCAATTGTCCCAATAACTTATCAATTCTTGGTAACAAAATTTTTTTTCTAATTGTTACTCGATTCAATTTTCTACAATCAAAATGAAAGTTAAGTGATTATCATGCTTCTTGGCAAATAACACTGGTGCATTGCAAGATGACATATTATTACGAATAAAATCATTATGTACTAAATCATCATACTGTGTTCTCAACTTTGTCAACTCAGCTGAAGTCATCCTTTATGGGCAATACATACTAGAGCAATGTCGGGAACCAAATCAATGCAAATACTATCTCACAATCAGGTAACAACCTTGGCTAATCATAAGAAAACATGTTAGGATAATCCATCGTGATTGAAAAATGTGAATCCAACATGATTGTCTCATGGTCAACGTATGCAGCAAACATACTTTCATAATGTTCTAAAATCTTTTGCTCGCCCATAAGCTCATAAAGATAGGTTACTTGAGATCATTCTAAAATTATATTGAGTACAATCACATGTCCATCTTCTAACTGAAGAGTCACACTCTTCGCGTAGCAATCAACTTTCGCTCTATATTTACTTAGTCTATTTTCTAGATGAAATCAAATTGATCAATTGGTATAATTATCAAATCTATTAGTATCTCGTGGTAATCAACTAGCACAAACATGTAATGATAAAAAACACTTCACCATCTACACCAAATGGTTTCCTCGAAACAAAGTGAGATTGAATTTTTTTAACTCTAACCTTGAAAGAAATACAAACAATACAAATTAAAAAAATGTGTTGTCTTAGAGTCTAACAACACATGCCGTAGAATGAAAATGAAAAGTCATATTGTCAAAGATGCCTTGTCAAGTCTAGTCCTACGCCTCAAAATCTCTAACTTCATAAGCCTGAAGGAATTTGATGTATTTTGTGAAAGTGTGCAGAAAATTTAGTTACAATAGGTTGGAGCTAGAATTTACGAATTTGAAGAGGAAGAAAAAGAAGAAATAAAGCGGAGTTAAAAAGAAGAAAAGAAGAAGCTGAAGAGAAGAAACATCAATTAGCTATTTTAATCCCAACCGTTCGGCTATTTTAATTGATTGAGGTGTTTGAATCTGAACCATTGAAGCTTGTTTTAATTTCAGCCGTTGAAGATAATTATGGGCTTCAGATTTGTGGGCTTGAGATTAATTAAGAATTAGGTTAACTCAAGAAAAAGAGAGAGTAGCCCCATTCAGACATTCAAAGAGAAGTGAGAGATTTCAGAGGAAAGGAGCCCAAGCGAGATGGAGACCGGAAAGGAGCGAGAGCTTCGAGAATTGATTTTCAGCATAGTTTTTCTTTCCCTTTCTCTTCTGAATTATGAACTTCTTTATTATTACTGTTGTTTTCTTCTCGTTTAGTATGAACTAACTTTTTATTCTAGGGCTACGATGTAGCCAGACGATGATTATTTTATGTTCTTCGTTTAATTATATTTTATGAATATTTCTTCCAATATTGTTGGCACATTTAATTTCTGTTCTTAAAGCTTGTAAATTTATGGCCAATCTTTACTTGAATTTTGGGGTGTTTTGAGACCGAGAGATGATAAATACCCGATCACTGAAATTGTAGCACTCGATTTTATTAAACCAATTTTTATTCCGTTATTTAATAGTAAGTATGTTGTGGAGAAAATTGAGGAAAGTATTAATTAGTTAATGAGTGACTAAGTAAGGGCATAGTGGTAAATTGAGAACTTATAATGGATAACCTATTTAAGGAAAGAGACTTTGTGATTAAATGCACTGTAGCTGTCACTCTTTCCCTACTCTCCTCTCTCGATATTCAGCTCAAGCAGCAGAGCTCTCTAGGCGATTCTTCCATCCGATTTTCTTCAAACTAGGTGAGTTCTATTTCGATTCCTTGCTGCA
Organism: Begonia masoniana; assembly: GCA_022432975.1. Taxonomy (NCBI): domain Eukaryota; kingdom Viridiplantae; phylum Streptophyta; class Magnoliopsida; order Cucurbitales; family Begoniaceae; genus Begonia; species Begonia masoniana. The sequence goes on from CM039502.1 coordinate 25,042,992, forward strand.
TTGGTAACTATCGATGATTTGGGGAGTGGATAAATGTGAGTTTCGAGAATGCTGTGAGAGAACTAGTTCGGGTTTTGTGGTAATCGGAGATGTATAACGAACTAAGCTCCTAAACTAGTTTTCAAGAGGCTTCTAGATAGTGTAGAATGAGGTTTAGTAAAATCTATTCGATAATCTGTCCATGGTTTTAGGTTGAGTAAGCTCCCAAAGTAGTTTGCAACACCGAGCATTTCCAGGAGAGTCAGGTAAGTGAAGTGTGCTTGTGCCCTCGGGCCTACATCACAAAACAATAGGTTTTCCGTATGTTGAATGTTTTCAGTTTGGTCATGCATCATGTTTTGAAAGAATACGAAAATGAATTTACATAGAATGTATGGTGAGGCATGAACAGAACGTATCATTATAGCTGTTAAGGGAATTAATCCGCCCCTTAATTGATGAAGTGGATTTATAACATTGGGAGAGTTGATCTCACTCCCAAGGGAACCTAGGGATCATTATAGCTGTTAAGGGAATTAATCCGTCCCTTAATTGATGAAGAGAATTTATGACTTTGGGTTAATTGATGAAGTGGATTTATAACATTGGGAGAGTTGATCTCACTCCCAAGGGAACCTAGGGATCATTATAGCTGTTAAGGGAATTAATCCGTCCCTTAATTGATGAAGAGAATTTATGACTTTGGGAGAGTTGATCTCACTCCCAAGGGAACCTAGGGATCATTATAGCTGTTAAGGGAATTAATCCGCCCCTTAATTGATGAAGAGAATTTATGACTTTGGGAGAGTTGATCTCACTCCCAAGGGAACCTAGGGATCATTATAGCTGTTAAGGGAATTAATCCGCCCCTTAATTGATGAAGTGGATTTATAACATTGGGAGAGTTGATCTCACTCCCAAGGGAACCTAGGGATCATTATAGCTGTTAAGGGAATTAATCCGCCCCTTAATTGATGAAGTGGATTTATAACATTGGGAGAGTTGATCTCACTCCCAAGGGAACCTAGGGATCATTATAGCTGTTAAGGGAATTAATCCGCCCCTTAATTGATGAAGAGAATTTATGACTTTGGGAGAGTTGATCTCACTCCCAAGGGAACCTAGGGATCATTATAGCTGTTAAGGGAATTAATCCGCCCCTTAATTGATGAAGAGAATTTATGACTTTGGGAGAGTTGATCTCACTCCCAAGGGAACCTAGGGATCATTATAGCTGTTAAGGGAATTAATCCGCCCCTTAATTGATGAAGAGAATTTATGACTTTGGGAGAGTTGATCTCACTCCCAAGGGAACCTAGGGATCATTATAGCTGTTAAGGGAATTAATCCGCCCCTTAATTGATGAAGAGAATTTATGACTTTGGGAGAGTTGATCTCACTCCCAAGGGAACCTAGGGATCATTATAGCTGTTAAGGGAATTAATCCGCCCCTTAATTGATGAAGAGAATTTATGACTTTGGGAGAGTTGATCTCACTCCCAAGGGAACCTAGGGATCATTATAGCTGTTAAGGGAATTAATCCGCCCCTTAATTGATGAAGAGAATTTATGACTTTGGCAGATTACGATGAATGTGAATGCAACTGAGCTGAGAAAGTAGAAACTGCATGATTAAGATAATTTCAGCATTTCATCAGCATTTCATTTCATGATTGCTTCACTTATTTAGCATTAGGCTAATAGATGAGTTTTGTGATGTAGGTGAAGAAAAGACAGCAGGTGTGTTCTCTGGGTTTGTTGAAAGCTAGACAGGTTGGAAGGGTGCATTCATGCATCGAACTGGCAGCTGACAGGGCAGTTTAACTGATGTCAAGAGTTGTGAAGGTTTAGTTGACAATGTTTCAATTTAAGTACGTTGAGTTTTTATAAGTAATAGTAATGTTCTTGAGACTTTTCTGTTAATGATACTCTGTCAGTTTAATAGTGGTTTTACCATATTTCGGAGTAATACACTGATTTAAATAGTTTTGAAAGGTTTTTAGTAAAATGTTCATGTTCTACTAGTAGTAGGAGTTTTCTTGTTAGAGTGAAATTGTTGCTACGCTGTTTTCGTTGAGTATTTTTGATCTATCGGTAGATGATGTCTATCGGCAGATGTAGAGTTGTTGTTCTGTTGTCTATCGGAAGATGTCTTCAGTAAAGTCATCGGATGATGTCTTTAGTGGAAGCAATCGGAAGATATAAGTAGAAAATTTATCGTTTTATAACCGGATGATGTCGAGTATTTTATCCATCAGATGATAGAGGTAAAAGTCTTTTGTTGTTTTTTAACCGGATGATGTCGAGTATTTTATCCATCAGATGATGGAGGTAAAAGTCTTTTGTTGTTTTGTAACCGGATGATGTCGAGTATTTTATCCATCGGATGATGAAGGTAAAAGTCTTTTGTCGTTTAGCGATCGGTGGATGTCGGGTATTAAACCTATCGGATGATGTAGTAGAAGTTTGTCGTTTTGTGATCGGTATATGTAGTTTGTTCTATCGGAAGACGTGAGTAAAAGTTTTGTCGTCTTGTAGTCGGCAGAGGCTGGATGAACAAATCATCCGGCTGACGTCATCGGTAGACGTGAGTAGCAAAACTTGTCGTTTTGCAGTCGGCAGAAGTTGGATGAATGATTCATCCGGCTGACATCATCGGTGAAAACCTTCGGTTTTGTTTTTTCCCTTTTCGTTGACTTTGCTCAGCGGATGATGTGTTTGACTTTTAAGAACTTTGAGTATTCCACGCTTAAGCCTTCATCTCTTCCGGCCGAGTTACTTTCTTAATATTTTAACAGATTTTTCTTTTTAAAACATTGTTTTATAGTTTTGCTTAACTCTATTCTGCTCAAAAGAATTTCCGCTGCAAGTTTTAACGTTTTGAGGTTTTAGAAAAATGTCAAATTTTGACTTTCGAGCGAAGTTTTAAATTGGTCCAAAATTTCTTAGTTATGTCCGTGTTATGAGTAACGAACTTGGTTTATAAAACTCGGGGCGTTACAGTATGGTATCAGAGACATTCAGTTAAACCGTTCAAAAGATTACTCATCAGTGCCAATCGTTGCATGGGAGTACTCCAACAACTGTAAGTGTTTATTTTAGCTTTAGCTATAAGATGTTTATGAGAGTAGTTAACCCTGTGCAAGAATTTATTATTATGGCCAGACGCCCATGGAGGCCTAGAGTACCAAGAGAAATGCCGAATGTGAGAGGTGAAGAGGAGCCTAGTGTGATTAGGCAGCTGACAGATTTAGTGCGTCAGCAAACTGATTTAGTTCGCCAACAGTCCGATCAATTGGGTGTGTTGTTGAACCGAGATGTACAAGGAAGTGCTAACTCGAGTTCTAGCGGTGAGCACTCTGGAGACAGATTTCGGAGACTTCATCCGCCCACATTTGATGGGAAATCAACTAATCCCACTGTTGCTGAAGAGTGGCTCAGAAAGGTTGAGAGTATGTTTAGGTAAGCCAATATCGAGGAAGGAGACAAGGTCACTCTGGCAACATTCCATCTGGCTGGCGAAGCTCAACTCTGGTGGGAGTCGATGGAAACCGCCGCTGATGCCCTGGCTATGTCTTGGACACAATTCAGAGAAGTTTTCTATGAGAAGTATTTCAACAGCACTGTCCAGGCCACTAAGAAAGTTGAATTTTTGAGCTTGAAACAGACGGGGTCAGTGGCTGAGTACAGCAGACAATTCGAGTCCCTGTCAAGATTTGCCGGACATCTCGTCCATAGGAATGAAGATAAAGTGTTTCAGTTTATGAATGGACTAAAACCAGAGATTTTCAAAGGAGTCAAGTTTACTGGCATCAAAGGCTTGTCCTTCAGCGAGGTTGTGTCCACTGCGTTGGAAGTGGAGGATGCGGAAATGAAGTGTACTAGAGCAAGAGAAACCCACGGAAGTTTATCCAACCACATCAACAGAGTGGAACAAAAAGGCCTAGTGAAAGCCAGAACAGTCAAGGAACGGGAAAGAGGGTACAGGACATCAAGAAGTATCCCCAGTGCCCAAAGTGTCTGAAAAGTCACCTGGGTGAATGTAGGTTCGGATCGGGAAAGTGTTTCAACTGTGAAGAGGTTGGACACTCGTTCAAGGATTGCCCAAAGCCCAGGATCATTCGATATTTCCATTGTAACAAAGTCGACCATATCAATAGGGACTGCCCAGCCTTGAAGAGTGGCTCTGCCAAAGTAAAGCCAAGGATATTCTCCATGATGGAGACGAGCGATGATGAACAGCCTGCTGTAGTGTCAGGTACCATATTGATCAACTCTACCCCTGCTTTTACTTTAATAGATTCAGATGCAACACATTCTTTTATAGCCTCTATATTTGCTGATAAACTAGATGTACAGTTTACCCCCACTGAGCATGTATTTAACGTAGCATTACCCTCTGGTGAGCGTATGTACTCTAACCAAGTGATACTGGATAGTGTTGTATTAGTGGGAAACATGAATCTGCCTGCTAATCTCATTATTATGGATATAACGGGATTTGATGTAATCCTAGGAATGGATTGGTTGTTCAAGCATTATGCCACGATCGACTGTAGGACTGGAGTAGTTAGTTTTCAGCCCCCTGGTGGTTTGAAACATACGTTCCAAGCTCTAAAGAAGAGTAAGGAAATGTCTGTGATGACTTCTATAAATTGTAGACCCTCTCCATGCAGAGAGTACTTAAGCTTCTTGGCCTGTGTTTTGGATACACAACTAGTAGGGAAAGCAACTTCCCAAAATGTTTTAGTCGTCCAAGATTTTTCAAAAGTGTTTCTAGACGATCTTCCTAGCTTGTCGCCAGATAGAGAAATTGAGTTTGTTGTAGATGTTTACCCAGGCGCGGAGCCTGTATCTAAGAATCCCACTTGCAGCTACGGTGTAACGCCCCGAACTTTCAGAACCCGGTTCGTTACACAAAAATTGCACATGACTCAGAAACTCTGGTTCAAATTTGAAACTTCGCTCGAAAGACATAATTTGATATATTTTTATTTCTAAAACCTCAGATATTTAAAATCTTGCAGCGGAAATCATTTGAGTAAAAATAGAGTTAAACAAAACTATTGTACGATGATTGATTAATCAGTTGAAATGCTAAGAAATACTCGGTAAAAATAAAGATTTAAATTGCAAAATACTTCAAAAGTTTCAAGAGTCAAACGCATCGCCCGCTGAACAAGTCAACAAAAGGGCTGAAGCAGAAAATAGAAGACATCATCCGGTGACAAAACGACAAAATATTCTCTACATCTTCCGGTGACGTCAGCCGGATGATTGACGTTATACTGCACCCACCAGTGACTAGACGACAAAACACTTCCTACATGTAACACCCCATATACCCTACCCGTATTTCCGTAATAAAATTTTTCATTTTAATCTTTTAAACTTATTCTTAAGCGGAAACTAAATCAGAATTGAAATCGGAATTAAAATTGAACTTTTAAAGCATTTAAAACAAAACGTTTATTAACTAAATAAAACTTAAAACATTTAAGTAAAGTATTTAAAATTCATTCAGAAAAGTGGGAGGGCAGAATTGGGATTCTGCCCTCGAAATGCATTTCCAAGTTGGCGATCGGTCTCTGCCTTAGGCAGAGACCGATCGCCGATCGCTGAAGGTTGCCAAACAGCGATCGATCTCTGCATCAAGCAGAGATCGATCGCTGCATGTAGCTGCCAAGGCAGCAAGCAGAGCAGCGATCGATCTCTGCTTGCTGCAGAGATCGATCGCTGCACACCATGCAGCGATCGCCCAGCGATCAGACTTCCCCTTTTCTCCCCTTGCTTCTTCCTTCTATTTTCTTTTCACACTTTGCTCTCTGGAATTCCAGAGAGCAAAACACAATTTCAGCTCTCTGGAATCCGATTCCAGAGAGCAAAATACTTCACTTATCCTTCAATATTTTCACAATTCATTATCTTTCTCATTCATTTTCACCATTAATTTATAATTTCAACCCAACTAAAATGCGTCCTAAACTCAATCATCATGCAGCGGACTTTGCGGAATCCAACTGCCTGGATAGCTCGAAAAACCGAGCTATTCGTAACAACCTAAAACATTTCAAAACATTTTCATTTAACTTAAACCTTTAAACCAAAACATTCAAATATACAGTTATCAACTAGATTTCCAAAACGTTAAGTCATCAAATATAGCCTATCCACTACCAGACCAAGCATCCTAATATGTTCTATACATTCATATTGACCCATACGTCAACCCATACGTCACAGAAAGCCCAAAAACTATACATACATCCCCACGGGTCAAAACACGCCTCGACTGCTCAGCGCACTCCCACGGCCATCATCCATCAACAGTTTACGCCTCGGGTGGAGGGATCTCATCCTCACCTGTGTAGAGGTCACCTACACCATAAACATAAGTCGTGAGCTTAAGGCTCAGTAAGTCTACGTGAATGCAATGCATGAACATGTATGTGCCATTTTCATAAAACCGTCTCTCATGCATTTCATTCATTCATTCATTCATCTTTACTTGCCTTTACGTGCATTTCCTTTTCATGAAAACTATGCTCAAATTCATTTTCATGACGTTTTTAAAACCATGATGCATGAACAGATATAAACATAACATATCAATCATCATACGTACCATCAAGACACTCAGGCATAACCTACAAAAGAACTAATCCTAACTACCCAACCAAAGCATTTAAACAAACAATTCTCCAATTTCCTCGAACAACAAAAGATCCTATGTGTAGGCCAATCGGCCAAACAGGTCACGAAAGACTTACCTGTCGTCCGTAGCTCGCTGAGCTTCGTCCACGAGCGTCGTTCGTCTGGGCAAAACGCAACATTCGTAGTTAAAATTCATTCATTATTCATTCATTCATTCTCACGTGACATTCTTTTGGTTACGAAGTCTATTCACTCGGCCGATGGTTAGGGCCCGTCAAGCGGTTATGACAGCCCACACCATCTGAAGGGAGGAAACCCGCTCACCACAGAAGCCGGGGTCTGAACCTCACCCGATAACCACATACAGAGGGTTGTTTACTGATACTTACTTGCCTTACGTGCATTTCCTTTTTCATGAAAACTATGGCCAAACTATGCTCAAATTCATTTTCATGACGTTTTTAAAACCATGATGCATGAACAGATATAAACATAACATATCAATCATCATACGTACCATCAAGACACTCAGGCATAACCTACAAAAGAACTAATCCTAACTACCCAACCAAAGCATTTAAACAAACAATTCTCCAATTTCCTCGAACAACAAAAGATCCTATGGTGTAGGCCAATCGGCCAAACAGGTCACGAAAGACTTACCTGTCGTCCGTAGCTCGCTGAGCTTCGTCCACGAGCGTCGTTCGTCTGGGCAAAACGCAACATTCGTAGTTAAAACCAATTTAAACTACTAAACGTCCTATTTCAATAAAACCTTAACTAAGGCAATTCCTAAAGTTTCAACTTAATTAATCGAGGTAATTAACGACGACTTAACGCTCGTTAATTTGAAATTCCAATTACGAGTTATTTCTGAAAACCCGTAAATTCCCAAATTTATACTTTTTCACAAATTGATTTATCTTCGTCCAATAACATCCAATACGTTCAGTATATATTTAATCACGGCTAACCTATTAATTACGAGCCCTAAACCGCGTTTTTCGTCAAAGCCCTAATTGAAACCCTAAAGCTACATCTCCGTAAAACTCAAAATAACCACTCAAAGACCGAAGCTACATACCGAGGGTTGCGAGAGGGGAAGAAACCGTGAAGGATCGGAGTTGATCGGAGGTCGGACGGAGCTCGGATCTTCGAAAATCGCCGGCGGCCGTGAGGAGGGAGAGCTCCCTGTTCGTGCGATCCAGAGAAGGAGAGGAGAGAAAGTGAGGGAGAGAAAATGATTTGTGATGTTTTATAAAATGGATTTGCAAATTACCATTTTGCCCTTCTTACTTAAATCTATTTGTTTCTTCCTTCGTTTCGTTAATCGTCCAACGATTCGGATTTCCCCAAACTTCCATACTTCACCAATAAGTCCAATTCACCGATAGGGTTTATTCAAAACCGTCTGTTCGCAATTCGGACCTCGTTTACTATTTTTACTAAAACGTCAATTACTTTACGAAAGACGTAATTACTCGGAATATAACGTTTAAACTCCGAAAATTCTCATAATTTCCTTAAAATTCTTATTATTCGTTAGGGTCATAATGACGCTTTCTTTTCGTGAAATGGACCTTATTTGACATATTTACAAAAATGCCATCTAATAATATAATATATCAATATAATATATTAAATCCAAAAATCCGTACAAGCCGGATATTACATTCTACCCTCCTTATTCAGAATTTTGTCCACAAAATTTGAACCAGCTTATGGTCCTTGATATTAACGTCTCACGTCTTGAGGCAGTACACTTCGATTTATTGTCGGTACTCACGGCCATCCTTCGTGGTTCTAAACCAAAACTCTTCACTATACTTCCCCATATTGGCCTTAAATTCATTTTCCCCCACTTCCGATCTGATCTTACGCAACCTCACTCAAGTATGGAACATAATCAAATTTCAAATTCTCAAATCAAATGACTCATCGACATATTTGTCACTTCAATATTTGCACCTGAATCAACTTTTGACTCTCCCTGAATCACTCACCGATTACATCTCCTAATATTACAAACCTCAAAGTTCTCTTTTTCCTTGGCGTCCTTCCTCTGCCGTTCACTCAGGTCAGAGCTACGTCCAAGCTTCCTAACGCCAGCCAAATTGAATGCCTACACTTCATCAAACTTCTGGGTCGTAACCCAAATTTCAACATAATCCCAACGACTCTATCTACAGTCGGGATGAACACCAACTAAACTTTTACATTAACCTCATAACCATACTCCTTACTTTCAACGGGTCTAACACATTAATTGCCTACGTATCCAAATCTTACCTAATCCTACAATCAAACATTCTCTAACAGTGTACTTGTCACCAACTGACCCAAGCACACGTTGGTCTATATTTAGTCACCCAAAACGTTAAACTTTCAAACTTATTAATTGATCTATACTAAAATTGTCTCTAGTCTCAATCCTTGAATTAAACTTCCCATCTTACTCTTTATTGAGTCTAACAATCCCCCTAAGTCACATACCTTCCTGGACCACTTACTAATTCCGCCAGTTCTTTCAGGGAGGATTTCACATTTAATTTAACACTTGTTGTACTCCTCGAACTATGTCACCAGAATTTCTTATTAACATCGCTTCCATTCTAAGCTTCGTCCTTGAATTCTGGACTGTATTTTTAACTAAAAGTCTCATACTACTTACTTTACACTCTTTTGTCCATCTTCGATCTCTATTAACTCTGAGTGCCATAAATTCCAAAATTTCCACCCTTGATGTGCTCTAATCTGCACGTTCTAACCTAAGATTATTCGCGTAATTATTGGTCGTGACTCGCCAAACACACGTTGAACACTAGAACTCTGCCAACTTAGCCTCACTTCTATGCTTACTTAGAGGTTTTTAGTGAAAACTCTCGTTCTCTTTATTCTAAAATTCACAAATTCCACAATTTGCAGGCCTTTAAACGTCAACCTATACTTCCAATCTTAACATCTCATTTAATCCCAACAATCTCTTTTACTTCTTTCCTAATTTCACACGAGGACTACATTGAATCTACTAACTAATCTTACCACTTGTCGCTCCTCCTCGTCAGGTTCTAACTATTCTTCTCAACAATTATCCTAAGTTTAGCTCTTGTATTCTATCTTCATCTAGAAGGTATCCCTTAATAGGTTCATATCTAAACCTTCATCTTTCGTGGTTAGTCGTATCCTAATACTCCAAGGGGGTTTGCCAAATAAATCCAGTTTCTACCTATTTGAAAGCCATATCTCTTAGGGCGCATTCCTCTAATTGTTACTAAACTGTAGGTGTGCAAACTCCGTTGATTTATTGAACTAATTCTACTAATGTATAACTATATTTCTATTTAGTCTTTATTGTCCTATATGTAGTCTATGGTTTTCTCTTCGAGGTTCAACTAATAATCCTTCTTACCCACTTTCTATTTTCTTACTTTTCTATTTTCAAGTCTATATATTTATTTATCATATGCATATTTGTCATACATGTAATTAAAACAATACCTGCAATTGTAGAAGGCTGGGCCCCATCGTCGACGTCACCAGGCTCAATAAAAGAAAATATTCGTGGGGTAACTTTCTCCTGGTCGGTAGTAGTCCTCGGACAATGTAGGGCATAGTGGCCCACCTCTCCGCATCTGTAGCACTTGTCCGTACCCAATCTACAGGCACCAAAATGAGGTCTCGAGCACTTCGGGCATATAGGCTTCTGAGTAGATTCTTGGACTTGCTTTCCCTTTCCTTGATTGCCTGTTCCGTCGTAGGGCCCCTTCGCTCCCCGTGGCTGCGTTTGCTGTTGTCCTCTCGGTTGCCAGCCTTGATTCTGGGCCTGAGGATGGAGCTCACGAAAGAAGCCCTTAGCTGGCTCCTTCGTCCTAACACAAGTCGCCCTGGCAGCCTCAATGTCCAGAGCTCTAGCTGCGACGTCGGAATACGGCACATCAATAATACCTGATACAATAACGTGCATCCGAATCTCTGGGTCTAGTCCCTCCATAAACTGGTGTACCTTCTCCTCGTTATCGCTGACAAGGCGTGGTGCAAATCGTGACAAAGCCTCGAACTTCCTTATATACTCTGCAACCGAACCTGTCTGCTTTAGCTGTGTGAACTCGTTCCTCTTAGCCACCCTCACTGTGCGGCTAAAATACTTGTCGAAGAATATGGTCTTAAACCGCTCCCAGGTCATAATCGATACGTTTGTCGTCGCCTTGATTGAATCCCACCAGAAACGGGCATCCATCGCCAAGTGAAAGGCAACAAAAGCAACCTTCTTTCCATTCTCCACTTCCGCATACTCTAACATATCCTCCATAGTGCGGATCCACTCTTCTGCAACTGTTGGATCCGATGAGCGGCCGTCAAATACTGGAGGCCGTAAACTTTGGAATTTCTGCATACCCTGATTACTGGGGACTACCAGCTCCTGAGCTCTCTGATTCTCTCGCTGGTTCTCTCGATTCACTAAATCCGTGATTTGTTGCGCTTGCCGGTCCATATGCTGAGACTGGCGATCTAACAACTCCGTAAGTCGATCCATCGCGTCATCCCTAGGATCCCTTCCTCGAACCATATTTATAAAACTCCTATAAAATTTAAAACAAGTAATCCTAAGAAACTGAAATCAAACAAAGCAGTAAACAGACTTACAGTTGATAAAGGATGTCCGCGTAGTGGCTGTGCAGTCGAGCAGTCTACAGAATCGATTTTAAAACCCGGGGACTTTGATACCATAATTGTAACACCCCATATACCCTACCCGTATTTCCGTAATAAAATTTTTCATTTTAATCTTTTAAACTTATTCTTAAGCGGAAACTAAATCAGAATTGAAATCGGAATTAAAATTGAACTTTTAAAGCATTTAAAACAAAACGTTTATTAACTAAATAAAACTTAAAACATTTAAGTAAAGTATTTAAAATTCATTCAGAAAAGTGGGAGGGCAGAATTGGGATTCTGCCCTCGAAATGCATTTCCAAGTTGGCGATCGGTCTCTGCCTTAGGCAGAGACCGATCGCCGATCGCTGAAGGTTGCCAAACAGCGATCGATCTCTGCATCAAGCAGAGATCGATCGCTGCATGTAGCTGCCAAGGCAGCAAGCAGAGCAGCGATCGATCTCTGCTTGCTGCAGAGATCGATCGCTGCACACCATGCAGCGATCGCCCAGCGATCAGACTTCCCCTTTTCTCCCCTTGCTTCTTCCTTCTATTTTCTTTTCACACTTTGCTCTCTGGAATTCCAGAGAGCAAAACACAATTTCAGCTCTCTGGAATCCGATTCCAGAGAGCAAAATACTTCACTTATCCTTCAATATTTTCACAATTCATTATCTTTCTCATTCATTTTCACCATTAATTTATAATTTCAACCCAACTAAAATGCGTCCTAAACTCAATCATCATGCAGCGGACTTTGCGGAATCCAACTGCCTGGATAGCTCGAAAAACCGAGCTATTCGTAACAACCTAAAACATTTCAAAACATTTTCATTTAACTTAAACCTTTAAACCAAAACATTCAAATATACAGTTATCAACTAGATTTCCAAAACGTTAAGTCATCAAATATAGCCTATCCACTACCAGACCAAGCATCCTAATATGTTCTATACATTCATATTGACCCATACGTCAACCCATACGTCACAGAAAGCCCAAAAACTATACATACATCCCCACGGGTCAAAACACGCCTCGACTGCTCAGCGCACTCCCACGGCCATCATCCATCAACAGTTTACACCTCGGGTGGAGGGATCTCATCCTCACCTGTGTAGAGGTCACCTACACCATAAACATAAGTCGTGAGCTTAAGGCTCAGTAAGTCTACGTGAATGCAATGCATGAACATGTATGTGCCATTTTCATAAAACCGTCTCTCATGCATTTCATTCATTCATTCATTCATTCATTCATTCATTCATTCATTCATTCTCACCGTGACATTCTTTTGGTTACCGAAGTCTATTCACTCGGCAGATGGTTAAGGCCCGTCAAGCGGTTAGACAGCCCACACCATCTGAAGGGAGGAAAACCCGCTCACCACAGAACGCCGGGTCTGAACCTCACCCCGATAACCACATACAGAGGGTTGTTTACATGATACTTTACTTGCCTTTACGTGCATTTCTTTTTCATGAAAACTATGCTCAAATTCATTTTCATGACGTTTTTAAAACCATGATGCATGAACAGATATAAACATAACATATCAATCATCATACGTACCATCAAGACACTCAGGCATAACCTACAAAAGAACTAATCCTAACTACCCAACCAAAGCATTTAAACAAACAATTCTCCAATTTCCTCGAACAACAAAAGATCCTATGGTGTAGGCCAATCGGCCAAACAGGTCACGAAAGACTTACCTGTCGTCCGTAGCTCGCTGAGCTTCGTCCACGAGCGTCGTTCGTCTGGGCAAAACGCAACATTCGTAGTTAAAACCAATTTAAACTACTAAACGTCCTATTTCAATAAAACCTTAACTAAGGCAATTCCTAAAGTTTCAACTTAATTAATCGAGGTAATTAACGACGACTTAACGCTCGTTAATTTGAAATTCCAATTACGAGTTATTTCTGAAAACCCGTAAATTCCCAAATTTATACTTTTTCACAAATTGATTTATCTTCGTCCAATAACATCCAATACGTTCAGTATATATTTAATCACGGCTAACCTATTAATTACGAGCCCTAAACCGCGTTTTTCGTCAAAGCCCTAATTGAAACCCTAAAGCTACATCTCCGTAAAACTCGAAATAACCACTCAAAGACCGAAGCTACATACCGAGGGTTGCGAGAGGGGAAGAAACCGTGAAGGATCGGAGTTGATCGGAGGTCGGACGGAGCTCGGATCTTCGAAAATCGTCGGCGGCCGTGAGGAGGGAGAGCTCCCTGTTCGTGCGATCCAGAGAAGGAGAGGAGAGAAAGTGAGGGAGAGAAAATGATTTGTGATGTTTTATAAAATGGATTTGCAAATTACCATTTTGCCCTTCTTACTTAAATCTATTTGTTTCTTCCTTCGTTTCGTTAATCGTCCAACGATTCAGATTTCCCCAAACTTCCATACTTCACCAATAAGTCCAATTCACCGATAGGGTTTATTCAAAACCGTCTGTTCGCAATTCGGACCTCGTTTACTATTTTTACTAAAACGTCAATTACTTTACGAAAGACGTAATTACTCGGAATATAACGTTTAAACTCCGAAAATTCTCATAATTTCCTTAAAATTCTTATTATTCGTTAGGGTCATAATGACGCTTTCTTTTCGTGAAATGGACCTTATTTGACATATTTACAAAAATGCCATCTAATAATATAATATATCAATATAATATATTAAATCCAAAAATCCGTACAAGCCGGATATTACACTACATCTTCCGGTGGATTAACGCACGACATCCACCGGTCACTAAACGACAAAACACTTCCTACATCTTCCGGTAGATGAACACACGACATCCACCGGTCACTAAACGAAAAACACTTCCTACATCTTCCGGTGGATTAACACACGACATCCACCGGTCACTAGATGACAAAACACTTCCTACATCTTCCGGTAGATTATCACACGACATCCACCGGTCACTAGACGACAAAAGACTTTCTACATCATCCGATGGATTTACACACGACATCCACCGGTCACTAAAATACTCGACATCATCCGGTGAGTAAAATACTCGACATCAGCCGGTGACATCAGCCGGATGATTCGATTCACACACACAACATCCACTAGTGAACTCCATTCGCCGATGATTGAACTTGCAAACTTTACTCAAGACTTTCAAAAACCCCTGACCCTAAGTAACTTCAGAAAACTCAACAGAAAGTGGAACAATATTTCAACTACTCAAATTCCATCCAAAAACATCTCTAACTGTGAGAAGGACAAGCTTACTTCATTGAAACCATTTAGAACAATTCAAATCCTTACATCACTCAAATTCAGTAAAATCAACATTTAAGCCCAACCAAATACTATTATCAGAAAACTCTAAAAAAAAAATCGTATTCGGAATATTGAAAACCACTACTGTCATGAAAACTCAACACACTAAAATTGAAACGTTGACAACTGAACCTTCACTCCAACTGACATCAGTTAAACCGCCCCATCAGCTGCCAGATTGATACAAAGATGCACTCCACAACCAGTCTAGTCCTCAGCAGACTCAGTAAACACACCTGCAATCACTTCTTCACCTACATCACAAAACTCATCTATTAGCCTAATGCTAAGTAAGTAAAGCAGTAATGAAATGAAACACTGAAATATGAATTCCTAGAGATGCAGTTTCTACTTTTTCAACTCAGTTGTTCATGTTTCGTTTCTGTTCAGATCCCCCTGTGAAATTGGGAGTTGGATCAATTCTCCCAAAGTATATACATCCACTGACTCATTAAGGGGCGGATTAATTCCCTTAACAGTAAATCTGATTCATATGTTCAGATCCCCCTGTGAAATTGGAAGTTGGATCAACTCTTCCAAAATATAAATATCCACTGTCTCATTAAGGGGCGGATTATTTCCCTTAACAGTAAAACTGATTCACATAGCTGTTTCAATATGTTCAATCCTCACCATGCCAACATGCATTCAAATTCATTTTCGTATACTTTTTAAAAAAAATAAAAACATGATGTATGACATACAGATTCATCCAAGTAAGCTTAATCCTAATGTTTTGTGATGTAGGCCCGAAAGCACAAGCAAACTTTACTTACCTGGCTCTCCTGGAGATACACGGTTTCAACTACTCCAAAAGCTTGCTTACCTAAGGTTAAGACAGTACATTAATCCAACTCTCACTAGACCTTACCAGAAATCAATAATAAGATTGGGGAAATCGATTTGAAACTCTGCTACCCGTATAATCCCATTTATCACTAAGAACCCGAACCTACGCTCAATCTCAGCATCCTCAAAATCCTCACATTGTACTCCCTCAGGTAACTAGCCGCTATATCATAAGAGAAATGAGGAAAATCACCTAGAGAGCTTGGCTGCTTGAGCTGAAAATCCAAAGAGAAAAAGTATGAAATTGGTGGCGGCTACAGTGCATTAAACCCAACCCTCTTTCCTTAAATACATTATCCACCTTTGAAAATTGTAAATTTACTCTAGTGCCCCTTGTCTAGTCATTTAATAACCCTACTTAAATTACTGACTAATCAAGTGTGTGTACCATTAATAATAAAAGAGCTGGTTCGATAGAACCGGGTGCTACATACGGAGCTTAAGGAATTAAAGAAACAATTGGAAGAGCTATTAGATAAAGGGTTCATACGTCCAAGCTTTTCACCGTGGGGTGCACCTGTCTTTTTTGTCAAAAAGAAGGATGGATCAATGTGTATGTGCATTGATTATAGGGAATTAAACAAGTTAATAGTCAAGAACAAGTACCCACTGCCTAGAATCGACGATTTATTTGATCAGCTTAATGGTGCCCGTGTTTTCTCTAAGATTGACCTAAGGTCAGGCTACTATCAACTAAAGGTCAAAACCGAAGATATCCCAAAGACTGCCTTTTGCACAAGGTATGGACATTACGAGTTCTTGGTAATGTCTTTTGGATTGACAAATACACCAGCAGCCTTTATGGATCTTTTGAATAGAGTGTTTCATGAATATTTAGATAAATTTGTTATAGTGTTTATTGATGATATCCTAATCTATTCACGTACTAAAGACGAGCACGCAAGACATTTGAGTTTGGTGTTAGGAGTACTTAGACAGCATCAACTTTATGCCAAGTTTTCCAAGTGTGAGTTTTGATTGGACAGAGTTCACTTTTTAGGTCATGTCATCTCTGGAGATGGCATATCTTTCGATCCAGCAAAGGTTCAAGCAGTTAAGGAATAGCCCCAACCGAAGAACGCCACTGATATTCGAAGTTTCCTTGGATTGGCCGGGTACTACAGGAAATTTATTGAAGGATTCTCGAAGATTGCTAAATCTCTCACTCGGTTAACTAGGAAAAATATCAAGTATGCATGGACAGAGGAATGTGACTCCAGCTTCCAGACCTTGAAACAGAAACTGACCAATGCCCCAATATTAACCATTCCCGTTGAAAATGGTAAATTTAGCATTTATTGTGATGCTTCCAAAATTAGTCTTGGATGCTTGTTGATGCAAGATAGTAAGGTAATAGCTTATGCCTCTAGACAGTTGAAAACACATGAGAAGAATTACCCCACACACGACTTAGAACTAACTGCAATGGTTTTTGCACTTAAGATTTGGAGGCATTACTTGTATGGTCAAACTTGTGATATATTTTCGGACCATAAAAGTCTGAAGTATATCTTCACACAGAAGGAATTAAATATGAGGCAACGGCGATGGTTGGAATTTGTGAAGGATTATGATTTTGAGATTAAATACCATCCCGGCAAAGCAAATGTTGTGGCAGATACTTTGAGTAGAGTATCAACACCAACCCCAACTATGATTTTCAATATGCCATTAGCCTTAGAGTCAGAATTCCAAAGGTTTAATCTAGAAGAGGTATCCAGTGTATCAGCTATACTCTCAGCCATAACCTTAAAGCCTACTATTTTGGAGAAAATAAAGGAAGCTCAGACGAATGATGACCAGCGTAACAAGTACAAGCTAAGCATGGATTCTACGGATGAATCAGATTTTGGTTATTCTGCTAATGGAATCCTTAAATTCAGAAATAGATGGTTTGTTCCTGCCATTAAAGAATTTCGAGATGAGATTCTTTCTGAAGCACATTCTTCCAAATTCTCTGTTCACCCTGGGAGTACAAAGATGTACAAGGATCTCAAACAGCATTATTGGTAGCCAGGTATGAAAAGGAGTGTGGCAGAGTACGTAGGATCATGTTTGTGTTGTCAGTAGATTAAAGCTGAGCATCAGAGACCCTCAGGAACATTGCAACCTTTACCAGTTCCTAAATGGAAATGGGAACAAATAACGATGGACTTTGTTGTGGGATTGCCTCGAACAGCAAAGGGTCATGATGCAATTTGGGTGATAGTTGATCGTTTAACCAAATCAGCCCACTTCATACCAGTAAGGATGACTTACTCGATGGATCAACTTGCTGAATTGTACATGCAGGAGATTGTACGTTTGCATGGAGTTCCAAGCGCTATAGTTTCTGACCGAGATTCTAGATTTACGTCTAAGTTTTGGAAAAGTTTGCATAAAGCTATGGGAACACAACTTAACCTTAGCACAGCCTTTCACCCTCAAACAGATGGACAATCTGAAACGACCATTTAGACATTAGAGGATATGCTTCGTGCATGTGTATTAGAGTTTCAGGGTTCTTGGAGTAAGTACCTATCATTAGTGGAGTTCTCTTATAATAACGACTTTCAGGCAACAATAAGAATGACACCTTATGAGGCATTGTATGGGCGTAAGTGCAGATCTCCCTTGTATTGGGATGAAGTTGGAGAAGCACGTTTGGTTGGTCCTGATATTGTGCAACAGACATTGGAAAAGATTGCTCTTATCCGGCAACGAATCTTGACAGCTCAAAGCCGACATAAAAGTTATGCAGATAAGAGACCCAGAGAATTGGAGTTTGAGGTAAGTGATGAAGTTTTCCTCAAGGTATCACCATTTAAAGGAGTTGTAAGATTCGGGAAGAGAGGCAAGTTGAACCCCAGATTTATTGGGTCGTTCACTATCCTGAAGAGAGTTGGGAGAGCAGCTTATCAGTTGCAGCTACCGGCTTCTATGGAAGGAATCCATAATGTGTTCCATGTATCCATGTTGAAGAAGTGTGTACGAGATCCATCACAGATTGTGGAACAGCAGAGTATTAAAGTTCTTCCTACTCTTACATATGAGGAAAAACCAGTAAGGATCCTAGACTATGCTGTGAAAGTGTTGCGCAACAAAGAAGTTCCACTGGTGAAAGTCTTATGGCATAACCAGAACATTGATGAGACAACTTGGGAGCGCCAGCAAGACATGATGGACCAACATCCAAAACTGTTCAGGTACTGAATTTTGAGGACAAAATTCTTTTAAGGAGGGTAGATTGTAGCACCCGGTTCTATTAAACAAATTTCTATTCCGCTATTTAATAGTAAGCATGTTGTGGAGAAAATTGAGGAAAGTATTAATTAGGTTAATGAGTGACTAAGTAAGGGCATAGTGGTAAATTGAGAACTTATAATGGATAACCTATTTAAGGAAAGAGGCTTTGTGATTAAATGCATTGTAGCTGCCACTCTTTCCCTACTCTCCTCTCTCGGTATTCAGCTCAAGCAGCAGAGCTCTCTAGGTGATTCTTCCATCCGATTTTCTCCAAACTAGGTGAGTTCTATTTCGATTCCTTGCTGCATTGGTAACTATCGATGATTTGGGGAGTGGATAAATGTGAGTTTCGAGAATGCTGTGAGTGAACTAGTTCGGGTTTTGTGGTAATCGGAGATGTATAACGAACTAAGCTCCTAAACTAGTTTCCTTAGGCTTCTGAATAGTGTATAATGAGGTTTAATAAAATCTAATCGATAATCTATCCATGATTTTAGGTTGAGTAAGCTCCCAAAGTAGTTTGCAACACCGAGTATTTCCAAGAGAGCCAAGTAAGTGAAGTGTGCTTGTGCCCTCGGGCCTACATCACAAAACAGTAGGTTTTTCGTATGTTGAATGTTTTCAGTTTGGTCATGCATCATGTTTTGAAAGAATACGAAAATGAATTTACATGGAATGTATGGTGAGGCATGAACAGAACGTATCATTATAGCTTATTAAGGGAATTAATCTGCCCCTTAATTGATGAAGTGGATTTATAACATTGGGAGAGTTGATCCCACTCCCAAGGGAACCTGGGGATCATTATAGCTGTTAAGGGAATTAATCTGCCCCTTAATTGATGAAGAGGATTTATGACTTTGGGAGAGTTGATCTCACTCCCAATGGAATATTGAGATCAGATTACGATGAATGTGAATGCAACTGAGCTGAGAAAGTAGAAACTGCATGATTAAGATTTACATTTCAGCATTTCATTTCATGATTGCTTCACTTATTTAGCATTAGGCTAATAGATGAGTTTTGTGATGTAGGTGAAGAAAAGACAGCAGGTGTGTTCTCTGAGTTTGTTGAGAGCTAGGCAGGTTGGAGGGGGGCATTCATGCATCAAACTGGCAGCTGACGGGGCGGTTTAACTGATGTCAGGAGTTGTGAAGGTTTCGTTGACAATGTTTCAATTTAAGTACGTTGAGTTTTTATGACAGTAGTAGTTTTAATGTTTTTGGAATACATCTTGAGACTTTTCTGTTAATGATACTCTATCAGTTTAATAGTGGTTTTACCATATTTCGGAGTAATACACTGGTTTAAATAGTTTTGAAAGGTTTTTAGTAAAATGTTCATGTTCTATTGGTAGTAGGAGTTTTCTTGTTAGAGTGAAATTGTTGCTACGCTGTTTTTGTTGAGTATTTTTATCTATCGGTAGATGATGTCTATCGGCAGATTGTAGAGTTGTTGTTCTGTTGTCTATCGAAAGATGTCTTTAGTAAAGTCATCGGATGATGTCTTCAGTGGAAGCCATCGGAAGATATAAGTAGAAAATTTTTCGTTTTGTAACCGGATGATGTCGAGTATTTTATCCATCAGATGATGGAGGTAAAAGTCTTTTGTCGTTTTGTAATCGGATGATGTCGAGTATTTTATCCATCAGATGATGGAGGTAAAAGTCTTTTGTCGTTTTGTAACCGGATGATGTCGAGTATTTTATCCATTAGATGATGAAGGTAAAAGTCTTTTGTCGTTTAGCGATCGGTCGATGTCGTGTATTAAACCTATCGGATGATGTAGTAGAAGTTTGTCGTTTTGTGATCGGTATATGTAGTTTGTTCTATTGGAAGACGTGAGTAAAAGTTTTGTCGTCTTGTAGTCGGCAGAGGCTGGATGAACAAATCATCCGGCTGACGTCATCGGTAGACGTGAGTAGCAAAACTTGTCGTTTTGCAGTCGGCAAAAGTTGGATGAATGATTCATCTAGCTGACGTCATCGGCAAAAACCTTCGGTTTTGTTTTTGCTCTTTTCGTTGACTTTGCTCAGCGGATGATGTGTTTGACTTTTAAGAACTTTGAGTATTCAACGCTTAAGCCTTCATCTCTTCCGGCAGAGTTGCTTTGTTAATATTTTAACAGATTTTTCTTTTTAAAACATTATTTTATAGTTTTGTTTAACTCTATTCTGCTCAAAAGAATTTCCGCTGCAAGTTTTAACGTTTTGAGGTTTTAGAAAAATGTCAAATTTTCACTTTCGAGCGAAGTTTTAAATTGGTCCAAATATTCTTAGTTATGTCCGGGTTATGAGTAACAAACCGGGTTTATAAAACTCGGGGCGTTACAGAATTTAATGTCATAAATATACGTAGGCTAGAGATAGTTACGGTATTGATGTGATCATTATGATTTCTTGATTTATTTGTATTTGATTAATGTAGAATTTGAGACTGAGAAGTGATAACTCATTAATCAGATAAACTACGTAATGCTCGAGAGAGATTTTATTAGAATTTAGTGAAATCGATCATCAACATAGGAAGAATATTTATGAATATAATTGCGAAGAACTGAAATAACTGTTGTCTTGGTGAAATCGTAGTACCTAAGTTTTTATCAATTTGATTTAATCCCATTTTATCTATTTTGCTATTCTACATTAGTTTATTTTAACTATTTTAATTGTTTATTTTAATTTCAATCCTTGAAACCATAAAACGTGTTTTCAATTTAGAAATAAAATAAATTATTTCGATTATTAATTACAAGTCCTTGTGGGTTCGACACTCTAGTTATCACTGTAATACTTGTTGCGACTCGTGCGCTTGCGAATTATTTTTCACAACATGCACCAATCATATTTTGTCTATGCCTCTTGTCAGAGTAATTAACACGAAACTCTAACTCAGACTGAACTTATTTCGTATCTTTGATAAGGTATTCTATACTCACCAAATTTCATCATATTTTTACTATATTATCAAAATAAATAGTTACAAAGGAGACCCTATACTACGCTAGATACAAAGCACATTCAGTATTTTGATCTTCAATAAGATAAGCTGTCTTAAATAAACTCATGTGACGTGTCTTATGGTCCTACATCTCACCCTCTTTATGTAAACTTTGTAGCATATCCCTAAAGGATACGAGAGGATCAGTAGATTGTTACTCAATCAACTGTGTACAAACTTTAGATGATCCTCTTGGTAGGATAAAGATTATTTGTAAAAGCATATCAGACGTTATTACAACGTCCAATTGCATAAAAGAATGAGAGTCTCTTAAATATTATTTGTGCATCTTTCTTATTAATGTCATTTTCAAGATGATTAACTGGACTTTGATATCCTAAATTTCTGTCTCGACTCAAAAGTGGATCACAACAAAAGATCCGTCCCTTGGAAAGATCAAATTGTTCAAAACTTCGTAGAATTAATTGGCCCACAACGGAAGACGTAGAAACTGGAGATGCGAGTAGCCAAAGTGTTAGGGCTGTGACAAGGATTTAACAAACACAGAAGATAAAATAATAGTAAAAGTACAAATAAAGACAGTATGTGCAAACAATAAACCACCATAATACGATATATAATAATCAAAGTGAAATGAAATCAAATAAAACAAAAGTACTAATGAGTATTACCATGCAAAAATTCTCTCAGGAAATGAATAAATACTAAGAAATATGTCTACTTCCATCATGTGTCAGCTGCTCCTAATCTCCCATACTATAATCTAAAAGAGATTAGTTATTTTGGATGAATCAACTAAATTCAATGAAATTTTCAAATATTATATTCAACATTTTAAAAATAATAAATGTGCATACAACGACGACGAAAATTTCATTCAAAAGCAAGTTCTCAAGTAACCATTAATAAGGCCAACTAGGGGTGAGCAAAAACCGATCCGATCTAGTTTTAAGGAAGATTGGGACCAAAATAATAAAATTCAATTTTTAATTTTTAAGACCAGGATTGTTTTGATTTTTTTAAGGACTGGACCAAAATCAGACCCGAATTTCGATTCTGGTTCTGGTCCGGTTCCAGTTTTTTCACTTAATTTTTTTTTTAATTCCAAACTAAAATAATAAATAATATAATAGAAAAAATACTACACGCAGTAACTCTAACTACAATATGAGAATGAATAAGATCAAAATTATCAAGAGAAATATTAGAATATTACTGGAAGAAAGAGGAAAGAAAGCCAAGAGGGCCGCAGAGAGGGAGAGAAGTAACACAATATCTACGCCTCATCCTTCCTCTCTCTCTCTCTGCCCATATAAACTCCCTGCAAAGTGCAACCCATAAATAGAGACTGTAGCAACCGGTACATGGTTTTTATTTTAAAGAATTAAGTGATTTTGATTGGTTGCTTAAATAGGTTAAAGTTTGTTAGTCAAGGGTATAAGTGTAATTTGTAAAGCATGTGATATAAATGAAGGGTTTAGTGAAGGATAGCCACCACTGTTTCATCACTTTCCTTTTTCAGCTCAGCTCAGCAGATTCCTCTGGCGATTTTTCCCTCCGATTCTTCTTCAACTTAAGTGAGTTCTTCCCTGATTTCTTCTTGCTAATGATTTAGGATGAATATAGGATGTACATTCGACGATTGGTTTACGGTAGAATTAGTGTTTTATGAATGTTGTGAGTGAGAGCTGAGTTTAGGTTTCGTGATGAATCGAGAATGCTCGAGGAACAGAGCTTCCAAGTAGTTTCCTTAGACTTCTGGATAGTTTAGAATGAAGTTTAGCAAAGATCTAACTAATACTCTGTCTACGGTTTTAGGTTTGAGCAAAACCCGAAGTAGTTTGCAACCAAGCTATTCCAGAAAGCCAGGTAAGTGGAGTATATGTGTGCCTTCGGGTCTATATCACAAAACAGTAGGTTTATGCATGTTTGAATGTTTTCAGTATGTCATGCATCATGTTTTGAAAGAATAAGAAAATAAATTTACATGTAAGGGCATGGTAAGGCAAGAACAGAATTTGTATCAGATCACCTATTAAGGGAACTAATCTACCCCTTAATCGAGTAAGAGGATGTATGACTTTGGGAAAATTGATCCACCTCCCATCAAACAGAGGGATCATATCAGCTATTAAGGGAACTAATCCGCCTCTTAATCGAGTAAGAGGATGTATGATTTTGGGAAAACTGATCCACTTCCCATCGAACAGAGGGATCAGATCAGAGAACGAACACAAATGCAACTGAGATATGAAAGTAGAAATTGCATGATTAGGATTTATGAATTTAGCATTTCATTTCATATTTGCTCTACTTATTTAGCATTAAGCTAATAGAGGAGTTTTGTGATGTAGGTGCTGAGGTTTCAACAGGTGATTTCTCTGAGCTTACAGAAGGATATGTGAAGTTGATAGAGCACATCTATGCCACGGTTTGGTGCACTGATGAGGCGGTATAACTAATGTCAATATGAGAAGTCTAAATAGATAGATGTTTTGTTGAAGTGTGCTGAGAATTTTTATGACGGTGGTTGTTTTAATATTTATGTTATGTTTATTCTTTTTCTTTAGTTACTCTGATAGTGATACATTGTTGATTTTAAATGTGGTTCTTACTGGATTTTTAGCATTTCATGGAGTCAAGTTGTTTTGAATGATTACAGTAAATTTTGTAAGTTCTTTTAGTAGTCAGAGTTGTTTATTTTGTTTAGAGTGTAATGGTTAAAGTGTTGTGATGTTGTCGTTCGGCAGATGTGATCGGCAGATGTCGATCGACAGATGTCGTTCGGCATAGGTAATCGGTGGATGTTCGAAATCGGAAGATGTATTCTGTTTCTGCCTCTACCGCTGAGATTATTTAGCGGAAGATGCTTTCTGTTTCTGCTTCTACCGCTGAGACTATTTAGCAGAAGATGCCTTTTATTTCTGCTTCTACCGCTGAGACTATTTAGCAGAAGATGTATTCTGTTTCTGCCTCTACCGCTGAGACTGTTTAGAGGAAGATGTCTTCTGTTTCTGCTTCTACTGCTGAGACTATTTAGCGGAGGATGCCTTCTTTTTCTGCTTCTACCGTTGATACTATTTGGCGGAAGATGTGTTCAAATTTAAGACATTTAAATATTCAACACCTTTATGCCCTCGGTTCTTTTGGCCAATTATTTCTTTTATTTTAATTGTGATATAAGTATTGTCTTAGTGTTTTGTTTTAACCCTACTTTACACAAATGAATTTCCGCTGCAAGTTTTGATATTTTTAAATAATGTCGAATTTTGATCGTTGAATGAAGTTTCAAAATTTTTCCCAGAACGTCTTAGTTCTGTTCAGTGTTATGAGTAGCGAACCGGGTTTTACAAAAATTCGGGGCGTTACAGAGACAATATCCACAAAGCAAGAAAAAACATCGACAAAAAGAAATAGTAAGGCAAGAAAATATTAAAACATTTAGCCCTTCGTGAAAGGCTGAAAGTGAAAGCTAAATTCCCTTTCTGAAGGCTGAAAGCTAAATTCCCCTTCTGAATGAGGATCATAAATGAAAATATTAACACCAATCAGATTTTAAAGATTGTAAAATTTAGCCCCAACAGCTTATCTTCGTCGGAAGTCGGTGACTCGGTTCGTCCTTCATCGAAAGTCGAAAGTCGGTGACTGTGACGATGACGGTGACTGTGATGTGAGGGGCGAGCAGAGAGTGGTTGGGCATCGGGTGTAACACCCGGTTTCCATTAACCGATTTACCTTTTTACATTTATAGAGAATGTTTTATAATTGAAATATGAGTGATTTAGTGATTAGGTTAACAAATGATTGAGCAAGGACAAAATGGTAAATTGCAATTTATTGTGGATAACGCATTTAAGGGAGGGTTTAATGAGGTTTAGCCGCCACTGTTCCCTTATTTTCCTCTTTGGGTTTTCAGCTCAAGCAGTCGAGCTCTCTAGGCGATTTGCCCTCGCCCGATTCTCCTTCAAACTAGGTAAGTTTTCCTTTCGTTATCTTGAGATTTTAGTGGCTATATAGCAGAGAGAGTACAATGCGTGTATTTTAATGAGGCTGCGAGTGTGTTGAGTTCGGGTTTAGTGTTGAGAATGTTCGATAACCAGAGTTTCCAAACTAGCTCCTTAGGTTTCTGAACGATATAAGGTTAAGGTTAGTGATGATCTAATCGGTATCCTGCTTATGACATTAGGTGTACAGAGCTTCCCGAGTAGTGGTAACCGAACAATTTCCATGAGAGCCAGGTAAGTAAAGTATGCATGTGCCTTCGGGCCTACATCACAAAACAGTAGTGTTATGCATGTTGTGAATGATTTTGTATGTCATCCATCATGTTTTTGAAAGATTACAAAAAGGAATTTCCATGTAAGAATGGTGAGGTATGAACTGAATGTGACAGAACAGCTATTAAGGGAATTCATCCGCCCCTTAATCGAGTAGAGGATGTATGACATTGGGAGAATTGATCCCACTCCCAAGGGAACCAAGGGATCAGAAAAGCTATTAAGGGAATTCATCCGCCCCTTAATCGAGTAGAGGATGTATGACATTGGGAGAATTGATCCCCACTCCCAAGGGAACCGAGGGATCAGATCAGTTTATGAACATATGTGTATGCAACTGAGATGAGAAAGTAGAAACTGCATGTTTAGGAATTTATGTTTCAGCAATTCATTTCATTACTGCTTTACTTACTTAGCAATAGGCTAATAGATAAGTTTTGTGATGTAGGTGTTGAGGAAACAGCAGGTGAATTCCCTGATTTTACTGACGAATAGATGGGATTGGAGGAGCACTTCTCTGTCACGAACGGGTATACTGATGAGGCGGATTAACTGTTGTCTGTTGGTGTGAAAGTTTAGTTGATAGTGTTTTAATTTAAGTATGTTGAACTTTTCGTTACAGTAGTAATTACAATGTTTTGAAAATGATTTCGAGACTTTCCTGTTAATAGCATTCTGTTGGGATTTAGTGATGGCACCCACTGGAATTTTTAGTAATGCAATGGTTTGAAACATTTTTGAATGGTTTCAGTGAAGTGAGTAAATTTCTTTTCCGTAGGTTGGGTTGTTGTTTTGTTGTCTATCGGAAGATGTCTTCAGTGGAAGCCATCAGATGATATGGAACGAAATTTGTCGTTTAGTGATCGGTAAATATAGCTTGTTCTATCGGATGATGTCTCAGTAAACTCATCGGCAGATGCGTGCTGACGTCACCGGTGGATGTAGACCAAAGTCGATCGGATGAAGGAAATCATCCGGCTGACGTCGTCGGAAGATGTAGAGTACATTTTGTCGTTTAGTGACCGGTGGATGTCGTGTGTAAATCCATCGAATGATGTAGAAAGTCTTTTGTCGTTTAATGACCGGTGGATGTCGTGTGTAAATCTACCGGATGATGTGGAAATTCTTTTGTCGTTTAGTGACCGGTGGATGTCGTGTGTAAATCCACCGGATGATATAGAAAGTCTTTTGTCGTCTAGTGACCGGTGGATGTCGTGTGTAAATCCACTGGATGATGTAGAGAATACTTTGTCGTTTTGCCACCGGATGATGTTTTCCATTTTCTGCTTTAGCCTCTTTTTGTTGACTTTGTTCGGCGGGCGATGTGTTTGACTTTTGAAACTTACGAAGTATTCTATGATTTAAACCTTTATTCCTTTTGCCGATTATTTCTCAAAATTCCAACTGAGTACTCAAGCATTTTACAATAGTTTTGTTTAACTCTATCTTACTCAAACGATTTCCGCTGCAAGTTTTAAAAAAAATAAAAAATAAAAATAAATACGGTTGAAATTTTTAGTCATGTACGGGCATGGTGTGACGAACCGGGTTCAGATAACTCGGGGCGTTACAGTGTGGTATCAGAGACATTCAGTTAAACCGTTCAAAAGATTACTCATCAGTGCCAATCGTCGCATGGAAGTGCTCCAACAACTGTAAGTGTTTATGTTAGCCTCAGTAATTAGATATTTATGAACATAGTTAATCTTGTACAGGAAGTGAGTTTAATGGCCAGACGCCCAGGAAGACCTAGGATACCGAGGGAAATGCCAAACTTGAGGAGTGAGGAAGAACCTAGTGTTATTAGGCAATTAACCGACTTGGTACGTCAGCAAACAGACTTAGTGCGTCAGCAGTCCGATCAGTTGGGGGTGTTACTGAACCGAGAGGTACAAGGGAGTGCCAACTCAGGTTCTAGCAATGAGCATTCTGGAGACCGATTCCGAAAGCTTTAGCCGCCCACGTTTGATGGAAAATCATCTAACCCGATTGTTGCTGAAGAGTGGTTGAGGAAGATTGAAAGCATGCTCCGATGTGCCAACGTCAGAGAAGGAGTCAAGGTCACCCTGGCGACCTTTCATTTTGCTGGAGACGCCCAGCTTTGGTGGGAGACAATTGAGACCACCACTGACATTCTGACTATGACTTGGTCACAGTTTAAGGACATCTTCTATGAGAAATATTTTAATAGCACAGTCCAGGCAGCAAAGAAGGTAGAGTTTTTGAACTTGAAGCAGACAAAGTCTGTGGCTGAGTATGTTAGACAATTTGAGTCCCTGTCCAGATTCGCTGGACACTTTATTCACCGAAATGAAGATAAGGTGTTTCAATTCATGAATGGACTGAAACCAGAAATGTACAGAGGGGTCAAGTTTTCTGGTTATAAAGGTTTGCCCTTCAGTGATGTTGTGTCCACAGCATTGGAGGTGGAAGAAGCTGAATTGAAATGTGCTGGACTAAAGGAGGCCCCAAGAAAGTTTGTTCAACCACCGCCACAGAGAGGAGTGAAGAGGTCCAATGAAGGCCAACACAGCCAAGGGATAGGAAAGAAGGTACCAGATACCAAGACGTTTCCTCAGTGCCCAAAGTGTTCGAAGAATCACTCGGGCGAGTGTAGATTTGGATCGGGTAAGTGCTTCAACTGCGATGAGGTTGGACACTTGTACAAGGATTGCCCAAAGCCCCGGATCGTTCGGTGTTTCCATTGGAACAAGGTTGGCCATGTCAACAGAGACTGCCCGGCTTTGAAGGGTGGCCCTGCCAGGATTAAGCCAAGAATATTCTCCATGATGGAGTCAGGTGATGAGGACCAGCCTGCTGTAGTGTCAGGTACTGTATTGATTAACTCTGTACCTGCTTTTACTTTGATAGATTCGGGTGCAACTCATTCTTTTATAGCCTCTGCATTTGCTGATAAGTTAGATGTACGGTTTACTCCTTCCGAGCATGTGTATAACGTAGCATTACCTTCTGGTGAGCACATGCACTCCAGTCAAATGATGCCTGATAGTGTGGTGTTGGTAGGGAACATAAATTTGCCTGGTGATCTTATTGTTATGGACATAATGGGATTTGATGTGATCCTAGGAATGGATTGGTTGTTTAAGCATTATGCCACTATAGATTGTAGAACTGAAATTGTTATTTTTCAACCCCCTAGTGGTTTAAACCATACTTTCCAAGCCCTAAAGAAGAGTAAGGAAATGACCGTAATGACTTCTGTTAGTTATAGATCCTCCTCTTGCAGAGAGTATTTATGCTTTTTGGCCAGTGTTTTAGACACACAAACAGTAGAAAAATCAAGCCCCAAAAATGTTTTAGTTGTCCAAGATTTTCCAGAAGTATTTCTAGATGACCTTCCTGGTTTGCCACCAGATAGGAAAATTGAATTTGTGGTAGATGTTTACCCCGGCGCTGAGCCAGTATCTAAGAATCCATATAGACTAGCACAAACAGAACTTAAAGAGTTGAAGAAACAGTTAGAGGATTTGTTGGAGAAGGGGTTCATACGCCCTAGCTTTTCACCATGGGGTGCACCTGTCCTTTTTGTCAAAAAGAATGATGGATCAATGCGTATGTGCATAGACTATAGAGAATTGAATAAGCTAACTGTTAAGAACAAGTATCCACTGCCGAGGATTGATGATTTATTTGATCAGCTTAAAGGAGCAAGAGTTTTCTCTAAAATTGACCTTAGGTCCGGTTATTACCAGTTGAAGGTTAAATCTGAAGATATCCCAAAGACTGCCTTTCGCACAAGGTATGGACATTATGAGTTTTTGGTTATGTCTTTTGGTTTGACAAATGCGCCAGCAGCCTTCATGGATCTCATGAATAGGGTGTTTCGCGAGTATTTGGACAAGTTTGTCATTGTATTCATAGATGACATTTTAATCTATTCTAGAACTAAGGATGAGCATGCAGGACACCTAAGCTTGGTGTTAGGATTGCTGAGGCAGCACCAACTTTATGCCAAATTTTCTAAGTGTGAGTTTTGGTTGAACAGAGTTCACTTTCTTGGTCATGTGATCTCTGGAGATGGGATATCTGTTGATCCAGCCAAGGTTCAAGCTGTTAAGGAATGGCCCCAACCGAAGAATGCCACTGATATCCGAAGTTTCCTTGGATTAGCAGGGTATTATAGAAAATTCATCGAGGGATTTTCAAAGATTGCCACACCCCCTACTATGTTAACAAGGAAAAATGTGAAGTATAATTGGACTGATAAATGTGAATCCAGTTTCCAGACCTTGAAGCAGAAATTGACCAATGCCCCAATTTTAACTCTTCCTGTCGAAAATGGTAAATTCAGTATTTATTGTGATGCTTCCAAGGTTGGACTTGGTGGTGTATTGATGCAAGATGGAAAGGTTATAGCTTATGCCTCTAGGCAGTTAAAAACACATAAGAAGAACTATCCTACACATGACTTAGAACTAGCTGCTGTGGTTTTTGCATTAAAGATTTGGAGGCACTACCTGTATGGACAAACTTGTGAGATATTTTCTGATCATAAAAGTCTGAAATACATTTTCACGCAAAAAGAACTGAATATGAGGCAATGAAGGTGGTTAGAGTTTGTCAAAGACTATGATTTTGAGATTAAGTACCACCCTGGCAAGGCGAATGTAGTGGCTGATGCTTTGAGTAGAGTGACCCCTTTAGTTTCTGCATTGACTCTAGACATACCGATAGCTTTAGAGACAGAATTCCAAAAATTTAACCTGGAAGCTGTGTCTAGTGTGTTAGCCATGCTTTCGGCCATATCTTTGAGGCCAACTATTTTGGAGAAAATAAAGGAAGTTCAAATGAATGACACTGAGTGTAATAAGTATAAGTTGTGCATAGATTCTACTGACAAGTCGGATTTCAACTGCTCAGCTGATGGAATTCTCAAGTTACGAAATAGATGGTTTGTTCCGGCTGATACTGAACTTAGAAAGGAAATCCTATCTGAGGCACATTCCTCCAGACTTTCTGTTCATCCTGGTAGTACGAAAATGTACAGAGATCTCAAGCAACATTATTGGTGGTCAGGTATGAAGAGAAGTGTGGCGGAGTATGTGGAGTCATGTCTGGTCTGCCAGCAAGTCAAAGCTGAACATCAGAGGCCTGCTGGAACATTGCAACCCTTACCAGTTCCCGAATGGAAATGGGAACAAATCACTATATATTTTGTTATAGGATTACCTAGAATAGTAAAAGGTCACGATGCAATTTGGGTAATAGTTGATCGTTTAACCAAATCAGCTCACTTTCTGTCGATGAAGATAACATACTCGATTGATCAATTGGCTGAGGTGTATGTGCACAAGGTTGTTAGACTGCATGGAGTTCCAAGCACCATAATTTCAGACCAAGACTCCAGATTTACATCTAAGTTTTGGAAAAGTTTGCACAAGGCTATGGGAACACAACTTAGTTTTAGCACAGCCTTTCATCCTCAAACTGATGGACAATCCGAGAGAACTATCCAAACGTTGGAGGATATACTTCGTGCATGTGTACTGGAATTTCAAGGTTCTTAGAGCAAGTATATACCATTGATTGAATTCTCATACAATAATAGTTTTCAAGCAACAATAGGCATGGCACCATACGAGGCATTATATGGACGAAAGTGCAGATCTTCGTTATATTGGGATGAAGTTGGGGAAGCACAACTGATTGGTCCTGATATTGTGCAGTAGACAGTGGAGAAGATTGCTCTTATCTGACAAAGAATCTTAACAGCTCAAAGCCGGCAGAAAAGCTATGCAGACAAAAGACGAAGAGAATTAGAATTTGATGTTGGTAATGAAGTTTTCCTTAAGGTGTCACCTTTCAAAGGAGTTGTGAGATTTGGGAAAAGAGGCAAGTTAAACCCCAGATATATAGGACCTTTCCAAATCGTGAAGAGAATTGGGAAGTCGGCATATCAACTTCAGTTACCAGCCTCCTTAGAGGGAGTTCATAATGTGTTTCATGTTTCCGTGCTAAAGAAATGTGTTAGAGATCCTTCACAGATTATGGAACAACAGAACATTGAAGTCTTCCTACTCTTACTTATGAGGAGAAACCAGTAAGGATCTTAGAGTATGCAGTAAAGGTATTACGCAACAGAGAAGTTCCACTGGTAAAAGTCTTATGGCATAACCAGAACGTTGAGGAGACAACTTGGAAACGCCAGCAGGACATGATGGACCAATATCCAGAACTATTCAGGTACTGAATTTTGAGGACAAAATTCTTTTAAGGAGGGTAGATTGTAACACCCGGTTCCCATTAACCGATTTACCTTTTTCCATTTATAGAGAATGTTTCATAATTGAAATATGGGTGATTTAGTGATTAGATTAACAAGTGATTGAGCAAGGACAAAATGATAAATTGCAATTTATTGTGGATAACGCATTTAAGGGAGGGTTTAATGAGGTTTAGCCGCCACTGTTCCCTTATTTTCCTCTTTGGGTTTTCAGCTCAAGCAGTCGAGCTCTCTAGGCAATTTTCCCTCGCCCGATTCTCCTTCAAACTAGGTAAGTTTTCCTTTCGTTATCTTGAGATTTTAGTGGCTATATAGCAGAGAGAGTACAATGCGTGTATTTTAATTAGGCTGCGAGTGTGTTGAGTTCGGGTTTAGTGTTGAGAATGTTCGATAACCAGAGTTTCCAAACTAGCTCCTTAGGTTTCTGAACGATATAAGGTTAAGGTTAGTGATGATCTAATCGGTATCCTACTTATGACATTAGGTGTACAGAGCTTCCCGAGTAGTGGTAACCGAACAATTTCCAGGAGAGCCAAGTAAGTAAAGTATGCATGTGCCTTCGGGCCTACATCACAAAACAGTAGTGTTATGCATGTTGTGAATGATTTTGTATGTCATGCATCATGTTTTTGAAAGATTACGAAAATGAATTTCCATGTAAGAATGGTGAGGTATGAACTGAATGTGACAGAACAACTATTAAGGGAATTCATCCGCCCCTTAATTGAGTAGAGGATGTATGACATTGGGAGAATTGATCCCACTCCCAAGGGAACCAAGGGATCAAAACAGCTATTAAGAGAATTCATCCGCCCCTTAATCGAGTAGAGGATGTATGACATTGGGAGAATTGATCCCACTCCCAAGGGAACCGAGGGATCAGATCAGTTTATGAACATATGTGTATGCAACTGAGATGA
Organism: Begonia masoniana; assembly: GCA_022432975.1. Classification (NCBI taxonomy): domain Eukaryota; kingdom Viridiplantae; phylum Streptophyta; class Magnoliopsida; order Cucurbitales; family Begoniaceae; genus Begonia; species Begonia masoniana. The sequence goes on from CM039502.1 coordinate 25,076,068, forward strand.
AAAAGTAGAAACTGCATGTTTAGGAATTTATGTTTCAGCAATTCATTTCATTACTGCTTTACTTACTTAGCAATAGGCTAATAGATGAGTTTTGTGATGTAGGTGTTAAGAAAACAGCAGGTGAATTCCCTGATTTTACTGACGAATAGATGGGGTTGGAGGAGCACTTCTTTGCCACAAACGGGTATACTGATGAGGCGGATTAACTATTGTCTGTTGGTGTGAAAGTTTAGTTGACAGTGTTTTAATTTAAGTATGTTGAACTTTTCGTTACAGTAGTAATTACAATGTTTTGAAAATGATTTCGAGACTTTCCTGTTAATAGCATTCTGTTGGGATTTAGTGATGGCACCCACTGGAATTTTTAGTAATGCAATGGTTTGAAACATTTTTGAATGGTTTCAGTGAATTGAGTAAATTTCTTTTCCGTAGGTTGGGTTTTTGTTTTGTTGTCTATCGGAAGATGTCTTCACTGGAAGCCATCGGATGATATGGAACGAAATTTGTCGTTTAGTGATCGGTAAATATAGCTTGTTCTATCGGATGATGTCTCAGTAAACTCATCGGCAGATGCGTGCTGATGTCACCGGTGGATGTAGACCAAAGTCTGTCAGAAGATGTAGAGTACATTTTGTCGTTTAGTGACCGGTGGATGTCGTGTGTAATTCCGTCGGATGATGTAGAAAGTCTTTTGTTGTTTAGTGACCGGTGGATGTCGTGTGTAAATCCACCGGATGATGTGGAAAGTCTTTTGTCGTTTAGTGACCGAAAGTCTTTTGTCGTCTAGTGACCGGTGGATGTCGTGTGTAAATCCACCGGATGATGTGGAAAGTCTTTTGTCGTCTAGTGACCGGTGGATGTCGTGTGTAAATCCACCGGATGATGTGGAAAGTCTTTTGTCGTCTAGTGACCGGTGGATGTCGTGTGTAAATCCACCGGATGATGTAGAAAGTCTTTTGTCGTCTAGTGACCGGTGGATGTCGTGTGTAAATCCACCGGATGATGTGGAAAGTCTTTTGTCGTCTAGTGACCGGTGGATGTCGTGTGTAAATCCACCGGATGATGTGGAAAGTCTTTTGTCGTCTAGTGACCGGTGGATGTCGTGTGTAAATCCACCGGATGATGTGGAAAGTCTTTTGTCGTCTAGTGACCGGTGGATGTCGTGTGTAAATCCACCGGATGATGTGGAAAGTCTTTTGTCGTCTAGTGACCGGTGGATGTCGTGTGTAAATCCACCGGATGATGTGGAAAGTCTTTTGTCGTCTAGTGACCGGTGGATGTCGTGTGTAAATCCACCGGATGATGTGGAAAGTCTTTTGTCGTCTAGTGACCGGTGGATGTCGTGTGTAAATCCACCGGATGATGTGGAAAGTCTTTTGTCGTCTAGTGACCGGTGGATGTCGTGTGTAAATCCACCGGATGATGTGGAAAGTCTTTTGTCGTCTAGTGACCGGTGGATGTCGTGTGTAAATCCACCGGATGATGTGGAAAGTCTTTTGTCGTCTAGTGACCGGTGGATGTCGTGTGTAAATCCACCGGATGATGTGGAAAGTCTTTTGTCGTCTAGTGACCGGTGGATGTCGTGTGTAAATCCACCGGATGATGTGGAAAGTCTTTTGTCGTCTAGTGACCGGTGGATGTCGTGTGTAAATCCACCGGATGATGTGGAAAGTCTTTTGTCGTCTAGTGACCGGTGGATGTCGTGTGTAAATCCACCGGATGATGTGGAAAGTCTTTTGTCGTCTAGTGACCGGTGGATGTCGTGTGTAAATCCACCGGATGATGTGGAAAGTCTTTTGTCGTCTAGTGACCGGTGGATGTCGTGTGTAAATCCACCGGATGATGTGGAAAGTCTTTTGTCGTCTAGTGACCGGTGGATGTCGTGTGTAAATCCACCGGATGATGTGGAAAGTCTTTTGTCGTCTAGTGACCGGTGGATGTCGTGTGTAAATCCACCGGATGATGTGGAAAGTCTTTTGTCGTTTAGTGACCGGTGGATGTCGTGTGTAAATCCACCGGATGATGTGGAAAGTCTTTTGTCGTCTAGTGACCGGTGGATGTCGTGTGTAAATCCACCGGATGATGTGGAAAGTCTTTTGTCGTCTAGTGACCGTGGATGTCGTGTGTAAATCCACCGGATGATGTGGAAAGTCTTTTGTCGTCTAGTGACCGGTGGATGTCGTGTGTAAATCCACCGGATGATGTGGAAAGTCTTTTGTCGTCTAGTGACCGGTGGATGTCGTGTGTAAATCCACCGGATGATGTGGCGGATGATGTAGAGAATACTTTGTCGTTTTGCCACCGGATGATGTTTTCCATTTTTCTGCTTCAGACTCTTTGTTTACTTTGTTCATACTTTGTTCGGCGGGCGATGTGTTTGACTTTTGAAACTTACGAAGTATTCTATGATTTAAACCTTTATTCCCCTTGCCGATTATTTCTCAAAATTCCAACTGAGTACTCAAGCATTGTACAATAGTTTTGTTTAACTCTATCTTACTCAAACGATTTCCGCTGCAAGTTTTAAAAAAATAAAAATTAAAATAAATACGGTTGAAATTTTTAGTCATGTATGGGCATGGTGTGACGAACCGGGTTCAGATAACTCGGGGCGTTACATCGGGCGACTGCGAACTATGAAGTGCGAGCAGAGAGTTGTTGGGCGTCGGGCGATTGCGAATTGCGAAGTGTGAGCAGAGAGAGACAAAGAGTGGTTGGGCGTTGGCGACTGCAAACTGGGACTGTACGAGCAGAGAAAGACAGAAAGTGGCTGCCGGCTGGGCTGGGCACTGGGCGACGGGCGTAGGGTTTACCGTTCGACTGTCGAGCGACGATTCTTAAGACTGAAGTAAAGACTGAAGATAGCGAATGAGCCAAAGGTCAGCTAGGTTTTCAATTAAATTCGGTTCGGTTTTTTTAGGTTTCTCTCATTAAACCCGAAAATCGAACCGAATTTTTCGGTTCTCCTACAAAAAAATCAAATTTTAATTTTTTAAAGTGCAAAACCACCCATAACGGGACCAAATTTTTGGTTCCAATATGGTTATTCGGTCCGGTCCGATTTTTGTTCACCCCTAAGGCCAACTATCATACCACTACAATGTGGTAAATAATAACAATAGTAACTGTTTCAATATGAAAATAATCAATGAAAAAGAGTCTGTCTCCAAATATTGATGCCATATGCATAAGTGGGAAATATGATTTATAGATAATTGCAACATAAAACAACAAGCATAGATAGGTTTATGGATTTTCACCCAAGAACACAACACAATCACCTTCCCAATACAATATTCGTGTAGCGTGAAAACACTTTCTTGGTTAGTTGAACATGCACAACAAACAATGATACACACTCATGTCAAGCAAACTCGGTACACGCTGGTAAAACAATAACAATAAAAGTATAATGTTCTAAACAAATAGTGAATACAATTGGGAAACACTTCCCTGTGAGATGTAATAAACAATCTTTCTCGACAAATATCTAAAATATTTTTTCTCTCATATGATCAAGTCATTTGTGTTATAACTCAATGGATGAGTTATTTTGTGCAATATTCACAAATGTTTTTTCCAAAGTGACCGAAGTCGCATACAAGATAGACTTTTTGTTTCCTCTTGTTATTGTTAAAGAACCTTTGTTTATTCATTTGATTCCAACAAATTATTTGACTCCAGCAACTTTATTTTTGTAGCCGACCTCATCAATACCATTAACTTCTTTTTGATTTTATCTAATATCGGGGATATGCCGATTTCGGTTTTTGTCAATTCAATTTGGGCTTGGTTTCAATTTATAATATAAGTTCAAGCTTGGTTTGGTCTCAATTTAGGCTATATTTTTTGAACTTTTAATATATTTTTAAAAGAAATATACTTGTATTACCTCCACGTAGTATTTTGAGCTAAATTGTATTATCAACAACACCAAAACTTCTACCATAAAAAGAAAATATAGCACAAAAAAAAAAACCGTTGTGTCATCAATACAAAGATAAAAAAAAATATCTAATATATCTTTATTGACATATGCCAAAAATAAATAAATTAACAGACAATTCAAATATTATTTTGACACAATAATCCCTCAATAACCATCGAAAGTATGTAACATCTTTATAGACATAGGTCAAAGATTAACCAGACGATGGAGATCAATCCAAACATGAAGCTCCGCCACCCAATTCATTGATAAGAGATGTTGAATCTTAAAACACAAGAAAATATTTTCTCTGTGCCTACAAAATGCCTACACAATAGAGGCAAAAGAAAATTTAGGAGCAAACAAAATTAGTGATTAACTAAACCATTGAAACTATCGTTCCTCGTGGCCATAAAAGTTTTAAGTAAATGCATCAAGTACCTCTATATGAAAAACAAAGCAATTAGGAAACATAGAATAAATAAATCATACCTTTAAAGGTATGCTTCAATTTCTTACATTGTAGTCTCATACAAATCTACAAATCTACAAATATTAGTAGAAACTTAAAAGGGTTAAAATCAATTTAATCCTCGAAGTTTGGGTTTAGATTAAAAAAACCCTCAAAATATGTTTATGCTAAAAATAAACTTTAAACTATCAAAAACTTATAAAAAAAAACTCTGGCGGCTAACCGATAACCCCCCATTCTGAAATTTACACATAGAACAGTTAGCCGTTCTTAGAGAATGGCTAACCGTTCTATCCGGGGCGTTCTCCACGTGCAACGCACGGGAGAACGGGGGGTGCGTTTTGGGGTGGACACCACCGCGTGCACTAAAACGTGCCCCGCACGTGTGCGGAGGGTGGGGTCTCCAACCTCAAACGCACCATTCAGAGAACGGGGTACCGTTGTGTTAGGATTAGACGCCCTAATCCACCTGTAACAAACGATCCAGAAAACCGAAAAAGAAAAACGAGAAAATAATGGACACCGAATTTTACGTGGAAACCCTAGAAAGGGAAAAAACCACGGGCAGAGGAGAGAATCACTAATAGCAAATTCGGTACAATGAGTTTTGCGACTCAAACATCAATATATAGAGAAAACATAAAACCCTAATATTGATAATGGGCCCGACCCGGCCCAACTAGAATTCGGGTCACACCAAATTCTAACAAACTCCACCTTGACACGAATTCCACAAGAGAGATCCAACGGGCTACTCGGCCCAACTAAACCGAATCCAGAACACTGAACTCTGACAATCTCCACCTTCAACGAAATTCCGGTGCAAGGAAACAAATCTGCAAAACTTCATTAAAAAAGCTCCTCTACCACAAAAGGCCCCAAATGGGCCACCTCAGTATCCGATACCGATCAAGTTTAAGCCCCGCTTAAACTTGAGAGATTTACCTGAGAAGAAATCACATCTCCTCCTCCTTGGTATCACTGAACTATCAGAGTTGCTGCAACGAACTCTATCTGAACATGTCGAAGACTCCACACAGGAATCATTACCCTCGAACACATTCAATGCATAACTCACAGTTTCATCATATCGTCCCGAAGTTTTAACCTTCCGCATTGTTCTGCCTTTGACGATACCACTCTGACGTGAAACTGAACCTGATGACTGAACATCTGTAATAGGCTGACTCACCGGCTCTGATGTACCCTCAGATCCCAACCTGAACTTCACCCGAGAACCTGACTTCTTCCGAGTCTTCTCAACCTTTCTCTTGGAAGGTGAATTCACAAACTTTGCAGCCTTATTACCCATCACATTGATTGTAGAACCCGCGATCTTCGCATGCATCACATATAATGAGGAGTATTTTTCTCCTCTCGCCACAATCAATGAACCTCTGGTAAGCTTCCATTTTCCATCACGAAAGGTGTTGCCAAAACCTTCATCGTCGAGCTTTCCAGTCGAGACCAAATTCTTGCGGATGTCAGGGATGTGCTTCACACCTCTCAAAACCAAGGTGCTGCCGATGTTGGTCTCCAAACGCACATCTCCCATACCAATGGCTTTTGCCATGTCACCATTTCCCATCCTCACACTTCCATAATCACCCGAAGTGTAGGATGTAAAGAAATCTCTCTGCGAAGTGGCATGTATTGAAGCGCCACTATCGATCACCCAACTCGTATCTTGGCAATCAGAATTTACAACATCCTCGTTGTACACACTGAAGGACTCCTCGGTGGCTGTGTCTGCCTCCTCGTCTATGTCACCCTCTTCGAACATCTTTTCCTTTCCTTTGGCAACCAGATTCTCCCGAAGAAACTTGTGACAAAATCTCTTTATGTGTCCTTTCTTACCACAATGATAACACTCAAAGTTGGCGTGTTTTCCGAACTTCCTCTGATTTTGATTTCTGTTACCCAGACCTTTACTTTGACTTCTGCCCCTATTTTCAACACTCAGAGCTGAACCTGTCGATGCTTCACCAGAATCAATCTTACGAACCTCCTCGGCAAGAATACGATCCCTCACATCGGTGAATATCAGTTTAGCACTTCCAACTGAGTTACTAACTGCTGCTCTCATAGGCTCCCAACTATTCGGTAGAGACGCCAACAAAATTAGGGCACGAACCTCATCATCAAAATCAATTTCCACAGATAGCAATTGATTCACAATAGTATTGAACTCATTCAGATGCGCTGCGACAGAAGCACCATCAATCATCTTCTGATTAAAAAGCTTCTTCATAAGAAATACCTTATTATTCGCAGACGGTTTCTCGTACATATCAGACAGAGTCTTCATCAAACTCGCGGTGGTCTTCTCCTTCGCCACGTTGTGAGCAACGCTTTTGGCTAGCGTCAATCGGACGACTCCCAAAACTTTTCTATCAAGGCGATTCCATTCACCGTCTTCCATCTTCTCTGGCTTCGTACTCAGAGGAAGATGAAGATCTTTCCCGTACAAGTAATCCTCAATTTGCATTTTCCAGAATGTAAAATCTGTCCCATCGAATTTTTCAATACTAGGTCCTGTGCTATCCTCACCTGCCATCAATGCTCAAAAACTGATATTTCCAGATCAATTATTCAACCCCAATAATCAATCTCCACAATATCAATAATTCTGCCAAATAAATGTTCCGAGCCTGAAAATATCTAAATCAATAACCTTCAAATATTTTCCCAAAAATTGCTGGCTTTTAAAATCAGAATAAATCCCGTAAAATATTCTGAACCAATCAAACTCGCCCAAAACCAGATATTTCCGATTAATTAGTCAACCCTAATAATCAATATCCACGACTCAGCAGATCCCGCCAAACAATTAATTCCAGAATTTTCAACCCTAAAAAATCCCAAATAATCAACCACCAAAAAAATTTCAGAATCAAAATCCTGCACCAATAATCAATTCTCCCAGATAATTTCTAAGTATCAGAATTTACCAAATATTCTTGAGCACAAATTTGCTCCACAAACCAGAATAAAATTCAATGCTTTGAATTTGTTCACTGTTCGGACGTCGGAGAACCTGTGATCGGAGCTTCGCTGGCGGTGGCGAAGCAGAACGGGACGGTAGAAAGTTTTCGCAGTAACCTGTGCGAAATCGGCGTCGAACTTTCACGATCGGCGGTGGAGTCTGCTCAGTCTACGTCGGAGCAGATTGACGGCGAGATGCTGAAGAACGGCCGACGTTTCTCCTCTGTTCGTCGCTGTTCTGTCAGTCGGCGCGCGCGGCGGTGATTCTGCTCGATCGGTTTGCAGAACGGCGGCGAGTTTCGTGGTCTTCGCAGACGGGGTGCGGCTCGGGTCTGAGCGTCGGAGCTGCTCCGATCTGCGTCGGCGGTTTCTGTTCGGTGCTCGGAGGTCGACGACGGCGCGGTCTGGCTGCGGCGGTCGGCGGCGAGCTCGGTCTCCTCTCTCCCTCTATTCTTCTCTGTTCTTCAGTCTGTCGAAGAACAAACCAGAAAGCAATTTGCTTTCTTTTTTCTTTTTTTTTTTTTATTTCCTTCAACAAATTCTTTTTCCCTTTGCAAAATTCCACCGAACAAAATTGCAAACCCAATAATAGTTCGATATTGCAAACCTGAAATCGTTTGATACCCTTCGAAGAATCAAATTCGGATTTTCGAAAAACTACTTCAACCTCGAAGCTCTGATACCAGTTGTTAGGATTAGACGCCCTAATCCACCTGTAACAAACGATCCAGAAAACCGAAAAAGAAAAACGAGAAAATAATGGACACCGAATTTTACGTGGAAACCCTAGAAAGGGAAAAAACCACGGGCAGAGGAGAGAATCACTAATAGCAAATTCGGTACAATGAGTTTTGCGACTCAAACATCAATATATAGAGAAAACATAAAACCCTAATATTGATAATGGGCCCGACCCGGCCCACTTAGAATTCGGGTCACACCAAATTCTAACACGTTGTCAAAGAACAATTAGTCGTTCTCATTGTTGAATCTCAAAACACAAGAAAATATTGTCTCTGTGCCTACAAAATGCCTACACAACAGAGGCAAAAGAAAATCTAGGAGCAAACAAAATTAGTGATTAACTAAACCATTCAAACTATGGTTCCTCGTAGCCATAAAAGTTTTAAGTAAATGCATCAAGTACTTCTATACGAAAACAAAGCAATTAGGAAACATAGAACAAATAAATCATACCTTTAAAGGTATGCTTCAATTTCTTACATTGTAGTCTCATACAAATCTACAAATATTAGTGGAAAATTAAAAGGGTTAAAATCATTTTAACCCTCAAAATATGTTTATGCTAAAAATTAACTTTAAACTATCAAAAACCTATATAAAAAAAAAACTCTAGCAGCTAACCGATAACCCCCCGTTCTGAAATTTACACATAAAACGGTTAGCCGTTCTCAGAGAATGGCTAACAATTCTATCCGAGGCGTTCTCCACGTGCAACGCACGGGAGAACGGGGGGTGCGTTTGGGGGTGGACACCACCGCACGTGCTAAAATGTGCCCCGCACGTGCGCGGAGGGTGGGGTCTCCACCCTCAAACGCACCATCTAGAGAACGGGGTACCGTTCTCAAAGAACAGTTAGTCATTCTCCTACAATGACAGCCGTGATCACTGAATAATTGATCATGGGTGTCATTGTAGAAGAATGGGGGACCGTTCTCCCACCCTATTTAAGGCCGCTCTCGCCCTCCATTCTAACCACCCCACATTTTTCTAACTCTCTCAAACCTCTTTACTATTGTCTTGCTCTGGAGAATTTTCGTTGTATAAGCAACGACGATGGATTCTGATTCACCTAAAGTAGTTGATGGCCAACAACTTTTGATGTCGATCTGGATTGGTATTCACACGCCACTCTTGCATACAGTGATCTTCGAGCATTCAATCACTGATATGGAAATGAAGAAATGAAGGTGTATTGGACCTCTAGTACTCTAGACGAGGAGATTCGAACACCGGTGGATTCTGAGTATGATGAGATGGAAAGCAAACCGATAAGAAGAGAAATCTCATTGAATTTTTTTTGGGGAATGAATATAGTTATTTGAAAGATATTAAAGCAGAAATAGTCAAATATTCTTTGAAAATGGTTATGGGATAAAATTCATTAAAAGTGACAAGTGTCAACTGAGTGTGAAGACCGATGTGAGTGCAGACTCCATGCTTCTCAGAAGCAAGACGAGCTGACGTTTCAAATAAAGAGTTTGTTCGATTCTCACAATTGTTCAAGGAAAATGAAGAATCGACATGCTAAAGCAAAATAAGTGACAGATCATTATTTGGATAGGTTCAAAATTTAACTTATGTGGAAAATCTCTTCCATTATCAAGACTGTGAGGAATGATTTGACTGTCAGCATTACACCCAGTATTGCTAAAAGAGCAAGAAACATAGCTCAAACAATTAACGAAGGCAAGGGCGACGAACAATACAAGCTAATCTTGTCATACGCAGCAGAAATATCTAGATCAAATCCGGGTAGCACATTACAAGTACATACATACGAGATGAAGCATGATTCATTAGTATGTCAAAGATTGTATATGTGTATGGCTGCTTCCAAGGCAGGTTTGCTGCAGTACGGTCGTCATGTTATCAGCTTGGATGGTTGTCATCTTAAGGGTTCCCGGTCAATTACTCATAGGCGTCAGTATTGATGGCAACGATTGAACATATCTCGTTGTTGTTGCCCACGTAGAAAAAAAGAGCACGGACACATGGACGTGGTTCTTACAAATATTGAATTGAGACCTAAACATTGAATCGGGACGCGGGTGGACAATTATTTCCGATCGACAAAATGTATAATATATTTCTAATTGTTATTTCAAAATAGGGGCATTTTGGTAATTATATTGTTTAATGTTGACTCTGTTATTCTTGTCAAATATTAGTGGTGTAATTATACTGTATAAGTAAGTTCTGTCTAGAAGATTGAAATTTAAGTGGGACCGTTTGTGACCCCTCCAACCTTGTAACACCCGACATTTCGGCCAGGTGATTCTCTGACCATTTTCATTGTCACCCTCTTATTTAACCTTTATGATTTAAATTTAATGTTAAGACAAATTTATTACAAGTAAAGTAAAACTAGGTTGGGTGGCAGCTTTGTAATTAAGATTGATGGGTTTAGTATAAATAGAAAATGGAAACCTTAAACCTCATTTTATTACCACTGTAGCCGACATTCCCTCTCGGCGATTCCTTCTCTCCCAAGCTTTTGCTCTCGGCTACCAGAATCTTCCCTCGCTGACGGCTGGTTTCAGCCTGCTTTTCTCTGCAAATCCGCACCCGAGGTATGAAATGGACAATGTAGTCATTTATTAGTGATTAAAGTTCTGCTTTCAGCTCGGCATTTGAGTTTCGGAATTTTCTTAGTAGTGGCCGAGTAGTTTAAGACCCTTTTAAGTCTGAGAGTAGAAATGTCATCCCAAATCGATTCTGAACATTTCAAAGTAACCAACTCGGATTTAATCAATGGTAAAACCTGTCCACCTAGTTTCAGATTTCAGACTGCAGTGTGTCAAACAGAGGATTCGGAGTAATCTTAGCTATTAGAGTCCTAGGACGATTTATGAATAGAACTATTAGGACCTTTGTTTTAACTACTGTAATGTACATGTTTTAGGTGAAGAAGTTTAAAGGGAAGAAGCTCGGATTGCTAAGGAAACCAGGTAAGTGAATGTATTAAGGTTTCCGGCCACTAGGGCCCTACACCGCAAGGGTATTAGGAAATCATTGAGATGTTAGTCTGTTGACTATGATTAGTTATTACTATGACATGATGAATTGGAGTAAGAAGATGTTAGGTTACGAGATGTTATGCTTGTCCTTATGATATGACTTCTCTCTATGAACTTTATGTCTATGCACTGTGTCCATGTTATGATTTAGTTGAGAACATGAAAAGCAAATGTAACCAAGATTAAGTGCAGAGCGGGGAAAAGACTATGTTATGTATGACTCGCGAAATCTCCCACTGGTGGAGGCCGAGTTAATGATGTGTATGACTCGCGAAAGCTCCCACTGGTGGAGGCCGAGTTAATGATATGTATGGCTCGCGAATTCTCCCACTGGGGGAGGCCGAGTGATGTATTATGATTGCCGCGATAGGCAAATGATTATGTATGACTGCCGCGATAGGCAAATGACTATGTACCCCTTTCTTCCTCCCTCGTCTCCTGCCTTAATACATGTCATGTAAATAATGAAAATGAACGTGAATGAAGAAAGGTTTATGAACTTGCGTTCTTTAATTTGTGCACTCATGTATATCTGTCAGTATGCATTCCTTACTAAGCATTAGGCTTATAGTTGAACCTTATGGTGTAGGTGAAGAAGGTTCAGGTGAGGATACTATGTTCAAAGAGGAGGTTTAAGGCTGGTTGCTGGTGGAAGCTCAAAATGACAGTGCAGGACTGGAAAGGCGATTGATGACCCCTGGTTAATGCTCTTTTGTTTCAGTATAATAAAGGATATAAAAGTTTAAGTAGGATGAGATTATTTTATAATGTTGAGCTTTGAGACTGTCTAGTTGATTTACTGAGTTAGGGACTGATTTTATAGACTTATAAATGATCTGTTACTTAAGTCTTCCGCTATATGCATTCTGAATGGGTTGTGGTATTCTTCTGTTGGAAGAAGTCATTTGATGGTTTTAGAGTTTGATGGTTTAGTCTTCCGGCTGATGTCATCGGCAGATGTCGAATGTTAGAGTTTGATGGTTTAGTCTTCCGGCTGATGTCATCGGCAGATGTCGAATGTTAGAGTTTGATGGTTTAGTCTTCCGGCTGATGTCATCGGCAGATGTCGAATGTTAGAGTTTGATGGTTTAGTCTTCCGGCTGATGTCATCGGCAGATGTCGAATGTTAGAGTTTGATGGTTTAGTCTTCCGGCTGATGTCATCGGCAGATGTCGAATGTTAGAGTTTGATGGTTTAGTCTTCCGGCTGATGTCATCGGCAGATGTCGAATGTTAGAGTTTGATGGTTTAGTCTTCCGGCTGATGTCATCGGCAGATGTCGAATGTTAGAGTTTGATGGTTTAGTCTTCCGGCTGATGTCATCGGCAGATGTCGAATGTTAGAGTTTGATGGTTTAGTCTTCCGGCTGATGTCATCGGCAGATGTCGAATGTTAGAGTTTGATGGTTTAGTCTTCCGGCTGATGTCATCGGCAGATGTCGAATGTTAGAGTTTGATGGTTTAGTCTTCCGGCTGATGTCATCGGCAGATGTCGAATGTTAGAGTTTGATGGTTTAGTCTTCCGGCTGATGTCATCGGCAGATGTCGAATGTTAGAGTTTGATGGTTTAGTCTTCCGGCTGATGTCATCGGCAGATGTCGAATGTTAGAGTTTGATGGTTTAGTCTTCCGGCTGATGTCATCGGCAGATGTCGAATGTTAGAGTTTGATGGTTTAGTCTTCCGGCTGATGTCATCGGCAGATGTCGAATGTTAGAGTTTGATGGTTTAGTCTTCCGGCTGATGTCATCGGCAGATGTCGAATGTTAGAGTTTGATGGTTTAGTCTTCCGGCTGATGTCATCGGCAGATGTCGAATGTTAGAGTTTGATGGTTTAGTCTTCCGGCTGATGTCATCGGCAGATGTCGAATGTTAGAGTTTGATGGTTTAGTCTTCCGGCTGATGTCATCGGCAGATGTCGAATGTTAGAGTTTGATGGTTTAGTCTTCCGGCTGATGTCATCGGCAGATGTCGAATGTTAGAGTTTGATGGTTTAGTCTTCCGGCTGATGTCATCGGCAGATGTCGAATGTTAGAGTTTGATGGTTTAGTCTTCCGGCTGATGTCATCGGCAGATGTCGAATGTTAGAGTTTGATGGTTTAGTCTTCCGGCTGACGTCATCGGCAGATGTCGAATGTTAGAGTTTGATGGTTTAGTCTTCCGGCTGACGTCATCGGCAGATGTCGAATGTTAGAGTTTGATGGTTTAGTCTTCCGGCTGATGTCATCGGCAGATGTCGAATGTTAGAGTTTGATGGTTTAGTCTTCCGGCTGACGTCATCGGCAGATGTCGAATGTTAGAGTTTGATGGTTTAGTCTTCCGGCTGACGTCATCGGCAGATGTCGAATGTTAGAGTTTGATGGTTTAGTCTTCCGGCTGATGTCATCGGCAGATGTCGAATGTTAGAGTTTGATGGTTTAGTCTTCCGGATGACGTCACCGGTAGATGTAGAATGTGTTTTGTCGTTTAGTGACCGATAGATATAGAATGTGCTTTGTCGTTTAGCGACCGGTGGATGTTGGCTGACGTCACCGGAAGTTGTAAATGATATCTTGTCGTCTAGTGACCGGTGGATGTCACCGGATGATGTTTTAATTGAGCACGCGAGGCCCACGTGCCCACCGGAAGATCTCTTCCATTAGGCGATGTAAGCAAGTCACGCACGTTGCACGTGACGATCGGACGACTAAATTTCTGAGGGTTGCCAACGCATGCAACCCATGCAAACCCGAGTAGAATCATGTCGAGAGGGTTGGGGACATTTCTTCCCTGCTCGAATGTGTCCAGAAATCGATGACCGAGCCTAGTCGCTCGACTCTGTGAATGTTTAAACCTACGTGGTATAGGAAGTCGAGCACGAAAGGGGTTCGTTTTCCTTAATGGTTCGGCGTCTCTGTTTCCAGTTTAGAAAAAAAAATATACGCGACGTAGATGTCTGACGGGAAAAAGGTAAGTGAATGCAATATTAGTAAAAGTCAAGCAAACGATTAATGAAAGATTATGATCACGTGACGGCACCTGGCCGGGGTCGTTACAAACCTTTCTTGGGAACTTACGTAGAATGGTAATTCTATCTAGGAGATTGTCCAGTACAGTCTTTCTTTGGAATTATCCTGATCAGTACTCTCCACATTATATGGACTCTATTTTTCTTTTAAATATTAAGGATTGCTAAAGGCTACGGAAGAGGAATTTAAAGAAGCCGAACACCGCTACTGCCTCAGGCATATATACACAAATTTTAAAAGCTAATTTCATGGCAGATCCTACCGAGATGCGATGTGGAATGCAGCCAGGGCAACCACAAGGTGGCATTTCGAAACAGAAATGTGGAAATTACACCAGCTTAGCCCGAAGGCCCATGCATGGCTTCGATCATAATAGCCTAGATATTGGGCTAATCGAGCAATTTCTTCGAATCCCAAGTGCGACATGAGATTGATTAATTTGTGCGAGTCATTCAATGTACTTCTATTGCCGGTCAGGGACAAACCAATTCTGACCATGTTCGAGATTATCCGAAAGTGCATGATAACTTGCATTGTTAAGAAATTTGAGAAGATAGCCCAATCAACAAGTCTCGTGTCCCAAGATAAAGAAAAAGCTTGAGAAGCTAGAAAGTGCAACTCGAAATTAGAGTGCTCAGCTTGGGGGAGGTGCACGATTTGAGGTCAACAAAAACTACGAACAATACGTGGTCGACATGAATACGGGTGTGTGCAACTGCACCAGGTGGGAGCTTACTAGAATCTCGTGTGTCTATTCCATTCCATGCATGCATTTAATGAGAGTGGCACCGGAAAATTACATGTATCCATGCTATCATCGGACAACTTACCTGCAAATGTACTCACAATTTATTCAATCCGTGAGCAGTCCCCAAATATGGCCGCAAATACCAGATCGACGGGAATTGATCCTGCCCGGAAGATATCGCCAACCCGGTAGACCGAAGAAGACAAGAGTGTGAGATGTCGATGAGCCGTCAAGTTCGACAATGAGTTGGTAGAACTCAAAGATGTCTTGCGGTATATGTTGGCAGAAGGGGCATAATAGTTACACTTGTCCTCACCGAGGATCCACTTCGGGCGCTACTTCTCAAGACACGTTTATGAGTTTCAACACATTTGATGGGACGCAAGTACACTTCAATACATTTCCCTTGTTAACACAATCATTCTTTTTCAATATAGTTTCCATTATGTATAGGAATCGAGGACGAGCGGCCAAGACAACAATTACTGACTGTTGTAATTTCGGTGCTGGGTCCATTTTTTCAATTTTATTAGGCTAACCTAAAATAAAATTTTTTTATTCAAATAAAATAATAATTACAATTTGAAATATATTTGGGATGTAATTTGTTATATCGGCCCAGAAGGACATCGCAAAGCTTAATGCTTGGAAGGCATGTACTCAAACTTTCCTTGCAAGCATTAGGCTTTGCGATGTCCTTCTGGGCCGATGAAGCCGATATAACAAATTACATCCTGAAGATATTTTTAGCATAAACATACTTTGAGAGTTTTTTAATCCAAACCCAAACTTCCAGGGTTAAAATGATTTTAACTCAAATTAAAATAACATGTAAATAAACTATATTAAATAATATAAAATACAAGTAAATTATACATTTTTCAAATTGTTCCATTTCTTCAAAGAATTCGTAAATATTTAAGGACTTGTTATTTGAAGAAAGAATTCAACTTTAAGTGTAAATGAGAACTATTACAACTTTTGAGGCTAAAAAACTACGAAATGTATATCACACTCGACCGCTAAGTGCAAAATGCTGACTTTAAGGCAACTGTAGTGTAATGCCCCGAGTCCTATGAACCCAGTTCGTTACACATAATCCAAACATAACTGAGAAACTTTGGACCAAATTTAAAACTTCGATCGAAGGTCAAAATTTGATATTTATTTATTTTTTCTAAAATCTCAAAACATTTAAAATCTTGCAGCGGAAATTCTTTTGAGCAAAACAGAATTAAGCGGAGCTCTAAAACAATGTTTGAATAATCGGTTAAAATATTAAGAAATAATTCGGCCAGAAGAGATCAAGACTTAAGCGTAAAAACTTGAAAATCGTAAGAGTCAAACACATCTGCCGGTAAACAAAGTCAATGAAAAGGGGGCAGAAACAGAAACTGAAGGCTTCCACCGATCACAAAACGACAAAACTTATTATACACTTTTACCGATGACGTAAGCCGGATGATTCATTCATCTAACTCACACCGATCACAAAACGACAAACTTATTATACACTTCTACCGATGACGTAAGCCGGATGATTCACTCATCTAACTCACACCGATCACAAAACGACAAAAGCCTTCACTCACAAAACAAAAACACATCGCCCGATCACTAAACGACAAATTTACTGCCTACATCTTCCGATGACTTTTAATGAAGACATCATCTGATGGCCTCTACTGAAGACATTTTCCGATGACGTCAGTCGGATGATTCAATCCTCCAACATCTGCCCGCGGACAAAACACCCAACTTCTACCGATAGACCCAAAAAAAAAGACTCTAATAAGGAGTAAATCCACTGCTAAACGATTTTGTACATTTTGCTGAAATCATTCTAATCAACACAAATCCACAATTCTTAAAAATTCAGAATAGCAAGCTACAATCGAAATCAAATCATATTTCCAAATCCAGAAAAGAAGATCACAGAAGCGTTAAAAGAAGTATCAAACTCCTACCGTCATTAAAATTCTCAGAACATTTCATCAAAATACCTAACCACTGAAAACTCTCATTCAGACAAAAGTTAAAAGGCCTCATCAGAGCACCTAACCGTAGCATAGAAGTGCTCGTCCAACTTCACCTATTCCTCAGTAAACTTAGGGAATTCACCTGTTGAAAGCTCAGCACCTACATCACAAAACTCATCTATTAGCCTAATGCTAAATAAGTAAGCAGTAATGAATGAAATGCTGAACATAAATTCCTAATCATGCAAATTTCTACTTTCTCATCTCAGTTGCATATGCATTCGTTTCTGATCTGATCCCCCTGTGAAATTGGGAGTTGGATCACTTCTCCCAAAGTCATACGTCCTCTCTTGATTAAGGGGCGGACTAGTTCCCTTAACAAACTGTTTAGATCCCCCCGTGAAATTGGGGTTTGGATCACTTCCCCCAAAGTCATACATCCTCTCTCTTGATTAAGGGGCAGATTAGTTTCCTTAACAACTGTTACAGTCTGTTCATTCCTTACCATGTCATTTCATGTAAATTCATTTTCGTATATTTTCAAAATATGGTGCATGACATACAAACACAATCAAGCATACACAATCCTACTGTTTTGTGATGTAGGCCCGAAGGCACAAGCATACTTCAATTATCTGGCTCCCTGGAAAAACTCGGTTTTAACTATTTTGGAAGCTTTGTTCACCTAAGTCATAAAAAGAATACCAATTAGATCTTCACTGACCTCATCCTATACCATTCAGAAACCCTAGGAGCTAGTTTGAGACTCTTTCCTATGCGTATTCCTGATTCATACGAGACCCGACTCAACTCCTACGCCCTGTATTTCCCAGGAACATGCACCTACGATATTCCTCTATCGTCTATAATCATAATGCAGTAAAATACCTTAGTAAAACTCACCTGAGTCGAAGGAAAAATCAGAGAAGGATCTCCTAGCGCTCTCTGCTGAGCTGAGGAGCTGAGAGTCGAAAATGATTTGGGAAATAGTGGCGGCTACAATGCATTAAACCCAAAACTTCTTTCCTTAAATACGTTATCCACTTTTAAATTATCAATTACCCTTATTCCCTCGTCTAATCATCCATTAACCCTACTTTTATTATTACCATATAAAGTGTACCATTAAATAAAAAAAAAAGTGGTTTGGCAGAACCGGGTGTTACATGTAGAGAACTGAATGTTTTGTTATTTTACTCAAAGTTAGCTTTTCAAATAGATCATTTCCACAAATTCAAAACATTCATATTGTCTGTAAGTCAATCAAGACACTATGACAAATACTTATCATCTTTTCCTCTACTACCTAAGTCATCTTCTTGGGTAAATATCTTTTTTTTTTAATTTAAACACAAGCTCACCATCATCAATATTATCATGTGTAACAACATCATAAACATATTTAGATGCTCATATAGTATTATCTGATTGTGAATCCACTTTGTGCTCAAATTAGAATGTTCTAATTGGATATTGCAGTTCAATTATTAAATTGTTTGTAATATAATGTCCATGCAATTTTATTACTCAACATTTTGTAAGTTAACTATATATCATCAATCAAACACAACATCCACAAGCGTGAAAGGATTAGTATCAAATCAATAGTGGTTAAACATAATTTTTTGATGATAAATATAATTATTTAATATTATTTTTTTGTTTATGATTATTAAGTTTAAATTTGTTGATTGAATATATTTTTGAATCAATTATATTTTGAAAGTACATAAAATATATTTACCAATGTCCTTGAAACGAGTATTTTGATTTACTAATATATTTATTGACTCTATGCAGCAAATGATTAAATTATGATGTAGGACCCAATTGAAAAAAGATCGAAGTGTTGAATATTACTTTGTGCAGTCGCCATGAGAGAAAGTGCAGACACCTAGTCTTGAGCCATATGCAAAATGGAAGAACTCACAGACACGCAGTCTCGAGAAGTATTTAGGTAGTAGACTACAAAACCTGCCATTTTTATATTAATTATTTTCCGAATGAACTTTTTTATGTTATTCGTGGTAAAGGTATTTTGAGTTGACTTGAATTGTTGTTTTCATTAATGTTAGACCAATTAGGATTTTTTTGTCAATTGGACAAATTAGTAAATTAAGAGTCATCACGAAGGTAAAAATCCCAAAAAAATAATGTTGGATAATTTTGAATTACTCGTGTAAAGAATTAAAATAACACTTGGGCTTTTGAAAAATCGAGATTTAATGATTTTTTTTAATATATATATGATTATATATATTAAATAAATAAATAATTTCATAAAATAAATATTTTAATAATAAAGGAAATAAACACTTATTTTCTTTTTCATTCCCTTATGCTCGCGCAGAGAGAGAGAGAGAGAGAGAGAGAGAGAGAGAGTTCAAAGCTAACTTGGTTTCTCTCCCCATTTTCGAGTTTGAAGTTTAAGGTTAATAATGATTTTGAATTTAAGTTTGGAAACTCAAATCTTTTTAATGTTTATGGAATATATTGGTATATTAATGTTGTGTGTGAAGTTCTGAACCAATTGGGGTAATAATGAGTGAAAATTGTAACAGCCGACATTTTGGCCATGTAATAATCCCTAGAATTGTTGAGCAAGATTAAATTGCCATTAATATAATAAATATTTTATTCGAAGTTTTTGGGATGTTAAGTGGAAAAGTGAATTTCGGAGAAACCGAATCGGCGAACTAAATAACGAATTAGTTAGAAGCCAATAGAGGGGCAATTTTGGAAGGCAATTAAGGTAGTTGAGAGGAAACTAATGGATGATTGACACCTGTCAAGCCTGTTGAGGAAGCCATGCTCTCTCTTCCTATTCCTCCCTTCTCTTCTCTTTTACGACAAATCCATTTCATTTTCTTCTCCCTGCCTTTTTCTCTCTTCCAGATGACAAGTGGTGATTTTTCCAGCCCCCTCTTCCAATTTTTCCACCCATATTCTTCGTTTAAGGTAATCCTCTATGTAAGTTAAAGAGTTTAGGTTAGTTATTGTGTTAGTTTCGTTAAGTTTAAAGGTTAATAGTCCGATATACACACTATAGGTTCGTGAAATCGCCAAGGACGTACATGCAGGGCTTGCAACTCCACAGCAATAGATAAGTTCATACGTATAGGTTTGGCCCTTAAGGCCCTATATCACGGAGATACTAGGTTTTGGTTGTCGGGTAGTTAGGTCGTAGGCTATGTTCTAAGTTAAATGTGTTTGCTTTATGTCTTGCTTTGATATCCCGTCGCCTGTTTAAGTTACGTTTAAGCACTGTATATGTTCATGCATACACGTTTTCTTGAAAGTCATGTAAATGTTTTATGCATGCGATTTGAAGTTATGAAGATAAAATATGAATGTAATGTACGGTTAAGTGTAGGACGGGGACTGACATTCTGTTATCCTGTTATGTACCTGTTGCACCTATTCCTCTATAAGCCCCACTTATACCCCTGTCCACTTGAATGTAATGTAAAGTAATGTTCATGTATTTCAAAAGTTCAAGTATAGCATATGCATCATTGCATTGTATGTCCTTATTGAGCTCTAGGCTCATAGTTGAAGTCCTTGTTGTAGGTATGGATCCTCCAGATGAGGACTTTGTGCCTCAGGCCGACGAGTAGGTGCAGTTGGCAGGACAAGTTCGTGGGGTTGGTTGCTGCAGTCAAATGCATTTTGACCTGTGGGGTGTAGTTTTGAAGTGTATGTCAAGTTTTGTACAGTTTTGGGATTCATGTGATGTATAGGAACTGTATTGTAATTTTCTTGAAATATACTGGAATTGTTTGGAATCTTTTTCTTTTAGGTTGTGCATGGATTGTCTCGAATTTTAGAAGCTATTCATGTAGTTAGATTTCTTGAACTTCTGTCATGTTTTCTAACACGTTTAAAAATTACGTTTTGAATTGGGTTTTTGGGGTTTAGAAGCATTTTGTGTTTAAAGAAATTGGGAAGAAGTTTAATAGTGAGTTGTGAGGTTATTAGGACATGTAGATGTGAAACAGAGAGGTATCCGATAGATCGGATGGGGTTGCAGATCAATTGGTGGAGTGTTGAATTCTGTTCTTTAAACAGTCGTCCATTCTGTTCTGTTAACAGTCGTTCATTCTGTTCTTTAAAAAGTCGTCCATTCTGTTCTATAGACAGTCGTCCATTCTGTTCTTTAAACAGTTGTCAATTCTGTTCTGTAAATAGTTGTCCATTATGTTCTGTAAACAGTCGTCTATTCTGTTCTTTAAACAGTCGTCCATTCTGTTCTATAAACAGTCGTCCATTCTATTTCTTAAACAGTCGTCCATTCGGTTCTGTAAACAGATGTCCATTCTGTTCTTTAAACAGTGGTCATTCTGTTCTGTAAACAGTCGTCTATTCTTTTTTTTAAATAGTCGTCCATTATGTTCTATAAACAGTCGTCCATTCTGTTCTTTAAACAATCGTCCATTTCTGTTGACTATTTCAGTTGTCCACTCCAGTTGTAAGTCTTCTAATTTTCATGTCTTCTGACTTCTGTCGTCCATTTCTATCTTCCATTTTATGCCTTCGATTTTATGTCTGGCCATTTTAAATGTTCAAGAGTTTTAAAAAGTCGAAAAATTTTACGTCCAAAATTGTATAAGTCAAACTCAAAGTCCAGTCAAGTTCTGTGACGGTCCCGGCGGGTCGTTGTCGTCACAGTTATGGTATCAGAGCCGCGGGGTTTTAAAAGCGGTTCTATAGACTGTCTGATTGCGCAATCTGCCACGTGAGATTGCTCCACCAACTGTAAGTGTTTAAGTTTCTGTAACACCCAGGTTTTTTTTAAAAGGAAATTTGAGAGAATAAATGGATAAGGTAGTTATTTAATAAATAGTTGTTTTTATTGATTTAAAAGAAAAGTGAGTAAGTTGGTTAAACTAATTGGTTTATTAATTGGAGTAAATTAAGCTGGGTACGGGATGAGAGTCAATTTACGAAATTTATAAATTAAGGACGAGATTTAACGGAATTTTGGAAGGGCAAAATGGTATTATTGTTATTAATGTTAGTTTTAATGTATTATTATTATTATTATTATTATTATTATTATATAAAAAAAAACAACAAACAGATAGCCGAAGCTATCTGTTCGAGCTCGAACCCAAGCACCCGAGCGGCGAAGGAGGGACGCGAGCGACGGTCGCCGTTCAAACCACCGGCGACTCCGGCGTTCTCCGGCCAGACGACGGCGGCGTAGCCAGGGCTGCCATTTCTGGCCCGTTTCCGCGCACAAAACCGCACGGTATGTTCAATTTTCTGTGCCCTGTTTCGGTTCGATTTTAGGCCGGGGATCGCCGAGCTGCTAGGGCTCCGATCGCCGGCCATTTTTGGATGTTCTCGGCGTCATCTTGCCGAGCTTAATGCCGGCAAAGATTGCCGAGCATCGGGAAGCTCGGATTTGGCAAAAATCCAGCAAGCCCAAATTGGGCATTTCGGGTTTCTGGATTTGGAAACCCTAATTTGTGTTAGTTTAGGTTAATTGAGCGTATAAGTGGTTGATTGGTGAGAAAATGAGTGAGAATTGATGGAAAATCGAAAAGCGGAAAATTTTCTTGGTTAGGGCAGTTCGGGTTTTGCCTGATTTGACCTAGCTTCGGTCATTAGTTTTAAAATTCCTTTTGGCAGGTTAAAATAGGTTATTAGAGGAGTACGTGGCCGCTGGAATCGTTCGATTCCGATATCCGACGCAAAAGTTATGCACGTTTGAGGTTTCGGGTCGGTTTTTACCGAACCCAAATTAGTGGCCCGTTTCGTTAGGTTTTTGTTGGATTAGGCTAGAAATAGTAGTTTGAGAGTAATTGGTGAATGTAGACTGAATCTAAATGAAGTTTGAATAATTGTAGTTAGAGTTAGCTTAAATATTCTTTAGAAATGAATTGTGATGCTTAAGTGACTTTTGTGAATGTGATAGGTTACCGAGTGGAGAAATTTACATAGCCAAAGCGAGTAAGTGCAGTGCAAGAGTTCAGGTAAGTAGTGGTAGCTTTTCCTTCGCCTTCGGGCCTACACCACGGAACGGTAGGTTTGTTGTTATTGTTTGGTTGTCTTCTTTGTTGGTTAAGCATTGTTGGTGGATTGCTTTGCTTTGTTTTGGTCTGGTTAAGTATTTGTACGACTTGCATCATAGTGTGAAATGCATCGTAGTTTATAGCCTCGGGGGATGTTTGTTTGTTTGGTGTTGTATTGTTGACTTGTGTTGTTGTGTTGATGGTTTCGTGTGGTATTGCATATTTGAAGCATGCATCATGGTATAGCACGTTAGGTACGATTAGTGGTATTGTTTGGCATTGTGTTTGGCATTGTGAGTGTGAACGGTAATCAGATAAAGTGAACGGCAAAAACTGCTCGATTAGAGTGACTTGTCGGGAACAAGTGCTGGAGTGTAGCACCCCGAGGGGATCTCTATGAGAGATGACCGGCTGACCGGCTAAAATACGTGACCGGCTAAAATACGTGACCGGCTAAAATACGTGACCGGCTAAAATACGTGACCGGCTAAAATACGTAATGGTGGTTCTGGGAATGGCCATCCTTGGGATGTGAGCTAGTGGCCGTCCTTCGGGAAGGACGTGAGCTAATGGCCGTCTTCGATTATAGGATGTGAGCTAGTGGCCGTCCTTCGAGAAGGACGTGAGCTAATGGCCGTCTTCGATTATAGGATGTGAGCTGACCCGATTCACATGGCTTATGAAATGATTAAAGTAACGAACAAACACAACTGAGTGGTAGAAACTGCATGGGTTAGGTTGATTGCATTGTGTTGTTGTCTCATTCGTTCATTCGTTACTCCCTACTTGCTAAGTGTAAGCTTACGTGTGTGTGTGTGTTCTGTGGTGTGGGTAACGACGCGGGTACAGGTGAGCTATGTGAGTCAGCCAAGACTTGGGAGCAGTCGGAGATGCACGGGGCGTGCCGGTGCGGGCAGTTGTCCGGGCGACTCCACCATGGTCTTCGGAATGTGGGCTTTATGATTTAGTAGTTTATTGTAAATGTTTGTTTGTAGAAATGATAGGAATGTGTAGCTTTCTTTTTAGTTGATGTTTTGATAGTTATGAGATAGCTATTTGGATTTGTTGTATATAGTTATAGTTAAGGGTGATGTGTCGCCCTATATTGTGGACTTTCTTCACTTAGGAATGTTTGTGTTCTAGTTTCTCTCTTTACTGCTATTTGGAGATTTCTCATGCTGGATAGTTGGTTAGGAGTATTCTGGATCTGTTTGGGGATTGATTTCTTTCAGGTATCTAGCATTTTGGAGGCGCTATTTTCAAGCGTCACTTTGCCGAAATTTTCAGAAAGGATGCCGTGGTGCTTAAAGGTTAGGATTAAGGGAAATTAGTGAGTCTAGGCAGTTAGGTATGAAGTAAGAGAGTTTCGGGAGTTTATTTTTAAATTTCGCAGTGTCAGTTTTTTTTTATGCTTTGGGGTTTATAATAATTAGTTTAAATTATGTTTCCGCGTGAGATTGGGTAGCAAAGTAGCGCTCCGAGCCAGGGTGGGTTCGGGGGCGTTACAGTTTCTGTACCCGTTTTAGTTTATTAAATTGAATTCATTATTATGTATAGGATTTTCATAAAAATAGTGAGAGGACGCCAAGGTGAGGCGAACGATAGCGCCGATGCCATTGATCGTTTAACTGAGTTGGTGGGGGTAAAGTCCCGCATGGTGGACCGCATGATGGTGAAGGAGGAAAATGGGAATAACAACAACAACAACAACAATCATGCGAATTCTCCACGTGACACCAGTGGAGACAGATTCTGACGGCTCCAACTACCTATTGTAACGCCCCGAAAACCCACCCGGGTTCCCGGTGTGCACAGGGACTGCTCTAATACCATAACTGTAACGCCCCGGGTCATCACGACCCGATTCGCTACAGGGACTACTATGTGCTAAACGACTCTCTTTGACTACTATCTCATTCGCTTAACTACTAACGCAAGGAATCCATTTTAGTTAAACGAACGCAGCGCAATTTAAAGCTAAGTCTCCTGAAGGTTTATCTCGTGCCATACCTGGTTTCATTAACTCACTAAGTTCTTCTAATCGCATTCGCTTAAAGTTCCAAAATTGGAAATACCTTCCAATGAGACTCACGCAACAAAATCAAAACTAACCTCCCGAAACTCTCTTATGTCTTGCCTAGTTGCCTAGACTCACTAATTTCTCTTAATCCTAACCATTAAGCACCACGGCGTCCTCCCCAAAAATTTTGACAGAGTAACACCTGAAAATGGCGCCCCCAAAATGCTAAGTACCTGCAAACAAATAAATCCCAACCAATCCAAAATGTTCCTACTCAACTATCCAGCATACGAAATCTCCAAATAGCAGTAACGAGAGAAAGTAAAGTACTATCATCCATAAGCGAAGAAAAGTCACAGTATAAGGCGACACATCACCCTTAACTATGAATATATACAACGAATACAAAATACCCCCACAAAAGACAAAAAGTCCTACTCCCGATCAACACTATATGACGGCTCCATGGGTCGGGTCGCCCTAACACTGCCATCAACCGGAGCCCTGGTCGCACCCCAGCAACTGCCACCTACTCCTGTACAGGCGCTTGGTACTCACCCTCCTGCTCAGCAGTGCCTACACCACAGAACACACTATAAGCTCAAAGCTTAGCAAGTAGAGTGCTAAAAATAAACGTGAAACATGAAAACTAATTATGCAATCCTAACACATGCACGTCACCTCTGGCCCGAGTCCAACCCAGGATTCGCGGAGCCACGTCACCTCCGGCCCGAGTCCAACCAGGGATTCACAGGAACACGTCACCTCCAGCCCGAGTCCAACCCGGGATTTGTGGAGCACGTCACCTCCGACCCGAGTCCAACCCGGGATTCGCGGAGCCACGTCACCTCCGGCCCGAGTCCAACCCAAGATTCGCGAAGCCACGTCACCTCCGGCCTGAGTCCAACCCGAGATTTGCGGAGCACGTCACCTCCGGCCCGAGTCCAACCCGGGATTCGCGGAGCCACGTCACCTCCGGCCCGAGTCCAACTCGGGATTCACGGAGCACGTCACCTCCGGCCCGAGTCCAACCCGGGATTCGCGGAGCCACGTCACCTCCGGCCCGAGTCCAACCCGGGATTCGCGGAGCACGTCATCTCCGGCCCGAGTCCAACCCGGGATTCATAGAGCCACGCCACCTCCGGCCCGAGTCCAACTCGGGATTCGTGGAGCACGTCACCTCGGGCCCGAGTCCAACCTGGGATTCGCGGAGCCACGTCTTGCACAAGACCCCCAACGTACGTACAACTGACCCACAACCGGCACGATACTCACAACCTACATACAACTCACCCACAGCCTGCACAAGTCTCACAGCCTACCACAATTGACCCACAACCTGCACCAGACTCACGACATACATAAAACTAACCTACAACCTGCACCAGACTCACAACATACGTCTAACGACGACTACACATACACATCACATACAGAGCACTCACGACGTACACAACTCACAACAAGCAAACAACTGTGGTGTAGGCCCTTCTGGGAGACTCTCAAACATTCTCAACCACACTACTACTTACCTGGCGTCCCAGCTCGCTGAGGATGCTCGGTTCCCTGCCCACCTACGGCTTGACCTACGACAAAAATTCAACTTCATTAAAATTAAGCTTGCATTCACCAATTTACTCTCAAACTAATATTTCTAACCTAACCTAACTAAAGCCTAATTAAACGGGCCACTAATTTGGGCTCGGTAAAAACCGACCCTAAACTTCAGACGCACGTAACTTTCGCGTCGGTTAACGGAATCAAACGATTCCAGTAGCCACGTACTCCTTTATTAACCTAGTTTAACATACCAAGAAAGAATTTAAAACGAATAACTATAACTAGGTCAAACCCTCTAAAAACATAACCAGATTTTTGCCTTAAAACGACCAAAATTTCCACTTCAATCCGATTCCACCAATTTCCTCACTAATCGATCCCTCTCACACTCAGTTAGCGTAATTTAATGAAATTCCCAGGCTTCACATAGAAAACCCGAACCCCACACATTGGGAGTTCTCGATTTTCAACTCAACCTGTGCTCTCCCTTGCTTGACTATTCACACTGGCCTAAGCCCGTCCATTTGACGCCGAGACTAGCCAAAAATGGCCGGTGATCGGAGCCTAAGATGGCTCGTCACTCCCGGCCTCAAGCAGAACAAAAACAGGGCAGAGAACTGAGCTTACCAGTCCGTTCGCGCGTGGAGACAACCGGAAATGTCAGCTCTGGATTTGTCGCCGTCGCCGGACCAGAAACGTCAAAATCCGCCGGTGGTTCGATCGGTGATCGTCGCCGCTTCTCCCTCCCCCTGCTCTGCCCCCTCTCGTTCGCGGTGAAAGACACCCGAATGGCTTCTTCACGAAGCCATTCGGTTGTTTTAAAGAAAACAATTAAATTGTTTTCTTTTAAAACAATTAATTTAACAACTTAATTAATTACCGTTTTGCCCCCTTTCAAAATCCCATCAAATTTCGTTCTTCATTTTGTCAATTTCTCTTAAATTGACTCTCACTCCACACTCGGTTTAAACCTATTCATCGACGCTCCCGAAAGATCCGACAATTAACCGAATAATTAACTCTAAATAAATTAATTAATTTACTGGGTATTACACCTATATTTGATGGATTATCGACGAACCCAACTCACGCTGAGAAATGGATTCGACAGATTGAACGAATGTTCAGCTAAGCGGAAGTGGAAAAGAATAAGAAAGTCTTATGTGCCACGTTTCATCTCACCAAGAATGCAGGATTTTGGTGGCACACCATCCAAGCAACAACAGTGGGGATGGATTGGATTGGATTCAAGAGGATTTTCTATGAGAAGTACTTCGACCGCAGTGCGAGGAAGGAAAAGATGATGGAATTCTCTCGGCTGCGGTAATATGGATTGGTGGCCGAGTATGTTGAGAAGTTCGGGTCACTATCTCGCTACGCACCTCATCTGGTGGCCACCGACGAAAACAAGGTACACCAGTTCTTCTAGGGTCTGAAGATGGACCTTTTACGGGGAATCACGACCGGGGGTTTTGATGAGGCCCCGTGCACGAAAGTGGTGGCCAAGGCTTATCAGTTGGAAGCCTTGGAAATGAAGTCTCAGAAACAGAGGGATTCATCAAAGAGATTCCTTCGTGATGCCCCTCAACAACAACAACGGGGTCAAGATTGGCAACCACAACAGCAACAGAACATGGGCGTTAAGAGGCCCAATGAGACTGGTGCTTATCCGGACAAGGAGAAAAGACCAATGGAAGCTCCTCAGCTTCCTGTATGCCCGCGTTGCCGGAGAAGTCACATAGATGACTGTAGGCTCTTTACTAACCGTTGCTTTTGATGCGACAAAGAAGGCCATCACGTCCGAGATTGCCCCATACCAGATAGGCGGCCGAACCATGCCATGCCAAGGGTGTTCGCTATGATTGAGGATGATGATGACGCCCAGCACACAGCGATCACATGTACTATCTTGATTTGTAATTCACCTACCTATACTTTGTTGGACACGGGGGCCACATATTCGTTTGTGGCAACGGATTTCGTGGGTATGGAGAAGTTATGTATTGTGTCGTTAGATCAACCCTACAATGTCATGCTACCGTCTGGAAAGTTAATGCACTCCGAGCAGGTAGTGTAGGGCAATATAGTGTCGGTTGGGGACCAGAAATTGCATGTCAATCTTATCATCATCGGTATAAAAGAATACAATGTAATTCTGGGAATGGATTGGTTGTTTAGACATCACGCCACCATTAATTACAGGTCCGGGCTTGTGTCTTTTAAGCGCCCGAACGAGGAAGAGTTCTCCTATCAGGCTATACCAAAGCAACACATTATGTCTGTTATATCCTCCTTGAAAGCTCAACAACTGATGAGGTCAGGATGTGTCAGATTTCTTGCCTACGTAGTGGATGTTCAAAGGCAAGGTGAGGTAGAACTTCAAGATATTCCTGTAGTCCAAATCTTCTCAGAGGTTTTCTTAGATGACTTACCGGGGGCCACCGGATTGCGAGATTGAGTTTGAAATTGAAGTATGTCCTGGTGCCGAACCGGTATCGAAGAATCCGTATCGTATGGCATCAATAGAGATGAGGGAGTTAAAGACTCAGGTAAAGGAATTGGTAAACAAGGGCTTCGTACGCCCTAGTTTCTCTCCGTGGGGCGCTTCTGTCTTGTTTGTTAAGAAGAAGGATGAGTCCTTACGTATGTGCATTGATTACCGTGAGCTGAACAAGTTAACCATCAAGAATAAATACCCGTTGCCGAGGATCGACGACTTGTTTGACCAGCTACAAGGGGCTCGGGTATTTTTGAAGATTGATTTGCACTCCGGTTATTATCAACTGAAGGTTAGGGCCAATGATATTCCAAAGACCGCCTTCAGAACCTGATACGGACACTATGAACTCTTGGTGATGTCGTTTGGGTTGACTAATGCTCCGGCGGCATTTATGGACCTGATGAACAGAATATTCTAGGATTTCTTGGATAAATTTGTGATCGTCTTCATCGACGACATCCTGGTTTATTCTCGTAATGAAGGAGAGCACGAAGAGCACTTGGCGATTGTGCTATCGACGTTGAGACAACACCTATTGTACGCCAAATTGTCGAAGTGTGAATTCTGGTTGAGCAGGATTAACTTCCTAGGCTATGTGGTGTCTGCAAAAGGAGTGTCTGTGGATCCGGCCAAGATTCAGACTGTGAAAGAATGGCCGAGACCGAGGAATGCCAGTGATGTACGGAGTTTTATTGGGCTAGCTGGTTATTACAGAAAGTTTATCAAGGGATTTTCTGTGATAGCAAAGCCTATGACCATCTTAACAAGGAAAGACATCAAGTTCAAGTGGTCTGAAACTTGTGAAGAGAATTTTCAGACGCTTAAGCAAAAATTAACCACTGCTCCTTTGTTGGTATTGCCGGTAGAAGACGGCAAATTCAGTGTATACTACGATGCATCAAAGGTTGGTTTAGGATGCATATTAATGCAGGAGGGAAAAGTGGTGTAACACCCGGTTTTATGGGATTGGATTTATTCCAATATAAATGGCATTTTTGTAAATACGTCAAATTAAGTCCGTTTTGCGAACGGAAGGTTTTAATAGAGCCTTAATAATAAATTGGAATTTTTGGTGAAATAAGGAAATTTGGAGAAAACAAATCGTTAGTTAAACAACGAAAGTTGTGGAGGAATAAATTGAAAATCATAAGGAAGGGCAAATTAGTAATTTTGCAAACAAAATTTTATAAAGCCACAAAAAAACTCTCCCTCCCTCACACTTACACGATTTCTTCTCCAGCATTTCCCCTCCTTCACGCGACATTTCTCCCTCCCACAGCGTTTCCTCTCTTCCGGCGACGATTCTTCTTCTCCGGCGACTCGACCCTTCACGTTTCCCCTTCGTCTTCGCTCACTAGGTAAGGCACTAAGCTTTTGGAACGTTAGATTTCGATTTCTAGGGTTTAAAACAGTTAGGGTTCGTTAGGGTTTTCGTTGAAAACGTGAAATAGAGTTTGAAATCGATAGGTTTACCATATTTATGGCTCTAATGGGCGTATTTATGGTTGTTGGTAAGAGTTAGTTGAATTAATAAGGGTTATTGAGGTTTTGAGTGGTTGGAAGTTTTAAAAACTCCATTAATGGAGGTTTGGAAATTCACGAGCACGAGTTGCTCGATAAAATGCCTCAATGAAGTGTTTTAGAGTTTAGGAGATTTTCTTTAGATAGGATTTTGTAATTTTCTAAACTCGATAGTTTAGAATTGATTTAAATGACGAATGTTATGAATTATCTTAGGTGAACAACGCTCATGGACGGAACTTGAATTGCAATGGACGCGAGGTAAGTCTTCATAATTTGTTTGGCCGTCTTGGCCTACATCATAAGAATGTACGTTAAATCGAGGAATTTGAGATATATTGCGTTCGGGTAATCAGATTGGGTAGTTAGATTTAGGCTTAATTAAGTTGTTGATTGTTTAAGTTTATTGTTTGTATGTTGCGATCTCGTTATGGCACAACATATGTTCATGCATCATTATTTTTCTAAAGGCATGAAAAGAATTTCTATGCATATTTTCATGAAAAGGAAATATTTTCGAAAAGGTTAATAAATGAAACGATGGTCACGTCGGTGGTGGTGGTTCAGACATGGCTGTTTGATGAAGCATGTTTTCTCCACGGTTAGATACGAGGGGCTATCCAATCGCCGGATGTGCCGCTCGTATCTAGCAAGAGTGAAGCTCCGGTGACATAAAAGAAATTAATAGCGAAAAGGTAGAATGCATAATTTATGAACTGTACATGCATAGTATTCACATGCATTCACGTAGATTTACTGAGCCTTTAGCTCACATTTTATTTTCTATGGTGTAGGTGATTTTGAGACAGGTGAGGACGACGTTCCTCCGCTCGAAATCTAAGCAGGTTGAAGAAGAATACTCGCTAGAGTGTGCTAGCGCAGTCAGTGCTTATTTTGACCATTAGGGACGTAGGTAAAGGTTTTGGAAAAAAAATTGATAGATACGAATATAGGAAATTATAGAGTTTAACATTTTAGGATGCTTGGATCTAGCTAGATATTGTGTAGTATTTTATAATTTTTTTGATATTTTCAAACAGGGGGAAATGGTAAACTTTTAAACGGAACCACACGGTTTGTTTTTATGAAATTTGATTATGTTTAAATGTGTTTTGGGTCGATTTCTGAGTGATTGGGGGGAGAGTGAATTGTACGTGGGTGGAAGGTTGTTATAAAATATTTAGAGGCAAATTGATGAAAGAAAAATTGAGAAGTGTTTGAGTTAATGTGCAGAGAATTGTTGGGAGAAAGAAGTGAGGGGCAGCTCTCTGGAAAAATTGGATTTCCAGAGGGCTTGTCGATCGATCGCCAGGGAGGCCGATCGATCGCCCCTCATTGTGGCGATCGATCAGCTGGTGGTTGGTACTCAATGGGCGATCGATCGCCCATATGTGGGGCGATCGTTCGCCCCCAAATTTTATACCATAGCTGATCGATCGGCTGAATTGGCTGATCGATCGGCCATGGATTTTCATGGGCAAATGCCCTTTTTACCCCTGATTCCTTTGGCCGAAGTTTTAATATGTTTCTTTAATGTTTTTAATAAATTTTTCAAAGAAATTTCAACACTTATTTTAAGGTATTTTCTTTAAATGGTTTTATGGACGTTTTAATTTTAATTAGAGGTTTAAAAAGAAAAAATTTATATGGAAAATTAAGGGTTAGGTTTAAGGGTCGTTACAAGTGGTGGCATACGCATCTAGATAATTGAAGAATTATGAGCAAAACTATCCTTATTCACGATCTGGAGTTAGCGGCAATTGTCTATGCACTGAAGGTATGGAGACACCACTTATATGGACAGTCATTTGAGGTGTTTTCTGATAACAAAAGCTTGAAGTATATATTTACCCAGAAAGAGTTAAACATGAGGCAATGACAGTGGCTCGAGTTTGTAAAAGATTATGACATCGAGATAAAATATCACCCTGAGAAAGCTAATGTGGTAGTCGATGCGTTAAGCAGGATGTCGACTACTATACAACCAGCTATGTCAGCCGTATCAATGCCTTTGAAGACAGAAATTCAGAAGTTTGATATGGAGATAGTTTCCGAGTTATCAGCTGTGCTGGTGGATCTGACATTACGACCAACCATTCTGGATCGAATTAAGGAAGCCCAAAAGGCCAATTTAAAGGAAATGGCCGATATAGTGAGCAAGTTGCCTATGGCCTCTTCCAAGTTCAGTCATTCGGGAGATAGTATTCTAAAGTTCAAAAATAGGTGGTACGTACCGAGAGATGAAGAGCTACGAAAGGATATTTTGTCGGAAGCCCACTCGTCTTCTTTCTCAGTACATCCGGGAAGCACGAAGATGTATCGAGATTTGAAACTTCACTTCTGGTGGCCAAATATAAAGAACGAGGTTGCCAAATATGTGGAGTCTAGTATGGTATGTCAACAAGTGAAGGCTGAGCATCAACGACCAAGTGGAACACTTCAGCCTCTCCCGATCCCTAAATGGAAATGGGAGAACATTACTATGGATTTCGTTGTTTGTCTAACAAGGACGGCTAGGGGCCATAATATCATATGGATCATAGTGGACAGACTGATGAAGTCGGCCCATTTTCTACCTGTGAAGACGACCTTCTCTATGGATCAATATGCAGAGTTGTATATTAACGAGATTATTAAGCTGCATGGAATACCGGTGTCAATCGTCTATGACCGGGATCCTAGATTTACGTCGAGGTTTTGGATGAGCTTGCAAAACTCCTTGGGTACCAAGTTAAATTTCAGCACGACGTTTCACCCACAAACGGATGGACAATCCGAGAGAACGATTCAGATATTGGAGGATATGTTAAGGTTGTGCGTGATGGAATTTCAAGCTTCTTGGAGCAAG
Source organism: Begonia masoniana (assembly GCA_022432975.1). Taxonomy (NCBI): domain Eukaryota; kingdom Viridiplantae; phylum Streptophyta; class Magnoliopsida; order Cucurbitales; family Begoniaceae; genus Begonia; species Begonia masoniana. The sequence goes on from CM039502.1 coordinate 25,109,411, forward strand.
TTTTTACCGTTAGTGGAGTTTTCTTATAATAATAGCTACCAGGCTACAATAGGTATCGCTCCCTATAAGGCTCTTTACGGTAGAAAGTGCAAGTCTCCCTTGTGCTGGGATGAGGTTGGAGAAGCCAGGCTTGAAACAAGCTTGTTGGCCCCAAGTTATTACAGCAGATGTCTGAGATAGTGGCTACTATCAGACAACGGATCAGTACTGCTCAGAGTCGACAAAAAAGTTATGCATATCAGAGAAGAAAAGACTTAGAATTCACTGAAGGCGATGAAGTATTCCTGAAGGTGTCGCCTTTCAAGGGCGTGATGAAGTTTGGTAAGAGAGAGAAGCTCATTCCAAGGTTCGTTGGGCCATTTCCCATCTTAAAATGTGTTGGAAGCAGAGCTTACATACTACAGCTGCCAGCGTCCATGAATGGAGTTCACAACGTTTTTAACGTTTTGATGCTGAGAAAATGTATACGAGATCCTACTCAGATTGTAGAACCGATGGACATAGATATCAAGTCGACGCTGACATACGAAGAAAGGCCTGTAAAGATTTTAGATTCTTCGATCAATGTAGCGACCCTACACTGTACCTAGTTTTACCGTACAAATTTTTCATTTTATACTTAAAACTTTAAACCTAAGGTCTGAACGAAAATAAAACTTTTAAAGTCGGAATCGAAATCGAAATTGAAATCGATGGAGTCTATGTTTATAAACTATTTAAAACAAAACTTAAAACAATTAAAAACTAAATAACAATCGGCGGAGGGCAAAACAGGACGTTTGTCCCTAAAAATAAGGGGTGATCGATCGCCCATTTCAGGCGATCGATCGCCCATTTCAGGCGATCGATCGCCCATTTCAGGCGATCGATCGCCAGTTGTAAAATGGAGTCGCGATCGTTCACCAGGCGATCGATCACCCACCTTTGGGCAATCGATCGCCACACGCTCTGGAAATTTCCAGAGCGTGGCGATCCCTTGGTGACTGATCGCCCCTCTTGGCGATCAGTCGCCAAGCTCACTGCCCCTCCCTTCTCCTCTTCTCTCTTCTTCTTTTTTTTTTTTTTTTATTTTCATTTCATTCCTTCTACTTCTTTCCTTCTCTTCTCCGTTGCACACAACATAATCACTTATTTAAACTCAAATCACAAAACTAAAAACATTCTAACATCTCCTCATTTATAACCTTACTTACTTCTCATTACATCGACCAAATAAACAACTCAAAACACATTAAAAACGAAATATATTTTCATGAAACCAAACTGCATGGATATGTTTAAAACCTAAACAAAACCCTATGAAATTCAATAATCCAGCAGTTCATCAAACGACAGTTTTTTTAACAAAACATTCATAAACATCATTTCGTTATCCAGATCCAAACAACCTAAAATGGGTCTAGCTGTTCAATTAACCTATCTAATCTACCGTTAACCCAAAATCCTCAAAAATCCTCAAAACACATATATACACCCCCACGGGTCGGGTTAAGCATCAACTGCGCCAGCACACCCCACGAGCCATCCTCCGCCAACTGCGTCACTCCTCGGGTGGAGGGATCTCATCCTCACCTAAGTCAAGATCACCTACACCATACAGACAATCTATGAGATAAAAATCTCAGCAAGTTTCGTAAATGCAAATGCATGTTATGCATATAAGTTCGTAAATCATGCAACATTTTCTTATCTTTACATAGGTTGTCATCGAGATCTCAACCCCCTAAATGGAGAGGGAATATCCTGCGGTTGGACTACCCTTTCCACCTAGAGGAGGGGGGTACACGCTTGCAACACGCACAGCCGTGCCTGAGCCCCACCTCGCATGACCATAAACATACATCGATCCATATTAGATGTGGTATTGTGACAAACCCATAATCAATCCACACAATAGATCAATAGCCCCCTTTCAGGCCACATCGTCATTTTCTTTAAAACATAGTGCGGAAACTTTTAAAATACGTGATGCGTGAACAATTTATAACATAATTTAAACATGTAACATACGTACCATCGAGACAATAAAAGCAACTAAAGGCATAACCTATAAAACAACTAAACCTAACTACCCAACCAAAGCAATTTAAACAAACGCGTCACCAAAATTCCTCGAGACGACATCGACGTACGGTGTAGGCCTATCGGCCAGAGTAAGTCACGAGAACTTACCTCGTGTCCGATGCAATCCAAGCTCCGTCCACAAGCGTTGTTTACCTAAGGCAATTTCACAATGTTGTCGTTAAAACGAGTTTAAACTATTAAACGTCCAAATTTAACGAAACCTTAACTAAGGAAATTCCTTAAAGCTCTAATTGATTCATTGAAGCATTTTATCGAGCATTCCACGCTCGATACCTCAAAATTTCCATTAACGAGTTTTTCCGAAACCCCTAAAAATTCTCAAACCTAACATTTCTCACAAATCGACTTAACTTCGTCCAATAACGTTCAATACGTCCATTATATTCACAACTACAATAAACTTATAAATTCCTAATCCTAAATCACGTTTTTCACAAACTCTAAACGAAACCCTAACCATTAAACTTCGCGAAAACTACGAATAGACTTTCCCAAACTATAGATTCTTACTTAGAATCGAGCTTGGAGGAGAAAAGGTGAAGGATCAGAAGTCGAACGGAAAGAAATCGGCGTCGGAATGTTGAGGAACCGTCGAAGGCAGAGAGAGAATCGCAAAGGAGAGAGCTCTGGCGTGAAATGGTGAAGGAGGAAGAAGAAGATTTTTTTTAATTAAAATTTTGAATTGGAAAATTACCATTTTACCCTTTTATTGTTTTTATATTAGTTTCGTCTTTTGTTTTGTTAATTGTCTAACGATTCAGCTTCTCCAAGTTTCCTTATTTCACCAGTAAATCCAACTTATTATTTGGGACTTAATAAAACTGTCTGTTCGCAATTCAGAAATCATTTACTATTTTTACCAAAGTATCTTTTATATTACGCTAGACGTAATTCTCGTAAAATTAGCGTTACGACTCCTAAAATTCCCAAAATTTTTCCAAAATCCCTATTAATTATTAGGATCTTAATAATGCTTTTTTTTTTATAAAACCGACTTGATTCGACATATATACAAATATGCCATTTACATTAAAATATTAGTATTCCGTACAGTCGAGTATTACAAATCAAGGTGTTGCGCAACAGGGTGATCCCATTGGTAAAAATTCTATGGCGCAACCACAATGTGGAGGAGGCCACTTGGGAGAGACAGCGGGACGTTAGGGACCAATATCCGGAACTATTTATTTAAGCAAATTTTGGGGACCAAAATTCTATTATGGTGGGTGGAATGTAATACCCGGCATTTTGGCCATGTAATAATCCCTAGAATTGTTGAGCGAGATTACATTGTCATTAATATAATAAATATTTTATTGGAAGTTTTTGGGATGTTAAGTGGAAAAGTGAATTTCGGGGAAATCGAATCAGCAAACTAAATAACGAATTAGTTAGAAGCCAATGGAGGGGCAATTTTGGAAGGCAATTAAGGTAGTTGAGAGGAAACCAATAGATGATTGACACCTGTTAAGCCTGTTGAGGAAGCCATGCTCTCTCTTCCTATTCCTCCCTTCTCTTTTCCTCTACGAGAAATCCATTTCATTTTCTTCTCCCTACCTTTTTCTCTCTTCCAGACGACAAGTGGTGATTTTTCCAGCCCCCTCTTCTGATTTTTCCACCCATATTCTTCGTTTAAGGTAATCCTCTACGTAAGTTGACGAGTTTATGTTAGTTATTCGTTAGTTTTGTTAAGTTTAAGGGTTAATAGTCCGATATACTCACTATAGGTTTGTGAAATCGCCAAGGACGTACGTGCGGGGCTTGCAACTCCACAGCAATAAGTAAGTTCATACGTATAGGTTTGGCCCTCAAGACCCTATATCACGGAGATACTAAGTTTTGGTTGTTGGGTAGTTAGGTCGTAGGCTATGTTCTAAGTTAAATGTATTTGCTTTATGTCCTGCTTTGATATCTGGTCACCTGTTTAAGTTACGTTTAAGCACTGTATATGTTTATGCATACACGTTTTCTTGAAAGTCATGTAAATGTTTTATACACGTGATTTGAAGTTATGAAAAATAAAATGTGAATATAATGTATGGTTAAGTATGGGACGGGGACTGACATCCTGTTATGTACCTATTGCGCCTGTTCCTCTATAAGCCCCACTTATATCTCTGTCCACTTGAATGTAATATAAAGTAATGTTCATGTATTTCAAAAGTTCATGCATAGCATATGCATCACTGCATTGTATGTCCTTACTGAGCTCTAAGCTCATAGTTGAACTCCCTGTTGTAGGTATGGATCCTCCGGATGAGGACTTTGTGCCTCAAGCCGATAAGTAGGTGCAGTTGGCGGGACGAGCTCCTGGGAATGGTTGCGACAGTCACAGGCATTTTGACCTGTGGGGTGTAGTTTTGAAGTGTATGTCGAGTTTTGTACAATTTTAGGATTCATATGATGTATAGGAATTGTATTGATGTTTTAAAATCTCTATTCTGACAGTTGTAATTTTCTTGAAATATACTGAAATTGTTTGGAATCTTTTCCTTTTAGGTTGTGCATTGATTGTCTCGAGTTTTAGAGCTATCCATGCAGTTAGATTTATTGAACTTCTGTCATGTTTTCTAACACGTTTAAAAATTACGTTTTGAATCTGGTTTTTGGGGTTTAGAAGCATTTTGTGTCTAAAGAAGTTGGGAAGAAGTTTAATAGTGAGTTGTGGGGTTATTAGAACATGTAGATGTGAAACAGAGAGGTAGCCGATCGATCGGCTGGGGTAGCAGATCAATCGGTGGAGTGTTGAATTCTGTTCTTTAAATAGTCGTCCATTCTATTCTGTAAACAGTCGTTCATTCTGTTCTTTAAACAGTCGTCCATTCTGTTCTATAAACAGTCGTCCATTCTATTCTTTAAACAGTCGTCCATTCTGTTTTGTAAACAGTCATCCATTCTATTCTTTAAACAATCGTCCATTCTGTTTTATAAACAGTCGTCCATTCTGTTTTATAAACAGCGTCCAGTCTGTTCTTTAAACAGTTGTCCATTCTGTCTTGTAAACAATCGTCCATTCTGTTCTTTAAACAGTCGTCCATTCTGTTCTATAAACAGTCGTCCATTCTGTTCTTTAAACAGTCGTCCATTTCTGTTGACTATTTTAGTTGTCCACTCCAGCTTTAAGTCTTCTAATTTTCATGTCTTCTGACTTCTGTCGTCCATTTCTGTCTTCCATTTTATGTCTTCGATTTTATGTCTTGCCATTTTAAATATTCAAGAGTTTTAAAAAGTCAAAAAATTTTACGTCCAAAAATGTGTAAGTCAAACTCAAAGTCCAGTCAAGTTCCGTGACGATCCCGACAAATCGAGGTCGTCACAAAAATGAAGCGAGTTTTCGTCATTTCTATCATTGAAAATAGCAAAAGTGTCAAACTCTGTGAAAAGTAAATCTACACTTCAAAGTGTCGACTCCTTGTAAGGTCGGTTGACACTTGGAGGGGAAATCTTTTGTTGGACTGATTGACACTTATATATAAATAAGTGACATTACATGTATAAAAAAAATTCCATTTATAGAACGTAATACACAAGGAAATAACAATATCAAATATTTATCATTTAAATTTTATTTTATATTTCAAGGACCAAATAATTTAAACGTGTGACGACAGCTACTTAAAAAAAACAATGTTTTAAGTATGTTGCTTCACATTACATTTATCCAAGTTGCTTTTTTTTTTTTAATTTTATATATAAATAATATGATATAATATTCCATGATGAACAGTGCAAGTTGATAAACTTTTCTATTTCAAATACCTAAAACAGGATTAACATTACATGACTTGTACAGAGATTTTTAACATAGATAGGATTCCCTTCTTTATTCTTATTTTCATTTACTAGTTTAGAGAGATAAAAGATATTTTTTTGTATAAATTAATGACTGCAAGATATAATAATATGAAATAAAAAAGACAAATGAAAAGAAAGAACTCCTATTTTTGAACTTTTAAGGGCCACGAAAATGTCTTCAATTATTCCTTAATAAAATATTTTTTAGAGCAAAATATAAAATAACCCCTGAACTATGGGGATCTTGACAACTAGATTTTTAAACTATTTTTGTTAATAAAATGACCCATGAACTATGTTCTATAAATAAATTGACCTATAGTTAAAAAACAATGTTGACACATGTGATCTACTTATTGGTTCTCTTTCTCTCTCTGGTGTAATAGAAGATTCATTTTGAAATTGAAACCAAAAAAAAAAAAGTTTGAAAAATAACCCTCAAAGTAGATATAATGGTTAAAACAATCCTTTTTCAGCCCAAATCAATCTTTAAACAGAGTTTAGTTTATAATTTAAAATTCTTAATAAATCTCTAAAAAATAAAATAAATCTCTAATAAAATTTTTAAAAAAATAAACTCTATCTAAGAAATTAAAAAAAAAAATCAAATATGAAAATAATATATAAGTTAAAATATTAAAAAGATCGCAAATGTAAAATATCACAAGCTTATAAGCCTAGGGACCATTCGTATTCTGCATCAATATGCTCTCCTTTTAGAAAACTCGTACTCAAGTTTTGTAGTTGCGAAAAACTCTTTTGGATAAAATATGAATTTAGTGTTTCATGCTTCAAAATTAAATTTGATGAATAACACAATGCACTTTTTTGAACTTCTGTGCATACCTCAATATCTGTTTCAATTTTATTACAAACCTCTGAGAAAATAATAAAGATTAATTTTTTAAATTACTCAAAAAAATTGTAGTTATGTTTTGCAACGTTTGTCTTCAACGATGTTATACTGTTAAAAACATATGCTTTTGAGTTAGGGCAAACTCTTCACATTTGTCGAAAATAATAGTTGTCTTCCCAATTACGTTAATTGTTTTATTCAAAAAAATCAGCACAAGTTTCAGATTCAATAGTCTCATATTTAACATCTTCAAAGGTTAAAAGGTCTAACTAGATGCAGTGATCATCAATTTGGAAGGTGGCTAAAGGAATATAATGGCATGTTAGATTTCAAACTCTAAAATGTCATTTTGTTCCTTTAGCCTCGATTATGGAATCTCGAGTCGATGATGTGCAAGGTCCATCAATGACTGCTGGATGACTGCTTCTCAGACTAAAATAATGGTTGTCATCAATAGTTGTCACAAGCAAAAATGACTGCTTTTCATTTTGATTGTGAGCAACAATTGGTCGATTCAAAGACAAAATTTTGTAGTTGTGAGCCATAAAAGGGTTTTGCAAACTGAAATATCTTTTCCATTTACTACGAAACTCGATAAATTCATCCTCATCTTAATTTTGTGAGTATTTAGCCTTCGATTTGAAACTCAACCAATACAAAAATCTTCTTCTGATGAATAATCTTTCTTTGTGTCGGTCTCTATAGTAAATCTTCAATTTCATCATCGTTATCGTTGGAGTAAATTTCTTTCGTCTTCAACAATTGTTTCACACATTTGTGTCATACCTCATTATTCATCACAGTTACCATATGTGAAAGATTGTAGAGGTTGTTGCGAATTTCAATAATCTATCGATTGATTTTCTTTCAAATCATTAATCAATGATCTTAGATAGCCATTCATTGGCGGTGATTTTTCAGCCACTAGAACCTTCGTCGACCATCTCTGGTACAAATTTGATGCAGTGAAATATTTGTTCAGAATTGAAATGGAAAAGAAAAGAAATAGCAAAGAATTCCCCACAACCTCTTAAATAGAGTTTGATTTATGAATTAAAATCTATAACAAACGCTCTAGAAAATAAGATAACTCTCTAAGTAAACTTTTGAAAAGATAAATTTTACTGAAGAAGTTAAAACCAATAAAATCGAACCTATGGACTTGGACCCAGCCGTATCCTCCATCACATTCTTTCTCTTTGTCTTTCTACAACGACATCCCTTGCAGAATTTTCATAAATTCATTTATATAACCACTCACGAAACATTCTTTTCTAAATAAACATGGAGTTCTTAGTTTTTCTAGTATAATATTTTTTTTTTTAGGCCATGGTTTTGTTTTTGGGGTTGTCCTATGGTTGTCATAGATAAATAAGATAATTCTACTTATAAATCAATATCTTTCTACCTTCCCAATTGATTTGAGTTTGTGCATTCCGACTGGTATAAGATGAACCCTCACAATTAACAAAATTTTGACCTATTCATACTTTCACAAGATGAGTCGCACAATATCCCCACCTTGGAGGCCCCACATTCATGTCGATCACACTTGCAATTGAACTTTGACTCAAATACTATTTGTTGAGTCCCCAGTTCTCCTAGTAGAATATTGTCTTCTTTCGGCCAAAACTCGTACAATTTTTTTCTTCAATTTAGCTCAAAACTAGTTGTACTAAGTAGAGAGAAGAACTCTACTTATAAATAATTTATTTTCTACTCTTTCAAAGTAACGTGGAATTATACATTTCTACTGATATGAATTGAGCTCTCACTGTTATAGAATTTTGGGTTGTACTTTCTTACGAGGGTCTGCACTATCACAATAAAGATCTCCATTTCCTAGAAAAGTAGTGTTTTTATTAAAAAAAATGGATGCTGAAGTTCAAACGAAGATCCGTAATATTTTGCATTTTTGGTAGCCAACACAACTTAGAAAAGAGCCAGCGTTAGAAGTTCTTTTCAAGGTTTGAGGAATATGGGTTTCCATCTTTCATAGCTTTGAAGCCTTCAATTGGCTGTGGTTAGAAGCATAGCCAAAGGGCTTTGAGGAGAGGGTAAGAAAGAGGGGTATCGTTAATGGTGGATACGTTCAGGAACCATTGATTGTGCAACACCCATCAATCGGATGTTTCATCGAATCACTGTGGATTTGGATCAATGTGGGAGTCTTTTATCGGTGATTGTTAAATTGTTCCAGTTCCTCACTTGGGTTATAAGATTTTGAACCCGAGGCTTTTGGCTGGTGAGCTGAAATTGGCAAAGGATTAGTGTAGCCATTATAGCATTGATGAGCGAAGAAGATGAAGTTTGTGAAACTTTGAAGAGAAGCCATAGAAAATGGAGGAGTTTATCGAGGGAAGTAGGCTTCATGAGTGGTTATATAGATGTATTTTGGGTAAATATCAATTTACCCTCTAACTAGGGGTGTTTGCAACTGACACCCCTGCTAAACTGTTCGTTAAAAAATTGACATGTGAAATGTACATGGCACAAAGAAAGAGGGAATCCTCTGCCATTGCCGAGAGAGAGGACGGTGAAGAGAGAGTACGATGAATTTAAGGTGAGGATAAACTCTTTGCCGGAATCTATAAGGAGGAGGTCGGACGCTCACGAAGAATTACAAGGATGCTCTCACCAGGTCTATTATTTTCTTAGAGGCGTAGAGATCGGGTAAACTGCCGGTAAATCACCGGCCTTCCTGGAGAGGACACTCCGGACATGACGATGGAAAGCTAGCAAATGTAATTTTTTTCCCTTTCAAGTGGAGAAGAAACAATTTGATGTGTTATCCGCTCATTGATTATATTCATTTTGCCGTTTAATTCGCAGGTGGACCTCACCGGAGGATACTACGACGCTAGAGACAATGTTAAGTATGAGCTTCAGATGGCGTGAACAGTCACCACTATGTCATGGGCTGCTTTGATGTATCATTCGGAACTAGAGGCCGCTGGAGAACTGGAAAACGTCCATTCTGCTATCGGGTGGGGAACCGATTATTTTCTTAAAGCAAGTTCTCGCTGAAACAGATTATTCGTTCAGGTTTAGCTTCTCAAAACCCCTCTTTTTAATATTTATTTCCAAAAAATAAAAGAACAACAAAAAAGACACTCATAAGAATCAAGTGCGTTTCAATTAGCAAAATTTAAAGTTTGAGATATCAACTGCAAACACCCGTCCAAATTAATATTTACCCATGAATTTAAGAAAAAATTGCCGAATATATAACTGCAGAAAAATTGAAGAAGAAGAAAGAAGAAGAGAGAGATAGAATAATACAATGACACGTGTGGCCGTATATTTTTTATCCATTTGTTTTAAAAGATGGAGTTAATTTATTAACAAAACATGGTGCAGAGGTTATCTTATTAGCAAAATTATTTTCAAGGACCAGACTAGAAGGACCATTGGAGTTCAAGGATTATCTTGGACTTTACCTTATTTTTATATAAATAATGAACAAAAATATTAAATTTACACGATATCCTCCTCCTTTAAGTCTTAGTTTCGTTTACCAAGTTTTTTGTACAAAGAAAAAGAAATAAAACTGTACATATTTAATGGCATATAATTTATTTAAGGAAAATTTTCCATATTGTCAACAAAGTGAGAAAAGATTTTCGACTTTGAACAAATCGAGGTACACTATGTCACTGTGACAATTATAAATAAGAAAACTTAGACCTAAGCTAGTATTTTTGTTCGTGTTATTTCCAATATTAATTTTTCATGTAGTTAAAAAATTGCAAACAACTATTTGTTTGGTAAATTTTGTGATCGGTTCTTAAAAAAGACGTTAAACAAATACTTTTTCACTAATTATTAATTAAATTTGTTGGGAGTTGCATTGAGCCGGAAACCTTGGGTATCGAACCCACACGATCTGGCAAATGAAAAGGCCAGATAGCAAATAATATGTTTTATTTAATTTGTTGGAACTAAATTATTTTGAACTTCTAAACTATGTATTAGACAGATTGATTTTCCAAAAATTAGAAACCTTTTACTATATGTTAATGGAGTAAATATTTGACCGGGCACAATTATATCAACAATTCGAGCCATGAAACATCTCAATTGTCTCCTTTTCAAATTGCGCATAATTCCCATCACATTCTATCTTATTAAATTATGCATCATTACTAATTAAAATAAGATTAGAGACTATTCTGACCTAACATTAAGCACCAACTAAACATCGACTTTCCTGAATCAGAAATTGCTCTTTTTTTGTTCACTCCATGATTGTCGGGCAAGCTAAAGAAAATGAATAAATCAAGGCTAATATCTTATTAAATAAGATAAGATAAAGTAGTAACAGTCGTTGCCTTGTTTCTACAAGCAATAAATGCATTGACTTGGAAGAAAAGCGATGATTAAATTAAGAGGACGATCAAGAAATCATTGGTATTATATTAAACCATTTTGTCAGTGGAATGATTCCTTTCTGAAATTAACAGAGGCCAAAGACATTGCCGTCTTCACCGCAGACAGCCTGAATGCTAACTCAATTTACTTGGTACGATTGAGTTTGAGGAAGAAAATGAGAGATGCTGGACTTCTCCAAGAAACTATAATTCTCGAGAATCAATGTCATCATTCAATTAGAAAAAATAAACTAGTTTCATCAGATTGAGTGGTGGTACAATTTAAACTTATGACAACTGAGATTAATTAAAAACGATATTGATAAATCTCATCGCCATGAATAATTTTTTGAAATTTTTGCTAATACAAATAATAATCAATCGTTTGATATATCACATAAAGACTCAGAGAACTAGATTTGCATGTCAACATTTTCCCACTCTAATTTGATCATCCAAATCTATATTCAAATATCGTATTCAAACATAAGATGGTGAGACAATTGCAAAGATATTAGAAAGTTTTGATTTCAACAGCATAAAACTACTGTTGAAGGAACATTGTGATTGAGTTGTTGAGTGGGCCGAACGCAATGAAACACAGAGAGAACAAAGTCCATTACCTGTTGTGAAGTTCATAGATAACAAGTTATGGATCATCTCCATAGAGCTTTTGAAAATCGATTCTCAAGTCCATTCTCATGATTCTACCCAATATGATTGCTTGTACATAACAAATTAGTTGAATTTTGAGGGTCGAGTGACTAGTTTGTAATATATTGCAAAAATTATTACGAGAGCAGTGGTTAAGAAAATTCTGTGGGTTTCATAGATATCGTCTTTCAAGATAACCGTAGGGGACGAGATGATTGATTGATTAGGTATTGTTTATATATTTTTTTTCAAGGCATGGACCGATACATGAATGAATGTTGTTGGGCATTGGAACCCTCATGTGTCTGCTATAATTCTATTTTTCTTAATTTACATGTATTTTTTTGCTTAATTTATGTGTATTTTTAATCAAGATTTTTCTTTAGAGTAAATTTTTAACTAAGCATTTAGAATTATATTTCATTCTCAATGCCTTTATTGGTTTCTTTGACATGGTCTGTTGTTTTCTTATATTAATGATTTTTATTTTGTTTGACAATGTCTGGTAAGTGATGGCTTTTGATATTGGATGTCTTGATACAAAGTTTAAACTTGATTTCACTTCCTCTAGATTGTCTTTGATCAACACAATAATTATAAAGAAAATATAGTATTTTAAATTAAGTTTAGACCATATTTTGGAAATTAAAAAAAAGATATAATAAACTATGAAATAAATATTTTGTACGTTATTTATTATAGAATATAAAATATATCTACAAAATAGTTCTTATTATTGAAGTAAAAAAGTACGAAAAATAAAATTAAATAAATGAAAATATTTTTAAACAAATTTTGTTTAATATAAATCATTACCCATAATAAATTTAATATTAAAATTAAAATTTATAGATTCTCAAAAGGTAACATAATTGCTTTACTCAATGAGATTTTAATTTAATATAAAAAAGTTATATGAGGTTGCACGAACATCAAAGAGGGGCATTGTCTTGGATTGTGCTAATTATTTAATACAGAAAATGGTAAAAGTTTTAAATATATATTAAAAATAATGTGAAGGATTTGATGCCTAGTGCTAGTACTAGGTGTAGGCTTATTATGATTTGATTCCTAATAATTCAATTTGACTTTAAATGTTCTTTAATTGCACTTATTTTAATTATTAACGATTTAATAAAATAAGAATTTGTTAAAGATAATTGTGTCCACCATATAATTTAGTTATAATATCTTATCTATTATTTTATGTAATGATTATGGAATATATATACCTTTTCAATTTTTATAAAACAATATTTTATTTGTAAGAGAAAGCAAATGTTTGAGAATCATTAATTTAAATTTATTTTTTTGAAAAAAAATATTTTAAAAATAACTCTTTCTTATTTAGAGCTGTTAAACGAGTTGACTGAGCCGAGTCGAGCCTAACGAGCTGACTTCAAAAAATTTTTAATCTGAGCTGGCTCGCGAGTTACGAGCTGTGCAGAACCGGCCTAACGAGTCTATCGAACCTAACGTGTCAAGCTTAACGAACCCAGTATGCATAAATAAAATTATTTTATATAAATATATTATATATTTTTTAAAATTTTATTTATTAAATAAATTGTCGATCCTCGGCAACGGGTACTTATTCTTTTTAGTCAACTTGTTTAGCTCACGGTAGTCAATACACATACGTAGGGACCCATCCTTCTTTTTAACAAATAAAACGGGAGCACCCCACAGAGAGAAACTAGGGCGCACAAAGCCCTTGTCCACCAATTCCTTTAGCCGAGCCTTCAACTCCCTCAGCTCTATTGGCGCTATACGGTATGGATTCTTCTATACCGGTTCAGCACCAGGATATATATCAATCTCAAATTCGATTTCACGATCAGGTGGCAATCCCGATAAGTCATCTAAGAAAACCTTTGAGAAGTCTCGTACTAACGGAATACTTTGAAGTTCCACATCACCTTGCCTTTGAACATTTACTGCGTGGGCAAGAAATCCGACGCATCCTGACCTCATCAGCTGTTGAGCTTTTAAGGAAGATATAACAGGCATACGGTGTTTTTTTGGTATTGCCTGATAAGAGAACTCTACTTCGTTCGGGCGCTTAAAAGACACGAGCCTGGACCTGCAGTTGATGGTGGCGTGATGTCGAAACAGTCAGTCCATCCCCAGACTTACTTCGTATCCTTTCATACTAATGACGATAAGGTTGTGTAACAACCGGGGTTTTTAGGAAAAATTGGAGAGAAAATAACAGATTAATAAATTGGTTGTTTTAATTAATTTAAAAGAAAAGTAAATGGTTTTTATTTAGGTTCAGGTATTTCTCAGTCAATTAAGCCGAGGGTTAGGTTAAATTAATAACGAGATTTAACGAAATTCGAAGAGGCCGAAAGTACGGGAGGACAAATCGGTAATTGATGATTTGTTAATGTTTAATAGAAATTATTATTGATTATTATTATTATTATTATTATTATTAAATAATAAAATAAAACAACAGAATGGCTTTGCCATTCTGTTGTTCTCGTTCGTGCCCGACGCCGAGGGGAAGCAGGGGAGACGGAGGCGAGGGGGGAGGCGACGCGGCGCCGAACGCCGACGACTCCCGACGATCTCCGGCCAGACATCGGCGGCGAGCTGTTCCCGGCCGTCTTCGCGCACGAACCGACAGGTAAGGTTTGGTTTTTATGCCCTGTTTCGGTTCTGTTCAGGGCCGACGGCGACGAGCTGCTAGAGCTCCTATCGCCGGCCGTTTTTGGCTAGTTTCGTCGTCTGGATTCCGGGCTCGGTGCCGGTAAGCACTGCTGAGCAGTGTTCAACTCGGGAGGAGCTGAAAACCGAGGGATCCAATTTTGGGGAATTCTGGTTTTCTGACTTGGAGCTTCGATTTTGGTTAGTTTATATTAATTGAGCGTATAGGTGGTCGATTGGTGAAGAAATTGATGAGAATTGAGGAAAAATTGGAAAAGGGAAAAATTTCCGGTTTAGGCAGCTCGGGTTTTGGGGATTTTGACCTAGTTAGGGTTAGTTGTTTTGAAATTCCTTTTGGCAGGTTAAAATAGGTTATTAAAGGAGTACGTGGCCGCTGGAATCGTTCGATTCCGATAACCGACGCAAAAGTTATGCACGTTTGAGGTTTTGGGTCGGTTTTAACCGAACCCAAATTGGTGGCCCGTTTCAGTAGGTTTTTGTTAGATTAGGCTAGAAATAGTAGTTTGAGAGTAATTGGTGAATGTAGGTAACGACGCGGGTACAGGTGAGTTATGTGAGTCAGCCAGGACTTGAGAGTGGTCGGAGATGCACGGGGCGTGCCGGTGCGGGCAGTTGTCGGGGCGACTCCACCATGGTCTTCGGAGATGTGGACTTTGTATTTTGATAGCGTATTGTAGATGTCTGTTGTTGTATATAGTTAAGTTAAGGGTGATATGTCGCCCTATATTGTGGTCTTTCTTCAATTAGGGTTGTTAATATTTTAGCTTAACCCTTTACTGCTATTTGGAGATTTCTCATGCCGTATGCTGGATAGTTGGTTGGTTAGGAGTATTCTGGAACTGTTTGGGAATTGAATTATTGCAGGTACTTAGCATTTTGGGAGGCGCCATTTTCAGGCGTTACTTTGCCGAAATTTTCGGGAAGGATGCCGTGGTGCTTAAAGGTTAGGATTAAGGGGAAGAGTCTAGGCAGCTAGGTATGACGTAAATAGTTTCAGGAGATTTAGTTTTAAATCCTAGGGTGTTAGGTTTATTTTGTATGAGGTTTTAATGTGGGATTGGTTAGCTAAGTAGCGCTCCGAGCCAGGGTGGGTTCGGGGGCGTTACAAGATGGTATCAGAGCATAAATGGTCGAGTCGTTCAAATAATTACCCGACAATGCCGGCCGCCATGCAACGTGCTTCACCGACTGTAAGTATTTCTTTACTCTTAGTTAGTTTACCTGTTTGTTTGGTTTAACCCCTGTTTGTTTGATGATGGTAATGAATTAGAAAATCTCGAGAGTACCGAGACGACTTTGGTGGATCCCTTAAGTTAATTCATAAAAGTAGTAAGTCATTAGTTCAAATAGCTAGGAGGAAAATTTAATAATTGTTTAAAGGTAGGAAGCCTTGGAAAAGAAAATAGCAATAGTATTAGACAGAAAGATTTGAGATTTAGATCATACCTGTTGAGTGGAATACAATCTAATAAGATATAAAAGTTGTTGAATGAGAATAATGGGAATTCGTCGAAGAACTTTAGAATGTCTTATGGATACAGTCAGGTCGTAAAGAGATTAGGCTAGAGTTGATAAGCTTAAGAGTTGGCGAACTTAAACGTGTGATGTGATTATGAACTCGAGTATTAGTAGAGGCTGGGAGATGTAAGCTAGAAGAACGATGAGATTAAATTCTAGATTCTGGACGAACATATGAGGGAGATTAGGTAACTATGAGAGAGAGTTAGGATAAGAGAGTTAGCACTCATATTAAGTTGAATAATTAGAACCTAAGCTTAAGAGCAAAAGAGAATCAAGTAGTTAGTAAAATTTGTAAGAAATGTGGAAGAGTGGTCGGTAGAATGTGAGTTAACAGGAATTTTGAACGAGAGGTGGTGAGTGCATTAGGAATAAGCCTAAGTTAAAAAGTTCTAAACTGTTGAGATGGTAACTAGCTTAGGCTTGTGTCGAGAAGTTATTAGAAAATAGAGGATAGGAGATGAAAGTTACATTCTAAAGTTTGGACGAACTTAGGAAGAGGTAAGTAAGGAGAGTAGTCAGTAAGGACTTAGTATTATGAAGAATGTATAGAATAACGTATAAGAAGGAAGGAAAAGTCTTACACATAGATTATATGAGTAAACTCAGTGGTAGGTTCGAATCTGAGTTCTATACCTTAAGTGGATAAGATTTGAGAAATTATAGAGTTCGAATGAAAGGAACGGACGTTAGCTTCGAAAAGTGTTTGAGTGCGTAGGGATAAGCAATATAATGTCATGGTTATTTGAAGGAAATGAATGTCAAAGATAGGAGGGATAAGTGAGAAATTAGCTTGAGGAAACGTTAGAGTTAAGAATTAGATAGACGAGTTTGAGAGGTTAGTGATGAGTGTGTAAGTATGCAAAGGTAACGTAAGAAAGTAAGAACGTAAGAGTATGGAACTATAAAGATTATAGTTGGGTGGGGAAGTGAAACTTGAAGTTGTAGGAAATTTTCATTACTCGTTAGGATATTAGGAGTACTCGGTTGATGATAGGGTGTTAAATTTAGGAGGATGGTTCAGTAAGGATTAAACATCTTGAGTGAAGTGCAGAAAATTATAATTTCACAGGAATAATTATGGGAATGCACTTAGAAATAAGGTTCATGAGGGACTAAGTGCATTGAACTCAGGGAACAATGTGAATTAAGAACTATGTTAGTGGGTGAAGAGTGAGAAGTGAGGTAAGTGAGGAGATTAGTAAATTCTAATTGGAGAATAGTGGGTAGGAAGACGCGAAGTGTGTAAATATCATTTCGGGTGTTGAGTGTAAAGTTGGGAAAGAGTTGGAGTATTTGGTGATGACTGAGATTAGGAGCTAGACAAATTGAGCATAGGGAATGTAAGAGATGAGAGCTATGAGTAGAAGGGAGATGAAATGTCATGATTGTTCGAGGTATAATTGTCTTGATTGGTTGATATTAATAAGTGTAAAAGATAGAAGTGATCAATTAGGAGTGAGATGGTAGAGTAGAAAGAAAGTTAAAACTTAAGGATTTAGGGTCAGATGTTTATGTACTGAATTACCTTAGTGTTATGGTAGTAAAGTATCGTAGAGTTATGAAGTAGAGTTGATGAACATTGGAGTAGAGAAGCTAGAGTTGGAGTTAAGGTGATAATTGATTTCATTGAAGTTAATGGACTTCAAGTATAAGGATCAAAATTAGGAAAATGAAAACTTTGGAGATGTAGAATAGTGTAGTGAAGGCCATAATGTAGGAGTATTGAGCGTTGAGGTGTATAGTTTAGTTTAGAATGACCCAATTGAGAATCGTAGAGAGTTGCCAAATTGGAGTGAATGCAAACTCAGTTAGTACTTCGAGTGTTTAGTGAATTAATTTAGGTAGTGAGGATTCAGAATATGTGAATGATATTAGAATGAGGTAAGAGGTAAATAGTTGTAAGATACGATAGTAAGATCAAAGGGAATTTGAAATCTAGAACCAAGGGTAAGAAGTTTACGCCGTAGGTTTTAGTGTTAGGCTATTGAGATGGCTTTGGAGGTTTGAGATAGTGAGTAGATTATTTGAAGAGTACGTATCTGAATTAGAAAAGTAAGTGACTAGGTGAACTTAGTCAGGAAGCTTTAGGGCTGTGGATTACACGATAGGTATTTCAGCCAAACAATGTTCACTAATAGGATTAAGTTGAGAGTCTTCAAGGGGTTGAAGACAAGGGGCATTAAGGATATGTTGTACACCATTTAGAGTCATAGTGGTTTGTGCGTGCAGACACAGAAGTAGAAAAAGATGAACTTAGCTAGAGAAAAAGATCGAGTGGAGAAGTTAGTTAGAAGGGTTTGAGGGTATGGATTAGATTATAGTTAGTGAACGTGTGTGTAGTCAGGTTAGAACGTACAGAGTTAGGTGAAGTCGGAATTTGAGGCAAGTAGTACCTGACAAGTGAGTAAGGGTGTTGGGTAGTTGAGATGAGTAAATTAAGGAATAGCAAGAACACAAATTTTGAGGACAAAATTTTTGTAAGGAGGGTGGATTGTAACAACCGGGGTTTTTAGGAAAAATTGGAGAGAAAATAACAGATTAATAAATTGTTTGTTTTAATTAATTTAAAAGAAAAGTAAATGGTTTTTATTTAGGTTCAGGTATTTCTCAGTCAATTAAGCCGAGGGTTAGGTTAAATTAATAACGAGATTTAACGAAATTCGAAGAGGCCGAAAGTACGGGAGGACAAATCGGTAATTGATGATTTGTTAATGTTTAATAGAAATTATTATTGATTATTATTATTATTATTATTATTATTATTATTATTATTAAATAATAAAATAAAACAACAGAATGGCTTTGCCATTCTGTTGTTCTCGTTCGTGCCCGACGCCGAGGGGAAGCAGGGGAGACGGAGGCGAGGGGGGAGGCGACGCGGCGCCAAACGCCGACGACTCCCGACGATCTCCGGCCAGACATCGGCGGCGAGCTGTTCCCGGCCGTCTTCGCGCACGAACCGACAGGTAAGGTTTGGTTTTTATGCCCTGTTTCGGTTCTGTTCAGGGCCGACGGCGACGAGCTGCTAGAGCTCCGATCGCCGGCCGTTTTTGGCTAGTTTCGTCGTCTGGATTCCGGGCTCGGTGCCGGTAAGCACTGCTGAGCAGTGTTCAGCTCGGGAGGAGCTGAAAACCGAGGGATCCAATTTTGGGGAATTCGGGTTTTCTGACTTGGAGCTTCGATTTTGGTTAGTTTATATTAATTGAGCGTATAGGTGGTCGATTGGTGAAGAAATTGATGAGAATTGAGGAAAAATTTCCGGTTTAGGCAGCTCGGGTTTTGGGGATTTTGACCTAGTTAGGGTTAGTTGTTTTGAAATTCCTTTTGGCAGGTTAAAATAGGTTATTAGAGGAGTACGTGGCCGCTGGAATCATTTGATTCCGATAACCGACGCAAAAGTTATGCACGTTTGAGGTTTTGGGTTGGTTTTTACCGAACCCAAATTTGTGGCCCGTTTCAGTAGGTTTTTGTTGGATTAGGCTAGAAATAGTAGTTTGAGAGTAATTGGTGAATGTAGGTAACGACGCGGGTACAGGTGAGCTATGTGAGTCAGCCAGGACTTGAGAGTGGTCGGAGATGCACGGGGCGTGCCGGTGCGGGCAGTTGTCGGGGCGACTCCACCATGGTCTTCGGAGATGTGGACTTTGTATTTTGATAGCGTATTGTAGATGTCTGTTGTTGTATATAGTTAAGTTAAGGGTGATATGTCGCCCTATATTGTGGTCTTTCTTCAATTAGGGTTGTTAATATTTTAGCTTAACCCTTTACTGCTATTTGGAGATTTCTCATGTCGTATGCTGGATAGTTGGTTGGTTAGGAGTATTCTGGAACTGTTTGGGGATTGAATTATTGCAGGTACTTAGCATTTTGGGAGGCGCCATTTTCAGGCGTTACTTTGCCGAAATTTTCGGGAAGGATGCCGTGGTGCTTAAAGGTTAGGATTAAGGGGAAGAGTCTAGGCAGCTAGGTATGACGTAAAGAGTTTCAGGAGATTTACTTTTAAATCCTAGGGTGTTAGGTTTATTTTGTATGAGGTTTTAATGTGGGATTGGTTAGCTAAGTAGCGCTCCGAGCCAGGGTGGGTTCGGGGGCGTAACAGGTTGGCATACAACTTCTGGTCTCCAACTGACACTATATCACCCTGCACTGCTTGCTCGGAGTGCATAAACTCTCCGGATGGTAGCATGACACTGTAGGGTTGATCTGACGGCACTATACGTAAGTTCTCCCTTCCCACAAAGTCTATTGCCACAAACGAATGTGTGGCTCCCGTGTCTAACAAAGTATATGCAGGTGCATCACATATTAATATCTTACCTGTGATCGCCTTGTGCTGGGTGTCATCATCTTCCACTATCATAGCAAACACTCTTGGCACGGCACGATTCAGCCTCGTGTCAGGCACCGAACAATCCCGGACTTGGTGGCCCTCCTTGTCATATTGAAAGTATCGGCCAGTAAAGAGTCTACACTCCCCCGTATGATTTCTCTAGCAACGTGGGCATACAGGAAGCTGAAGAGCTCCCATAGGTCTTTTCCCCTTGTCCTGATAAAGGGCAACTTCATTAGGTCTCTTAATACCTCTGTTCTGTTGCTGTTGTGGTTGCCCAAATTGACCCCTTTGTTGTTGTTGCTGTAGAGGGGCATCACGCAGGATTCTCTTTAATGTATCCCTATATCTCTGAGACTTCGCCTCTAAGGCTTCCAACTGATAAGCCTTGGCCACTATGACATGCCTCGGGTTGTATTTAAAAGATACTTAGTAGAATCCCGTGCTTTATCTAAATTCTCTATTTATTACGTGTTTTTATTTTTGTAGGAAAAATTTATGAAGAAGGATTGCATATGGATCGCTTGGAGGAGTCATACTTAGCCCAATGAGAATTTGTCTTCCCGGGCCCTATTTTTGTAATTTTTATTTTGAACTTATTTGGTATACATTCGCCTTTATTGTAAAAATTTTATAATTGCATTTCATGCATTAGATTGTGTGGTTAGGGTTAGATGTATGTTGGTGGATTATGGGTTGAAGAATTTCAACTCAAATATTGAAGGAAAAAGTCTACAACAAATGGAGCCCAAAGGAAGCCATGGCCCAAAGAAGAGCCAACATTTAAAGGTATAATTTTGCAAGTACAAGAGTTAGTGGCAACATAGATTGATGATGTGACAAGATTCCCTCCATTGATCCATTTAGGCATGACATTCATCTCCTCCCTAGGATGTGTGCTTGTTTGCCTTGATCTTGGTCATCCATCCTTTTTCATCCAAGGGCCACTATTCATTCATCCTTATGGAAACCCTAATCATCCACCCTAGGATTTTCTATTTAAGCATAGGATTGGTGTTTGTAAACAATTTTTTGCCCATTTATAAAATTTTTATTTCTCTACTCAAAAGAGGGTATCCTTAGGAGTGTTTTCCTTGGTTCCTTGAACCAAGAGGAGTTAGCCTCCATTGCTAGTCTAGTTTGGGTTGCTAGGTTAGCTCTTACTCATTCCCTCACCTTCTCTATTGGGAGTTGGATCGAGGACGAAAAATCCCGGCCTACGGTGGTCGTTTTCCTCCCGAAAAACGTTTATCCTAGAGCTTAACCCGTAAGATCGCTCTAAGGAACCTCCAAGGGTATTTTCTTTATTTTTATTGTTATCACATCCACACAATATCACTCTTTATTTTCGGCTCCACCAATCACACACCCTCACTTTTTATTTTATGTCATTTTATTTCCTTTTTGCATTGCATTTGACATCTCATCCATAACATTTCTTCTCCATCTCTTTCCTTCTTTTTTTTTTCTTTATATTTCACATCCTCACACATCATATAATATTCAGCCTTAGCATTATTAATCCATTGTTTATTTTCTTGCATTCTATTTCTTTTTTATTTTTTTTAAGTAATTTCTTCCCTTTATTCATCATTTTTACACGAACACACAACCGAGCACTTATCTTGACTATTTGTGGGTTGTACACGGGCCCTTTTCTAGGGGACCCCGTGTCACACTACCTTCGTATACGGGGCCTCTTCAAATCCCCCGTATGTAATCCCCCGTAAGAGGTCCAGCTTCAAACCCTGAATAAATTGGTGCACCTTGTTTTCGTTAGTGGCCACCAAATGAGGTTCATAGCGGGATAGCGACTTGAACCTCTGAACATACTCGGCCACTGAACCAAATTGCCGAAGTCGAGCAAACTCGATCATCTTCTCCTTCCTCACGCTATGATCGAAGTATTTCTCGTAGAAAATTCTTTTGAATCCTTCCGAGCTCAATGCCACGGTAGTAGACTGCACCGTGTTCCACCAGAATCCAACATTTTTGGTGAGATAGAACGAGACACATATAACTTTCTTGTTCTCCTCCACTTCGGCATAGTTGAACATTTTCTCTATCGCCCATATCCATTCCTCGGTGTGAGTAGGATCTGTTGATAATCTGTTGCGAAAAATCGTATACGCAAGTGCACGTGTCGCAAAAGTAATAAAGTGTGTATAAGTACGAGTGTCGATCCCACGAGGAATAATTATGTTAAATATTGAATTTCTAAATTTCAGTTTAATTTGAAAAGAAATAATAGGTTGATGATTTAAGATTTTAAACTAAAATAATTTAAATAAAAGAAATTAAACAATTTAAATAATAAAATTAAATATAAAAGAGTAATATTATATGATGAGAAAATCCAGGGTTCCGATTTCACTTAACTAATCCTATTTATTAGACCTAATTCAAGTAATTAAATCCTATTTCTATGTGTTGATGGCAATTTCACGAAAATATTTATCAATCTCTCTCGAGCAAAGACAAACTTATTCAACTAACGAATTATCACCTCTCGGTCTCTAATCCTGAGAATTAATTGAATACATTAGGAACAAGAAATTATATTACCACTCAAACGTCCTAACTATCTCTAGCCTAGGATCCTTTTTAAGGCAAAATATTCAGTGCACGGTTAAATTCTCCGCTCTCGCATCCCGAATCAACCCTAAAGTTCTTAGTTTTGGTGATCAAGCAAACCTAAGCATTACGTCCAGAATAGATTACTCAACACAGAACAGGAACAGGAAATTAAATACTTGAATTAAGAAAAATAAATAATCATAACTAGGCTACATCGAAACCCTAGAACAAACGTTTAGTTCATGCTAGAAGATAAATAAACAACGGAAATATTATAGAGTTGCATAATAAAACAGTAGAAAGAAAAAAGAAAAGAAAAGAAAACTATGCTGAAAATAATCGGATCGCTCCTTAGCCGAGAATCGCCTCTCTCTGTTGCCGGCTCCAGGATCTCCAGGATCTCTCCTAATTTTTAGGTCTGCTCTTGTTATTTATTGACGTCTTTCAATCAAGCAACGACTAGGATTTAATATCGCTTCGGATCGATGGCTCAAATTAAAACACGTTATCTTTCCATATAAGATTTGGTGAGCGATCAGTCGCTGTCTTTGTAAGGCGCACGGTCGCTGCAATCTTTTGCTCCATCTTCCATAAATGTGTGGCAGCGATCGGTCTCTGTAGTTTATAGGAATTGATCGCTGCCTCTTTTCTGTGCAAAATAACATAGCGATCGGTCTCTAACAGTTGTAGAGATCGATCGCGGCATTTCTTTGTAGCATATGTGTGGCGATCGATCTCTGCAATTCACAGAGATCGATCGCTGCTTCCTTTTTCAAGTGATCGCTGTTGTCTTATGTAAATGTATGTGGCGATCGATCTCTGTCAAGCATAGAAATCGATCGCTGCTGCTCTTGGGTAATTGCTTGGCACATGTTGTGATCAAGTGATGCATATATTGAGAAATCGATCGCTGCATACCCATGGAGATCGATCGCTGCAAGAAGGTAATTTTATAGAAATCGATCGCTGCCTTGTTTCTCTAAATTCGTCACTTTTCAAGCGATCAATGGCTTCCAATTGATCGCTCAGCAGGTGCTCCATTCTTTTCTTTTCTTCAGCTTCCATTTTCTTTTATTCTCTTGTTCCTGTTCTAATTATAGTTGCTGCAAACTTGGCACAAAATTGATCAAATTCCTTCAATCACTTGAGAGAAACTTATCAAATCAAATATGCAGAGTATAAATAAGTGTGTAAAATACACACTTATCATAATCCATCGAAAACAGGTGGCTGGAGTCGCCAAAATCTCTCTCCACTAGAGTCACGTGAAGCATTTGTATGGTTTTTCCCATTATCGGCCATCATGCGTTCCATCATACGTGACTGAACGCCGACCAGCTCGGTTAAACGATCGAGGGCATCGCCTCTGTCATTTGCATCACCTTGATTCCCTCTCACCATTCTAGAAAGTCCTATACATATTAACGAACTCAACTTAATAAACATAACGTGTACAGAAACTTAAACACTTACAGTTGGTAGAGCGATCTCACGTGGCGGATTGCGCAGTTAGACAGTTTACAGAATCGATTTTAAAACCTGATTTCGCTCTGATACCATTTCTGTGATAGCCCGAAACCCGGTCCCGATTGAGATCCGAGAGCCAATTTATCACTCCGGACATTTTAAAACATGACATATTTTTTTTTTGAACTTTACTTTTAAACTTTAACAGAATTTAGAAACGAGAGACAAGAAATCAGTAGACGTATTAAAATTTTGGACTACAGCGATAGAAGACCGAAGACAACAGGATGAACATAAAAGAAAACCCTCTCTGAAATTGAAGACTTGGAGATAATATAGAACCGGGTTACGGAAATAAATAACAGAAGAAGATAGGAAAAACAGGAAACATAAATGGACGACTGGGGGAAATAAACAAAATAAAAAAGGAAATAAAAGTGGGAAAAAAATGTAAATTGGAAGACATATTGTGGAAGGCTACAGTAGTCGTGGTCATTCGGGGGCTGTGGACTTTTAAAATAACAGAGGCTGTGGACGTTTAAAAAAAATAACTGAGACAAAACAGTGGACACAGGAGTCCGTGGACGTTTACAATAAAAAACTAAAATAATGGACGCAGGAGTCCGTGGACGTTTGCACTAAAAGACAAAAACAGTAGACACAGAAGTTTGTGGACGTTTAAAATCAAAGACAGACTTTTGACTTTTAAAATAATAGGCAGATTCTCGGCGAAGTTATCGTGGACGATAACACATAGCCGAATGAAGGACAGAAACCGAAGGCAAAATAGACCATTATTTTGAAGGCAGAATGGACGTGGATGACTGTTTTACAGAAGAGAATGACAACTGTTTTAATGAAGGCGTGGACATTATTTTCATAAAAACAGAAGGCGTGGACGACTATTTTCATAAAAACAGAAGGTGTGGACGACTATTTTCAAAGGCAACGTGGACGTTTAAAATAATAGGCAGACCTTGGACTTTTAAAATAACAGACAGACTCTCGGCGACATTATCATGGACCATAACTTTGGACGATAACACTTAGCCAAATAAAAGACAGAACACCGAAGGCAAAATAGACAACCAAAACTGGAGGTAGAATGGACGACTGTTTTACATAACAGCATGGACGACTGTTTTATATATTAGCATGGACGACTGTTTTACCGAACAAAATAAACAACTCTTTTACAGACAAAATGGACGACATTTAACAAGGAGACATTAAAAACAGAAAGCATGAAAACAGAAGGCATAAGAATTACAAATATCACAAAAACCCGATTTAAAACACAGTTTTAAAACATGCATAAAAACATGACAGAAGTTGGAAATCATGACAGAAGTGCAAGAAAACAGACTGCATGGATAGCTCTAAAACTCGAGACAATCCATGCATGACCTAAAATAGGAGAACTTCAAGCAGTTCCAGAATAAATCAAAACATGCATTCAACTGTCAATTACAGAGGTTTAAAAACTTGAACACCAAAACCTATACATTACAAAAATCCCAACAGAGTTCTCAACAGGGTTTTAAAACGAAAACACCAAAATCCTAACAGAGTTTCCAGACATGAAATTCACTTTAAAACTTAAACCTCGGGACAGAAATACGTCTGACTGTAGTAACCAAACCCCATAAGTTCAATTCGCCAACCTCCCCAACTCATCAGCCTGAGGCACAAAATCCTCATCTGGAGGATCCATACCTACAACAGGGAGTTCAACTATGAGCCTAGAGCTCAGTAAGAACATGAAATGCGGTGATGCGTTTGCTGTGTGTCAAGGCCCGAGCTTGTCCAAGGCATGTTGCCCATGGCCGCCCTTGCTGTTAGTTAGATTCATTTCCTTTTTAAGTAATTCTGTTGTACTCTTTTTCTTTCTATTTTTGGCAAGAGTGACTCCTCGCCACTATAGCATGTATACTACTGCCGTAGTGGAGATGGTCCAGATTGCTCTTTAGGGGGAGAGGCATGACTGCACGTAGACCCCGCTATCCACTGATGTAATTTGCTGCTATTCAATAAACAAGCTTTTTGCATACACCCTCTTTATGCGCACTATGCTCAATGATGCTGCTTTCGATTAATCTCGCTCACTCGTTGCTTACTCGTTAGACACAAGCTCGCTTTAACGAAGTGGGCACTCGGTGCCGTTGGCACGCTCGTTGGCTGACCCAGTACAGGTGTGATATTGGGTGCCGCACGGTCTCAGTAAGTCCCTTGAAAGTAGGACCGTGACAGTTGGTATCAGAGCCTAGGTTGGCTCAAAATCGTGAGAAAGTATGCCGAAGAAGAGTACGATGGAAAGGCCTAGTGCACCATCAAATCAACTCGAGCGCCTCGTCGAGTTGGAAGAAGAAATACGGTATCTGCAAGTCATACCGAACAACATTTGATTCATAGAAGAACGAATGAGGGAAATGTCTGAATTTCCTGCTGAGATAGCTGCTATTCACAACAGAATAGATGCCATACCGATTCCAGAGCTGTTGAATCGGGTGGAGACCCTCAAATCCCGACAAGAGAAGGGAAAGGGAGTTTGCACAGGAGAAAGTTCCACAAGTACTATAATCGGGGTCATGGAGCGCGTCGATGAGATCGAGTTGGCTCATACCCAGTTGTCAGAAACTGTGTCTCAAGTAACCATGGACTTCAGAACAATGTTTGATTCTCTCAGGGCGGAGATTGCCGAGATCAACATTAAACTGAACCTTACCATGAGAGCCATAGAGAGTAAAACCCAGGCCACTACTGTTGCTGAATTCAGTCGGGTGAAAATCCCAGAGCCAAAGCCCTTTGGGGGAGCCCGGGATGCAAAAGAAATAGAGAATTTCATCTTCGACATGGAACAATATTTCAAGGCCACTAAAACGGATGAGGATTCGAAAGTGACCTTGGCCATAATGCATCTTATTGACGATGCAAAACTTTGGTGGAGATCAAAGTACCACGATATCACTATCGGTGAATGTGTGATTAATACTTGGGAAGAACTAAAAAGACAACTGAATGATCAATTCTTCCCAGAGAACGTTGAGTTCAACGCCCGCCGATTACTTCGAGAACTGAAGTAGACTGCAAGCATCCGTGAATATGTCAAACAATTCTCGGGACTCATGCTGAATATTAGAGATATGTCGGAAAAAGATAAGATCTTTGCTTTCATCGAAGGTCTTAAACCGTGGGCCAGGACCAGCTTATATGAACAAAGGGTGCAAAGTCTGTCAAGTGCACTTGCAGCCGCAGAGCGATTGTTCGATTATAACACTGAGAACACTGAGCCAAAGAAGGACACTCCAGGTAGCCCAACCGCCCACAAGTTTCAGAAACCGAACACAGGAACTGATGAAAAGAAGCCGTTTGTCCAAAGAGAAGGTTATGAAGCAGCAAGAAATGCTAACAACCAACGACAAACAAATAGGCCTGTGTCATGTTTTCTGTGCAAGGGACCCCATCGAGTAGCCGAGTGTCTGCATAAATTGGCCTTAACTGCTTTACAAGCTTCGATTCAGGATGACAACTCAGCTAAGGAAGTTGCTGAAGAAAAATCCACTGAGCTTGCTGAAGTTAGGGCTATGACTTTCTTGTCAGCTATACAACAGCAGATGGAAGAGCTTAAGAAGAACCCAGGTAAAGGCCTCATGTATGTCGAGTCATCCATCAACAATAGATCTGCTACAAGTACGATGATAGACTCGGGAGCTACTCATAACTTCATTACAGAGAAGGAAGCTCGCCGTCTTAATTTGAAGCTAGAAAAGAATGATGATAGGATGAAAACAGTAAATGCAAAAACAATGCCAGTACTTGGGATTGTAAGGAGAGTCCGGTTGAAACTCGGCTCATGGACGGGACTCATTGACTTTGTCGTAGCACGGATGGACGACTTTGATACGATCTTGGGGATAGAGTTCCTGATAGAACATAGAGCCATCCCAATACCCTCCACAAAATGTTTAATAATCACAAGTAACAACCCAACTATTGTTCCTGCGATTCTTAAACAACCAAGTGCTATCAATCATGAAGATGATTGCTGCAATGCAATTCAAGGAAGGCAGAAACAAAACGATCCAACCTATATGATTGCTTCGTGGGAAACAAGAAAAAAGGAAAAAAGAATACGCCCTGAGCTCTCAAAAGTCTTGAAGGAGTTCAGGAGTACCATGCCTAGTTGCTTACCAAAGACATTACCTCCATGAAGAGACATTGATCATCAGGCTGAACTGAGTCAAAGGTCTAAACCTCCTGCAAAGGCAATAGCTGTGACAGAATTAGCAGAACTAGAGAATTGGCTGAGTCTACGCAATGTGGCCCAAACTTGTTTTAACTATCAAGCAAACTCTTCAACAGGAATGAGCCCATTTGAAGCTGTTTGCGGGAGACAACCAAGCAGGCCCCACACCTTAGAATAGCCACCTTCGGATAAGAGTACGAGAGCTTACAACTTCTCTAAGGAATGGAAGCACAATATAGAGATAGCTCGTGCTTACCTGGAGAGAGCCTCTAAGCACATGAAGAAGTGGGTAGCTAAGAAACTAGCAGCCAATGGAGTTTAAGGCCGGTGACTTAGTACTGGTTAAGTTGCGACCTGAACAGCTTTGCTTGAGGGGTAGGATAGACAAGCGACTTACCAAAAAGTATGAAGGCCCTATTGAAGTCATCGAGAAGGTCGGGAGAACATCCTACAGAGTTAATCTTCCATCACGGCTCCAAATCCATTCAGTGATCCCCATCAGCAACTTGAAGTCCTACCATCAGGCCGACGAGAACAAGAACAAGGAAAGGAACAACCACTCTAGACCAAGTATCTCCATCAGCAACCAGAAGAAGAAAGAAGTCGAAGAAGTTTTCGCATATCTCCATTAGCAACCAGAAGAAGAAAGAAGTTGAAGAAATTATGGCAGATCGAAGCCTCAAAACAAGCCGACGAAAGTACCAGGAATACCTCATCAGGTAGAAAGGACCAAGAGACGATGAAGTATCTTGGGAGAAAGCAAAAAGACTTGGAGAACTCATCACAGATGATCGAGGAATTCAAGAAGAAGCAGAGTTGACGGGGACGTCAACAGTTCAAATAGGGGAGAATGTCAAGGTCCGGGCTTGTCCAAGACATGTTGCCCATGGCCGCTCTTGCTAGTTAGTTAGATTCATTTCCTTTTTAAGTAATTCTGTTGTACTCTTTTTCTTTCTATTTTTGGCAAGAGTGACTCCTCGCCACTATAGAATGTATACTACTGCCGTAGTGGAGATGGTCCAGATTGCTCTTTAGGGGGAGAGGCATGACTACACGTAGACCCCCCTACCCACTGATGTAATTTGCTGCTATTCAATAAACAAGCTTTTTACATACACCCTCTTTATGCACACTATACTCAATGATGCTGCTTTCGATTAATCTCGCTCACTCGTTGCTTACTCGTTAGACACAAGCTCGCTCTAACGAAGTGGGCACTCGGTGCCGTTGGCACGCTCATTGGCTGACCCAGTACAGGTGTGATATTGGGTGCCGCACGGTCTCGTAAGCCCCTTGAAAGTAGGACCAAGACACTGTGCATGAACATTTTCAAATACCTGAACATCACATTACTTTACATTACGTTCACTGGATAGGAAGGTATAAGTGGGAAGAAGAGCTGGCACAACAGGAGTACATGCCACAACAGGACATAGCAGGAGTACATGACAGGATGCCAGTCTTCGTCCACACTTAACCATACATTTCATTACAGGTTTTATCTTTCTTAACTTCAAATCCAGTGCTAAAAACATTTGCAGGGTTTTCCAGAAAACGTGAATGCATAAACAGGTATGATGCTTAAACTCAACATATACATGTGACAGAATAAAAACTACGGGAAACAGAACACAAAGAACATGTTTAACTTAAAGCATAACCTACGACCTAACTACCCGAACCAAAACCTAGTGTCTCCTTGCTGTAGGGCCTTAAGAGCCAACTTATATGCATGAATTTACCTGTTGTTCGAAATGCAGCAAGCTTTACATGCACGACAACTGTGGTTCGAAGTCGCCTAGAGTACGCAAAATCGGACATTAACCTAAACTTCAAAAAAAGGAACTAACGTTTAACATAAACTCTTTAACTATCGTAGAAGGTTACCTGTAACTGGAGGAAACAGAAGAAAGGAAGTTTTGGAAATATCGAAGTCGCCTGGAAGAGAGAAAGCAAAGAGGAGAAGAAGAAAATGCAAAGTGTTTTACGTAGAGGGGAAGAGAAGGAAAGAAAAAGGTATGGCTTCTTCCACAAGTTTGCCAAGTGTCAATCATCCATTGGCTTCCTCCCACCAACCTTAATTGGCTTCCCATTTTGCCCCACCATGCATTTCTAATTATTGGTTTTCAACTAAATTTACTATTTATTTTGTCGAATCGGTTTTACGAATCACCCTCATTCAATTAAATACGTCGACAATTTCATTAAAAATAGTCGTTGCATTAACATTGGAGTAACTCCGCTTAATTGTTCGGGGAATAATTACATAGGTAAAATGCCGGGTGTTACATTCCACCCACCTTAACAAAATTTGTCCCCAAAATTTGCTTAAACGAATAGCTCCGGATATTGGGTTCTAACACCTTGTTGTCTTTCCCATGTGGCTTCCTCCACATTGTGATTGCGCCACAAAATTTTCACCAATGGGACTACCTTGTTGCGCAACACCTTGAGTGAAGTATCCAATATCTGTATGGGCCTTTCTTCATATGTCAGCGTCGGCATTATATCAAAGTCCACCTGTTTCACAATCTGAGTTGGATCTCGAACACACTTTCTTAGCATCGAAACATGAAAGACGTTGTGAACTCCATCCATAGATGCTGGCAACTGAAGTCTGTAAGCCATGCTTCCTACTTTCTTCAAGATGGGAAAGGGCCTAACAAACCTTGGACTTAGCTTCCCTTTCTTGCCAAATCTTATCACGCCCTTGAAAGACCACACCTTCAGGAATACTTCATCACCTTCAGCGAACTCCAAGTCTCTTCTCCGATGGTCGGCATAGCTTTTCTGCCGACTCTGTGCAGTTTGGATTCTTTGTTTGATAGCAGCTACTACCCCAGACATCTGTTGTAATAATTCGGGGCCGACGAGTCTGGATTCTCCAACTTCATCCCAACATAATGGAGATCTACACTTCCTGCCATAAAGAGCTTTATATGGAGCCATACCGATCGTAGCCTGGTAGCTATTGTTGTAAGCGAACTCCACAAGCGGCAAATATCTACTCCAAGGAGCATGAAACTCCAGCACGCACGACCTTAGCATATCTTCCAGTATCTGAATCGTTCTCTCAGATTGTCCGTCAGTTTGTGGATGAAATGCAGTGCTGAAATTTAACTTGGTACCTAAGGAGTTCTGCAAACTTTTCCAAAACCTGGAAGTGAATCTGGGATCCCTGTCATGAGACGATCGACACAGGAATGCCATGCAACTTAATAATCTCATTAATATACAGCTCTACGTACTGATCCATGGAATACGTCGTCTTTACAGGCAGAAAATGGGCCGACTTCGTCAATCTGTCCACTATGACCCAAATGCTAATATGGCCCTTTGCTATCCTTGGAAGGCCGACAACAAAATCCATCGTTATGTTCTCCCACTTCCATTCGGGAATCGGAAGTGGCTGAAGCGTTCCACTTGATCGTTGATGTTCAGCTTTGATTTGTTGACATCTCATGCAAGATTCCACGTACTTGGCCACTTCATTCTTCATATTCGGCCACCAGAAGTTAAGTTTCAAGTCTTGATACATCTTCGTGCTTCCAGGATGCGCCGAAAAAGAAGACGAGTGGGCTTCTGATAAAATGTCCCTTCGCAGCTCTTCATCTCTCGGAACATACCACCTATCTTTGAACTTCAGAATACCATCTCCCGAATAACTGAAATCGGAAGAGGCCATAGGTAACTTGCTTACTATATCAACCATCTCTTTTGAATTGGTTTTCTGGGCTTCTTTAATTCGCTCCAGGATGGTGGGCCGTAGTGTCAAGTCTGCTAGTATGGCCGATAGCCCAAAAACTATCTCCATATCAAACTTCTGTATCTTTGTCCTTAAAGGCATTGATACGGCCGACACAACCGATTGCATGGTAGCTGACATCCTGCTCAGTGCATCGGCTACCACATTAGCTTTACTGGGATGATATTTAATCTCGATATCGTAATCCTTCACAAATTCTAGCCACCGTCTTTGTCTCATGTTCAGCTCTTTCTGGGTAAATATGTACTTCAGGCTCTTGTGATCAGAAAACACCTCACATGATTGCCCGTACAAGTGGTGTCTCCATACTTTCAGCGCAAACACAACCGCCGCTAACTCGAGGTCATGTGTAGGGTAGTTTTGCTCATGACTCTTCAATTGTCTAGATGCGTATGCCACTACTTTCCCTTCTCGCATCAATACGCAATCCAAGCCAATCTTCGACGCGTCACAGTACACACTGAATTTTCCGTCTTCAACAGGCAATACTAACAGAGGAGCAGTGGTCAACTTCTGTTTAAGTGACTGAAAACTCTCCTCACATGCTTCAGACCACTTGAACTTAATGTCTTTCCTCGTTAAGCTGGTCATAGGTTTCGCTATCACAGAAAATCCCTTGATAAACTTTCTGTAGTAACCAATTAGCCCGACAAAACTCCGTACCTCTCTGGCATTTTTCGGTCTCGGCCACTCTTTCACAGCCTGAATCTTGGCCGGATCTACCAAAACTCCTTCTGCAGAAACCACGTGGCCTAGGAAATTGATCCTGCTCAACCAGAATTCACATTTTGACAGTTTGGCGTATAATTGGTGTTGTTTCAGAGTTGATAGCATAATTGCAAAGTGCTCCTCGTGCTCGGCCTCACTCCTGGAATAAACCAGGATGTCGTCGATGAAGACGATTACAAATTTATCCAAGAAATCCTGGAATATCCTGTTCATCAAGTCCATAAATGCTGCCGGGGCATTAGTCAACCCGAAAGACATCACTAAGGACTCATAGTGCTCGTATCAGGTCCTGAAGGCAGTCTTTGGAATATCATCAGCCCTGACCTTCAATTGGTAATAACCGGAGCACAAATCGATCTTTGAGAATACCCGAGCCCCTTGTAGTTGGTCAAATAAATTGTCGATCCTCGGCAATGGGTACTTATTCTTGATAGTCAACTTGTTTAGCTCACGGTAGTCAATACACATACGTAGGGACCCATCCTTCTTTTTAACAAATAAAACGGGAGCACCCCACGGAGAGAAACTAGGGCGCACAAAGCCCTTGTCCACCAATTCCTTTAGCCGAGCCTTCAACTCCCTCAGCTCTATTGGCACCATATGGTACGGATTCTTTGATACCGGTTCAGCACCAGGATATATATCGATCTCAAATTCGATTTCACGATCAGGTGGCAATCCCGGTAAGTCATCTAAGAAAACCTCTGAGAAGTCTCGTATTACCGGAATACTTTGAAGTTCCACCTCACCTTGCCTTTGAACATTTACTACGTGGGCAAGAAATCTGACGCATCCTGACCTCATCAGCTGTTGAGCTTTTAAGGAATATATAACAGGCATACGGTGTTTCTTTGGTATTGCCTGATAGGAGAACTCTACATCGTTCGGGCGCTTAAAAGACACGAGCCCAGACCTGCAGTTGATGGTGGCGTGATGTCGAAACAGCCAATCCGTCACCAGAATTACTTCGTATCCTTTCATACTGATGACGATAAGGTTGGCATACAACTTCCGGTCTCCAACTTACACTATATCACCCTGCACTACCTGCTCGGAGTGCATAAACTCTCCGGATGGTAGCATGACACTGTAGGGTTGATCTGACGGCACTATACATAAGTTCTCCCTCCCCACAAAGTCTATTGCCACAAACGAATGTGTGGCCCCCGTGTCTAACAAAGTATATGCAGGTGCATCACAGATTAATATCGTACCTGTGATCGCCCTGAGCTG
The DNA here is from genome assembly GCA_022432975.1 of Begonia masoniana. Lineage (NCBI taxonomy): Eukaryota > Viridiplantae > Streptophyta > Magnoliopsida > Cucurbitales > Begoniaceae > Begonia > Begonia masoniana. The sequence continues at coordinate 25,143,713 of CM039502.1, forward strand.
GGTGTCATCATCTTCCTCTATCATAGCAAACACTCTTGGCACGGCACGATTCAGCCTCGTGTCAAGCACCGGACAATCCCGGACTTGGTGGCCCTCCTTGTCACATCAAAAGCATCAGCCAGTAAAGAGTCTACACTCCCCCGTATGATTTCTCTGGCAACGTGGGCATACAGGAAGCTGAGGAGCTCCCATAGGTCTTTTCCCCTTGTCCTGATAAATGGAAACTTCATTAGGTCTCTTAATACCTTTGTTCTGTTGCTGTTGTGGTTGCCCAAACTGACCCCTTTGTTGTTGTTGCTGTAGAGGGGCATCACGCAGGATTCTCTTTGATGTATCCCTATATCTCTGAGACTTCGCCTCTAAGGCTTCCAACTGATAAGCCTTGGCCACTACCTTCGTATACGGGGCCTCTTCAAATCCCCCGTATGTAATCCCCCGTAAGAGGTCCAGCTTCAAACCCTGAATAAATTGGTCCACCTTGTTTTCGTTAGTGGCCACCAAATGAGGTGCATAGCGGGATAGCGACTTGAACCTCTGAACATACTCGGCCACTGAACCAAATTGGCGGAGTCGAGCAAACTCGATCATCTTCTCCTTCCTCACTCTGCGATCGAAGTATTTCTCGTAGAAAATTCTTTTGAATCCTTTCTAGCTCAATGCCACGGTAGTAGACTGCACCGTGTCCCACCAGAATCCAGCATTTTTGGTGAGATAGAATGAGGCACATATCACTTTCTTGTTCTCCTCCACTTTGGCATAGTTGAACATTTTCTCTATCGCCAGGATCCATTCCTCAGCGTGAGTAGGATCTGTTGATAATCCATCGAAAACAGGCGGCTGGAGTCGCCAAAATCTCTCTCCACTAGAGTCACGTGAAGCGTTTGCATGGTTTTTTCCATTATCGGCCATCACGCGTTCCATCATACGTGACTGAATGCCGACCAGCTCGGGTAAACGATCGAGGGCGTCGTCTCTGTCATTTGCATCACCTTGATTCCCTCTCACCATTCTAGAAAGTCCTATACATATTAAATAAACAGAACGTGTACAGAAACTTAAACACTTACAGTTGGTGGAGCGATCTCATGTAGTGGATTGCGCAGTCAGACAATTTACAGAATCGCTTTTAAAACCTGATTTCGCTCTGATACCATTTCGGTGACAGCCCGAAACCCTGTCCCGATCGAGATCCGAGAGCCAAGCCATCACTCCAGACATTTTAAAACATGACATATTTTTTTTTTTTGAACTTTACTTTTAAACTTTAACAGAATTTAGAAACGAGAGACAAGAAATCAGTAGACGTATTAAAATTTTGGACTACAGCGATAGAAGACCGAAGACAATAGGAGGAACATAAAGGAAAACCCTCTCTGGAATTAAAGGCTGAGAGATAATATAGAACTGGGTTACGGAAATAAATAACAGAAGAAGTTAGGAAAAACAGGAAACATAAATGGACGACTGGGGGAGTAAGCAGAATAAAACAGGAAATAAAAGTGGGAAAAAAAACATAAACTGGAAGACATACTGTGGAAGGCTACAGTAGTCGTGGACATTCGGGGGCTGTGGACTTTTAAAATAACAGAGGCTGTGGACGTTTAAAAAAAATAATAGAGACAAAAACAGTGGACACAGGAGTCCGTGGACGTTTACAATAAAAGACTAAAATAATGGATGCAAGAGTCCTTGGACATTTGCACTAAAAGACAAAAACAGTGGACACAGAAGTCTGTGGACGTTTAAAATCAAAGACAGACTTTTGACTTTTAAAATAACAGGCAGACTCTCGGAGAAGTTATCGTGGATGATAACTTTGCACGATAACACATAGCCGAATGAAGGACAGAAACCGAAGGCAAAATAGACCATTATTTTAAAGGCAGAATGGACGTGGACGACTGTTTTACACAAGAGAATGACAACTGTTTTAATGAAGGCGTGGACGACTATTTTCATAAAAACAAAAGGCGTGGACGACTATTTTCAAAGACAACGTGGACGTTTAAAATAATAGGCAGACCTTGGACTTTTAAAATAACAGACAGACTCTCGGCGACGTTATCATGGACCATAACTTTGGACGATAACACTTAGCCAAATAAAAGACAGAAACCGAAGGCAAAATAGACAACCAAAATTGGAGGTAGAATGGACGACTGTTTTACATAACAGCATGGACGACTGTTTTATATAAGAGCATGGACGACTGTTTTACCGAACAAAATAAACAACTCTTTTACAGACAAAATGGACGACATTTAACAGGGAGACATTAAAAACAGAAAGCATGAAAACAGAAGGCATAAGAATTACAAATTTCACAAAAAACCGATTCAAAACACAGTTTTAAAACATGCATAAAAACATGACAGAAGTTGGAAATCATGACAGAAGTGCAAGGAAACAAACTGCATGGATAGCTCTAAAACTCGAGACAATCCATGCACAACCTAAAATAGGACAACTCCAAGCAGTTCCAGAATAAATCAAAACATGCATTCAACTGTCAATTACAGAGGTTTAAAACTTAAACACCAAAACCTATGCATTACAAAAATCCCAACAGAGTTCCCAACAGGGTTTTAAAACGAAAACACCAAAATCCTAACAGAGTTTCCAGACATGAAATTCACTTTAAAACTTAAAGCTCGGGACAGAAATACGTCTGACTGCAGCAACAAAACCCCACAAGCTCAATCCGCCAACCTCCCCAACTCATCAGCCTGAGGCACAAAGTTCTCATTTGGAGGATCCATACCTACAATAGGGAGTTCAACTATGAGCCTAGAGCTCAGTAAGAACATGAAATTCGGTGATGCGTATGCTATGCATGAACATTTTTAAATACATGAACATCACATTACTTTACATTACGTTCATTGGACAGAAAGGTATAAGTGGGAAGAAGAGCTGGCGCAACAGGAGTACATGCCACAACAGGACATAACAGGAGTACATGACAGGATGCCAGTCCTTGTCCACACTTAACCATACATTTCATTATAGGTTTTATCTTTCTTAACTTCAAATCCGGTGCTAAAAATATTTACAGAGTTTTCCAGAAAACGTGAATGCATGAACAGGTATGATGCTTAAACTCAACATATACAGGTGACAGAATAAAAACTACGGGAAACAGAAAACAAAGAACACGTTTAACTTAAAGCATAACCTACGACCTAACTACCCGAACCAAAACCTAGTGTTTCCTTGTTGTAGGGCCTTAAGGGCCAACTTATATGCATGAACTTATCTGTTGTCCGAAATGCAGCAAGCTTTGCACGCACGAAAACTATGGTTCGCGAACCTAGGGTACGCAAAATCGGACATTAACCTAAACTTCAAAAAAAGGAACTAACGTATAACCTAAACTCTTTAACTATCATAGAAGATTACCTGTAACTGGAGGAAACAGGAGAAAGGAAGTTTTGGAAATATCGAAGTCGCCTGGAAGAGAGAAAGCAAAGAGGAGAAAAAGAAAATGCAAAGTGTTTTACGTAGAGGGGAAGAGAAGGGAAGAAGAAGGTATGACTTCTTCCACAAGTTTGCCAAGTGTCAATCATCCATTGGCTTCTTCCCACCAACCTTAATTGGCTTCCCATTTTGCCCCACCATGCATTTCTAACTATTGGTTTTCAACTAAATTTACTATTTAGTTCGTCGAATCGGTTTTACGAATCACCCTCATTCAATTAAACACGTCGACAATTTCATTAAAAATAATCGTTGCATTAACATCGGAGTAACTTCGCTTAATTGTTCGGGGAATAAGTACATAGGTAAAATGCCAGGTGTTACAACAACTAACATTAAAATATTTAATTTTATAAGAAGAATATAAACTAACAATTTCATGTTTTATTTAATCACTAGAAATTAAAAGAGTAATATAAAAATTTGTAGAAATTTTGTTAATCATGAGACTGCACTCCTCTTAATTTATATTTAGAATCCATTATGATAACAAACAATAGGAGGAATCTCAAACCAATGTTTTTCAAATTTTGTTTCTATTTTATTAAATATATCTCTAAATTCATCTATTTGTTGACATTGTGCAAAATTACCCTTTAAGTTTATAAAATCTAGAATAACAAGATGAGAAGTGAAATAATAAATTCTCAAACATTCATTTCTGACATCATAAAATGATTTTAAAAAAATCAAAAAATGTATTAGCTACATCACAACTAGATTTATTAAGACTAATACTTTTTGTTTTCTCATTAATAAAATCATAAATAAATTGCCAATATGGCCTCGTATTTTTCAACATTAAATAAGTCAAATTTCATCTATTATCTACATCGAATTTTAATTTTCTTTATTTAAGTTAGACAACTTTACAAAAATGTAACACTCGGTATTTTTTGCCATGTAATTATTTCCCCAAATTATTTAGTGGGACGAATCTTATATTAATACAATGAATGTTTTAATGAATTTGTCGGAGTGTTTAATGGAAAAACCAAATTGACGAACTAATTAATAAATTATTTGGAAACTAATAAGGGGCAAATTAGGAAGCCAATTAAGGTTGGTAGGAGGAAGCCAATGAATGGCTGCCAAGTGTTCAACTTGTTGAACAAGATATGTTCTTCCTCCTACGTGAAACCCTCCTCATTTCTCCTCTGTTTCTTTTCACTCCTCTCTGCTTTCTCTCTTCCAGACTACCAGCGACATTCTAAACTCTGTCTTTTCTCGTTTTCTCCAGTGAAGGTAATCATCTACTAAAGTTAACGAGTTTGGACAAATTAAAATGTGAGTTTTGTTGAAGTTTAGGGTTAGGATAATTTGGAGAAAACTCATTGTTTTTGTATAAAAACACATTGATTTGTTTTCTAAAGGTTTGAATGGAGTTTGGAGCATATCTTACTAAGTTATTTAGTTAGCATTTGCAGCTCTGTTTATTTTCTTTACGTGCATGTTATAGGTTCGTGCAACACCAAGGCAACATGTTCAAGACTTACAACTTCACGGACAACAAGTAAGTTCATATGTAGGTTTGGCCCTTAAGGCCCTACATCACGAAGATACTAGATTTTTAATTTTTGTCGGGTTGTTGTCGGGTAAGTCATAGTTATGTTCTGAGTTATCTGTGTTTTGCTTTACGTCTGCTGTGTTATTTCTATCGCCTGTTTGTATTCAGTTAAAGCACTGAAAATGCTCATGCATACACGTTTTTCCCCGAAAGTCATGCAAATATTTTCTGCACACGGTTTGAAGTTAAGAAAGATAAAACATGTAATGAAATGTTCGGTTAAGTGTGGGACGGCGATTGGCCCCCTGCTCTGACTGCTATAATGTGCCTGAAAGTTCACCCTCTACTGCGCCAGTTCCCTTATAAGCTCCACTTATACCCCCCTGACTGATAAAAGTAATGTACTGCAATGTCACTGTATTTCGAAAGTTCATGCATAGCATATGCATCACTGCATTTTAACATGTTCTTTCTGAGCTTTAGGCTCATAGTTGAACTCTCTGATGTAGGTACGGACCCCGTGGATGAGGATTTTGTGCCTCAGGCTGACGAATAGGTGGTTGGTGGCACGAGCTTTCGGGGGTGGTTGCGGGAGCCAGACATATTTCTGACTCGAGAGAGAAGTTTTTAAAATGAAGTGTTGATGTTTTAAAACTTCTGTCTGGTGAATTCTTGAAGTGTATGTCCAGTTTCTGTACAGCTGTTGAAGTTTTTAAAACGATGTATAAACTTTCTGTGGATGTTTTAAAACCTCTGTTTGACAGTTGAAAGTATATTTTGAAATATTCTTGAACCGTTTGGAATCTTTTTCTTTCAGGTTGTGCATAGATTGTCTCGAGTTTTAAAGCTATCAATGCAGTTTGATTTTCTTGAATTCTGTCATGTTTTCCAACTTCTGTCATGTTTTCAAGTATGTGTTAAAATTATGTTTTGAATCGGGTTTCTGAAGTTTTGATGTTTTTGTGTCAAATGAAGTAAGTCGTCAAACAGAGGGGTAGCTGATCGATCGCTTGGGATAGCCGATCGATCGGCGGAACAAATGTTATGTCTTCAAGTCTTCAAGTTTTCCTTCTGTAAAACTGTCATCCACGCCTTCTGTAAAAGATTTGTTCATTTTGTTCTGTGAACAGTCGTCCACGCCTTCTGTGAAATAGTCGTCCACGCCTTCTGTAAAAGAGTTGTTCATTTTGCTCTATGAACAGTCGTCCACGCCTTCTTTAAAACAGTTGTCCACGTTGCCCTCTGAAAATAGTCATCCACGCCTTCTTCAAAAACAGTTGTCCATTTTGCCTTTGATTTTAAATGTCCACGGACTTCTGTCGTTTACTGTTTTTGTCTTTTATTTCAAACGTCCATGGACTTCTGTTGTTTACTATTTTTGTCTTTTAATTTAAACGTCCACGGACTTCTGTTGTTTAATGTTTTTGTCTTTTATTTCAAACGTCCACAGACTTCTGTTGTCTACTAATTTTGTCTTTTAAATTCAAACGTCCACGGACTTCTGTTGTTTGCTGTTTTTGTCTTTTAATTCAAACGTCCACGGACTTCTGTTGTTTACTGTTTTTGTCTTTTATTTCAAACGTCCACGGCTTCTGTTTGTCCACAGATCCTGTCTTTGATTTTAAACGTTCACGACTTCTGTTTGTCCACAGATTCTGTCTTTGATTTTAAACGTCCACGGCTTCTGTTTGTCCACAGTAAGTCTTCCACGACATGACTTCCAGTTTCTGTTTCCCATTTTATCAAGTCTTCCCCTGCATGTCTGTCGTCCATTCTGTTTTCTTTTCTAAAACGTCCAAAGTAGTCTGTCACCCTATTTTTCTTCTGTCATTTATCCAAACTTGAATTCCAGAGAAGATTTTCTTTGTGTAATATTTTAAAAGTTCAAAAAAAATATGTCATGTTTTAAATGTCCGGAGTGAGGCCCTTCGACCCTGATCGTGTAACGCCCCGAGTCATCTGAACCTGGCTCGTTACTCATAAGCCTGTACATGACTAAGAAATTTCATCCGTATTTAAAAAAATTTTCTCAACAATCGACACTTGACATAAGCTAGAATCCAAAAATAAATAGACATTTAAAACTTGTAGCGGAAATCATTTGAACAATAATAGAGTTAAGCAAAACTGTGAAAAACATCACTAGGATAATCGTTCAGAATGTTAAGAATTAATCGGCCAGAAAGAAATGGGGGTTTAAATCGTGAAATACTTAAGAAGTCACAGAAGTCAAATTCATCTGCCGATGAATAAAGTCAACGGAAAAGAATGAAACAGAAAATAGAAGGCTTCTTCCGGTGACTAAACGACAAAAGTCCTCCTACATCTACCGATGACGTCAGCACGCATCTGCCGATGAGTTTACTGAGACATCATCCGATAGACTTAAACCTACACCTTCCGATTGAGTAAACTGCATACGCCGATCACTAAACGACAAACGTTCTACTTACATCTTCCGATAGACAACATAACTATAACTCGACATCTTCTAATTGACTTCATCTACCGATAGTGAGTAGAACAACGACTCGACATCTGCCGATAGACTTCATCTACCGATAGTGAACAAAACAACATCTTCCGATAAAACAAGCTACATATACCGATCACTAAACAACAAATTTCGTTCTATATCATCTGATGGCTTCCAATGAAGACATCTTCCGATAGACAACAGAACAACAACTCAACCTCTGCCGATAGACTTCATCTAACGATAGAGAATAGAACCACATTTCATCTACTCCTTAGTATACAAACACAACTCTACTATAGAAAAGGATCTACTCACTTTGCTGTAGCTATCCAGAAAACAATCCAAGCCAATGCATTACTCAAAGACCAGCAAGTACCAACATCCAATCCCAACAGAACACTATTATCAGAAAAAGGAAATTCAAAAACGTATTCAAAACATTGAAATTACTACCGTCATGAGAACTCAACAAATTTAAATTGAAACGTTGTCAACCAAACTTTCACCAACAGACATCAGTTAATCCGCCTCATCAGTATACCAGTTCGAGACAGAGAAGTGCTCCTCCAACTCCATCTATTCATCAGTAAACTCATGGAATTCACCTGTGGTATCCTCAACACCTACATCACAAAACTCATCTATTAGCCTAATGCTAAGTAAGTAAAGCAATAATGAAATGATATGCTGAAACTTAAATCCTAATTATGCAGTTTCTACTTTCACATCTCAGTTGCACATTCGTTCAATCACTGATCTGATCCCTCGGTTCCCTTGGGAGTGGGATCAATTCTCCCAATGTTATACATCCTCTTCATTAGTTAAGGGGTGGATGAATTCCCTTAATAGCTGTTCTGATCCCTCAATTCCCTTGGGAGTGGGATCAATTCTCCCAATGTTATAAATCCTCTTCATCAGTTAAGGGGTGGATTAGTTCCCTAAACCGCCAATGCATTTCAATCTGTACTTGTCTTTCCATAGTGATACAAGAAAAATTCATTTTCGTAATTCTTTCGAAAACATGATGCATAACATACGGAAAATACTCAAACATGCATAAACCTACTGTTTTGTGATGTAGGCCCGAAGGCACACACAATACTTCACTTACCTGGCTTCACCGAGAGTTCCTGGTGGTAGGATATTCCAAGAGCTGGCTCACCTAAAACATAAGCACAGCATTACTAAACTTCATTCTAAACATTAGGAAATCTAAAGGGGCTAGTTCTGGGGGTTCTGTTCCTCGCCATTCCCGATTCATCGCTAAACCCTAAATCCCATCCCTCACTCTCTGTACCTCCAAAATACACACATAGCCATCCACCAGTTATCTAGACACTAAAACAGCAAGTAATCGAATCAAAACTCACCTTGGTTGGAGGGGAATCACCTAGGGGAAATCTGTCGAGCTGAGAGGTAAAAGAAATGAAACAATGACGGCTACTCACACTGGACTTTTTCCTTAAATACGTTATCCACTATGTAAAATTCTAATTACCATCATGCCCTCGCCTGATCATTTATTAACCTAATCAATAACTCCCCCAACCCTTCGATAAAAGTACATCATAAATAATAAATTAAATTTTTGGTTTAATGGAACCGGGTGCTACAGATCGGGTTTGGGGGGCGTCACAAAAAATCTCTATATTCTTGTTGTCTTGAATTAGATCCAATAATATAAGAAATTGTGGATCTAATTAATTTAATATAAGGCGAAATATATATAATACTATCTTTGACAACTAAATTCAAAATATGATGTCATATAGAAAAGAAAATCGTAAGTAGAATCTATTTGAAAATAATTTTAAAAATTAGAAATAGCAATATCGTTAGCATTAACATTATCAAGAGTTATGTTAAATATTCTATATTTAATAGAATATTCTTGCAATATTACTACAATATATCTATAAATAGTAATACCAGTGTGAGAATATTCACAATTTTAAAATCCTAAAATTCTTTTATTTAATTGCTAAGATTCTTCAATAAAATAAGAAATTACAATAACATAGCCTATAATATTAGGTGTACTCTATAAATCATAGTTAATACAAATAGACATTGAATGAGCACTTGAAAAAAATAAAATTAGTTAATTTTTCATATCATTACACATTTTAATAATATCATTTTAATTGTATTTCTAGGAAAACGTTTTAAATTAGAAGTATCATATTATTTCATAAATTTTTCAAATTCATCACTATCGGTAAACGTTAAAGGCAACTCGCATTGTGCTACAAATTTTATTATTCCTTCTCTCATTTTATTTTGTGAATATAAAAAATTGCCACTACTATTAGCATTCAATAATCTTTGTGTAGGGTCCCTTACTTGCTCGTTTAAGCGACATTTGTGATAATGCCTATCAAATGTACTAGTTGAACTACCAGAAATATATGTATAATTTTTCATACAATAGATGCCTTGAGCTCTAAATTTTACTTTTTAACCAATTTTAATTTTTTTCATTTCAAAATATTTTTATAGTTCAGATGTTTTTTTTTTGTTTTAGGTGAAAAAGTAGATGTTTGTGCATATGATTGTCTAATTGAAAATGTAGTATTCAATTCCCTAATTTCCTCAATATCATTATCAATCTTTACAATATTATAATCACGTGGATTCATAATTATTACAAATAAATATTTAAAATAAATTTAAAATAATAAATTGATACCACAAATCCAATTGGTCAATAATAGTTTGTTGTTGGTATAAATTTGTGATCACCTCCACGTATAGAAAATCTAGAAAAATTCACACAAAATATTAATATATACACTTAAAATTAACAACAATATAAAAATGCATGAAATAAATAAATTGTAATATATACTTTGTTGATTGAATGGAAAGAGTATGAAGATTAGTAAGACAAGAGATATCGATTGAGACACAAAAATTCGGAAGTAAGAGAATGAGAGATTGAGAGAAAATTTAATGAAAAAATTTGAATAGATTTTAGTATATTTATAGAGGGGAGAGAGAGTGAGGGAGTGGAGGTTGTGGACTGGTCCGCGCAAGGGAGAGTGTGTGTGACTACCCCGACCAGCCGGGACCGTCACGGGACACGACCGGACTTTGAGTTGGACTTACACATTTTAGACGTAAAATTTTTTGACTTTTTAAAACTCTAATTCGGATAGAAACACATAAAAATGGAAGGCAGAAATGGACAACAACAGGAATAGACGACGACAGGTATGGACGACTGGAATGGACTACTGTAATAGATGATTGGAATGGACGACTGGGATGGACTACTGGAATAGACGATGACAGGAGTGGACACACAGGAGTAGACGACTGGAATGGACGACGACAGGAATGGACGACGACAGGAATGGACGACGACAGGAATGGACGACGACAGGAATGGACGACGACAGGAATGGACGACGACAGGAATGGACGACGACAGGAATGGACGACGACAGGAATGGACGACGACAGGAATGGACGACGACAGGAATGGACGACGACAGGAATGGACGACGACAGGAATGGACGACGACAGGAATGGACGACGACAGGAATGGACGACGACAGGAATGGACGACGACAGGAATGGACGACGACAGGAATGGACGACGACAGGAATGGACGACGACAGGAATGGACGACGACAGGAATGGACGACGACAGGAATGGACGACGACAGGAATGGACGACGACAGGAATGGACGACGACAGGAATGGACGACGACAGGAATGGACGACGACAGGAATGGACGACGACAGGAATGGACGACGACAGGAATGGACGACGACAGGAATGGACGACGACAGGAATGGACGACGACAGGAATGTTTATAAAACATGAAGGAGTTTAAGAAATCTAGCTGCATGGACAGCTCTGAAGCTCGACCAATCCATGCACAACTAAAAAAAAGGATCTCATACAATTCCAGTATAATTTTCAAAAGGCAACAATCAAGACAGAGGTTTTAAAACATCGACAGGAAAGCTTATACGACAGGAATGGACGACGACAGGAATGGACGACGACAGGAATGGACGACGACAGGAATGGACGACGACAGGAATGGACGACGACAGGAATGGACGACGACAGGAATGGACGACGACAGGAATGGACGACGACAGGAATGGACGACGACAGGAATGGACGACGACAGGAATGGACGACGACAGGAATGGACGACGACAGGAATGGACGACGACAGGAATGGACGACGACAGGAATGGACGACGACAGGAATGGACGACGACAGGAATGGACGACGACAGGAATGGACGACGACAGGAATGGACGACGACAGGAATGGACGACGACAGGAATGGACGACGACAGGAATGGACGACGACAGGAATGGACGACGACAGGAATGGACGACGACAGGAATGGACGACGACAGGAATGGACGACGACAGGAATGGACGACGACAGGAATGGACGACGACAGGAATGGACGACGACAGGAATGGACGACGACAGGAATGGACGACGAGTACAGGTATGACGACTGGAATGGACTACTGTAATAGATGATTGGAATGGACGACTGGGATGGACTACTGGAATAGACGATGACAGGAGTGGACGACAACAGGAGTAGACGACTGGAATGGACTACTGGAATGGATGACTGGAATGGACGACTGTGATGGACTACTAGAATGGACGACGACAGAAGTGGACGACGACATGAGTGCCGCGACAGGAATGGACGACGACAGGAGTGGACGACGACATGGATCGACTGGGACGATGGACTACTAGAATGGACGATGACAGGAGTGGACGACGACATGAATGGACTACTGGGATGAACATTTTATAATTCAACATTCCGCCGATTGATCTGCTACCACAGCCGATCGATCGACTACCTCTCAGTTTCACATCTACATGACCTGATAACCTCACAACTTACTACTAAACTTCTTCCCAACCTCTTTAGACACAAAATGCTTCTAAACCCCAGAAACTCAAATCAAAAGAAGAATTTAAACGTGTTAGAAAACATGAAGGGAGTTTAAGAAATCTAGCTGCATGGACAGCTCTGAAGCTCGACCAATCCATGCACAACTAAAAAAAAGGATCTCATACAATTCCAGTATAATTTTCAAAAGGCAACAATCAAGACAGAGGTTTTAAAACATCGACAGGAAGCTTATACATCGCTTAGATCCCAAAAACTATACAACCATGACATACACTTCAGAACATCACCCCACAGGTCAAAATGCGCCTGACTGCCGCAACCAACCCCATGAGCTCCTCCCACCAACTGCACCTACTCGTCTGTCTGAGGGACAAAGTCCTCATCCGGAGGATCCGTACCTACAATAGGGAGTTCAACTATAAGCCCAGAGCTTAGTAAGATCATACAATGCGAAGTGATGCACGTGCTATGCATGAACATTTTCAAATACATGAACATTACTTTACATTACATTCAAGTGGACAGGAGGTGTAAGTGGGGCTTATAGAGGAACAGGCGCAACATGAGTACATAACATACATAACAGGAGTACATTCCGTACATAACAGGTACATAACAGGATGCCAGTCCCCTTCCCACACTTAACCGTACATTACATTCACAATTTATCTTTTTTAACTTCAAATCGCGTGCATAAAACATTTGCATGACTTTCAAGAAAACGTGTATGCATGAACGTATACAGTGCTTAAATGTAACTTAAACAGGCGACGGGATATCAAAGCAGGACATAAAGCAAACACATTTAACTTAGAACGTAACCTACGACCTAACAACCCGACAACCAAAACCTAGTATCTCCGTGATGTAGGGCCTTATGGGCCAAACCTCTAAGTATGAACTTACCTGATGTTCGTAGAGTTGCAAGTATGCACGTACGTCCTCGGTGATTCACGAATCTATATTATGCATAACCGGACCATTAACCTTAAACTTCAACAAAACTAAGGGATAACTAACCTGAACTCATTAACTAACGTAAATGGTTACCTTTAACGGAGAAAATGAGAGAAAATAGGAGAAGACGAAGTTTGGAGATTGTTGCACGTCATCTAGAAGAGAGAAAACAGAGAAGAGAAGAAAAATGAGAGTTTTATGTAGAAGAAAAGAGAAGAGAGGAAGAGGAAGAGTTAGCTTGGCTTCTTCCACAAGCTTGGACAAGTGGCACTCCCTCATTGGCTCCCTCTCGACCACCTTAATTGTCTTCCCAATTTTTCCATCCATTGGTTTCTAACTAATTCGCTATTTAGCTCGTCGTTTCGCTTTCTCCGAAATCCTCTTTTTTCACTAAACATTCAAACAAATTCCAATAAAATATTCATTATATTAATATCGAATTAATCCCGTTTAATACTTCAAGGGATAATGGCCAAAATGCCGAGTGTTACATCCTACCCACCTTAATAGAATTTTATCCCTAAAATTTGTTTAAACAAATAGTTCCGGATATCGGTCCCTAACGTCCTGTTGTCTTTCCCAAGTGGCTTCCTGCACATTATGATTTTGTCATAGGACCTTCACTAATGGGATCACCCTGTCGCGCAACACTTTGATTGAAGAGTCCAAAATTTTTATTGGCCTCTCTTCATACGTCAGCGTCAGCAAGATATCTATGTCCACCGGTTCCACGATTTGAGTAGGATCTAGCACACATTTCCTCAACATCGAAACGTGAAAAATGTTGTGAACTCCATTCATGATGCTGGCAGTTACAGTATGTAAGCCATGCTTCCTATCCTCTTCAAGATGGGAAATAGCCCTACAAACCTTGGATTGAGCTTCACTTTCTTACCAAACCTCATCACGCCCTTGAAAGGCGACACCTTGAGGGATAGTTCATCGCCTTCAGCGAATTCTAAGTATCTCCTTCTCCGATCCGCGTAACTTTTCTGTCGACTCTGAGAAGTGTTGATTTGCTGTCTGATAGTAGCCACCACTTCAGACATCTGCTATAATAACTCAGGGCCGACAAGTCTGGCTTCTCCAACTTCATCCCGCACAAAGAAGACCTGCACTTTCTGTTGTAAAGAGCTTCGTAGGGAGCCATACCGATCGTAGCCCGGTAGCTATTGTTATAAGAGAACTCCACTAACGGAAAATACTTGCTCCAAGGAGCGTGAAATTCAATACGCACGACCTTAACATGTCCTCCAATATTTGAATCGTTGTCTCGGATTGTCCGTCCGTTTGTGGGTAAAATACCGTGCTGAAATTTAACTTGGTACCCAAGGAGTTTTGCAAGCTCACCTAAAACCTTGAGGTAAATCTAGGATCCCGGTCAGAAACGATTGACAGCGGTATTCCATGCAGTTTAATAATCTCATTAATATACAACTCTGCATATTGATCCATAGAGAAGGTCGTCTTCACAGGTAGAAAATGGGCCGACTTTGTCAGTCTATCCACTATGACCTATATGCTATTATGGCCCCTAGACGTTCTCGGTACGCCAACAACAAAATCCATAGTGATGTTCTCCCATTTCCATTCGGGGATCGGGAGAGGCTGAAGTGTTCCACCTGATCGTTGATGTTCAGCCTTCACTTGTTGACATACCATACAAGACTCCACATATTTTGCAACCTCGTTCTTCATATTTGGCCACCAGAAGTGTAGTTTCAAATCTCGATACATCTTCGTGCTCCCTGGATGTATTGAGAAAGAAAACTACTGGGCTTCTGAAAGAATATCCTTTCGTAGCTCTTTATCCCTCGGAACATGCTACCTTTCTCTAAACTTCAGAATACCGTCTCCCAAATGACTGAACTCGGAAGAGGCCATAGGCAACTTGCTTACTATATCGGCCATTTCCTTCGAATTTATCTTTTGGGCTTCCCTAATTCGATCCAGAATGGTTGGCCGTATCGTCAAGTATACTAGCATGGCCGATAACTAAGAAACTACTTCCAAATCAAACTTCTGAATTTTTGCCCTCAGAGGCATTGATATGGCCGACATCGCGGGTTGCATAATAGCCGGCATCTAGCTCAACACATCGGCTACCACGTTAGCTTTCATAGGGTGGTTCTTAATCTCGATATCATAGTCCTTCACAAACTCGAGTCACCGTCTCTCCCTCATGTTTAACTCCTTATGGGTAAATATATCCCTAAAGTTCTTGTCATCAGAAAACACTTCACACGACTGTCCATATAAGTGGTGTCTCCATACCTTCAACGCAAAAACAATTGCCGCTAACTCCAGATTGTGAGTAGGGTAGTTTTGCTTGTGGTTCTTCAATTGTCTGGACGCGTATGCCACCACTTTTCATTCTTGCATTGATACGCATCCCAAACCAACCTTTGATGCATCACAGTATACACTGAATTTGCAGTCTTTGATCGGCAATACTAACAAAGGATCAGGGGTCAATTTCTGGTTAAGTGTCTGAAAACTCTCTTCACAAGTTTTAGACCACTTGAACTTGATGTCTTTCCTCGTTAAGCTGGTCATAGGCTTTGCTATCACAGAAAATTCCCTGATAAACTTCTTGTAGTAACCAGCTAGCCCAATAAAACTCCGTACCTCACTGGCATTCCTCGGGCTCGGCCATCTCTTCACAGTCTGAATCTTGTCCGGATCCACATAAATTCCTTCTGTAGACACCACGTGACCTAGAAAATTAATTCTGCTCAACCAGAAATCACACTTCGACAATTTGGCATACAATTGGTGTTGTCTCAACGTCGATAGCACAATTGCCAAATGCTCTTCATGCTCTTTTTCATTCCAGGAATAAACCAGGATGTCATCGATGAAGACGATCAGAAATTTATCCAAGAAATCCTGGAATATCCTGCTCATCAGGTCCATAAATGCTGCTGGGGCATTAGTCAACTCAAATGACATTACCAAAAATTCATAGTGTTCGTATCGGGTCCTGAAGGCGGTCTTTGGAATATCATCGGTCCTGACCTTCAATTGATAATAGCTGAAGAGTAAATCAATCTTTGAAAATACCCGAGCCCTTTGTAGTTGGTCAAATAAGTCGTCGATCCTTGGCAACAGGTACATATTCTTGATAGTTAACTTGTTCAGCTCCCGGTAGTCGATACACATGCGTAGGGACTAATCCTTCTTCTTAACAAATAGGACTGGTGCACCCCACAGAGAGAAGCTAGGGCGTACGAAGCCCTTGTCCACCAATTCCTTTAGCTGAGCCTTCAACTCCCTCAGCTCTATTGGCGCCATTCGGTACGTGTTCTTCGATACCAGTTCAGCACCAGGATATACTTCAATCTCGAACTCAATCCCACGGTCCGGAGGCAACCCCGGTAAGTCATCTAAGAAAACTTCTGAGAAGTTTCGAACTACCAAAATATTTTAGAGCTCCACCTCACCTTGCCTTTGAACATCCACTACATAGGCTAGAAATCCAACACATCATGATCTCATCAGCTGTTCAGCTTTCAGGAGGATACAATAGGAATACTGTGTTTCTTTGGTATAGCCTGGTAGGAGAACTCTTTCTCGTTCGGGCGCTTAAAAGACACAAGCCCAGACCTGCAGTTGATGGTGGCGTGGTGTCTAAACAGTCAATCCATTCCCAGAATTACATTGTATCCTTTCACACCGATGATGATAAGATTGACATGCAATTTCTAGTCCCCAACTGACACTATATCGCCCTGTACTGCCTGCTCGGAGTGCATAAACTCTCCGGATGGTAGTATGACACCGTAGGGTTTATCTGACGACACAATACACAAATTCTCCCTAACCACGAAGTCCATTGCCACAAACGAGTGTAAGCAGATGAATTACAAATCAAGATTGTACCTGTGATGGCTGCCTGCTGTACTTCATCGTCATCCTCGATCATTGTAAAAACCATTAGGGTAGCGCGATTCGGCCTCTTATCCATCATCGGGCAATCCCAGATGTGATGACCTTCTTTGTCACATCGGAAGCAATGGCCAGTAAAGAGCCTGCATTCACTCATGTGACTTTGTTGGCAACGCGGGCATACTGGAAGTTGAGGAGCCCCTATTGGTCTTTTTCCCTTGTCCTGATAAGCAGCAGTCTCATTGGGCCTCTTAACGCCCTTGTTCTGTTGCTGTTGTGGTTGCCCAACCTGATCCCTTTGTTATTGTTGATGGGCATCATGAAGGAATCTCCTTGATGAATCCCTCTGTTTCTGGAACTTTGTCTCTAAGGCTTCCAACTGCAAAGTCTTGGCCACTACTTTCGTATACGGGGCCTCATCAAAATCCCCAGTTGTGATTCTCCGTAAAAGGTCCATCTTTAGACTCTGGATGAACTGGTGTACCTTGTTTTTGTCGGTGGCCGCCAAATAAGGTGCGTAATGGGATAGTGATTCGAACTTCTGAACATAGTCGGCCACTGACCCATATTGCCGCAATCGAGAGAATTCGATCATCTTTTTCTTCCTCACACTGCGGTCAAAATACTTTTTGTAGAAAATTCTCTTGAATCTGTTCCAATCTACTGCTACATTTGTCGACTGTATGGTGTCACACCAAAATCCAGCGTCCTTGGTGAGATAGAACGTGGCACACACCACTCTGTTACTTTCTTCCACATTTGCGTAGTTGAACATTCTCTCTATCGTTCGGATCCACTCCTCGGCATGAGTTGGGTCCGTCGATAATCCATCAAACATAGGCGGTTGGAGTCGTCGAAATCTGTCCCCACTGTTGTCACGTGGAGCATTCGCATGATTGTTATTCCATCATGCGGGATTTGACGCTGACCAACTCGGTTAGACGGTCGAGGGTGTTGCCCCTGTCGTTCGGCTCACCTTGGTGTCCTCTCACCATTTCTACGAAAATCCTATAATAATAATAAACTCAATTTAATAAACTTTAACTTATACGTGAACTTAAACACCTATAGTTGGTAGAGCAATCTCACGTGGTGGTTTGTGCAGTCAGACAGTCTACATAATCACTTTTAAAATTCGGGGGCTCTGATACCATAACTGTGACGACCTCGACTCGCCGAGACTGTCACGGGACACGACCGGACTTTGAGTTGGACTTACACATTTTGGACATAAAATTTTTCGACTTTTTAAAAATCTAATTTAGATAGGAAGACATAAAAATGGAAGACAGAAATAGACAACAACAGGAATGGACGACAACAGGAAAGGATGACATGAATGGACTACTGGAATGGATGACTGGGATGGACTACTGGAATGGACGACGATAGGAATGGACGACTGGAATGGACTACTGGAATGGATGACTGGAATGGACGACTAGGATGGACTACTGGAATGGACGACAACA
Source organism: Begonia masoniana (assembly GCA_022432975.1). Taxonomy (NCBI): domain Eukaryota; kingdom Viridiplantae; phylum Streptophyta; class Magnoliopsida; order Cucurbitales; family Begoniaceae; genus Begonia; species Begonia masoniana. Next base: position 25,162,416 of record CM039502.1, read on the forward strand.
GAAATGGACAATTGGAATGGATGACTGGAATGGACGACTGGGATGGACGACGATAGGAATGGACGACTGGGATGAACATTTTATAATTCAACATTCCGCCGATTGATCTGCTACCACAGCCGATCGATCGGCTACCTTTCTGTTTCACATCCACATGACCTGATAACCTCACAACTTACTACTAAACTTCTTCCCAACCTCTTTAGACACAAAATGCTTCTAAACCCCATAAACCCGATTCAAAACAACGAGCTGTCCGTGCAAGAAATCCAACTGCATGGACAGCTCTGAAGCTCAGACCAATCCATGCACAACTAAAAAAAAGGATCCCATACAATTCCAGTTTATTTTTCAAAAGGAAACAATCAAGACAGATGTTTTAAAACATCGACAGGAAGCCTATACATCGCTTAGAACCAAATAACTATACAACCATGACATACACTTCAGAACATCACCCCACAGGTCAAAATGCACCTGACTGCCGCAACCAACCCCACGAGCTCCTCCCGCCAACTGTACCTACTTGTTGGCCTGAGGCACAAAGTCCTCATCCGGAGGATCCGTATCTACAACAGGGAGTTCAACTATGAGCCTATAGTTCAGTAAGATCATACAATGCGAAGTGATGCACATGGCCTATAGTTCAGTAAGATCATACAATGCGAAGTGATGCACATGCTATGAATGAACATTTTCAAATACATGAACATTACTTTACATTACATTCAAGTGGACAGGAGGTATAAGTGGAGCTTATAGAGAAACAGGCACAACAGGAGTACATAACGTACATAACAGGAGTACGTAGCGTACATAACAGGTACATAATAGGATACCAGTCCCCGTCCCACACTTAATCGTTCATTACATTCACATTTTATATTTCTTAACTTCAAATCGCGTACATAAAATATTTGCATGACTTTTAAGAAAATGTGTATGCATGAACGTATATAGTGCTTCAACGTAACTTAAATAGGCGACGAGATATCAAAGCAGGACATAAAGCAAACACATTTAACCTAGAACGTAATCTACGACCTAACTACCCGACAACCAGAACCTAGTATCTCCGTGATGTAGGGCCTTAAGGGCCAAACCTATACGAATGAACTTACCTGATGTCCGTAGAGTTGCAAGCACACACGTACGTCCTCGGCGATTCACAAACCTATATTATGCATAACCGGACCATTAACCCTAAACTTCAACAAAACTAAGGGATAACTAATCTAAACTCGTTAACTAACGTAAATGGTTACCTTTAACGGAGAAAATGGGAGAAAAAGAAGTTTGGTGATCGTCGCACGTCGTCTAGAAGAGAGAAAACAGAGAAGAGAGAAAAAATGAGAGTTTACGTAGAAAAGAAGAGAAGAGAGGAAGAGGAAGAGAACGCTTGGCTTCTTCCACAAGCTTGGACAAGTGGCACTCCCTCATTGGCTCCCTCCCAACCAACTTAATTGTCATCCCAATTTGCCCCTCCATTGGTTTCTAACTAATTCGCTATTTAGCTGGTCAATTTAGTTTTTCTGAAATCCTCTTTTTCCACTAAACATTCAAACAAATTCCAATAAAATATTTATTATATTAATATCAAATTAATCCCGTTTAATACTTCAAGGGATAATTACATGGCCAAAATGCCGGGTGTTACAGTGTGGGCTAGATGAGCTGGCCTTTCCAGTTGGCGAGGCAGCTCCCCGATGGGTTCAGCTCAGCTCGAGCCAAGTCTAGCACAACCGAGCGAGTGGGCTGGCTAACATCTCTATTCTTATTATTGATTTTAGGGTTTTTTTTTTTAAATAAACCTCAAACTATCGGTTTTTTTAAAAAAAAAAAACCTCAAATTTTACTATTCAACAAAAAAAAAACCTTAACATTTCGTAAATACTTAATTTCAACCTCGTAGTTGGGGTGAAGAGGCCGTCCTCAGCAATCGAGTACGGCCGATCCAGCTAGACCAGTCGTACTGTCCTTATTTTGAATTTTTTTTTGCAAAATAGGGGATGGAGTACGGCTGGTCCAGCTAGACCGGTCGTACTCGGTTGAGGAAGACGGCTGGTCCTTAGACCAGCCATTCCACTTATGGGAAAAAACCCGTGACTTTTGTCACGGGTTTTGTCATTTAGGGGGAGTTGTAACACCCGGCAATTTTGTCATGTAAATATTCCTTGAATTATTAGACAGAATTAATGGGAATATTTATACAATGTATATTTTATGAGTTTACCGATAGTTTCAATTGAATGTGGGTGATTCGTAAAACTGATTTGAGGAAACTAAATAGTAAAATAGTTAAAAATCAATGGAAAGGCAAATTAGGAAAACAATTAAGGTTGGTGGGAGGGAACTAATGAGTGCTTGACACTTGGCAACTTGTTGGAGAAGCCATGTTCTTCTTCTCTTTCCTCCTACGGGAAACCCTCATTTCTCATCTGCTTCTTTCCACTGCTATCTGTTTTCTCTCCTCCAGGCGACTTCAACCTTTCCAAAAGACTTCCATTCTCCTGTTTTCTCAAGTGAAGGTAATCATCTGCTAAAGTTAACGAGTTTGGACAAGTTAAAATGAGAGTTTTGCTGAAGTTAGGGTTAAGATATTTTGGAGAAAACTCTCTGTTATTGTATGAAAACACGTCGGTTTGTTTCTAAAGGTTTGAATGCAGTTTGGAGCATGTCCTACCAAGTTGTTAGTTAGCATTTGCTGCTCTGTTTATTTTCTTTATGTGCATGTTTTAGGTCCGTGCATAACCGAGACGTTTAAGACTTGCAACTCTACAGCAACAGGTAAGTTCATACCCATAGGTTGGCCCTTAAGGCCCTACATCCTGGAGACTCTAGGTTTTTAGTTTTGTCGAGAGGTTTCAGGTAGATAAGTTGGAGTTATATTTCGAGTCGTCTGTTTTTCTCTTTAGGTTCTGTTGTGCTATTTCTGTTGTCTGCTGTTCTAACTTTAAGCACTGTAAATGTCCATGCATACACGATTTTCCCGAAAGTCCATGCAAAATATTTTCTGTACACGGTTTGAAGGTAAGAAAGATAAAATTTGAATGTTATGTATTAGTTAAGTGTGGGATGGAGACTGGTGTTCTGTTTTGTATTTCTGTACCGTATCTCTATTAGTGCTTGATAGTGCACTTTTGTCACGCATTTTCTCCTATAAGCCCCACTTATACCCCTCTGCTAGTGAAACGTAATGTACTGTACTGTCGTCGTATTTTGAAAGTTCATGCATAGCATATGCATCACTGCATTTTTATATGTTCTTACAGAGCTTTAGGCTCATAGTTGAACTCCCTTATGTAGGTACGGATCCCGTGGATGAGGACTTTGTACCTCAGACCGACGAATAGGAGGCTGGTTGCACGAGCTTCGGGGTTGGTTGTGGTAGCTAGACATATTCTTGACCAGAGAGAATGAGGTTTTAAAGTTTTGTGTTATGTTTTAAAAACTTCTGTTATGGTGAATTCTGGAAATGCATGCCAAGTTCTTTACTGCTTTTGAGATTTTAAAACGATGTATGGCATCTGTATTGATGTTTAAAACCTCTGTATTTGACAGTTGTATTTATATATTTTGAAATATTCTAGAACTGCCTTGAGTTCTCTCTATTGGTCTGTGCATGGATGGTCTCTAGTTTTAGAGTTATCTATGCAGTTTGATTTCTTAAACTCCTGTCATGTTTTCTCTTATGTCCGAAAATCATGTTCTGAATCGTTTTTTTTAGAATTTGAAACTTTTATGCCATCGGTTTTTTTGCTCCCTGTTCGTATGTCTTCTTGTTAAGAGTTGTCAAATTTTTTCTTTAAAACTACATCTTCCGATCACATCCACCGCTGCTTTTAAAATCACATCCACCGCTGCCCTTAAAATCACATCCACCACTACCTTAGGATTCACATCTACCGCTTCGGTTTATTTACATCTACTGCCTTAGGATTTACATCTACCGCTTCGGTTTATTTACATCTACTGCCTTAGGATTTACATTTACTGCTTCGGTTTATTTACATCTACTGCTTTAGGATTTACATCCACCGCTCCGGTTTATTTACATCCACCGCCTAACGTCATTCATCTCACATCTTCCGATTACATCCACCGCTGCCTTTAAAGTTCACTTCTGCCTGTAGTTCACTTCCGCTGGTGAACAGTTCATTTCTGTCAGTAGTTCACTTCCACTGGTGAACAGTTCATTTGCGTCTGTAGTTCACTTCTATCGGTGAATAGTTCATTCCCGCCCAGTTTATTTACATCTTCCGCCTGACGTCATCCATATCTTCCGCCTGACCTCATCTGCTTTACTTCTACCACTGTTTCTGTTGCTTTTAGTTTATTCACATCTGCCACTGTTTACTGTTCACTTTTGTCTTATTAACATCTGCCGCTGTTTACTGTTCACTTTTGTCTTATTTACAGCCACCGCTAGTCTATATTGCTTGCCCAGTTTACTTACATTTTCTGCTTCGTCTACTGCCTACGTCTTCCGCTCAGTTTATTCATGCCATCCACTGTAGCCCTTCTATAGTATGCCCTCCTTCAGTTGTTTTCATTCTCTCTGTTATCCTATTTTATTCTACTTCTTTATTTCAACCGTCCATTTCTGTTTACTGTTTTTCCTAGTTTCCTTCTGTTAATCACCCTTGTAATCCAGTTTTAAATTGGCTGCATGTATCTTATCACGTTGTTCTCTGCATACCCGTCGTCCATCCAACCTTTTATTGAAATGTTCCAAGTATTCTAATTTCTTCTGCCGTTCATTCTGTAGTCCGATTTTAACTGTTTTCCTGTTTTACTTTCAAATCCAGAGAATGTTTTCTCTCTCTGTAAAGTTTTAAGGGTGTTTCTCTTAAAAGTTCAGTCTGTTTGGTTAAAAAAAAAATATATGTTCCGTTCTCTGTTAAATGTCCCGGAGTGACGGCTCCTCGGCCCCGATCGGGTTTGGGGCTGTCACAGGAGTACGGCCGGTTTGATTGGATCGGCCATACTCCGAGGGGAACAAACCCGTGACAAAAGTCATGGGCCATCCTCTCCCCGTTAAAACCCGTGACAAAAGTCACAGGTTCTTCCCCATGGAGTACGGCAGGTCCAACTAGACCGGTCGTACTTGACCCCCTTATTTAAAGCCGAGAGGTATGTTATGAAAAATCACACAATCCTCTCAATTCTCTCCCTCATTTTTTATTTCGACAATATTTCTCTATGTTTACCTACCAAGTACGAAGGTTTTTTGTTTTTTTTATCGATTACTTTAGACATTTGAAAAAAACTCATATGCAAGGTGTTAAACCAAGATTAAATTTTTATGACGCATTGTTACTTCAGTGTATTTTTATTTTAAAAATTTCTATCAAAATTCAGAAAGTATGAATATTTTAATTTATGTTTATTTATTTAAATATTTATAATACTTTTTTCTCGATTACCGATGACTATTTTCTCAAACCTGACGGCTCTTTGGCATCTCGCACTCTTATCTTCTTCGGCCTAGTAGGTTGACACTTTCTTTTTGGTGGGAGGATTTCATTCATACCTTCTACGAGCGGCCACATTATTTGGCCACTGATGGGACTAATATAGTATGAGTACATCTGCAGGTATTTTGCCCTGTGATAGCACTCATTCACGTAGTCTTCCGGCATGACTCTCATCCAGTACAAGCAAGAAATGGAATGGACACACGGGATTCCTGTGAGCTCCCACCTGGTGCAGTTGCACACACCCAACCTCATGTCGACAATGAATTGTTCGTATCTATTGTTGATTTGAAATCGTGTCGCTCCCGCAAATGTTGCATGCCAATTTCCAGATGCACTCTTCAGCTTCTCAAGCTTTGTCCTTATCTTGGGACACAGGATGTCATTTGAATCGACTAGCTTCTCATATTTCTTCACGATGCGAGTCATCAAGCGCTTTCGGATCATCTCGAACATGGTCAGGATCTGTTTGTCCCTAACTTGAAAAAGAAGTGCATTGAATGACTTGCACAAATTATTCAATCTCAGTTCGTACTTGGGATTTGGAGAGAAGGCATAACTAGCCCAATATTTTGGCTCTTCTACTCGAAGCCATTGGTGGGGACTTAATCGGTATAATTTCCGAATTTCATGCTTGAAATGGGCCTCCGTGGGTGCCCTGGCCGCATTCCACATAGCATCTCTGTATGCTTTGTTCGGAAAATGGTTTTTGAAATTCACATATATATGCCAGAGGTAGAAGCGGTGTTTAGCATGTTTGAATTGTTATCGAACAGCTCTCTGCAACCCTTGATATTTGCACGAACAACTGCGTCAATAAAACAATATTACACCCACAACGCCAAAAATTTGAAATAACATATAGAAATGCATCATACCTTTTGTGGATCTGAAACAAGTGTCCAACCACGGCCTGATTCAGTGTTGAGGTCTTGCTTTAATATTTACAAAAAACCATGTCCATGAGTCTGCACACTCAGATTCGACGTTGGCAACATCAACGAAGTACATTCTATCGTTTCCATCAATACTGATGGCTGTGAGTAGTTGGCCGGCACACGACCCCTTTAGATGACAGCCATCCAAGCAGATAATGGGTCTCCCGCACTCCAGTAACCCAGCCTTGCAAGCAGCCATGCACATATAGAATCATTAGAATCCCAATGCATTAGGGCCTACTGGGTTTCCATCAATTTTTACTGTGCTGCCCGGATTTGATCTGAATATTTCGCCTGCGTACGACCACAGTTGCCCATACTATTCATCGCACTTCCTTTCGTTGAGGGTTCGAGATATGCTTCTTGCTCTTGTGGCAAGACTGGGTGAAATGTCGACGGTGAAGTCCTTCATCACTTTCTCGATAATAGATGAGATTTCCCAAGTAGGGTGACTTTTGAACCTGTCCAGGTAATGTTTCGCCATCCATTTTGCTGAAGTGTGTCGATTTTCAACTTGCCTCGAACAGGTGTGAGAGTCTATCAAACTCTTTATTTGAAATGTATGCTCCTCTTGCATCAGTGAAGCATGCAGTCGCCACCCACATCCATCTTGACACTCACATGTCAGTCGACTCCTTTCACTTTTAGTTAATTTAATACCATAACCATTTTCTAAAGAATATTTGTGTATTTCGTCTTTAAGTTCTTCTAAAGAATCATATTTTCTACCCTTATGAAATCCCATTGAGATTTCTTCTCTTACCGGTCTACTTTCCACCTCCTTGTCATCTGAGCCGACTGGTGTTCGAAGCTCATCATCCAGTGTTTTGGAGGTCGAATAGACGAATATTTTTACATTTGCATATGCATCATCGAATGCTCGTATATCACCATATGCCGGCGTGCTGTCTAAATACCAATCCATTTCGGCATCACCAGTTGATCTCTCGTCTAAATCAATCGATCTACTTGAATCGGAATCTATTTTCGTTGCTAATAAAAAAAATAGTAAAAAATTAATAAAATACAAAAGTTAAAACGTTGAAAGTACTGATCAGGATAATTCTAAGGAAAGATTGATATTGACAATCTCCTTAGACAGAATTTCCTTTCCAAGTAAGTTCCCAGGAAAGGCTGGAGGGTCACTAACGGTCCACTTAAATTCCAGTCTCCTAGACAGAACTTACTTACACAGTACAATTACACCACTTAATTCGCAGTAGAATAAACAATAACAGATGCAATCCAATTATTTATGGTATAATAGATAAATATCTAGTAAATGATAAAATAGAAAAAACCTTCGTACCTAGCAGGTGAACGAAAAGAAATATCGCCAGAGCAGGAAAATAGTTGAGAAAAAAGTATTAGAAATATTTAAATAAATAAACTTAAATTAAAATATTCACACTTTCAGAATTTTTATAGAAACTTTTAAAATAAAAATACATTGAAGTAACAATACGTCATAAAAAATTTAATCTCGGTTTAACACCTTATATATGAGTGTTTTTTTTAAATGTCTAAAGTAAATGATAAAAAAAAACCTTCATACCTGGTAGGTGAACGCGGAGAATTATTGTCGAAATATGAAACGAGGGAGCGAATTGAGAGAATAGAGAGAATTAAGAGGATTGTGTGATTTTTCAAAGCCGACTTGTTAGCTTTAAATAGGGGAGTACGGCCGGTCCAGCTGGATTGGCCGTACTCCACAGGGAAGAACCCGTGACAAAAGTCACGGGTTCCGTCCTCTAGTGGGGCGAGTATGGCCAGTCCAGTTGGACCAGTCGTAGTCACCCCTAAAAAAGACGAAACCCGTGACAAAAGTCACGGGTCTTTCCCCTCGGAGTACGGCCAGTCTGACTGGATTGGTCGTACTCCGAGGGGAGAACCCGTGACTTTTTGCACGGGTTTGTTCCCCTCGGAGTACAGCCAGTCTAGTCAGACCAGTCGTACTCCCCCTAAATGACAAAATCCGTGACTTTTGTCATGGATTTTGCCCATAAGAGGACGGCTGGTCCAAGGACCAGCTGTCCTCCTCAATCGAGTATGGCTGGTATAGTTGGACCGGCCGTACTCCATCCCCTATTTTGAAAAAAGAAATTCAAAATAAGGACAGTACGGCTGGTCCAGCTGGACCGGCCGTACTTGGTTGTGGAGGACGACCTCCTCACCCCCTCTGCGAGGTTGAAATTAAGTATTTACGAAACGTTAATGTTTTTTTCATTGAATAGTAAAATTTGAGGTTTTTTAAAAAAAAAAAAAAAACTAATAATTTGAGGTTTTTTTTTTAAAAAAAACTTGATTATATATATATATATATATATTAATTCTGAAATTATAAAAGGTACTGAAATGTTTATAATGTACTAAATTTAAAGGTCCATGTAAAATATTGATAGCACTTTTTATCATTCGAATTTTTCACGAAATCTATAACCTTTATTATTAAACATTATTTTTTAAGAATGAAAGGCTAGTTTCAACAAAATAAAAGTTGAATATGTTTTAATCACCAATCAGTTAATTTTTTTCATATTAGGTTATGCAAATTTGTTATTAGAAAAAATCAAATATGTGCTTTGTAAAATACAAAATTTTATTATGGCAATTAAAGGTATGTTATGAATTAAAACAGGATTAGTAAGGGTGTTATTGCTTCCTATATATAAATTTATAATTTACATATAACACTAATCTTGCTCATTTCGTCATTTAGAGAGAAACGACCGAAGAGAGGAAGTTCTTCTAAAAAGTGAAACTTTGGCCGAGTTGAAACAAATTGAAGTGTTCGATGCTCAATAACCTAAGTTCTTGAGAAATATTCGTAAGTACAATCAATTTCTTTTTTCTTTCATGCTTATTATGTAACACCCGACATTTTTGCCATGTAATAATCTGTTGAATTGTTGTATGGATTTAAATTGCCATAAATACATAAACTATTTTATTGTAAATTTTGGAGCGTTTAGTGTAGCACGAAGCAAACTAATGTGTAACTAAAACAAATAGAAGGGCAAATTAGGAAGAACTTAAGGTTGGTGGGAGAAGTCAAATGGATGATTGACACTTGGCAAACTTGTGGGAGAAGACAAGCCATGTATTCCATTTCCTTCTCTTCCTCCTACGTGAGACTTTTCCCTCTCTACTTTCTCTCATTTCCCTCTATGCTTCTCTCTTTTGGTTGAAGAAAACCAACGCGAGGAGTTTTTTCCTTCTCTGATTTTCCTCCTGCTTTTCGGTCTAAGGTAATCATCTTAGATAGAAAACGATTTTTTTTTAATTTATTTATTCGCTAGTTTCGTGATGTTTAGGGTTAATGTCCGTTTATGCATGCTATAGGTTCGTGAACCACAGTGCTCGTGCGTTCAAGCTTGTTGCATTTCGGACCACAAGTAAGTTCATATCCGTTGGTTGGCCCTTAAGGCCCTACATCACGGAGACTCTAGGTTTTCTTCTGTCAGGAGGTTTCGGGCTAGAGAAAGTTAGAGTTAAGTTCTGAGTTATCTGTTTTCTCTCTAGATTCTGTTGTATTATTCTATTAACTGTTGTTTCAAGTTAAGCACTGTGAAAGTTCATGCATACACGTTTTACTGAAAGTTCATGTAAAACTATTTTCCGTACACGGTTTGAAACTAAGAAAGATAAAATCTTACTGTTTGTAATATACCGGTTAAGTGCGGGACGGGGACTGGCCCTAGATCTGTTTCCTATTCTTTTCTGTATTACTGTATGTGCCTGATAGTGCACCGTGCCTGATAGCGCACCCCCTGTTCGCCAGTTCCCCTATAAGCCCCACTTATACCCCTCTGCCACTGAAACGTAATGAAATGTTCTGTCACTGTATTCTGAAAACCGCATGCATAGCATTCTGCATCACTGCATTTATATGTTCTTACTGAGTTTTAGACTCATAGGTGAACTCTCTGATGTAGGTACCTGAACTTGAAAATGAGGACTTTGTGCCTCAGTCTGATGAGTAGGTGGCTGGTGGCACGAGCTCTCGGGGATGGTTGTGGTAGCCAGACATATTCCTGACTGAAAGAGTAAAGTTTTAAGTTCTGTGTTTTGTGTATGTTTTAAAAATTTCTGTTTTGGGAAAATTCTGGAAATATATGTCAAGTTCTCTATAGTTTCTGAGATTTAAAAACAACGTATGGATTCTGTATTGATGTTTAAAACCTCTGTATTTGATAGTTGAATTTATGTTCTGAAGTATTTTGGAATTGTTTGGAATATTTTCTGTTAGTCTATGCATGGATGATCTCTGGTTTTTGAGCTATCTATACAGTGTGATTATTCTTAAGTTTCTGTTATGCCTTCTGTTGTGCTCGAGAACCATGTTTTGAAGTGGTTTGAGAATCTGAGACGTTTATGTCTTCTGTTTTTATTCTCTGTCTCTGAGTCTTCCTGTCAAAAGTTGTAAAATTTTGTCTTTAAAACTCTACATCCATCGGTCACTGTTCATTTTTGCCTACATCCACCGGTACTGTTCATTTTTGCCTACATCCACCGGTCATTGTTCATTTTTTCCTACATCCACCGGTACTGTTCATTTTTGCCTACATCCACCGGTACTGTTCATTTTTGCCTACATCCACCGGTACTGTTCATTTTTGCCTACATCCACCGGTACTGTTCATTTTTGCCTACATCCACCGGTACTGTTCATTTTTGCTACATCCACCGGTACTGTTCATTTTTGCCTACATCCACCGGTCACTGTTCATTTTTGCTACATCCACCGGTCACTGTTCATTTTTGCCTACATCCACCGGTCACTGTTCATTTTTGCCTACATCCACCGGTACTGTTCATTTTTGCTACATCCACCGGTACTGTTCATTTTTGCTACATCCACCGGTCACTGTTCATTTTTGCTACATCCACCGGTACTGTTCATTTTTGCTACATCCACCGGTACTGTTCATTTTTGCTACATCCACCGGTCACTGTTCATTTTTGCTACATCCACCGGTCACTGTTCATTTTTGCTACATCCACCGGTACTGTTCATTTTTGCCTACATCCACCGGTACTGTTCATTTTTGCTACATCCACCGGTACTGTTCATTTTTGCTACATCCACCGGTCACTGTTCATTTTTGCTACATCCACCGGTACTGTTCATTTTTGCCTACATCCACCGGTACTGTTCATTTTTGCCTACATCCACCGGTCACTGTTCATTTTTGCTACATCCACCGGTCACTGTTCATTTTTGCTACATCCACCGGTACTGTTCATTTTTGCTACATCCACCGGTACTGTTCATTTTTGCTACATCCACCGGTACTGTTCATTTTTGCCTACATCCACCGGTACTGTTCATTTTTGCTACATCCACCGGTCACTGTTCATTTTTGCTACATCCACCGGTACTGTTCATTTTTGCCTACATCCACCGGTACTGTTCATTTTTGCTACATCCACCGGTACTGTTCATTTTTGCTACATCCACCGGTACTGTTGCCTACATCCCCGGTCACTGTTCATTGTTGCCTCATCCACCGGTACGGTTCAATTGTTGCCTACATCCACGGTTACTGTTCATTTTTGCCTTCATCCACCGTTGCCTTTACAATATTTTCTGCCAACATCTTCTGCCCCGATTTATTTACTTTTGTTTCATTTCTTCCTGCTTTTCTTCTGTTATACCAGTGTCTTTATAATTTCTGCTGTCATTTATTCTGCCTTCTGACTTTAACTGCCTTTCGTTTTACTTTCAAATCCAGAGAACGTCTTCTCCCTCTGAAAAGTTTTAAGGGTTTGTTTTAAAAGCCCAGTTTGTTATGTTCAAAAAAAATATGTGCCCGTTTTCTGTTAAATGTCCCGGAGTGACGGCTCTCGGACCCCGATCAGGTCGGGGGTCATCACAGTTATGGTATTAGAGAGACAAGGTTTTAAAACCGATTCTGTGAAATGTCTGACTGCGCAACCCGCCACGTGATATCGCTCCACAAACTGTAAGTGTCTAATGTTCTGTAAAAAGTTTCTGTTTATTAAATTAGGTTATTCTGTTTATAGGGTTTATTAGAAATGGTGAGAGGACGTCAGGAAGAGTTAAGTGAAAGCTCTCAGTGCCATAGATCGACTAACCAAACTGGTGGGTGCACAGTCACGTATGGTTGAACGCATGATGGCCCGAGAAGATGATAGAAACAATAACCATGGGAATAACAATCGTGATAATGCGCCGCGAGACAACAGTGGAGATAGATTCCGGCGACTCCAGCCGCCTTCATTTGATGGACTATCTACAGACCCGACCCGCGCAGAGATTTGGATTCGAACAATAGAGAAGATGTTCAGTTATACAGAAGTAGAAGACAACAAGAAAGTTGTTTGTGCCACATTCTATCTCATCGAAAGTGCTGGATTTTGGTGGGACACAGTGCAGTCGACTATAGTGGCATTGAGCTGGGAAGGGTTCAAGAGAATCTTCTACGAGAAATACTTTCACCGTGGAGTGAGGAAGGAGAAATTGCTTGAATTCTCTCGGCTGCGACAGTATGGATCAGTGGCTGAATATGTTCAGAAATTTGAGTCATTATCCCGATATGCAAAACACCTTGTGGCCACCGATGAGAACAAGGTACACCAGTTCATTCAAGGGTTAAAGATGGACCTTCTACAGGGAATCACAACCGGAGGGTTTGATGAGGCACCATATGTGAAGGTGGTGGCCAAGGCTTATCAGTTAGAGGCCTTAGAAATGAAGTCCCAGAGACAGAGAGATCCACCAAGAGGGATTATTAGAAATGTTCCTCAACAACAACAATAGCAACAGCAAAGAGGCCAAAATTTTCAACCTCAGCAGCAACAAAACAGGGGCATTAAGAGGCCCAATGAGACCATCACTTACCCAGACAAAGGGAAGAGACCGATGGGAGATCCTCAGCTCACTGTATGCCCACGATGCCAAAAAAGTCACAAGGGTGAATGCAGGCTTCTTACGGGTGGCTGCTTCCGATGTGGCAAAGGAGGCCATCACGTCCGTGATTGCCCGATACCCGACATGAGACAAAATCAGGCCGTGCCAAGAGTCTTTGCAATGATGGAGGACGTTGATGATGCTGATCTGTACACAGCAATTACAGGTACAATTTTGGTGTGTGACATACCTGCATATACTTTGTTAGACACGGGGGCCACTCATTCATTTGTGGCCATGGACTTTGCGGGTAGGGAGAACTTGTGCCTTGCATCGTCTGATCAGCCCTACAGTGTTATGCTACCATTCGGAGAGATTATGCACTCCGAGCAGGCAGTGCAGGGTGATATAGTGTTAGTTGGAGACCAGAAATTGTATGCCAATCTTATCGTCATCGGTATGAAAGGATACGAAGTGATTCTGGGGATGGACTGGCTATTTAGACATCATGCCACCATTGACTGTAGGTCCGGGCTGGTGACTTTTAAGCGCCCGAATGAAGTAGAGTTCTCCTATCAGGCAATACCAAAGAAACATAGTATGCCTGTTATATCCACCTTGAAAGCTCAACAGCTGATGAGGTCAGGAGGTGTCGTATTCCTTGCCCACGTAGTAGATGTTCAAAGACAAGGTGAGGTGGAACTTCAAAATATTCCGGTAGTTCGAGACTTCTCAGAGGTCTTCCTGGATGACTTACCGGGATTGCCACCTGATCGTGAGATCGAGTTCGAGATCGATGTGTATCCTGGTGCTGAACCAGTATCGAAGAATCCGTACCGTATGGCACCGATTGAGCTGAGGGAGTTGAAGGCTCAGCTAAAGGAATTGGTGGATAAGGGTTTTGTGCGCCCTAGTTTTTCTCCGTGGGGTGCTCCCTGTCTTGTTTGTTAAGAAGAAGGATGGGTCCCTATGGATGTGTATTGATTACCGTGAGCTGAACAAGTTAACGATCAAGAATAAGTACCCGTTGCCGAGAATCGATGATTTATTTGACCAACTACAAGGGGCTCGGGTATTCTCTAAGATCGATTTGCGCTCCGGTTATTACCAGTTGAAGGTCAGGGCTGATGATATTCCAAAGACCGCCTTCAGGACCCGGTACGGGCATTACGAGTTCTTGGTGATGTCGTTCGGGTTAACTAATGCCCCGGCAGCATTTATGGACCTAATGAACAGGATATTCCAAGTTGTCTTGGATAAATTTGTGATCGTTTTCATCGACGACATTCTGGTTTATTCCAGGAGCGAGGCCAAACATGAAAAGCACTTGGCTATTGTACTGTCAATCCTAAAACAGCATCAATTGTATGCCAAGCTATCAAAGTGTGAATTCTGGTTGAATAGGATTAATTTCCTAGGCCACGTGGTGTCGGCAGAAGGAGTATCCGTGGATCCAGCCAAGATTCTGGCAGTGAAGGAATTGCCAAGACCAAGAAGTGCCAGTGAGGTACGGAGTTTTATCGGATTAGCTGGTTATTACAGAAAGTTCATCAAGGGATTCTCTGTGATAGCAAAGCCTATGGCCAGCTCAACGAGGAAGGATATAAAATTCAGGTGGTCTGAAGCTTGCGAGATGAGTTTTCAGACACTTAAGCAAAAGTTTACCACTGCTCCTTATTAGTGTTGCCAGTTGAAGATGGCAAATTCAGCGTATACTGTGATGCTTCTAAGATTGGATTGGGGTGTGTGCTAATGCAGGAAGGGAAAGTAGTGGCATACGCATCCCGACAATTGAAGAACCATGAGCAAAACTACCCTACACATGACCTCGAGCTAGCGGCAGTAGTATTTGCGCTGAAAGTATGGAGACACCACTTGTACGGACAATCGTGTGAGGTGTTTTCTGATCACAAGAGCCTGAAGTACATCTTTACCCAGAAAGAGCTAAACATGAGACAAAGGCAGTGGTTAGAATTTGTAAAAGACTACCATGTTGAGATCAAATACCATCCTGGTAAAGCTAATGTGGTAGCTGATGCGCTAAGCAGGATGCCAGCTACTATGCAACTAGTAATGTCGGCCGTATCAATGCCTTTGAGGACAGAGATACAGAAGTTCGATATGGAGATAGTTTCTGGGCTATCGGCCATACTAGCAGACTTAGCACTACGGCCCTCCGTTCTGGACCGAATTAAGGAAGCCCAGAAGACCAATTAAAAGGAGATGGCTGATATGGTGAGCAAGGTACCAATGGCCTCTTCCGATTTCAGTTATTCGGGAGATGGAATTCTGAAGTTCAAAAACAGATGGTATGTTCCGAAAGACGAAGAGCTACGGAAGCACATCTTGTTGGAAGCCCAATCATCTTCTTTCTCTGTGCATCCTGGAAGCACGAAGATTTATCAAGACTTGAAACTTCACTTCTGGTGGCCGAATATGAAGAATGAAGTGGCCAAATATGTGGAGTCTTGTATGATATGTCAACAGGTCAAAGCTGAACATCAACGATCGAGTGGAACGCTTCAACCTCTCCCGATCCCCGAATGGAAATGGGAGAATATAACGATGGATTTTGTTGTTGGCCTACCAAGAACAGCTAAGGGCCATAATAGCATTTGGGTCATAGTGGACAGATTGACGAAGTCAGCCCACTTTCTACCTGTGAAGACTACGTACTCCATGGATCAGTATGAAGAGCTGTATATTAGCGAGATTATTAAACTGCATGGCGTTCCTGTGTCGATCGTCTCAGACCATGATCCCAGATTCACTTCCAGGTTTTGGAAAAGTTTGCAGAACTCTTTGGGTACGAAGTTGAATTTCAGCACGACATTTCATCCACAGACTGACGGACAATCTAAGAGAACAATCCAAATACTCGAGGATATGCTAAGGTCGTGCGTGCTGGAATTTGATGCTCCTTGGAGTAGATATTTACCACTTATGGAGTTTGCATACAACAACAGCTACCAGGCTACAATTGGTATGGCTCCGTATGAAGCTCTCTATGGCAGAAAGTGTAGATCCCTATTGTGTTGGGATGAGGTCGGGGAAACCAAGCTTATCGGCCCTGAGATATTACAGCAGATGTCCGAGGTGATAGCTGCTATCAAACAACGAATAAGGTTTGCTCAGAGTCGACAGAAGAGTTATGCGGACCACAGGAGAAGAGATTTAGAGTTCGCTGTGGGCGATGAGGTATTCCTGAAGGTGTCGCCTTTCAAGGGCGTAATGAGATTTGGTAAGAAAGGGAAGCTCAGCCCACGATTCATTGGCCCTTTTCCCATCCTGAAGCGTGTGGGAAACATGGCTTACAGACTACAGTTGCCAGCGTCAATGGATGGAGTTCACAATGTCTTCCATGTTTCGATGCTGAGAAAATGTGTACGAGACCCAACCCAGATCGTGGAACATGTGGATTTTGATATCATGCCGACGCTGACCTATGAAGAAAGGCCTATACAGATATTGGATATGTCACTCAAAGTGTTGCGCAATCGAGTGGTCCCATTGGTGAAAGTTTTGTGGCGAAATCATAATGTGGAGGAAGCCACGTGGGAAAGACAAGAGGATGTTAGAGCCCAATATCCGGAGTTATTCGCTTAGGCAAATTTTGGGGACAAAATTTCTATTAAGGTGGGTGGAATGTAACACCCGGCATTTTTGCCATGTAATAATCTGTTGAATTGTTGTATGGATTTAAATTGCCATAAATACAGAAACTATTTTATTGTAAATTTTGGAGCGTTTAGTGTGGCGCGAAGCAAACTAATGTGTAACTATGCAAAACACTAAGTTTAAAACCAATGGAAAGGCAAATTAGGAAGAAATTAAGGTTGGTGGGAGAAATCAAATGGATGATTGACACTTGGCAAACTTGTGGAAGAAGACAAGCCATGCATTCCATTTCCTTCTCTTCCTCCTACGTGAGACTTTTCCCTCTCTGCTTTCTCTCATTTCCCTCTCTGCTTCTCTCTTTTGGTTGAAGAAAACCAACGCGAGGAAATTCTTCCTTCTCTGATTTTCCTCCTGCTTTTCGGTCTAAGGTAATCATCTTAAATAGAAAACGATTTTTTTTTAATTTATTTATTTGCTAGTTTCGTGATGTTTAGGGTTAATATCCGTTTATGCATGCTATAGGTTTGTGAACCACAGTGCTCGTGCATTCAAGCTTGTTGCATTTCAGACCACAGGTAAGTTCATATCCGTAGGTTGGCCCTTAAGGCCCTACATCACGGAGACTCTAGGTTTTCTTCTGTCAGGAGGTTTCGGGTAGAGAAAGTTAGAGTTAAGTTCTGAGTTATCTGTTTTCTCTCTAGATTCTGTTGTATTATTCTGTTAACTGTTGTTTCAAGTTAAGCACTGTGAAAGTTCATGCATACACGTTTTACTAAAAGTTTATGCAAAACTATTTTTCGTACACGGTTTGAAACTAAGAAAGATAAAATCTGACTGTCTGTAATATACCGGTTAAGTGCGGGACGGGGACTGGCCCCAGATCTGTTTCCTGTTCTGTTCTGTATTACTGTATGTGCCTGATAGTGCACCCCCTGTTCGCCAGTTCCCCTATAAGCCCCACTTATACCCCTCTGCCACTGAAACGTAATGAAATGTTTTGTCACTGTATTCTGAAAACCGCATGCATAGCATTCTGCATCACTGCATTTATATGTTCTTACTGAGTTTTAGACTCATAGGTGAACTCTCTGATGTAGGTACTGAACTTGAAAATGAGGACTTTGTGCCTCAGTCTGATGAGTAGGCGGCTGGTGGCACGAGCTCTCGGGGATGGTTGTGGTAGCCAGACATATTCCTGACTGAAAGAGTAAAGCTTTAAGTTCTGTGTTTTGTGTATGTTTTAAAAACTTCTGTTTTGGGAAAATTTTGGAAATATATGTCAAGTTCTGTATAGTTTCTGAGATTTAAAAACAACGTATGGATTCTATATTGATGTTTAAAACCTCTGTATTTGACAGTTGAATTTATGTTCTGAAGTATTCTGGGATTGTTTGGAATATTTTTTGTTAGTCTATGCATGGATGGGCTCGTGTTTTTGAGCTATCTATACAGTGTGATTATTCTTAAGTTTCTGTTATGCCTTCTGCTGTGCTCGAGAACCATGTTTTGAAGTGGTTTGAGAATCTGAGACGTTTATGTCTTCTGTTTTTAAGCTCTCTGTCTCTGAGTCTTCCTGTCAAAAGTTGTAAAATTTTGTCTTTAAAACTCTACATCCACCGGTCAGTGTTCATTTTTGCCTACATCCACCGGTACCGTTCATTTTTGCCTACATCCACCGGTACTGTTCATTTTTGCCTACATCCACCGGTCACCGTTCATTTTTGCCTACATCCACCGGTACTGTTCATTTTTGCCTACATCCACCGGTCACCGTTCATTTTTGCCTACATCCCCCGGTACTGTTCATTTTTCCCTACATCCACCGGTCACTGTTCATTTTTTCCTACATCCACCGATCACTGTTCATTTTTGCCTACATCCACCGGTCACTGTTCATTTTTGCCTACATCCACCGGTCACTGTTCATTTTTCCCTACATCCACCGATCACTGTTCATTTTTGCCTACATCCACCGGTCACCGTTCATTTTTGCCTACATCCACCGATCACTGTTCATTTTTGCCTACATCCACCGATCACTGTTCATTTTTGCCTACATCCACCGATCACTGTTCATTTTTGCCTACATCCACCGGTCACCGTTCATTTTTGCCTACATCCACCGATCACTGTTCATTTTTGCCTACATCCACCGGTCACCGTTCATTTTTGCCTACATCCACCGGTCACCGTTCATTTTTGCCTACATCCACCGATCACTGTTCATTTTTGCCTACATCCACCGGTCACCGTTCATTTTTGCCTACATCCACCGGTCACCGTTCATTTTTGCCTACATCCACCGGTCACCGTTCATTTTTGCCTACATCCACCGGTCACCGTTCATTTTTGCCTACATCCACCGATCACTGTTCATTTTTGCCTACATCCACCGATCACTGTTCATTTTTGCCTACATCCACCGGTCACCGTTCATTTTTGCCTACATCCACCGATCACTGTTCATTTTTGCCTACATCCACCGATCACTGTTCATTTTTGCCTACATCCACCGGTCACCGTTCATTTTTGCCTACATCCACCGGTCACCGTTCATTTTTGCCTACATCCACCGATCACTGTTCATTTTTGCCTACATCCACCGGTCACCGTTCATTTTTGCCTACATCCACCGATCACTGTTCATTTTTGCCTACATCCACCGGTCACCGTTCATTTTTGCCTACATCCACCGATCACTGTTCATTTTTGCCTACATCCACCGATCACTGTTCATTTTTGCCTACATCCACCGATCACTGTTCATTTTTGCCTACATCCACCGATCACTGTTCATTTTTGCCTACATCCACCGATCACTGTTCATTTTTGCCTACATCCACCGGTCACCGTTCATTTTTGCCTACATCCACCGGTCACCGTTCATTTTTGCCTACATCCACCGGTCACCGTTCATTTTTGCCTACATCCACCGATCACTGTTCATTTTTGCCTACATCCACCGATCACTGTTCATTTTTGCCTACATCCACCGATCACTGTTCATTTTTGCCTACATCCACCGATCACTGTTCATTTTTGCCTACATCCACCGATCACTGTTCATTTTTGCCTACATCCACCGGTCACCGTTCATTTTTGCCTACATCCACCGGTCACCGTTCATTTTTGCCTACATCCACCGATCACTGTTCATTTTTGCCTACATCCACCGATCGTCATTTCCTACTCCACCGTCACGTTATTTTTGCCTACATCCACCGGTCACTATTCATTTTTTCCTACATCCACCGATCACTGTTCATTTTTGCCTACATCCACTGGTACTATTCATTTTTGCCTACATCCACCGGTTGCTGTTCATTTTTGCCTTCATCCACCGTTGCCTTACAATATTTTCTGCCAACATCTTCTGCCCCGGTTTATTTACTTTTGTTTTCATTTCTTCTTGCTTTTCTTCTGTTATCCAGTGTCTTTTAATTTCTTCTGTCATTTATTCTGCCTTCTGACTTTAACTGCCTTTCGTTTTACTTTCAAATCCAGAGAACGTCTTCTCCCTCTGAAAAGTTTTAAGGGTTTGTTTTAAAAGCCCGGCTTGTTATGTTAAAAAAAAAATATGTGCCCATTTTCTGTTAAATGTCCAGGAGTGACGGCTCTAGGACCCCGATCGGGTCGGGGGTCGTCACATATTATGTGCAATTTATATTTTTAACTATAGAATTCGTGATAGAACTAAGTTTTCATCAAAGAGGTATTGGATCAGAATATTAGGTGTCAAATTCATGAAGTGATTGGAATAAAATACAAGGGTAAGTTTTGATTTTCCCCTCTTTCCTTTTGAATTCAGGGCATAGTAAAAAATATGAGTTTTGAACAAAGTTATGAAATTTACGAGTACAGAAGTTGAACTATTGCACGAAAATCAAATAACTTTTGAAATTGATTATGATAATTGAAAGTGGGGGTGTGCAAAACTGGTTTCGATTCGGTTTTGGGGAGGAACCGAACCGAACCGATCGGTTTCGGTTTCGGATTTACCAAACCGAAACCTGTCTTTTAACATACCAAAACCGAACCAGAACCGAACCGAAAGTTTCGGTTCGGTTCCGGTTTGGTTCCGGTTCTACAACTATGTAAATTTAAATTGGAAGAGATAAAAAATAATTAGATATATAGTCAAATATAAAAAAAAAATATATTAGAAGAATAAAAAACAAAATGTAAAGTCAAAATTACAATAAATCATTTTAGAAAATAAAAGTAATATCATAATAAAAGCAATTTTAATTATTAAAAATATTCTTTATTTTTTTTTATTATTTTTTTTAATAATTAAAATTCCTTTGTGCAAAATCGGTTCGGTTCGGTTTGTATCAGTTTTGACCAATCCAAACCGAAAACCGAACCTAATTAAGCGGTTCCTACAAAATGAAACCAAAGATCGGTTTCCAAATAGTCAAAACCGATCCGAACTGAACCTATTTCACCGGTTTCGGTTCGGTTCATCGGTTTCGATTCGGTTTGCACACCCCTAATTGAAGGTCAGATTTTGGAGAAAAAGTTAAAGGTTTTTTAAATTGGAGGTTATTCTTCGACATGCAGGTCAACTGGG
This sequence comes from Begonia masoniana, assembly GCA_022432975.1. Classification (NCBI taxonomy): domain Eukaryota; kingdom Viridiplantae; phylum Streptophyta; class Magnoliopsida; order Cucurbitales; family Begoniaceae; genus Begonia; species Begonia masoniana. The sequence continues at coordinate 25,183,896 of CM039502.1, forward strand.
TTGTACGTTTAGTCGACCAGTTTGTTGACGGTAAAGAACCAGTAGATTAGGCTTTGTTCTCGATCAGTTCAGTCAATTAGACACTTCAAGGGGACCAAATTTTTGAGGGATTACGTTTATAAGGTCCCCGAATGGTTTTATGTCCCGATTACAAATCTCAACAAACTTTTGAAGGTCTAAAAAAACACACTAATATATATAGATACTAATAGGTTGTAAGACTTGACACGAGATTTTAACTTCATTTGATTTTTAGAAACTAGCTTTAGCTTTAGCTTTGGCTTTGGTAGCTCAGTTTGAAGTAAAGATTTATTCTTTTGAAAAACATAACATATATTTTTTTTATAAAATTTATTTTGAGAGATTTTCCCATATAAAATTATGTGTAATGTTTATATTACTCGTGTGTTTTTATATTCTATATATGATTTTCACTAGACATGTTTTTTTTTGAGCATGCACTTTATTTTATTGATCATCTTAGTCGTGTGAATTAAGTTTGATCGACCCATGTGGGAGTGCTGTTTTGTTACGTACATTCGACTGCTGGAGGAAGTGTTTGTTTATGAATTAGAGTAATGAGACAGTTGTAAGTGTCTATCCCTAAGCGCAAAATTCTAAACCTAATCAGGATTGTTCGTGGTTTTGGATCATCAAGTATTGTCATTATTATTGTATATGTCTAGATTCATAAGCGACTTCATTTTCAATAAGATTTTTTTGTTATTCAATAGAGGTTAATTTTATGTATGTGCCACATTATAATAGAATATTTTGATATTTGCCTTACTGTTTGCTTTCTACTTATTTTTTATAAAATGTTTTATGTGTGGCATGTTCACTCATTTTCTTTTAATTTAGGGTTGAACGTAAACATGTCACTCTATCTTGATGTTACTTTTGCACTGATGAGTTATCTCAGTTTTGTAGGCACTGGCTTTTATTTCAATTAAGTCTTCTCATGCTACCTAATAACAACGTTAAGGGTCGGGCAGTTTGATTGATTCATGGGATGGATCATTCCCATTTGGTCTTGTTGGGCGTGATGGGCTTTGGTCTTTTGCAGGGCGTGATAGAATGTTTGGTGTAAGAGTTAGGTTAACATTTTGAAAGTGACATCACTAGTATATAAGAGATTTTAAATTACTGTGCTCAATGATATAGTACTAAGACTTGATTTGAGTTTGTAAATAATTTTTATGTTACCTAGAAGAGCGCATTGGTTATGCTCATCAACAGACAAGTCATAGCAGATTGCCTTATTTGCAACCTTGAGTGTTTAGCTACAAATTTTATCTAAAATGGGTAGATAGAAGACTCTGAGATTGTTGCACAAATTTATTTAGATGATTAAAAATCTTCAATGTTTGAGGATGGACTAGATTCCCCTACTTATGAGAATTGATTTTAAGTAACGATCAAAGCATGAAAACCACTGTTATACAAACAAAGTAAAGGAATAGTTTTTCCTGCATTTATTTTAGACAAGATGAAGGAGTGATGGTGGAAACTGTTAAAACTATATTATTTGGTTGAAGATATGTTAAATCCACTAACTGATGAGAAATGGTTTGAAGAGACTATAAAGAATCTAAACGTGATATGTCAAGATTGTAGAACCCGGTTCCATTGAACCAAAATTTAATTTATTATTAATGATGTACTTTTATAGAAGGGTTGGGGGAGTTATTGATTAGGTTAATAAATGATCAGGCGAGGGCATGATGGTAATTAGAATTTTACATAGTGGATAACCTATTTAAGGAAAAGTCCATTGAGAGTAGCCGCCACTATTCCCTATTTCCCTCTTTCGGTTTTCAGCTCGAGCAGTAGAACTCTCTAGGAGATTCTCTCGCCCGATTCTCCTTCAACCTAGGTAAGTCTTGTTTTCTTGCATTTTAGCGATTAGTTTACTAAGAGAATACAATGTGAAGATTTCGAGGTTTTTGTGATTAAGGGTGGGTTCAGGTTCTTGGTGATAAATGGGAATGCACGGGTAGCAGAGTTTCAAATCGATTTCCTCAAACATATTATTGAGTTTTGGTAAGATTTAGTAAGAGTTGGATTAATGTGATGTCATGACTTTAGGTGAGCGAGCTTCTGGAGTAGTTGTAACCGAGCATTTCCAGGAGAGCCAGGTAAGTAAAGTATGCATGTGCCTTCCATCTTGTGAATGATTTTGTATGTAATGCATCATGTTTTTGAAAGATTACGAAAATGAATATCCATGTAAGAATGGTAAGGTATGAACTGAATGTGACAGACAAACTATTAAGAGAACTAATCCTCCCCTTAATCGAGTAGAGGATGTATGACATTGGGAGAATTGATCCCACTCCCATGGGAACCAAGGGATCAGATCAGCTATTAAGGGAATTCATCCGCCCCTTAATCAAGTAGAGGATGTATGACATTGGGAGAATTGATCCCACTCCCAAGGGAACCAAGGGATCAGATCAGTTTACGAACGTATGTGTATGCAACTGAGATGAGAAAGTAGAAATTTCATGTTTAGGAATTTATGTTTCAACAATTCATTTCATTACTGCTTTACTTACTTAGCATTAGGCTAATAGATGAGTTTTGTGATGTAGGTGTTAAGGATACTGCAGGTGAATTCCCTGAGTTTACTGACGAATAGACGAGGTTGGAGGAGCACTTCTCTGTCTCGAACTGGTATACTGATGAGGCGGATTAACTGATGTCTGTTGGTGTGAAAGTTTAGTTGACAGTGTTTCAATTTAAGTATGTTAAATTTTCATTACAGCAGTGATTTCAATGTTTTGAATACGATTTCGAGATTTTTCCTATTAATAGAATTCTGTTGGGATTTAATGTTGGTACCCACTGGATTTTAGTAACGTAACAGTTTGAAATGTTTTTGAATGGTTTCAGTGAAGTGAGTAAGTTCTTTTCTGTAGGTTGAGTTGTTGCTCTGTTGTCTGTCGGAAGATATAAGTAGAGAGTTTGTCGTTTAGTGATCGGCGTATGCAGTTTACTCAATCGGAAGGTGTAGGTTTAAGTCTATCGGATGATGTCTCAGTAAACTCATCGGCAGATGCGTGCTGATGTCATCGGAAGATGTAGAGGGCATTTTGTTGTTTAGTCACCGGTGGATGTAGAACAAAGTCGATCGGATGAAGGAAATCATCTGGCTGACGTCATCGGAAGATGTAGAAAGTCTTTTGTCGTTTAGTGACCGGTGGATGTCGAGTGTAAATCCACCGGATGATGTAGAAAGTCTTTTGTCGTTTAGTGACCGGTGGATGACGGGTGTGAATCCACCGGATGATGTAGAGAATACTTTGTCATTTTGCCACCGGATGATGTCTTCCTTTTTCTGCTTCAGGCCCTTTTTGTTGACCTTGTTCAGCGGGCGATGCGGTTGACTTTTGAATCTTAAGAAGTATTTTCTTTTTTTTTTTTGCGATTTAAACTTTTATTCCTTCTCGACCGATTATTCCTTAATTTTCCAACTGTTTATTCAAGCATTGTTCAATAGTTTTATTTAACTCTATTTTTAATCAAATGATTTCCGCTGCAAGTTCTTAAATGTTGAGGTTTTAGAAAATATCAAATTACGACCTTCGTGCAAAATTTCAAATTTGAACCAGAGTTTCCGTGTCATGCGCAAGTTTTGTGTAACAAATCGGGTTCTGAAGACTCGGGGTGTTACATTGTGGTATCAGAGACATTCAGTTAAACCGTTCAAAAGATTACTCATCAGTGCCAATCGTCACATGGAAGTACTCCAACAACTGTAAGTGTTTATGTTAGCCCCAGTAATTAGATATTTATGAACATAGTTAACCTTGTACAGGAAGTCAGTTTAATGGCCAGACGCCCAGGAAGACCTAGGATACTGAGAGAAATGCCAAACTTGAGGAGTGAGGAGGAACCTAGTGTTATTAGACAACTGACAGATTTGGTACGTCAGCAACCAGACTTAGTACGTCAGCAGTCCGATCAGTTAGGAGTGTTGCTGAACCGAATAAGCTAACTTTCAAGAACAAGTATCCACTGCCGAGAATTGATGATTTATTTGATCAGCTTAAGGGTGCAAGAGTTTTCTCTAAAATTGACCTTAGGTCCGGTTATTACCAGTTGAAGGTTAAATCTGAAGATATCCCAAAAACTGCCTTTCGCACAAGGTATGGACATTATGAGTTTTTGGTTATGTCTTTTGGTTTGACAAATGCGCCAGCAGCCTTCATGGATCTTATGAATAGGGTGTTTCACGAGTATTTGGACAAGTTTATCATTGTATTCATAGACGACATCCTAATCTATTCTAGAACTAAGGATGAGCATGCAGGACACCTAAACTTGGTGTTAGGATTGCTGAGGCAGCACCAACTTTATGCCAAATTTTCTAAGTGTGAGTTTTGGTTGGACAGAGTTCACTTTCTTGGTCATGTGATCTCTGGAGATGGGATATCTGTTGATCCAGCCAAGGTTTAAGCTGTTAAGGAATGGCCCCAACCGAAGAATGCTACGGATATCAGGAGTTTTCTTGGATTAGCAGGATATTATAGGAAATTCATCGAGGGATTTTCAAAGATTGCCACACCCCTTACTATGTTAACAAGGAAAAATGTGAAGTATAATTGGACTGATAAATGTGAATCCAGTTTCCAGACCTTGAAGCAGAAACTAACCAATGCCTCAATTTTAACTCTTCCTGTCGAAAATGGTAAATTCAGTATTTATTGTGATGCTTCCAAGGTTGGACTTGGTTGTGTTTTGATGCAAGATGGAAAGGTTATAGCTTATGCTTCTAGGCAGTTAAAAGTACACGAAAAGAATTACCCCACACATGACTTAGAATAAGCTGCTGTGGTTTTTGCATTAAAGATTTGGAGGCACTACCTGTATGGACAAACCTGTGAGATATTTTCGGATCATAAAAGTCTGAAATACATTTTTACGCAAAAGGAACTGAATATGAGGCAACGTAGGTGGTTAGAGTTTGTCAAATATTATGATTTTGAGATTAAGTACCACCCTGGCAAGGCGAATGTAGTGGCGGATGCTTTGAGTATAGTGACTCCTTCAGTCTTTGCATTGATTCTAGAAATACCGATAGCTTTAGAGACAGAATTCCAAAGATTTAACCTGGAAGCTGTGTCTAGTGTGTCAGTCATGCTTTCGGCCATATCTTTGAGGCCAACTATTTTGGAGAGAATAAAGGAAGTTCAAATGAATGACACCGAATGCAATAAGTATAAGTTGTGCATAGATTCTACTGACAAGTCGGTTTTCAACTGCTCAGCTGATGGAATTCTCAAGTTTCGAAATAGGTGGTTTGTTCCTACTGATACTGAACTTAGAAAGGAAATCCTATCTGAGGCACATTCCTCCAGACTTTCTGTTCATCCTGGAGGTACGAAAATGTACAGAGATCTTAAGCAATATTATTGGTGGCCAGGAATTAAGAGAAGTGTGGCGGAGTACGTGGAGTCATGTCTGGTCTGTCAGCAAGTCAAAGCTGAACACCAGAGGCCTGCTAGAACATTGCAACCTTTACCAGTTCCTGAATGGAAATGGGAACAAATAACTATGGATTTTGTTATAGGATTACCTAGAACAACAAAAGGTCGCGATGCAATTTGGGTAATAGTTGATCGTTTAACCAAATCAGCTCACTTTCTGCCAATGAAGATAACATACTCGATGGATCAATTGGCTGAGTTGTATGTGCACGAAGTTGTTAGACTGCATGGAGTTCCAAGCACCATAGTTTCAGACCGAGACTCTAGATTTACATCTAAGTTTTGGAAAAGTTTGCACAAGGCTATGGGAACACAACTTAGTTTTAGCACAGCCTTTCATCCTCAAACTGATGGACAATCCGAGAGAACTATCCAAACGTTGGAGGATATGCTTCGTGCATGTGTACTGGAATTTCAAGATTCTTGGAGTAAGTATTTACCATTGGTTGAATTCTCTTATAATAACAGTTTTCAAGCAACAATAGGCATGACACCTTACGAGGCATTATATGGACGAAAGTGCAGATCTCCGTTATATTGGGATGAAGTTGGGGAAGCACAATTGATTGGTCCTGATATTGTGCAGCAGACAGTGGAGAAGATTGCTCTTATCCGACAAAGAATCTTAACAGCTCAAAGCCGGCAGAAAAGCTATGCAGACAAAAGACGAAGAGAATTAAAATTTGATGTTGGTAATGAAGTTTTCCTTAAAGTGTCACCTTTCAAAGGAGTTGTGAGATTTGGGAAAAGAGGCAAGTTGAACCCCAGATATATTGGACCTTTCCAAATCGTGAAGAGGATTGGAAAGTCAGCATATCAACTTCAGTTACCAGCCTCTCTGGAGGGAATTCATAATGTGTTTGATGTTTCCATGCTAAAGAAATGTGTTAGAGATCCTTCACAGATGGTGGAACAGCAGAGTGTCGAAGTTCTTCCTACTCTTACTTATGAAGAGAAACCAGTAAAAATCTTAGATTATGCAGTAAAGGTATTACGCAACAAAGAAGTTCCACTGGTAAAAGTCTTATGGCATAACCAGAACATTGAGAAGCCAACTTGGGAGCGCCAGCAAGACATGATGGACCAATATCCAGAACTATTCAGGTACTGAATTTTGAGGACAAAATTCTTTTAAGGAGGGTAGATTGTAGCACCCGGTTCCATTGAACCAAACTTTAATTTATTATTAATGATGTACTTTTATAGAAGGGTTGGGGGAGTTATTGATTAGGTTAATAAATGATCAGGTGAGGGCATGATGGTAATTAGAATTTTACGTAGTGGATAACCTATTTAAAGAAAAGTCCAGTGAGAGTAGCCGCCACTATTCCCTATTTCCCTCTTTCGGTTTTCAGCTCGAGCAGTAGAACTCTCTAGGCGATTCTCTCGCCCGATTCTCCTTCAACCTAGGTAAGTTTTGTTTTCTTGCATTTTATCGATTAGTTTACTGAGAGAATACAATGTGAAGATTTCGAGGTTTTTGTGATTAAGGGTGGGTTCAGGTTCTTGGTGATAAATGGGAATGCACGGGTAGCAGAGTTTCAAATCGATTTCCTCAAACATATTATTGAGTTTTGGTAAGGTTTAGTAAGAGTTGGATTAATGTGCTGTTGTTGTGAAAAATATGTTCGCAAGTGTACGAGTCGCAACAAGTAATATAGTGATAAAATAGAGTGTCGAACCCACGAGGACTTGTAATTAATAATCGAAATAATTAATCTTAATTCTAAATTGAACACACATTTTATGGTTTTTAAGGATTGAAATTAAAATAAACAACTAAAATAATTAAAACAATAAAAATAAACTAAATTAAAATAGCAAAACAAATAAACTTAGATTAAATCAAATTAATAAAAGCCTAGGTACTACGATTTCACCAGGACAATATTTATTTCAGTCCTTCGCAATTATATTCATAAATATTCTTCCTATGTTGATGATCGATTTCACTAAATTCTATCACAATCTCTCTCGAGCATTGCGTAGTTTATCTGATTAATGGGTTATCACTTCTCAGTCTCAAATCCTACATTAATCAAATACAAATAAATCAAGAAATCACAGTGATCACATCAATACCGTAACTATCTCTAGCCTACGTATATTAATGACATTAATTTCAGTGCTCGGATATTTATCACCTCTCGGTCTCAAAACATCCCAAAAATCATGTAAAGATTGGCCAAAAATTTACAGGCTTTAAGAACAGAAATTAAATGCGTCAACAATATTGGAAGAAATAATCATAAAATATAATTAAACGAAGAACATAAAACAATTATTGTCTGGCTACATCGTAGCCTAGAAATAAAACTTAGTTCATAGTAAATAAAATAAAAACAATAATACTAATATAGTTCATAATTAAATTGAAGAAATAAAAGGATAAAGATTATGCTGTGCAAAAATTGCTTCTTGAAAATCGCCCTCCTCTTCTGCGCTGCTGATTGCCAGAATCCGCTGACCACGCTTGCCTGAATCTCGCCGAGCTGCTGCGCTACTGATTGCCAGAATCCGTCGACCACGCTCTCGCTCCCAATCGCCGGATCTTTTCTGCCCAAATTGCCGAAGTCTTGCTTCGGCCGAAACTCCCCGAATCGCTGAACGCCCAGCTCTCTGCTCTGTAGATCGCCGCCAGAGAATGCCCAATCGCTCGATGCCCAGAATCCGCTCCTCTCTGGAAATATAGCCGAATCCGAATCTCTGCGTTGAAAGCTTCCTTCGCCGAATCAGAATCTTTCCAAAATCGCTCACTGCTCGCTGCTCTGTTTTAGGTTATTTAATGTTTTCTTTCCTTTCAGTCGATCCACGACTTTAATTAGTTCCTTCTTTCCTTAGGTTAACAGTATAGATTAGGTAAGTAAACTTTCCAAGTTGGTAAGCAATTGATTGCCGCTTGATTCACTTTCCAAATTATCAGGTGATTGATCGCTCAATGTGGCCCGATCGATTGATGTATTTACTATTTTCATAATCTTCATTGCTTCTCTGTTTATTTTTCTTTGCAGCTACTTTTGTTTCTACGTCAACCTGTTTTAAATAAATCTTTCTGCACACTTACCCGAAATATATCAAATTTCTTCAAAACACTTGAGAAAAACTTATCCGGTCAAGTATAAAAAGTATAAATAAGTGTGTAAAATACACACTTATCACACCCCCAAACTTGAATGAAAGTTTGTCCTCAAGCGAACAAAATGCAGTTAAGTTAAAACAAGGATATAATCTCAATCATATTTAAAATTGCTCAACATAATATAATGGTAAAACAATCTTAATCAAGGTTTTCGGTAATTCGTCTCAGTTTGAAAAATTCATACTAAAAACAACTAGTTTACACTTTGCAAAAGAAATAACTCATAGTAGCACATTGAAAATAGTTTACATAGAAATCTTCGTGTGTGTGTGCGTTCATTCTTATCTTCCTCTAATTGTCGGTTCAACTAATGTAGCTACATGTAAAGGATACATTCTTATTTCACTCGGGATCGCTCCTGTCACTCTAATCATTCACTAGCCTTGCCCACTATCCAACTAATAGCAAATATCCATAAATAAAAAACAAAAGTCAATAGGTCTTCACAAGTTTGTAATGAAAGGCCGGGTTGAGAGGTAGGAATTGTATGAATTCAAGCGAATACCCAGAGCACCACTCATTCCTCCTTATTTCATCCAATTAAAAATTTCTTCCATTCACTTACTTACTTATTGAATTCGCTCAAACTTTCTTTTATTTGTTCACCCCCAAACTTGATTCATTCAATATCACCAAACTCAACTCCTTTGTCATTATTACAAAACAAAATCAATACAAACATAATACTCACGGAAAATAACAAAAACTAGAATGAAAACTAAACTGTTCAAACTTGCTTTTTCTTTTTCTTTTTCTTTTTCTTTTTCTTCCTTTTTTTTTTTGACTTTTTTTTTTTTTTTCAATTGACACATAACGACTTAATGTTCTAAAACGAAACAGATGACAAAGGAGTTGCTCTTGATTTTCACAATTTCCTCCATCTTTCCCTTAATTTAGATCAATAACCCCGTGCTCAATAAATAAGGTAAGAGAAATATATAAGGCTAGGCTAATTTCAGGTGACAAATGAATTGTAAATAATAGGCTCAAAAGGGTGACTAAGGGTGTCATTAAATGACACAACAAGGTAGGCTCATAAAGCTCAAACGGTTCAAAGATGGCCTAAATCATTCTCTTATTTTTGAAAAATTTCAATTGCATTCGTGAATAAAGGGCAAAACTAAGAAAGATTTTCCTCTCAATGTCCTCACTATCAATGATTTTGACTGGTGTTACACTCCCTTACCATGTTTCTTCTCGTTCACTCCCTCACTGTGTTTGGGTTTCACTCTTTGTAAACTACACAAATATATCACCAACAAATAGAATCAAACAAGAATGAAACGTGTTCAGGTTTTTGAAGATAACTCTGTAAGCTCTAATCAATGCAAACTAAGACAAATCATTCTTTTACTCAGCATATCTCAAGGAGTTGAAAGCATGAACTAATCAATTAAATCATCATCGACACCTCAACCAAGATTTCAGATTGCAATACCAAAATATATCAAAGTACTAAGATACGCTAAATTCACCCCAAACTTAAAATAGACATTGTCCTCAAAATAAAATAAAATAAAATAAAATAAAATAAAATAAAATAAAATAAAATAAAATAAAATAAAATAAAATAAAATAAAATAAAATAAAATAAAATAAAATAAAATAAAATAAAATAAAATAAAATAAAATAAAATAAAATAAAATAAAATAAAATAAAATGAAGAAATTATTATTATTATTATTATTATTATTATTATTATTATTATTATTATTATTATTATTATTATTATTATTATTATTATTATTATTATTATTATTATTATTATTATTATTATTATTATTATTATTATTATTATTATTATTATTATTATTATTATTATTATTATTATTATTATTATTATTATTATTATTATTATTATTATTATTATTATTATTATTATTATTATTTAACAGAAATAAAAAAAAAAAAAAAAAAAAAAAAAAAAAAAAAAAAAAAAAAAAAAAAAAAAAAAAAAAAAAAAAAAAAAAAAAAAAAAAAAAAAAAAAAAAAAAAAAAAAAAAAAAAATAACATAAAATAAAACAAAATAAAATAAATACAATAAAAATAAAAATGAAGAAATTATTATTATTATTATTTTAACATGAAAGTAAATAAAATGATCACAAGGAAATAAAATGACTTAATCGAAACCTATTTAAAAGAAAAGAAGATAAAAAATAAAAAAGTGAAATAAAGTAAAAAGAGAAAATAAAATGAATAAGAACTAAAAAATAAACAAATGAAAATACAATGAAACAAAACGAAATAAAAATGAAAACGAAACTACAACTAAGTAAAATGAAAATGAAAATAACAAAAGAAAAAATAAACAGAAATAAAAATAAAGAAAAATGAATAAAAGAAAATAAATAACTAATGGGTTACCTCCCACCGAGTGCGTGTTTTAACGTCGTTAGCTTGACGATATGCTGCGTCATGTTGGGTCGAGATATATAATGGAATTTGCTTTTTTAACTGTGCCGTCCCAATATGGTGTCCTGTGTTGCCCATGTACCAACTTGTCATTCGCCAGATGCTTTGCGTAGTCGGGTGGTTTCTTAATAGATGGTGTGACCCGTAGTGTCGACTCCCACAAATTTTTAACGTACTGCTTCCCATTATGCTCATGAGAGTTGCTTAGTTGACGTGAAGCTTCCATTGTAACAGTGTTAGGGAGTTCCGCCCGAAATATGTCATCGCTAACTCGTGGGTACTCCAATGACTTATACACCTGGAATGTCACCTCTTTATCCTGTACTTGCAATTTGAGCTCCCCCTTTCTAAGATCAATGACAGCACCACCTGTAGCTAAGAATGGTCGCCCTAATATAATCAGCACATTTTGATCTTCTTCCATATCCAGCACAATAAAATCGGCAGGGAATATAAATTTGTCGACCTTTACGAGCACATCTTCAATGATTCCCCTCGGGTGTTTAATAGAACGATCGGCCATCAATAATGTAACCTTTGTCGGCTTTGCTTCGCCTAAATTGAGTTTCCGGAATATAGACAAAGGCATCAAATTAATGCTCGCTCCCAAATCGCATAGTGCCCTGGTAGATACAGAACTGCCAATCTCGCACGGTACAGTAAAACTTCCCGGATCTTTTAATTTTTGAGGTAGCTTTTTCTGAATAATAGCACTGCATTCTTCTGTAAGAGCTATAAAACCACACTCCTCTATTTTGCGCTTGTGAGGAAGAATATCTTTAAAAAATTTAGCATAACGCGGCATTTGCTCGAGTGCCTCTGCGAATGGAATGTTGATGTGGAGCTTTTTGAAGACTTCAAGGAATTGAGAGAATTGTTTGTCAAGCTTCACATTTTTCAATCTTTGTGGAAATGGCACTGGAGGCGGTTGATGAGTTGGGTGTGATTTTTGAACTTCATCTGTATTAGTCTCCTCCTTAACAACTTCTGGCATGTTTTTTTCTTTTTGCACTGGTTCAACTAATGTGCACTGTCGAGTGGTAATTGCATTACAATGCTCTATCGGATTTACTTCGGTGTTACTTGGTAGTGAGCCTTGGGGCCTGCTATTGATACTGCTCGCGAATTGACCAAGTTGATTTTCAAGACTACGAATTTGAGCTGATTGATTTTGCATCGCAGTACGAGTCTCATTCATAAACTGCATAAGGACTGATTCAAGATCATTTTTCTTATCAACTTGATGAGATGGACCGAGTTGAGATGCTTGAGGTGGCTGCATAGTGTTCTGAAAATTCCTCCATGAAAAATTTGGGTGTTGCTGCCATCCTGGATTATAAGTATTAGAATTGGGATTGCCCTGACGATTAAAATTACCCATATAATTCACTTGCTCTGCGGGCGCTTTTGACATGTGATTTCCCTCTTGACATTCTTCACTCAAATGCGGCCCGAGACACCACTGACAATTAACTTTCGATGAATTCCCAACACTTGCTGCCATATGAGACTCATATATTTGCTTAGTTAATGAGGAAACTTGTAGAGTTAGAGCTTTCAAAGCCTCGAGTTCAGGAGTACTCGTTGTGCGCTTCATAATCGATCGCTCCACTGGACACTGGTCATTGTTAAGTGCTAATTCCTCTAATAATTCATAAGCGGCGTCTTCCGTTTTTCTCATTAAAGCTCCACCTGCTGCTGCATTAACCAGAGTCTTAGTAGAAGCTGATAATCCCATATAAAAAGTCTGAATATGCATCCACATCGGTAGACCATGATTGGGACATTTTCTCAACATCTCCTTAAAACGAGCCCATGCCTCATATAATGTCTCCCCATCGAACTGAGTAAAATTAATTATATCATTGCGAAGTCTAGCTGTCTTCTCGAATGGAAAGAACTTGGAAAGGAATTTCTGGCATAAATCTTCCCACGTAGTAATAGAATTAGTGGGCAAAGAGTTAAGCCAGTTTTTCGCACGATCTCGTAATGAAAATGGAAATAGCCGTAGTCTCAATGCATCATCCCCCACATTGTGAAATTTAAAAGTGTCGCATACCTCTAAGAAATTTTCAATGTGATCTTTGGGGTCTTCTGAAGGTAATCCACTGAATTGAGATTGTTGAATCATATGCAGGGTGCCCAGTTTAATTTCAAAATTAGCATTGATGGCCGGTCTGCGAATAGCGGAATGCACTCCAGATACAGTCGGTATAACATAATCCAGTAAGGTCCGGGTCTCAGCATTTACAAGTGGATGATTGTCAATAACGAGTGGAGGATTTTCAAAATTGTCTGCTCTGTTATCTCCCATAATGACATGCGCTGGTTGAATAAGTTCTCTTCTCTCTTTACGATTGCGTCGACACGTACGTTCGATCTCAAGATTCAGTGGGAGAAGATTATCGTTTCCCTCTTTACGCATGCACCTGAAAATATCACGAAAATAAAGAAATGAAAGAAATAGAATTCAAAATAAAACTAAAAATAATTAATTCGATATTAATAAATAAGTCCCCGGCAACGGCGCCAAAAACTTGTTGTGAAAAATATGTTCGCAAGTGTACGAGTCGCAACAAGTAATATAGTGATAAAATAGAGTGTCGAACCCACGAGGACTTGTAATTAATAATCGAAATAATTAATCTTAATTCTAAATTGAACACACGTTTTATGGTTTTTAAGGATTGAAATTAAAATAAACAACTAAAATAATTAAAACAATAAAAATAAACTAAATTAAAATAGCAAAACAAATAAACTGAGATTAAATCAAATTAATAAAAGCCTAGGTACTACGATTTCACCAAGACAATATTTATTTCAGTCCTTCGCAATTATATTCATAAATATTCTTCCTATGTTGATGATCGATTTCACTAAATTCTATCACAATCTCTCTCGAGCATTGCGTAGTTTATCTGATTAATGGGTTATCATATCTCAGTCTCAAATCCTACATTAATCAAATACAAATAAATCAAGAAATCACAGTGATCACATCAATACCGTAACTATCTCTAGCCTACGTATATTAATGACATTAATTTCAGTGCTCGGATATTTATCACCTCTCGGTCTCAAAACATCCCAAAAATCATGTAAAGATTGGCAAAAAATTTACAGGCTTTAAGAACAGAAATTAAATGCGTCAACAATATTGGAAGAAATAATCATAAAATATAATTAAACGAAGAACATAAAACAATTATTGTCTGGCTACATCGTAGCCTAGAAATAAAACTTAGTTCATAGTAAATAAAATAAAAACAATAATACTAATATAGTTCATAATTAAATTGAAGAAATAAAAGGTTAAAGATTATGCTGTGCAAAAATTGCTTCTTGAAAATCGCCCTCCTCTTCTGCGCTGCTGATTGCCAGAATCCGCTGACCACGCTTGCCTGAATCTCGCCGAGCTGCTGCGCTACTGATTTCCAGAATCCGCCGACCACGCTCTCGCTCCCAATCGCCGGATCTTTTCTGCCCAAATCGCCGAAGTCTTGCTTCGGCCGAAACTCCCCGAATCGCTGAACGCCCAGCTCTCTGCTCTGTAGATCGCCGCCAGAGAATGCCCAATCGCTCGATGCCTAGAATCCGCTCCTCTCTGGAAATATAGCCGAATCCGAATCTCTGCGTTGAAAGCTTCCTTCGCCGAATCAGAATCTTTCCAAAATCGCTCACTGCTCGCTACTCTGTTTTAGGTTATTTAATGTTTTCTTTCCTTTCAGTCGATCCACGGCTTTAATTAGTTCCTTCTTTCCTTAGGTTAACGGTATAGATTAGGTAAGTAAACTTTCCAACTTGGTAAGCAATTGATTGCCGCTTGATTCATTTTCCAAATTATCAGTTGATTGATCGCTCAATGTGGCCCGATCGATTGATGTATTTACTGTTTTCATAATCTTCATTGCTTCTCTGTTTATTTTTCTTTGCAGCTACTTTTGTTTCTACGTCAACCTGTTTTAAATAAATCTTTCTGCACACTTACCCGAAATATATCAAATTTCTTCAAAACACTTGAGAAAAACTTAACCGGTCAAGTATAAAAAGTATAAATAAGTGTGTAAAATACACACTTATCAGCTGTCATGACTTTAGGTGAGCGAGCTTCTGGAGTAGTTGTAACCGAGCATTTCCAGGCCAGGTAAGTAAAGTATGCATGTGCCTTCGGGCCTACATCACAAAACAGTAGTGTTATGCATCTTGTGATTGATTTTGTATGTCATGCATCATGTTTTTGAAAGATTACGAAAATGAATATGCATGTAAGAATGGTAAGGTATGAACTGAATGTGACAGACAAACTATTAAGGGAACTAATCCGCCCTTTAATCGAGTAGAGGATGTATGACATTGGGAGAATTGATCCCACTCCCAAGGGAACCAAAGGATCAGATCAGCTATTAAGGGAATTCATCCTCCCCTTAATCGAGTAGAGGATGTATGACATTGGGAAAATTGATCCCACTCCCAAGGGAACCAAGGGATCAGATCAGTTTACGAACGTATGTGTATGCAACTGAGATGAGAAAGTAGAAATTTCATGCTTAGGAATTTATGTTTCAGCAATTCATTTCATTACTGCTTTACTTACTTAGCATTAGGCTAATAGATGAGTTTTGTGATGTAGGTGTTAAGGATACTGCAGGTGAATTCCCTGAGTTTACTGACGAATAGACGGGGTTGAAGGAGCACTTCTCTGTCTCGAACTGGTATACTGATGAGGCGGATTAACTGATGTCTGTTGGTGTGAAAGTTTAGTTGACAGTGTTTCAATTTAAGTATGTTAAATTTTCATTACAGTAGTGATTTCAATGTTTTGAATACGATTTCGAGATTTTTCCTATTAATAGAATTCTGTTGGGATTTAATGTTGGTACCCACTAGATTTTAGTAACGTAACGGTTTGAAATTTTTTTGAATGGTTTTAGTGAAGTGAGTCAGTTCTTTTCTGTAGGTTGAGTTGTTGCTCTGTTGTTTATCGGAAGATATAAGTAGAGAGTTTGTCGTTTAGTGATCGGCGTATGCAGTTTACTCAATCGGAAGGTGTAGGTTTAAGTCTACGGATGATGTCTCAGTAAACTCATCGGCAGATGCGTGCTAACGTCATCGGAAGATGTAGAGGGTATTTTGTTGTTTAGTCACCGGCGGATGTAGAACAAAGTCGATCGGATGAAGGAAATCATCTGGCTGACGTCATCGGAAGATGTAGAAAGCCTTTTGTCGTTTAGTGACCGGTGGATGTCGTGTGTAAATCCACCGGATGATGTAGAAAGTTTTTTGTCGTTTAGTGACCGGTGGATGACGGGTGTGAATCCACCGGATGATGTAGAGAATACTTTGTCGTTTTGCCACCGGATGATGTCTTCCATTTTCTGCTTCATCCCCTTTTTGTTGACCTTGTTCAGCGGGCGATGCGTTTGACTTTTGAATCTTAAGAAGTATTTTCTTTTTTTTGCGATTTAAACTTTTATTCCTTCTCGACCAATTATTCCTTAATTTTCCAACTGTTTATTCAAGCATTGTTCAGTAGTTTTATTTAACTCTATTTTTACTCAAATGATTTCCGCTGCAAGTTCTTAAATGTTGAGGTTTTAGAAAATATCAAATTACGACCTTCGAGCAAAATTTCAAATTTGAACCAGAGTTTCCGGGTCATGCGCAAGTTTTGTGTAACAAACCGGGTTCTGAAGACTCGGGGTGTTACAAAGATATTGTCCGCTCTGGGGATTGGGCCGTAGCCCAATATCCTCCCCTCACGGCTTTGTTTGGCGAGAACTTCTCGGAAGGTCACTCAACCTGGAATTGCTCTCGTCGAAGCACTTTTAACTTTAGAGTTCTTATGGGATCCGTTGCCAATTGTATTCCAAAACGCGTCTTGCTATGTTGGGAGGGCCTCTTTACATATGTTTCATTTCCATATACTTCCCCAAGTGATGTGGGATTGTGACGACCCCCTCTTTACGACCCGGGATTCGCCTATACTCAAGTCTGGGATTCGCCTACACTCGGCTTAGGTCCCGAGGTTTGCCCCACAACTCGAGGTTTGCCCCGCAGTCGTACTCATACGTGCACATTCGGGTCATCACACCACGATATTGGCTTAACTACATTTTATTACAACGTGATGATGAACGTTTTTAAGAATTGATTACTTGGTTGAGGGTATGAAATTGATATAACGGAGACAAAGTTCTATGTATGATGTGAGGTATAGACAAATCATGATAGTATCATGATTTGGTTAAAGAAGAGCTCTCAATTTTTTGAAAAATCGTGCCAAGTTATGAAATTGACATATTATATTAAGATGATGGATGATGGTTGATAAATAGTAAGTTTAGAAATCATTGGAGGAATAAAGGTTGTTTAAGATTGGCGAGGATAGACTTCAATTTTATTTTTGAAAGTTTTGATTGTTATTCAATTTATTAAGTGTGATTTTGGTAGAGGCTTGGTTGAATATAAAATAAAAAATGATTCAAATGTCTATTGAAAATAATATGACTAAAAAGAACCAAATGAGAAAATCTTTTTACAATGTTTATTTAGTTAGAGATTCTAATGGCTATGTTTAGTTTGAGCAAGGCATTGTTGACCATACGATTTTTCATTATTTTGATGTGTGGTGTTGGACGTTACGATTGACACATTTTTGTTCCCCGCTATTTATAATTTCTTTGGGATTAGTGGTAGAAATGTCCAACCATCTTAGTTTTAGCGACATCGTTGGATGTCAATTTTGAAGTGTTCTTTGTTTGTAATTATTTGTGTGTGATGAAAAATGAACTGAGATGCGTGTATATCTGACTCTCATTCTAATAGATTGTTTGATGTAACTTTTGGTATGGACTAGTTGAGAATGTAACGCCCCGAAAACCCACCCAGGTTTCCGGTGCGCATAGGGACTACTCTTGCTCTGATACTATAACCGTAACGCCCCGAGTCTCCACGACCCGGTTAAACTTCCAACACTAAAAATATCTTTCACTAAAACTCACACAGCAGAATTTAAAACTACCCTCTCAAAGCCCCTCTTATGTCGTAACTAGCTACTTAGACTCACTAATTTTCCTTAATTCTAACCACTAAGCACCACGGCATCCTCCCCAAAAAAAAATTGACAGAGTAACACCTGAAAATGGCGCCCCCAAAAAGCTAAGTACCTGCAAACGAATAAATCTCAACCAATCCAGAATATTCCTACTAACTATCCAGCATACGAAACCTCCAAATAGCAGTAATAAGGGAAAGTAAAGTACTATCATCCATAAGCGAAGAAAATTCACAGTATAGGGCGACACATCACCCTTAACTATGAATATATATACAACGAACACAAAATACCCCCATAAAAGACAAAAAGTCCTACTCCCTATCAACATTGTCACACGACTTCTCCTGGGTCGGGTCGCCCTAACACTGTCATCAACCGGGGCCCTGGTTGCACGTCACCAACTGCCTCCTACTCCTGGTCAGGCTCTCGGTACTCACCCTCCTCTCAACAGTACCTACACCACAGAACACACTATAAGCTCAAGGCTTAGAAAGTAGAGTGCAAAAACATAAACATAAAGCATGCTGACCATAACCAACTAATTACGACTCCACATACGCATCACATCACAAACGTGCCTACAACCCATAACGTGCACAAAACTCACAACTGACATACAACTGACCCACAACATGCACAAGACTCACAACCCACACACAACTAACCAACTACCTACACGATACTCACGACCTATGTACAACTCACCCACAGCCGGCACAAGACTCATAACATACATACCACAAACTCATAACCTGCACAAGACTCACAACATACGTACAACTGGCTCACAACCTCACTAGACTCACCGCCTACACACAACCGTCCCACAACCCTCACGAGGCTCACCACCTACACACAACCGTCCCTCAACCCTCACAAGGCTCACCACCTACACAACCGTCCCACAACCCTACCCACACCCCCACTACACACAACCGTCCCACAACCCTCATAGGCTCACCACCTACACACAATCGTCCCACAACCCTCACGAGGCTCACCATCTACACACAACCGTCCCACAACCCTCACAAGGCTCACCACCTACACACAACCGTCCCTCAACCCTCACAAGGCTCACCACCTACGTACAACCTTCCCACAACCCTCACAAGAATCACCACCTACATACCATGACCAACTACCGACGACTTCCCATCGCATACGTATCTACGACCCTTAACCTGCTTACCTCCTCTGGCCCGAGTCTCACTCGGAATTTGCGAAGCACATCACCTCCGGCCCGAGTCTCACTCGGAATTCGCAGAGCACCTCACCTCCGGCCCGAGTCCCACTCGAAATTCGCGGAGCACCTCACTCCGGCCCGAGTCCCACTCGGAATTCGCGGAGCACCTCACTCCGGCCCGAGTCCCACTCGGAATTCACGGAGCACACCACCTCCGGCCCGAGTCCCACTCGAAATTCGCGGAGCACCTCACTCCGGCCCGAGTCCCACTCTGAATTCGCGGAGCACCTCACTCCGGCCCGAGTCCCAATTGGAATTCGCGGAGCACCTCACCTCCGCCCGAGTCCCACTCGGAATTCGCGGAGCACCTCACTCCGGCCCGAGTCCCACTCGAAATTCGCGAAGTACATCACATACAGACTACTCAAAACGTGCTTACGACTCACAACATGGAACCAACTGTGGTATAGGCCCTTCTGAGCGACTCTCAAGCGTTACACCCACACTACTACTTACCTGGCGTCCTAGCTCGCTGGGTTTGACACGTCGTGTCACCTACGGCTTCACCTAGCACAAATTCAAAATCCTCGTTAGTACCTAAGCTTAAACTTGCCAATTCATTCTAAAACTAATATTTCTAACTTAACCCAAGTCACATCTAACTAAACTGGTCACTAACTTGGTCAGGTTAAAAACCGACCCGAAACTTCGACGTGCATAACTTTCACGTCGATTATCAGAATCGAACGATTCCAGCGATCACGTACTCCTCTGATGATCTAGTTTAACCTGCCAAAAGAACTTAAAACGAACTATTGTAACCGGTCCAAAACCCCAAAAAAATAGAATCAGTCCATTATGCTAAAATGTCCAAAATTTAGCTTCCAATCCAATTTCACCAATTTCAGTGTCAACTATCCTCATTCAGGTCAATTTAAGCTCGGCACGACACAAATTGAGGGTTCCCTACTTGGAAACTCGAATTTCACCTAAATTTTAAATTTGCGTAACTTTTGCTACGCTTATCGGAATGACTCGATTTCAGCGGCTAAACGCTCCACTAATAACCTAGTTTAACATACCTGGACAAAATTTAAAACAACTAACGGTAGCTAGATTAAAACCCCCAAAAACATAACCGGTTTAGAAATCCCAAATTTCTCATTTCCGGTTTTTCATCAAAACTCTCTCAATTCCTCACTAATCTATCACACTCTAACCTATTAAGCATAATTTAATAAAATATGAAGTTTCCAAATTCAGAAACCCAATCACAGCACCTTCCTCCCCTCGGCTTCCTCCCTGGAACAGAGTATCCTAGCCCATCGAAGATCACTCATCACACACCACCAATCCCCTCTTATTTTCGTCGCTAGAACAACAAGCAAAACTCGGCCAAACATGCTCCATCATTCAGACCACAATTCGGCTGCGCATCAGAGAAGAAACAGAGAGAAGAACTCACCTCTTTTCGTCTAATTTGTGCACGAATTTGAAGAAGAAGAGTGGAGCTTCAGTTCGCCGGAGCTTGCTCATCAGAATGGTGGCCGAAATCGCGGAGTCGCCGGAGAAGAACGTCGGCTCTCTCTCTCGCTGGGGACTCGGGCTGCAAAAACCGAATGGCTTCTTCGCGAAGCCATTCAGTTTTTTTTATATAATTTTAATTTAATTTTCTTCTTTTCTTTTATTTTGTTAACCAAATTACTAAACCGCCCTCACGTGTTTGAACTTTCGTATTTCCGTTAAGTTCGCATCCTCCTCTACCTAAAATTTTGAAAATTCTCTTCCAAATAAAATCTTAAGTTTTAATAAACTAGCTAACCCGTTAAAATCCCTCACGAAAATTCTAACAAGACTTTTAATTTACTCGGTAAAATTTTCGGGTCATTACATCCTCCCCACCTTATAAGAATTTTGTCCCCAAAATTTGCATACTAAATAGCTCCAGAAACTGCTGCTCTATGTCCTGCTGTCGCTCCCGAGTGGTCTCTTCCACATTGTTATTGCACCATAACACCTTAACCTAGGAAATCTCCTTGTTGCGCAACACTTTAACAGCTGACTCCAAAATACAGACAGGCCTCTTGTGCCCTGCCTTCACCTATTGGCATACTACGCAAGCCTCGACATATTTAGCCACCTCGCGCTTCATATTGGGCCACCAATAGTGCTGTTTCAGATCGCTGTACATCTTAGTGCTCCCAGGATGCACAGAGAAAGGAGAAGAATGAGCCTTTGCCATTATGTCTCTCCTCAGCTCCTCATCCTTCGGAACGTAGCACCTTTCCCGAAATTTTAGAATCCCGTCCTCCGAATGGCTGAGTTCGGATCTCACACCAGTCTCCATACTCGCCTTAAGTTCACTACACCCAGAATCGCCTCCTTGCGCCAGTTTAATTCTTTCCAAGATGGTTGGCCTTAACCACAAAGGCCGCAGACACAAACAAATGTGTAACACCCGTATCAATCAAGGTCTAAGCTACAACTCCAAGAATAAAAATACTACCTGAAACAATGGACGGCTGGGTAGCATCATCTGGTTCAATAAGGGAGAAAACTCGCGGTTTTGATCTCACCGGGGCTTTGCTCAAGGTCGGGCACTGTCTGGCAACATGGCCTACCTCATTACACTTAAAGCATCTGCTAGAGTCTGCTCGGCACTCGCCAAAATAGTTCCTCTTACATTTAGGGCATAGCGGCATAGTACTCGTCTCCTGGGGCCGCTTACTACTTCCCTTCGAGGTCGTCCCCGTCCTCTACGCCCTCCCGGCACATCGCTGTATCTCTGAATAATTTAACACTATCATAAGTAAAATATACGAGGGTTCTAATAAATACTTACAGTTGGCGGAGCGCTCCCAGGCAGCGGCTGACAGTGTTAGGTAATACACTGAACGACGTCGACCCAATCGCTCTGATACCATAACTGTAACGCCCCGAAAACCCACCCGGGTTCCCGGTGCGCACAGGGACTACTCTTGCTCTGATACCATAACCGTAACGCCCCGAGTCTCCACGACCCGGTTAAACTTCCAACACTAAAAATATCTTTCACTAAAACTCACACAGCGGAATTTAAAACTACCCTCTCGAAGCCCCTCTTATGTCGTAACTAGCTGCTTAGACACACTAATTTCCCTTAATTCTAACTACTAAGCACAACGGCATCCTCCAAAAAAAAAATTCGATAGAGTAACACCTGAAAATGGCGCCCCCAAAAAGCTAAGTACCTACAAACGAATAAATCTCAACCAATCCAGAATATTCCTACTAACTATCCACCATACGAAACCTCCAAATAGCAGTAATAAGGGAAAGTAAAGCACTATCTGTAACGACCCTTACCCGTACCCTAATATTTTTCGTACAAATTTTTCTTTCTTTTTTTTTATACGTATAAACTTTAAATCAAATTTTTAAAGCGGAAATAAAACTTTTAAAATTGAAATCGAAATTTAATCGTCCGAAAACTAAATTGAAATTGGTTTAAATAGCAACTTAAAATGATTTAATTAACATTAAAACAATTAAAATACAACATTATAAAAATCTCTTCCTTTTTTTTTTTTGTCTTTCGCTCAGCGGCCAGAGAAGGTGGCGATTGCTCGCCATTAGGCGAGCGCCCATCGCCTGGCGATCGCCAAGGCAAATGTGGCGATTGCTCGCCATTCTGTGGCGAGCAATCGCCACGCTCTCTGGAAATTTTCCAGAGAGCGCCCCTTTTTCTATCCCCTCATTTCCCTTCCTCCATCTATTCCTCACACCCTGTACTTCACACACTCAACGCCAAAACACAATACACTCTTCTTTCTCATTTCTTTTTCACAATATTTTTGCATACATTTCACAAACACTTCCAATTCGAAATTTTACTATAACACGCACACATTGCACACGATATAACTGACCCATTCACCGACTCCGAATACATTTAAAATATAACTAAATTTCAAGAAAACGAACCGCATGGTTCCGTTTATAAGTTTAACTTTCCTCCTGTTTGAAAAATACCAAAACATCATAAATACTATCCAATCCAGACATCCTAAAGGTCGACTATACAATTTCTTTTATCTATCCAAATCCCAAAACATTACCTATGTCCCCACGGGTCAAAAATCACGCTCCGACTGCCAGCGCACTCCCACGGGCCTCCTTCCTCAACATGCTCATACATCAGGCGGAGGGACGTCTTCCTCACCTGTCTCAAGGTCACCTACACCATAGAGTTAAACACGTGAGCTAGAGGCTCAGTAAATCTAAGTGAATGCACGTGAATGCTATGCTATGCATGTACAGTTCAAAATCATGCGTCCTACCTTTTCGCTAAGCATTTCATTTACGTCACCGGGGCTTCTCTCTCACTAGATAGGAGTGGCACATCCGGCGATTGGACAGCCCCTGTATCTAACCGGGGGGAAGACATGCTTCGTCCGACAGCCATGTCTGAACCACCGCCACCAACGTGACCATCATTACATTCATTACCTTTTCGTTATCATTTTCCTTTTCATGAAAATATGCATAGAAACTCATTTTCATGCCGTTCGAAAACTATGATGCGTGAACAAATATCATGCTATGAATGAAATAAAAACAAGTAGAAACATACGATAATAAACTAACAATTAACAACTTAACAAAACATAATTCTAACTACCCGTTCTAAACTACCCGAACAGAACACATCTCCAATTTCCTCGATCGACTCAATTCATACGGTGTAGGCCAAGACGGCCAAACAAGTCACAGAGACTTACATTGCGTCCGTCGTATACCGAGCTTCGTCCACAAATGCTTGTTCACCTATAACATTTCACAATATATTTATTAAATCGAGTCTAAAATCATCAAACACCAAAATTACTAACTCCTAACTTAAAGAAAGATCTCCTAAACTCTATTTTAGTTCGTTGAGACATTTCGTCGAGCAATTCGTGCTCGACGATTCAAAAACTCCATTAATGGAGGTTTTTAAGCTCCAACTTATCCAAATCTCATATAAACCTCAACAAACTGATGAACTAAGCCCCTATAGTCATCAATACGTCTATTAAAGGCATAATTAAACTCAACCTGTCAACCTCAAACATCGATTCGCGTTTTTGACCAAAACCCTAACGAACCCTAATCGTTTTAAACCCTAGAAATCGACATCTAACGTTCCAAAAGCTTAAAGTCTTACCTAGAGAGCGATGACGGAAGAGAAACGTGAAGACTCGCCGGAGTTTGGAGGGACGTCGGTCGGCGTTTGAAGACAATCGCCGTGAGAGGAGAAAAGTCGCGCCAATAAGGGAGAGAAAGTGGAAGTATCGTGGGTGAGGGGAAAGAAAATGAGATTTTGATTTTTTTATTAAAATTTTAGTTTGACAATTACCAAATCGCCCTTCTATTTGATTTCAATTTCTCCTTCCAACTGTCTCGTTATTTAACTAACGATCCGATTTACCAAAATTCTCATATTTCATAACAAATTCCAATTAATTGTTACGGCTCCGTTAAAACTTTCCGTTCGCGAAACGGACTTAATTTGACAGATTTACAAAATTGCCGTTTATATTAGAATAAAATTAAATCCCGTAAAGCCGGGTGTTACATTCCACCCACCTATACACAACCGTCCCTCAACCCTCACAAGGCTCACCACCTACACACGACCGTCCCACAACCCTCATAAGGCTCACCACCTACACAGAACCGTCCCACAACCCTCACGAGGCTCACCACCTACACTTAACCGTCCCACAACCCTCACGAGGCTCACCACCTACACTTAACCATCCCACAACCCTCACGAGGCTCACCACCTACTCACAACCGTCCCTCAACCCTCACAAGGCTAACCACCTACGTACAACCGTCCCACAACCCTCACAAGAATCACCACCTACATACCATGACCAACTACCGACGACTTCCCATTGCATACGTATCTACGACCCTTAACCTGCTTACCTCCTCCGGCCCGAGTCTCACTCGGAATTCGCGGAGCACATCACCTCCGGCCCGAGTCTCACTCGGAATTCGTGGAGCACCTCATCTCCGGCCCGAGTCCCACTCAGAATTCACGGAGCACCTCACTCCGGCCCGAGTCCCACTCGAAATTCGCGGAGCACCTCACTCCGGCTCGAGTCCCACTCGGAATTCGCGGAGCACATCACCTCCGGCCCGAGTCCCACTCGGAATTCATAGAGCACCTCACTTCAGCCCGAGTCTCACTCGGAATTCGCGGAGCACCTCACTCCGGCTTGAGTCCCACTCGGAATTCGTGGAGCACCTCACCTCCGGCCCGAGTCAGACTCGAAATTCACGGAGCACCTCACTCCGGCCTGAGTCCCACTCGGAATTCGCGGAGCACATCACCTCCGGCCCGAGTCCCACTCGGAATTCGCGGAGCACATCACCTCCGGCCCGAGTCCCACTCGGAATTCGCGGAGCACCTCACTCCGGCTCGAGTCCCACTCGAATTCGCGGAGCACATCACCTCCGGCCCGAGTCCCACTCGGAATTCGCGGAGCACCTCACTCCGGCTCGAGTCCCACTCGAATTCGCGGAGCACATCACCTCCGGCCCGAGTCCCACTCGAATTCGCGGAGCACATCACCTCCGGCCCGAGTCCCACTCGAATTCGCGGAGCACCTCACTCCGGCTCGAGTCCCACTCGAATTCGCGGAGCACATCACCTCCGGCCCGAGTCCCACTCGAATTCGCGGAGCACATCACCTCCGGCCCGAGTCCCACTCGGAATTCGCGGAGCACATCACCTCCGGCCCGAGTCCCACTCGGAATTCGCGGAGCACATCACCTCCGGCCCGAGTCCCACTCGGAATTCGCGGAGCACATCACCTCCGGCCCGAGTCCCACTCGGAATTCGCGGAGCACATCACCTCCGGCCCGAGTCCCACTCGGAATTCGCGGAGCACATCACCTCCGGCCCGAGTCCCACTCGGAATTCGCGGAGCACATCACCTCCGGCCCGAGTCCCACTCGGAATTCGCGGAGCACATCACCTCCGGCCCGAGTCCCACTCGGAATTCGCGGAGCACATCACCTCCGGCCCGAGTCCCACTCGGAATTCGCGGAGCACATCACCTCCGGCCCGAGTCCCACTCGGAATTCGCGGAGCACATCACCTCCGGCCCGAGTCCCACTCGGAATTCGCGGAGCACATCACCTCCGGCCCGAGTCCCACTCGGAATTCGCGGAGCACATCACCTCCGGCCCGAGTCCCACTCGGAATTCGCGGAGCACATCACCTCCGGCCCGAGTCCCACTCGGAATTCGCGGAGCACATCACCTCCGGCCCGAGTCCCACTCGGAATTCGCGGAGCACATCACCTCCGGCCCGAGTCCCACTCGGAATTCGCGGAGCACATCACCTCCGGCCCGAGTCCCACTCGGAATTCGCGGAGCACATCACCTCCGGCCCGAGTCCCACTCGGAATTCGCGGAGCACATCACCTCCGGCCCGAGTCCCACTCGGAATTCGCGGAGCACATCACCTCCGGCCCGAGTCCCACTCGAATTCGCGGAGCACATCACCTCCGGCCCGAGTCCCACTCGGAATTCGCGGAGCACATCACCTCCGGCCCGAGTCCCACTCGGAATTCGCGGAGCACATCACCTCCGGCCCGAGTCCCACTCGGAATTCGCGGAGCACATCACCTCCGGCCCGAGTCCCACTCGGAATTCGCGGAGCACATCACCTCCGGCCCGAGTCCCACTCGGAATTCGCGGAGCACATCACCTCCGGCCCGAGTCCCACTCGGAATTCGCGGAGCACATCACCTCCGGCCCGAGTCCCACTCGGAATTCGCGGAGCACATCACCTCCGGCCCGAGTCCCACTCGGAATTCGCGGAGCACATCACCTCCGGCCCGAGTCCCACTCGGAATTCGCGGAGCACATCACCTCCGGCCCGAGTCCCACTCGGAATTCGCGGAGCACATCACCTCCGGCCCGAGTCCCACTCGGAATTCGCGGAGCACATCACCTCCGGCCCGAGTCCCACTCGGAATTCGCGGAGCACATCACCTCCGGCCCGAGTCCCACTCGGAATTCGCGGAGCACATCACCTCCGGCCCGAGTCCCACTCGGAATTCGCGGAGCACATCACCTCCGGCCCGAGTCCCACTCGGAATTCGCGGAGCACATCACCTCCGGCCCGAGTCCCACTCGGAATTCGCGGAGCACATCACCTCCGGCCCGAGTCCCACTTTACGAAAAGAAGTGTTATTTGGGTCCTAACGATTAAATTGGAATTTGTGGAGATATACGGGATTTAGCGGGATTTACGGAAGAGCAAAACGGCATATTAACGTTTAATAGGAATTAGGCTTATTATTATTATTATTATTATTATTATTATTATTATTATTATTATTATTAATTATAAACAAAACAATAGAATGGTTAAAAAAACCATTCTGTCGTTTTTACGTTCGAAGTCGAACCCGACGCCGAGAGAGAGGCGACGAAGGAGAACGGCGACAATCGACGAACGCCGGCGTCCAACCTCGACGTTTTTCGGCCAGAAAACGGCGGCGACTCCAGGGTGTGCGGTTTCCGACCATCCTCGCGCACGAACCGAACGGTATGCCTCCTCTGTGCCCTGTTTTCGTGTTATTGGTGGCCGTGGATCGCTGAGCTGCTAGGGCTCCGATCGCCGGTCGTTTTTGGTGGCTTTCAGTGTCAAATGGCCGAGCTTAACGCCGGCTATTGTTGATTGGCCGTGTTGAGCTCAATGTGAGCGAAATTCAGTGAGCCCGATTTAGGGCACTCGGGTTTTGCTTAATGTAACTTCGATTTTAGGTTAGTTTATGTTAATTGGATGTTAGTAGGATAGATTGGTGAAGAAATTGATGGAATTTGATGAAAAATCAAAAAGGGAGATTTTCCGGGTAAAGGGCAGTTTCGGGTTTCTGCCAAATTGACCTAGTTCCGGTCATTTGTTTTAAAATTACTTTTGGCAGATTAAAATAGGTAATTAGAGGAGTACGTGGCCGCTGGAATCGTTCGATTCGGATAACCGACGCGAAAGTTACGCGCGTTCGAAGTTTTAGGTCGGTTTTTACCGAACCCAAATTAGTGACCTATTTAGTTAAGTTTTAGTTGGATTAGGCTTGAAATAGTAGTTTGAGAGTAAATTGGCGAATGTAAGTTTGATTTAATGAAGTTTGAATGTTTGTCATAGGTCGAGCCATAGGTGACGTGTGGCGCCAAACCCAGCGAGCTACAGAAGACAGGTAAGTCTCTCGTGACTTGTTTGGCCGATTGGCCTACACCATATGATTCTATGTTGGTCAAGGAATTTGGAGAATGTAGGTTGAGTCGGGTAATTAGTTGGGTAGTTAGTTTTAGTTATGTGTTGTATGTTTATATTTATTGTTTGTTTATGCTTTAATTATGTTTATAGCATTGCACGTTCACGCATCATGTTTCTGAAAAGCACGAAAAAGGAATTTCTATGCATGTTTTCATAAAAAGGGTAAAGTATAATGAAAAGGTAAAATGTCTGTAATCTGGTTACGGCGTTGGCGGTGGTTCAGACATGGCTGCTTGGGGAGCATGTCTTCACCCCGGTTAGATACGAGGGGCTATCCAACCGTGGGATGTGTCCGCTCCTATCTAGCGAGAGTGAGGCCACGGTAACATATCTGTATCTGTAATGTAATGAAATGAAATGAATAGCGAAAAGGTAGGAAGCATGTTTTTACGAACGGCACGCATAGCATGCATTGCATTCACGTAGACTTACTGAGCCTTAAGCTCACGACTTATATCTGTGGTGTAGGTGACCTCTACACAGGTGAGGATGAGATCCCTCCACCCGAGGCATGATCGGTTGATGAAAGATGGCCCGTGGGAGTGTGCTGGGCAGTCGATGCTTAACCGACCCGTGGGGATTTACGTATGTATTTTGAGGGTATTGAGATATTCTGGGTGAATGATGGATTGGTTAGATGAAAATTGTATTGTAGAACATAATAGGATGTTTGTTTCTAGTTAGCTGATAGTTGATAGGTTTATGTTTTGAGGCTTTGGAAACTTATTTTATAAACTGCTTTTGGAAAACCTTTTATTTGAAACATACTGAACTGCTTGGTATTTTCTTTGTAAACAGGAGGATATGTCACACTTTTAAACGGAACCATGCAGTTCGTTTTCATGAAAATGTACTTCATTTTAATCGTGTTTAGAGTCGGTTTTGGACAGAGTTACAAGAACGTATGAATGCTTTGAAAGTTTATGTAAAATGTATAATTGAAATGGAGATAGAAATGATATTGTGACGAAGTGATAAGTTGATAAATTGAGGAATGATAGAAGGTTGAGTGGTTTTATGTAAACGGTTTTTGTATGATAAATGAATTTCTTTAAAGGTTTTCGAGGATGTTTTTAATTGATTTAGAGGCTTAAAAAGAAAAATTTCGTACGGGAAATTAGGAATAGTATGAGGGTCGCTACAATTATGGTATCAGAGCCCCCGGGTTTTAAAATCGGTTCTGTAGACTGCTCGACTGCACAGCCACTACGTGGACATCCTTCATCAACTGTAAGTATGTTTATAGTTTTATTTGATTTCAGTTTCTTAGAGATGTTTGCATTTAACTTTTATAGGAGCTATTTATAGATATGGTGTGTCGAGGGAATGATCGAGACAACCGAGACGTTACGATAGATCACCTTAAGGATTTCGTTGCCCAACAATCCCAACACATTAGCCTACAAGCGCAGCACATAATTAGGCAATCTTGTCAGCTCGAAATATTGGGTTTGTCGCTCCCAGTAATCACTGTACGAAGAGGAAGACTCTTAATTGAAAGAAAGAAGTTACACCAAGGGTAATTGCCCCGAACAAAGACGAGGATAATGCCCAACCCTCAGTTGCTTCAGGTGCAGTTTTATCCCTACAGTTAAAGGAATGAACTATATAAGAATAGAGGGTAGCCTGACTTAATAAGATTAGCCCGACTTAACCATGAAAAGTTGTACACATAGATTGTGTTACCATTAGAGGAATACAGCTTATGACATATAAGATTTGAATAGATAGAAAATGAGCCATAGTCGATGAAATTTGAACCCTTAGAGTATTAAGCCTCGGAATATGCTTTAGGTTGTCAAGCAAAACTCGACCAAACATGCTCCATCATTCTGACCACAATTCGTCTGCGCATCAGAGAAGAAACAGAGAGAAGAACTCACCTCTTTTCGTCCAATTTGTAACACGAATTTGAAGGAGAAGAGTGGGGCTTCAGTTCGCCGGAGCTTGCTCGTCAGAATGGTGGCCGAAATCGCGGAGTCGCCGGAGAAGAACGTCGGCTCTCTCTCTCGCTGGGGACTCGGGCTGCAAAAACCGAAGGGCTTCTTCGCGAAGCCATTCAGTTTTTTTTAATATAATTTTAATTTAATTTTCTTCTTTTCTTTTCTTTTTTTTATTTTGTTAACCAAATTACTAAACCGCCCTCACGTGTTTGAACTTTCGTATTTTTGTTAAGTTCGCATCCTCCTCGACCTAAAATTTTGAAAATTCTCTTCCAAATAAAATCTTAAGTTTTAATAAACTAGCTAACCCGTTAAAATCCCTCACGAAAATTCTAACAAGACTTTTAATTTACTCGGTAAAATTTTTGGGTCATTACAGAGAAAAAATAAAACCTAGATTTATTCATGCGAAGAGTGTGTAACGACCCTCGCGGGCCGCCACGATACTTGACATAACTTACATGAACTTGGACATATTGTTGGACGTAAATTTTTTTGACTTTTCCTTAAAACTTTAAAACGGTTTTTGAACTTTCAAATCCATCAACCTCCCGCCCGATCGGTCGCCTACGAGAGTCTATCGGTCAGCGAGCACTCTGCCACAGCCTCACAATTTCTCAACATGTGCCGATCAATTGCGCCCGTGGGGCTGATTGATCGGCTAAACGCTGCAAGTTCTAGCAGCGCGCATGCCTTTGCCTTGCGCACAGAGCGCTGCCCCGCGCGCCGCACAAGCTTGCTCCTCCTTTCCCATTCTTTTCTTCCACATTTTCTTCATTCTCACACCTAATACACTTCATACTTTCCTCAACCTACTTCCAACCATTTTGAACCACCCCAAATCATAACATTATTCCATCACTTCCAAGCATCTAAATCATCATATAAATCACCTAACTACCATCAACATGAAAATTTTTTAATCGAATTAAAAACCCGAAGTACGTAGCGGAAATTATGAAAACAAAACGCAAGGATGTATCTAAAACTGAACATATCCATAGGGACGAAATAGACTCCCAAACTTTTCCAGTATTTTCCAAATCTCAAAAACTATCAATACATCCTATTCAAAAAACTACAAAATAAGTACTTCCAACAGTAAAACATCACCCATGGGTCAAAATGTCACCTGACTGGTACAACCAACCTCCATGAGCTCGTTCTTCCAGCTGTACATATTCATCAACTTGATGCTCAAAGTCCTCATCCCTACGATCGGTACCTACATCACAAAGTTTAACTAATGAGCCTAACGCTCAATAAGAGTATATCAATGCTATAAAATGTTCATGCTATGAATGATCATTTTCAAAACATGTACATACTTTACATTTTATTTAGTTCAAGTGACATGGTTGTTAAAGGGGCGTCTTGGAGGATTAGGCTCAGTAAACATGTCATGTGTCCCTCCAGCCCAGGTCAGCTCCAGGATCTGCAGAGTTTTAACTGCCCCCCGGCCCACCTAGTGGTAATGATACGTAGGGCTTACGGTGGACAATGTCGTATGTCATTCCACGTTTCACAACTTAACCGATACATTACATAACATGACATGTTCTTATCTTTCTTACGTAAAACATATGCATAAAACATTTTTCATGATTTCTTGAAAACGTGATGCATGAACATACAGTGTACATATAACATAACATAACATGTAGACATATCCTCAAGACATTTCAATAAAACAATGATACTTAACATAAAACATATTCTACTAACCTAACTACCCATCACTGTACCCCTTAAAAATATAAAACCTAGTACCTTTGTGATGTAGGCCTTAAGGGCCGAACACATGCAATATAATCTTACCTCAACTCCTTAGCAATAAACTTGAAAATTTCATCACTTTTCCTTTTTGTTGCAACCACCTAAAATACAATTCCATAACATCAAAATTTGGCAACCAATCCCACATTCACCAAACAATGCTTGTAAATCCAAATCAACCAAGAATGTCATTCAAATCTAATACAAGAACTCCAATTCAATTTACTTAACATCAAACAAATCAGATTCAAGCAGCATCAACTAACCACTTTTCAAAAACTCAAACCAAAACAAATAGTTTTTCTCAAAATAATCCTAACATTTTGGCTTAACTTGTAACATCCATAACTTAATCAATTATTAACCAAATCAATTGATTGAAAAGTCAAAATCTTCCTTAATGTGTCTAGTTTAGCATCAACCATTTTTGAAAAGAAGATCGGAATCAAAAAAGAAAATCCAAAAACCGAACTGCCCACTGAAATTTCCAATTTTTGCCCAAAAATTTCAAAAATTCATAACTTTCAATTCTTATCCGATTTCAACAATTTAACAGCCAATTTAAACCTTTCGATAACTAATTTATCATAGAACCATCCATTTATATAAAGAGAATCAAAATTAAGGTCATAAATTCAAAAATTTGGACTGCCTTGTTTAGCCGATTTAAACCTAGTTTCCAATCAATGCTTCAAACATGCATTTCTATCCATTTACTCCATCATTGATCATTAGATAATCTTAAATCAAGATGAAACATCAATTTAAAGAAGAAATACACAGCCCAATTAAACTTTTATGTTCAAGTTATCATTAAACCTTAATGAGTAAAACCAGAGTTTCTCGCCATCCATCCACGCCTTCACCTTTGATCCCTTCCAGCACCAGCTTAAATTCACATCCTCAACTTTATTCCTCACCTGATATTTCTTCACCTACATCGAGGTGTAACTGGAATCCTACGCTTAAGTAAGGATGCAACTATTATGAGTTCATGATGTCACTAACTTGGAGAAACGCTCATATCTTTCTTTCACGTACTTGTTCTTCCTAAAAAAAATCATTCATAACGTATCTCGTATCATGTTCATTCATCATCGTATACATGCTCATATTCATCATTCCTTCATCCTTCAATCCTCATTACATTTGTGGTTTAAGGGATGATTTGGCCGGTAAAGGGGTTCGACGTAGTGTTATCATGGTCCCTACTGCGGGTCGTATTCATATGTCCTACTGCGGACTGTGACTCGCCCGAACCACCCCACCCTCACTTAACCACGTTGCATAAGTTTTATCTTCTTACCTTATTCATGAGAAAACATATTTCAAAACATTTTCATATGCTTGAGAAGTAAAACATGATGCATAACCTAAATGCACTTAATCATCGAACTAAGACAGGGGAGTACATGAGAATAACAGAACCATATCCATCGACATTTCATCAAACATATAGCAGACAATGTTCACTAAATCTAACTTAATCCTTTGATGTAGGGCCCTATTGGCCGGAAACTTAATACATTCACTTACCTGGATTCCTTAGCAACTTGAATCACCTTCTCTTCAACTTCTTCACCTAACACATTTCACATTACAGTAGTTAAAATAAAGTCCTAAAAGTTCTAATCGAAAGTCATCCTAGAATCTAACAGCTAAGGTTCTCTGTGCAGTCTGAAATCCAAAACCGAAACAGCTAGATATAGCTATCGATTAAACGGGGTCGGTTATATAAAAGGTCCAGAATCGATTTAAGGGTGACATTACCAAATGAAGATAAAGAACGATAACCAACTGACTCAGCCATTGAAGAGCCCGAAAGTACAAGTTCAACTGAAAACAGAGTTCTAAATGACTACCCGGCATCTACATTGTCAAAATCTTACCTAGAATGCGGGTTATCGGAGTGGAGGCTGAAAAACCAGTTGCTGGGGAGGAAAAAGGCTCCAGAGAAGAAGGGAGTCGCCGAGAGGAAATGTCGGCTGCAGTGAGGTTTTAAATGAGATTTAAGGTTTCCATTTTCTATTTATACCTAATCCTTCAATCTTTATTACAAAATTGCCACTCAACCTAGTTTTACTCAACTTGTAATGAATTTGCCTCAACGTTAAATTTAATCATAAAGGTTAAATAAGGGTAACAATTAGAATGGTCAGAAAAATTCACCTGGCCGAAATGTCGGGCGTTACACCGCGAGCGATAGTGACACCAGAATTCAAACGGCTATTTTTCTGCGTACGAACTACTTACAACGGTCATATTTTTGAAAGCAGATTACAGACGTGAAGCAGATTACAGACGAGAGTATAAAAGGAAGAACAGTAGCTCGAGGGAAGAACTTTTGCCGAAATTCTCTCTGAACTCTTACAAGCAAAAGCTTTGTAGTACTCTGATATTTCCTACATCCCTCTGCTCTTAAACTTGAGATTTATACCATTGAGAGAGTGTTGTAACGCCCTCAATAGGGACGAGACCGATTCATAACTTTCTTGGATTATTTATACTAAGATTACTTTGTACATATGTTTTTTTTTTCTAAAACAAAACAGAACAGTACTAAAGACATGGTCATGTCCGAACAAATCTGAACTCTTCGAAAGCTCAACTTCTACAAAAGGCTGTCGACATAAACAGTCACAGAGTCGAGCGACTAGCCTCAGACATCAGTTCCATATTGTGATCGGAACGAGAAAATTCCCTCAAAACACTCGACTCATCGCTCGCGGGGCTGTATGGATTTGCAAACATCCACCGATCAACATGTGCATCTCACGTGCCACATTAAACTTAATCCGATCACTAAACAACAAGACTTATACACAATCAATCGGATAGAATAAACAACATCATCCGATTGACATGTGTACCCCACGTGACACATTAAGACTCGATCTGATAGCTAAACGACAAAACTTATACACACTCAATCCGATAAAATAAACAACATCATCCGATTGACATGCGTATCCCACGTGACAAATTAAGACTTCATCCGATCGCTAAACAACAAAACTTATACACACTCATCTGATAAAATAAACAACATCATCCGATTGACATGCGTATCCCACGTGACACTTTAAGACTCCATCCGATCGCTAAACGACAAAAGTTGTATACACTCATCCGATAAAATAAACAACATCATCCGATAGACATGCGTATCCCACGTGACACATTAAGACTTCATCCGATCGTTAAACGACAAAACTTATATACACTCATCCGATAAAATAAACAACATCATCCTGATAGAAGACATCATCCGATGGAAGACATCATCCGATCGACAGGAAACCTTAACTTATCAAACGATTTAAACCGACAGAAACATCCATCGACGGACATGAACCCTTGACATTTACTACAGAGAACATCCTGAATTTCACATCTCCCAACACAACTAACACAAACTTGTATTGACACAAACCATAGACCTATTTTGAGTATGCATAGCGGAAGACTTAAATAAAACAGATCATTCACAACTCAGAAATTAGTCAAACAAGTTTACTAGAATTCAACGTTTTTAAGAAAAATCCCTCCTACTTAAACTTCAATATTCATAAATCTTACTAATATCTTAAAGGTAGCAACCAGGGATCATATTCGCCTTTCCAGCCACACACTGTGTCCCTGAGCGCCATCCAGCAACCAGTCTTAAACATCTTTGCAGAATTTGAAATCCTCACCTGATTGTTCTTCACCTACATTATAAGGTTTAAACTATAAGTCTAATGCTTAGTAAGAAGTGAAATGCTAACATGTATGCATGAATGCACATCTTAAAGAAAACACATGTTCATGATTTTTTCATGTTCTTATTCATCATTTTCATCATATGGATTAAGAGAGGATTTGTGCTGAAAAGGGCGTTGACAGTGAGATTGTACATAGTCCCTTTCGGGTCGTAATCATGGTCCTCCTTTTGGACAGTGACATAAGCCAAACCGTCCCCAACCCTCTCTTAATCCTTGTTTCATAAGTTTCGTATTCATTTCTTGTTCATAGGGAAAATCATGCTTTTAAAACATTTTCATATGCATGAGAAATATTCGTGATGCATGAGCATGAGCATTCTAAAATCATCACGCTACAGAGTAGGTCATTCATTCGTTAAAAATCACAACATCGATTCGAGTACCATAACCAACCAGATATTAGCACAGATACATTTAACATCATAAACAACACCTCTACTTAGTACCCTTGAGATGTAGGGCCCTAATGGCCGGAAATCTTACTCACTCACTTACCTGGTTTCCTTAGCAAAACTTGAGCACCTCTCTTCAAACTTCTTCACCTAGAAACATTTCACATTACAGTGTTAAATCAAAATCCTAAATTTCTATCCGAAAGTCATCATAGATTCTAACATATATATTTCTAAATCTTCCTAGTCGAGCGCCTAATGCGTACAGATTAAGCTTCCAAAAATATCTAAATAACTAGATTCAACTTAGCAGATAAACACAAATTCTAAATGTTACTACAATAACCCAACCATTGAAGGATCCGAAACCCCTAGTTCTAGCTGAAAACAGAGCTCTAAGAAACTATCCAGTAACTACATTATCTAAGTCTTACCTAGAGCGTGGATTGTCGAAGTGAATACTAAAGAATCGATCGTTGGTGGAGGAGTAGCTGGCCGAGAGAGAGAGAGAGAGGAAGAGCTTTGGAGAAAAGGGGAAATCGCCGAGAGAGGAAATATCGGCTACAGTGGGGTTTAATGAGGTTTAAGGATTTCCATTTTCTATATATATTAACTAAAATCCAACTTAATTACAAACTTGCCACCCAACCTAGTTTCACTCAACTTGTAATAAATATGTCTTGACATTAAATTTAAAATCATAAAGGTTAATAAAAAGACAATCAAAATGGTTAAGAAAATCAACTGTCCGAAATTATCGGGTGTTACATCCACCCCTCCTTAAACAAAATTTTCATCCTCGAAAATTGATCAAACAAAGAGCTCTTGATATTTGTCCAACATGTCCTGCTGTCGCTCCCAAGTGGCTTCTTCAATGCCATGATTCGTCCACAAAAATTTTACAAGAGGAATTTCTTTATTCCGTAGAGTCTTAACTGCAGTTTCCAATATTCAGACAGGTTTCTCTTCATACGTCAGTGTTGGCTCAATATCAATCTCTGTTGGCTTAACAACCTGCGTCGGATCACGTATGCATTTCCTTAGCATGGATACATGAAAGACATTATGGACCTTTTCCAGTGATGGAGGCAATTGCAACCTATAAGCGGTTTTACCAATCCTTGCCAAGACAGGGAATGGTCCAATAAATCGCGGATTAAGCTTTCCCTTCTTGCCAAATCTTAAAACTCCCTTGAATGATGAAATATTTAGGAAAACCTCATCTCCGACAGCAAACTCAAGGTCTCTCCTTCTTTGGTCTGAATAACTCTTCTGTCGGCTTTGTGCAGTCATCATTCTCCTCTTAATAATGACAATCTTATCTGACATCTGCTGCAAAATCTCGGGTCCTAGGAGTTTTGCTTCACCAACTTCATCCCAATATAAAGGTGATCTACATTTTCTGCCATACAGTGCTTCATACGGTGCCATACCGATGGTGGACTGGTAACTGTTGTTGTAGGAGAATTCAACCAAGGGCAGATGTCAGCTCCAAGATGTCTGGAAATCTAGCACACATGCTCTCAACATATCCTCGAGTATCTGAATAGTCCTCTCAGATTGTCCATCAGTCTGCGGGTGGAAAGCAGTGCTAAAGGATAACTTTGTACCTAGCGTGCCTTGTAAACTTTTCTAAAAGCGTGAGATGAACCTGGGATCATGATTAGAGACAATAGACACTGGAATACCATGTAATCTGATGATTTCTTTAACATATAGATTAGCTAGCTGGTCCATCGCGTAGGTTGTCCTTACTGGTAGGATATGAGCGAACTTCGTCATTCTGTCAATTACAACCCAAATGCTATTATGACCTTTAGTTGTCTTAGGTAGTCCCACAACAAAATCCATGGCGATGTGTTCCCACTTCCACTCGGGGATCGGTAGAGGTTGAAGGACACCTTCTGGACGTTGATGCTTTGCCTTGACTTGTTGGCATACCAAACACGACTATATATACTTAGCAATGTCCCTTTTCAAGTTTGGCCACTAGTAAACTAACTTTAAGTCCCGATACATCTTGGTGCTGCCAGGATGTACAGAAAATGGGGACGAGTGTGCCTCGGCCAAAATCATCTTATGTAATTCCTCATCACTCGGAATGTACCATCGATTTCTAAATCTTAGAATACCATCTTTGGAGAGACTAAACTCAGAGGAGGCGTCCTTTAACTTGCTCATCACACTACTATTCTCTTTCGAGTCCTTTTGTTGTGCTTCTTTGATCATATCCAAGATGGTTGGTTGAATAGTTACTTCTGCAAGTAATTCAGACAATTCGGAAACTATTTCCAATTCAAACTTCTGAACTTCCATCCTCAAAGGTGTAGACATGGTTGACACTGCTAGCTGCATTGTCATCGACATCGTACTCAATGCGTTAGCTACAACATTAGCCTTACCCGGGTGATACTTGATCTCGAAGTCATAATCCTTAACAAACTCTAACCAACGTCTTTGTCTAATGTTCAACTTCTTTTGGGTAAAGAGATACTTCAGGCTTTTATGGTCAGAAAACACTTCACACTGCTGACCATACAAATAGTGTCTCCAAATCTTTAATGCAAAAGAAACTGCGGCTAATTCCAAATCATGAGTGGGGTAATTCTGTTCATAACTCTTCAGTTGCCTGGAGGCATACGCTACAACCTTGCCTCTTGCATCAAAACACACCCCAGACCAACTTTGGATGCATCACAGTAAACACTAAACTTCCCTTCTTCGTTTGGGAGAGTCAATAGAGGGGCTGTTGTCAACTTCAGCTTAAGTGTCTGGAAGTTATCTTCACAAGTTTCAGTCCAAGGGTATTTGGTGTCCTTCTTTGTTAAATTAGTTAAAGGCTTAGCTATCATAGAGAATCCCTTAATGAACTTTCTATAATAACCTGCCAGACCAAGGAAACTACGGACTTCACTGACATTCCTTGGCTGTGGCCAGTCCTTAACAGCCTGAATCTTGGTTGGATCTACTGATATGCCCTCAGCAGAAATGACATGGCCTAAGAAATTGACCTTATCCAACCAGAACTCACATTTGGACAACTTGGCATAGAGTTGCTGCAGTCTTAATGTCGTCAAAACCACTCTTAAATGCTCTGCATGGTCAGTTTCAGTCCGTGAGTAAATTAAGATATCGTCTATGAACACAATTACAAACTTGTCCAAGTACTCTCGAAACACTCGATTCATCAAATCCATAAAAGCTGCAGGCGCATTTGTCAATCCAAACGACATTACAAGAAATTCATAGTGTCCATAGCAGGTTCTGAAGGCTGTCTTTGGTATATCTCCCTCTTTAACCTTCAGTTGGTAATAACCTGAACATAAGTCAATTTTTGAAAACACCTTAGCTCCTTGTAGTTGGTCAAACAGATCATCAATTCGGGGTAAAGAGTATTTATTCTTAATTGTCAACTTGTTTAGCTCTCTGTAGTCTATGCGCATTCTAAGAGAACCATATTTCTTCTTAACGAATAAAACAGGTGCACCCCAGGGAGAACTACTAGGGCATATAAATCCCTTGTCTACTAATTCCTGTAGTTGGAATTTTAATTCTTTCAACTCAACAGGTGCCATGCGGTAGGGGTTCTTAGACACAGGTAATGCCTCGGGGTTTGTATCAATTACAAACTCAATTTCTCTATCCGGTGGCAACCCGGGCAAGTCATCCAAGAATGCCTCTGGAAACTCTCGGACTATAGGAATATCTTGTAGTTCTATCCTACTTTTCACCCGATCATCAATTGCACTAGCTAGAAAACTCTCGCAACCCTCTTTCAACAACTGCTGGGTTTCTAGTGATGATACAATCGGCATTTTACTTATCTTAGGAATAGCTTGGAAGAAATACCGATCGCCATTCGGGGGTCGAAACTCAACTAATCCAGACCTACAACTTATCGTGGCATGATGTCTGAATAACCAATCCATTCCCAGTATAACTTCATATCCCTTCATGTCAATTATGATCAATTCTACATACAACTTCTTATCTCCTAGGGTCACAATATCACCTTTTACTACCTGTTCTGAATGTAAAGACTTCCCTGACGGTAACATAACACTAAATGACCTCTCGACTGGCAAGGGTTCTAAATTATGCTTACGTACAAACAAGGTTGCCACAAACGAGTGAGTGGCTCCCGTATCTATAAGTGTATAAGCAGAAATACCACAGATCGTAATCGTACCTGTTATGACTGTATGTGGCACTGCATCCTTATCTTCCATCAAGGCATAGACTCTAGGTGTCACCCTCGCTCTATTCGGGCCCGGCGGCATGGGGCAGTCCCTGACAATGTTTCCAACCTTATCACATCTATAACAGCGGCCAGAATGTAACTTGCATTCGCCGGGGTGATTCTTCTGACAGGTGGGGCATAGGGGAGCCAGTGGTTGTTTCCATTTTCCTTGGTCATCGTTTTGATTGAAAGGTCTCTTAACACCTTTCTGCTGTTGCTGAGGCCCTCTATTCTGTTGTGGCTGCCCTTGTTCTGTCGTGGTGGTGGTTGAGCCTCTCTGGTAAACTTCTACGACTGCTCATGTTGTTCTTGTAACATTACCTCAACCTCTTCCAGTTCTAAGGCCTTAGCCGCCATCTCGGAAAACGGCACATTGTGAATTCCTGCAGTCTTTACTCCTATATACAAGCCTGGTTTTAGTCCATGAACAAATTGGTGGATCTTGTCTTCTTCATCTTCTATCATACGGGGTGCAAACTGAGATAACGCCTCAAACTTACATATATAATCGGCCACAGAACCGGTTTGACGCAGCTGCATAAATTTCATCTTCTTGCTGGTCCGAACATCTCGGCTGAAGTACTTGTCGTAGGAAGGCAGTCTTAAACATTTCCCAGGTCATAGCTCCTGTATTCACGGTGCTCTGGATCGAGTCCCACCAATGCCTCGCATCCAGTTCCAAGTGGAAGACAGCACACGTGACCTTATCTCCTTCATCCACCTTTGCATACTTGAACATGTCCTCCATCTTCCGGACCCATTCCTCAGCATAAACAGGATCCGAAACTTGACCATTAAACGTCGGAGGTCGAAGTTGATGGAAACGCTCGTCACCATGATCTCGAGCTGCATTGGTGCTAGAATTTCCTTGTTCCTCCCTAGTGGCTACAAGTTGCTCGATCTGTCGGGATTGGCGAATGACTAACTCTGTAGTTGGGCGATAGTATTGCTATCCACATTGTCATCTCTCTATTGGCCTCTTACCATCTTGGGATTCCTAAACAATTAGTCATAAACACATCTTAACTTAAGGACATTGCTAAAATCATAAACACTTACAGTTGTTGGAGTGTGCTCATGTGACGGTCTGTGCTAGAAGGCAGTCTACATAATCGATTTTAGAACCCGGTTTTGCTTTGATACCATAATTGTAATGCCCCCAATAGGGACGAGACCGATTCATAACTTTCTTGGATTATTTATACTAAGATTACTCTCTACATATACTTTTTTTTTCTTAAACAAAATAGAACAGTACTCAAGACATGGTCATGTCCAAACAAATCTGAACTCTTCGAAAGCTCAACTTCTACAAAAAGCTGTCGACATAAACAGTCACAGAGTCGAGCAACTAGCCTCAGACATCAGTTCCATAATGTGATCGGAACGATAAAATTCCCTCAAAACACTCGACTCATCGCTCGCGGGGTTGCATGGATTTGCAAACATCCATCGATCAACATGTGCATCTCACGTGCCACATTAAACTTAATCCGATCACTAAACGATAAGACTTAGACACACTCAATCCGATAGAATAAACAACATCATCCGATTGACATGCGTATCCTACGTGACACATTAAGACTCCATCCGATCGCTAAACGACAAAACTTATACACACTCAATCCGATAAAATAAACAACATCATCTGATTGACATGCGTATCCCACGTGACACATTAAGACTTCATCCGATCGCTAAACTACAAAATTTATATATACTCATCCGATAAAATAAACAACATCATCCGATTGACATGCGTATCCCACGTGACACATTAGAACTCCATCCGATCGCTAAACGACAAAACTTATATACACTCATCCGATAAAATAAACAACATCATCCGATAGACATGCGTATCCCATGTGACACATTAAGACTTCATCCGATCGCTAAACGACAAAACTTATATACACTCATCCGATAAAATAAACAACATCATCCGATAGAAGACATCATCCGATCGACAGGAAACCTTAACTTATCAAACGATTTAAACCGACAGAAACATCCATCGACGGACATGAACCCTTGACATTTACCTATAGAGAACATCCTGAATTTCATAACTCCCAACACAACTAACACAAACTTGTATTGACACCAACCATAGACCTATTCTGAGTATGCATAGCGGAAGATTTAAATAAAACTTATCATTCACAACTCAGAAATTAGTCAGACATTTTTACTAGAATTCAACGTTTTTAAGAAAAATCCCTCATACTTAAACTTCAATATTCATAAACCTTACTAATATCTTAAAGGTAGCAACCAGTGATCATATTCGCCTTTCCAGCCACACACTGTCACCCTGAGCGCCATCCAGCAACCAGTCTTAAACATCTTCACAGAATTTGAAATCCTCACCTGATTGTTCTTCAACTACATCATAAGGTTTAAACTATAAGCCTAATGCTTAGTAAGGAGTGCAATGCCAACATGTATGCATGAATGCACTGCTTAAAGAAAACACATGTTCATGATCTTTTCATGTTCTTATTCATAGTTTTCATCATATGGATTAAGGGAGGATTTGTGCCGAAAACGGGGTTGACAGTGAGAGTGTACATAGTCCCTTTCGGGTCGTAATCATTGTCCTCCTTTTGGATAGTGACATACGCCAAACCGCCCCCAACCCTCTCTTAATCCTTGTTGCATAAGTTTCGTATTCATTTCTTGTTCATAGGGAAGATCATGCTTTTAAAACATTTTCATATGCATGAGAAATATTCGTGATGCATGAGCATGAACATTCTAAAATCATCAGGCTACAGAGCAGGTCATTTATTCGTTAAAGATCACAACATCGATTCGAGTACCATAACCAACCAGATATTAGCACAGATACATTTAACATCATAAACAACACCTCTACTTAGTACCCTTGAGATGTAGGGCCCTACTGGCTAGAAATCTTACTCACTCACTTGAGCACCTTTCTTCAAACTTCTTCACCTAGAAACATTTCACATTACAGTGTTAAATCAAAATCCTAAAAGTTCTAACCGAAAGTCATCATAGATTCTAACATATATATTTCTAAATCTTCCTAGTCGAGCGCCTAATGCGTACAGATTAAGCTTCCAAAAATATCTATATAACTGATTCAACTTAGCAAATAAACACAGATTGTAAATGTTACTACAATAACCCAACTATTGAAGAATCTGAAACCCAAAGTTCTAGCTGAAAACAGAGCTCTAAGAAACTATCCAGTAACTACATTGTCTAAGTCTTACTTAGAGCGTGGATTGTCGAAGTGAATACTAAAGAATCGATCGTTGGTGGAGGAGTAGCTTGCCGAGAGAGAGAGAGACGAAGAGCTTTAGAGAAAAGGGAAAATCGCCGAGAGAGGAAATGTCGGCAACAGTGGGGTTTAATGAGGTTTAAGGATTTCCATTTTCTATATATATTAACTAAAATCTAACATAATTACAAACTTGCCACCCAACCTAGTTTCACTCAACTTGTAATAAATATGTCTTGACATTAAATTTAAAATATTAAAGGTTAATAAAACGGGTGACAATCAAAATGGTTAAGAAAATCACCTGGCCGAAATTGTCGGGTGTTACAATTGTAGCCGTGTACAAACTGTATTCATCTTGTAAAATTGTAAAGGGTGTGATTGACACCCGTGAAGATCAATCAAAGTGTAAAGGCTGTGATTGACGCCCGTGAAGATCAATCAAAGTGTAATGGCTGTGATTGACGCCCGTGAAGATCAATCAAAGTGTAAAAGGCAGTAGATCGATACCCGTGAAGTTCGATCTAGTTTTCTCGAGAGGATAAGAAAGGAATC
Organism: Begonia masoniana; assembly: GCA_022432975.1. Classification (NCBI taxonomy): domain Eukaryota; kingdom Viridiplantae; phylum Streptophyta; class Magnoliopsida; order Cucurbitales; family Begoniaceae; genus Begonia; species Begonia masoniana. The sequence continues at coordinate 25,228,441 of CM039502.1, forward strand.
TTCAAGAGGGAACCTTGGAGCGTGGACGTAGGCAAGATTGGCCGAACCACGTTAAAAACTACGGTGTCAATTTCTGTCTAACTCTAACTTTACCTTGTCTGCTTGTCTGTGATTATTTGAGTAATCTCATATAAAGAGAGAAGAATATATAAACCTAATTTACATTGCACAAAATTAATTAGGGCAAGCAATTTCTAATTCACCCCCCTCTTAAACAATCACGTTCCTACAATTGGTATCAGAGCAAGGTTAAATATATTGTCTAAGCTGTTATTTAGAAAATATGGTGAAATTCTTACAATGGCATTCAACACACACATAGAGGGTCAGTCCATTTCTAGGCCACCATTTTTTGATGACAGTGATTATGTATCTGGAAGGCAGAGAATAAGAATATTCATTCAAGCCATGGATTATGAGATTTGGAATATAATAGAGAATGGCCCTTTCAAGGCCATGAAAACTGAGAATGAAATTACTATTCCTAAGGACTCTCATGAATTAACAGAGTCTGATAAGAGGAATCTTAGTCTAAATGCCAAAGCTATAAACACCATTTACTGTGCTCTAAACAGAGATGAATGTAATAGAGTACAAGGTTGTGATAGTGCTCAAGAAATATGGCACTTACTAGAGGTTACACATGAGGGAACAAATCAGGTTAAATAGAGTAAATTAAGTATGCTGGTACATGAATGTGAACTTTTTTCGATGGAGAAAGATGAAACTATTTCGTCCATGTTTACTCGATTTACTAACATTACTAATGGCTTAAAAGCTCTTGGTAAGATTTATTCAGGTGAAGAACTTGTGAGAAAGATTCTTCGGTGTCTACCAAGAGCCTAGCAACCGAAAGTAAAGGCCATACAAGAAGCTCGAGATCTGAAAATTCTCAAACTTTAAGAGCTTGTTGGCTCTCTAATGACTCATGAGATAACCATGAGAGCCAATGACAAGAAAGATCTCAAGGAGAAAGAGATCAACATGAAGAAGGATATTGCACTCAAAGCTTCCTCAAGTAAACAAGAAAAAACTGAGGAAGAAGAAGATGAGGAGGATATAGCCCTCATAACTAGAAGATTCAGCAGATTTCTCCAGCAGAAAAGATTGAATGGGAGGATGTTCTCAAAGGGAGAAAAGCCTCAAAAGGATAAGGAAATTACCTGCTACGAATGTGAGAAGCTTGGACACATCAAGTCCGAGTGTCCACAAGCAAAAGAGAATCCCAAGAAATTCAAGAAGAGAGCTATGAAGGCTACTTGGGATGATAGTGAAAGTGATACATCTTCAGAAGATGAGGAAGTAGCCAACCTCTGCTTCATGGCACACGATAATGAGGTTAGCATTTCTTCTAGTGATAGTGAAGCAGACGATGATGGTGATAGATTGATACATTTAACGATTTAGTCAAACAATATAGCATACTTAAATCTAAGTACAACTCTTTAAAGAAGGAGAACGTAAACTTGGTAGAAAAACTTGCTAAAGAATGTAATCTGCATGTAAAGGAAATAGATGAGCTTAAAAGTAAAAATGAGGATTTGAATTCTATCGTGCTTAAGTTCACAAATGGTACCAAGAAATTAAACATGCTGATAGGAAATCAGAGAGCTACTTTTGATAAAGCAGGTTTAAGTTATGATAAGTTTAATAAAAAGAAAGCATTTAAGAACTTCTTTGTTACACCAACTACCTACCATGCTTATAATGAGATAGGACATAAATCATATGAATGTCCTTTGAAATCTAATAAGAAATCAGGTAATAAATTACAGTGGGTTCCTAAAGGAACCAAAACTAACTCTAGGACCCAAAAGATTTGGGTACCCAAGAAGACCACTTGATTACTGTTTTGCAGGTTGACTGTTCTCCCGGAAAAAATCAATGGTACCTCGATTGTGGTTGCTCGAGGCACATGATGGAAGACTCAACAATGTTCGCCTTTATCAACAAGAAGAAAGGGAATGTCACTTTTGGTGAAAACCAGAAGGGTTAAATTGTTGGCATCGGTAACATAGGTAATAGCTCTAACCCTATTATTGAGAATGCTTTGCTGGTAGAAGGGTTAAAACATAATCTACTTAGTATAAGTCAACTGTGTGATAAGTGTTATAAAGTGATATTTAAATCAAATGAATGTGTATATTATTAATTTAGATATCTTTAAACTTGTTGACGAAAAATGTTTTGCTGTTATCTTGTTGGTTGATAGTTGGACTTGGCATAGAAGGCTAGGTCACGCAGGAATGGACACCTTAGCTAAGATTATTATGGAGAATTTAGTTAGAGGAATTCCATCAATATTTCCATGAATCCTATCCAACATTCTAGAACAAAACACATCGAAGTTAGATATCACTTCATCAGAGATAATGTTCAGAAAGAGGATATTTCTTTAGAATTTGTCAATTCTGTAGATCAATTAGCAGATATCTTTACCAAGTCTTTGAATGAAAAGACCTTCAATAATATTAGAATAAGGTTAGGTCTCATTCGGATTGAGAAAAACTGAGTTTCCTCTTCTGTTGGAGAATATTGAGCAATAGAGCAGATTGGTCAATGAAGGCATGGACGTTGTCACAATGGCCGTTGACAATGTTGTCAAAATGGACGATCTCCACAATCTTATTCTCTGTGAAAACGTGGTCACTATGGAAGTTGACCGTGGACGTTAACTATGGACGTTGACCGTGGACGCTAACAATGGACTTTGATGATGGACGTTCACCTAATGGTCTATAACCTCTTTCAAAAGGGAACAGAAACCCTAAGATTCAAATTTTCCTCTCAAAAACCTCTCAACCCCTTCCTTCACCCAGCGACTCGTTTCCATTTCTGTTCGTCGGTGCCGATCTCTAATCCTTCTACTCTGTCTCTCAAGCTCAGATTATTATCTATGGCTTCTTCCTTTAGGGCTCCCAAAGTCTTCGCGAGGAAGAAACAGAAGACTTCTCAACCGACCAACTCCCAATCTGTCATCGTTCCTCCTCCCCTTCAATGGCTGAATCACGAGTTCATTAATCAAGCTGCTTTTAATAGGTACTATGAAAGTTATGAATTTAAACCTATTATTCGCTCTCGTGGAGTTGTCTTTAGACATTTACCTGATTTGGACCTTGAGGATCTTTTACTAAGGATGGAGTTAATGGGACTATTCGATTTAGTGCCCAATTATTGTGCAACCCCAATTAGGATGTTTTACGCCAATCTGGAACATTCTACACATCCTCTAGTCCTCAGAAGTTGTCTATGGAAGACAAATTGAACTTACTTAAGAAAGACTCTATGACATCCTTCAATGTGAGTTTCTGAATGGATCTAGGAGATATTTTGAAGCAGCAAAACTTCTCTCTTTTCTTGAAAAACCTGCAAGAAAGGATTTAATGAATTTAATTGCCAAGGATCCAAATAACTCACCCTTGAAGCTGAAGAGTAAGGATTTAAATCTTAGGGCTAGGATCTTCCACCAGATAATTCACTTTAACATTCTGCCTATTAAAGGTCATCGGGATCATGTCAGTGAAATGGATCTTTTCATTCTTGGACAGTTCTTCAAAGCTGAACCATTTCATGTTGGCTACATTATTTTAAATCGGATGCTTCAAGTAGTCAGCAATCCGTCCAAGTCTCTGCCTTACAATCTTCTAATTATGAAGATTCTTCTTAGTTGTGGTGTCCACTTTCCAGCCTCTGACCAGATCTTATCCCTAAAGAAGTCTGATTTCTTTTCATCCTCCACCTTGTCTAGAATGGGAATCACAAGAGATGATCAAGGTGTGTTGGTTGAGAAAGGTGGTCATCGTGGTGTGTCAAGGCGCCTGCTAATTGAAGAAGAAGAGGAAGATAGCTCTCCAAATGACATTTGTCTTCCTGTCCTTACCCCTCTGCCACCTCCAGTTCTGCTCATTCAAGTTCCTGAAGAATTTGGTCATGATCAAATTCCCCTTCAAGAACCTTTCAGTGATCCTGACCCTCCTCTAGTCCAAGCTATTCTCCCACATCCAATCAGTCCAATTTGTGCTCCCTCTCCAACTCCTGTACCTTCTCTGCCAGCACGTGATCCTCCTCGATATAGAGTTCCTCCCAGTTCTACAACAAGAAATAAAATGTCTGAGGAACTAGAGGATGAACTTCGGGCTAGCATTGCCAGCCTAGGGACAGGTCTTGATACTTTTCAATCCCTATATCTCTCCCATCATGGTTAATTTGCAGCTCTTGTCCTATCTCAACTTGAAAATCTCGCGATTGCAAATCAAGGTCTACTCAATCGAATTAAATTATTGGAATCCAATCAAAGTTCAGCTATTGCTACTGTCAACCATCGTATTGCTCAAGCTGAACTCGAGAATAGCAAAGTTATTGATGATGTCCTCTCTTCGATTCGATTCCATTCTAGTCTAGTCACAACACAAATGCAGCGAGAATCTGCTAAGGTCCTCACTCAATTTAGTGATCTCCACGACCTTCTGATTCGGAGTGATCCTGCGCCCCCTCATGGGGATGATGCTTTGGAAAGCGGTGGCGAGACATCTGAACCAGCTCAACCAACTACTTCCACTGTTCCCTCCCGTGCTGAGCATTTGGATGTTGCTTAGGATGTTGGACCTGGTGCTACTGAAGAGATTGCTCTGTGTGAGGGCGAGCCAATGCTTGCACAGTTTGTTGCTCAGCCCACTTCTCTTCCAGATATAGCCATTGTTCCAGCTGCTGATGCTGCCTCTGCTGATACTGTCATGCTTGAGCCTGTCCATGTGATAGTGCCTCCTACTGATGCACTCATGGTGGATGTAGGGGTTGCCGCGGTTGCAAGGGATGCAGATGAGGATGAAGAAGAACATCTGTTCCGTTATGCCAGGGATTTCTATTCTAGCTGTTTCTAGGATTTCCACCTCTTCAGGATGATTTCCTTACACCATTAGGGATCTTCTAGGCTAGAATACTTCTTCCTCTCCAAAGAACTCAGCATATTTTTTTTAAAAAAACACTGTGACTGATTTCTTTTTATGATATTTCTTTTATTCTCCCTATGCTTGTTATCTCTGCTGTGCTGAATGCTATTTCTTCTTTCTGTGTTTTTGATAATGTCAAAGAGGGAGATAGATATGGAATGATACCGAGATGAAAAATTATTTATTTGGTTGCATGCATAGAGTATGAGGGAGTTAGAGAAGTTGTTTATGATTCTGAGATTATTATGGGGGAGAACATAGTTAATCATTATATATATTTCTCATCATAAAAAAAGGGGAGATTGTTAGCTTAAATACGTTTAAGTAACTATTTTTGATGATTATGTTTTTTATGATAATGATTAATATAAAACGAGTGAACTGTTAATTAAGTTTAATAAGAAATATTTAAACTGATGAGCATGAGTAATATGAAATTTACGAACTAGATAATTGATTTATTATGTTTATTGCATTTATCTGGAAATGCCCTTTGAAAAGGGTATTATGTTTTCTGACGAATTTTGGTTAAGTGTTTATTAGTCCACAGTCAATCGTCCACCTGAAAGAAAACAGAAATAAACGAAGTAGTCTGTGGAAATCAATCATCCAAAGTTAGTCAGAATCAATTGTCCACAGTCAAGACGAAATCTGTTGTCCAAAGTTAAAGTGTGAGAATCAATTGTCCAAAGTATCACATGAAAGTCAGGTGACTTCAGTCAAAATCAATCATCCACGGCCAAGACAGAATAGTAAAGACGCAGTCGTCCACGCTCAAAGGAAAGACATAGTCGTCCACGCTTAAAGGGAAGACGCAGTCGTCCACGCTCAAAGGAAAGACGCTACGCTGTAGTCCACAGTTTAAAAGAGAAACGTTGTCGTCCAAAGTACTTGTCCACAGTATCATTGTCCAAAGTCTTTTCCACATCTTCATCATCCAAAGTATTCAAACTGAAGCAAAGCTCAATCGTGCAAAGTCTCAATGCCAAACTTTAAAGACCGCGAGCGATAGTGACACCAGAATTCAAACGACTATTTTTCTGCGTACGAACTACTCACAACAGTCATTTTTTTGAAAGCAGATTACAGACGCGAAGCATATTACAGACGAGAGTATAAAAGGAAGAACAGTAGCTCTAGGGAAGAACTTTTGCCGAAATTCTCTATGAACCCTCACAAGCAAAAGCTTTGTAATACTCTGTTATTTCCTGCACCCCTCTGCTCTTAAACTTGAGATTTATACCTTTGAGAGAGTGTAGCTGTGTGCAAGCAGTATTCATCTTGTAAAAGTGTAAAGTCTGTGATTGACGCCCGTGAAGATCAATCAAAGTGTAAAGGCTGTGATTGACGCCCATGAAGATCAATCAAAGTGTAAAGGCTATGATTGACGCCCGTGAAGATCAATCAAAGTGTAAAAGGCAGTAGATTGATGCCCGTGAAGTTCGATCTAGTTTTCTCGAGAGGAGAAGAAAGGAATCTTCAAGGGGGAGCCTTGGAGCGTGGACGTAGGCAAGATTGGCCAAACCACGTTAAAAACTACGGTGTCAATTTCTCTCTAACTCTAACTTTACCTTGTCTGCTTGTCTGTGATTATTTGAGTAATCTCATATAAAGAGAGAAGAACATATAAACCTAATTTACATTGCATAAAATTAATTAGCGCAAGTAATTTCTAATTCACCCCCCCTCTTAGACAATCACGTTCCTACAATGCCAACAAGTGAAAGTTGAACATCAAATAACAGGAGGAACTCTTTAGCCTCTACTGATTCTTAAATGGAAATGGGAGAATATTAACATGGATTTTGTTGTCGGGTTGCCGAAAACAGTTAGGGGCCATGTAGCATATGGGTCATTGTGGATAGATTAACCAAATCGGCCCATTTTCTACCAGTATAGACAACTTTTTCTATGAATCAGTACGTGGAGTTATATATCCAAGAGATTATCAGGCTTCATGGAATTCTGATATCAATTGTTTCTGATCGAGATCCCAGATTTGCCTCAAGATTCTAGAAAAGTTTACAGAGTTCTTTGGATACAAAGTTAAATTTTAACACAATATTTCATCCACAGACAGATGGACAATCTAAAAGAATGATTCATATACCACCCTCTTTAAACAAAATTTTGTCTCCAAAATTTGTTTAGCCAAACAGCTTAGGATATCTATTAATCATATCCTGTTGTCTTTCCCAAGTAGGTTCTCCACGTTATGATTGCATCATAAAACCTTTACCAGTAGAATCTCCTTGTTGCGTAGCACTTTGAATGTAGACTCTAAGATTCTCACTGGTCTTTCTTTGTCCCTTAACGTCGGTTGGATCTCTATGTTCACTGGTTCCACAATTTGAGTAGAGGCACGTACACATTTCCTCAGCATGGATACGTAAAAGACGTTGTGAACTCCATCTATAGACGAAGGTAGTTGTAGTCTGTAAGTTGTATTTTCTATTTTCTTCAAGATAGAAAAGGTTCTACGAACCTTGGACTAAGCTTCCCTTTCTTGCTAAACTGCATCACCCCTTTGAACGGTGATACTTTTAAGAATACCTCATCACCTTCTACAAACTCCAAATCTCTTCTTCTTTTGTCTGCATAACTCTTTGTTGGCTTTGAGCAGTCTCAATTCTCTGTTTGATAATAGCCACTTTCTCAAACATCAGTTGTAAAATCTCTGGGCCGACAAGCTTTGCTTCTCCAACTTCATCCCAATACAAGGGAGATCTACACTTTCTACCATAAATAGCTTCATAAGGAGCCATACCAATCGTAGATTGGTAGCCATTTCTGCCATAAAGAGCTTCATAAGGAGCCATACCAATCGTAGATTGGTAGCCATAGCAGGTCCTGAAAGCTGTCTTTGGAATATCATCAGCTTTGACCTTCAGTTGATAATAGCCCAAGCGTAGATCAATCTTAAAAAATATCTGAGCTTCCTGAAGTCGATCAAATAAATCATTGATCCTACACAATGGATATTTATTCTTGATCGTTAACTTATTCAACTCTCTGTAATTAATGCACATACGTAGGGATTCATCATTCTTCTTGACAAATAGGACTGGTGCACCCTAAGGAGAGAAGCTAGGGCATAGAAAGCCCTAGTCCACCAATTCTTTCAATTGAGTCTTTAACTCTTTCAATTCCACTGGTGCCATACGATAGAGGTTCTTCCATACAGGCTCAGCACAAGGGTATACATCTATCTCAAACTCTATTTCACGATCAGGATGTAACACTCGAAATTTTTCCTAGAGTGTGTAGCCTCAGATTAGAATTGTTATGAAAGTTTAATTTATTCAAGAGTGATGATGCGCATAGAAGTGTGAAAGAAGGGGATTTTAAAGAAATAGTGTTTGAAAGAGAAGAAAAAGTGTTAGAATGGTTGAAAAGTCAAAAGTTAAATGAACCAATAGAAAGATTTTGGTAGGATATTGAATTGTGACTTTTTGACTTAAAGAAATGATTAAAAAGGGGAGGAAATGAAGAGTCTTCAACGTGGGAGAGAAGAATTGAGGTGTGGTGGTCTTTTTATAAATTAAAAAAATTAAGTGGAAGAAACAAAGAGTAGAAAAATGTTCAGTTAAAAAGGTAAAAGTGTAAAAATTTATTCATCTTTTTCCCTTGCCCTCCACGAGCTTTGGCAGCCATTGAAGCCCTCTCCCTTCTTCATTTCATCAAGAGTTTTCAAGCCTTAAGGTAAAAAATCAAGTGGGTTTTGTGTTTATTACATGTTAGTGTTGGTTTTTAAGGTTTTTAAGGTGTTTTTGGAGAGTTTGATTAGGGTTTGGAAAACCCTAACCATGGGGTCCGAATTTTTGGTTTCAAATGTTAGTTTTCTTTCCAAATTTTATGTTTTAGTTGTTGAATGTATTAGTTTAGGTTGTTTTTAGGGATAGGTTTGAGTTTTAGTGGACGATTGTGAAAAACCAGTTTTTAGCAATATTGGACACCGATTCTGTTTTGGCATTTTCGGATTGGCCTTTTGGTTTGGTTGGTTAATTTGATGATTTCAATGGATAGTAGACGTGTAGAGGTTTACAGATTGGGGTGGCACGTCGAAATCTGTTGAAAACGAGAAAGTTATGATCATTTGAAATTGGACGTTAAAATTTTTGGTAAAATCGGGTTTTAGAGGTTTTAAACTTTAAATGGGTTAAAGTGGTTAGTTTTGGTTTAGGTAATTCTTTAGAATTTATTAGGTTGGTACTAAGTGAGTTTTCATTGTATTTGTTAGGTTGACAGGTGTGTATTTGAGATTGACATAGTAAATGAGTACGTGCCAGGAGTCCAGGTAAGTAGTGGATGTGTGTTTTGTTGTCTTCGGGCCTACACCATGGAACGGTAGGGATTGTTTCCTTGTTTGTTGTGTTTTGTTTTGAGTCGAGCATCGTGTGGCATGCATCATCGTTTTCTAACTACGAAACCACGTGTTTGGCATGTTTGAGTGGTGAGAATGAAATGTAAGATAAGAAAATTTATATGCAACTTGGTCTCTAGTAGAATAGCCTCGTCGGGCAAGTGGCTCGTTGTAGAACCCCGAGAGGGATCCTACGAGAGATGCTATGTTAAATTACATAATGTGTCGTGAGTATGAATGCCTCGACCTGCTCATGCTGAAAAGCACACTGGGGATTCTGAATGCCTCGACCTGTTCGTGCTGGAAAGCACACTGGGTATTCTGAATGCCTCAACCTGCTTGTGCCGGAAGGCACACTGGGGATTCTACGATCGACGAAGGAGGAGATTCGGAATGGTTGTCCCGGATTGTTTAGGATGTGTGCCTCTGATCTTGTTCTGTGGGTTAAGGTATGGCCGTCCTGGATTGTGTTGGGATGTGTGCCTACTTGATTCACACGCAAGTGAAAGATAAATACAATGAAAATGAAATGAAATCAACAGAGTGTGTAGAAACTGCATTTTAGGGTTGAGTTGAGCATCCGTTGTTTTAAAGTGCATTACTTCCTACTTGCTAAGCATTAGGCTTACTTTTTGGTGTAGGTGACGATACTTACCCAGGTGAACTGGATGAGGAAGCCCAGGGCTAGGTTGCAGTCGGCGGTGCATAGAGCATGCCGGTGCGGCCAGTTGTCGGGGCGCCTCGGTCACGTTCCTCGGGTAGTCGGTGGGGAGTTTGTATTTTGCTATATTGACGGTTTGAGTATTTTGGATCGGTATTGTTGATAAATTGTACTTGGTGTAATTATGCGTTGATTTGGTTTAGATGGTTTTATAAATTGTTTTATAAATGTGTGTTTTCAGGTTTTGGGTTTTGGAAATTTTACGCGTTATGCTGCTCATTTTAGTTTTAAAATAAATAACGTCGGGTTTACTTTCTCTCTTTTTTTATTAACCGTTTTAAGTCGGCTTTTCGAGATTTTTATGGGGCACGGAGTCGGGAGTGTCGGGAATGTGTGGTTAAATTTTTAGGTGATTTGGAGATGCTTGGATTGAAGAAAATTGAAGAAACCCGAGAAGGTTCGATCGATTGGCCATAATGGCCATTTTTGGCCAAAGAAACCCGAGAGGGCGCGATTGATCGGGCTGTGCGCCGATCGATCAGGCTGTGCGCCGATTGATCGGGCTGTGCGCCGATCGATCGGCCTCGGGCGCGCAGCAGTCAAGCGCGCGCGGCGCCCAACACCCATTTTTTTTTGTTTTTTTTTAAATTTTGCCTATTTCCAAAATGTTTTGACCCGACCTTTTCCGACGTATTTTAAACGTATTTTACGTACATTTTCCAACATTTTTTGAGGGTTCGAAAAACCCAAAAACCGAGTCAAAATTTTATCGAAAATTATTTTAAACGTCGTTTTAAACATGGTTTGGGTTAGCAAAGTAGCGCACCGAGCCGAGGCGGGTTCGGGGGCGTTACGTAGGAGGTAGTCTCGGTAAATCGTCTAAGAAAACTCTGAACTACCGAAATATCATGATGCTTCAATTCACTTTGCTTTTGGTATCGACCACAGAGGCTAAAAATCTAAAAATCTTATACATCTTGTTCTCAACAATTGCTAAGCTTTCATGGAGGATACTGTGGGCATGTTGTGTCTATTTGGTATTGCTTGATAAGAAAACTCTTTTTCATTTGGGCGTGAAAAATACACTAATCCAGACCTGCAGTTAATCGTGGCGTAGTGTTAATTGTTGGTCCCCTACATATACAATATCTCCTTGCACTGCCTGATTGGAGTGCATAGACTCTCCAGATGGTAACATAACACTATAAGATTGGTCGGCTGACACAAACCCTAAATTCCACCTAGCTACAAAATTGCTTGCTACAAATGAGTGTGTGGCCCCCGTTTCTAATAGTGTATAAGCAGGTATGTTAGAAATCAAAATTGTACCTGTAATAACAAAATGTTGCACATCATCGTCATCCTCGATTAATGCAAAGACTCTCAGAGTAACCCTGGTCTGTCTCTGGCATCGAGCAATCCTTAACTTGATGGCCCTCTTTATCACATCTGAAGCAATGACCTGTAAGAAGCTGGCACTCACCATAATGATTCCTCTTGCACACTGGACATATGGGAAGTTCAGGAGCTCCCTGCAGTTTCTTTCCTTTCCCAGGATCAGCAATTGTTTAATTGGGCCTTTTAGTGCCCATATTCTGTTGCTGTTGTGGCTGCCACCCTCTATTTTGTTATTGTTATGGCAGAACTTCTCGAAAAAACCTTATTGGAGGTGCCTGTTGCTTTTGGAACTTCATTCCCATTTCTTCTATCTCTAGTGCCTTTAGCCACCACTTTAGTAGATGGCACGTCATGAATACCTGCAGTCTTGACTCCTATATAGATGTCCTTCTTCAATCCTTGAACGAACTGATGAACTTTGTTTTCTTCAGCGTCTACTAAATGACTAGCATAGCGGGAGAGTGACTCGAACTTACAGATGTACTCAGCCACTGATTCATACTGTCGTAACTGAGCAAACTCTGTCATTTTACTTGTCCTTACATTTTGGTTAAAGTACTTGTTATAAAATACCTTCTTGAATTGTTCCCAAGTCATTTCCATTACAGCTGTGGTGGTCTTTACGTTGTCCCACAAGTATCCCGCATCCTTTGTGAGATGGAACACGGCACTGGTAACTTTCTTGTTTTTCTCCACTTCGGCATACTTGAACATATTCTCTATTGCTCGGATCTAATCCTCAGCATGTGTTGGGTCTGTAAATTGTCCATTAAATATTGGCGGTCGGAGCCATCAGAATTTCTCTCCACTTGTGTCATGTGAAGCATTGGCATTGTTGTTGTTCCCATTACCTTCTCTAGCCATCATCCGTTTCGTCATGCGAGATTGGGTACCAACTAATTCTGTCTACTGTCAGATAACATTGTCCTTTTCGTCATCCTCTCCGTGTCGTTCTCTCACCATTTTGTAAATCCTATTGTAGTTATAAACTTAATTCAATAAACTAAAACTAAAACTTAAACTTAAACACTTAAAGTTGATGGAGCGCTATCATGTGGCAGATTGTACAGTCAGGCAGTCTACAGAAACGATTTTAAACCTGGGTACTCTAATAATAACATTGTAATGACCCTCGCGGGCTGCCACGATACTTGACATAACTTACATGAACTTGGACACATTTTTTGACTTAAAATTTTTTGACTTTTCCTTAAAACTTTAAAACAATTTTTGAATTTTTGAATCCATCAACCATCTGGCCGATCGGTTGCCTACGAGCGCCGATTGGTTGGCGAGCTCGCTGCTACAACCTCGCAATTTCTCAACATGTGCAGATCGATCACGTCCGTGCGGCAGATCGATCGGCTGGGTGTTGCACGTCCTAGCAGCGCGCGCACGCCTATGCCCTGCGTGAACAGTGCTACTCCATGTACCGCACCATCTTGCTCCTCCTTTCCCATTCTTTTCTTTCACCTTTTCTTCATTCTCACACCTAATACACTTCATACTTTCCTCAACCCACTTCCAACTATTTTGAACCACTCCAAATCATAATATTATTCCATCACTTCCAAGCACCTAAATCATCATATACATCACTTAACTACCATCAACATGAAAATCTTTCACTCGAATTAAAAACACGAAGTACGTAGCAAAAATTACGAAAACAGAACACTTGGATGTATCTAAAACAGAACATATCCATATGGAAAAAATAGACTCCCAAATCGTTCCAGTATTTTCCAAATCTCAAAAACTATTTATACATCATATTCAAAAGACTACAAAATAAGTACTTCAAACAGTAAAACATCACCCACGTGTCAAAATGTGGCCTGACCGCCACAACCAACGCCCATGAGTTCGTTCCTCTTGTACCTATTCGTCAACTTGAGGCTCAAAGTCTTAATCTGTACAATCAGTACCTACATCACAAAGTTTAACTAACGAGCTTAGCGCTCAGTAAGAGTATATCAATGCCATAAAATACTAGTGCTATGAATGATCATTTTCAAAACATGTACATACTTTACATTTCATTTAGTTTCAGTGACATGGTGGTTAAAGGGACGCATTAGAGAAGTAGGCTCAATAAATATGTCATGTGTTCCTCTAGCCCAGGTCAGACCCAGGATCTACGGAGTTTTAATCGCCCCCTAGCCCACCTAGAAGTAAGGATAGGCATGGCTTACGGTGGACGATGTCGTATGCCATTCCCCATCTCACAACTTATCCTATTCATTATATAACATGACATGTTCTTATCTTTCTTACGTAAAACATATGCATAAGACATTTTTCATGATTTCTTGAAAACGTGATGCATGAACATACAATATGCATATAACATAACATAACAATTAGACATATCTTCAAGACATTTCAATAAAACAACGATACTTAACATAAAACATATTCTAATAACCTAACTATCCATCAATGTACCCCTTAAAGCATATAAAATCTAGACCTTTTTTATGTAGGACTTAAGGGCCGAACACATGCAATATAATCTTACCTCAAGTCCTTAGCAATAAACTTGAAAATTATATCACTTTTCCATTTTGTTGCAACCACCTAAAACAAAATTCCATAACATCAAAATTTGACAACCAATCCTACATTCACCAAATAGTGCTTGTAATTCCAAATCAACTAAGAATGTCATTCAAATCCAATACAAGAACTCCAATTCAATTTACTTAACATCAAAAAAATCAGATTCAAGCAGCATCAACTAACCACTTTTCAAAAACTCAATGATCCAATTCAATTTAGTTTTTCTTAGAATAATCCTAACATTTTGGATTAAATTGTAACATCCATAACTTAATCAATTGTTGACCAAATCAATTTATTCAAAAGCCAAAAATCTTCCTTAATGTGTCAAGTTTATCATAGCATCAACCATTTCTCAAAAGCAATCGAAATGAAAACAGAAAAACCAAAAATAGGACTACCCACTCAAATTTCCAGTTTTTGGCCAAAAATTACAAAAATTCATAACTTAATCAATTGTTATCCGATTTCAATGATTCAACAGCCAAATTAAACCTTAAGATGTATAGTTTATCATGAAACCATCCATTTATAAAAATAGAATTGAAATTAAAGTCAGAAATTCAAAAATCGTGGACTGCCCTGTTTGGCTAATTTAATCCTAGTTTCCAATCAATACTTCAAACATGCATTTCTATCCATTTACTCCATCATTGATCATTAATTAATCTTAAATCAAGATGAAACATCAATTTGAAAGAAGAAAATCCAGCACCTATTATGAATTTTTGGATTTTAAAACCCATGAGAAAAACTTGTACAAAACCTTTTATTAGTCATCCTTTAACATATAATGACCCTTAAACCAACTTATCCTTACCTAAATTTCCAATTGAAGGATGCTAGCTTGAGAAAAAATAAAAAAATGGAGGAAGAGAGTTGCTGTGAAATCGTGGAGACAAAGATGAAGAAAGAAGACTTAAACTTAGGGTTAATCAAAGTATTAAGTGGTGTTTGATTTTAAGCCACACATTTTAACTTTTTACTTAACACCAAAACCACATGTAGTTCCACCAAACTACTTGTAGCTTCAAAACACACACTCCTTCCAAATGGCATTCACGCCAACTTCTCACCAAGTGGCTTCTCCTTGCCTTTTTTTTCAACTAAAAACCACATGTAGTTTTCTCATAACTACTTGTAGTTTTTTAGTTTTCATTTAAACTTCCTCTTTTATTTTCACCACTCAATCAATTCTTCTCAAATTTCATTCAAAAGATATTTTTTTATTAACAAATTAATTTTACATATTACTTTTGGGACAAATACATAGTACAGAAAATTTAGGTGTTACAGAGTGTGACTCTTTAGTTAAAATAAGTTAGATTGTTTGTGACTGTATTGATCAAAAACTCATTATTGTTAACCTTACTACACAAGTTGTGTTGGCGATCGATAGCAATTAGAGCTCTATGTGAGTATGTTTACGGTTGATGGTGGCTATGTGATAGTGAGGAAGAATCCAATTTTTTAGGTTAAGATTTTGTATCCTGATGCATTTATTTAGGGCTGACATCTCAACCGTGATATTGATTTCAATATTGATCTAATTCCCAACACCACTTCTATATCTATCACTCTTAATATATTGGTTTCAGATGAGTTAAGAGTAAGTTGAGAAAACATTTGTTCAATTTATCTTTTAGTTTTGTTAGTCGTAATAGTACTTCATTGTGGGGTATACCAATATATTGCAACTTGTTGAGAAGCATAATTTTTTGCTTCTGTTGTGCATATCAATGATTAAGAATGAGTGTTCATTATCGATGATTAATGAGTGGTTCAATTGATTGGTGGAATTGAGTTACTTTTCCATGACTAATTTAAATTTGGACTCGTTACCATTTCAATTTTATGAGTCTCATGTTTGGATTGACCAATGGCTAGTTGTTGTATGGGTTTGAAGAACTGAGTCTTCAGACCTTGTTTAGATCAATTAAAGGTGGTCTTTGCTAAAGATATAACGGTTGTACTAAGACTCATGAGAAGTATATGGATCATCTAGAAATTTTGTTTGACATTGTGAGGTCATCAGTTGTATGTTAGAAAGAGAAATGCAATTCTTGGATGTCAAAGTGGAGTTTTTTGGACATGTTGATTCTTGAGAAGGTATTCCACTAGATCCAGGAAAAAGATTGTAGTTGTGCTGGATTTGAAGTCACCATGTAACATTTTTGAAATTTAGAGTTTCTTGAGTTTAGATATTTGTGTTTTCGCTTATTACAAGTATTTCTTCTATTGTCGTACTATTGAGGCAATGCACGAGAAAGAACGTTAATTTCAATTCGAATGGAAAGTGTTAGATTCTTTTGAGGAGTTGAAACAGAAATTGGTTACTGCATTGTTTTGGTAGTGCCTTATAGAAAATTATTGTTTGTCAATTATGTTGATGCATTGAGAATTAGAGTTTGATGCGTATGGTAGACTCAAGCGATGATTAGTAGATATCATAAAGCATGAGGTTTAGAAAGCTAATGAATTTGACTATGAATCTTATTATGAAAATAGGGACAATAGGAATAAAATACCTCATCCTATAAGCCCTCTTGCCCACAACTAGTCACTTTGCTTGATGATGTAACTTGATCAAGTTTAATACTCGTACATTTGTTACTCGAAGAAAAATAAGTTTAACTAATGAGCTTGAATTGGCGGTAATTATTTTGCATTAAAAATTTGTCTAAATTATTTATATGGCATGATATTTAGGTTCTTTCCAATCATAAGAGTTTGAGATATTCCTTCACACAATGAGATGGATAAATGGACGATTATGATGATATTTTAAAATGCGATTGTAACACCCGACAATTTCGGCCAGGTGATTTTCTTAACTGAATTAACTGTCACCTCTACTAATGATCTTTTCGATTTAGAATTTAAATGCCAAAGCTTATTCAATTTCTATTTGTGTGGTGGCAGAACCGTAATAAAGAAGGATTTTATTTAGTATATATAGAAAATAGAAATCCTTATACCTTTTACCCCACTGTAGCCGACATTCCTCTCGTGGCGATTTTCCTTTTCTCCAGAGCTCTTCCTCTCCCTCTCTCTCTCGGCCAGCTACTCCTCCATCGATGATCGATTCTTCAGTCTCCACCCTGGCAATCCACGCTCCAGGTAAGACTTAGACAATGTAGTTGCTGGTTAGTTACTTAGAGCTCTCTTTTCAGCTAAGACTTGTAGTTTCAGATTCATCAATGGCTGAGTAATAGTAGTGACCTTTGTAATTTGTGGTTAGTTACTAGGTTGAATCTGGTTATTTTTAGGTTCAGGAAGTTAATCTGCCCACACTAGGTGCTCGACTAAGAAGATTTAGAAGTATATATATATATATGTTAGATTCTAGGATGACTTTTGGTTAGAACTTTTAAGATTTTGATTTAACACTGTAACGTGAAATGTTTTTTTTAAGTGAAGAAGTCTGAAGAGAAGTGCTCAAGATTGCTAAGGAAACCAGGTAAGTGAGTGAGTAGGATTCCCGGCCATTAGGGCCCTACATCACAAGGGTACTAAGTTAAAGTTGATTATGATGTCCGAAAGCTGTTTGTGTTATTATCTGTATGGTTATGATATGTGAGTTAGCAACATGATTTATTGTTGAATGATTGATCTGTCCTTTTAGTCCGATGAAATAAGAGTACTCATACTCATGCTTCACGATTGTTTCCTTTTCAAGTATATGAAAATGTTTTAAGTGCATGTTTTCCTTCACGATCATGATATGAACATGAAACTTATGTAACAAGAATTAAGAGAGGGTTGGGGGCGGTTTGACGTATGTCACTGTCCAAAAGAAGGACCATGAATACGACCCGCAAGGGACTATGTACACTTTCACTGTCAACCCCCTTTTCGACACAAATCCTCCCTTAATCCACAAGATGTAAACGATGAACAAGAACATGAACAAGAATATGAACAAGAATATGACGATAAATGATTATGAAAATGTGTTCCTTTCAACTTTGCATTCATGCATACATGTTAGTATTGCACTCCTTAATAAGCATTAGTCTTATAGTTTAAATCTTATGATGTAGGTGACGAATTATCAGGTGAGGATTTAAAACCCAATGAAGATGTCTAGGACTGGTTGCTGGATGGTGCTCAGGGTGACAGTTTGTGGCTGGAAGGTGAATACAACCCCTGGTTACTGCTCTTAAGATGTTAGTAAAGATTATGAATACGTATGACTAAGTAGGATAAGATTTTTCTTATAACGTCGGATTTTGGAAATTGTCTGATTAAATTCCTAAGTTTGATGATAATTATAAGGATATAGAATGATCTATTTTATTTAAGTCTTCCGCTACACGTATTTTGATGAGTCTATGGATTATATTGTGCAAGTTTACGTCAGTCATGTTAAAGTCTGTAAAAGTCAGGATGTCTTCTACCTGTAGAAGTCTTCTATCGGGCGATGTTCAATGAGTGATGTGGGATGCACATGTCAATCGGTAGATGTAGATTTTCACTATCGGTAGAAGTGAGTATTATGTCTTGTCGTTTTGTGATCGGTAGATGTTGTTTATTTCTATAGGTAGATGCTGTTTATTATTATCGGTAGAAGTCTTCTGTCGGGTAATATTTAATGAGTCACGTGGGATGCACATGATAATCGGTAGATGCTGTTTATTATTATCGGTAGAAGTCTTCTGTCGGGTAATATTTAATGAGTCACGTGGGATGCACATGAAAATCGATAGATGTTGTTGTTTATTACTATCGGTAGAAGTGGGAATTATGTTTTGTTGTTTTGCGATCGGCAGATGCGAGAAGAAAATTTTGTCGTTTGCGATCAGTAGATGTTCTTTGATTTTTAATTCCCTCAGCCAAATGTTTTAACATTCTGTCTTTTGTTAATGTTACTTACTTAATGAATTTTCCGTTGAATGGTCAAGGATTTAAAGATAAAATTTTTATTATTGACAGTAATGTCAAAATTTTTTGTAAAATTTCTTAGTCCAGTCCTATGTCATGGGTCAAAAAAAGGGTTTGGAAGACTTGGGGTGTTACAATTATGGTATCAAAGCAAAATTGGGTTCTAAAATCGATTCTGCAGACTGCCTTCCAGCACAGATTGCAGCATGAGTACACTCCAACAACTGTAAGTGTTTACGATTCTAGTAATATTATTAAGTTAAGATGTGTTTATGATTATCTGATCAGGAGTCTCAAAATGGTAAGAGGTCAACAAAGAGAAAACAATGATGATAGTAACACCATCGCTCAGCTAACCGAGTTAGTTATTTGCCAAACCCGCCAAATCGAGCAGCTTGTTGCTACTAGAGAGGAGCATGGGAAATCTAGTTCAAATACAACACATGATCAAAGTGGCGAACGTTTCCGTCAGCTTCGACCTCCGGTGTTTAATGGTCGAGTTACGGATCCTGTCTATGCTGAGGAATGGATTCAAACTATTGAGGATATGTTCAAATACGCTAAGGTGGATGAGGAGGAAGATCACGTGTGCTGTTTTCCACCTTGCGTTGGATGCAAGGCATTGGTGGAACTCAATCCAGAGCACTACCAACGTGGAAGACAGGACCTGGACACGGTTCAAGACGGCCTTCTATGACAAGTAATTGATGTTCAGGTAAGAATAAGGTAGAACTACAAGACATTCCCGTAGTCCGAGAGTTTCCAGAAGCATTTTTGGATGACTTGTCCAGGTTACCACCTGATAGAGAAATTGAGTTTGTAATCGATACATATCCCGAGGCATTACCTGTGTCTAAGAACCCTTACCGCATGGCACCTGTTGAGCTGAAGGAATTAAAAGTCCAACTACAGGAACTAGTTGACAAGGGATTTATACGCCCGAGTTGTTCTCCCTGGGGTGCACCTGTCCTATTTGTTAAGAAGAAAGACGGTTCTATTAGAATGTGCATAGTTTACAGAGAACTGAACAAGTTAACGATCAAGAATAAATATCCCTTACCCCGAATTGATGACTTATTTGACCAACTACAAGGAGTTAAGGTATTTTCAAAAATTGACTTACGTTCGGGTTATTACCAACTGAAGGTTAAGGAGAGTGATATACCAAAGACAGCATTCATAACTCGATATGGACACTATGAATTTCTTATGATGTCGTTTTGATTGACAAATGCACCTAGCAGCTTTTATGGACTTGATGAACCGTGTGTTTCGTGAGTACTTAGACAAGTTTGTGATTGTGTTTATAGATGACATCCTAATTTACTCACAGACTAAGGCTGACCATGAAAAACACTTAAGAATAGTTTTGACGACACTAAAACAGCAGCAACTCTATGCCAAGTTGTCCAAATGTGAGTTCTGGTTGGATAAGGTCAACTTTCTAGGCCATGTCATTTCTACTGAGGGCATATCTATAGATCCAACCAAAATTCAGGCAGTAAAAGACTGGCCTCAGCCTAGGAATGCCAATGAAGTTCGTAGTTTCCTTGGATTGGCAGGCTATTACAGAAAGTTCATCAAGGGATTTTCTATAATTGCCAAGCCTTTAACTAGTTTAACAAAGAAGGACACCAAATACTCTTGGAATGAAGCTTGTGAAGATAGCTTCCAGACACTAAAATTGAAGTTGACGACAGCCCCTCTTTTGGCACTCCCAACTGAGGAAGGAAGATTTAGTGTTTATTGTAACACATCCAAAGTTGGTCGGGGATGTGTTCTAATGCAAAAAGGCAAGGTTGTGGCATATGCCTCCAGGCAGTTGAAGGGTTATGAGCAGAATTACCCCACTCACGATTTGGAATTAGCCGCGGTTGTCTTTTCATTAAAGATTTGGAGACACTATTTGTATGGTCAGCAGTGTGAAGTGTTTTCTGACCATAAAAGCCTAAAGTACCTCTGTACTCAAAAGGAATTAAACATGAGACAAAGACGTTGGTTGGAGTTCGTTAAGGATTATGACTTTGAAATTAAGTATCACCGGGGTAAGGCTAATGCTGTAGCCGATGCATTAAGCAGAATGTCAAAGACAATGCAGCCTGCGGTGTCAACCATGTCATTACCCTTGAAGGTTGAGATTCAGAAATTTGAGTTGGAGATAGTTCCAGAGTTATCAGCATTGCTTTCGGCATTATCTATTCGGCCAACTATTTTGGATAAGATTAAAGATGGGCAGCAGAAGGATTCAAAGGAGAAGAGTATCATAGTGAGTAAGTTGAAGGACACCTCCTCTGAGTTCAGTCTCTCCAAGGATGGTATTTTGAAATTTAGGAATCGATGGTATGTTCCAAGTGATGAAGAATTACGTAGGTTGATCTTAGCCGAGACGCACTCGTCTCCTTTTTCTGTACACCCTGGCAATACCAAAATGTATCGGGACTTAAAGTTACTTTACTGGTGGCCAAATTTGAAGAGGGATGTTGCCAAGTATGTGGAGTCGTGTTTGGTATGCCAACAAGTTAAGGCAGAGCATCAACGTCCAGGAAGTACCCTTCAACCTTTACCGATCCCCGAATGGAAGTGGGAAAACATTGCCATGGATTTTGTTGTAGGATTACCTAAGACAACTAAAGGTCATGATAGCATCTGGGTTGTGGTTGATAGAATGACGAAATCAGCTCACTTCCTACCTGTAAAGACAACTTACACGATGGACCAGCTTGCTAACCTGTATGTTCAGGAAATTATCAGATTGCATGGGATTCCGATATCCATTGTCTCCGATCGTGATCCCAGGTTCACCTCGAGGTTTTGGCAAAGTCTTCAAGACACGTTCGGAACAAAGTTGACCTCAGCACTGCTTTTCACCCTCAGCTTGATGGACAATCCGAACGGACAATTTAGACACTCGAGGATATGTTAAGGGCGTATGTGCTGGATTTCCAGGCATCTTGGAGTCGATACCTGCCCTTAGTTGAATTCTCCTACAACAATAGTTACCAGTCCACAATCGGTAAGGCACCATACGAAGCACTGTATGGCACCATACAAAGCACTGTATGGAAGAAAATGCAGATCACCCTTATATTGGGACGAAGTTGGCAAAGCAAAACTCTTAGGCCCTGAAATTTTGCAGCAGATATCGGACAAGATCGCCATTATTAGAAAAAGAATGATGATAGCACAAAGCCGACAGAAGAGTTAAGCTGACCAAAGAAGGAGAGATCTTGAGTTTGCTGTCGGAGATGAAGTTTTCCTTAAGATTTCACCATTTAAGGGAGTTTTAAGATTCGGCAAGAAAGGAAAGCTTAGTCCACGATTCATTGGTCCATTCCCTGTCTTGGCAAGGATTGGCAGTACAGCTTATAAGTTGCAATTACCTCCATCACTGGAAAAGGTTCATAATGTTTTTCACGTGTCGATGCTAAGAAAATGCATACGTGATCTGACGCAGGTTGTTAAGCCAACGAAAATTGAAATTGAGCCAACATTAATGCATGAAGAGAAACCTGTTCGAATTTTGGAATTTACAGTTAAGACTCTGCGGAATAAAGAGATCCCACTAGTGAAAGTTTTGTAGACGAATCATGGCATTGAAGAAGCCACATGGGAGCGACAGCAGGACATGATGGTCAAATATCTTAAGCTCTTTGCTTGATCAATTTTCGAGGGAGAAAATTTTGTTTAAGGAAGGGTGGATGTAACACCCGACAATTTCGGCCAGGTGATTTTCTTAACTGAATTAACTGTCACCTCTACTAATGATCTTTTCGATTTAGAATTTAAATGCCAAAGCTTATTTAATTTCTATTTGTGTGGTGGCAGAACCGTAATAAAGAAGGATTTTATTTAGTATATATAGAAAATAGAAATCCTTATACCTCACTAAAACCCCACTGTAGCCGACATTCCTCTCGTGGCGATTTCCCTTTTCTCCAGAGCTCTACCTTTCCCTCTCTCTCTCGGCCAGATACTCCTCCATCGACGATCGATTCTTCAGTCTCCACCCCGACAATCCACGCTCCAGGTAAGACTTAGACAATGTAGTTGCTGGTTAGTTACTTAGAGCTCTGTTTTCAGCTAAGACTTGTAGTTTCATATTCATCAATGGCTGAGTAATAGTAGTGACATTTGTAATCTGTGGTTAGTTACTAGGTTGAATCTGGTTATTTTTAGGTTCTTGAAATTAATCTGCGCACACTAGGTGCTCGACTAAGAAGAATTAGAAGTATATATATATATATTGTTAGATTCTAGGATGACTTTTGGTTAGAACTTTTAGGATTTTGATTTAACACTGTAATGTGAAATGTTTTTTTTAGGTGAAGAAGTCTGAAGAGAAATGCTCAAGTTTGCTAAGGAAACCAGGTAAGTGAGTGAGTAGGATTCCCAGCCATTAGGGCCCTACATCACAAGGGTACTAAGTTAAAGTTGATTATGATGTCCGAAAGCTGTTTGTGTTATTGTCTGTATGGTTATGATATGTGAGTTACCAACATGATTTATTGTTGAATGATTGATCTGTCCTTTCAGTCCGATGAAATAAGAGTACTCATACTCATGCTTCATTATATAATGTGTAGATTCTAGGATGACTTTTGGTTAGAACTTTTAGGATTTTGATTTCACACTGTAATGTGAAATGTTTTTTTTAGGTGAAGAAGTCTGAAGAGAAATGCTCAAGTGTGCTAAGGAAACAGGTAAGTGAGTGAAGGAGTAGGATTCCCAGCCATTAGGGCCCTACATCACAAGGGTACTAAGTTAAAGTTGATTATGATGTCCGAAAGCTGTTTGTGTTATTGTCTGTATGGTTATGATATGTGAGTTACCAACATGATTTATTGTTGAATGATTGATCTGTCCTTTCAGTCCGATGAAATAAGAGTACTCATACTCATGCTTCATGATTGTTTCCTTTTCAAGCATATGAAAATGTTTTAAGTGCATGTTTTCCTTCACGATCAAGATATGAACATGAAACTTATGTAACAAGGATTAAGAGAGGGTTGGGGGCGGTTTGGCGTATGTCACTTTCCAAAAGAAGGACCATGAATACGACCCGCAAGGGACTATGTACACTTTCACTGTCAACCCCCTTTTCGACACAAATCCTCCCTTAATCCACAAGATGTAAACGATGAACAAGAACATGAACAAGAATATGAACAAGAATATGACGAGAAATGATTATGAAAATGTGTTCCTTTCAACTGTGCATTCATGCATACATGTTAGTATTGCACTCCTTATAAGCATTAGTCTTATAAATTAAACCTTATGATGTAGGTGACGAATTATCAGGTGAGGATTTAAAACCCAATGAAGATGTCTAGGACTAGGTTGCTGGATGGTGCTCAGGGTGACAGTTTGTGGTTGGAAGGCGAATACAACCCCTGGTTACTGCTCTTAAGATTTTAGTAAAGATTATGAATACGTATGACTAAGTAGGATGAGATTTTTCTTATAACGTCAGATTTTGGAAATTGTCTGATTCAATTCCTAAGTTTGAGGATAATTATGAAGCTATAGAATGATCTGTTTTGTTTAAGTCTTCCGCTACACATATTTTGGATGAGTTTATGGATTATATTGTGCAAGTTTACGTCAGTCATGTTAAAGTCTGTAAAAGTCAGGATGTCTTCTACCGGTAGAAGTCTTCTATCGGGCGATGTTCAATGAGTCACGTGAGATGCACATGTCAATCGGTAGATGTAGATTTTCACTATCAGTAGAAGTGAGAATTATGTCTTGTCGTTTTGTGATCGGTAGATGTTGTTTATTTCTATAGGTAGATGTTGTTTATTATTATCGATAAAAGTATTCTGTTGGGTAATATTTATTGAGTCACGTGGGATGCACATGACAATCGGTAGATGCTATTTATTATTATCGGTAGAAGTCTTCTGTCGGGTAATATTTAATGAGTCACGTGGGATGCACATGAAAATTGGTAGATGTTGTTGTTTATTACTATCGGTAGAAGTGGGAATTATGTTTTGTCATTTTACGATTGGCAGATGCGAGAAGAAAATTTTATCGTTTGCGATCGGTAGATGTTCTTTTATTTTTAATTCCCTCAGCCAAATGTTTTAACATTCTGTCTTTTGTTAATGTTACTTACTTAATAAATTTTCTGTTGAATGGTCGAGGATTTAAAGATAAAATTTTTATTATTGAGAGTAATGTCAAAATTTTTCGTAAAATTTCTTAGTCCAGTCCTATGTAATGGATAACAAATCGGGTTTGGAAGACTTGGGGTGTTACAGCGATCCTAGTAAGACCAATGTTATGATGGATATTTTGAGTTGGCTTCTTCGAAGCTTTACTTCTTATCTAGTATAAGCTGAATTGTAGGAATTTTGTTATTATAAGTAGTTATGATTTTCAATGCCACGATAATGAATGTGTGGTATGTGTTTATATTATGATAATGACCCCTATTCTACAATGTGTTTAGGAAATGCATAACCTTATTAATGAACTTCTATTGAGCTTTGAACATGACGATCAGAAGGTGACACAAACAAAGGTGCAACCAAGCTCAAAGTCAAAGACAATAATCTATTAAAAGATAAAAGAGATCCAAAGTACGAAACTCCACATAATTTGGTCATTAAAATCGAAGAGAAAGAGTGTAACGCCCCGAACACGCTCCGGGCTCGGTGCGTCACGTTGCAAACCAATCCCGTTTTAAAACTATGTTAAAATGATTTTTCGTAAATTTTTCGACTCGGTTTTTGGGTTTTTCAAACCCTCGATTTTTGTTGGAAAACGTGCCAAAATATGTTTAAAATATGTCGGAAAAAGTCGGGTTAAAACAAAGTGGAAATCGGAATCAAAACATTTTTTTTTTAAATCTGCAGCTGGGCGCCGCGCGCGCCCAGACAACGCGCTGTGCGCCAGCGTGCTGGGCGCTAGCGCTGCGCTGCGCGCGTTGGGCACACCCCGTGTGTGCCCAATCGCGTTCGGTCGCGATTTGGGCCCGATCGATCGGGCCCTCTTGGGCTATTTTCACCAAAAATGATCCCGGTCGCGATCGGTCATGACCCATGCCCGATCGATCGGGCCGGCTCGGGTTTTTCCACTCAAAAACGCTCCAAAACACCCCGTTTTGACTTTTCTTGACCTTCCCGACTTTTCTACACTTTTCTATGAGCCCGACACCTCCAAAAATCCCGAAATTTTTACCATACACTCCCGACACATAAATCTTCAAATCCCGTAAATTTTATAGAAAACCGACTTCAAACGATTAAATAAAAAAATAGCAAACATAACCCGACGTTAAATAGTTTAAAACCGAAACGGGCGGCATAACGCCTAAATTTCTTTAAACCAAACCCTGAAACCAAACACCCAAAAATATATGTTTTCAACTTCCCAAATACTACAACCATTAAACACAATATCCCCAACTCAAAACATTAAAAATTCACTACTAAAACATTTTTGTAAATAATCATACTAAACATCCAAAAAGTCGAAGTCGTTTTAAACAAAAAGCCTTACAAAACTTTTACCACACCATCTACCACATTTCCACAAAATACCCGAGGATGATAGTAATCGAGACGCCCCAACAATAGCCTGCACCGGCGGAGTCCGTACTCCTCCGACTGCAGCCTAAACCTCAGCTGTCTCATCAACCTCACCTGAATAGAATTCGTCACCTACACCACAGAACACAAAACGTAAGCCTAATGCTTAGCAAGTAGGGAGTAACGAATGAGACTACAACACAATGCAAGCAACCTAAGACAATGCAGTTTCTACCACTCAGTTGTGTTTATTTGCTATTCGTTGCTGTTCATTACATTATTCGTTTCATAAGCCGTGTGATTTGAGTAGGCACACATCCCATAACCGTCTAGGACGGCCAACTCAAAATCACCAGAGCAAGACCAGATGGCTCACATCCCATAACCGTCTAGGATGGCCATCCATAATCTCCCTTGTCGATCGTAGAATCCTATGACCATCTAGGAATTCATACTCATGACCTTTACGTATTTTAGCCAACCATCCTTCATAGAGTTCCCATTCGGGGTGCCACTGCAAGCACCGTATCCCGACAAGGCACACTATTCCAGATCTCGTATTTTAGCCGTTCTCTCATAGAGTTCCCTTCAAGGTGCCACTGCAAGCACCGTATCCCGACAAGGCACACTATTTGAGATCTCAAGTTCCCTTCGTGGTGCCACTGCAAGCACTATTTGAGATCTCAAGTTCCCTTCGTGGTGCCACTGCAAGCACCGTATCCCGACAAGGCACACTATTTGAGATCTCAAGTTCCCTTCGTGGTGCCACTGCAAGCACCGTATCCCGACAAGGCACACTATTTGAGATCTCAAGTTCCCTTCGTGGTGCCACTGCAAGCACCGTATCCCGACAAGGCACACTATTTGAGATCTCAAGTTCCCTTCGTGGTGCCACTGCAAGCACCGTATCCCGACAAGGCACACTATTTGAGATCTCAAGTTCCCTTCGTGGTGCCACTGCAAGCACCGTATCCCGACAAGGCACACTATTTGAGATCTCAAGTTCCCTTCGTGGTGCCACTGCAAGCACCGTATCCCGACAAGGCACACTATTTGAGATCTCAAGTTCCCTTCGTGGTGCCACTGCAAGCACCGTATCCCGACAAGGCACACTATTTGAGATCTCAAGTTCCCTTCGTGGTGCCACTGCAAGCACCGTATCCCGACAACCGTATCCGACAAGGAACATTATTTATCTGATTACGTTCACACTCACAACCAGCCATGCAAAACAACTCGTATTTTCGTTACTGAAACACATGATGCACGTCAACCATTATGCAGCCAAACACAACAAAACACAACACGAAATGCAACCAAACCCAACAAAACACAACGCGAAATAAATAACCCTACCGTTCCATGGTGTAGGCCCGAAGGCGAAAGAAAGCTACCACTACTTACCTGGATGCTCGGTTTCCACTGGCTTACTTTCACGTCCAATTCAACGCTCGACGACCCTAAATAATGAAACTCACTTAATAAGTTACCAATACAATTCTAAAAATATCCTTAAACCTAACTAACCAACAACTAAGCACTTCTCACTTCTAAACACCTAAACCCGGTTTTTGCACAAATTACCGGCGTCCAACTTTAAACGGCCATAACTTTCTCGTTTTTCAATGGATTTCGACGTGCCACCCCAACTCGGAAACCTCTACACGTCTACTATCCATTGAATCACTCAATTTAACCAAATAATTACTTTGGCCAGCCCGAAATTCCCAAAGACAGAATCGGCCCTAAAGTGTTCTTAAACCGTTTTTGTGTAACACTCTTTCAATCTTTCATCTAACCCCTCCAACAACCTAAATCACTCCATTCAACAACTAAACTACCAAAATAGGAAAGAAATCTAACATCTAAACTAAATTTTTCGGAATCCCTAACCTAGGGTTTTCCAACATTCACCAAACTCAACCAAAATACGTAAAAACACTTCTAAACTCCATCTAAATGTACACAAACCAAAACCCAAGAGAAATTACCTTGAAAAGTCTTCAATAGATGAAGAAAGGGGGAAGGGGATCGATGGCTATGGAGGAGAAGGAGAGAAGCTCGATGAAGTGAAGAAAAAAATGGAAACTCATCTTTTTAACCTAACTTTTCTTCCACCTTTTAACTTTCCTCCTCCAAGCTTTTTAAATTTGTAAAACCACCCACACTTTTCTCTCCCAAAACCTCCAACGTGAATGCCATACAACTCTTCACTTTTCATTCATTTTAATTTAATAATTTTCATACCATTAATGCATGAAAAATCCTATTGGTTGTTTGACTTTTCAAACCCTTTGGTTTGAATTGTCAAACCACTTTATTTTCTCTTCTCTTACTCCTCAATGTACTCCACTAAACTTGAGAAATAGGAACTCTCCTAACACTTCTAACCTAAGGCTACTCACGAAATGGAAAATTCTCGGGTGTTACAATCCACCCTCCTTACAAAAATTTTGTCCTCAAAATTTGCGTACCTGAACAATTCAGGATAACGCTCTATCATGTCTTGCTGTCGCTCCCACGTCGCCTCCTCAACGTTGTGGTTGCGCCACAACACCTTTACCAATGGAATGTCCTTATTGCGTAGTTTCTTCACTGCATAATCCAATATTTCCACTGGTTTCTCCTCATAAGACAATGTAGGTTGCACTTCGACCTCCTGCTGTACCACCACATGCTATGGATCCCTCAGACACTTCCGAAGCATCGACACATGGAAAACATTATGCACTCCCTCCATCGAAGCTGGCAATTCCAACTGATATGCTGTCTTTCCCACACGTTTCACAATAGGGAAAGGACCAACAAATCTCGGGTTCAGCTTACCTCGCTTCCCGAATCGCATGACACCCTTAAATGGCGAGATCT
Source organism: Begonia masoniana (assembly GCA_022432975.1). NCBI lineage: Eukaryota > Viridiplantae > Streptophyta > Magnoliopsida > Cucurbitales > Begoniaceae > Begonia > Begonia masoniana. The sequence goes on from CM039502.1 coordinate 25,257,664, forward strand.
TCAAGAAAACCTCATCGCCTACCTCAAATTCCAACTCTCGTATCCTACCGTCGGCATAGCTCTTTTGTCTGCTCTGAGCTGTCAGCATACGTTGCCGAAATAAACTGGACTTTATCTATAGTTTGCTGCACAATCTCTGGACCAATCAAACTAGATTCTCCTACCTCGTCCCAATAAAGAGGCGATCTGCATTTCCTTCCGTATAGAGCCTCATATGGAGCCATTCCAATAGTATCCTGATAACTATTGTTATACGAAAACTCCACCAAAGGTATATACCTACTCCAGGAACCCTGAAACTCAAGCACACACGCTCGGAGCATATCCTCAAGAGTCTGAATAGTACGCTCAGATTGTCCGTCCGTCTGAGGATGAAAAGCAGTGCTGAAATTTAACCGAGTTCCCATCGCCTTGTGTAGACTTTTCCAAAATTTTGAAGTGAACCTCGGGTCCCTATCTGACACAATCGAAGTCGGCACACCATGTAATCTCACAATCTCCTGAATATAAAGTTCAGCAAACTGATCCATACTGTATGTCATCTTCACCGGCAGAAAATGGGCTGACTTCGTTAAACGGTCAACGATCACCCATATGCCATCAAATCCTTTCGTCGTCCTAGGCAATCCAACAACGAAGTCCATTGAAATCTGATCCCACTTCCATTCAGGAACTGGCAATGGCTGCAACTTCCCAGTAGGTCTCTGATGCTCTGCCTTCACCTGCTGATAAATCAAACATGTCTCTACAAATTCAGCCACAGACTTCTTCATACCAGGCCACCAATAATGTTGCTTGAGGTCTCTGTACATCTTGGTACTCCCCAAGTGAACAGAAAACCTCGACGAATGAGCTTCAACCAAAATTTCCTTCCGAAGTTGTTTGTCATTCGGAACATACCACCGATTACGAAATTTCAAAATACCATCATCCGAGTAGCTATACTCTGTCCTATCGTCAGACACCATACTCAGCTTAAATTTATTACACTCCGAATCTGCTTGCTGAGCTTCTCTAATTTTCTCCAGAACCGTAGGCTTCAGAGACAAAGCTGCTAAAACTGCTGTCACATCTGAAACTAGCTCCAAATCGAATCTCTGAACCTCATATCGTACTGTCTCAGACATACTAGCATCCAAAGCTGAAACTGAAGTCGATACGCGACTTAAGGCATCTGCAACTACATTAGCCTTACCGGGGTGGTATTTAATCTATAGATCATAGTCCTTCACGAACTCTAACCACCGCCGTTGCCTCATATTCAACTCCTTCTGCGTGAAGAGATACTTCAGACTTTTGTGATCTAAATACACCTCACATTGCTGACCATATAAATAATGCCTCCAAATTTTTAAAGCAAAAACCACAGCAGCTAATTCCAAATCATGAGTCGGATAATTCTTCTCATAAGATTTTAGCTGCCTGGAAGCATATGCTATCACTTTACCGTTCTGCATAAGCACACAACCCAGATCAATCCGAGACGCATCACAATAGATACATAACTTCTCCTCGGCTACAGGTAACGTCAAAACCAGAGCTGTTGTTAATCTCTGCTTCAACGTCTGAAAGCTGAGCTCACACTCTTCAGACCATTCATACTTCACGTCTTTTCGTGTCAGTCGAGTCATAGGTGCTGCTATTTTCGAAAACCCTTCAATAAATCTTCTGTAATAGCCCGCCAATCCTAGAAAACTCCAAATTTCGCTGACATTCTTCGGTTGAGGCCATTCATTAATTGACTGAATCTTAGCCGGATCCACTGATATTCCACCACTGGAAATTACGCGACCAAGAAAATGCACCTTCGTCAACCAAAAGTCGCATTTAGACAACTTGGCATATAATTGATGCCGTCTCAAAGTTTCCAGTACTATCTTCAGATGCTCCCTGTGCTCCTCTTCATTACTGGAATAAACCAAAATGTCATCGATAAACACGATTACAAACTTATCGAGATACTCTCTGAACACTCGATTCATTAGGTCCATAAAGGCGGCTGGAGCATTCGTCAAACCAAACGACATAACCAGGAACTCATAGTGTCCATACCGAGTCCTGAAAGCCGTTTTCGGGATATCCTGCGATCTCACTTTCAACTGGTAGTATCCCGATCTCAAATCAATTTTAGAAAATATCCGGGCCCCTTGCAGCTGATCAAACAAATCATCTATCCTTGGCAATGGATATTTGTTCTTCACCGTTAGCTTATTCAACTCCCGGTAATCAATGCACATTCGAAGTGACCCGTCTTTCTTCTTAACAAATAGCACGGGCGCTCTCCATGGCGAAAAACTAGGGCGTATAAAGCCCTTATCGACCAATTCCTCCAATTGTTTCTTCAGTTCCTTTAACTCAGGAGGAGCTAACCTATAAGGATTCTTCGACACCGGCTCTGCTCCAGGATAGGTGTCAATTACGAACTCAATTTCCCGGTCCGGAGGTAGACCAGGCAAATCATCTAAAAACACTTCAGAAAAATCACGAACAATATCTATCTCCTGAAGCTTAACTTCTACCAAAGACTGCGAATCTACAATAGTGGCAAGAAAACACGTAAACTCACCAATAACAGATTTACGAGCATCCATGGGTGCCATAACTGAAAGTCTTTTTGTATTCTTCAAAGCTTGAAAAGAAAACTTTTCACCACTCAGAGGTTGGAAATTTACAGTCCCTGCTCTGCAATCGATCGTCGCATGGTGCCGAAATAGCCAGTCCATACCGAGTATTACATCATACCTAGTGATCCCCATAACGATTAACTCAGCAGGTAAAGTCTTCTTTCCGACCGTCACCAAACTGTTAGGCACTACTTGCACAGAATGCATATACTCGCCGGATGGTAATTGCACAATATACGCACTTTTAGTCGGCTCTACCTCTAACTGTACTTTCGCCACAAATGCTACCGCTACGAAAGAATGGGACGTCCCTGAATCTATCAAGGTAAATGCAGGCACTGAATTAACAAGTATCGTACCTGAAATAACAGCTGCTCGATCTTCTCCCTCAGGCTCTATCATAGCAAAAATTCTGGGCATTGCTTTGACTGGATCTTTCTTCGCTACAAGGCAATCCTTCGCCATGTGACCAGGTTTGTTGCAATTAAAACATCAAGGAACTCTCGGCTTGGGACAATCACGAGAAAGATGACCAGCTTCCAAACAGTTATAACACTTTCCTTCAAACTGCCCACACTCTCCGGGATGAGATTTCAGGCACTTCGGACATTGCGGAAATTTTCCCTTCAGCTGTTGCTTTGGCTTCTTTCCACTTCTCTGATCCCTTATATTTCCTCCAGGCCTTTTCGTTCCCTGCTGTTGTGAAGATGAGCCTCCTCGACTAAATTGAGCGGTAATGTCCTTAAACATTCGTTTTGGTGCTTCAGCAGATTTTAAAATCTTACCAGCCGATACCTCCACTTCTAAAGCTTTAGCCACCACACGGTTATACGGTATACCATCAATCCCAAATGTTTTCACTAGCATTTCAATTTCCGGCTTCAACCCTTGCACAAACTGGAATATTTTATCTTCTTCACTACTAACCAGACGGCTGGCAAACTTGGACAAAGCTTTGAACTGTTGAATATAGTCTCCAACTGATCCAGTCTGCTTCAAAGCCATGAACTCTAAGCGCTTCCCCGATTGGACTGTCCGGTTGTAATATTTCTCATAAAATATTTCCTTAAAGTCCTCCCAATTCATACTCTGAACGTCTGTTGCAGCTTTTACTGACCCCCACCAACTTTTGGCACTGTTATATAGGTGGAACGTTGCACATTTTACCTTATTCTCATCCTCCACATCCGTAACAGTAAACATTTCTTTGACTGTACAAATCCAATTTTCAGCCGCTATCGGATCCGTCAAACTTCCTTCAAATTCTGGGGGCTTTAACCTTCGAAACCTCTCTCCACTAGAGCCAGCTCCAGAGCTAGACCCCGCCCCAAGGCCTCCCTGTAATCCTTGATTCATTAAAATTCCAAGTAATTGAGATTGCATGCTTAAAAGATCCCTAAGTTGTTTATTAGGATCCTTAGGTGGTTCGGGTTCATTCCGAGGTCGTCCGGGTCGTCTTGGCTGTCTCTGATTTCTAGACGGCATGTTTTTTTTTTTTTTTTTTTTACTCCTGAAAAGGTCAGAAACTCTAATCTTAGAACAGAAACTAACTAAAGTTACAGAAATACTTACAGTCGGTGAAGCACGTTGCACGGCGGCCGGTAGTGTCGGGTAATCCTTTGAACGACTCGACTACTATCGCTCTGATACCAACTTTGTAACGCCCCAAACCCGCTCCGGGCTCGGTGCGTCACGTTGCAAACCAATCCCGTTTTAAAACTATGTTAAAATGATTTTTCGTAAATTTTTCGACTTGGTTTTTGGGTTTTTTGAACCCTCGATTTTTGTTGGAAAACGTGCCAAAATATGTTTAAAATATGTCGGAAAAAGTCGGGTTAAAACAAAGTGGAAATCAGAATCAAAACATTTTTTTTTTTAAATCTGCTGCTGGGCGCGCGCTAAGCACCGCGCGCGCCCAGACAGCGCGCTGCGCGCCAGCGTGCTGCGCGCGCTGGGCACACCCCGTGTGTGCCCAATCGCGTTCGGTCGCGATTTGGGCCCAATCGATCGGGCCCTCTCGGGCTATTTTCACCAAAAATGATCCCGGCCGCGATCGGTCGTGACCCATGCCCGATCGATCGGGCCGGCTCGGGTTTTTCCACTCAAAAACAGTCCAAAACACCCTGTTTTGACTTTTCTTGACCTTCCCGACTTTTCTACACTTTTCTATGAGCCCGACACCTCCAAAAATCCCGAAATTTTTACCATACACTCCCGACACATAAATCTTCAAATCCCGTAAATTTTATAGAAAACCGACTTCAAACAATTAAATAAAAAAATAGCAAACATAACTCGATGTTAAATAGTTTAAAACCGAAACGGGCGGCATAACGCCTAAATTTCTTTAAACCAAACCCTGAAACCAAACACCCAAAAATATATGTTTTCAACTTCCCAAATACTACAACCATTAAACACAATATCCCCAACTCAAAACATTAAAAATTCACTACTAAAACATTTTTTGTAAATATTCATACTAAACATCCAAAAAGTCGAAGTCGTTTTAAACAAAAAGCCTTACAAAACTCTTACCACACCATCTACCACATTTCCACAAAATACCCGAGGACGATAGTAATCGAGATGCCCCAACAATAGCCTGCACCGGCGGACTCCGTACTCCTCCGACTGCAGCCTAAACCTCAGCTGTCTCATCAACCTCACCTGAATAGAATTCGTCACCTACACCACAGAACACAAAACGTAAGCCTAATGCTTAGCAAGTAGGGAGTACGAATGAGACTACAACACAATGCAAGCAACCTAATACAATGCAGTTTCTACCACTTAGTTGTGTTTATTTGCTATTCGTTGCTGTTCATTACATTATTCGTTTCATAAGCCGTGTGATTTGAGTAGGCACACATCCCATAACCGTCTAGGACGGCCAACTCAAAATCACCAGAGCAAGACCAAATGGCTCACATCCCATAACCGTCTAGGATGGCCATGCATAATCTCCCTCGTCGATCGTAGAATCCTATGACCGTCTAGGAATTCATACTTACGACCTTTACGTATTTTAGCCAACCATCCTTCATAGAGTTCCCTTCGGGGTGCCACTGCAAGCACCGTATCCCGACAAGGCACACTATTCCAGATCTCGTATTTTAGCCGTTCTCTCATAGAGTTCCCTTCGGGGTGCCACTGCAAGCACCGTATCCCGACAAGGCACACTATTTGAGATCTCAAGTTCCCTTCGAGGTGCCACTGCAAGCACCGTATCCCGACAAGGCACACTATTTGAGATCTCAAGTTCCCTTCGGGGTGCCACTGCAAGCACCGTATCCCGACAAGGCACACTATTTGAGATCTCAAGTTCCCTTCGGGGTGCCACTGCAAGCACCGTATCCCGACAAGGCACACTATTTGAGATCTCAAGTTCCCTTCGGGGTGCCACTGCAAGCACCGTATCCCGACAAGGCACACTATTTGAGATCTCAAGTTCCCTTCGAGGTGCCACTGCAAGCACCGTATCCCGACAAGGCACACTATTTGAGATCTCAAGTTCCCTTCGGGGTGCCACTGCAAGCACCGTATCCCGACAAGGCACACTATTTGAGATCTCAAGTTCCCTTCGGGGTGCCACTGCAAGCACCGTATCCCGACAAGGCACACTATTTGAGATCTCAAGTTCCCTTCGGGGTGCCACTGCAAGCACCGTATCCCGACAAGGCACACTATTTGAGATCTCAAGTTCCCTTCGAGGTGCCACTGCAAGCACCGTATCCCGACAAGGCACACTATTTGAGATCTCAAGTTCCCTTCGGGGTGCCACTGCAAGCACCGTATCCCGACAAGGCACACTATTTGAGATCTCAAGTTCCCTTCGGGGTGCCACTGCAAGCACCGTATCCCGACAAGGCACACTATTTGAGATCTCAAGTTCCCTTCGAGGTGCCACTGCAAGCACCGTATCCCGACAAGGCACACTATTTGAGATCTCAAGTTCCCTTCGGGGTGCCACTGCAAGCACCGTATCCCGACAAGGCACACTATTTGAGATCTCAAGTTCCCTTCGGGGTGCCACTGCAAGCACCGTATCCCGACAAGGCACACTATTTGAGATCTCAAGTTCCCTTCGAGGTGCCACTGCAAGCACCGTATCCCGACAAGGCACACTATTTGAGATCTCAAGTTCCCTTCGGGGTGCCACTGCAAGCACCGTATCCCGACAAGGCACACTATTTGAGATCTCAAGTTCCCTTCGGGGTGCCACTGCAAGCACCGTATCCCGACAAGGCACACTATTTGAGATCTCAAGTTCCCTTCGGGGTGCCACTGCAAGCACCGTATCCCGACAAGGCACACTATTTGAGATCTCAAGTTCCCTTCGGGGTGCCACTGCAAGCACCGTATCCCGACAAGGCACACTATTTGAGATCTCAAGTTCCCTTCGGGGTGCCACTGCAAGCACCGTATCCCGACAAGGCACACTATTTGAGATCTCAAGTTCCCTTCGGGGTGCCACTGCAAGCACCGTATCCCGACAAGGCACACTATTTGAGATCTCAAGTTCCCTTCGGGGTGCCACTGCAAGCACCGTATCCCGACAAGGCACACTATTTGAGATCTCAAGTTCCCTTCACACTCACAACCAGCCATGCAAAAACAACTCGTATTTTCGTTACTGAAAACAATGATGCACGTCAACCATTATGCAACCAAACACAACAAAACACAACACGAAATGCAACCAAACCCAACAAAACACAACGCGAAATAAATAACCCTACCGTTCCATGGTGTAGGCCCGAAGGCGAAAGAAAGCTACCACTACTTACCTGGATGCTCGGTTTCCACTGGCTTACTTTCACCGTCCAATTCAAACGCTCGACGACCTAAATAATGAAACTTCACTTAATAAGGTACCAATACCAATTCTAAAATATCCTTAAACCTAACTAACCAACAACTAAGCACTTCTCACTTCTCACTTCTAAACACCTAAACCCGGTTTTTGCACAAATTACCGGCGTCCAACTTTAAACGGCCATAACTTTCTCGTTTTTCAACGGATTTTGACGTGCCACCCCAACTCGGAAACCTCTACACATCTACTATCCATTGAATCACTCAATTTAACCAAACAATTACTTTGGCCAGCCCAAAATTCCCAAAGACAGAATCGGCCCTAAAGTGTTCTTAAACCGTTTTTGTGTAACACTCTTTCAATCTTTCATCTAACCCCTCCAACAACCTAAATCACTCCATTCAACAACTAAACTACCAAAATAAGAAAGAAATCTAACATCTAAACTAAATTTTTCGGAATCCCTAACCTAGGGTTTTCCAACATTCACCAAACTCAACCAAAATACATAAAAACACTTCTAAACTCCATCTAAATGTACACAAACCAAAACCCAAGAGAAATTACCTTGAAAAGTCTTCAATAGATGAAGAAAGGGGGAAGGGGATCGATGGCTATGGAGGAGAAGGAGAGAAGCTCGATGAAGTGAAGAAAAAATGGAAACTCATCTTTTTAACCTAACTTTTCTTCCACCTTTTAACTTTCCTCCTCCAAGCTTTTTAAATTTGTAAAACCACCCACACTTTTCTCTCCCAAAACCTCCAACGTGAATGCCATACAACTCTTCACTTTTCATTCATTTTAATTTAATAATTTTCATACCATTAATGCATGAAAAATCCTATTGGTTGTTTGACTTTTCAAACCCTTTGGTTTGAATTGTCAAACCACTTTATTTTCTCTTCTCTTACTCCTCAATGTACTCCACTAAACTTGAGAAATGGAACTCTCCTAACACTTCTAACCTAAGGCTACTCACGAAATGGAAAATTCTCGGGTGTTACAAAGAGTCATCACAGCATAAACAAAAAAACCAGAAGTTGCATGCATGGAGATGCATGAACAAAGAAACTAGAAGTCGCATGCATGGAGAGACATGGAGCTGCAAAAAAAAAATGTCAAAATATCAAAATTGGCATAATTCTAGCACTTAGTGGCGCGCCCAATAGGCCACGTGTGCGCCATGCAGTTCCCCACAACCTGCAGTGCTCCGCACTCTGCATCTCACCCCACATGCAAACACTACATCACAAGCCAAATGATGAGAACCACGGGTATATCAAACCCGAGACCCTTCAATAACGTATAATAGGTACTCAAGAACGCCTTTGAATTGAGTAAAATAGGAACTTGACCTTGATCAAAACTTGTCGATGGAACTAAAGTTATCATACAAGAAATTTGACCCAGACCAAACTTGTTTGTAAGAACAAAATCTATCAATTTGATATCTTAATATTTGACTTGAAGAAGATCTAGTTCTTCACAAAGAATCCAAGAGAAAATTCTCTAAAAAAACTCAAAGTTTATGTGACGAACACTCATCCATAGGCAAGAGATCAAGAGCTGTTACATGAAGCTACATTAGAAGAAAAAGAAGGAAGCACAAAGAGGAGAAATAGAAAGAAGCCAAATTGGCTAGCTCATTATGTGTAAGAATAGTTGTAACTGAAAATAACTACTTCTTGTAGAATTAATCTGGAAGAAAGAATTGGAAGAGGTAATGAATGGATACAACAGTTTCTCTCAAAAACTTCTTCTTCTTCTTCTCAATTTCTTCTTCTTGTTACTGTCCAAGAATTGCAGTACCAACTAGTGCTTTCATCGTTGAGCTCCTACAATGTCAGAAGACACACGATCACAAATAAGCTTTCAAATGGATGACTATAGAAATCGTATCAATGAGAATGATAAACAGTTGTTAGAACTCAGCTCGATTATACGAGATATCAGTATCAAATTAACATCAATGGAAGGACAAATGTAGCAATGCCTTCGCAATCCAACAAATACATTAGCAGATGATTCGAACAACGGTGCACGACAAATGTATTATTATAATGACCGATCTAATTGAACAATTCATTCTTTGAAACTAGAAGTTCCACAATTCGATTGGGATAATCCTCATGGATGAATTTTTAAAGCGGAAAGATTCTTCTACTATCATGAAGTGTATGAATCCAAATGATTGACCATTGCTTCATTCCATATGGATGGCGTAGCATTATAGTGGTTTCAATGGTCAATTCGTAATAATCAGATTACAACATGGCAAGAAATTTTGAAGAATTTGATTACACTCTTTGGCCCTTCAGAATACAAAGACATTCAAGTGGAATTATTGAAGCTTATGAAAACATCAACAATAAATGAATTTCAAAATCAATTTGAAACTCTAGCAAATCAAACAACTAGTGTTCCTGCAACATTTTTACATAGCTATTTTGAGTTTGGTCTACGCCATGATATCAAACGCGAGGTCAGAGCTTTACAACCTCGATCTTTATATCAACCTCTCAACCTAGCAAAACTGATAGATAAACTCAATGATAGAGAATAAAAAAATTGTAAAGAAAATAATGAAGTTGGTGGAAACAATAGTACCACCACTATAAAACGTGGAGAGTATTAATCAGAATAATTCTCATGAAAGATTGTGCTGGACAATCTTCTAGACAAAATTACCCTTCTAAATAAGTTCCCAAGAAATGCTAGAAGGGTCATAAATTGTCCTATTTAAAATCCAGTCTCCTTAGACAGAACTTACTTACACAGTACAATTACACCACTAAATAAGCAGTACGAAAAACGATAGTAGATTCAATCCGAAAAATACCAGGAATATTTTTTCATGCAGTAAAATTATAACTGTAACACCCGGGATTTTTTTTTTAAGGAAAAAAATTGGAGAGAAAATAAAAGAATAATAAAATAGGTTGTTTTAATCAATTTAAAAGAAAAAGTGAATAAATTTGGTGGAGCTAAATGGTTTCTTAATTTAGGTTCGGGTATTCATAGTAAAATTAAGACGGGGGTTATAATTTAATAACGAGATTTAACGAAATTCGTAATGGTCGAAAACATGTGAGGGAAAAATGGTAAATGATAATTTATTAAAACAGTTTTAATTATTATAATTATTATTATTATTATTATTATTATTAAAATAATAATAATAAAACAACAAAATGGCCGAAGCCATTCTGTTGTGTTCGAGCACCCGAGAACGAGAACAGGGGAGAGACGAGGGAGACGCGAATGGGCGACGATCGACGGCCATTCACCGCCGTAATTTCCGGCGTTCTCCGGCCCGGCCAGACGACGGCGACGAGCAGGGTTGGTTGTCTCTGTGCACGATCAATTTTTTTGCCCTGTTTTCGGCTCTGTTTGTGGCCGAGGGTGGCGAGCCCGATTTGGCTCTGATCACCGGCCGATTTTGGACGTTCTCGGCATGGGTTTTCTGACCCTTGGACCAGCAATGGTTGCCGAGCTGTGAGGAGCTCAATTTGAGAGAAAATCAGTGAAATCCAAATTAGGGCATTTCGGTTTTGTTTGTGTAGCCTCGGGATTTTGGTTAGATTATGTTAATTAGGTATGAGGGTGGTTGATTGGTGACGAATTTGGTGAGAATTGATGAAAAAATAGAAAAGGTGAAATTCCCAGCTTAGGGCAGTTCGGGTTTTGCCAGTTTTTACCTAGCTAGGTTAGTTTGTTTTAAAATTCCTTTTGGCAGGTTAAAATAAGTTATTAGAAGAGTACGTGGCCGCTGGAATCGTTCGATTCCGATAACTGACGTAAAAGTTACGCGCGTTTGAAGTTTCGGGTCTGTTTTTACCGAACCCAAATTAGTGGCCCATTTAGTTAAATTTTAGTTGGATTAGGCTAGAAATAGTAGTTTGAGAGTAAATTGGTGAATGTGGGCTTAATTTTAATGAAGTTGAATATTTGTCCTAGGTCGAGCCGTAGGTGGGCAGGTAACCGAGTAGCCTCAGCGAGCTAGGATGCCAGGTAAGTAGTGGATGCATGTTTGTTGCCTTCGGGCCTACACCATAGAATGGTACGGATTGTTTGTTTGTTTGTTATGTTTTGCTTTGTGTCATGTATTGGGTGTCATGCATCATTGTTTTCTAATATTATTATTATTATTATTATTATTATTATTATTATTATTATTATTATTATTATTATTATTATTATTATTATTATTATTATTATTATTATTATTATTATTATTATTATTATTATTATTATTATTATTATTATTATTATTATTATTATTATTATTATTATTATTATTATTATTATTATTATTATTATTATTATTATTATTATTATTATTATTATTATTATTATTATTATTATTATTATTATTATTATTATTATTATTATTATTATTATTATTATTATTATTATTATTATTATTATTATTATTATTATTATTATTATTATTATTATTATTATTATTATTATTATTATTATTATTATTATTATTATTATTATTATTATTATTATTATTATTATTATTATTATTATTATTATTATTATTATTATTATTATTATTATTATTATTATTATTATTATTATTATTATTATTATTATTATTATTATTATTATTATTATTATTATTATTATTATTATTATTATTATTATTATTATTATTATTATTATTATTATTATTATTATTATTATTATTATTATTATTATTATTATTATTATTATTATTATTATTATTATTATTATTATTATTATTATTATTATTATTATTATTATTATTATTATTATTATTATTATTATTATTATTATTATTATTATTATTATTATTATTATTATTATTATTATTATTATTATTATTATTATTATTATTATTATTATTATTATTATTATTATTATTATTATTATTATTATTATTATTATTATTATTATTATTATTATTATTATTATTATTATTATTATTATTATTATTATTATTATTATTATTATTATTATTATTATTATTATTATTATTATTATTATTATTATTATTATTATTATTATTATTATTATTATTATTATTATTATTATTATTATTATTATTATTATTATTATTATTATTATTATTATTATTATTATTATTATTATTATTATTATTATTATTATTATTATTATTATTATTATTATTATTATTATTATTATTATTATTATTATTATTATTATTATTATTATTATTATTATTATTATTATTATTATTATTATTATTATTATTATTATTATTATTATTATTATTATTATTATTATTATTATTATTATTATTATTATTATTATTATTATTATTATTATTATTATTATTATTATTATTATTATTATTATTATTATTATTATTATTATTATTATTATTATTATTATTATTATTATTATTATTATTATTATTATTATTATTATTATTATTATTATTATTATTATTATTATTATTATTATTATTATTATTATTATTATTATTATTATTATTATTATTATTATTATTATTATTATTATTATTATTATTATTATTATTATTATTATTATTATTATTATTATTATTATTATTATTATTATTATTATTATTATTATTATTATTATTATTATTATTATTATTATTATTATTATTATTATTATCACGAAATCACGTGTTTTGCATGTTTGAGTGGTGAGAATGATGTAATGAAAGATAAGAATTGATTGCAACTTGGTCTCGAGTAGAATATCTTTGTCGGGCAAGTAGCTCGTTGAGCACCCCGCTAGAGATTTTATTCGAGATGCCCTGCTATTTACGTAATGTATCGTTAGTATGAATGCCTCGACCTGTTCGTGCTTGAAGTGCACAATGAGGATTCTACGATCGATTGGGGGAGATTCGGTTGACCGTCCCGGACTGTGTTAGGACGTGTGCCTCCGGTCTTGCTCCGTAGATCAAGGTGTGGCCGTTCTGGACTGTGTGGGGGCGTGTGCCTACTTGGTTAACCTGGAAGAGAAAGATAAATGCAACCAAAACGAAAAGAAAACAACAGAGTGTGTAGAAACTGCATGTTAGGGTTGAGTCAAGCATTTAGTGTGTTGTTGTGCATTATTTCCCTACTTGCTAAGCGTTAGGCTTATTTTTGTGTTCTATGGTGTAGGTGGCGAGTATTATCCAGGCGAGATAGAGGGGACAGCCGAGGACTTGACCGCAGTCGGAGGAGTTCGGGGCACGCTGGTGCGGGCAGCTGTCGGGGCGTCTCGACCGTGGTCTTCGGAAAGATGGGGGTGGAACAGTATTTTTGGGTCGTGTATAATTTACATTTATTTTGGTGGTTTGTAAAGTTGTCTTTTGGTTGATGTTTTATTGTATAGCTATTTGTATTTGGTGTATATAGTCATAGTTAAGGGTGATACATCGCCGTATACTGTGGATTTTCTTCACTTAGGGATGTTAGTATTATAGTTTCCTCTTTACTATTATTTGGAGATTTCGTATGATGGTTAGTTGAGTAAGAGTGTTCTGGATCTGGTTGGGTATAGACTTGTGTGCAGGTACTTAGCATTGTGGAGGCACCAATTTCAGGCGGTACTTTGCCGAAATTTTCGGGGAGGGCACCGTGGTGCTTAACGGTTAGGATTAAGGGGTGAATCTAGACATCTAGGTATAATATAAAAGAGCTTCGGGAGACTTAGCTTTAAATTCCACTGCGTCAATTTTATTTTATGTTTTAGGGTTTATGAAAATTATTTTAAATTAGGTTTAAACGTCATTTTCATCGGGGTTAGTGTGAGCCATGTAGCGTACCGAGCCTGGGGGCGTTACAATAACAGCCAAGAAGTAAGAGAAATAATGGCTAAATTGAACACCAAGAATTTTATGTGAAAACCCAAATAGGAAAACAAATCACGGGGATCGAGTCCAGAAAGATCTCACTATGGAAAATATGATTTAAAATATTTTTCTAGATATCGAATATTCTAGAAAATATTCATTAAGAGAAATCACCTCTCTTAGAATTCTCACTGTACTCAAACGCACCTCATCTATTTTCCCTCACCCTCTTTCTTTTCTCTCCCTTTAAAATAATCCTCACTATTTCTTTCCCTCTTCTCCAAAGAAGACTTCTTTTATTCTCTCTTTTTCCTTCGAATTTTTGGATGCAGAAAGGTTCGCTTGAAGCCTCTATTTATAGAGGCTTCAAGGAGACACCTTCCTTGAAGGAAGGTGGGTGCAGCGAATGGAGATTTTAAAAGTCTCCATTCACATATAAAAGATTCAGCCACATTAATGGCATGGGTCCCTCATTAAGGAGGGACCCTATGAATCTCCCCCTCTCGACTTATGATGAGGTATCCTCAATCCTGCTGAGTGTATACAGAATTCATGCTTATTTCTTTGCAAAGCCTTTGTCATCATGTCAGAGCCATTGTCATCTAAGTGAATCTTCTCAAGATACACTTGTTTGTTGTCCAACACATCTTGTATCCAAAATACTTGATATCTATGTGTTTCGACTTCGAATGAAAGCTCAGATTCTTGCTCAAATAAATAGCACTTTGACTGTCATAATACAAGATATACTTATCTTGTTGATGATCCAATTCTGTCAGAAATTTTTGTATCCAAAAAATTTTTTACAGGCTTCTGTAGCTTTAATAAACTCAGCTTTTGTTGTAGACAATGCAACTAATTTTTGCCACTTAGATTGCCATGAAACTGCTTTCCCACCAAATGTAACCAAATCTTCTGATGTTGATCTTCTGGAGTCAAGGTCTCCAGCCATGTCTCCATCGGTATAGCCTACCAACGAAAACTTCTCACTTCCAAAGCACAAACTGAATTCAGAAGTACATATAATATACCTAATAATCCACTTCACTGCATTTCAATGCTCTCTGCCTAGATTTGTTAGAAGTTGACTGACTACTCCAACAGAATATGAAATATCATGTTTCGTACAAACCATGGCATACATCAAGCTGCCAACTGCTGAGGCATACGAAATTCTTTTCATTTATGCTTTTCCTTCTTTAGTGGAAGGACTTTTTTCTGAAACAAGTTTGAAATGTTTAGCAAGAGGAGTACTGTCTAGTTTTACCTTATTCAAATAGAATCGGCTGAGAACTTTCTAGATATATTTATCCTGTGATAGCCATAATTTTCCATTTTTTCTATCACGAGTGATTTTCATCCCAAGCATCTGTTTCGTGGGTCCTAAGTCTTTCATGGCAAAAGACTTGTTAAGTTCATTATTTAACTTAACAATCTTTTCTTTGTCTGAGTCCTCAATCAACATGTCGTCTACATAGAGTATGAGGATTATAAATATACCATCCGTAAATTTTTTTCATGAATACACAATGGTCTGAGGAAGTTTTCTTGTACCATTGATTTCCCATAAAGAAATTAAACTTCTTGTACCATTGTCTTGGGGTTTGCTTTAATCCATACATACTCTTCTTCAATTTACACACCAGATGTTCCTTTCCCTTGACAACGAACCTTTCTAGTTGTTTCATGTAAATCTTTTCTTCTAATTCACCATGCAGGAAGGCGGTCTTTACATCGAGTTGTTCGATCTCCAAATTAAGACTTGAGGCTAATCCAAGTACCACCCGAATGGTGAAAATATTTCTTCAAAGTCAATCCCCTTCTTTTGACCAAAGCCTTTTACGACTAGTCGTACCTTATACTTTGGCTATGAATTTTTGTCTTTGAGTCTCCAACTTAGAAGTTGAACCAACTCATAAGTAAGGTTTTCATGTAGTGATATTATCTCATTTTGCATCATACATATCCAACCAATTCTTCTTTTGTTGATGTTCCATAGATTTTCTTATAGCACTCAGGTTCATCGTCATCATTGATCATTACATACTCGTTTATAGAGTACTTTCTCGATGGTTGACGATCTCTTATTGACTTTCTTAACTTTGGTTCTGTAACTGGTTCAGGAGAAGTCTGTGTTTCACCATCTAGATGTGTTGCAAGGTCCAAACTGTACACTAAAATATCATCGAAGTAGACAACAATAAATTTGCCCAAGAAATCTTTGTGCATAAGTTGCATAAAAGTGCTTGGTTCATTTGAAAGGCCGAATGACATTACTAACCACTTGAATAACCCATACTTGGTCTTAAAAGACATATTCCATTCATTGTCTTCCTTCATCCGTATCTAATGGTAGCCACTCTTTAGATCTACCTTGGAAAAATAGGAAGTCCCACTAAACTCGTCTAAAATATCCTTCAGCCGAGGAATAGGATACCGATACTTGATCGTTATTTGATTGATAACTCTATTGTCCAAGCACATCCTCAAGGAGCCATCCTTCTTTGGTACTAGAAGGGTGGGCACTGCACATGGACTCAGCAACTTCTGAATGTATCCCTTCTCTAATAGTTCTTCCACTTGGTTTTTCAATTTCTTAGTCTCTTCTGGGTTCATCCTATAGGCAGGATGATTTGGGAGCACAGCCCCTGGTTGCAAGTCTATTTGATGTTCAATACCCCGTAGGTGTGGTTGACCCTGTGGTAGTTCTTCTGGGAACATATCTTCAAATTGTTTCAAAAGACCCTTAAATTCTTTGGGGGATTTCTTCTAGTTCTTTCATCTTTTCTTTAAACAACATAAGGATGAGAGGTCCCCCTTCTAAAAGAGAACTTTTTAGCTCCTTCTTTGATAAAAAGATGTCGGATTTATCCTTCCCCTTCCTTCTCACTTCCTCTTCTTTTGCCACTTGTTCCGGCTTGAGAGGAGCTAACTTAATCATCTTCCCATCAAACTTCAAGGAATAGGAATTAGAGTGGCCATCAAGTAGTACTCGACGATCAAATTGTTAGGGCCTCCCCAACCCAAGATGACTAGGACTCATAGGCACCGCGTCACAAAGCACCTTATCTTGATATCCCCTAATAGAGAATTATATTTCCACTTGCTTGGCAACCTTAATGTCATCCCGGTCATTGAGCCACCTTAGCTTGTGCAGAGCAGGGTGTGTAATAGTCTCCAACCAAAGCTTGTCCACCAAATCCTCAGAAGCCATATTTCTACAACTCCCTCAATCGTTAATGAGGGAACAAACCTTCTCTTTGATGAGGCACTGACTATGGAAGATGTTCTCCCGTTGACAATCTTCGTCATTGACCTTGGATATGAGAGTACGTTAGATAACCATTAAAAGTGGACCCTCTTGGGAATGATGTAACGCCCCGAGTTTTCTGAACCAGGTTTGCTACACAAGATACTGAACCGAACTATAGGATTTTTTAGAAAATTCTAAAGTTTCACTCAATGGACAAAATTTGACAATTCACAAGGTAAACATTGAAAATTTGTAGCATAAAAATCATTTGAGCAGAACAAAGTTGAGCAAAACTATGAAATGATTTTTGAATAATCAGTTATAATATTAAGAAATAATTCGGCCAAAAGAAATGAAGGCTTAAGCGTGAAATACCTAAAATTCGTAAAAGTCAAACACATCTTCCGCTGAACAAAGTCAGCGGTAGAGGCAGAAACAGAGCTTCTACCGCCAAACAGTGCCAACGGTAGAAGTAGGGACAAAAGACACAGCGGTAAAAGTAGAGACAGAATCGACACGTCGACTTCACACGTCTTCCGCTCACATCTGCCGACGATGCGTCGGCTACTCACATCTACGGGTCACAAATGACAAAATTGACTGCATAATTCTTCCGTTGAAAACGAAAGAATTACTATCTACTTCTTCCGATCACAAAACGACAAATCTACTGCCTACATTATCCGATTACAAAATGACAAGGCTAGTAAAAACTTATACCGAAGACATCTACCGATGGCTTCTACTGAAGACATCTTCCAATGACTTCTACTGAAGACATCCTCCGATGACGTCAGTCGGATGATTCAATCCTCCAACATCTACCGGTGGACAAAACACTCAACATCCACAGGTGGACTTCATTCACCGATGGTAGAACTTGCAAACTTCACTCAAAATATTCAAAACAACCTGACCTTAAATAACTTCTGAAATCCAACCAATAACCATTTGGAACCAACATTTGTATCCTTATCCAATAAAAATCCCAAATTTGCAATTTGTAACAAAACTAAATCAAATTTTCATAACAGGAGAAACTCAAGTATTCTAAATCCTTCAGCTATTACTATCATCAAAATCCTCTGAACTCCTCAACAGAACATCAGAAAATTAGACTCCACATACAGATAGTAGTCAAACCGCCTCATCAGAACACCCAACCGTGGCATAGACGTACTCCTTCAACTTCATCTATTCTTCAGTGCACTAGGGGAACTCACCTGTTACAGTCTCAGCACCTACATCACAAAACTCATCTATTAGCCTAATGCTAAGTAAGTAAAGCAGTAATGAAATGAAATGCTGAAACATAAATCCTAGAAATGCGATTTCTACTTTCACATCTCAGTTGCATATGCATTCGTTTCTGGTCTGATCCCCCTATGAAATTGGGAGTTGGATCACTTCTCCCAAAGTCATACATCCTATCTCTTGATTAAGGGGTGGATTAGTTCCCTTAATAACTGTTCAGATCCCCCTGTGAAATTGGGAGTTGGATTAATTTTTTCCAAAGTTATACATCCTCTCTCTTGATTAAGGGGCGTATTAGTTCCCTTAACAACTGTTTTGTTTCAATCGGTTCATTCCTCACCATTCCACTATGCATTTAAATTCATTTTTGTATACTTTCAAAACATGATACATGGCAAATTGAAAACACACAGACCATACATAATCCTACTGTTTTGTGATGTAGGCCCGAAGGTACACACGTACTCTACTTACCTGGTCTCCTGGAGATTGTTTGGTTGTTAGCTACTTCGAGAGTCTGCTCACCTATAATCGTAAATAGAGCACCGCATTACTAAACTTCATTCTAAACTAGTTAGAAATATTAGGGAAACTAGCTGGAAGTCCTGTTCTTCGAGCATTCCTGGTTCACCCCAAAACCCGAAACTAACTCTCACTCACAGCATTCACGAACACTCCCCTACAATCTCTCTGTTATCTAATCACTAAAACAGCAAGTAAAAATGAAACAAAACATCACCTAGAATGGAGAAAATCAAAGAGGAAAATGTCGGAAGGAAGTCTGCTGAGCTGAGCTGAAAATCAAACGAAGGGAAATGGAAATAGGGTGGCGGTTACTGTGTATTAAACTCAGAACCTCTTCCCTTAAATAGGTTATTCACTTTATATCTCAATTTACCATTATGCCCTCACCTAGTCACTCATTAGCCTAATCACTAATTTCTCCCAATTTCATCTATAAAACATTCACTACTAGTTAACAACGTAAGTTGGCTCAATGAAATCGGGTGTTACAATCTACCCTCCTTAAAAGAATTTTGTCCTCAAAATTCAATACCTAAATAATTCTGGATGTTGGTCCATCATGTCTTACTGGCGCTCCCAAGTTGTCTCCTCTATGTTCTGGTTATGCTATAAGACTTTCACCAGTGGAACTTCTTTGTTGCGCAACACTTTCACGGCATGGTCTAAGATCCTTACTGGTTTCTCCTCATATGCAAGAGTAGGATGAACTTCAATACTCTGTTGTTCCACAATCTGAGATGGATCTCGTACACACTTTTTAAGCATAGAGACGTGGAACACATTGTGAATCCCTTCCATAGAGGTTGATAACTGCGGTTGATAGGCTGTCTTCCCAATCCTTTTTAAGATTGGAAATGGTCCAATAAATCTGGGATTTAGCTTACCTCTCTTACCAAATCTCACAACTCCTTTGAACGGTGAAACTTTGAGAAACACCTCAGCGCCTACTTCAAACTCCAATTCTCTACGTCTTTTATCAACATAACTTTTCTGTCGGCTTTGAGCTGTCAAAATCAGCCGGTGGATGAGGGCAACCTTCTCAACAGTTTGTTGCACAATTTCAGGACCAACCAACTGTGCTTCACCAACTTCATCCTAGTACAAAGGAGATCTGCACTTTCGTCCATACAATGCTTCATACGGTGTCATACCAATAGTTGCCTGAAAACTGTTATTATAAGAAAACTTCACCAATGATAAATATTTACTCCAAGATCCTTGAAAATCTAGTATGCATGCACGAAGCATATCTTCTAAGGTCTGAATAGTTCTCTCGGATTGTCCATCTGTTTGAGGGTGGAAAGCTGTGCTAAAACTAAGTTGTGTTCCCATAGCCTTGTGTAAACTCTTCCAAAACTTAGATGTGAATCGAGAATCTCGATCTGAAACTGTTGTGATAGGAACTCCATGTAAACATACAATTTTATGCACATACAATTCAGCAAGCTGATCCATCGAGTAAGTCATTCTCATCGGCAGAAAGTGGGCGGATTTAGTTAGTCGATCAACTATTACCCAGATTGCATCATGTCCCTTTGCCGTTCTAGGCAATCCAGCAACAAAGTCCATTGTTACATGCTCCCATTTCCATTTGGGAAGTGGTAAAGGTTGCAATGTTCCTGAGGGTCTCTGATGCTCAGCTTTAATCTGCTGACAACACAAACATGATCCTACATACTCTGCCACACTCCTTTTCATACTTGGCCACCAATAATGCTGTCTAAGATCCTTGTACATATTTGTACTCCAAGGGTGAACAGAGAATCTTGAAGAATGTGCCTCCGAAAGGATCTCATTTCGAAGCTCTACGTTAGCCGGAACAAACCATCTGTTTCGAAACTTAAGAGTTCCATCAGCAGAATAGTTGAAATCTGATTTTTCCGTAAAATCCATGCTTAATTTGTACTTGTTATACTCATCATCATTCGTCTAAGCTTCCTTTATTTTCTCCAGAATAGTAGGCTTTAAAGTTATGGCTGAAAGCATAGCTGATACACTGGATACTGCTTCTAGATTAAACCTTTGGAATTCTGACTCTAAGGCTAATGGCATATCGAAAATCATAGTTGGGGTTGATGTTGTCACTCTGCTCAAAGTATCAGCCACTATATTAGCTTTGTCGGGATGATATTTTATTTCAAAATCGTAATCCTTGACAAACTCCAACCACCGACGTTGCGTCATGTTTAACTCTTTCGGTGTGAAAATATATTTCAGACTTTTATGATCTGAGAATATTTCACAAGATTGTCCATACAGGTAATGCCTCCAAATCTTAAGCGCAAAAACTGCTGCAGCCAATTCCAAATCATGCGTAGGATAATTCTTCTCATGAGTTTTCAACTGTCTAGAAGCATAGACTATTACCTTTCCCCCTTGCATCAAGACATAGCCAAGTCCAATCTTGGATGCATCACAGTAAATGCTAAATTTACCATTCTCAACGGGAAGTGTTAATATTAGGGCATTGGTCAATTTTAATTTCAAGATCTGGAAATTGGATTCACATTGCTTTGTCCATGCATACTGAATGTTTTTTCTTGTTAACGTTGCAATTTTTTAAAACCCTTCAATAAATTTTTGGTAATATCCCGCTAATCCAAAAAAACTTCGAATATCCGTGGCATTCTTCGGTTGGGGCCACTCCTTAACTGCATGAACCTTGGCTGGATAAACAGATATCCCATCACCCGATATCACAGGGCCAAGAAAGTGAACTCTGTCCAACCAAAACTCGCACTTGGAATACTTGGCATAAAATTGGTGCTGTCTTAGTACCCCTAACACCAAACTCAAATGCCTTGCATGATCATCCTCAGTACGCGAGTAGATTAAGATATCATCTATAAAAACTATGACAAATTTATCTAAATAATCGTGGAACACTCTATTCATAAGATCCATAAAAGGCTGCCGGTGCATTTGTCAATCCAAAGGACATAACCAAAAACTCATAATGTCCATACCTTGTGCGAAAGGCAGTCTTTGGGATATCTTCAGATCTAACCTTCAACTGGTAATAACCGGACCTAAGGTCAATCTTAGAGAAAACTCTTGCACCATTAAGTTGGTTGAATAGATCGTCTATCCTCGGCAATGGATACTTGTTCTCGACAGTTAGCTTATTTAGTTCCTGATAATCAATGCACATCCGCATCGATCCATACAAAAAGAACAGGTCCACCACACGATGAAAAGCTAGGGCGTATGGACCCTTTCTCTAACAGATCCTCCAACTGCTTCTTTAATTCTTTAAGTTTTGTTGGTGCTAATCTATATGGATTTTTAGACACAGGCTCGGCGTCGGGCTAAACATCTACAACAAATTCAATTTCTCTATCTGGCAGCAAGCCAGGAAGGTCATCCAAAAATACTTCTGAAAAGTCTTGGACGACTAAGACATTTTGAGGACTTGCCTTCCCTACAAGTTGTGTGTCTAAAACGCTAGCTAAGAAGCACAAGTGCTCTCCACATGAGGAAGGTCTAGTGTTAATAGAAGTTCATCACAGACATTTCCTTACTCTTCTTTGAAACTTGAAAGGTATGTTTCAAGCCACTAGGGGGGTGAAAACTAACTACTCCAGTCCTACAATCAATTGTGGCATAATGCTTGAACAACCAATCCATCCCTAGGATTACATCAAATCCCATTATATCTATAATAATGAGATCAGCAGGTAAATTCTTGTTTCTCACTATCACCACACTATTAAGCATCACTCGGCTAGAGTGCATGCATTCACCAGAGGGTAACATGACATTAAACACATGTTCAGATGGCGAAGACTGTACATCTAACTTAACTACAAACGTAGACGCTATAAAAGAATGTGTTTCACCAGAATCTATTAAAGTAAAAGCAGGTATAGAGTTGATCAATACATGGAGAATATCCTCGGTTTAATCATAGCAGGGCTACTCTTAAAAGATGGGCAGTTTCTGTTAATATGGCCGACTTTGTTACAATTGTAGCATCTGGTGATTCTAGGCTTCGGGCGTTCTTTGAACGTGTGTCCAACCTCCTAACAGTTGAAACACTTCCCAAAGCCCAATCTACACTCGCCCTGGTGGTTCTTCAAACACTTAGGACACTGGGGAAATTTCTTGGCATTCTGTATTTTCCCTCCTGTTCCTTGGCTATTCTGGCCTTCACTAGGACTCTTCATTCCTCTTTGTTGGTGTGGCTGGATAAACTTTTGTGGGACCTCCTTTAGTCTAGCACACTTCCTTTCAGCTTCTTCCACCTCCAGAGCAGTGGACACAACTTCGCTGAATGTCAAGCCTTTAATACCACAAAATTTGACTCCTCGGTAAATTTCTGGCTTCAGCCCATGCACAAATTTGAACACCTTATTCTCGTCCCTGTGAGCAAAATGTCCAGCAAACTTAGACAGGGACTCGAATTGCCTACTGTACTCGGCCACAAACCCTGTTTGCTTCAAGTTCAGAAACTCCAACTTCTTTGTGGTTTGGACAGTGCTGTTAAAATACTTCTCATAGAAAATGTCCTTGAATTGTGACCAAGGCATCGCCAAAACATCAGTGGTGGTCTCTATTGTTTTCCACCAAAGTTGAGCTTCACCAGCCAAATGAAATGTTGCCAACGTGACCTTGTCTCCTTCTCCAATGTTGGCACATCTAAACATACTCTCAATCTTCCTAAGCCATCCTTCAGCAATAACTGGATCAGATGACTGTCCATCAAGCGTGGGTGGTCGTAGCCTCCTGAATCTATCTCCAGAATGTTCATTGCTAGAACTCAAGTTGGCACTTCGTTGTACTTCTCAGTTCACAAGCACTTCTAACTGATCGGACTGCAGTTGCACTAAGTCTGTTTGCTGACGCACCAGATCTGTCAACTGCCTAATTACGCTAGGATCTTCTTCACGTAGCGGATTCGGTATCTCTTTTGGTACTCTTGGTCTTCCTGGTCGTCTAGACATCTTACTAAATTCCTGCATTGGGTTAACTATTCTCATAAATATCTAATAGCTAAAACTAACATAAGCACTTACAGTTGTTGGAGTATTCCCATGCAACGGTCGGTACTGATGAGTAATCTTTTGAACGGTTTAACTAATGTCTCCGATACAATACTGTAACGCCCCGAGTTTTTTGAACCCGGTTCGCTACACAAGATACTGAACCGAACTATAAGATTTTTGAGAAAATTCTAAAGTTTCACTCAATGGACAAAATTTGATAATTCACAAGGTAAACATTAAAAATTTGCAGCGGAAAAATCATTTGAGCAGAACAGAGCTGAGTAAAACTATGAAACGTCGTTTGAATAATCAGTTATAATATTAAGAAATAATTCGGCCAAAAGAAATGAAGACTTAAGCGTGAAATACCTAAAATTCGTAAAAGTCAAACACATCTTCCACTGAACAAAGTCAGCGATAGAGGCAGAAACAGAAACTGAAGGCTTCTACCGCTAAACAGTGCCAGCGGTAGAAGTAGGGACAAAAGACTCAGCGGTAGAAGCAGAGACAGAATCGACACGTCGACTTCACACGTCTTCCGCTCACATCTGCCGATGACGCGTCAGCTACTCAAATCTATTGATCACAAACGACAAAATTGACTGCATAATTCTTCCGTTGAAAACGATAGAATTACTATCTACTTCTTCCGATCACAAAACGACAAATCTACTGCCTACATCATTCAATTACAAAACGACAAGGCTACTAAAGATTGATACCGAAGACATCTACCAATGGCTTCTACTGAAGACATCTTCCGATGACGTCAGTTGGATGATTCAATCCTCCAACATCTACCGGTGGACAAAACACTCAACATCCACCGGTGGACTTCATTCACCGATGGTAGAACTTGCAAACTTCACTCAAAACATTCAAAACAACCTGACCCTAAATAACTTCTGAAATCCAACAAATAACCATTTGAAACCAACATTTGTATCCTTATCCAATAAAAATCCCAAATTTGCAATTTGTAACAAAACTAAATCAGGTTTTCATAACAGGAGAAACTCAAGTATTCTAAATCCTTCAGCTATTACTATCATCAAAATTCTCTGCACTCCTCAACAGAATATCAGAAAATTAGACTCCACATACAGACAGCAGTCAAACCGCCTCATCGGAACACCCAACCGTGGCATAGACGTACTCCTTCAACTTCATCTATTCGGGGAACTCACCTGTTACAGTCTCAGCACCTACATCATAAAACTCATCTATTAGCCTAATGCTAAGTAAGTAAAGCAGTAATGAAATGAAATGCTGAAACATAAATCCTAGACATGCAGTTTCTACTTTCACATCTCAGTTGCATATGCATTCGTTTCTGGTTTGATCCCCTTGTGAAATTGGGAGTTGAATCACTTCTCTCAAAGTCATACATCCTCTCTCTTGATTAAGGGGCGGATTAGTTCCCTTAACAACTGTTCATATCCCCCTGTGAAATTGGGAGTTGGATAAATTTTTTCCAAAGTTATACATCCTCTCTCTTGATTAAGGGGCGGATTAGTTCCCTTAACAACTGTTCTTTTTCAATCGGTTCATTCCTCACCATGCCACTATGCATTTAAATTCATTTTCGTATACTTTCAAAACATGATACATGGCAAATTGAAAACACACAGACCTATACATAATCCTACTGTTTTGTGATGTAGGCACGAAGGCACACACGTACTCTATTTACCTGGTCTCCTAGAGATTGTTTGGTTGTTAGCTACTTTGGGAGTCTGCTCACCTATAATCATAAACAGAGCACCGCATTACTAAACTTCATTCTAACCTAGTTAGAAATGTTAGGGAAACTAGCTGGAAGTCCTGTTCGTCGAGCATTCCTGGTTCATCCCAAAACCCGAAACTAACTCTCACTCACAGCATTCACGAACACTCCCCTACAATCTCTCTGTTATCTAATCACTAAAACAGCAAGTAAAAATGAAACAAAACTCACCTAGAATGGAGAAAATCAGAAAGGAAAATGTCAGAAGGAAGTCTGCTGAGCTGAACTAAAAATCAAACGAAGGGAAATGGAAATAGGGTGACGGCTACTATGCATTAAACGCAGAACCTCTTCCCTTAAATAGGTTATCCACTTTATATCTCAATTTACCATTATGCCCTCGCCTAGTCACTCATTAGCCTAATCACTAATTTCTCCCAATTTCATCTATAAAACATTCACTACTAGTTAATAAAATAAGTTGGCTCAATGAAACCGGGTGCTACAAATGAATTACCTCATCTTGCTTTTCAAGGTCCTCACTAGAACCTTCCTATTGCTGTTGTTCATCTTCGCTTACTATCTCTCCGTGCTTTCTCAAAGAACCATCGCTCTTCTATTAGGACATTATGCGGCTATATGTCCTAAGCCAAGAAACTTATAACACTTAATCTCTCTAGCTCTTAGCCGATTGGAATCTTCTATCAACTTCTTATCTTCGATCCCCTTTGCCGACCAAGTCTTGACAAAAGGCTTCTTGTCTTCCACCTTGGTTGGTGGCTTGGAGAAACTCTCATTCTTTTGGGAAAAATGATTGTTAAAACCGATACCCTTACTCTTGGTTTATCATTCAACTTTTAGAGCCAATTGAACCACCGCATCCATAGTATCAACTGACTATAACTCAATAACGTCGCCAATCTCTCTACACAAGCCTCTTTTGAACCTTGCAATGATTTGTTCTTCGGGTTCTCCAACTCCACTCCTAATCCGAAGTGTCTCAGATTCAGTTAGATAATCTTCCACCGAAAGAGCTCCTTGTTTCAAGTTTTGCATTTGAAGGAATAATTCTTGCTAGTAATGGCTAGGAACAAATCTTTTCCTCATTAACGTTTTCATAACCCTCCATGTACTAATAGGATCCTCCTCCTCACGTCTCCTTTGTGCTTTTAAATTATCCCACCACAAACTAACATATCCGGTCCATTCAAGAGACACTAGTTGAATCTTAACCCTTTCGTTTTTTTTTTTTTTTTTTTTTTTTTTTTTTTTTTTTTTTTTTTTTTTTTTTTTTTTTTTTTTTTTTTTTTTTTTTTTTTTTTTTTTTTTTTTTTTTTTTTTTTTTTTTTTTTTTTTTTTTTTTTTTTTTTTTTTTTTTTTTTTTTTTTTTTTTTTTTTTTTTTTTTTTTTTTTTTTTTTTTTTTTTTTTTTTTTTTTTTTTTTTTTTTTTTTTTTTTTTTTTTTTTTTTTTTTTTTTTTTTTTTTTTTTTTTTTTTTTTTTTTTTTTTTTTTTTTTTTTTTTTTTTTTTTTTTTTTTTTTTTTTTTTTTTTTTTTTTTTTTTTTTTTTTTTTTTTTTTTTTTTTTTTTTTTTTTTTTTTTTTTTTTTTTTTTTTTTTTTTTTTTTTTTTTTTTTTTTTTTTTTTTTTTTTTTTTTTTTTTTTTTTTTTTTTTTTTTTTTTTTTTTTTTTTTTTTTTTTTTTTTTTTTTTTTTTTTTTTTTTTTTTTTTTTTTTTTTTTTTTTTTTTTTTTTTTTTTTTTTTTTTTTTTTTTTTTTTTTTTTTTTTTTTTTTTTTTTTTTTTTTTTTTTTTTTTTTTTTTTTTTTTTTTTTTTTTTTTTTTTTTTTTTTTTTTTTTTTTTTTTTTTTTTTTTTTTTTTTTTTTTTTTTTTTTTTTTTTTTTTTTTTTTTTTTTTTTTTTTTTTTTTTTTTTTTTTTTTTTTTTTTTTTTTTTTTTTTTTTTTTTTTTTTTTTTTTTTTTTTTTTTTTTTTTTTTTTTTTTTTTTTTTTTTTTTTTTTTTTTTTTTTTTTTTTTTTTTTTTTTTTTTTTTTTTTTTTTTTTTTTTTTTTTTTTTTTTTTTTTTTTTTTTTTTTTTTTTTTTTTTTTTTTTTTTTTTTTTTTTTTTTTTTTTTTTTTTTTTTTTTTTTTTTTTTTTTTTTTTTTTTTTTTTTTTTTTTTTTTTTTTTTTTTTTTTTTTTTTTTTTTTTTTTTTTTTTTTTTTTTTTTTTTTTTTTTTTTTTTTTTTTTTTTTTTTTTTTTTTTTTTTTTTTTTTTTTTTTTTTTTTTTTTTTTTTTTTTTTTTTTTTTTTTTTTTTTTTTTTTTTTTTTTTTTTTTTTTTTTTTTTTTTTTTTTTTTTTTTTTTTTTTTTTTTTTTTTTTTTTTTTTTTTTTTTTTTTTTTTTTTTTTTTTTTTTTTTTTTTTTTTTTTTTTTTTTTTTTTTTTTTTTTTTTTTTTTTTTTTTTTTTTTTTTTTTTTTTTTTTTTTTTTTTTTTTTTTTTTTTTTTTTTTTTTTTTTTTTTTTTTTTTTTTTTTTTTTTTTTTTTTTTTTTTTTTTTTTTTTTTTTTTTTTTTTTTTTTTTTTTTTTTTTTTTTTTTTTTTTTTTTTTTTTTTTTTTTTTTTTTTTTTTTTTTTTTTTTTTTTTTTTTTTTTTTTTTTTTTTTTTTTTTTTTTTTTTTTTTTTTTTTTTTTTTTTTTTTTTTTTTTTTTTTTTTTTTTTTTTTTTTTTTTTTTTTTTTTTTTTAAGTAATTATAATAGTCAAAGACTTTCTCCACTTTATCCGCCCAATCTCGGAAGGCATCTCCATTACATGCACCATTGAAAGACAAGATAGAAAACTTCACATGTCTTAAATCCTCATTTGAGCCATGCCTAGCAGAAGGGTTGTCAAAATCTTCATTAGAGTCATGCCTACCCTGAGCAAAAACAAACTCTTCATCCTCGGAACTTAACTCATCCATAAAGTCTTGGCTGTATCCTCTCCTCTTCGGTCGCTCGAACCTCTTATGACGAAAGCCATCTTGAGGAGACTTCATTAAAGCATTTCTAATATCCAATACATTCTGATTCATGCTGTCCATTCTAACATTGAGGTCATCAATTTTCCCTTGGAGGCTAGATTCACCTGCACTAGAAAAAAGGTGCCTCGGTTGGCTGATTTTGAGCATCTGTTTTGGCCAAATGTAGCACCACATCTTGTCGTCATACCATCACAACAAATCACACCAAAATGCAGCTCAAACAATAAGGAAGGAGCAGGGCTCTGATACCAAATGATAGGCTTTACCTATGTTAACTTGTGGGGGAACCACAAGCACTAGTTCTTTTCGGATCAACAATTAATATATCCAAAATTCCCCATATTCCAAACAGTATAACTTGCTCAATTTAAGGCTAAATGCTTTGAAAATTTAATAGTTTGTTACCAACAATATGAAATGGAAGCCCTTAAAATTTCAGGGGAAAACTCTTTGCCTAGCCAAAGATATAGTAAAATCAATTCACTGATCTGCTTGCTCTGTTTCTGCTGCTGGACCAGAAAATAGGCCAACTTCAATAGCGCACAACTCTTGCTAGAAAAATCCTAAAGACTTGAAATTTTAAAGGAAATGTGCTGAGGGTGTGGAGTGAGAACTCAAAAACTTTTAGAGGTTGGTTTGCCGTAGATGAAAAATTATGGATGGAAACTCGCTGCTGGTCTGAGAAGGTTATAAGTTGCACCTTTCGGCCTTGTTTTCCTTCAAGCGAGGAAGCTCTGCAATTCCTTCAAGCGAGGAACAAGGAAAGAGAGCTTTTAATACCAACTTACCTTGGATTTCCACACTTGAATGAGTGGAATAAGGTAACAATAAAGAGGAACACCTTGGCTCATAACAAAGTGCACTCGAGTAACAATCTTCCTTTTAGATTCTCCCTTTTGGATTCTCTCACGAAAATGAAAAAGTGGCTGAAGCAAAATGCCTGGTTTTTTATCAATATTCAACTGAGGTCAACAAGAGTTAGGGATAGTTTTATACCTCCACCCTTCAGTCCTTTATGGTTTACAATAGTAGCCACAAAGCAAAGCCAAAAGAGGACATTCTCAGCCACCAAGGCAAAATCGTGTACAAGTTGCATGCCCAATTTTTGGCAAAGTCAAGTCTCTCTCCTCATGTCCTTTTCCCCTGAAGTTTTTAACCAATAAAATGCACCTAACATTTGCCAATAACAAGCTCATAAGTTCAGCTATTCAAAATCCAACATAAAGACTAAAAATAAAGCAAACTGCAAGCCGATTAGAAATTAGTGATACTAGGGATAACAACATTCCCTGTTCAAACGTTGCATGGCTAAGGACAATGCTCCCATGCAATTAGGTGGTAAGGCATCTCTATATCTTGATTGTTTTGTTTCCACTCCACTTGCTCCAAGGGTATTCCACCTACAAAAAGAGAAGAATTGTTAGAAAAAGAGGTCTCGGCCAAAGCTTTGGCATGAGACCGAGTGGTAGTTCCCCGTGGCATATCAAAGATTCATATCAATGTTTCATCGGACCTTTAGGGGAGACACTTTTGATAACATTTTGCTTGGCTGAAGCTAAGAAGAAAGTGACATTTGAAGTAGATTTAATTCAAGAAACGACTGAAAATGTTGAAGTTAGTATGGTCAAAATGAGGATAACCAGACACGTTAATAGAGTTATGAAAATAGCCTACAAAACACAACACAACGCAACAATAGACTTGATTATAGGAAAAAGCTTCTTTTTTAATGTATTAATTCAAAATAAAAAAAAAGAATTTTTGGTTTTTCCCTCGTGTTAAAAACTAAGAATACGAAAGAGGAAAGAGGTTAAGTTTCAGATTGTGAACCTTGTCTTTCTTGAAAGTTTGACCAAGATGTGAAGTTGGTCACTTTGGTGTGGAAGGCAATTGCCCCAAATATGTATCATACCATTCGCAGTTTAAGAGGGGGATTGACTTAGTGACGTTTAGGTGTGATTTATTGCCAAATTATGAGCACAATGTTCTTCATGTTTCTATTTTAAGTAAGTAAACCCCAAAAGTCACCGTTAAACCCCAAAAATCACCGTCTTGCCTAGCATATTTATTCAGGATGTTGTTTCTTATTGGAAAAAGTCCAAAAGGATATTAGGCCATGGGAAATAGAGTTCGTTTTCATCGTGATAATTCTATTGGTTCGAGTTCAATGGAAAAACTGTGGAGGATGTGAAACTCTTTGAGAGATCAAATTCGAGATGATTGTAAGATATACCCACTTGTTCAATGATGTTTTTATGGTGGTTCTAAATTTCAAAGACGAAATTTAGTAAGTGAGGGAGAATGTAAAATTTGGATTTGTATTATGGCAATTAAAGGTATGTTATGATTTAAAACCTGATTAATAAGTGGTGTTATTGTTTCTATGTCGTGGGCTTTAATGGCAGATGTGCCAAACTCAGTATATAAATTTATAGTTTACATGAAACCCAAATCTTCCCCATGTCGTCATTGAGAAAGAGACGACCATAGAGAGGAATCCTTCTAGAAAGTAAAACTTTGGCTGAGTTGAAACAAATTGACGAGTTCTACGCTTAAATAATCTGGGTTCTCAAGAAATATTCAAAAGTAAATTGAATTTCTCTTTGGTTTCATGTTCTTTATGTCAAATTCAGTTTTTAAGAGTAGATCCAACTTTTCATTAAAGAGGTGTTGGATCAAAATATTTGGAGTTAGATTCATAGAGAAATCAAAAGAAAATACAAGGGTAAGTTTCAATTTTCCTTTCACCTCTTTTTAGTCAAAAATTGGAGTTTTGATCGAAGTTATGAAATTTATGGGTAAAGAAGTTGGACTTTTGCACAAAAACAAAGTGAAATTAGTTTTGGAATTGATGATGATCATTTAAAGTCTGACTTTTGGAGAAAATTCGAAGTTTTTCAGAATCAAAGGTCATTCCTTGACGTCTTAGTCAACTAAGGCGTAAGTTTGGCCGACTAGTCTGTCTATGGTCGAGGATCGTTTGGCCTACCTAGTTGACTAGAAGATTTCCTAGTTGACCGGTTTGATCGACCTGGCCACGTGGACAACTTGTTCGATCAATCGAACACTTTTAG
The DNA here is from genome assembly GCA_022432975.1 of Begonia masoniana. NCBI lineage: Eukaryota > Viridiplantae > Streptophyta > Magnoliopsida > Cucurbitales > Begoniaceae > Begonia > Begonia masoniana. The sequence goes on from CM039502.1 coordinate 25,289,750, forward strand.
GATCAACTAGAACGTGTTTTTAGGTCAAACGTTTGTGAGATTACCTCTGTAAGGTCCTCAAGTTAGCTTCAATCTGTGTTATAGGTCCCAAAAAACTTTTGAAGGTTTGGAAGAGTATAATAATGGATATCTATATTGATAGGTTCTAAGACTTGACATGAAATTTGAACTTTCTTGGATTTTTGGAAACTTGAGCTTTAACTTTGGTCGGCCCATTTCATTACTTTATAAAATTTATTTTGAGATATGTTCCCAAATAAAATGACGTGTCTTTTTTTAATGACTCGTTTGTTTTTATATTATATATATTATTTTCACTAAACATATTTCGTTTGAACATGCACATTATTTTATTGATCATCTTGATTGTTTAAATCAAGTTTGACCAATCGATGTGAGGGTCTCATTTTCTTATGCACATTCGAGCATTGAAAGATACGTTTGTTTGTGAACTAGAGTAATGAAACAACTATACATATCGTGTCCTTAAGCGCAAAAACCTAAACTTAACTAGGGTCGTTCATGGCTTTGCATTCGTCGATTATCGTAGTTTTTGTTGTATGTGGCTACCATAGTGTGCCCAGAATCGATGAATATCTTCTTTTCACTAAGATTTTTTATGTTATTTAGCAAAGATCTATTTTATATATGTACCACATTATGGTGGAATGCTTTAATACTTTTCATATTGTTGGTTTTTCACTCAGTTTTTATAAAATATTTTATACCTGGCATGCTTACTCATTTTCATTAACTTTAATGTTCAACGTAAGACTCTATGCTTACTTAGTTTAGTCGAGTCACCTCAACAACACTCATTTTGAAGTTTTAGTGAGATATACTATATGCTACCATCACAAGAGTAGGTCGACATTTATTTTTAACTTTATTGCACTATGAGGCTTTCATATCGGTGAGATTAGAATCTCATTAATATTATTTTATTAAATCATTTTATTGTTATTTTTATTTCACACAATTTAGTTGATTTATATTATAGTCTATCTTGATGTCACTTTTAGACTTGTATTTAAATTTTATTAGACCCTGACTTTTATTTCAATTGAATCTTCTGCAACAACCTACTTAAATGATGTTAAAGGTCGGTCAGTTCAATCAAATTGTCGATTGGATTGTTTCTCTTTCTGTCTTGGGTTCCTAGAAGGGTGACATGTTTAGTACATACAAATATCCTTTAAATAGAAACACTATTTTTTTAGCATTTTAATTTTTTTTAATCATAACATTAACATAACAGTAATTAAATGAAATATAGAAGTTATGAAACAATTATTGTGACAGCCCGAAACCCGGTCCCAATCGGGATCCGAGAGCCAAGCCATCACCCCGGACATTTTAAAATATGACATATTTTTTTTTAACTTTTAGAACTTTACACGGAGAAAACTCTCACTGGAATTGAAAACTAGGAGACTACAGTAAATAAACAGAAGAAAACAAGAAGTCATATAAAAAAATGAGGAATCTTAAACTGGAAAACATACTGTGGAAAGCTACAGTGGATGACAGAAGCCGTGGACATTCAGAAACTGTGGAAAACAGAAGTGCAGTGGCTGTGGACGACAGAAGTGCAGTAGCTGTGGACGACAGAAGTGCAGTGGCTGTGGACAACAGAAGTGCAGTGGCTGTGGACAACAAAAGTGCAGTGGCTGTGGACAACAGAAGTGTAGTGGCTTTGGACAACAGAAGTGCAGTGGCTATGGACAACAGAAATGCAGTGGCTGTGGACAACTGTTTTACAGGCAAAATGGACAACTGTTTTCAAAGGGCAGAAGTGGCTGTGGACGACTGTTTTACAGGCCAAATGGACAACTGTTTTCAAAGGGCAGAAGTGGCTGTGGATGACTGTTGTACAGGCAAAATGGACAACTTTTTTCAAATGGCAGAATGGACGACTATTTTACATGAAGACAAAAAAAAAACAGAATGCATGAAAACAGAAGGCATAAAAGCTTTAAATCTCCGAAACCCGATTCAAAACGAAGTTTTAAAACATACTTGACAACATGACAGAGATTCAAGAAAACAAACCGCATGGATAGCTCTAAAACTCGAGACCATCCATGCACAACCTAAAAGAAAAAACTCCAAACAGTTCCAGAATGTTTCAAAATATTTATACAACTGTCAATTACAGAGGTTTAAAAACTTGAACACCAAAACCTATACATTACAAAAATTCCAACAGAGTTTTAAAACGAAAACACCAAAATCCCAACAGAGTTTCCAGACATGAAATTCACTTTACAACTTAAACCTCGAGACAGAAATATGTCTGACTGCAGCAACCAAACCCCATGAGATCAATCCGCCAACTTTCCCAACTCATCAGCTTGAGGCACAAAGTCCTCATCTGGAGGATCTATACCTACAACAGGGAGTTGAACTATGAGCCTAAAGCTCAGTAAGAACATGAAATGCATTGATGCATATGCTGTGCATGAACATTTTCAAATACATGAACATTACATAGGGATGCATGAACAGATATATGCTTAAACTCAACATATACAGGTGACAGAATAAAACATACATTACATTACGTTTCACTCGAAAGGAAGGTATAAGTGGGAGGAAGAGCTGGCACAACAGGAGTACGTGCCACAACAGGACATAACAAGAGTGCATGACAGGATGCCAGTCCTCGTCCACACTTAACCATACATTACATTCACATTTTAACTTCCATTACTTCAAATCTGGTGCTAAAAATATTTACATGGTTTTACAGAAAACATGGATGCATGAACAGATATGATGCTTAAACTCAACATATACAGGTGACAGAATAAAAACTACGGGAAACAGAAAACAAAGAACACGTTTAACTTAAAACATAACCTATGACCTAACTACCCGAACCAAAACCTAGTATCTCCTTGCTGTAGGACCTTAAGGGCAAACTTATACGTATGAACTTACCTGTTGTCCGAAATGTAGCAAGCTTTGCACGCACGACAACTGTGGTTCGCGAACCTAGAGTACGCAAAATCGGACATTAACCTAAACTTCAAAAAAAAAAAACTAACGTTTAACCTAAACTCTTTAACTATCGTAGAAGGTTATCTGTAACTGGAGGAAATAGGAGAAAGGAAGTTTTTGGAAATATCGCAGTCGCCTGGAAGAGAGAAAACAGAGAGGAGAGAAAGAAAATGCGAAGTGTTTTACGTAAAGGGGAAGAGAAGGGAAGAAGAAGGTATGGCTTCTTCCACAAGTTTGCCAAGTGTCAATCATCCATTGGCTTCCTCCCACCAACCTTAATTGGCTTCCCATTTTGCCCCTCCATGCATTTCTAACTATTGGTTTTTAACTAAATTACTATTTAGTTCGTCGAATCGGTTTTACGAATCACCCTCATTCAATTGAACACGTCGACAATTTCATTAAAAATAATCGTTGCATTAACATCAGAGTAACTCCGCTTAATTATTCGGGGAAAAATTACATAGGTAAAATGCCGGGTGTTACATTCCACCCACCTTAACAAAATTTTGTCCCCAAAATTTGCTTAAGCAAATAGCTCCGGATATTGGGCTCTAACATCTTGTTGTCTTTCCCATGTGGCTTCCTCGACATTATGATTGCGCCACAAAACTTTCACCAATGGGACTACCTTGTTGCGCAACACCTTGAGTGAAGTATCAAATATCTGTATGGGCCTTTCTTCATATGTCAGCGTCGGCATTATATCAAAGTCCACCTGTTTCACGATCTGAGTTTGATCTCGAACACACTTTCTCAGCATCGAAACATGAAAGACGTTGTGAACTCCATCCATAGACGCTGGCAATTGAAGTCTGTAAGTCATGCTTCCTACTTTCTTCAAGATGGGAAAGGGCCCAACAAACCTTGGACTTAGCTTCCCTTTCTTGCCTAATCTCATCACGCCCTTGAAAGGCGACACCTTCAGGAATACTTCATCGCCTTCAGCGAACTTCAAGTCTCTTCTCCGATGGTCTGCATAGCTTTTCTGCCGACTCTGTGCAGTTCGGATTCTTTGTTTGATAGCAGCTACTACCTCAGACATCTGTTGTAATAATTCGGGGCCGACGAGTCTGGATTCTCCAACTTCATTCCAACATAATAGAGATCTGCACTTCCTGCCATAAAGAGCTTCATATGGAGCCATACCGATCGTAGCCTGGTAGCTATTGTTGTAAGTGAACTCCATAAGCGGCAAATATCTATTCCAAGGAGCATGAAACTCCAACATGTACGACCTTAGCATATCTTTCAGTATTTGAATCTTTCTCTTGGATTGTCCGTCAGTTTGTGGATGAAATGCAGTGATGAAATTTAACTTGGTACCTAAGGAGTTTTGCAAGCTTTTCCAGAACCTCGACGTGAATGTAGGGTCCCGGTCAGATACAATTGATACTGGCACCCCATGCATCTTGACGATCTCGCTAATGTATAGCTCTGCATACTGATCCATGGAGAACGTCGTCTTCATAGGTAGAAAATGGGCCGACTTCGTCAATCTGTCTACTATAACCCTTATGCTATTATGGCCCTTAGTCGTCCTCGGTAGGCCAACAACGAAGTCCATAGTGATATTCTCCCACTTCCATTCAGGGATCGGAAGAGGCTGAAGCGTTCCACCTGGTCGTTGATGTTCAGCTTTGACTTGTTGACATATCATGCAAGACTCCACATACTTGGTTAATTCATTCTTCATATTTGGCCACCAGAAGTTAAGTTTCAAGTCTTGATACATCTTCGTGCTTCCAGGATGCACAGAGAAAGAAGACGAGTGGGCTTCCGATAAAATGTCCCTTCGCAGCTCTTCGTCTCTTGGAACATACCACCTATCTTTGAACTTCAGAATACCATCTCCCGAATAACTGAAATCGGAAGAGGCCATAGGTAACTTGCTTACTATATCAGCCATCTCTTTAGAATATGGTTTTCGGGGCTTCTTTAATTCGGTCCAGGATGGTGGGCCGTAGTGTCAAGTCCGCTAGCATGGCCGATAGCCCAGAAACTATCTCTATATCGAACTTCTGAATCTCTGTCCTCAAAGGCATTGATACGGCCGACATAGCTGGTTGCATAGCAGCTGACATCCTGCTCAATGCATCGGCTACCACGTTAGCTTTTCCTGGGTGGTATTTAATCTCAACTTCATAATCTTTCACATCTAACCACCGCCTTTGTCTCATGTTTAACTATTTCTGGGTAAATATGTACTTCAAGCTTTTGTGATCCGAAAACACCTCACACGATTGCCCATACAAGTGGTGTCTCCATACTTTCAATGCAAAAACAACTGTCGCTAACTCTAGATCGTGAGTAGGGTAGTTTTGCTCATGACTCTTCAATTGCCTGGATGCGTATGCCACCACTTTTCCTTCTTGCATCAATACGCAACCCAAGCCAATCTTTGACGCGTCACAGTACACACTGAATTTGCCATATTTGACCGGCAATACTAATAAATGAGCAGTGGTTAACTTTTGCTTAAGCGTCTAAAAACTCACCTCACAAGCTTCAGTCCACTTGAACTTGATGTCCTTCCTCGTTAAGCTGGTCATAGGCTTCAATATCACAGAAAATTCCTTGATAAACTTTCTGTAGTAACCAGCTAGCCTGATAAAACTCCATACCTCACTGGCATTTCTCGGTCTCGGCCACTCTTTCACAGCTTGAATCTTGGCCGGATCCACCGAAACTCCTTCTGCAGACACCACGTGGCCTAGGAAATTGATCCTGCTCAACCAGAATTTCCCATTTTGACAGTTTGGCTTATAATTGGTGTTGTTTCAGAGTTGATAGCACAATTGCCAAGTGCTCCTCGTGCTTGGCCTCACTCCTGGAATAAACTAGGATGTCGTCGATGAAGACGATTACAAATTTATCCAAGAAATCTTTGAATATCCTGTTCATCAAGTCCATAAATACCGCCGGGGCATTAGTCAACCCGAACGACATCACTAAGAACTCATAGTGCCCGTATCGGGTCCTGAAGGCAGTCTTTGTAATGTCATCAACCCTGACCTTCAATTGATAATAACCGGAGCACAAGTCAATCTTTGAAAATATCTGAGCCCCTTGTAACTGGTCAAACAAGTCGTCGATCCTCGGTAACGGGTACTTATTCTTGATAGTCAACTTGTTTAGCTCACGGTAGTCAATACACATACGTAGGGACCCATCCTTCTTTTTAACAAATAAGACGGGAGCACCCCACGGAGAGAAATTAGGGCGCACAAAGCCCTTGTCCACCAATTCATTTAGCTGAGCCTTCAACTCCTTCAGCTCTATTGGTGCATACGGTACGAATTCTTCGATACCGGTTCAGCACCAGGATATATATCAATCTCAAATTCGATTTCACGATCAGGTGGCAATCCCGGTAAGTCATCTAAGAAAACCTCTGGGAAGTCTCGTACTATCAGAATATTTTGAAATTCCACCTCACCTTGCCTTTGAACATCTACTACGTGGGCAAGAAATCCGACGCATCCTGACCTCATCAGTTGTTGAGCTTTCAAGGAGGATATAACAGGCATACTGTGTTTCTTTGGTATTGCCTGATAGGAGAACTCTACCTCGTTCGGGCACTTAAAAGACACGAGCCCGGACCTGCAGTTGATGGTGGCGTGATGTCGAAACAGCCAGTCCATCCCCAGAATTACTTCGTATCCTTTCATACCGATGATGATAAGATTGGCATACAACTTCTGGTCTCCAACTGACACTATATCACCCTGCACTGCCTGCTCGGAGTGCATAAACTCTCCGGATGGTACCATGACACTGTAAGGTTGATCTGACGGCACTATACGTAAGTTCTCCCTTCCCACAAAGTCTATTGCCACAAACAAATGTGTGGCCCCTGTGTCCAACAAAGTATAAGCAGGTGCATCACAAATCAATATTGTACCTGTGATCGCCGTGTGCTGTGTGTCATCATCATTCTCTATCATCGCAAAAACCCTCGGCACGGTACGATTCAGCGTCGTGTCAGGCATCAGACAATCCCGAACTTGATGGCCCTCCTTGTCGCATCGGAAGCATCGGCCAGTAAAGAGCCTGCATTCCCCCGTATGATTCCTCTGGCAACGCGGGCATAAAGGAAGTTGAGCAACTCCCATTGGTCCTATGCCCCTTGTCCTGATAAGCGACAATCTCATTAGGTCTCTTGACACCTCTGTTCTGTTGCCGTTGTGGCTGCCCAAACTGACCCGCTTTTTGTTGCTGTGGAGGGGCATCATGTAGGATTCTCTTTGATGTATCTCTATATCTCTGAGACTTCACCTCTAAGGCTTCCAACTGATAAGCATTGGCCACTACCTTCGTATACGGGGCCTCGTCAAAAGCCCCCGGTCGTAATCCCTCGTAAGAGGTCTAGCTTCAGACCCTGAATAAATTGGTGTACCTTGTTTTCATCGGTGGCCACTAGATGAGGTGCATAACGGGATAGTGACTCAAACTTCTGAACATATTCGGCCACCGAACCAAATTGGCGCAGTCGAGAAAATTCAATCATCTTTTCCTTCCTCACACTGCGGTCAAAGTATTTCTCGTAGAAGAGCCTTTTGAATCCTTCCCAGCTCAATGCCACCGTAGTTGATTGTATTGTGTCCCACCAAAAACCAGCGTTCTTGGTGAGATGGAACAAGGCACAGATCACCTTCTTGTTTTCCTCCACCTCCACATAGTTGAACATGCACTCAATCTGCCGAATCCATTCCTCGGCGTGAGTAGGATTTGTTGACAACCCATCGAACATAGGCGGTTGGAGTCGCCAGAATCTCTCTCCACTGGTGTCACGTGGAGCATTTGCACAGTTGTTGTTCCCATTATCAGCCATCATGCACTCCATTATTCGAGACTGAACGCTAACAAGCTCGGTTAAACGGTCAAGGGCATCTCCCCTATCATTTGGCTCACCGTGGTTTCCTCTCACAATTTTATGCAAATTCTGTTCATAATAAGGAACTTAACTTAATAAACTAAAACATATACATAAACTTAAACACTTACAGTTGATGGAACGATCTCACGTGGCGGGTTGCACAGTCAGACAGTTTGCAGAATCGCTTTTAAAACCCGATTTTGCTCTGATACCATATTTGTGACAGCCCGAAACCCAGTCCCGATCGGGATCCGAGAGCCAAGCCATCATCCCGAACATTTTAAAACATGGCATATTTTTTTTTTGAACTTTTAGAACTTTACACAGAGAAAACTCTCACTGGAATTGAAAACTGGGAGACTACAGCAAATAAACAGAAGAAAACAGGAAGTCATATAAAAAAATGAGGAATCTTAAACTGGAAAACATACTGTGGAAAGCTACAGTGGATGACAGAAGCCGTGGACATTCAGAAACTGTGGACAACAGAAGTGCAGTGGCTGTGGATGACAGAAGTGCAGTGGCTGTGGACAATAGAAATACAGTGGCTGTGGACAACTGTTTTACAGGCAAAATGGATAACTGTTTTCAAAGGGCAGAAGTGGCTGTGGACAACTGTTTTACAAGCCAAATGGACAACTGTTTTTAAAGGGCAGAAGTGGCTGTGGATGTTTGTTTTACAAGCAAAATGGACAACTATTTTCAAATGGCAGAATGGACGACTGTTTTACAGGAAGACAAAAAAATCAGAATGCATGAAAACAAAAGGCCTAAAAGCTTTAAATCTCCAAAACCCGATTCAAAACGAAGTTTTTAAACATACTTGACAACATGACAGAGATTCAAGAAAACAAACCGCATGGATAGCTCTAAAACTCGAGACCATCCATGCACAACCGAAAAGGAAAAACTCCAAACAATTCCAGAATGTTTCAAAATGTCACACCCCTAATTCCGTGCCCGTATTTTCGTAATAAATTATCAGAATGCATGAAAACAAAAGGCCTAAAAGCTTTAAATCTCCAAAACCCGATTCAAAACGAAGTTTTTAAACATACTTGACAACATGACAGAGATTCAAGAAAACAAACCGCATGGATAGCTCTAAAACTCGAGACCATCCATGCACAACCTAAAAGGAAAAACTCCAAACAATTCCAGAATGTTTCAAAATGTCACACCCCTAATTCCGTGCCCGTATTTTCGTAATAAATTTTTTCATTTAAACCTTTAACTTTATTCTTTAAGTGGAAACTAATTCAGAATTTAAAACGTAATCGAAATCGGACCTTTAAAACATTTAAACAAAACAAAACATTTAATAATTTAATAAAACTTAAAACATTTAATAATTCTATATATACCACGAACCCACACTTCAACTCATCTCCAATTTCATCTTCAATTATCCTTGAACATACGTACGACTTCACAATACAACTTGACACAAAACCGCCCTATACTTTCACTCGAAACGACTTGAGACATAGTTATAATAAAACACGTTTTCACGAAAACAAACTGCGTGGATCCGTTTAAAAACTAAACAAACCCATCTGAAACAAGTTACCAAACAGTTCCAGTATATCATCGACAAAATACTTTTCAGAGCAGTTTATAAAACAACTTTTACCCAAAACATCTAAAATATTGTTTTCAATCCAGAACCCAATAACCTAAAATGTATCAACTATACAATTAACTATCTAATCCACAGTTAACCCAAAACCAATCAAAACATTTTACATACAGTTACCAAAAACGTTATCTAATTCCTATCCAGAACCAAGCATCCTATAAATATTCTATACAATTCATCAGAAGCCCAAAATATCCCCCAGAATACATACACAGACGATCCCCACGGGTCAAAAGTGCCTCGACTGCTCAGCGCACTCCCACGGCCATCATCCGTCAACTGCTCCTACATCAGGAGGTGGAATGTCATCCTCACCTGGCTCGATATCTCCTACAATATCACCTACACCATACAGACACATATGAGATATTGAAATCTCAGTAAGTTCAAGTAAATGCAACTACATGCTATGCTATGCGTGAGAGTTCAGAAATCATGCAGCATTTTCTTTACATTACATCATTGGTGTCACCGAGGTCTCAACCTCCTAACCAGAGAGAACCCATCCAGCGGGCGGACTGCTCTTCATCCAGCTAGAAGAGGGGGGTACACGCTTACAACACGTACAGCCGTGCCTGAGCCCCACCTCGCATGACCATAAATATGAGTGCATAAATAATGTGGTACTGTGACAAGCCCGTAATCGGCCTCCACAGTAGGTCATGCCCCTCTCCAGGCCACATTGCGAGTACATAATAGATGCGGTACTGTGACAAGCCCGTAATCGGCCTCCACAGTAGGTCCTGCCCCTCTCCAGGCCACATCGCCATTTTCTAAAACATCGTGCGGAAATTCATTTTCATGCTTTTCATTAAAACTCGTGATGCATGAACAGTTCATATCAGAATTTAAACATACAACAGAACGTGCATACCATCAAGACCGAATTAAACTAACCTATAAGCAATTAAACCTAACTACCCAACCAAAAGCAGATTAAGCAAACAACTCTTCAGGAATCCTCGATACGACATCGAAGTATGGTGTAGACCGATTGGTCAAAGTAAGTCACGAGAACTTACCTTGAGCGCGCAGAATCACTAGCTTCGTCCACGGGAGTCGTGTATCTGAAGAATAACACGATATTCACCGTTAAAATTGATTTGAATTAATAACGTCCAATTTACTAAAACTTCAACTAGAGAATTTCTCCTAAATTCTTTATTTAGCCAATCGAAGCGTTTATAACGTTAATTAACGTTCGATAATTCGAGATTCCAATTAACGAGTTTTTCTCAAAAACTCGGAAAATTAACCAATTTTTAACTTCTTTTTTTTTTTTTTTGCAAATTGACTTTTCTTCGTCCAATAACGTTAAATACGTTCAATACATACTTAATCAAGGCTAACCTATTAATTACGAACCCTAATTCGCGTTTTTAACGAATTCCGAACGAAACCCTAGTTTGCTAAAACACCGTAAAACTCGGAATAAAAGCCCCAAGGTTGTAGGTACATACCGAGAGTAGCGAGAGGAGAAGAAATGACGAAGATCGGAGGAAGAACGGAGGAAAACGGAGGACGGGATCGATGGAAATCGCCGGCGGCCGTGAGGGTTGGAGCTCTCTGTCGATTTGTTTCCAGAGAAGAGAAAGAGAGAAGTGAGGGAAAAGAGAAAATTTGTGATGTTTTTATAAAATTATTTTGCAAATTACCATTTTGCCCTTCTTGAGTTTTTCTTCTTTCGTTTCGTTAATTGGCTAACGATCCAACTTTTCCAAATTTCCATATTTTGCCAATAACTCCTATTTATCGCTCGGGATTTATTAAAACTGTCCGTTTGCAATTCGGACCTCGTTTACTATTTTTAACTAAAACAGCCTTTACGTTACGAAAAACGTAATTACTCGGAATATAGCGTTTAAACTCCGAAAATTCTCCAAAATTCCTTAAAATACTTATTATTCGTTAGGATCGTAATGGCGTTTTCTTTTCGTGAAACGGACCTTATTTGACATAATTACAAAAATGCCAATAACAATATAATAATAATATAATAAAAGGTCCGTACAAACCGGATATTACATTCTCCCCTCCTTATTCAGAATTTTGTCCACAAAATTAAACTATCCAAACAGATCAGGATACCTAGTCATCATATCCTGCTGTCGTTCCCACGTAGCCTCTTCCACCTCGTTGTTCCGCCATAGGACTTTGACTAGCGGAATCTCTTTGTTGCGTAGAACCTTGATGGAATGCTCCAAAATACGTACTGGCCTCACCTCATAGCTCAAGGTAGGCTGCACCTCGATCTCTGTAGTCTCTACGATATGCGACGGATCGCGCAAGCACTTCCGAAGCATAGATATATGAAATACGTCGTGGATACCCTCCATAGAAGCCGGAAGCTGCAATCTGTACGCCAACTTCCCGATCCTTTTCAGAATAGGAAAGGGCCCCACATATCGAGGGTTTAGCTTACCCCTCCTTCCAAATCTCGCAACGCCTTTGAACGGCGAGACCTTAAGATAGACCTCATCGCCTTCTTCAAACTCTAGCTCTCGCCGTCTCGTGTCAGCATAGCTCTTCTGTTTGCTCTGAGCTACCTCAATGCGCTGTCGGATAACGGCAATCTTCTCTGCCGTCTGCTGCAGAATCTCAGGTCCAACGACGCTGGCCTCGCCAACCTCGTCCCAATACAGTGGAGATCTGCACTTTCGACCATATAAGGCTTCATACGGAGCCATACCGATAGTAGCCTGGAAGCTGTTGTTGTACGAGAACTCGATCAGTGGCAAATACCTGCTCCACGATCCCTGAAACTCAAGCACACACGCTCTGAGCATATCCTCCAAAATCTGATTCGTCCTCTCTGTCTGACCATCAGTCTGAGGATGAAACGCTGTGCTGAAGTTAAGCTGAGTCCCCATGGCTTTATGCAGGCTCTTCCAGAACTTAGAAGTAAACCTCGGATCTCTGTCGGAGATAATAGAAACTGGTACGCCATGTAATCTGACAATCTCCTGTACATAGAGCTCTGCGAGCTGGTCCATAGAAGACGCCATCTTCACAGGCAAAAAGTGAGCCGACTTTGTCAATCGGTCCACAATAACCCAAATGCCATCATGGCCTCGCGTAGTCCTCGGAAGCCCCACAATGAAATCCATGGAGATCTGCTCCCACTTCCACTCCGGAATCGGTAGTGGTAATAGTGTTCCAGCGGGTCTCTGGTGCTCAGCCTTTACCTGCTGACATACTAGGCAGGTCTCAACGTACTTGGCAACCTCCCTCTTCATGTTCGGCCACCAGAAATGCTGTTTCAAATCCCGGTACATCTTGGTACTCCCCGGGTGCACAGAATATGCCGAAGAATGTGCCTCGGCCAATATGTCCTTCCTCAGACCCTCGTCGCTAGGCACGTACCACCTATGCCTGAACTTCAGAATACCATCCTCTGATAGATGAAAATCCGACGAGTCCCCCAATGTCATGCTGGATCGAAGCTCCATACACTCTGAATCACTCTGCTGAGCCTCACGTATACGATCCAGAATAGTCGGCCGGAGAGAAATACTAGTGAGCATACTGGACAACTCTGCCACTATCTCCACGTCAAATCTCTCAATCTCAGACCGCAGCGTAACTGACATCGCTGCTAATGAAGGCTGACTCGCAGAGGGCACTCTACTCAAGGCATCAGCAACCTTGTTCGCCTTTCCTGGATGGTACTTGATATCAAAATCGTAATCTTTTACAAACTCGAGCCATCGCCTCTGCCGCATGTTCAGCTCCTTCTGCGTAAATAAGTACTTCAAACTCTTGTGGTCGGAGAATACCTCGCACTGCTGCCCGTATAAAAAGTGTCTCCATATCTTCAGTGCGAAGACCACAGCTGCCAACTCAAGGTCGTGCGTAGGGTAATTCTGCTCATACAGTTTCAGCTGCCGCGAAGCATAAGAAATGACTCTACCCTCCTGCATCAATACACAACCCAGTCCCACTCCAGATGCATCGCAGTAAATACTGAATCTGACACCTTCGACAGGTAGCGCCAGTACTGGGGCAGTGGTCAATCTCTGCTTTAACTCCATAAAGCTGTCATCACAAGCAGACGACCATACAAACCTCTCGTTCTTCCGAGTCAATCGTGTAAGAGGAAGTGCGATCTTCGAGAATCCCTCTATAAACTTCCGATAATAACCGGCCAATCCGAGAAATCCACGCACCTCACGTACGTTCTTCGGTTGTGGCCAATCTCTGACCACCTGAATCTTGCTCGGATCCACAGAAACTCCGTCCTGTGATATAATATGGCCCAGAAAGCTCACTCTGTCAAGCCAGAATTCGCACTTAGAAAACTTCGGATATAGATGATGCTGACATAACGTGCTCAGAACTATCCTCAGATGGTCCTCGTGCTCTTCCTTCGTCTTAGAGTAAACCAAGATGTCGTCGATAAACACCACAACGAACTTATCCAGATACTCTCTAAAGACACGGTTCATCAGATCCATAAACGCTGCAGGAGCATTAGTGAGTCCAAAAGACATAACAAGGAACTCATAATGCCCATACCTCGTTCGGAACGCCGTCTTCGGTATATCATCCATCCGGACCTTCAGCTGATTGTAACCCGAGCGTAGATCAATCCTGGAAAATACTCGGGCACCCTGCAGCTGATCAAATAAGTCGTCAATCCGGGGCAGTGGGTATTTATTCTTCACGGTAAGTTTATTCAGCTCTCTGTAGTCAATGCACATCCTGAGGGTCCCGTCTTTCTTCTTGACGAATAGAACGGGCGCACCCCAGGGTGAAACACTGGGTCGAATAAATCCCTTCTCTAATAGATCATCCAGCTGAGTCCTCAGCTCTCTCAACTCTGCTGGTGCCAATCGATACGGATTTTTAAATCTCGGCGCGGAGTTTGGATAGACATCAATAGTGAATTCGATCTCCCGGTCTGGTGGTAAACCGGGAAGATCATCAAGGAATATGCCAGAGAACTCTCTAACAACAGGAATGTCGCTCGGCTTCAGCCCGCTGAGCAACTGAACATCAAAAACTGAGGCCAAATAAATAGAGCACGCACCTTTGAACTGCTCGTTGACCTCCATAGCATAAGAAATAGGCGAGCTACTAAATCTGCTCATCGCTTGATATGAAAACTCGGCTCTGTCCGGGGGTCGGAAGGTAACAATCCCGGAGCGACAGTCGATGGTGGCGAAATGCTGCGATAGCCAATCCATCCCTAAGATAAGGTCATAATGCTCGATGCCCATAACAATAAGGCGAGCATAGAGAGTACGATCCCCAATCGAGATAATATTCCCCTGGACAACACGACCTGACTGCATACGCTCCCCCGAAGGTAGCATCACGCTATATTCGCACTCTGCTAACTCAGGCGAAAGCCTCAATCTAGACACACAAGTGGTGGAGACAAAAGAATGCGTAGCCCCCGTGTCTAATAAAGAATATACAGAAACGCCAGTAACCAACACAGTACCTGCTATCACCGCAGGCCGAGCCTCATCATCAACATCTCCAGGCTCAATAAACGCAAAGACCCGCGGCATCCTCCTCTGATCTCCACCCGACTGATCTCGGGACTGCAATGGGCACTCTCTAATAAAATGGCCTGCATCTCCACATCGGTAGCATACACCCATGCCAAATCTACACTGGCCAGTGTGCTCCTTCTGGCATCTAGGGCAAACAGGCATCTAAGGAGCCCCCTGAACTTGCTTCCCCTTACCCCTATCATTACCTCCCTCGAGAGGTCTCTTCACACCCCGCTGCTGTGGCTGGGGCGGTGCTCTGGGCTGCAACCCTCGGCTCTGCGTCTGAGGTCGAATCTCGCAAAAGAAGCCCTTAGCTGGCTCCCTCGGTCTAATGCAAGTGGCTCTGGCAGCCTCAATATCCAGAGCTCTGGCTGTAATATCAGAATATGGCGCATCAATAATACCTGAGACTACCACGTGCATCCGTATCTCCGGATTAAGTCCCTCCATAAAGTGGTGCACCTTCTCCTCATTATCGCTGACAATGCGAGGCGCGAATCGTGATAAAGCCTCAAATCTCCGAATATAATCTGCAACTGAACCAGTCTGCTTCAGCTGCATAAACTCGTTCCTCTTAGCCACCCTCACCGTGCGGCTGAAATACTTGTCGTAGAATAAAAACTTGAATCGATCCCAAGTCATAACTGATACGTCTGTGGTGGACTTGATCGAGTCCCACCAGAAACGAGCGTCCAAAGCTAAGTGAAACGTAGCATAAGCGACCCTGCTCCCGTTGGCAACCTCGGCGTAATTTAACATGTCCTCCATAACCCTGATCCATTCCTCGGCACGCGTCGGATCCGATGACTAGCCCTCGAATACTGGAGGCCGAAGGCTTTGAAACCTCTGCATACCCTGATTACTAGGGACTACCAACTCCTGAGTCCTCTGATTCTCTCGCTGGTTCTCCCGATTCACTAAGTCCGAAATTTGTTGCGCTTGCCGGTCCATATGCTGGGACTGGCGGTCTATCAAGTCTGTAAGACGATCCATCGCGTCGTCTCTAGGATCCCTTCCTCGAGTCATAGTGTATAAAACTCCTATAAAATTTAAACAAATAATCTCTAAGAAATAAAATCAAACAAAGCTATAAACAGACTTACAGTTGATGAAGGATGCCCGCGTAGTGGCTGTGCAGTCGAGCAGTCTACAGAATCGATTTTAAAACCCGGGGGCTCTGATACCATAATTGTAACACCCCTAATACGGTACCCCATTTACCCGTATAAATTTTTCATTTTATTTTATACTTTTTACTTTTCTATGCCTTAAGTAAAACTTAATGCGGAATCTAAACTGAAGTTGAAATCAAAACTGAAATCTGAATTAAAACTAAACTTTAAAAGTATTTAAAACAAAACCTTTTATAAATAATTAAAAAACTAAAACATTTAATAAAACTTAAAATAAAACAATCAAAAGGAGGGCAGAATCGGAATTCTGCCCTCGTGAATGGGGCAGCGCACGGTCGCTGCCCTATGCAGCGACCAGGCGCTGGTCGCTGCATTGTGTGCAGCGACCAGTCGCTGCACGGTGTGCAGCAACTTCGCTGCACACAGCAGCGACTTCGCTCTCTGGAAATTTTTGAGATTTCCAGAGAGCAACCAACCTTTTTGACTCTAACATTTTCCCCTATCCTTCGTGCTTCACAATTTCCTCAATTAGCTCTCTGGAATCCTGAATTCCAGAGAGCAAATTTCTGTTACTTCACGCCAAAGATCACCATAGTTCACAACCTAAACTCAACCAATTAAAACATAATCTAAACTCAATTGACTCGTGTCAGACTTTGCGAAGTCCAACTGCGTGGATAGTCCTGAAAACTGGGCTTATCCGTAACCATAATAAAACCATTTAAAACATTTTCATAACGTAATTAAACTTTGACAGAACGTTTTAAATACATTTAACAAACATTTAAATGTTAAACATAACCTATCCACTACCAGACCAAGCATCCTAATATGTTCTATACATCCAACAGCCCCAAAATATCCCAAAAGACCCTCAAAACCTTTACATACGCCCCCCACGGGTCATTTCGCGCCTCGACTGCTCAGCACACTCCCACGGCCATCATCCGTCAACTGCTCTTACATCAGGAGGAGGAATGTCATCCTCACCTGGCTCGATATCTCCTACAATATCACCTACACCATACAGACACATTAAAACTCGTGATGCATGAACAGTTCATATCAGAATTTAAACATACAACAGAACGTGCATACCATCAAGACCGAATTAAACTAACCTATAAGCAATTAAACCTAACTACCCAACCAAAAGCAGATTAAGCAAACAACTCTTCAGGAATCCTCGATACGACATCGAAGTATGGTGTAGACCGATTGGTCAAAGTAAGTCACGAGAACTTACCTTGAGCGCGCAGAATCACTAGCTTCGTCCACGGGAGTCGTGTATCTGAAGAATAACACGATATTCACCGTTAAAATTGATTTGAATTAATAACGTCCAATTTACTAAAACTTCAACTAGAGAATTTCTCCTAAATTCTTTATTTAGCCAATCGAAGCGTTTATAACGTTAATTAACGTTCGATAATTCGAGATTCCAATTAACGAGTTTTTCTCAAAAACTCGGAAAATTAACCAATTTTTAACTCTTTTTTTTTTTTTGTTTTTTTTTTTTTTTTTTGTTTTTTTTTTTTTTGTTTTTTTTTTTTTTGTTTTTTTTTTTTTGTTTTTTTTTTTTTTTGTTTTTTTTTTTTTTTTGTTTTTTTTTTTTTTTTGTTTTTTTTTTTTTTGTTTTTTTTTTTTTTGTTTTTTTTTTTTTTTTGTTTTTTTTTTTTTTTTTTGTTTTTTTTTTTTTTTTGTTTTTTTTTTTTTGTTTTTTTTTTTTTTGTTTTTTTTTTTTTGTTTTTTTTTTTTTTTTTTTGTTTTTTTTTTTTTTTTTGTTTTTTTTTTTTTTTTTGTTTTTTTTTTTTTTTTTTGTTTTTTTTTTTTTGTTTTTTTTTTTTTTTTTGTTTTTTTTTTTTTGTTTTTTTTTTTTTTTGTTTTTTTTTTTTTTTTTGTTTTTTTTTTTTTGTTTTTTTTTTTTTTGTTTTTTTTTTTTTTTTTTTTGTTTTTTTTTTTTTGTTTTTTTTTTTTTTTTTTTTTGTTTTTTTTTTTTTTGCAAATTGACTTTTCTTCGTCCAATAACGTTAAATACGTTCAATACATACTTAATCAAGGCTAACCTATTAATTACGAACCCTAATTCGCGTTTTTAACGAATTCCGAACGAAACCCTAGTTTGCTAAAACACCGTAAAACTCGGAATAAAAGCCCCAAGGTTGTAGGTACATACCGAGAGTAGCGAGAGGAGAAGAAATGACGAAGATCGGAGGAAGAACGGAGGAAAACGGAGGACGGGATCGATGGAAATCGCCGGCGGCCGTGAGGGTTGGAGCTCTCTGTCGATTTGTTTCCAGAGAAGAGAAAGAGAGAAGTGAGGGAAAAGAGAAAATTTGTGATGTTTTTATAAAATTATTTTGAAAATTACCATTTTGCCCTTCTTGAGTTTTTCTTCTTTCGTTTCGTTAATTGGCTAACGATCCAACTTTTCCAAATTTCCATATTTTGCCAATAACTCCTATTTATCGCTCGGGATTTATTAAAACTGTCCGTTTGCAATTCGGACCTCGTTTACTATTTTTAACAAAACAGCCTTTACGTTACGAAAAACGTAATTACTCGGAATATAGCGTTTAAACTCTGAAAATTGTCCAAAATTCCTTAAAATACTTATTATTCGTTAGGATCGTAATGGCGTTTTCTTTTCGTGAAACGGACCTTATTTGACATAATTACAAAAATACCAATAACAATATAATAATAATATAATAAAAGGTCCGTACAAACCGGATATTACAGTAGGTGAGGTACTCTGTGAATTCCGAGTTGGACTCAGGCCGGAGGTGATGATAACGTGAGTGGAGATATGCATGTGTTAGGATTGCTTAACTGATTTTCATGCTTCATAGTTATTTTCATAACTCTACTTACTAAGCTTTGAACTTACCGTGTGTTATGTGGTGTAGGTGCCGTTGAGGAGGAAGGTGAGTACCGAGAGCCTGACCTGGAGTAGATGGCATTTGGTGATGTGCGACCAAGGCCCCGGCTGATGGCAGTGTTAGGGCGACCCGACCCAAGAGGAGCCGTGACACAGTGTTAATGGGGAGTAGGACTTCTCTTTTGTTCCTTTTGTGGGGGTATTGTGTATTTGTTGTATATAGTGACAGTTAAGGGTAAGGTGTCACCCTATACTGTGGATTTTCTTCATTTCAGGTTGATAGTACAGTCTTTCTTGCTTATGGATGATAGTACTTTAGTTTCCCTCGTCATTTTTATTTGGAGATTTCGTATGTTGGTTAGATGAGTAGGAATATTCTGGATGGGTTGAGGATTCATTTTTATGCAGGTACTTAGCATTTTGGGGGCACCATTTGCAGGCGTTACTCTGTTGAAATTTTGGGGGAGTATGCCGTGAAATCTAACGGTTAGGATTAGGGGAGATTAGTGTGTCTAGACAGCTAGGTAAGGCATAAGAGAACTTCAGGAAGTTGTTTTAAATTCCGCTGCGTCAGTTTTATTTAAAATAGATTCCTTGCGTTAGTAGTTTAAGTGAACGAGATAGTAGACATAGAGAGAGTCGTTTGGCTCAAAGCAGTCCCTGTAGCGAACCGAGTCGTCGAGACTCGGGGCGTTACAATATGTATCAAGTGCAGCAGCAGATGCAACGTATATATGAGTTGCAGGAAAAGGTGGTTGAGTCACAGAACTATCTCAGTAAGTACCTTAGAGATCTCACTCAGGGGATGATGGATTGGTTAGCGTCCGGAGACGACGATGTCCCTCCTTAGTAATATAGTTTAGATGTTGTATTTCATTTTATGTATTATACTTGTCATATGTAAATTTGATATACTCTAATTTTATGTCTTGATGTATAGTATTTGTATTGGAATCTGGCTGTTGGGTATATATTTTTTATTTGAATTTACAGGAACTGTGTGAGAATAGCTATAAATGGGTCATAAAACAAACGAAATTCTGTCCTTTTTTTCAATTTTTGTTTTGTTTTTTTTTAAATAAACTGAAACAAATAAATAATTGTAAGGAAAAAGATTTTACTGTAATAAGATACAATCAGACCATGGGAAGATAATTTGGAAATTTTCGTGATTTTCTAACACTTGTACCATTTATTAACATTTTAGTAAATTAAATCATAAAATAGACGTACCTTTCATATTATAACAAATTAATTTTATAAAAATAAGAAATGATATTGGATTTACTTAAAAATTTGACTATATGTTCACCACACCATGAGAAGATAATCTAAAAATGTTCGTAATTTTCTAACAATTGTACAATTTATTGTCATTTTAGTGAATTAAATCATAAAACTGACGTAAATTATACATTATAAAAAATTAATTTTAAACAAATATCAAACGATATTGGATTTACTTGAAAATTTGACCACATATTTATCACACCATGAAAAGATAAAATATAAATTTTTGTGGTTTTCTAACTCTTATACCATTTATTGGCATTTTAGTCAATTAAATCATAAAAAAGACATACCTTACACATTATAACAAATTAATTTTATAAAAATATCAAAGGATATTGGATTTACTTGAAAATTTTACCACATGTTCAAAATATCATGGGAAGATAAACTATAAATTTACGTGATTTTTTTAACATTTTCACTATTTAAAATGCAGAACGGGTGGCTATCAGCCGTCTATCACGGTTTAAATTGTTAGGTTTTTTATAGTTTGAGATTTATTTTATTTGGGTTAATACTTTAAGAGATTTTAAAAAAAAAAAATCCATACTTTGATATTTAAAATAATTTTTACCATAGTTTTATTAACTCGTAGTAGTTTCAATTTGGAGTCCATCTATCCATTTCTTCCATTAAAGTTAACTGAATGTATCACGTGACTTTATAATTATCCACAACATATTGTTCACGTCATATTTTTGAAATATATTTTTTCATTCGGTTTAATTTTATTTTAGACAAATTAGTTTCCTATTAAAAAATAGGAGAAAAAGAGAATGATTTGCCAAAAAAAAAAAATATAGTTTTTTTAAAAAAACAAACTAAACAAAAAATCTTATTCAATATATTTGTGAAGTGACAATATAATGTGGATAAAATATAATCATATGATACAATCAGACCTTAACAGCAAAAATAACCGAAGCAACCATTTGAAAACCAAATTGAAAATATAAATAATTTTATGAAACAACTAAAACTATGATGATTAAATTGACCCCTAAACTAAAGGAACCAAAAACATATTTTACCTGTAATTTACATATATTTTTTAATTATTTTCACAACACATAATGGAGAAGAATAATATTTTATTTACCTTTTTATTTTACACTCTTAAAATATTCATTGACGCGTCAAGTAATAATTGATGTAATTAATATAATAAATTGATTATTTATAATTATTACCCTAATTACACTAATCATTACTTGACATGTCGGCGAGTATTTTAAGATAGTAGAATAAGATGATAAACGTAGTATTACTCAACGGAGAATAATATTTGTAACGCCCCAGATCCCCTTGACCTGGTTCGCCACTCTATTGCGTACTCGTACCATTAAACCGTACTCGAAAATTCATGAAAATTTGAAACTTTACCATTTTGACGAAAAACATATAGCATATTCTTTAAAATCATAAGACCGAATCCTCCTGTCAAAACTAACACTTCTTGCATTCTAAAAACCTACCAGAAGACTACACCCAAGACAAATATCCATTCCATCCAAAACAAGTTCATACATCAAAACCTCAAACAACTACTAGAGTTTAAAAATCTGATTATACATCAAAATGGTTTAAGAAAATCTAACTATACACAACCGACTCAAAATGACTCAAAAGACTACATACATCCAATGGTCAAATCGCCCCAACAGATGGCAAAGTCGTAACACGAGTGCACTCCTCCAATTGCCTCCTAGCCCTAGGCATGCTCTGAGTACTCACCGGGAATCACCTCGTCACCTACATCACAGAACTCATCTATTAGCCTAATGCTAAGTAAGAAGTGCATAATAAAACATAAACACTGAAAATAATACTATCCTAACATATGCAGTTTCTACTGTTTCGTTTCTACTTTCGTTTCCGTCTCATTCTTACACATTATTTATCTTACTATTGGGTGCTTCTTTACGTGCTAGAACAAGGTGGCACACCTCACGGTCCACCTCACGGGATGACCAACCTCGACCTAGAAAAGTGACACACCTCGCGGTCCACCTCTCGGGACGACCACTCACGTAAAGTGGAAGAAAAGGAGGCACACCTCGCGGTCTACCTCTCGGGATGGCCAACCTCAACCCCACCTGTCATTATCTTTCTTACGTACTTAATCATTTCGTTCTCAACATTTCACATCCTACTGTATCATTTTGTAAAAGCATGGAAATTCATTTTCGTTTTGTTCTCGTACTTTAAAACCATGATGCATGATCTACTAAAAGCATAAAATAAACATGCATACAAACCTAACGAATTGTGATCCAGGCCCGAAGGCAATGCACTTACGTACACTACTTACCTGGTGTCCTTAGCAACTCGTTTGTAGATCGCTCGCTAAACCAGGGAATTGGAGAAGCTAGAAAATAACACATTTATCAACTCTATTTTCCTTCCAATTCTTAAATTTCTAAAGAGAACTGACAATTTAAAACCTAATGTAACTAAACCTGATATCCTACTCAATTTTCGACCAATCTTCGAAAATTCATAACTATCCCAATAGTTACCCGTTTTCGACGATTTAAAGTGCAACGAACTCCTATTCATTCACCGATAAGTTCTATTTAGGTTTCTAAGGTCAATCCCTAGAAAATCGGACATAACCTCCCCGAATTATGCATTTTTTCTAAATTTTTAAACTCCAACTTTCAACTAATCATCAAAAGCCTATCAAAATCCTACCATTTCTATCCATTTATCATAAATAACCCACAACAATCAATAATAACCCAATAAACACTTAAACCCTAAAACCCAAAATCTTTATTCATCAATTTATCCTCGATATCTAGCCCTAAATCGAAACTAAACTCATATGTAACACCCGGCATTTTGCCATGTAATAGTTTTCCCGGGGTCATTTAACCGCGATTAATATTATATTAATACAATGTATGTTTTGGTTGTAATGATGGAAGGTTTAAGGGAAAACCAAACTAAGTGTGATCAAAACAAGTCAATTAGGTTAAAAGCTAATGGAAGGGTAAATGTGGAAGTAATTAAGGTAGGTGGAAGCAAACCAATGGATGAGTGCCAAGTGGCAACTTATTGAGGAAGACAAGCCTTCTCTTCCCTCCTACGTGAAAGTTTCCACTTCTCCATCTTCTCTCCCTCTATTTTCTCTCGGCCAGGCGACAAAAGTTCACCCAAACACCTTTGATCTCCTAGGTTTCTCCTTGTTTTCTGCCTAAGGTAAACATCTTCTAATACTAACCCATTTGGACAAGCAAAAAGTATGCGTTTTGCTGAAGTTTTAGGTTAAGGTATTTAGGAGAAAACTCTCGTTTTTTTTTGTATGGGAACACATTGTGACTTTCTACATGTCTGAATGGAGTTTTCTGCATAATCTTCCAAGTTATTTGTTAGCATTTGCAGCTGTTTGATACCTCTTCATGCATACTACAGATCCGAGCATTTCAGGGACATTCGAGCATCTGACACCGCAGCAAACAGGTAAGTTCATGCATCTACGTTGGCCCTTAAGGCCCTATAACTCGGAGGTACTAGGTCTGGTTCGGGTAGATAGGTTTTAGGTTATGTTTTAAGTTAAACGTGTTTCCATTATATTCTGTTTCCTGTTGTATTCATTCTGTCATCTGTGAATGTTAAGTTTAAGCATTTCACTTATTCATGCATACACGTTTCCTGTAAAATCATGCAAATGTTTTCAGCACCGGTTTTGAAGTAAGTAAGATAAAATCCTGTAAAGAAAATGTATGGTTAAGTGTGGACGAGGACTGGCATCCTGTCAAGTACTCCTGTTATGTCCTGAAAGTGGCATGTACATCCTGTTGTGCCAGCTCCTCCTCCCACTTATACCTTCCTGTCCAGTGAAACTAAATGTGAAGTGATGTAATGTTCATGTATTTGAAACGTTCATGCACAGCATATGCACCATTGCATCTCATGTTCTTACTGAGCTCTAGGCTCATAGGTGAACTCCCTGTTGTAGGTACGGATACTCTTGATGAGGACCTTGTGCCTCAAAATGACGAGCTGATGTAGTTGGAGGATCGAGCTCACTGGGGTTGGTTGCTGCAGTCGGATCAATGTCATCCCTCTGAGATTGTATTTTTTTTAATGTTAGGTCAAGTCCTGTATAGCTTTTGAAACTTTAAAACCAATGTGTAATCTGTATCTTTATGTTTTCAAAACTCCTGTTGTGAAATTCTGGAATGTAGGTCCTGTCTGTTTAGTTCTGTTGTGAATTATAAACGACGTATAGGTTTTAATGGTGGTGTATTTTAAACCTCTGTATTTGACAGATTGTACCCATATATTTTAAATGTTTTGAAAACATTCTGGAACTACTTGAGTTCTCCATTTTCAGGTCATGCATGGATAGTCTCGAAATTTAGAGCTATCCATGCAGTTTGTTTTCTTAGAAATCTGTAAATTTTGAATCGGGTTTGAAGGTTTGAAGCCTTATACCTTCTGTTTTAAAGTTTCCTGATTGGAATGTCCTCCTGTTAAAAAGTGGTCCAATTCTGTCTTTAAAATTAAGTCTTCCGCCTAGTGTAAATATGTCTTCCGGTTGACGTCAGCATAAGTCTTCCGCCTAGTGTAAATATGTCTTCCGGTTGACGTCAGCATAAGTCTTCCGCCCAGTGTAAATATGTCTTCCGGTTGACGTCAGCATAAGTCTTCCGCCCAGTTTATTCAGAGTTTCTGTTTTTGTCTTCCGGTTGACGTCATCCATTCTTCCGGCTGACGTCATCGTCTCATCCGATTCTTTCTGCTGTAAACCCTACTGGAATTATGTGTTTGGTTTTTAAACTATGTTAGGATTCTGTATTTTTGGTTGTTGAAAACCCGTAGGAAATTCTGTTGGATATAGATATTGTAAGGTATTCTGTTGGTTAAGCTTTCTCTTGTTAAAACCTCTGTATTCGACAGTTGAACTATGTTTTGAAGTATTCTGGATATCGTTTGGAATATTTTCTGTTAGTCTGTGCATGGACAGCTTCTGGTTTTAGAGCTATCCATGTAGTGTGATTTTTCTTAAGTTTCTGTCATGTTAGAGCCATCCATGTAATTTGTTTTTCCTTAAAATTTCGTCGTGTTTTTCCCGATATGTTCAAAAATCATGTTTTGAATCGTTTTCTGAAGTTTGAAGTTTTCATACATTCTGTTTCCACAACTTTTGTTTTTATGTAATCATGTTAAAAGTTGCCAGTTTTGTCTTTTAAATTTTTAGTCATCCGGTCACTGTTCACATTTTTAACAAATCCGGTCACTGTTCACATTTTTAGTCATCCGGTCACTGTTCACATTTTTAACCAATCCGGTCACTGTTCACACTTTTAGTCATCCGGTCACTGTTCACTTTTTGTCTTATTCTCATTATCCATTATTCACATCCAGCTTAAATGTGTTTTCCAGTTTCACTTCCAGAGAAGGTTTATACTCTCTGTTAAGGTTTTAAAAGTATAAAGTTTTAAAAAGAAAAAAAATATGTGCCCGTTTTCTGCAAATGTCCCGGAGTGACGGCTTCGATCCCGGACCCCGATCGGGTTTCGGTTTCAGTTTCGGGTCGTCACAGTTATGGTATCAGAGAGACACGGTTTTAAAACCGATTCTGTGAAGTGTCTGACTGCGCAACCCGCCACGTGAGATCGCTCCACCAACTGTAAGTATTTAGATTACTGTAACTGTCCTGTTTATTTAAAATTAGGTTATTCTGTTATTCTTATAGGACTATCTTAGAAATGGTGAGAGGACATCAGGAAGAATCCAGTGAAAGCTCTCAGGCCATAGACCGATTGACAGAGCTGGTGGGGGTACAATCCCGCATGGTTGATCGAATGATGGCCAGAGAAGACGACAGAAACAATAACCATGGAAATAACAATCGTGATAATGCACCGCGAGACAATAGTGGGGACAGATTCCGGCGACTTCAGCCACCCTCATTTGATGGGTTGTCTACAGACCCGACCCGTGCTGAAACCTGGATTCGAACTATGGAGAAGATGTTCAGTTATGCAGAAGTAGAAGACAACAAGAAGGTTACTTGTGCCACGTTCCATCTCACTGAAAGTGCTGGATTCTGGTGGGATGCAGTGCAGTCGTCTACAGTGGCATTGAGCTGGGAAGGGTTCAAGGGAATTTTCTACGAGAAGTACTTTGACCGAGGAGTGAGAAAGGAGAAGTTACTTGAGTTTTCTCGGCTACGACAGTATGGATCTGTGGCCGAGTATGTTCAGAAATTTGAGTCGCTATCCCGATATGCAACACACATGGTGGCCACTGATGAGAACAAGGTGCACTAGTTTATTCAAGGTTTAAAAATGGACCTTCTGCGAGGAATCACGACTGGAGGTTTTGATGAGGCACCATATGTGAAAGTGGTGGCCAAGGCTTATCAACTGGAGGCCTTAGAAATAAAGTCCCAGAGACAGA
Source organism: Begonia masoniana (assembly GCA_022432975.1). Taxonomy (NCBI): domain Eukaryota; kingdom Viridiplantae; phylum Streptophyta; class Magnoliopsida; order Cucurbitales; family Begoniaceae; genus Begonia; species Begonia masoniana. The sequence continues at coordinate 25,316,493 of CM039502.1, forward strand.
GAGAACCACCAAGAGGAATTATAAGAAATACTCCTCAACAACAACAACAAAAGATTCAGAATGTACATCCTCAACAGCAACAGAACAGGGGCATTAAAAGGCCCAATGAGACCCTTACTTACCAGGACAAGGGGAAGAGACCTATGGGAGCTCCTCAGCTTCCTGTCTGCCCACATTGCCAAAAGAATCATACAGGAGGCTGCAGGCTTTTTACTGGCCAATGTTTCCGGTGTGGTAAAGAAGGCCATCAAGTCCGAGATTGTCCGGTGCCTGACACAAGGCCGGTTGGTGCTATGCCTAGAGTGTTTGCAATGATGGAGGACGTCGATAATGCTGATCAGCACACAGCAATTACAGGTACAATATTAGTATGTAATGTGCATGCTTATACCTTGTGGGACACGGGGGCCACACATTCGTTTGTGGCCATGGACTTTGTAGTTAGACAAAAGTTTTGTAGTACGTCGTCAGATCAGCCTTACAGCGTTATGCTACCGTCCGGAGAGTTTATGCACTCCGAGCAGGTTGTAAGGGGTGATATAGTGTCAGTGGGAGACCAGAAGTTACATGCCAATCTCATCGTCATTGGGATGAAGGGATACGATGTTATTCTGGGGATGGACTGGCTGTTTAAACATTACGCCACCATCAACTGTAGGTCCGGGCTTGTGTCATTTAAGCACCCAAATGAAGTAGAATTCTCTTATCAGGCGGTACCGAAGAAACACCGTATGCCTGTGATATCTTCCTTGAAAGCTCAACGACTGATGAAGTCAGGGTGCATTGGATTTCTGGCCCACGTTGTGGATGTTCAAAGGCAAGGTGAGGTGGAACTTCAAAATATTCCGGTGGTTCGGGACTTCCCTGAAGTTTTCCTAGATGACTTACCGGGATTGCCACCTGATCGTGACATCGAGTTTGAAATCGATGTGTATCCTGGTGCGGAACCAGTATCGAAGAATCCGTACCGTATGGCACCAATTGAACTGAAGGAGTTGAAGGCTCAGTTGAAAGAATTAATGGACAAGGGTTTTGTGCGCCCTAGTTTCTCTCCGTGGGGTGCTCCCGTCTTGTTTGTCAAGAAGAAGGATGGGTCCCTACGGATGTGCATTGACTACCGTGAGCTGAACAAGTTGACTATCAAGAATAAGTACCCGTTGCCGAGAATTGACGATTTGTTTGATCAGCTACAGGGGGCTCGGGTATTTTCTAAGATTGACTTACGCTCCGGCTATTACCAGTTGAAGGTCAGAGCTGAGGATATTCCAAAGACTGCCTTCAGAACCCGGTACGGGCACTACGAGTTCTTGGTGATGTCGTTCGGGTTGACTAATGCTCCGGCAGCATTTATGGACCTAATGAATAGGATATTCCATGATGTCTTGGATAAATTTGTGATCGTTTTCATCGACGACATTCTGGTTTATTCCAGGAGCGTGGCTGAGCATGAGAAACACTTGGCTATGGTACTGTCAATCCTAAAGCAACATCAATTATATGCCAAGCTGTCAAAGTGTGAGTTCTGGTTAAACAAGATTAATTTCTTGGGCCACGTGGTGTCTGCTGAAGGAGTATCTGTGGACCCGGCCAAGATTCAGGCTGTGAGGGATTGGCCCAGACCGAGAAATGCAAGTGAAGTACGAAGCTTTATCGGACTAGCTGGTTATTACAGGAAATTCATCAAGGGGTTTTCTGTGATCGCGAAGCCTGTGACCAGCTTAACAAGGAAAGAAATCAAGTTCAAGTGGTCTGAAGCGTGTGAGGTGAGCTTTCAGACACTCAAGCAAAAGTTAACCACGGCTCCTCTACTAGTATTGCCAGTTGAAGATGGCAAATTCAGCGTATACTGTGATGCGTCAAAGGTTGGCTTGGGATGTGTATTAATGCAAGAGGGAAAGGTTGTTGCATACGCATCCAGACAATTGAAGAGCCATGAGGAAAACTACCCTACTCACGACCTTGAGTTAGCGGCAGTCGTATTTGCGTTGAAAGTATGGAGACACCACCTTTATGGACAGTCATGTGAGGTGTTCTCTGATCACAAGAGTTTAAAGTACCTATTTACTCAGAAGGAGTTGAATATGAGACAAAGGCGGTGGTTAGAATTCATGAAAGATTACGATGTTGAGATTAAATACCACCCGGGGAAGGCCAATGTGGTAGCCGATGCGTTGAGCAGGATGCCGTCTATGATACAACCGGCCTTGGCTACCATCTCACTGCCTTTGAGGACAGAAATTCAGAGGTTTGAACTGGTGATAGTTTCTAAACTATCGGCAGCACTGGCGAATCTAACGTTGCGGCCGACCGTTCTGGACCGAATTAAGGAGGCCCAGAAGACCAATTCAAAGGAGATGGCTGATATGGTGAGCAAGGTACCAATGCCTTCTTCCGATTTCAGTTATTCGAGAGATGGAGTTCTGAAGTTCAAAAACAGATGGTATGTTCCGAAAGACAAAGAGCTACGGAAGCATATCTTATCGGAAGCCCATTCGTCTTCTTTCTCTGTGCATCCAGGAAGCACAAAAATGTATCAAGACTTGAAACTTCACTTCTGGTGGCCGAATATGAAGAATGAAGTGGCCAAGTACGTGGAGTCTTGCATGATATGTCAACAGGTCAAAGCTGAACATCAACGACCAAGTGGAACGCTTCAACCTCTTCCGATTCCCGAATGGAAATGGGAGAATATTACAATGGACTTCGTTGTTGGTTTGCCAAGAACAGTTAAAGGCCACAATAACATATGGGTCATAGTGGACAGATTGACGAAGTCGGCCCATTTTCTACCTGTGAAGACGACCTACTCAATGGATCAGTATGCTGAACTATATATTAGTGAAATTGTCAAACTACATGGTATTCCGGTGTCAATTGTTTCGGACCGGGATCCTAGATTCACTTCCAGGTTCTGGAAAAGCTTGCAAAGCTCCTTGGGCACTAGATTGGACTTCAGCACGGTATTTCATCCACAGACAGATGGGCAATCTGAGAGAACGATTCAGACCTTGGAGGATATGTTAAGAGCGTGCGTGCTGGAACTTCATGCTCCTTGGAGTAGATATTTACCACTTGTGGAGTTTGCATACAACAATAGCTATCAGGCTACAATTGGTATGGCTCCATATGAAGCACTTTACGGCAGGAAGTGTAGATCCCCGTTATGTTGGGATGAGGTCGGAGAAACTAAGCTTATTGGTCCTGAGATATTGCAGCAAATGTCCGAAGTGATAGCTGCTATCAAACAACGAATAAAGACTACTCAGGATCGACAAAAGAGTTACGCGGACCATAGAAGAAGGGATTTAGAGTTTGCTGAGGGTGATGAAGTGTTTTTGAAGGTATCACCTTTCAAGGGTGTGATGAGGTTTGGCAAGAAAGGGAAGCTAAGCCCAAGGTTTATTGGGCCTTTTCCCATCATAAAGCATGTGGGAAGCATGGCCTACAGACTACAGCTACCAGCGTCAATGGATGGTGTTCACAATGTCTTCCATGTGTCAATGCTGAGGAAGTGCGTACGAGATCCAACTCAGATCGTGGAACACGTGGACTTCGATATCATGCCGACATTGACATATGAAGAGAGGCCCATACAGATTCTGGATACCTCAGTCAAGGTATTGCGCAACAAAGTGGTCCCATTGGTGAAAGTTTTATGGCGTAATCACAATGTGGAGGATGCCACATGGGAAAGAGAAGCGGATGTTAGGACTCAATATCCGGATCTCTTTGCTTAGCCAAATTTTGGGGACAAAATTTCTGTTAAGGTGGGTAGAATGTAACACCCGACATTTTACCATGTAATAGTTTTCCCAGGGTCATTTAACCGCGATTAATATTATATTAATACAATGTATGTTTTGGTTGTAATGATGGAAGGTTTAAGGGAAAACCAAACTAAGTGTGATCAAAACAAGTCAATTAGGTTAAAAGATAATGGAAGGGTAAATGTGGAAGTAATTAAGGTAGGTGGAAGCAAACCAATGGATGAGTGCCAAGTGGCAACTTGTTGAGGAAGACAAGCCTTCTCTTCCCTCCTACGTGAAAGTTTCCACTTCTCCATCTTCTCTCCCTCTATTTTCTCTCGGCCAGGCGACAAAAGTTCACCCAAACACCTTTGATCTCCTAGGTTTCTCCTTGTTTTCTGCCTAAGGTAAACATCTTCTAATACTAACCCATTTGGACAAGCAAAAAGTATGCGTTTTGCTGAAGTTTTAGGTTAAGGTATTTAGGAGAAAACTCTCGTTTTTTTTTGTATGGGAACACATTGTGACTTTCTACATGTCTGAATGGAGTTTTCTGCATAATCTTCCAAGTTATTTGTTAGCATTTGCAGCTGTTTGATACCTCTTCATGCATACTACAGATCCGAGCATTTCAGGGACATTCGAGCATCTGACACCGCAGCAAACAGGTAAGTTCATGCATCTACGTTGGCCCTTAAGGCCCTACAACTCGGAGGTACTAGGTCTGGTTCGGGTAGATAGGTTTTAGGTTATGTTTTAAGTTAAACGTGTTTCCGTTATATTCTGTTTTCTGTTGTATTCATTCTGTCATCTGTGAATGTTAAGTTTAAGCATTTCACTTATTCATGCATACACGTTTCCTGTAAAATCATGCAAATGTTTTCAGCACCGGTTTTGAAGTAAGTAAGATAAAATCCTGTAAAGAAAATGTATGGTTAAGTGTGGACGAGGATTGGCATCCTGTCAAGTACTCCTGTTATGTCCTGAAAGTGGCATGTACATCCTGTTGCGCCAGCTCCTCCTCCCACTTATACCTTCCTGTCCAGTGAAACTAAATGTGAAGTGATGTAATGTTCATGTATTTGAAACGTTCATGCACAGCATATGCACCATTGCATCTCATGTTCTTACTGAGCTCTAGGCTCATAGGTGAACTCCCTGTTGTAGGTACGGATACTCTTGATGAGGACCTTGTGCCTCAAAATGATGAGCTGATGTAGTTGGAGGATCGAGCTCACTGGGGTTGGTTGCTGCAGTCGGATCAATGTCATCCCTCTGAGATTGTATTTTTTTTAATGTTAGGTCAAGTCCTGTATAGCTTTTGAAACTTTAAAACCAATGTGTAATCTGTATCTTTATGTTTTCAAAACTCCTGTTGTGAAATTCTGGAATGTAGGTCCTGTCTGTTTAGTTCTGTTGTGAATTATAAACGACGTATAGGTTTTAATGGTGGTGTATTTTAAACCTCTGTATTTGACAGATTGTACCCATATATTTTAAATGTTTTGAAAACATTCTGGAACTGCTTGAGTTCTCCATTTTCAGGTCATGCATGGATAGTCTCGAAATTTAGAGCTATCCATGCAGTTTGTTTTCTTAGAAATCTGTAAATTTTGAATCGGGTTTGAAGGTTTGAAGCCTTATACCTTCTGTTTTAAAGTTTCCTGATTGGAATGTCCTCCTGTTAAAAAGTGGTCCAATTCTGTCTTTAAAATTAAGTCTTCCGCCTAGTGTAAATATGTCTTCCGGTTGACGTCAGCATAAGTCTTCCGCCTAGTGTAAATATGTCTTCCGGTTGACGTCAGCATAAGTCTTCCGCCCAGTGTAAATATGTCTTCCGGTTGACGTCAGCATAAGTCATCCGCCCAGTTTATTCAGAGTTTCTGTTTTTGTCTTCCGGTTGACGTCATCCATTCTTCCGGCTGACGTCATCGTCTCATCCGATTCTTTCTGCTGTAAACCCTACTGGAATTATGTGTTTGGTTTTTAAACTATGTTAGGATTCTGTATTTTTGGTTGTTGAAAACCCGTAGGAAATTCTGTTGGATATAGATAATGTAAGGTATTCTGTTGGTTAAGCTTTCTCTTGTTAAAACCTCTGTATTCGACAGTTGAACTATGTTTTGAAGTATTCTGGAATTCGTTTGGAATATTTTCTGTTAGTCTGTGCATGGACAGCTTCTGGTTTTAGAGCTATCCATGTAGTGTGATTTTTCTTAAGTTTCTGTCATGTTAGAGCCATCCATGTAATTTGTTTTTCCTTAAAATTTCGTCGTGTTTTTCCCGATATGTTCAAAAATCATGTTTTGAATCGTTTTCTGAAGTTTGAAGTTTTCATACATTCTGTTTCCACAACTTTTGTTTTTATGTAATCATGTTAAAAGTTGCCAGTTTTGTCTTTTAAATTTTTAGTCATCCGGTCACTGTTCACATTTTTAACAAATCCGGTCACTGTTCACATTTTTAGTCATCCGGTCACTGTTCACATTTTTAACCAATCCGGTCACTGTTCACACTTTTAGTCATCCGGTCACTTTTCACTTTTTGTCTTATTCTCATTATCCATTATTCACATCCAGCTTAAATGTGTTTTCCAGTTTCACTTCCAGAGAAGGTTTATACTCTCTGTTAAGGTTTTAAAAGTATAAAGTTTTAAAAAGAAAAAAAATATGTGCCCGTTTTCTGCAAATGTCCCGGAGTGACGGCTTCGATCCCGGACCCCGATCGGGTTTCGGTTTCGGGTCGTCACACTCATAAATTACTTAACATACCTTAAATTGTTGAAACGGAAGAAGAGAAACGAAGGAGTCGACGTTGCGTCGATTGCCAGCGTGAGGAGAACAGAGGGTGAGAAAAGGGGAAAGGTTCTCTGGAGAAGGGGTTTCGCACGGGGAGGAAGAAGAAACAAGGGAGGGGAGGGGTTTTACATATTTTTTTTAAAATTAATAATAACAATAAACCTAATTACCATATCACCCTTAACCTTTAATCTTCCAACAAATCGGGTTTTCAGTCGGATTTTCATAAATTTCTTTTTTTCATTAACCTCAAAATAATTTCTTACCTGATAGTATAAATTTTTTGCTCTTGATTCCGACTAAAACTCCGCCACTCACAGACATGAAAATTCAAAAATTGTTTCAACGAAAATTCTGGGTGTTATATTTCACCCTCCTTATAAAAGTTTTGTCCTCAAAATTTGCTTATTCTTAGGAATCTCTTGATTTTCTAATTTCAATTATCTTTAACATCACTTATTATTTCATCCAAGTGATCCAAAACTTCAATACAATTACCAAACTTAAACCATGTAGAGGACTTCCTTATCACTTTCTTCCAAAATTACTAACCATCTACCCTTTTATTCCTTCCAATACAAATTCTGAACTTTTCTTTGCCTTCATGCGACGATTCGTCCAACAATTCATGGTTGTGTTCGAACTATAACTATTTGAATCCTTGTTATTCAATCCTCTCCATTCTTCTCTTCATAAATCCTACCGATTCTATCTTATATTATTTCGTTTTTAATCTATCATCCCTATATTTCTTCTTATCCCCATCCTATGTCCTATTTTATTTCATGCTTCTAACTTCATCTTTTACTTCACTTCCAATCACCATTACAATTTAAGCAATTTAAACCTTGTCTAATGAATTCACAACTTCAACATTTCCAATCCACATCCTTCCCTAGGCATTCGAGCTTTTTCAATAATTATTCAAATACCAATTTCATATCTAAAGTCCTTAATGCCATAACTTATCATCTATATTGTCAAAATATCCTCGAAATTTCAATAACTCCAATATAATCCTCATAGTTATATTTGCTGCTCTCAATCTCATCAACTATAGCCTCGAGCATCCATCAAGTATTGTCAATTCTCTATGTCTCTAATTTAAATCATTCTAAGCTATACATTTTAACACTCAATAGTTCCTACAATTGTTGAACTTACAAAATCCTCTAATGTAATCTTCTTTTGGGTTCTTCTCAAAAGAAATTCATTCAAATCCCCCACATAACATCCGTAATTACCTCAAATCCTTAAAATTTCTTCAATCGAGCAATACCACTCACTTAGGGGGGTAAAATTTATTCACTTCTAAATGCTCAATCAATAAATTTCAATCCTCATAAAAAATAATATCTAATCCGACTAAACCTTTCACTATCTAAAAACATACACCTGTCCGCAAGCTAAACCATAAGTCCATCCATCCCAACATTTGTTCCCTGATTTTTTGACTTCATCTCAATAAATTAAAATCTCTCAAATTTCAAGGTCAATATAACTCTCTATCTCTATCTTCGCAAAGCGAAGACTATCCTTAATCGTCAAAGTACTAATTAGAATGGGAAGGCTAACATTTCTCTCAATACAGTCATATATATATATATTTACTTCCCCAACATACATATTAGAGTGCAGAATTTCGGACCCAGTTCCTTAACTTCTTTGCGATTAGCTACGCTCCTCCACTTATGATCATTTTATACCCTCAAAGTTCTATCTCATATTTAAATATCTCAATTATGTTTATGTATTTTTAACCAACCTCCATATTCTATGATCAACCAACACCAAGTACCTGACACTTCTACTATTTTCCAGTCACCCCTAATTTCATCAATTAGGATTAATCTCTATGGTTCCCAAACTAAATCTCTACATTCACGTACTCCATTTCTGCTCTCATAATTACGTTCATTACATCCAATTCGACTAACTGCATCATTGACCATGTATCAAATACTATCCAATTCCCATGACTCCATATCAATAACTGAAGCTACATACTTTAACACTCAATTGGTCATTGATTTAACTAGCTATAACCTAACTTCTCGAAATCTTCTTGTAACGACCCGGGAAGGATCGCCACGTACTCCATAACTTTCGTAAAACATTGACTCTAAATTATACTCTGTACATTTTCTTTCTCTTTTTTTTTTGAACTATGCAGCAGAAATACTAATTCTGTAGTCACATTTAGAACCTGGACAATAAAATAAGACATTTGGCTGGGGAAATTGAAACCCAAGGGCATCTGCCGAATCTCAACGACAAATCTTCACTCTCATCTGCCGATCACTAAACGACAAAACAGAAGAGAGCTCACTCCTACCGATAAACTAAGCTACATCATCCGGTTATCCTGTGCATTTCACGTGATTCATTAATCGTCCATCGGCAGATGTAAATTCTCACATCAACCGACAGTCACGTGCATCCCACATAATTCATTTAACATTCGTCGGCAGATATACAAGCTGCATCTGCCGATGACGTCAGCCGGCAGATAAACAAACTGTGTCTGCCGATGACGTCAGCAGGAAGATAAACAAACTGTATCTGCCGATGACATCAGCAGGGAGATATATAAACTACATCTGCCGATGACTAGACGACAGAAAAAAAACACCCCTTCATCACCCGACTGAAACACACGATATCTACCGATAGAAATCTCACTACTTCTACCGATAGGAAAAACACTCTGCACCAACCGATAGAGAAGCACGTTACTCCTACCGATAAGACTAAACAACATCTCCCAATAGACATGATCATAAGCAAGTCTCAAACTTTCTAGGCTTAACATTTCTATAAACAGAAATCAATGATTCCCTCAGAGTACATATAGCGGAAGTCTTAAACAAAAGATATTCAATAAATTGTACCATCCTCAATTTAGTAACCATCTAGACAATTTCAAATCCTAGTACTATAACATAACTTCATTCCATTTATACTTCTATATTAAAAATCATTACTAACGTTCATATAGCATAAACCAGAGTTTCCATCACCACCCAGCCACAGACTTGCACCTTGAGCACCATCCAGCAACCCAAGCTAATCTTCATCATTAAACTTGAGTCCCTCACCTGAGAACTCGTCACCTACACCATAAGATTTAAACTATAAACCTAATGCTTAGTAAGGAATGCAACACTATCACGAGTGTATGAATGCATAATTCGAAGAAAAACATACTCGTAAATCATTTCTGGTTCATGTTCTTGTTTATATTCATCATTCATATTCATAGATCGTATTCATCTTTCTTTTCATCATCCATAGTCATGGGTCATATTCGTCATTCACTTCATCATTCATATTCATGGACCATAATCATCCTTCATATACTTAATTTAGTTGTGTGGATTGAGAGAGGATTTGTGCCGGTAAAGGGGGTCCGACAGTGAGTTTGATCATGGTCCCTACTGCGGGTCGTATTCATATGTCCTTCTCTGGACTGTGACATACGCCGAACCACCCCCAACCCTCACTCAACCGCGTTGTAGGGATTTTTATCACCTTATCTTGTTCATGAGAAAACATGCTTTCAAAACGTTTTCATGTGCATAAAACATTAATAATGCATGAACATGGAAATTCTTAAATCATCAAGCTACAGAATAGAACACTATTCAATATGAGACCTTACTATTGAGCTAATCATCAGCTTAAACATTAGACAGTAACATAAGGGGAACTTCTAAATATCATGGAAATCTCTACCTAGCATCCTTTGATGTAGGGTCCTAATGACCGAGAAACCTATACATTCACTTACCTGGATTCCTTAGCAGTTTCGTGCTTAACACCTCAAACTCCTTCACCTGATATCATTCACATTGAAGTAGTTAAAACAAAATCCTAATAGTCCTAACCAATAGTCATCCTAGAATCTAGTCATTAAAGTCATTCCAAATCTAATAGTCTAACACTCTGTGTGCAGTCTGAAATCCGAAACCCAAAACAGACAGATTCAATTAATGACAGCTCAGGGTTGGTTATCTTAAATGTTCAGAATCGAGTCGGAATGACATTACCAAACTCGGGTTTCACTATGTCTTTATTAATACTCGGCCATCGAAGAGTCTAAGACTTCAACACCAAACTAATAACAGAATTAATCAAATAGCAGAAAAGTTACATTGCCAAACTCATACCTCGGGCGTAGAGTATCCGAGAAATGGCAAGGAAACCGATTACCGGAAGGGAAATTTCCAGCTGACAGAGGGCGGGAGCTTGGGAGAGAAGAAATCGCCGGATATTGGGGATGTCGGCTACAGTGGTTTAAATGAGGTTTGAATCCTTTCTTTTTTCTTTAAATACAGGCCTCAATCCTCCTTTATTACAACTTTGCCACTCAACCTAGTTTAGATTCACATGTAATTAATTAAGCTTGACATAAATCCTAAACTTCGAAGATTTAAATATTATGATCGTTAATACAGTTAAGAAAGTCACCTGGCCGTTACCTCGGGTGTTACACTTCTAATATGGTATTCATTTCCTAGAGCCATAATTAAATGTGGATATCATACCTAATTCTACACCCTTAAGATACACTAATTCCTTGAAAAAAAATCTAATCTCATAATTTCCAGAATCAATGACTCTTATAATTTACTCACTCAACTAAAAGAATATCCAAGCCTCTCAACGTTACTTTAAATATGGTCCAAAAATTAAAAAAAAAATTCTTAAGTCACAATTCAACCTCTACGTTTTTTTTTTACCCAATCATAAACTCGAATGTAAGGTTCTCAACGTTTTCTTCAATTGTCCATATTTCTCAAGGTATAATTATTTTCCGAATGAAATCCAATTTATGAATCTTCTCAATTGATGATTGATCTAAACAAACCTATGTCTAAGCTCCTAAATTTTCTTTGGCACTTTACTATCTAAAACCTTAATTATTCGTCAACATGAATCTGGTTTCTATCTATTCCTAACTTATACCTCATATGTTATAATCCCCTTTTAGTAACAAAATTATAAATATTCGTATTTTCATAACCATCAACTCATACAACTTCTTCTCTAGACTATGACCACTATAAAGTACTACCTTAATTTCTCTTTCCTTCATAATTTTCGTTACTAAGGGATAACATCCATCTTCTTGAAATAATGAATCTAATCATCCATCTTCTTATGGAAGTCTACTCATCGATCACTTTTGACGTCAACATAAAATATAATGTTATTCATGATTCCTTAATTCGACTAATTCAATTTTCACCTAAATAACTAGTACCTTAATTGAATTCTTAAACTAAATTACAGACCATATTCTAAACCCTCTTCTTACTCTTCATACAATAGTACTTTCCAATTCTCCCATCAAAATCAATAATAGGAAACCATTCAAAATAAGCATAACAAAATATATTTACAGTTGTTGAAGCACTCTCATGCAGCGATTGACACAATTGTGTAATCTTTTGAACGATTTAACCAAATGGCTTTGATACCATACTGTAACACCTCGGATCCCCTCGACCCGGTTCGCCACTCTACTGCGTACTCGTACCATTAAACCGTACTCGAAAATTCATGAAATTTTGAAACTTTACAATTTTGACGAAAAATGGACAGCATATCTTTTAAAATCATAAGACCGAATCCTCCTATCAAAACCAACACTTCTTGCATTCTAAAAACCTACCAGAAGACTACACCCAAAAAAAATCTCCATTCAATCCAAAACAAGTTCATACATCAAAACCTCAAACAACTACTAGAGTTTAAAAATCTGACTATACATCAAAATGGTTTAAGAAAATCTAACTATACATGACTGATTCAAAACGACTCAAAAGACTACATACATCCAATGGTCAAATCGCCCCAACAGATTGCCAGGCCGTCGCATGAGTGCACTCCTCCAACTGCCACCTGGCCCTAGACATGCTCTGAGTACTCACCGGGAATCACCTCGTCACCTACAACACAGAACTCATCTATTAGCCTAATGTTAAGTAAGAAGTGCATAATAAAACGTAAACGCTGAAAACAATACTATCCTAACATATGCAGTTTCTACTGTTTCGTTTCTACTTTCGTTTCCGTCTCATTCTTACACATTCTTTATCTTACTACTGGGTGCTTCTTTACGTGCTAGATCAAGGTGGCACAACTCACGGTCCACCTCACAGGACGGCCAACCTCGACCTAGAAAAGTGACACACCTCGCAGTTCACCTCTCGGGATGGCCATTCACGTAAAGCTGGGGAAAATGAGGCACACCTCGTGGTCCACCTCCAGGAACGGCCAACCTCAACCCCACATTTCATTATCTTTCTTACGTACTATATCGTTTTGTTCTCAACATTTCACATCCTACTGTATCATTTTGTAAAAGTATGGAAATTCATTTTCGTTTCGTTCTCGTACTTTAAAACCATGATGCATGATCTAAAATAAACATGCACACAAACCTAACGAACTGTGATATAGGCCCGAAGGCCATGCACCTACGTACACTACTTCCCTGGGGTCCTTAGCAACTCGTTCGTAGATCGTTCGCTAAACCGGGGAATTGGAGAACTTAGAAAATAACACATTTATCAACTCTATTTTCCTTCCAATCCGTAAATTTCTAAAGAGAACGGACAATTTAAAACCTAATCTAACTAAACTCGATATCCTACTCAATTTTTGACCAATCTTCAAAAATTCATAACAATCCCAATACTTACCTGTTTTCGACGATTTAAAGTGCTACGAACTCCTATTCATTCACCGATAAATTCTATCTAGGTTTCAAAGGTCAATCCCTATAAAATCGGACATAACCACCCCGAATTATGCATTTTTCCCAAATTTTTAAACTCCAACTTTCAACTAATCGTCAAAAGTCTATCAAAATCCTACCATTTCTATTCATTTATCATCAATAACCTACAACAATCAATAATAACCCAATAAACACTCAAACCCTAAAACCCAAAATCTTTATTCATCAATTTATCCTCGATATCTAGCCCTAAATCGAAACTAAACTCATAAATTACTTAACATACCTTAAATTGTTGAAATGGGGGAAGAGAAATGAAGGAGTCGGCGTTGCATCGATCGCCATCATGAGGAGAACAGAGGACGAGAAAAGGGGAAAGGTTCTCTCGAGAAGGGGTTTCCCGAGGGGAGGAAGAAGAAACAGGGGAGGGGAGGGGTTTTATATTTTTTTTTAAATTTAATAATAATAATAAACCTAATTACCATATCGCCCTCAACCTTTAATTTTCTAACAAATCGATTAATTAGTCTTTTTTCGGTTGGATTTTCATAAATTTCTCTTTTCCGTTAACCTCAAAATAATTTCTTACCTTCTAGTATAAATTTTTCGCTCTTGATTCTGACTAAAACTCCGCCGGTCACAGACACAAAAATTTGAAAATCGTTTTAACGGAAATTCTGGGTGTTACAATATCTTTTAGTGTTCTCATTTAATGTTTCTGTCTTTGTAAGAGTCTTGTCTTTTTGTTTCACTCAAATTAGAAATCATTGAAGTGTGTTCTTTGATAGATTGCTAAATTAGTTAGCCTAATTATAGGGTTGCCTAATTATCATCTAATTTTGAAATAGATAGTTGAATTGCATATACTAGATGCGTACCGTTAGATTACCTAATTGTTTTTTCTAATGAATTTCCTAATTATGACTATATTTTTTCCATTTCAAAATAATTTGAAGTAAGTTTTTTTAAATAGAAACCTAACATGAACCAAATCAAGATTTCCAGTATGGTTTGGTTCAATTCCTTTACACTTACATCTAGTTCCATTTTCTTGGAATTGTAAATAGTCGGTTTGGTCTAGTGTGACGTTGAAATTAGATCAAATCGAATTGTTGTCACCTCTATTAAACATAGGGACAAAGTGCAATTGATGTCATAACGTTTCAAATCATTTACATATTAGATTCTAATGTGATTGAGTACTCCACTCTTTTCATAATCTACCGAAATGTATTTTGACATCGCAAAACTTAATACTTACAAGGTAAGTTTGGAAAAATTATCATAATGGAGAACGAGGGGCCGCGCTTGGAGAACAGAAGACCATTTTCTTTATAAAATGCAGAACGGGTGGCTATCAGCCGTCTGCCGCGGTTTAAATTGTTAGGTTTTTTATAGTTTGAATTTTTTTTTATTAGGGTTAATACTTTAAGAAATTTTTTTTAAAAAAATCGATACTTTGATATTTAAAATATTTTTTACCATAGTTTTATTAACTCGTAGTAGTTTCAATTTGGAGTCCGTCTATCCATTTCTTCCATTAAAGTTAACTGAATGTATCACGTGACTTTATTTTTATCCACAACATATTGTTGACGTCATATTTTTGAAATATACTTTTTCATTCGGTTTAATTTTATTTTAGACAAATTAGTTTCCTATTAAAAAAATAGGAGAAAAAGAGAATGATTTGCCAAAAAAAAAATATAGTTTTATTGAAAAAAACAAACTAAACAAAAAATCTTATTCAATATATTTGTGAAGTGACAATATAATGTGGATAAAATATAATCATATGACACAATCAGACTTTCACAGCAAAATTAACCGAAGTAACCATTTGAAAACCAAATTGAAAATATAAAGAATTTTATGAAACAACTAAAACTAAGATGATTAAAATTGAAACCATCCCTAAACTATAGGAACCAAAAACATATTTTACCTTTAATTTTACATATATTGTTTAATTATTTTCACAACACATAATGGAGAAGAATAACATTTTATTTACCTTCTTATTTTACACTCTTAAATATTCATTGACGCGTCAAGTAATAATGGATGTAATTAATATAATAAATTGACTATTTATAATTATTATCTTAATTGCACTAATCATTACTTGACATGTCGGTATTTTAAGATGGTAGAATAAGAGGATAAACGTAGCATTACTCCACGAAGAATAATGTCTTTTAGTTTTCTCATTTAATGTTTCTGTCTTTGTAAGATTCTTGTCTTTTTGTACCACTCAAATTAGAAACCATTGAAGTGTGTTCTTTAATAGATTGCCAAATTAGTTAGCCTAATTATAGGGTTGCCTAATTATTATCTAATTATGAAATAGATAGTTCAATTGCGTATACTAGATGCGTACCGTTAGATTACCTTTTTTTTCTCTAATGAATTTCCTAATTATGACTATATTTTTTCTATTTCGAAATAATTTGAAGTAAGTTTTTTAAATAGAAACCTAACATGAACCTAAGTTTTTTAAATAGCAACAATCAAGATTTCCAGTATGGTTTGGTTCAATTCCTTTACACTTACATCTAGTTCCATTTTCTTGGAATTGTAAATAGTCGGTTTGGTCTAGTGTGACGTTGAAATTAGATCAAATCGAATTGTTGTCACCTCTATTAAACATAGGGACAAAGTGCAATTGATGTCATAACGTTTCAAATCATTTACATATTAGATTCTAATGTGATTGAGTACTCCACTCTTTTCATAATCTACCGAAATGTATTTTGACATCGCAAAACTTAATACTTACAAGGTAAGTTTGGAAAAATTATCATAATGGAGAACGAGGGGCCGCGCTTGGAGAACAGAAGACCATTTTCTTTATAAAATGCAGAACGGGTGGCTATCAGCCGTCTGCCGCGGTTTAAATTGTTAGGTTTTTTATAGTTTGAATTTTTTTTTATTAGGGTTAATACTTTAAGAAATTTTTTTTAAAAAAATCGATACTTTGATATTTAAAATATTTTTTACCATAGTTTTATTAACTCGTAGTAGTTTCAATTTGGAGTCCGTCTATCCATTTCTTCCATTAAAGTTAACTGAATGTATCACGTGACTTTATTTTTATCCACAACATATTGTTGACGTCATATTTTTGAAATATACTTTTTCATTCGGTTTAATTTTATTTTAGACAAATTAGTTTCCTATTAAAAAAATAGGAGAAAAAGAGAATGATTTGCCAAAAAAAAATATAGTTTTATTGAAAAAAACAAACTAAACAAAAAATCTTATTCAATATATTTGTGAAGTGACAATATAATGTGGATAAAATATAATCATATGACACAATCAGACTTTCACAGCAAAATTAACCGAAGTAACCATTTGAAAACCAAATTGAAAATATAAAGAATTTTATGAAACAACTAAACTAAGATGATTAAAATTGAAACCATCCCTAAACTATAGGAACCAAAAACATATTTTACCTTTAATTTTACATATATTGTTTAATTATTTTCATGGAGAAGAATAACATTTTATTTACCTTCTTATTTTACACTCTTAAATATTCATTGACGCGTCAAGTAATAATGGATGTAATTAATATAATAAATTGACTATTTATAATTATTATCTTAATTGCACTAATCATTACTTGACATGTCGGTATTTTAAGATGGTAGAATAAGAGGATAAACGTAGCATTACTCCACGAAGAATAATGTCTTTTAGTTTTCTCATTTAATGTTTCTGTCTTTGTAAGATTCTTGTCTTTTTGTACCACTCAAATTAGAAACCATTGAAGTGTGTTCTTTAATAGATTGCCAAATTAGTTAGCCTAATTATAGGGTTGCCTAATTATTATCTAATTATGAAATAGATAGTTCAATTGCGTATACTAGATGCGTACCGTTAGATTACCTTTTTTTTCTCTAATGAATTTCCTAATTATGACTATATTTTTTCTATTTCGAAATAATTTGAAGTAAGTTTTTTAAATAGAAACCTAACATGAACCTAAGTTTTTTAAATAGAAACCTAACATGAACCAAATCAAGATTTCCAGTATGGTTTGGTTCAATTCCTTTACACTTACATCTAGTTCGATTTTCTTGGAATTGTAAATAGTTGGTTTGGTCCAGTGTGACGTCGAAATTAGATCAAATCGAATTGTTGTCACCTCTATTAAACATAGGGGAAAAGTGCAATTGATGTCATAACGTTACAAATCATTTACATATTAGATCATAAATTATATTTTCAGATAAATTAAATTATATTTTTCAATTGTCAGCAATTTATTTATTAAATGTAACACATGTATGTCATATTTTTCATTTAGTCAAGTATTTTAACCTCATTTCAACCACTCACACAAGTTCTACCCGATTTCGAAATTCGTCGCTCCTCATTGACGAATTTGAACTATGTTGAGATATCGACAAAGTTTGACATTGGATCATAATCATTGAAGGGATAATAAATTGAGTTAAATCATCTGATTTATACATAATATACGCACGTTGAATTTAAAGATAAGTAAAGATAAAGTATAAATTGTTGACACATAAAAGATTAAATAAAAAAAAAAATTAGCTGTAACATGTAAATAAACACAATAGTATAAATTGCATTTTACCCTTGACAAAAATAGATATGTGAAATTAAACTTGCTAAGTATTTAATGAGAACGTTAGAACTACTGCATTCAAATTAACCCAAGTCTAAGCTACAAAAAGAAATATATCTTTAGAATGGCAAAAGTCTTAGCTTTTCATTTGAATACTATTTTCTAACCCTAAATGAAGCATACTACAGTTTGCCTATAAATTTCTAAGAGATGAAGGCAAGTTTCAGAACTTCTCCCATTGAATATTGCTTAAGAAACTGAATCAAATGGGAGGAGGATATGATCTTTTCATGGCAGCTCTTCTCTGTCTCCCCATTTTCTTCTTTTTCATTTTCTCGATCCTCTCCCACAAGCACAGGTCTCAGTTTTCAGGAACCAACAGTCATCCAGGAAATATAGGGTACCCCATAGTAGGGGAAACCCTACAGTTCATCTCCAGTGCCCGCAAAGGTTTCCCTGAGAAGTTCTTCTTGGATCGCATGGCTGAGCATGGCTCGCAATTGTTCAAGACCTCCATTATCGGAATTCCTGTCACTGTTTTCTGCGGTCCTTCTTCTAATAAATTTTTCTTCTCCAATGAAACCAAGCTTGTTGAAGTATGGTGGCCAGATTCTTTCCACAAGCTATTCCCTTCCACCACTCAAACGTCCACCATTGAAGAGGGTAAGAAGTTCAAAAAACTTCTCCCTCAGTTTCTTAAGCCGGAAGCTCTGAAGAGATACGTCGGAATAATGGACGCCGCTGCTCAGCAGCACTTAGCATCGTTCTGGGAGAACAAGGATCGAGTCGTCGTGCTGCCCCTCGCAAAAAAGTATGTAAAAAATACCAACATTTTTAATAATGTTAAGTTATTTTGTCAGGAAGAATTTTTTCATTTACATCATATTTTAATGTGTCTTGCAGGTTTACGCTCATGTTGTCGTTCCGATTGTTTCTGAGCTACGATGACACCAAAAAAACTGCAAAACTAGTAAAGCCATTGCGAGACTTGACGGATGGAATTTTCTCCTTTCCTCTGAACTTGCCGGGTACAAGTTACGGCAGAGCTATCAAAGCGTCAAACCAGACGAGGAAGGAGCTGTCAGCCATAGTGGAGAAGCGGAAGGCAGACATTATGGACGGAGTTGCATCGCCGACCCAAGACATACTCTCTCATATGCTTACGGCCACTGAAAATGGCTTCCCCTTCGTGAAGGATCCTGAGATCGTTGATATGATTATCGCCGTGATAATCGGCAGCTATGAAACTACCAGTTCCATCATTACTTTCATCATCAAGTTTCTGGCCGAGCATACTCATGTATACGAAAGCGTCTGTAAAGGTTAAACTTAGTTAAAAGGATTAAGACATGAAATCAATGATTTTCATGCTTTTACGCTCTTGCTCTTACCATCTAAACCTAAATATGAAATATTTCATCTGTACAGAACAAATGGAGATAGCCAAATCAAAGGGTCCAAGAGAACTGTTGACATGGGAAGACATTCAGAAGATGAAATATTCATGGAACGTAGCATGCGAAACACTCAGACTGGTGCCTCCTGTTCAAGGCACTTTCAGGAAAGTCATTAAGGAATTCACCTTCAATGGCTTCTCTTTTCCAAAAGAGTGGAAGGTCACAAATCTTAATTATGTCGGATTGTCGAATACTGTGTGGAGGCCACCTTTTTATGCTCAAACTATAGAATATTAATTAAACAATCATATAATATACGTTTGTGGATGGTAGGTATATTGGAATACAAATTCAACCCACAAGAACCACGACTACTTTCCAGATCCGCATAAATTTGACCCGACGAGATTTGAAGGAAACGGACCAGCTCCGTTCACATTCGTCCCGTTTGGAGGAGGGTTGAGGATGTGCCCGGGAAACGAGTATGCACGTCTTCAAATACTTGTGTTCATGTACAACTTGGTAAGGAGGTTCAAATGGGAATTGGTGTATCCCAATGAGACTATCACCTACTTTCCAGCGCCTGTGCTTACAAAGGGACTTCCCATTCGTCTTATTCCACACAAAGCTATTTGAATTAATCCAACATTTATGGTGTCAGAGGCATTTTGAAGCTGACACCACCTCCACTTACAGGAGAGGAAGGGTCTCTATCAGCAAAAAACATACCATCATCACAGATAAGAAAATTCTCTACAAGTATACGTTGCATTGTATGATGAAAAAGACACATGAGTTTAAAAATTCATGTATCAATGAAGCTATTTGCAAATAAAAAGCACGTACCACATTGAGGAACATGTTAGCTTTATAAAATGTAAACTACAAACAAAATATTCCAAGTACAGTTCTTTTATTGAAGGCTAGGACGACCTAAAATTATGTCGATTGTGAGGGTTCAACACAACCAGTGGAGATGTACAGTCTCACATCGCTTGAGAGAATAGAAAGTAATTGACTTATAAGTAAAGTTATTCTTTCTACCTAGTACAGCGCGTATTTGGCTTATTCAAAAAATAAATTTGTAGCAACCCTAATACTGTACCCACGATCGATCTTGATATGACCACGATCGATCGTGATTGCAGAAAAATGTTTAAACTCAATTTTTATAAATTGTTTTATTAAGTTCCTATAAATGATTTTAAACGGTTTTCAATTCTCTGAATGATTTTAACGATTTAAATTTCCGCTCAAATGTTACAAGGAAAAAAAAAAAGATACGGGAAAATTGGATACAGTTTTAGGGTCGCTACAAAATTCATGCGGGATCTAACTCAAAGTCGACAATATTGTACTAGGAGTACCGAGGACTCCACAAATGGTATCAGAGCCAATTTTCAACCAGAAGTGTAGCCAACAGGGACGTCAGGCCCCCAAGAGGGAGAAATTGTTGTAGCCCTCCTTATAAAGGCAACAACGACACAGAATTCTGTTGATTGTGAGGGTCCAACTCATACCAATGGCGGGGCACAATCTCACATGACTTAGTAGAGTGAAAAGTTAATGATTAATAAGTAGAGTTTTCCTCCCTACATAGTATAACACGTTTTGGGCTAACCCTAAATATAAATTTGTGGTGGTTTCGGTCGATTTTCATGATTTCAATTTGATGCTTGGAAAGATATGATCTTGTAATATCCGGCCTGTACGGAATTTTATATTATAATATATTTTGGCATTTTTGTAAATATATCAAATCAAACTCGTTTTACGAAAAAAAAGTTTCTCGTAATACAAAGAACGTTTTAGTAAAAATAGTAAACGAGGTCCGTTTTGCAAACGGATAGTTTTATTAGGACCCTAATAATAAGTTGGATATAATGGTGAAATAAGAAGATTTTGAGAATCCGAACAGTTAGCCGATTGACGAAACGAAAGACGAAACAAATATAAAATATGTACTAAGGGCAAAATGGTAATTTTGCCACCCAAATTATATTAAAAACAAACTTCTCTCTTCTCTCCCTCACTTCTTCTTTTCTTCTCTGGAAATTCATGAACCAGAGAGTTTCCTCTCCCTCGCCGTCGACGCCTTCCTCCATTTCCAACCTCTGTTCGTCCTTCAATCGTTCCGTTTTCTTCACGTTTTCTCCTCCAATCGACGCTCTAGGTATGATTCTATAGTTTTAGAGCGTTAAATTCTGAGTTTCGTAGAGTTAAACCAATTAGGGTTCGTTTAGGGTTTCGATTGAAAACGAGATTTAGGATTCGAAATTTATAGATTTGCTGCAATTAAGTATATATTGAACGTATTGGACGTTATTGGTGTAACACCCGGGATTTTTTTTAAAAATGAAAAATTAGAGAGAAAATAAAAGAATAATAAAATAGGTCATTTTAATTAATTTAAAAGAATCGTGAATAAATTTGGTTGAACTAAACAGTTTATTAATTTAGGCTTGGGTATTCCCAATGGAGAAATTAAGCCGGGTACGGGGAGAGGGTCAATTGACGAAAATTTATAATTTAACAACGATTTATCGAGAGTTCGAAATGGTCGAAAATACGAGAGGGCATAACGGTAAATGTTATTTTATTAATGTTTTAATAGGAATTATAATAATAATAATTATTATTATTATTATTTGTTTTTTTTAATTAAAACAACTGAATGGCGATTGACGCCATTCAGTGTTCTTCGTGGCCGAGGGCCGAGCGCGAACAACAGAGGGCTAGGGCGACGATCGACGGAGCAATCTCCGGCGACTACCGACGTTCTCCGGCCAGACGTCGACGACGAGCTATTTCGGCCTGTCTCCACGCACGAACCGGCAGGTAAGGCTTGGTTTTGTGCCCTGTTCTGGTTCTGTTCCAGGCCATGGGTCGCCGAGCTGCTAGAGCTCCGATCACCGGCCTTTTTGGGCGATCTTGGCCTCAGTTGCCGGACATTATGCTGGCAATCGTTGCCTGGCAGTAATGAGCCCGATTTGGGCGAAAAACAGTGAAGCCTTCTTTGGGGCATTTCGGGTTTTTGCTTGTAGTTCGGGATTTTTGGTTAGATTATTCAAATTGAGGGTATTTGTGGTTGATTAGTGAGGAATTGAGTGAGAATTGATGGAAAATCAAAAAGGGGGATTTTTCGGATAAATGGGCAGTTCGGGTTTTCTGATTTTTGACCTAGCTAGAGTTATTTATTTTAAAATTCGTAGGTCAAGCCGTAGGTGGACAGATAACCGAATATCCGCAGCGAGCTAGGACGCCAGGTAAGTAGTTGTGAATTCCTTTTGCCTTCGGGCCTACACCATAGAACGGTAGGGTTATTTATTTATTTCGTGTTATGTTGGGTTGTTGGTTTCGTGTCGTATTGCATAGTTGAAGCATGCATCATGGTATAGCACGTTAGGTATGATTAGTGGCATTGGTTGGCATTGTGAGCATGAACGTAATCAGATAAAGTAAATTGTAAAAGCATTTTGAATAGTGTGCCTTGTTGGGCTGAGGTTGCTGGTGTGTAGCACCCTGAAGGGTACTCTATGAGAGATGACCGGCTAAAACACATATTGCATTTCGAATAGTGTGCCTTGTCGGGCTGAGGTTGCTGGTGTGTAGCACCCCGAAGGGTACTCTATGAGAGATGACCGGCTAAAACACATATTGCATTTCGAATAGTGTGCCTTGTCGGGCTGAGGTTGTTGGTGTGTAGCACCCCGAAGGGTACTCTATGAGAGATGAACGGCTAAAACATGTAATCCTGAATAGTGTGCCTTATCGGGCTGAGGTGCTGGTGTGTAGCACCCCTATTGCATTTCGAATAGTGTGCCTTGTCGGGCTGAGGTTGCTGGTGTGTAGCACCCCGAAGGGTACTCTATGAGAGATGACCGGCTAAAACACATATTGCATTTCGAATAGTGTGCCTTGTCGGGCTGAGGTTGCTGGTGTGTAGCACCCCGAAGGGTACTCTATGAGAGATGACCGGCTAAAACACATATTGCATTTCGAATAGTGTGCCTTGTCGGGCTGAGGTTGCTGGTGTGTAGCACCCCGAAGGGTACTCTATGAGAGATGACCGGCTAAAACACATATTGCATTTCGAATAGTGTGCCTTGTCGGGCTGAGGTTGCTGGTGTGTAGCACCCTGAAGGGTACTCTATGAGAGATGACCGGCTAAAACACATATTGCATTTCGAATAGTGTGCCTTGTCGGGCTGAGGTTGCTGGTGTGTAGCACCCCGAAGGGTACTCTATGAGAGATGACCGGCTAAAACACATATTGCATTTCGAATAGTGTGCCTTGTCGGTTTGCTGGTGTGTAGCACCCTGAAGGGTACTCTATGAGAGATGACCGGCTAAAACACATATTGCATTTCGAATAGTGTGCCTTGTCGGGCTGAGGTTGCTGGTGTGTAGCACCCCGAAGGGTACTCTATGAGAGATGACCGGCTAAAACACATATTGCATTTCGAATAGTGTGCCTTGTCGGGCTGAGGTTGTTGGTGTGTAGCACCCCGAAGGGTACTCTATGAGAGATGAACGGCTAAAACATGTAATCCTGAATAGTGTGCCTTATCGGGCTGAGGTGCTGGTGTGTAGCACCCCGAGGGGACCTCTATGAAGGATGGTGGTTCGGAGTGTGGCCATCCTAGACGGTTATGGGATGTGTGCCAACTCGTTCCACACGGCTTATGAAAGATTAAAGCAAGATTAAATAACGAACAACAAATAAGTACAACTGAGTGATAGAAACTGCATGTGTTAGGGTGATTGCATTGTGTAGTGTCGCATTCGTATTCCCTACTTGCTAAGCATTAGACTTATATTTTGTGTTCTATGGTGTAGGTGACGGAGCGTTTCCAGGTGAGCTCGAGAGTGAGGAGCAGGATGTAACACCCCTAATACTGTACCCGTATTTCCCATATTAATTTTTCATTTCTATTTTACATTTTTAAAATAAAACTTTAAAACCTAACGTTAAAGCGGAATTGAAATCGAAACCGAAACCGGAATCGAAATCGAAGTTCGTTTGGTAAATCGTTTCAAATATAAACTAAAACTATTAATAAATAAAACTTAAAACATTTAAATATTTAATAAAAACTAAAGGAGGGGCAGAATCGGAAATGGGGCTGCCAAAAGGAGGCAGCGATCGATCTCTGTAAAATACAGAGATCGATCGCTGCATGCTATGCAGCGATCCCCCTTCAAACACTCCAGCACTTCACCATTCTTTCATGCTTACACTTCAACGATTTGCTCTCTGGAATCCGATTTCCAGAGAGCAAAACTTACACTTCTTCACGCCAACAATTACCATAATTTACCACCTAAATCAAATCAATTAAACTAAAACGTATTCTAAGTTCAATCGACTCGAGTCAGGCTTTGCGAAATCCGACTGCGTGGATAGCTCTAAAAACCGAGCTATCCGTAACAACCCACAAACAATTCATAACACTTAATTTAAACAACCAAACAATTCCAGAATTTCTATAACGTTTAAATAGCGGTTCTAAACCAAAACATTTTATAACGTTTATCAAACAGTTTAAACCAAAACGTTTTACATACAATTACCAAAACGTTATCTAATCCCTATCCAGATCCAAACAACCTAAATATTCTATACAGTTATCAGATCACACATCCCAAAATAACCCCAGAGTCCATACATACATCCCCACGGGTCATATCGCGCCTCGACTACTCAGCGCACTCCCACGAGCATCATCCATCAACTGCCTCCGACATCAGGAGGAGGAACGTCGTCCTCACCTGGATCTACGTCACCTAGCAGATCACCTACACCATACAGACACATATGAGATATTGAAATCTCAGTAAGCTACGTAAATGCAGATGCATGCGTGCGTATGCCATTCAGAAATCATGCTCAGATTCAGATTACAGATACAGAATTACAGATTACAGATTCATTACGTCACAGACAGACAGAATTGTCACCGAAACCTCTACCCACTAAGCGGAGAGGGCCCATCCAGCGGTCGGACTACCCTTTCCACCTAGAGAGGGGGGGTACACGCTTGCAACACGCACAGCCGTGCCTGAGCCCCATCCCGCGTGACCAGAAACAGACAGATTACGTTTATTCATTCAGATTTCGTTACAGATTTCATTTCAGATATACGTTCCTTTTCTTAAAAACACGTGCAGAAATTCCTTTTCATGACTTTCGAAAACCGTGATGCATGAACAGTTCATATCAGCGGAAAGTAAACAAACAGTTCATATCAGCAGACAATATAACATAACCTATAAACAATTAACCTAACTACCCAACCTAAACAACGTAAAACAAGGAACTCTCAAGGATCCTTGATACGACGACGAAGTATGGTGTAGACCTTTCGGTCAAGCAAGTCACGAGAACTTACCTTGAACGCGCTGGATCTCAAACTTCGTCCACGGGAGTCGTGTCTGAGACAAAACACGATATTTGTCGTTAAAACCAATTTAAACGATTAAATGTCCAAACTAATAAAGTCCTTAATCTAACAAATCGAAGCTTTTAAACAACGACATAACGCTTGATAAATCTGGAAATCCATATTACGAGTTATTTCCGAAAACCCGAAAATTCTATAATTTATACTTTTTTACAAATTGGTTTATCTTCGTCCAATAACGTCCAATACGTTCGATATATACTTAATCAAGGCTAACCTATTAATTACGAGCCCTAAATCGCGTTTTTCGTCGAAACCCTATTTGTAACCCTAACCCTAAATCGAACCGAAAACTGGAAATAAACGCTTAGAGATTGGGGCTACATACCGAGGGTAGCGAGAGGAGAAGAAATCGTGAAGGACGGAGGAGGAACGGAGGTCGGACGGAGCTCGGATTGAAGATGGCGTCGATCGGCCGAGAGAAGAAACCCTTCTCTGTTCGTGTGATCCAGAGAGAAGAAGAAAAAGAAAGAGAGAAGTGAGGAAAAAGAAATGTTTTGTGATGTTTTATAAAATTGATTTTGCAAATTACCGTTTTGCCCTTCTTTGATTTTTATATTGATTTCGTCGTTCGTTTCGTTAATCGTCCAACGATTCGGATTCTCGAAAACTCCATATCTTGCCAATGATTCCCATTCATTACCAGGGCTCTATTAAGACTGTCCGTTCGCGATTCGGATCTCGTTTCCTATTTTTACGAGAACGTCTTTTACGCTACGAAAAGTGTATTTACTCGAAATATAGCGTTTGACCTCTGAAAATTCCCGTAAATTCCTTAAAATTCTTATTATTTGTTAGAATCGTAATGACGCTTTCTTTTTGTAAAACGGACCTGATTTGATATATTTACCAAAAATGCCACTAATAATATAATAATAATATAATCAAAGGTCCGTACAAACCGGATATTACACAGGATTAGGAGCAGTCAGGGATCCACGGAGCTCGCCGGTGCAGGCTATTTGTCAGGGCGTCTCGACCATGGTCTTCGGAAATATGTGGGTGGAACAGTATTTTGGGTCGTGTATAATTTACATTTATTTTGATGGTTTGTAGAGTTGCCTTTTTGGCTGATGTTGTTTTGATAGTTCTTGTATAGCTATATGAGTTTATTGTATATAGTCATAGTTAAGGGTGATGTGTTGCCCTATATTGCGGATTTTCTTCACTTAGGGATGTTAGTATTATAGTTTCCATCTTTACTGCTGTTTGAAGATTTCGTATGTTGATTGCTGGTTAGTTAAGTAAGAGTATTCTGGATTTGTTGGGAATGTATTTAGTTGCAGGTACCTAGCATTTTGGAGGCGCCATTTACAGGCGTTACTTTGCCGAAATTTTCGGGAAGGACACCGTGGTGCTTTAAGGTTAGGAGTAAGGGAATTAGTGAGTCTAGGCAGCTAGGTATGACATAAGAGAGTTTCGGGAGTTTAGTTTTAAATTCTGTAGTATCAGTCATACTTTATGATTTAGGGTTTATGAAAATTATTTTAAATTAGGTTTTAACGTAGGATTGGTCAGCAAAGTAGCGCACCGAGCCAGGGTAGGTTTGGGGGCGTTACAAGATCGTATCAGAGCATAAATGGTCGAGTCGTTCAAAGGATTACCCGACAATGCCGGCCGCCCTGCAACGTGCTTCACCGACTGTAAGTATTTTGTAGCGACTCTAATACTGTACCCGTATTTTTCGTACTATTATTATTATTTTTTTTAAACTCTATACTTTAAATAGACTCTAAGCGGGAATTAAACCGAATCGAAACCAGAATCGAAATCGGAATTTAAATCTAGCTTTTAAACCTTTTAAAACAAATATAAAATTAATTAAATAAAATCCTTAAAATCAATTAAAAAAAGAACAATGGAGGGAGGGAAAAACTGGTCCAGTGGCAAAAAGGGGCAGCGACCAGTTGCTGCTACATGAAGCAACTGATCGCTGATACATGCAGCGACTGATCGCTGCATGTGCTGCAGCGAGCGGCGACCAGTCGCTGCAGCATTGCAGCGACTGATCGCTGCATTTGCTGCAGCGAGCAGCGACCAATCGCTGCTTACTGCAGCGATTGATCGCTGCACACCATGCAGCGATCGCTCCACACTCCTCATGCGAACATTCGTCACTCCTCCTGCTTTCTCTTCTTCTCTGTTTTTATTTTACAAGTTCTCTCTGGAAATTGAATTCCAGAGAGCAATACATCTTACAACATATCAAGTTCTAACTTAATCTCAACCCAAACTTTTTCTAAATTGAACCAACTTGCAGCGGACTTTGCGAAATCCAACTGCGTGGATCGCTCTAAAAATCGAGCATATCCATAACCATCCTAAAATAATCAAAACATTCCATAACATTTAATTAACAGTTTAAACCAAAACATTTTGAAACGTTAAACATAAAACCTAGCAACTACCAGTACCAAACATCCTAAAATTTCTATACAGCCAACTATCCAAAACATCCCAAAACCCTCAAAATCTATACATACTGTCCCCACGGGTCATATAAGCCTCGATTGCACCAGCACACCATAGCAGCCATCCTCCGTCAACTGGACTCAAGCCTCAGGAGGAAGGACATCGTCTTCACCTGTCTCGATATCTAGATCACCTACACCATACATATACACTATGAGATGAAATCCCAGTAAGCTCTACGTAAATGCAATGCATGCTGTGCATATGAGTTCGATAAATTATGCTTTATTTTCTTTACTATGTAATGCACGATAGGTGTCACCGAGATCCTATCCCTCTAACCGGAGAGAACTCATCCAGCGGGCAGACTACTCTTTCCAACTAGAGGTGGGGGATACACGCTTACAACACGTACAGCCGTGCCTGAGCCCCACCTCGCGTGACCGATAAACAATACGCCTTTCGGCCAATACGCCTTTCGGCGAATAAGCCTTTCGGCCAATGCTATGCTTTACGTTATCTTTAAAACTCTGTGCGGAAGTTCATTTTCATGCTTTTTTTTAAAAATAAGTGATGCGTGAACAGTTCAATATCTTAAAGTAAACAAACAATAACGTGTACCATCAAGACTGTAAAGCGTAAACTATAAACCCCTAAAACCTAGCTACCCAAAGCAAGTACAATTAAACAAACACATCTCCAAAACTCCTCGAGACGATATTCGACGTACGGTGTAGGCCAATCGGCCAAAGAAGATCACGAGAAGTTACCTCGTGTCCAAAGCAGCTCAAACTCCGTCCACGAGCGTTGTTTGTCTGAGGAAAAACACAATATCGATGTTAAAACTAATTTAAGCCATCGATCGTCCAAATTTACAAAACCTTAACTAAGGAAACTTCCTAAAGTTCTAATCCAATTATTGAGCTATCTATTCGAGCAATTTACGCTCGGCACCTCAATTCCCAATTTATGAGTTATTTCTAAAATCTCGAAATTTCTCAATTTTTAACATTTTCCCAAATTGATTTAACTTCGTCCAATAACGTCAAATACGTGCAATATACACTTAATCAAGGCTAACATATTAATTACAAACCCTAATTCGCGTTTTTAACGAAAAAGTATCGAAACCCTAATTGCCTAAAACGCCATAAATATCGAAATAAAAGCTCTAAGATTGTAGGCTCATACCTAGAACGTCGATTGGAGGAGAAAACGTGAAGGAAACGGAACGAATGGAGGTCGGATCGTCGAAGAAATCGCCGCGGCAGAGGAGAAGCCGAGAGGGTTTGCTCTCTGGAAATCGAAGAAGGCAGGGAAGAATGAAGAAAGAAATAGAGTTAGGTTATTTTTATAAAATTTGAATTTGTAAATTACTAAAATGCCCCTCCATAGTGTTTATATTCGTTTCGTCATTCGGTTCATTAATCGTCTAGCTATTCGGTTTCATCCAAACTTCTTACTTCACCCATAAGTCCAACTTAATATCTAGGATTTAATAAAACTATCCGTTCGCAATTTGGACCTCGTTTGCTATTTTTACGAGAACGTCTTTTACATTACGAGAATGTATTTACTCGGAATATAACGTTTAATCTCCGAAAATTCCCATAATTTCCTTAAAATTCCTATTAATCGTTAGGATCGTAATGACTCTTTCTTTTCGTGAAACGGACCTGATTTGATATATTTACCAAAAATGCCATTATATAATAAAATAATAATATAATATATTAAATCCGAAATCCATACAAGCCGGGTATTACATTCCACCCACCTTATTTAGAATTTTGTCCACAAAATTAAATTATACAAACAAATCAGGATACTTAGCCATCATATCCTGCTGTCGTTCCCACGTCGCTTCTTCCATCTCATGATTCTGCCATAGAACTTTAACTAGCGGAATTTCTTTGTTGCGCAAAATCTTGATGGAAGTCTCCAAAATACGTACCGGCCTCACCTCATAGCTCAAGGTAGGCTGTACCTCGATCTCTGTAGCCTCCACGATATGCGACAGATCGCGCAAGCACTTCCGAAGCATAGATACATGAAATACGTCGTGGATACCCTCCATAGAAGCCGGAAGCTGCAATCTATACGCCAACTTCCCGATCCTCTTCAGAATAGGAAAGGGCCCCACATAACGAGGGTTTAGCTTACCCCTCCTTCCAAATCTCGCAATGCCCTTGAACGGAGAAACTTTGAGATACACCTCATCACCTTCTTCGAACACTAGCTCTCTTCGTCTAGTGTCAGCATAGCTCTTCTGTCGGCTCTGAGCTACCTCGATACGCTGTCGGATAATGGCAATCTTCTCTGCCGTCTGCTGTAGAATCTCAGGACCAACGATGCTGGCCTCGCCAACCTTTTCCCAATATAACAGAGATCTACATTTCTGACCATACAAAGCCTCGTACGGTGCCATGCCGCCTGGAAGCTGTTATTATAAGAGAACTCGATCAGTGGCAAATATCTGCTCCACGATCCCTGAAACTCCAGCACACATGCTCTGAGCATATCCTCCAAAATCTGATTCGTCCTCTCTGTCTGACCATCAGTCTGAGGATGAAATGCAGTGCTGAAATTAAGCTGAGTCCCCATAGCTTTATGCAGGCTCTTCCAGAACTTTGAAGTAAATCTCGGATCTCTGTCTGAGACAATCGAAACTGGCACTCCATGCAGTCTGACAATCTCCTGCACGTAAAGCTCGGCAAGGTGATCCATAGAAGATGCCATCCTCACCGATAAGAAGTGGGCCGACTTTGTCAATCGGTCCACGATAACCCATACGCCGTCATGGCCCTTCGTAGTCCTCGGGAGCCCCACAATGAAATCCATGGAGATCTGCTCCAACTTCCACTCCGGAATCGGCAGTGGCTGTAACGTTCCGGCCGATCTCTGGTGCTTGGCCTTCACCTGTTGACGCACTAAACAGGTCTCAACGTACTTGGCAACCTCCCTCTTCATGTTCGGCCACCAGAAATGCTGCTTTAGGTCCCGGTACATCTTAGTACTTCCCGGGTGCACCGAATATGCTGAAGAATGTGCCTCGGCCAATATATCCTTCTTCAGATCCTCGTCACTAGGCACGTACCACCTAGGCCTGAACTTCAGAATACCATCCTCTGATAAATGGAAATCTGACGAGTCTCCCAATGTCATGCTCGATCGAAGCTCCTCACACTCTGTATCGTTCGGCTGAGCCTCGCGTATACGATCCAGAATAGTCGGCCTGAGAGAAATGTTGGCGAGCATACTAGACAACTCAGCCACTACCTCCACATCAAATCTCTCAATCTCAGACCGCAGCGTAACTGACATCATTGCTAATGAAGGCTGTCTCGCAGAAGGCACTCTACTCAAAGCATCAGCTACCTTGTTCGCCTTTCCTGGGTGGTACTTGATGTCAAAATCATAATCTTTGACGAACTCAAGCCATCGTCTCTGTCGCATGTTCAGCTCCTTCTGCGTAAATAAGTACTCCAGGCTCTTGTGGTCAGAAAATATCTCGCACTGCTTCCCATATAAATAATGTCTCCATATCTTCAGTGCGAAGACCACAGCTGCTAACTCAAGGTCGTGCGTAGGGTAATTCTGCTCGTACGGCTTCAACTGCCGAGAAGCATATGCAATAACTCTCCCCTCCTGCATCAATACACAACCAAGTCCCACTCCTGATGCATCACAATAAATACTGTATCTGACACCTTCAACAGGTAACGCTAGTACTGGAGCGGTGGTCAATCTCTGCTTTAACTCCATAAAACTGTCATCACAAGCAGACGGCCATATAAACCTCTCGTTCTTCCGAGTCAATCGTGAAAGGGGAAGTGCGATTTTCGAGAATCCCTCTATAAACTTCCGATAATAGCCAGCTAATCCGAGAAATCCACGCACCTCACATACGTTCTTCGGTTGTGGCCAATCTCTGACCACCTGAACCTTGCTAGGATCAACAGAAACTCCATCCTGCGATATGACATGGCCAAGAAAACTGATCTGATCCAACCAAAACTCGCACTTGGAGAACTTCGGATACAACTGATGCTGACATAGGGTCCTCAGAACAATTCTCAGATGCTCCTCGTGTTCTTCCTTTGTCTTAGAGTAGATCAGAATGTCGTCGATGAAAACCACCACAAACTTGTCCAGATACTCCTTGAAGACACGGTTCATCAAATCCATAAACGCTGCAGGGGCATTAGTAAGTCCAAAAGACATGACAAGGAACTCATAATGCCCATACCTCGTTCGGAATGCCGTCTTCTGAATATCATCTCTCCGGACTTTCAGCTGATAATAATCCGAGCGCAGGTCGATCCTGGAAAATACTCGGGCACCCTGTAGCTGATCAAATAAGTCATCAATCCGGGGCAGTGGATACTTATTCTTCACTGTGAGCTTATTCAGCTCCCTGTAATCAATGCACATCCTGAGGGTCCCGTCTTTCTTCTTGACAAACAGAACGGGCGCACCCCAGGGTGAAATGCTGGGTCGAATAAATCCCTTCTCTAACAACTCATCAAGCTGAGTCCTAAGCTCCCTCAACTCCGCGGGTGCCAACCGATACGGGTTCTTAAACCTCGGCGCGGAGTTTGGATAGACATCGATAGTGAATTCGATCTCCCGGTCTGGTGGTAACCCGGGAAGATCATCAAGAAAGATCCCAGAGAACTCTCTGACAATAGGAATGTCGCTCGGCTTCAATCCGCTGAGCAACTGACAATCAAAGACAGAGGCCAAATAAATAGAGCACGCACCTTTAAACTGCTTGTCGACCATCATGGAATAAGAAATAGGCGAGCTACTCAATCTGCTCATCGCCTGATAAGAAAACTCAGTTCTACCAGGAGGTCGAAAGGTGACAATCCCGGATCGACAGTTCATGGTGGCGAAGTGCTGTGATAGCCGATCCATCCCTAGAATAAGATCATAGTGCTCGATGTCGATAACAATAAGGCGAGCATAGAGGGTGATATCCCCCACTGAGACGACATTGCCCTGGAGAATACGATCTGACTGCATATGCTCTCCCGAAGGCAGCATCACACTATACTCATACTCTGACAGCTCAGACTCTAACCCCAATCTAGCCATACATGTAGTCGATACGAAGAAGTGCGTAGCTCCTGTATCCATCAAAGTAAATACCGCAACGCCCATAAGTAAGATAGTACCTGCAATCACGGCAGGCTGAGCGTCATCATCAACGTCGCCAGGCTCGATAAAAGCAAAAATCCTGGGCATAACTCTCCTCTGATCACTGGCTGGCTGATCTCGACCCCGCTTCGGGCAGTCTTTAGCAAAATGGCCTGATTCTCCGCACCAATAACATACATCTGTGCCCACTCTGCACTGGCTACGGTGTTCCTTCTGACATTTAGGGCATAGAGGCATCTGAGAAGCCCCCTGCACTTGCTTCCCTTTACCCCGATCATTACCTCCCTCAAGAGGTCTCTTCACACCCCTCTGCTGCTGCTGGGGCTGTGCTCTCGGCTGCCAACATCGGTTCAGTGACTTAGGTCGAATCTCTCGGAAGAAGCCCTTAGATGGCTCCCTCTGTCTCGAAGAACTCTGATCAACTGCCTCAATATCAAGAGCCCTGGCCACAATCTCATCATAGGATACATGTCGTACCCCAGATATAGTAAGGCGCATCCGGAACTCCTAGCTAAGTCCCTGTAAGAATCGGCGTACCTTATCCTCGTTAATGCTGACCTGGCGTGGTGCAAATCGAGAAAGGGCTTCGAACCTCCTCACATACTCAGCAATAGAACCAATCTGCCGTAACTGCATAAATTCAACCATCTTCGCCTCTCGTACGATATGGCTGAAATATTTGTCGTAGAATAACTCTCTGAATCTCTCCCAGCCCATAATAGTCACATCGGTTGTCGTCTTCACAGTGTCCCACCAGAATCGGGCATCTAAAGCTAGGTGGTAAGTTACTAATGCCACCCTCTCTCCATCCTCTATGCTAGCATACGCCAGCATGTCCTCCATAGTACGAATCCACTCCTCGGCTGAAGTGGGATCCGTAGACTGCCCGTTGAATATTGGAGGCTGGAGCTTCTGAAATCTCTCCATCCCCCGGTTGACCGGAATGGCTGTCTCTCGGGCTCTAACGCCCTTGCGATCTATAAGGGTACCCAGCTACTGAGACTGCCTCTCCATCTGCTGAGCCTGTCTCTCCATATGCTGAGACTGCTGGGCAATAAAGTCCTTAAGAGTATCAATCATATCGTCGCGGTCATCTCGGTCGTTTCGTGGACGCACCATTTTTATAAAATTCCTATATAAAAGTTAAAACAAATATTCTAAGAAACTAGAAAACAAATAAAGCTATAAACATACTTACCGTTGATGAAGAATGTCCGCGTAGTGGCTGTGCAGTCGAGCAGTCTACAGAACAAATTTTAAAACCCGGGGGCTCTGATACCATAAATGTAGCGACCCTAATACTGTACCCGTATTTTCCGTACTATTATTATTTTTTTTTTAAACTCTATACTTTAAATAAACTCTAAGCGGGAATTAAACCGAATCGAAACCATAATCGAAATCGGAATTTAAATCTAGCTTTTAAACCTTTTAAAACAAATATAAAATTAATTAAATAAAATCCTTAAAATCAATTAAAAACAGAACAATGGAGGGAGGGCAAAACTGGTCCAATGGCAAAAAGGGGCAGCGACTAGTCACTTCTACATGCAACGACTGATCGCTGCATGTGCTGCAGCGAGCGGCGACAAGTCACAGCAGCATTGCAGTGACTGATCGCTGCATTTGCTGCAGCGAGCAGCGACCAATCGCTGCTTGCTGCAGCGATTGATCGTTGCACACCATGCAGCGATCGCACCACACTCCTCATGCGAATATTCGTCACTCCTCCTGCTTTCTCTTCTTCTCTGTTTTTATTTTACAAGTGCTCTCTAGAAATTGAATTCCAGAGAGCAATACATCTTACAACATGTCAACTTCTAACTTAATCTCAACCCAAACTTTTTCTAAATTGAACCAACTTGCAGCGGACTTTGCGAAATCCAACTGCGTGGATCACTCTAAAAATCGAGCATATCCATAACCATCCTAAAATAATCAAAACATTCCATAACATTTAATTAACAGTTTAAACCAAAACATTTTGAAACGTTAAACATAAAACCTAGCAACTACCAGTACCAAACATCCTAAAATTTCTATACAGCCAACTATCCAAAACATCCCAAAACCTTCAAAATCTATACATACTGTCCCCACGGGTCAGATAAGCCTCGATTGCGCCATCACACCATTGCAGCCATCCTCCGTCAACTGGACTCAAGCCTCAGGAGGAGGGACATCGTCTTCACCTGTCTCGATATCTAGATCACCTACACCATACATATACACTATGAGATGAAATCCCAGTAAGCTCTACGTAAATGCAATGCATGCTATGCATATGAGTTCGATAAATTATGCTTTATTTTCTTTACTATGCAATGCACAATAGGTGTCACCGAGATCCTATCCCTCTAACCGGAGAGAGCTCATCCAGCGGGCGGACTACTCTTTCCAGCTAGAGGCGGGGGGTGCACGCTTACAACACGTACAGCCGTGCCTGAGCCCCACCTCGCGTGACCGATAAACAATATGCCTTTCGGCCAATACGCCTTTCAGCCAATAAGCCTTTTGGCCAATGCTATGCTTTACGTTATCTTTAAAACTCTGTGCGGAAGTTCATTTTCATGCTTTTCTTAAAAAACAAGTGATGCGTGAACAATTCAATATCTTAAAGTAAACAAACAATAACGTGTACCATCAAGACTGTAAAGCGTAAACTATAAACCCCTAAAACCTAGCTACCCAAAGCAAGTACAATTAAACAAACGCATCTCCAAAACTCCTCGAGACGACATTCGACGTACGGTGTAGGCCAATCGGCCAAAGAAGATCACGAGAACTTACCTCGTGTCCAAAGCAGTTCAAGCTCCGTCCACGAGCGTTGTTTGTCTGAGGCAAAACACAATATCGACGTTAAAACTAATTTAAGCTATCGATCGTCCAAATTTACAAAACCTTAACTAAGGAAACTTCCTAAAGTTCTAATCCAATTATTGAGCTATCTATTCGAGCAATTTACGCTCGGCACCTCAATTCCTAATTTATGAGTTATTTCTAAAATCTCGAAATTTCTCAATTTTTAACATTTTCCAAAATTGATTTAACTTCGTCCAATAACGTCAAATACGTGCAATATACACTTAATCAAGGCTAACCTATTAATTACGAATCCTAATTCGCGTTTTTAACGAAAAAGTATCGAAACCCTAATTGCGTAAAACACCATAAATATCGAAATAAAAGCTCTAAGATTGTAGGCTCATACCTAGAATGTCGATTGGAGGAGAAAACGTGAAGGAAACGGAACGAATGGAGGTCGGATCGTCGAAGAAATCGCTGCGGCAGAGGAGAAGCCGAGAGGGTTTGCTCTCTGAAAATCGAAGAAGGTAGGGACGAATGAAGAAAGAAATAGATTTAGGTTATTTTTATAAAATTTGATTTGGAAAATTACTAAAATGCCCCTCCATAGTGTTTATATTTGTTTCGTCATTCGGTTCGTTAATCGTCTAGCTATTCGGTTTCATCCAAACTCCTTACTTCACCCATAAGTCCAACTTAATATCTAGGATTTAATAAAACTGTCCGTTCGCAATTTGGATCTCTTTTGCTATTTTTACGAGAACGTCTTTTACATTACGAGAAATGTATTTACTCGGAATATAACGTTTAATCTCCGAAAACTCCCATAATTTTCTTAAAATTCCTATTAATCGTTAGGATCGTAATGACGCTTTCTTTTCGTGAAACGGACCTGATTTGACATATTTACCAAAAATGCCATTATATAATAAAATAATAATATAATATATTAAATCCGAAATCCGTACAAGCCGGGTATTACATATTTCCTTACTTTAGTTAGTTTATATCTAAGATTAGATTGGTTTAATCCATGTTTGTTTGGTTTAGGTTTAACCCTGTTGTT
This sequence comes from Begonia masoniana, assembly GCA_022432975.1. Lineage (NCBI taxonomy): Eukaryota > Viridiplantae > Streptophyta > Magnoliopsida > Cucurbitales > Begoniaceae > Begonia > Begonia masoniana. The sequence goes on from CM039502.1 coordinate 25,353,698, forward strand.
TTGTGATTGTAGTGGACTAGAAAATCTCGAGTGTATCGATACAACCTTGGTGGATCCCTTAAGTCAATTCGTAGACGTAGTAATCGATAGTTTGAATAGCTATGAATTTTATTGGAGAAAGTGAGACCGCTATTAGAGAATCAAAGAGTTAGTTGTTAATGGTGTAAATCACGTTGAAAAATAGGATGAGAATAGAATTATGGAGAGTATGGAGAGTTGTTAAGAAAAATATTGGACCTTAGGGTATAGGTACTATCTTAAGGGATTACTCATTCGAGGGTGAACGTGAATGCGTAAAAGTTTTCAACAGGCATTGTATAGGAGAATTTAGGCGTGACTAGAAGTAGTGGATGTGCTGTGTTTTGGTGTTATTCGACCTAGGATTTGGGAGCCGAAAGTATATAGGTTTGGAATAACTTGAAATAACTTCGAAACTTAGATGTCTTTAGTAAGTAGAGAAAGGTCTAACCTCTTGAATTAAGATAATGTTCTGAGATTTAGATTAATGCGCAAAATGTTAGGAGAAATGGTGACTCGTCGAGGTAATAAGTAGGATCTTGGGAGTATGGGTGTTAACAACAAGTTTAGGTTGTTGGGTGACTTGTGGTAAAGAAATCTAGAATAATATCTAGAAACCGAGAGTATGGAGAGTATGGAGAGTATGGAGAGTATGGAGAGTATGGAGAGTATGGAGAGTATGGAGAGTATGGAGAGTATGGAGAGTATGGAGAGTATGGAGAGTATGGAGAGTATGGAGAGTATGGAGAGTATGGAGAGTATGGAGAGTATGGAGAGTATGGAGAGTATGGAGAGTATGGAGAGTATGGAGAGTATGGAGAGTATGGAGAGTATGGAGAGTATGGAGAGTATGGAGAGTATGGAGAGTATGGAGAGTATGGAGAGTATGGAGAGTATGGAGAGTATGGAGAGTATGGAGAGTATGGAGAGTATGGAGAGTATGGAGAGTATGGAGAGTATGGAGAGTATGGAGAGTATGGAGAGTATGGAGAGTATGGAGAGTATGGAGAGTATGGAGAGTATGGAGAGTATGGAGAGTATGGAGAGTATGGAGAGTATGGAGAGTATGGAGAGTATGGAGAGTATGGAGAGTATGGAGAGTATGGAGAGTATGGAGAGTATGGAGAGTATGGAGAGTATGGAGAGTATGGAGAGTATGGAGAGTATGGAGAGTATGGAGAGTATGGAGAGTATGGAGAGTATGGAGAGTATGGAGAGTATGGAGAGTATGGAGAGTATGGAGAGTATGGAGAGTATGGAGAGTATGGAGAGTATGGAGAGTATGGAGAGTATGGAGAGTATGGAGAGTATGGAGAGTATGGAGAGTATGGAGAGTATGGAGAGTATGGAGAGTATGGAGAGTATGGAGAGTATGGAGAGTATGGAGAGTATGGAGAGTATGGAGAGTATGGAGAGTATGGAGAGTATGGAGAGTATGGAGAGTATGGAGAGTATGGAGAGTATGGAGAGTATGGAGAGTATGGAGAGTATGGAGAGTATGGAGAGTATGGAGAGTATGGAGAGTATGGAGAGTATGGAGAGTATGGAGAGTATGGAGAGTATGGAGAGTATGGAGAGTATGGAGAGTATGGAGAGTATGGAGAGTATGGAGAGTATGGAGAGTATCATTTAGGGTGTCTAGTGTCATGTAGGGTGTCGAGTGTGAAGTCAGGAAAGAGTTAGTTTAGACTTAAGAATTTGAGTGTTTGGTAATGACTGAAATTAGGAGTTAGACAACTTGAGCATAGTGAATGTAAGTACGAAGATTCATAGTATATTTTGAGGACTAGTTGATGGGTTTAAGAAATGAGATAGTAGAATAGAAAAAAAAAAGAGTTGATGAACATTGGAGTAGAGAAGCTAGAGTTGGAATTAAGGTGATAATTGATTTCATTGAAGTTAATGGACTTAGAAATACTCAAGCTATAAGGATAAAAAATTAGGAAAATGAAAACTTTGAGAGATGTAGAAAGTGTAGTGAAGTCAATAATTGTAGGGTATATTGAGTGTTGGAGTGTATAGTTTAAAATGATCAACTTAGAGTAGTAGAGAATTGCCAATTTGGATAAAAACTTAGTTTGTACTTCGAGTGTATAGTGAATTAATTTAGGTAATGAGAATTCGGAATATGTGATTGATGTTAGAATTAGGTACGACGTAAGAAGCTTACTCCGATGTTCTAGTGTTACGCTATTGAGATTGTTTGGAGGTTTGAGATTGTTTGATGGAAGTGACTAGGTGAACTTAGTTAGGAAGATTTAGGGCTGTGGATTACAGGATAGGTATTTAGCCAAACGATGTTCACTATAGGATTTAAGTTGAAAGTTTTCAACTTTAGAGTATTGTGTGAATTGTGTGAAGAGTGAGGAACGAGTTAGTCCTGATCTAAGAATTTATAGAGATTAGGAAAACTTGAGGTAAGAATTGTCCTCATTAGTATCTTAGGATTACTCGATTGTGGTAGCATAAAGAGTCGTAGTAGTTGGTGCGTGTTTAGTAGACATAGAAGTAGAAAAAGATGAACTGGTGCGTGTTTAGTAGACATAGAAGTAGAAAAAGGTGAACTTAGCTAGAGAAAAAGATCGAGTGGAGAAGTCAGTTAGAAGGTGGGTATGAATTAGATTATAGTTAGTGAACGTGTGAGTATTGTCAAACTTTTGAGATATAGAATTTATCACTACTGATAACTGATGACTTAGTGTGGCAACTCTAAACTTAAGAGGGTAGAGTTGAGATGAATAAGTTGAGGAATACCTAGAGTACGGAAATTTTGATGACAAAATTTTTGTAAGGAGGGTGGATTGTAACACCGGGATTTTTTTTAAAAATGAAAAATTGGAGAGAAAATAAAAGACTAATAAAATAGGTCGTTTTAATTAATTTAAAAGAAACGTGAATAAATTTGGTTGAACTAAACAGTTTATTAATTTAGGCTCGGGTATTCCCAATGGAGAAATTAAGCCGGGTACGGGGAGAGGGTCAAGTGACGAAAATTTATAATTTAAGAACGATTTATCAAGAGTTCGAAATGGTCGAAAATACGAGAGGGCATAACGGTAAATGTTATTTTATTAATGTTTTAATAGGAATTATAATAATAATAATAATAATTATTATTATTTGTTTTTTTTTTTAAAATTAAAACAACTGAATAGCGATCGACGCCATTCAGTGTTCTTCGTGGCCGAGGGCCGAGCGCGAACAAGGGAGGGCTAGGGCGATGATCGACGGAGCAATCGCCGACGACTACCGACGTTCTCCGGCCAGACGTCGGCGACGAGCTATTTCGGCTTGTCTCCACGCACGAACCGGCAAGTAAGGCTTGGTTTTGTGCCCTGTTCTGGTTCAGTTCCAGGCCATGGGTCGCCGAGCTACTAGAGCTCCAATCACCGGCCGTTTTTGGGCAGTCTTGGCCTGAGTTTGCCGGACATTATGCTGGCAATCGTTGCTTGGCAGTGATGAGCCCGATTTGGGCGAAAAATAGTGAAGCCCTCTTTGGGGCATTTCGGGTTTTTGCTTGTAGTTCGAGATTTTTGGTTAGATTATTCAAATTGAGGGTATTTGTGGTTGATTAGTGAGGAATTGAGTGAGAATTGATGGAAAATCAAAAAGGGGGATTTTTCAGGGTAAAGGGGCAGTTCGGGTTTTCTAATTTTTGACCTAGCTAGAGTTATTTGTTTTAAAATTCCTTTTGACGGGTTAAAATAGGTTATTAGAGGAGTACGTGGCCGCTGGAATCGTTTGATTCCGATAACCGACGCAAAAGTTACGTGCGTTTGAAGTTTAGGGTCGGTTTTTACCGAACCCAAATTAGTGGCCCGTTTAGATAGGTTTTAGTTGGATTAGACTAGAAATAGTAGTTTGAGAGTAAATTGGTGAATTATGCTTGATTTAATGAAGTTTGAATATTTGTCGTAGGTCAAGTCGTAGGTGGACAGGTAACCGAATATCCGCAGCGAGCTAGGACGCCAGGTAAGTAGTTGTGAATTCCTTTCGCCTTCGGGCATACACCATAGAACGGTAGGGTTATTTATTTATTTCGTTGTGTGTTGGGTTGTTGGTTTCGTGTCGTATTGCATATTTGAAGCATGCATCATGGTATAGCACGTTAGGTATGATTAGTGGCATTGGTTGGCATTATAAGCATGAACGTAATCAGATAAAGTAAATTGTAAATGCATTTCGAATAGTGTGCCTTTCTGGGCTGAGGTTGCTGGTGTGTAGCACCCCGAAAGGTACTCTATGAGAGATGACCGGCTAAAACACATATTGCATTTCGAATAGTGTGCCTTGTCGGGCTAAGGTTGCTGGTGTATAGCACCCCAAAGGGTACTCTATGAGAGATGACCGGCTAAAACACATATTGCATTTCGAATAGTGTGCCTTGTCGGGCTGAGGTTGCTAGTGTGTAGCACCCCGAAGGGTACTCTATGAGAGATGACTGGCTAAAACACATTGCATTTCGAATAGTGTGCCTTGTCGGGCTGAGGTTGCTGGTGTGTAGCACCCCGAAGGGTACTCTATGAGAGATGAACGGCTAAAACATGTCATATTGCATTTCGAATAGTGTGCCTTGTCGGGCTGAGGTTGCTGGTGTGTAGCACCCCGAAGGGTACTCTATGAGAGATGACCGGCTAAAACACATATTGCATTTCGAATAGTGTGCCTTGTCGGGCTGAGGTTGCTGGTGTGTAGCACCCCGAAGGGTACTCTATGAGAGATGACCGGCTAAAACACATATTGCATTTCGAATAGTGTGCCTTGTCGGGCTGAGGTTGCTGGTGTGTAGCACCCCGAAGGGTACTCTATGAGAGATGACCGGCTAAAACACATATTGCATTTCGAATAGTGTGCCTTGTCGGGCTGAGGTTGCTGGTGTGTAGCACCCCGAAGGGTACTCTATGAGAGATGACCGGCTAAAACACATATTGCATTTCGAATAGTGTGCCTTGTCGGGCTGAGGTTGCTGGTGTGTAGCACCCCGAAGGGTACTCTATGAGAGATGACCGGCTAAAACACATATTGCATTTCGAATAGTGTGCCTTGTCGGACCCCGAGGGGACCTCTATGAAAGATGATGGTTCGGAGTGTGGCCATCCTAGACGGTTTGGGATGTGTGCCAACTCGTTCGACACAAGGGTACTCTATGAGAGATGACCGGCTAAAACACATATTGCATTTCGAATAGTGTGCCTTGTCGGGCTGAGGTTGCTGGTGTGTAGCACCCCGAAGGGTACTCTATGAGAGATGACCGGCTAAAACACATATTGCATTTCGAATAGTGTGCCTTGTCGGGCTGAGGTTGCTGGTGTGTAGCACCCCGAAGGGTACTCTATGAGAGATGACCGGCTAAAACACATATTGCATTTCGAATAGTGTGCCTTGTCGGGCTGAGGTTGCTGGTGTGTAGCACCCCGAAGGGTACTCTATGAGAGATGACCGGCTAAAACACATATTGCATTTCGAATAGTGTGCCTTGTCGGGCTGAGGTTGCTGGTGTGTAGCACCCCGAAGGGTACTCTATGGAGCTCGCCGGTGCAGGCTATTTGTCGGGGCGTCTCGACCATGGTCTTCGGAAAGATGTGGATGGAACAGTATTTTGGGTCGTGTATAATTTACATTTATTTTGATGGTTTGTAGAGTTGCCTTTTTGGCTGATGTTGTTTTGAGAGTTCTTGTATAGCTATGTGGGTTTATTGTATATAGTCATAGTTAAGGGTGATGTGTTGCCCTATATTGCGGATTTTCTTCACTTAGGGATGTTAGTATTATAGTTTCCATCTTTACTGCTGTTTGAAGATTTCGTATGTTGATTGCTGGTTAGTTAAGTAAGAGTATTCTGGATTTGTTGGGAATGTATTTAGTTGCAGGTACCTAGCATTTTGGAGGCGCCATTAACAGGCATTACTTTGCTGAAATTTTCGGGAAGGACGCCGTGGTGCTTAAAGGTTAGGAGTAAGGGAATTAGTGAGTCTAGGCAGCTAGGTATGACATAAGAGAGTTTCGGGAGTTTAGTTTTAAATTCCGTTGTGTCAGTCCTACTTTATGATTTAGGGTTTATGATAAATATTTTAAATTAGGTTTTAACGTAGGATTGGTCAGCAAAGTAGCGCACCGAGGCAAGGTGGGTTCGGGGGCGTTACAATTGGACTAATCTAATTGATTTAGAAAAAAATGTTAGAATTTGTGAAATTTCGAGATTTTAGGTAAAACTCGTAATTTAGGAATTTAGGTGCCGAGCGTAAATTGCTCGAGTAACTAGCTCAATGAATTGGATTAGAACTTTAGGAAGTTCTGTAGTTAAGGTTTTTTAAATTTGGGCGATCGATAGTTTAAAATCGTTTTAACGTCGATATTATGTTTTGCCTCAGACAAACAATGCTCGTGGATGGAGCTTGAGCTGCTTTGGACACAAGGTAAATTCTGGTGATCTTCTCTGGCTGATTGGCCTACACCGTACGTTGTGGTTGTCTCGAGGAGTTTTGGAGACGTGTTTTGTTTAATTTGTTTTGGTTTGGGTAGTTAGGATTAGTTGTTTCGTATGTTGTTTGTTTATCGTCCTGATGATACATATGTGGTTGTTTACTTTGAGATATAAACTGTTCACGCATCACGTGTTTTAAAGAAAAGCATGAAAATGAATTTCCGCACGATGTTTTAAAGATAATGGATAGAAAAATAGCCGTAAGGCATACAGTTTACAGGCCGAAAGGCATACAGTTTACAGGTCACGCGAGGTGGGGCTCAGGGACGGCTGTACGTGTTGTAAGCGTGCAGCCCCCTCCTCTAGCTGGAAAGAGTAGTCCGCCAGCTGGATGAGCTCTCTCCGGTTAGGGGGACAGGATCTCGGTGACACCTACAATGCATATAAAGTAAAGAAAATAACGCATGGTTTAAAAGCTCACACGCATAGCATGCATTTGCATTTACGAGAGCTTGCTGAGATTTTTATCTCATAGTGTGTTGTATGGTGTAGGTGATTACGAGGAAACAGGTGAGGATGAGATCCCTCCACCTGAGGAGTGACACAGTTGACGGATGATGGCTCGCGGTGGTGAGCTGGCGCAGTCGACGCTTACCTGACCCGTGGGTATGTATGTATGTATAGATTTTGGGGTTTTTGGGATGATTTTGATTGATGATTGTATAGATAGAACATCATAGGATGTTTGGATCTGGACAGGTTTATGTATAGACGTTTTGAAATGTTTTGGAAACTGATTTTATAACTGTTTGGGTGATTTCAAAACAGGAGGATTTGCTTAGGTTTTAAACATATCCACGCAGTTCGTTTTCATGAAAATGTACTTCGTGTTAATTGTAATTTTGAATCAGTTTTGAGTGGAGTTACGAGAGCGTATGAATGTTGAGTTTTGGTTGGGTTTAAGTTTTATGATGACTGTAGTGTTAGTTGATTTTGAATTGTGAGGTGTATATGTTTGGCGCAGGAGAAAAAGAAAGAAACAAAGGCGGTGGCGATTGATCGCCCAGGGGAGGGGATCAATCGCCCCTTAGTCGCTGCTCTTTGGAGAAATCCAGAGAGCGTGGCGATTGATCGCCACAGGCGATTCGCAACAGGCGAATGGTCGCCTATTGCAATCGCCGAAGGGGCGATCAGTCGTCCCCTTTATGGGCGACTGATCGCCACTACATATAGGGATGAAAATCCCTTTTTGCCCTGCTTGCCGATTGTATTTTATTTCAATTGTTTTATTTAATTGTTTTAATATCTTTAAGTTATGTTTTAAGTGATTTAAAGATTAGATTTCAATTTCCAATTTCGATTCGGGTTCGATTTCGGTTTAGGTTCCGCTTAGAATTTATTTAAAGTATAAGGATAAAAAAAAAAAAACATAGTACGAAAATTGGGTACAGTAGTAGGGTCGTGACAAGTTATGGTATCAGAGCCCCCGGGTTTTAAAATCGGTTCTGTAGACTGCTCGACTGCACAGCCACTACACAAACTTTCTTCATTAACTGTAAGTATGTTTATAGCTTCATTCGATTTCTAGTTTTCTTAGTATATTTGTTTAACTTTTATATAGGAGTATATAAGTATGGTGCGTCGAGGAAACGATCGAGATGACCGCGACGATACGATAGACACTCGGAAGGATTTTATTGCCCAGCAGTCTCAGCATATGGAGCGACAGTGTCAGCAGATGGAGAGGCAGTCCCAACAGCTGGGTACGCTGATAGACCGAGAGGGCACTAGAGCTCGGGAGGCAGCCATTCCGGGTAACCGAGGGATGGAGAGGTTCTAGAAGCTCCAACCCCCTATATTTAACGGACAGTCTACGGATCCTTCTTCAGCCGAGGAGTGGATTCGCACCATGGAGGACATGCTGGCGTATGCTAGCATAGTGGACGGAGAGAAGGTTGCATTGGTGACCTATCACTTGGCACTGGACGCTCGGTTTTGGTGGGATTCCATCAAGACGACCACTGATGTGACGATTATGGGTTGGGAGCGATTCAGAGATTTGTTTTATGACAAGTATTTCAGCCATACCGTACGAGAGGCGAAGATGGTTGAGTTTATGCAGTTACGGCAAGTTGGTACGATTGCCGAGTATGTGAGGAAGTTTGAAGCCCTTTCTAGATTTGCGCCACGTCAGGTCAGCATTAACGAGGACAAGGTACACCGGTTTTTACAGGGACTTAGCCAGGAGTTCCGGATGCGCCTTACTATATCTGGGGTACGGAATGTATCCTATGACGAGATTGTGGTCAGGGCGCTTGACATAGAGGCAGTTGACAGAGATTCGATTAAACCGAGGGAGCCAGCTAAGGGCTTCTTCCGGGAGATTCGCCCTCAGTCGCGAGGTTGGCAGGCTAGAGCACAGCCTCAGCAGCAGCAGAGGGGTGCTAAAAGACCTCTAGAGGGAGGCATTGATCGTGGGAAAGGCAAGCAGTTACAGGGGGCTCCTCAGATACCTTTTTGCCCTAAATGTCAGAAGGAGCACCGTGGCCAGTGCAGAGTGGGCACGGATGTGTGCTATTGTTGTGGAGAACAAGGCCATTTTGTTAAAGATTGCCCGAAGAAGGGCCGAGATCAGTCAGGCAGTGATCAGAGGAGGATTATGCCGAGGATCTTCGCATTTATTGAGCCTGGTGATGTCGACGACGAGGCTCGTCCCTCCGTGATAGCAGGTACTATACTGATTACAGGCGTAGCTGTATTTTCTTTGTTAGACACGGGTGCTACGCACTCTTTTGTTTCCACTGCTTGTGTGTCTAGATTGAAGCTTGCACCTGAGTTAGCAGAATGCGAATATAGTGTGATGCTACCTTCAGGAGAGCGTATGCAGTCAGGTCATGTTGTCCAGGGCAATATTATCTCGATTGGGGATAGTACCCTCTATGCTCGCCTTATTGTTATGGGCATCGAGCACTATGATCTTATCTTAGGGATGGATTGGCTATCACAGCACTTCGCCACCATCGATTGTCGATCCGGGATTGTGACCTTCTGACCCCCGGGTAAAGTCGAGTTTTCTTATCAGGCGATGAACCGATTGAGCAGCTCGCCTATTTCTTATTCAATGAGGGTCAACGAGCAGTTTAAAGGTGCGTGCTCTATTTATTTAGCCTCTGTATTTGATGTTCAATTGCTCAGCGGAGTAAAGCCGAGTGACATTCCTATAGTCAGAGAGTTCTCTGGTATATTCCTTGATGATCTTCCCGGGTTACCACCGGACCGGGAGATTGAATTCACTATTGATGTCTATCCAAACTCCGCGCCAAGGTTTAAAAACCCGTATCGGTTGGCACCAGCTAAGTTGAGAGAGTTGAGGACTCAGCTTGACGAGTTATTAGAGAAAGGATTTATTCGACCCAGTGTTTCGCCTTGGGGTGCGCCCGTTCTGTTTGTCAAGAAGAAAGACGGGACCCTAAGGATGTGCATCGATTACAGAGAGTTGAACAAATTGACGGTGAAGAATAAATATCCATTGCCTCGGATCGATGATTTATTTGATCAGCTGCAAGGTGCCGGAGTATTTTCGAGGATTGATCTGCACTCGGGCTACAATCAGTTGAAAGTCCGGAAGGAGGATATACTGAAGACGACATTCCGAACGAGGTATGGGCATTATGAGTTCCTTGTCATGTCTTTTGGACTTACTAATGCCCCTGCAGCGTTTATGGACTTGATGAATCGTATCTTCAAGGAGTATCTGGATAAGTTCGTGGTGGTTTTCATCGACGATATTCTAATCTACTCTAAGACAAAGGAAGAACACGAGGAGCATTTGAGGATAGTCTTGAGGACCCTATGTCAGCATCAGTTGTATCTGAAGTTCTCCAAATGCGAATTTTGGTTGGATCGGGTCAGTTTCCTTGGCCATATCATATCACAGGAAGGTGTTTCTGTGGATCCGAGCAAAATTCAGGTGGTCAGAGATTGGCCACAGCCGAAGAACGTACGTGAGGTGTGAGGGTTTCTTGGATTGGCTGGTTATTACCGAAAGTTTATAGAGGGATTCTCGAAGATTGCAGTTTCCCTCTCTCGTTAGACTTGGAAGAACGAGAGATTTATATGGTCGGCTGTTTGTGACAGCAGTTTTATGGAGTTAAAGCAGAGATTGACCACCGCTCCAGTATTGGCGCTACCTGTTGAAGGTGACAAGTTTAGTATTTATTATGATGCGTCTGGAGTTGGACTCGGTTGTGTATTGATGCAGGAGGGGAGAGTTATTGCTTATGCTTCTCGGCAGTTGAAGCCGTATGAGCGGAATTACCCTATGCACGACCTTGAGTTAGCAGCTGTGGTCTTCGCAGTGAAGATATGGAGACATTATTTATACGGGCAGCAGTGCGAGATATTTTCCGACCACAAGAGCTTGAAGTATTTATTTACGCAGAAGGAGCTGAATATGCGACAGAGAAGGTGGCTTGAGTTTATCAAGGATTACGATTTCGATATAAAGTACCATCCAGGAAAGGCGAACAAAGTTGCTGATGCTTTGAGTAGAGTGCCTTCTGCGAGTCAGCCTTCATTGGTAGCGATGTCAGTTACGCTGCGGTCTGAGATCGAGAGATTCAATGTGGAGATAGTGGCAGAGTTGTCTAGTATGCTCACCAACATTTCTCTCAGGCCGACCATTCTGGATAGGATACGCGAAGCTCAGCAGAATGATACAGAGTGTGAGGAGCTTCGATCGAGTATGATGCTGGGTGACTCGTTGGATTTCCATTTATCAGATGATGGTATTCTGAAGTTCAGGCATAGGTGGTACGTGCCTAACGACGAGGAGCTGAAGAGAGAGATATTGGCTGAGGCACATTCTTCGGCATATTCTGTGCACTCGGGAAGCACTAAGATGTACCGGGATTTGAAGCAACATTTCTGGTGGCCGAATATGAAGAGAGAGGTCGCCAAGTACGTTGAGACCTGTTTAGTGTGTCAACAGGTGAAAGCAGAGCACCAAAGACCGGCCGGAACATTATTGCCACTGCCGATTCCGGAGTGGAAGTGGGAGCTGATCTCCATGGATTTTATTGTGGGGCTCCCGAGGACGACGAAAGGCCATGATGGTGTATGGGTAATCGTGGACCGATTGACAAAGTCGGCACACTTCTTGCCTGTGAAGATGACTTATTCGATGGATCAGCTCGCCGAGCTATATGCGCAGGAGATTGTCAGACTGCACGGTGTGCCAGTTTCGATTGTCTCAGACAGAGATCACAGATTTACATCGAAGTTCTGGAAGAGTCTGCACAAAGCTATGGGGACTCAGCTTAATTTCAGGACGGCATTTCATCCTCAGACTGATGGTTAGACAGAGAGGACGAATCAGATTCTTGAGGATATGCTCAGAGCTTGTGTGCTGGAGTTTCAGGGCTCGTGGAGCCGATATTTTCCCCTGATTGAGTTCGCGTACAACAATAGCTTCCAGGCTACGATTGGCATGGCTCCATATGAGGCATTGTATGGTCGGAAATGTAGGTCTCCGCTATATTGGGACGAGGTTGGCGAGGCCACCGTCGTTAGTCCTGAGATTCTGCAGCAAACGGCAGAGAAGATTGCCATTATCCGACAGCGTATTGAGGTAGCTCAGAGCAGACAGAAAAGCTATGCTGATACGAGACAGAGAGAGCTAGAGTTTGAAGAAGGCGAGGAAGTCTATCTTAAAGTTTCTCCGTTTAAGGGCGTCATGAGATTTGGAAGGAGGGGTAAGTTAAACCCTCGTTATGTGGGGCCCTTTCCTATTCTAAAGAGGATCGGGAAATTGGCGTACCGACTACAGCTTCCGGATTCTATGGAGGGTATCCACGATGTATTTCACGTATCGATGCTTCGGAAATGCCTACGCGATCCATCACATATTGTCGAGACTACAGAGATCGAGGTACAACCTACCTTGACTTATGAGGAGAGGCCGGTACGTATTTTGGAGTCTTCCATTAAAGTCTTATGCAACAAAGAGATTCCGCTAGTTAAAGTTTTGTGGCGGAACCACGAGGTGGAAGAAGCTACATGGGAGCGATAGCAGGATATGATGACTAAGTATCCTGAACTATTTGTGTAGTTAAATTTTGAGGACAAAATTCTAAATAAGGTGGGTGGAATGTAATATCCGGCCTGTACGGAATTTTATATTATAATATATATTGGCATTTTTGTAAATATGTCAAATCAAACGTCTTTTACGAAAAGGAAGCGCCATTATGATCCTAATTATTAATTGGAATTTTAAGGAATTTACGAGAATTTTCGGAGTAATAACGCAATATTCCGAGTAATTAAGTTTCTCGTAATACAAAGGACGATTTAGTAAAAATAGTAAACGAGGTCCGTTTTGCGAACGGATAGTTTTATTAGGACCCTAATAATAAGTTGGATATAATGGTGAAATAAGAAGATTTTGAGAATCCGAACAGTTAGCCGATTGACGAAACGAAAGACGAAACAAATATAAAATATGTACTAAGGGCAAAATGGTAATTTTGCCAACCAAATTATATTAAAAACAAACTTCTCTCTTCTCTCCCTCACTTTTTCTTTTCTTCTCTGGAAATTCACGAACCAGAGAGTTTCCTCTCCCTCACCGTTGATGCCTTCCTCCATTTCCAACCTCCGTTCGTCCTCCAATCGTTCCGTTTTCTTCACGTTTTCTCCTCCAATCGACGCTCTAGGTATGATTCTATAGTTTTAGAGAGTTAAATTTCGAGTTTCGAAGAGTTAAACCAATTAGGGTTCGTTTAGGGTTTCGATTAAAAACGAGATTTAGGATTCGAAATTTATAGATTTGCTACAATTAAGTATATATTGAACGTATTGGACGTTATTGGACTAATCTAATTGATTTAGAAAAAAATGTTAGAATTTGTGAAATTTTGAGATTTTAGGGAAAACTCGTAATTTAGGAATTTAGGTGCCGAGCGTAAATTGCTCGAGTAAATAGCTCAATGAATTAGATTAGAACTTTAGGAAGTTCCGTAGTTAAGGTTTTGTAAATTTGGGCGATCGATAGTTTAAACTCGTTTTAACGTCGATATTATGTTTTGCCTCAGACAAACAATGCTCGTGGACGGAGCTTGAGCTGCTTTAGACATGAGGTAAGTTCTCGTGATCTTCTCTGGCCGATTGGCCTACACCGTACGTCGTGGTTGTCTCGAGGAGTTTTGGAGACGTGTTTCGTTTAATTTGTTTTGGTTTGGGTAGTTAGGATTAGTTGTTTCGTATGTTGTTTGTTTATCGTCCTGATGGTACATATGTGGTTGTTTACTTTGAGATATAAACTATTCACGCATCACGTGTTTTAAAGAAAAACATGAAAATGAATTTTCGCACGATGTTTTAAAGATAATGCATAGAAAAACAGCCGTAAGACATACAGTTTATAGGCCGAAAGGCATACAGTTTACAGGTCACGCGAGGTGGGGCTCAGGCACGGCTGTACGTGTTGTAAGCGTGCACCCTCCTCCTCTAGCTGGAAAGAGTAGTCTGCCAGCTGGATGAGCTCTCTCCGGTTAGGGGGATAGGATCTCGGTGACACCTACAGTGCATATAAAGTAAAGAAAATAACACATGCTTTAAAAGCTCACACACATAGCATACATTTGCATTTACGAGAGCTTGCTGAGATTTTTATCTCATAGTGTGTTGTATGGTGTAGGTGATTACGAGGAAACAGGTGAGGATGAGATCCCTTCACCTGAGGAGTGACACAGTTGACGGATGATGGCTCGCTGTGGTGTGCTAGCGCAGTAGACACTTACCTGACCCGTGGGGATGTATGTATGTATAGATTTTAGGGTTTTTGGGATGATTTTGATTGATGATTGTATAGATAGAACATCATAGGATGTTTGGATCTGGACAGGTTTATGTATAGACATTTTGAAATGTTTTGGAAACTGATTTTATAATTGTTTGGGTGATTTCAAAACAGGAGGATTTGCTTAGGTTTTAAACATATCCACGCAGTTCGTTTTCATGAAAATGTACTTCGTGTTAATTGTAATTTTGAATCAGTTTTGAGTGGAGTTACGAGAGCGTATGAATGTTGAGTTTTGGTTGGGTTTAAGTTTTATGATGACTGTAATGTTAGTTGATATTGAATTGTGAGGTGTATATGTTTGGCGCAGGAGAAAAGGAAAGAAACAGAGGCGGTGGCGATTGATCGCCCAGGGGAGGGGATCAATCGCCCCTTGGTCGCCGCTCTCTGGAGAAATCCAGAGAGCGTGGCGATCAATCGCCACAAATCGTGGCGATTGATTGCCACAGGCGATTCGCAACAGGCGAATGGTCGCCTATTGCAATCGCCCAAGGGGCGATCAGTCGCCCCCTTTATGAGCGACTGATCGCCACTACATATAGGGATGAAAATCCCTTTTTGCCCTGCTTGCCGATTGTATTTTATTTCAATTGTTTTATTTAATTGTTTTAATTTCTTTAAGTTATGTTTTAAGTGATTTAAAGATTATATTTCAATTTCTGATTTCGATTCGGGTTTCGATTTCGGTTTAGGTTCCTGTTAGAGTTTATTTAAATTATAGGGATAATAAAAAAAAAAACATAGTACGGAAATTGGGTACAGTATTAGGGTCGTAACAGATCTCCCACATCTTTGATGGGTAACTTCTAATTACTTCTAAAATTACCAACTGATGCACTTTTTAGCTTTGTCGATTCTAGGTCGCATGTAGGGTTGTTACGGTTGATTTCTCGGGATCCTACATACGGTAAACATTTGCTAGCTTTCATAACACCAACCACGTCTATCACCCTCGTGTATCATTAAAAACAATTTTAAACACAAAAACTAAAATTATGATCATTAGTTCTACGTAAAAACAAATAATTCAATCTTTGACCAGGGAAATAATACATACCCGAGGGAGTGATATCCCAGAGAGTTGTGTGACCCCAAATCCAAGGCAGTGTTTTTCAAAATATTAAGTGCAGAAAAGATTCAAATGAAAAGATCACTCAAGATATCAAAGTTTTATTTGTGCAGCCCCTAGTGTTGAGATGTGGTCGACTAGTCTCGAGCACCTATTTTGTCTTGGTTGCCTGCAGTGATAGCCTAGAGAGAGTTGTGAAAGCCCGAGTCCGAGGCAGTATTTTTCAAAGTATCAAGTTCAGATGGTTGGACCCAAAATGTGTTAGCCCATGGTGGATGTCCAGAGAGCATCGTGACAATCTAGTCTAGAGACTAGAATTCCAATTAAAGTTTCACGTAGACACCGCTCAAGAATTCTGGACTCACAGAGCAGTAGTCCATAATTTCATCTGTAGAAGCCCATCGACCAATTTATGTCTCTAGCAGACAAAATGTGGTTGCCCGGAAGAATATCAGTAGACAATTGGGGATTGAGAAATTTTAAGGCCTCTAAGAACTCTACACTGTGCCAAGAGCCCGACATCTTTCTTGAGATTTTGTCTAACCTCTCTTATTCTTATACTTAAGAATTTACATTTGAGAGACTTAGGTCCTTGTGACAAAATCTTCAAACACTAGATTTGTTGTTTGTGGCAAAGGAAAAAGGGAAATATGCACAAGAAGAGTGTCAAGATTTGACTGATACTCAAAAGATCAATAACGTTTAAGCAGTTAAGGTAACGGAATCTTCAAAGAAAAGTCTTCAAATGTAGATGTAGACAGTTTGGGTTGGACTGCATTAATAAACATGTTTGCTCTCTCTCTCTCTCTCTCTCTCTCTCTCTCTCTCTCTATTATTGCTTACTTTCAATTACAATTAGTTCAATATGTAGTTTAAGATAGCAAAATGAGATAATTTTTTAATCAATAAAAAAAGTTATATAACCTAATTCATCCCCCTAGGTTGTAACATCCTACAGGATCAACACAACATGCTAAAAAAAACTCAAACGGGGATGAACTTGTCCTCGACTAAGGTCTAGGACCAACTAGCCTACCCTATTTTTTGTGATCCAAGATTGACCCCAACAACCATGCACCAATGAGACAAATGGCCATCGAAGCACAAATGAATCTATTTAATATATATATATGATTCTCCTTTTTCATATTTTGAATTAGGAAATCGAGTCGAATATACACCGTGAGGTATTTGTTGTTCAGATATTTTTAATCCTTCAACATTAGATATAGGAGTGTCAGCTACAGAAAATCTAGAACTAGGTAGGTCTACTTGATAAGGAGGAATAGAGGACCTAGCAGATAAACTTCTAGAAAGAGATATTTTTCTTGACTGATTATTATTAAATTTAATTTCTATATGACCTTCAGGAGTTTGAATAATTTGATCGATTTTATTATTAATAATTGGTTGAGGTAATACAGCTTGAGGAATAGTCCATTATTCTGGAAATATTATTTCATCCCAATTTATGAATCTAGGAATAGCTATATTAGTTTTCATAATATTGCTTTCAATTAATAATGTTTTTCATGGATTATCTTTTAATTTAACTTGAGGACATAAAGTATTCATTACTTTATAACTTATTCTATAGGTTATAGCTATAGTTTCTGAACCTTGAAGAAACTCGTAACCATGAGTTTGAATATTTAAAACTACTGATTCAAATAAATTTTTATCAGTCAATGATAAAGTTAAATTAGGATAAACATTAAAATAAATGGGACCATGACATAAACTGGTTTATATTACACCCATTAAAGATTCTTTATAGTTCTGACTCCTAGCATCTCTAAGAGTAGCTAAAATACTAGCATTTAAACCAGGAATAGTTAAAGGTTTAAAAGCTATTTGAATAAGTCCAATATGAATATATTTATATTTAGTAAAATATTTTTGAATATCTTTTAATCCTAATAGTTTAATGTTTTTTTCATTCGAATCTAAGCAAATAGTTTGCTCAGATGTTTTGACAATACGATTAATAAGATTTTCAAAAGTTCCTATTTTATAAATAGTTTTTGGCTCAATCTCGGGGATTGTCCAATTATTTAATACTTCTTTTTGTGATAATTCTATTATTTCTTCATTCTTAATAGAATTTTCAGAGAAAATATTAGAGATCAAATTCATAGTTTAATAGTAAGTTTACATTCAAATAAACATTGAACCTTTCTAAGATAAATCTGAAAATTGTAAAGGAAACTTCCTATAAAATCCTTATTGAATATCGATTCTTCTTTTATTGATTTTGTAACGACCACAGCCCTCAGGCCCAGAAGACCGAGCCCAGAAGTCGTGCACTGCTGCCACGTGGGTCCCCGCAAGGCCGCCCACGTGTACTCACGATCTTCCCACCCACTGCAGGGGGTGGGAAGATCGTGAGTACACGTGGGCGGCCTTGCGGGGACCCACGTGGCAGCAGTGCACGACTTCTGGGCTCGGTCTTCTGGGCCTGAGGGCTGTGGTCGTTACAGATTTATCAAGAACATCGTATTGAACTTTGAAAGTTCTGTTCACCCCGAGACTGATAAGAAACATGCCCTGTCAAAGACCAATTTACCAAATTATTACCATTATCTTTCTACCATGCAAGGGGTAATCTGCCTATAGCCATTTCATCGGCACAATGGCTACACCCCAACACGGAACACGAAAGATAACAGTAAGAATTTAATAAATCTTAGCAATCATTCTTTGCTCAAGATACCACAAAAAACTTCAAAGATCTTATTGATGAACTCAACTCATCGTATTGAGAAGAACAAACCTTCGTATTGGATTTTAATAAAAAGTTTACCTTACATTTAACAAATTCTTCTTAGAACTTTTCTGTTTATTTGAACATAAACTTAATATATTAGCCAATCATTTGGCTTTGATACCAAAATAAGGAAGCGAAGTACAAGTAAAAGTAACACTCAGAGAAGTAATAGCAAACTTACTTATTATTCACAAAGCTGTAGCATACACTTCTAGCACACACAGAGCACACTTACAAACCAGAGAGAAAGCTAGAGAGAAAAGAGAGCTAGTTCAAAGGCGTAAGTAAAACGGAAATGAAACACTCCTTTTATAGAAGAAGGAGCATACAACACGACAAAAAATAAATAAATAGTACTCCCATAGTGGAGTACGGAGATTCCTTCAAAAGTAAGTGGTGGGGACCACTACTTTACTTTATGATAGTCTTTAAATTTCTTCAATAAAATCTTGTTGTTTTCCATAAGCATGTCCACATAATCAGAATGATCACCAGTAAAAGGCTGAGATAACATCTTTTCTTCATATTCATTAAATAACTTTATCAAATACTGAGTCTTCTCCTTAGCTTGTTCAACTTGAGTTTTTATACCTTCCATATATCTTGCATAATTCTGAGTTCTAATATGTAGAGGAAGCCAAAAAGCTGGAGTATGAACTCTTCTCTGATTTCTTCTAGACATAGGCCAAAAGCCTGTTTGTAACGCCCCGAAAACCCACCCGGGTTTCCAATGCGCACAGGGGCTGCTCTGGCTAGCACGATTCACTCAACTATCCCATTCGCTTCAACTTCCTATGCTAGAAATACATTCCAATAAAACTCACGTAGCAGAATTTCAAACTAACATCCCGGAGTTCTCTTATGTCTTATCTAGCTACCTAGACTCACTAATTTTCCTTAATCCTAATCGTTAAGCACCACGGCGTCCTCCCCAAAAATTTTGGCAGAGTAACGCCTGAAAATGGCACCACCAAAATGCTAAGTACCTGCAAACAAATCAACTCCTCAACCAATCCAGAATATTTCTAACCATCCGACCAACATACGAAATCTCTAGACAATCAACATCATATCAGTAGAGAGATTGTACTATCAACCCAAAATGAAGAAAATTCACATTATAGGGTAACACATCACCCTTAACTATAACTATATACAACCACTACACCATACCCCCACACCATACCCCCACAAAATAAGAACAAAGAGGAGCCCTACTCCCCATCAATACCGAGCCACAGCTCCACCTAGGTCGGGTTGCCCTAACACTGCCATCAACCGGGGCCCTGGTTGCACGCCACCAACTGCCACCTACTCCTGATCAGGCTCTCGGTACTCACTGTAACGCCCCGAGTTATCTGAACCCGGTTCGTTACACAAAAGTTCGTACATGACTAAGAAATCTCAACTGTATTATTTTTTTTTTTAAATTTGCTCAACATTCAACATTTGACAGAAGCTAAAATCTCAAAACATTTAAAACTTGCAGCGGAAATCATTTGGACAACAATAGAGTTAAACAAAACTATGAACATTGTTTGAAATGTAAGAAATAATCAGCTAAAATAAAATAGAGGTTTAAATCGTGAAATACTTGGGAAGTCGCAAAAGTCAAATGCATCTGCCGATGGATAAAGTCAACAGAAGAAGCAGAAACAGCAAATAGAAGGCTTCTACCGATGATGTAGACCAGAAGAGTTGGAAACAAAAGACATCTCTCGGTGGACTGCATCTACCCATGACGTCAGCCGGATAAATCAATTATCCAACATCAACCGATCACAAAACGACAAGTTTTGCGACTCGTATCTACCGACGGCAAAACGACAAAAATCTCTCATTCCCTTCTTCCGATAGAATAAACTGCATATACCGATCACTAAACGACAAAGCATAATACTCACTCATGCCGATAGTGCAAAATCTACATCTTCCGATAGAATTAAACCTACATCATCCGATGGCTTTTCTGAAGATATCTTCCGATAGAATTAAACCTACATCATCCGATGGCTTTTCTGAAAACATCTTCCGAACCTACATCATCCGATGGCTTTTCTGAAAACATCTTCCGATAGAGAACAGAGCGACATTTCAACTATTTCTTGCTATGCAAGCACAACTCTAAGTACAGAAAAGAATTTACTTATTTCACCACAACCATTAAAAAACAATTCAAATCATTGCATTATTCAAGTCCAGTATAATCTAGTGTTAAAAACCAATGGAATACTATTATCAGAAAAGTCTCAAAGTACTTTTGAAAACATCAAAGCAACTTCTATCATCAGAAAGTTTAACATACTCAATTGAAATCATTGTCCACTAAACCACCGACACCAGGTAAACCGCCCCATCAGATGCCAGAGATGCCTGAATGCACCCCTCCAACCTGCCTAGTCCTTAACCAACTCAGAGAATTCACCTGCAGTGTCCTCAACACCTACATCACAAAACTCATCTATTAGCCTAATGCTAAGTAAGTAAAGCAGTAATGAAATGAAATGCTGAAACATAAATTCCTAAACATGCAATTTCAACTTTCTCATCTCAGTTGCATTCACATTCATTCATAAGCTGATCTGATCCCTCGGTTCCCTTGGGAAGTGGATCAATTTTCTCAATGTTATACATCCTCTACTCGATTAAGGGGCGGATGAATTCCCTTAATAGCTGATCTGATCCCCCTGTTCCCTTGGGAGTGGGATCAATCCTCTCAATGTTATAAATCCCTTCATAAGTTAAGGGGTGGATTAGTTCCCTTAATAGTTTGTCTGTCACATTCAGTTCATGCCTTACCATCCTTACATGGAAATTCATTTTCGTAATCTTTCAAAAACATGATGCATGACATACAAAATCATTCACAAGATACATAACCCTACTGTTTTGTGATTTAGGCCCGAAGGCACATGCATACTTTACTTACCTAGCTTCTGGAAATTGTCTGGTCGCTAGCTACTTCGGAAATCTGCTCACCTAAGTTCATAACAGAATATAAATCAAAACTTCACTAAACCTCACCAAGAATCAAACAGTGGTTCGAGGAATCCAGTTAGAAACTCTACTACTCGAGCATTCCCCCTTCATCACTAAAACCCGAATCTACGCTCAATCTCAGCATCCTCAAAATCCTCACATTGTACTCCTTCAGGTATTTAACCACTATATCATTAGAGAAATGAGGAAAACTTACCTAAGTCAAAGGAGAATCGGACGAGGAAAATCGCCTAGAGAGCTCGGCTGCTTGAGCTGAAAACCCGATGAGAAAAGTATGAAATGGTGGCGGCTACAGTGCATTAAACCCCAATCCCTCTTTCCTTAAATACGTTATCCACTTTTAAAAATGTAATTTACTCTAATGCCCTTGTCTAGTCTAGTCATTCAATAACCCTACTTAAATTATTGACTAATAAAGTGTATACCATTAATAATAAATGAGCTGGTTAGATAGAACCGGGTGTTACACTCACCCTCCCGCTCAGCAGTACCTACACCACAGAACACACTATAAGCTCAAAACTTAGCAAGTAGAGTGCCGAAAAATAAACATGAAGCGTGAAAACTGATTGTGCAATCCTAACACATGCATGTCTCTACACATGTTGTCATCATCTCACCGCATCGCATCGCATCTCAAACGTGCCTACAACCCATAACGTGCAAAAAACTCACAACTGACGTACAAATCACCCACTGCCTGCACAAGACTCATAACATACGTGCCACTAACCCACAACCAATACAAGACTCGTGACATATTTATAATTAACCCATAACCTGTACAAGACTCATAACATACAACTAACAATGACTATACATACACATACGTACCTATGGCCACAACACACACAAGACTCACATCCTACACACTATGACCAACTATCGACGGCTTCACATCCATATCACTTCACTTCACATCCCCATCACTTCACACATGTACCTACGACTCACAGCCTGCATACCATGACCAACTGACGACAACTTCACATTCCCATCACTTCACACGCGTGCCTACGACTCATAACCTGCATGCCATGACCAACTAACGACAACTTCACATCCCCATCACTTCACTTCACATCCGCATCACTTCACTCCACATCCCCATCACTTCACACGCGTACCTATGACTCATAACCTGCATACCATGACCAACTGATGACAACTTTACATCCCCATCACTTCACTCCACATCCCCATCACTTCACACGCGTACCTACGACTCACAACCTGCATACCATGACCAAATGACGACAACTTCACATCCCCATCACTTCACTTCACATCCCCATCACTTCACTCCACATCCCCATCGCTTCACACGCTTACTTACGACTCACAACCTGCATACAACTAACCCACACCCTGCACAAGACTCACAACATACCATTGACGACGACTACACATACACGTCACATACAGACTACTCACGACATACTCACGACATACACACGACTCACAACATGCAAACAACTGTAGTGTAGACCCTTCTGGGCAACTCTCAGACATTTACACCCACACTACTACTTACCTGGTGTCCTAGCTCGCTGGGTTTGACACGTCGCGTCACCTACGGCTTCACCTAGACAAATTTAAAAATCTTTGTTAGTACTTAGGCTCAAACTTGTCAACTCATTCTAAAACTATCATTTCTAACTTAACCCAACTCACATCTAACTATTTTGGTCCCTAACTTGGTCCGGTTAAAAACCGACTCAAAACTTCGAACGTGCATAACTTTCACGTCGGTCATCAAAATCGAACGATTCCAACGATCACGTACTCCTCTAATAACCTAGTTTAACCTACCAAAAAGGGAACTTCAAACGAATGATCGTAATCGGTCCAAAACCCAAAAGACAGAATCGGTCCATTATGCTAAAACGTCCAAAATTTAGCTTTTAATCCAATTTCACCTATTCCATTGTCAATTAACCCCATTCAGATTAATTTAAGCTTGACACGACACAAATTGAGGGTTCCCCACTTGGAAACCCGAATTTCACCTAAACTTCGAAATTTACATAACTCTTACTACGTGTAACACCCGAAATAACGACCAGGTGATTTCCTTAACCGTTTTAACGGTCGTGTTTAGTTAATTTTCCCTGTTTAGAATATTATGCCTAGCTTAATTAATTACATGTGGATTTAAACTAGGTTGGGTGGCAAAGTTGTAATAATGGAGGTTTGAGACCGGTATTTAAAGAAAATGGAAAGGGTTCAAACTTCATTTAAACCACTGTAGCCGACATCTTCTACTCTCGATGACTTCTTCTCTCCCGAGCTCTCGCTCTCTGTTTCCAGTGATCCTTCTCGTCGACGACCGGCTTTAGGCCTGCATTCCCTATGAATCCACGCCCAAGGTATGAAATAGGCAAGGTAGTTATCTGTTAGTTATTAAGCTCTGTTTTCAGCCCAGTATTGGAGCTTCAGATTCTTTAATGGACGAATAATAATAAGGATATTTTAGAATCTGAGAGTGGTAATGTCATTCCGGATAGATTCTGGACATTTAAAATAACCAACCCTGAGTAATCGATAGTCGGGTCTGTCTATTTCAGTTTTTGGATTCAGACTGCACAGAGTATTAGACTAAGGATTCGGGAAATGACTTTAGCTATTAAATCTTAGGTTGACTTGAGATTTAGAACTACTAGGATTTTGTTTTAACTACTGCAATGTGAATGTTTTAGGTGAAAAAGTCTGAAGAAAAGGAGCTCAAGTTGCTAAGGAAAATAGGTAAGTGAATGTACAGGTTTCTCGGTCATTAGGACCCTACATCAAAGGATGCTAGGTAGAAACTCATACGATGATTTGTAGTTCCCATATGTTACTGTCTAACATTATGTTGATGATTAGCTCAATGGTAAGGTCTCATGTTGAATAGTGCTCTATTCTGTAGCTTGATGATTTAAGAATTTCCATGTACATGCATCATGACTATTTTATGCATATGAAAATGTTTTAAGAGCATGGTTTTCTCATGAACAAAGTAAGAAGATAAAACTTATGCAACGTGGACTAAGTGAGGGTTGGGGGCTGTTCGGCGTATGTCACAGTCCAAAAGAGGGACATATGAATACGACCCGCAGTAGGGACCAAGATCAAACTCACTGTCGAACCCCCTTTACCGGCACAAATCCTCTCTTATTCCACACAACTTAAATGAAGAATATGATCAAAGATTATGAATGAAGAATATGACCAAAGATTATGAATGATGAATATGATCCATGACTATGAATGATGATTACGAGCAAAGATATGAACAACAAAAGACTCATGAACATGTGTTTTTCTGAATTATGCATTCATGCATCCGTGTTAGTGTTGCATTCCTTACTAAGCATTAGGCTTATAGTTAAACCTTATGATGTAGGTGAAGAGCTAACAGATGAGGATTTCCAATCCAGAGATGATGTTTAAAGCTGGTTGCTGGAGGATGCTCAGTATGACAGTGCAAGGCTGGACATGCGATTAAGTCCCCTGGTTATGCTCATAGTATGTCAGTAAAGTTTATGATAAACAGATGCCTAAGTAGAATAGAATTTCTTATAACAATAAAGTTTGGATTTGATTGATAGACTTCAGAGTCTGATAATGATTTTAAAGATTATCGAATGGTCTGTTTTGCTTAAATCTTCCGCTATGTGTATTCTGGATGAGTCTATGATTCTCACTCTTTGAGGTTTATAGTTACTAAGTTAAGATTTGGGTGAGTTGTGGTACTTTCCTGTTGAATGAAGTTGTTTGATGATTATAGTGTTTCACTGCTGTACGATAGAAGCTGGACGAGGCAATCATCCAGCTGACGTCATCGGCAGATGTCAAATGATAGGAGTTGAACAATTAGTATGTTTCCTCACCTGATGATGTAGTATGTTTAGTCACCGGATGATGGGAATGTGGTTGTCGTTTAGTCACCGGATGATGAAAATGTGGTTTTGTCGTCTAGTGACCTGCAGATCAAGCGTATTTAGGTTACCGGATGATGTAAATGTAATTTTGTTGTCTAGTGACCGGTAGATGTAGAGTATTTCAAACACCGGATGATGTAGTATGTTTAGTCACCGGATGATGGGAATGTAGTTGTCGTTTAGTCACCGGATGATGAAAATGTGGTTTTGTCGTCTAGTGACCGGCAGATCAAGTGTATTTAGGTTACCGGATGTATGTTTAGTCACCGGATGATGTAGTATGTTTAGTCACCGGATGATGTAGTATGTTTAGTCACCGGATGATGTAGTATGTTTAGTCACCGGATGATGTAGTATGTTTAGTCACCGGATGATGTAGTATGTTTAGTCACCGGATGATGTAGTATGTTTAGTCACCGGATGATGTAGTATGTTTAGTCACCGGATGATGTAGTATGTTTAGTCACCGGATGATGTAGTATGTTTAGTCACCGGATGATGTAGTATGTTTAGTCACCGGATGATGTAGTATGTTTAGTCACCGGATGATGTAGTATGTTTAGTCACCGGATGATGTAGTATGTTTAGTCACCGGATGATGTAGTATGTTTAGTCACCGGATGATGTAGTATGTTTAGTCACCGGATGATGTAGTATGTTTAGTCACCGGATGATGTAGTATGTTTAGTCACCGGATGATGTAGTATGTTTAGTCACCGGATGATGTAGTATGTTTAGTCACCGGATGATGTAGTATGTTTAGTCACCGGATGATGTAGTATGTTTAGTCACCGGATGATGTAGTATGTTTAGTCACCGGATGATGTAGTATGTTTAGTCACCGGATGATGTAGTATGTTTAGTCACCGGATGATGTAGTATGTTTAGTCACCGGATGATGTAGTATGTTTAGTCACCGGATGATGTAGTATGTTTAGTCACCGGATGATGTAGTATGTTTAGTCACCGGATGATGTAGTATGTTTAGTCACCGGATGATGAAAATGTGGTTTTGTCGTCTAGTGACCGGTAGATGTAGAGTATTTCAAACACCGGATGATGTAGTATGTTTAGTCACCGGATGATGTAGTATGTTTAGTCACCGGATGATGTAGTATGTTTAGTCACCGGATGATGTAGTATGTTTAGTCACCGGATGATGTAGTATGTTTAGTCACCGGATGATGTAGTATGTTTAGTCACCGGATGATGTAGTATGTTTAGTCACCGGATGATGTAGTATGTTTAGTCACCGGATGATGTAGTATGTTTAGTCACCGGATGATGTAGTATGTTTAGTCACCGGATGATGTAGTATGTTTAGTCACCGGATGATGAAAATGTGGTTTTGTCGTCTAGTGACCGGTAGATGTAGAGTATTTCAAACACCGGATGATGTAGTATGTTTAGTCACCGGATGATGTAGTATGTTTAGTCACCGGATGATGTAGTATGTTTAGTCACCGGATGATGAAAATGTGGTTTTGTCGTCTAGTGACCTGCAGATCAAGCGTATTTAGGTTACCGGATGATGTAGTATGTTTAGTCACCGGATGATGTAGTATGTTTAGTCACCGGATGATGTAGTATGTTTAGTCACCGGATGATGTAGTATGTTTAGTCACCGGATGATGTAGTATGTTTAGTCACCGGATGATGAAAATGTGGTTTTGTCGTCTAGTGACCGGTAGATGTAGAGTATTTCAAACACCGGATGATGTAGTATGTTTAGTCACCGGATGATGTAGTATGTTAGTCACATAGGGAACATACAATAGGATGATATTACTTCGTCTCCCGATGCATGCAAACCCCATGCAAACCCAACTGAATAACGTCGAGTAGTCTGGGGCATTCTTCCCTGCTCCGATTAAGTCACTGATCAAATGACCAATTTTAGCCGCTCGACTCTGTGTAAGATTTAGCCGACGGGATTTAAGGAAAAATCGAGTTTGAGAGGGCGAAATTCCCTTGATGTTATAACGCCTCTGTTATCAGTCTAAGAGTGAGTTAAAAAAAAAATGTATGTAAATATTAGCTTGGAAACGAAGAAGAAAAGGTAGAAGTTGAGTCAATGATTAATGAAAGATTATGACTAAGTGACGGCTCCCTGTCTGGGTCGTTACACTACGCTTATCGGAACAACTCGATTTCAGCGGCTAAACGCTTCACTAATAACCTAGTTTAACATACCAAGAGACAATTTAAAACAATTAATCGTAGCTAGGCCAAAACCCCTAAAATCAGAACCGATTTTTAAAGCTCTAAATTCCTTCTTTCAGTTTTTCAACAAAACTCATGCAATTCATCACCAATCTATCACATTCTAACCCATTAGGCATAATCTAACAACAAAATTGAAGTTTCCAATTCGGGAACCCGAATTTACAGCACACACCCTCACTGTTTTCTCCCGAAAAACAGGGCACCATTGCCCAACAGTGACCACCCCCTTTCTCGCCGTCCCTTCCCCCACCATTCAGCGCCCAATCGACCCATGTTTGAAAACAAAATGTTATCCCACCCTCGGCCATCAGAACAGGAAAGAAACAGGAAGAAAACTCACCTGTTTTGGTCAGGTTTGGCGCGGAGAAAAATCCAGGCCGCAGTCGGCTTCAGTTCGTTGGAGCAGAGGGAAAACGCCGACGCCTTCTCCTTCTTCCCCCCTCGTCGATCGTCGGCAGAGCAGCTCGGGCTCTCTTCCTTCGGGAGCTCGGGTTGAAGAAAAACTGAATGGCTTCCTTGTGAAGCCATTCAGTTTTTCTTTTATTTTTCTTTTATTATTTTATTTATTTGTTTATAGCAAATTACTAAATCACCCTTACATTTTCAAACTCTCGTATTCCCGTTAAATTCTCATCTTCTCGACCCATTAAATATTGGAAATCCTTTTCCAAATAAAATCCTAAATTTTAATAAGCTAATTAGCCCGTTAAAATCTCTCACGGAATTCTAACATAACTTTTAAATTTTTATTCGATGAAATTTCTGGGTTTTTACACTGTTCTTCTTTGAGGATAATAATATCTATTTCGAAATTCTCTATCAATATGTCTCAGATACCAACCAATATTCCATAGAGAAGTAATAGCAAACTTACTTATTATTCACAAAGCTGTAGCATACACTTCTAGCACACACAGAGCACACTTACAAACCAGAGAGAAAGCTAGAGAGAAAAGAGAGCTAGTTCAAAGGCGTAAGTAAAACGGAAATGAAACACTCCTTTTATAGAAGAAGGATCATACAACACGACAAAAAATAAATAAATAGTACTCCCATAGTGGAGTACGGAGATTCCTTCAAAAGTAAGTGGTGGGGACCACTACTTTACTTTATGATAGTCTTTAAATTTCTTCAATAAAATCTTGCTGTCTTCTATAAGTATGTCCACATAATCAGAACGATCACCAGTAAAAGGCTGAGATAACATCTTTTCTTCATATTCATTAAATAACTTTATCAAATACTGAGTCTTCTCCATAGCTTGTTCAACTTGAGTTTTTATACCTTCCATATATCTTGCATAATTCTGAGCTCTAATATGTAAAGGAAGCCAAAATGCTGGAGTATGAACTCTTTTCTAATTTCTTCTAGACATAGGCCAAAAGCCTGTTCTTCTTTGAGGATAATAATATCTATTTTGAAATTCTCTATCAATATGTCTCGGATACCAACCAATATTCCATGGTGCCACATTATAGGGATTCATTTATAAAGTCTTCTTTTTTCCTTTGCTTCTATGCTTTTGCGTGACATTAACAAAAGTTTCCCATAAATCTTTGGTAGTGTAATGTATGTTTAAATCTGCAATATCTTCATTAGGATCTTGAGATTCTTCAGCTAATATCTGAAAAGATCCTGAACCTGATCCTGTAGTAGGAATATTCATATCATCATCCTCATGTTCTTCATTCATATTAAGATCTTCAACAGATCCCAATTGATCTCTCATCATAGCAAATAATTTTAATTCTTTATCTTTTTTGCTCATATGAGGATATTGCTTTTTAATAGTCTCATACATTTTTTTAAGATAATTATCTTCTATATTTTCATCCTCTTTATTCTGACTGGAAGATGACACTTTTTCTTTATAAATATTAATAATTGCCTTAATTCTTTCGACACATAAGTCGATTTCATAACGAGCCCACCATTTAATATAAAAGTTTCTTTGAACTTCATATAGACCAATAGGGTCTTGCTCAATTTCAAGATTCCATTGCAAGATCCAATTGATTTGGAATTCAGTGCAAAACCATAATATATCTTGTTCTTTAATAATAGTTTTCCTGATAGATAATTCCGGATTATATTTCAACCATATAGGAAATAGCTCTTGAATATTTTCAAGAAATATGGATAACTCTGGAGAGTGTTCTATCCACCAAATATAAAACCATGGAGGAAATTTATCTTCAAGTTTCATAATCTCAGGATTAATAGTAAAGAACCATGAATGAGTTCTTGTGGGATTCTGATAATAAAAAGTATTATCCCATGCATTCACATAATCCCAATAATTATATTTTTGTTCATTCTTTAGACTTCTAACAGCAAATACATTTAATCCTCATTCTTGAGGATGGATAACCCTGATGATATAACACTTAGAATGTGTAATAGTTGATTTTCCATATTCACCAATATAATGATGAACAATCTGAACATATTGTGTCTCGATAAGAATATGTTCATAATAGAGGCGATTTTTTCCCTCTTTGGTTAAATAATTGTGAGAGCCCAAATATCTCTCTTTAATGTACCAAGCATCTTTGTGGTGTAATAATAAATCTTTTTCATAAAAGGGAAAGATAACTTCCACACAACATTTCTTATAATAGGTAACTGATTCCAAAACTTCCTTTGCAGTTTTAGAAGTGATAATAGGAGAACCAGTACTAGCACCGCTAGCACTACCAATAACAGGAAAATGATAATCATAAAGATAATGACCACGGCCTCTGCCCCGGCCTCTACCCCTACCCCTAAAGGGGTTATCCATTCTGTAAAAATTCACGGGTTAAAAAATCAGAAAGAGAGTTACTTTCTCCCTTAATATACTCAATAGAGAATTCATAAACAGATAATTCGGCTTGCCATCGAGCAAAGATTTGTT
Organism: Begonia masoniana; assembly: GCA_022432975.1. Lineage (NCBI taxonomy): Eukaryota > Viridiplantae > Streptophyta > Magnoliopsida > Cucurbitales > Begoniaceae > Begonia > Begonia masoniana. The sequence continues at coordinate 25,383,882 of CM039502.1, forward strand.
TAGATACGAGATTTTTGACATCTTTTTCTAAGATATCTTTAGAAGAAGAACAATCAACTCTAATAAGAAAAGATTGATTTAATAAATCATCTTGAAATTTAGAAATACATTTAATTATAGATAAAATTTCTTTTTTAATAGTAGAATAATTTAATTGGACAGGTTTCCATATACCTGATGTAAATCTAATTAATTCGTCAATATTAGTATTAGGATTTAATTGTTTAAGAATACCTCCATAACCAATGTTAGAGGCATCTGTTTCAACAATTTTTTTCCATAAAGGATTGGATAAATTTAAACAGGGTAGACTAATAGTTTTTTGTTTTAAATTAATAATAGTTTGGGTGTGTTCAGAACTCCAAGGCTTAGGATTTTTTCTTAGTCTTTGATATAAAATAATAGTGTATTGGGCTAAATTTTTATAAAAATCTCCTAAATAATTTAAACTACCTAAAAATCTTTGTAATTGTTTTTTATCTTTAATTTCATTAGGAAATTTAGATGCAAATTCTATACTTCTATTTATAGGAATAATAGTTCCTTGATTAATATTATGTCTTAAAAATCTAACTGTGGTTTGAAATAATTTCATTTTAGGAGCAGATAAAACTAATCCATTATATTTAATAGTTTCTTTTATAATTTTTAAATGTTTTATATGCTGATCTAATGTAACACCCGGTTCTATCAAACCGATTCCTTTTTTTTTTAAATTAATGGCACACTTTATATGATAATAATAAAGGTAGGGTTAATGGATGTCTAGGAAAGGGCATAAGGGTAATTGGAAATTTGAAAGTGTATAACGTATTTAAGGAAAGGGGTTTTGGGTTTACTGCACTGTAGCCGCCACTATTTTCTATTTTCCCTCTCGGCCTTCAGCTCTCCAGCAGGAACCTCTAGGCGATTTTTTTCTTGCTCGACTCTCTTTCAACTTAGGTACATTTTTCCTCATTCTCTTGCGTTTTAGCAGTTAGATAACTGAGGGAGTACAATGTGAGGATTTCAAGAATGCTGTAGATGAGAGTAGGTTCGGGTTTTTGGGGATAAATAGAAATGTGCAAGCAGTAGAGTTCCAAACTGGTTTCTTTGTTCTTCTGGTTAATTTTTGGTAAAGTTTAGTGAAGGTTTGATTGATGTTCTGTTATGAACTTAAGTGAGCGAGCTTCTAAAGTAGCTTACAGCCGAGCGATTTCCAGGAGAGCCAGGTAAGTAGAGTATGCTTGTACCTTCGGGCTTACATCACAAAACAGTAAGGTTGTGCATGCTTGAATGTGTTTGTATGTCATGCATCATATTTTGAAAATTATGCGAAAATAAATTTACATGCAATGACATGGTAAGGAATGAACAGACTGTAACAGTTGTTAAGGGAACTAACCCGCCCCTTAACTAAGAGAGAGGATGTATGACTTTGGGGGATGTGATCCAAACCCCAATTTCACAGGGGGATCTGAACAGTTGTTAAGGGAACTAATCCGCCCCTTAATCAAGAGAGAGGATGTATGACTTTGGGAGAAGTGATCCAACTCCCAATTTCACAGGAGGATCAGATCAGAACGAATGCATATGCAACTGAGATGAGAAAGTAGAAACTGCATGATTAGGAATTTATGTTTCAGCATTCCATTTCATTATTACTTTACTTACTTAGCATTAGGCTAATAGATGAGTTTTGTGATGTAGGTGAAGAGGCAATAGAAGGTGTGACAGCCCGAAACCCGAGCCCGATCGGGATCCGAGAACCGAGCCGTCACTCCGGGACATTTGCAGAATACGGGGACAACTATTTTTTTTTCGACTTTTTAAAACTCACGGACATTTAAATGAAACTTCTCAGAATAAAACAGGAAGACGTAGGCGGAAAACTGGTGGAAGAAGACTGACGGATGACGTAGTTTCAAAGGCAGAAGCGGAAGATGTAAATAATGGATAATGAGAATAAGACAAAAAGTGAATAGTGCACCGGTGGATATAATATGTGAACAGTGACCGGTGGATGAAAAATGTGAACAGTGACCGGATGATTAAAATAAAATAATATAAATAAACATAAACTGGAAATCATACAGTGGAAGACTTACAGTAGATGACAAGGGTGGATGACAAGGGTGGATGACAGAATTGACTTTGACTGGGGCGGATGACTGAATTGACTGGGGGTGGATGACTGAATTGACTTTGACTGTGGCGGATGACTGGGGCGGATGAGAACTTTCTCTGGATTTGAAAACTGTGAACTAATTTAAAACTTGGGAATGGTGGAATATGTTGGCGGATGATGTACCGGATGATATGGTAGACGTCACTGTTCATGAGTAAGACAAAAGTGAACAGTACTACAGGTAGACGTTACTGTTCACCGGATGATATAAACTACAGGTAGACCTTACTGTTCATGAATAAGACAAAAGTGAACAGTAACTACAGGTAGACGTTACTGTTCACCGGATGATATAAACTACAGGTAGACGTTACTGTTCATGAATAAGACAAAAGTGAACAGTAACTACAGGTAGACGTTACTGTTCACCGGATGATATAAACTACAGGTAGACGTTACTGTTCATGAATAAGACAAAAGTGAACAGTAACTATAGGTAGACGTTACTGTTTACCGGATGATATAGTTTTAAAGGAAAAATCTGATTTTTCAAACACAACAGAAAACATGACAGAAACTTAAGAAAGATCACACTACATGGATAGCTCTAAAACCAGAAACTATCCATGCACAGACTAACAGAAAATATTCCAAACAAATTCCAGAATATTTCAAAACATACGAGCAATTCCAGAATATTTTCAAACATACATTCAACTGTCAAATACAGAGGTTTAAAAACATAAACTCCAAAACCTATGCTTTATCAAAATCCCAACAGAATTCCTAACAGAGAGTAAACTTTGTTTTAAAATCTCAAAAACTATGCAGAACTTGACATACATACACACCACAGGAAATCAGAATATGTCTGGCTGCCACAACCAACCCCCGCAAGTTCGTTCCTCCAACAGCACCTACACATCAGCCTGAGGCACAAAGTCCTCATCCACGGGTTCAGTACCTACAACAGGGAGTTCAACTATGAGCCTAGAGCTCAGTAAGAACATACAATGCAAAGTGATGCACGTGCTATGCATGAACATTTTCAAATACATGAACATTACATTACATTACCTTACATTTCACTGGACAGGGAAGTATAAGTGGGTAGAGGAGCTGGCGCAACAGGGATACATTCATAACATGACATGACATATTAGTAGTTAGTAATTTTACCGGGTCCCAGGGAGGGATAAGGCACAGGGTATCCTTGGCGGGGATAATTCTTACAAGCGTCCCAGAGAAGGACAAGAACAGGCCGCCAGTCCTCATCCACACTTAACCATACATTACATTACAGGTTTTAACTTTCATAACTTCAAATCGTGTACAGAAAAAATTTGCATGAGTTTTGGGAAAAACGTGTATGCATGAACATTTACGATGCTTGAACATAACAGAGACAGGCGGCAGAATAACAAAGCAAGACATAAAATAAAACACATTTAACCTAAAACATAAACTACGGTTTAACTACCCATCGGCAATCCCGACAACATAAACCTAGTACCTCCGTATTGTAGGGCCTTAAGGGACAAACCTATACGTATGAACTTACCTGCTTGCTGTAGAGTTTACGAGCCTTGATCGTGTTACCTCTATGCGCCTCAAACCTTGATCGTGTTGTCTCTGTGCGCCTCGAACTTTGATCGAAGAAAATGGAAGAAACGGAGGAGAGGAGTTCTGTCGCTTGGAGAAGAAACTAAAAACAGAGAGAAGAAGAGAGAATACAGGGAAGAGAAGATGGGAAAAAATGGGAGGTTTTCACGTAGCAGAGAGAGAAGAAGGCATGAAGGGAGAGAGAAGGCTTGTCTTCTTCAACAAGTTGCCAAATGTCAATCCCCCATTGGTTTACTTCCACCAACCTTAATTGCTTCCTAAATTGCCCCTCTTTGGTTTCCAACTAAATTGTTATTTAGTTCGTTGTTTCGGTTACACCTCAGTTTGGTTTCCCCCACTAGACATCCCACAATTTCGATAAAATATTCACTATATTAATAGTGAAATAATCTCAATCGATAATTCAAGGGATAATTCCATGGCCAAAAATGCCGGGTGTTACAGAAGGTGTGTTCTCTGAACATGTTGAGGATTAGGTTGTTAAGGGAGCACTTCAATGCCACGGATTGGTGATTCTGATGAGGCAGATTAACTGATGTCAGTAGATGTGAAGGTTTAGTGAACCATGATTTATTTTAAGTTTTATTGAGTTTTTTAATAACAAAAGTGGTTTTAATGTTTTTAAATACGTTGGTGAGACTTTGCTGATAATGATACTCTGTTGGATTTATTAGTGGTGTTTACTAAAGTTTGGAGTAATACACGAATTTAAATAGTTTGAACGATTTTTAGTAAAATGCTCAAATTCTTTTGGTAGTCGGAGTTTTTCTTTGTTAGAGTGAAAATGTTGCTATGCTATTTTCGTTGAGTATTTTTGATCTATCTGTAGATGAAGTCTATCAGCAGATGTAGGGTTGTTGTTCTGTTGTCTATCGAAAGATGTCTTCAGTAAAGTCATCGGATGATGTCTTCAGTAGAAGCCATCGGAAGATATAAGTAGAAAATTTGTCGTTTTGTAACCGGAGGATGTCGAGTATTTTATCCATCGGATGATGAAGGTAAAAGTCTTTTGTCGTTTTGTAATCAGATGATGTCGAGTATTTTATCCATCGGATGATGAAGGTAAAAGTCTTTTGTCGTTTTGTAACCGGATGATGTCTGAAGGTAAAAGTCTTTTGTCGTTTTGTAACCGGATGATGTCGAGTATTTTATCCATCGGATGATGAAGGTAAAAGTCTTTTGTCGTTTTGTAACCGGATGATGTCGAGTATTTTATCCATCGGATGATGAAGGTAAAAGTCTTTTGTCGTTTTGTAACCGGATGATGTCGAGTATTTTATCCATCGGATGATGAAGGTAAAAGTCTTTTGTCGTTTTGTAACCGGATGATGTCGAGTATTTTATCCATCGGATGATGAAGGTAAAAGTCTTTTGTCGTTTTGTAACCGGATGATGTCGAGTATTTTATCCATCGGATGATGAAGGTAAAAGTCTTTTGTCGTTTTGTAACCGGATGATGTCGAGTATTTTATCCATCGGATGATGAAGGTAAAAGTCTTTTGTCGTTTTGTAATCAGATGATGTCGAGTATTTTATCCATCGGATGATGAAGGTAAAAGTCTTTTGTCGTTTTGTAACCGGATGATGTCGAGTATTTTATCTATCGGAAGATGTGAGTAAGTGTATTTGTCATTTTGTGATCGGCAGAGGCTGGATGGATGATTCATCCGGCTGACGTCATCGGTAGATGCAAGTAGCAAAACTTGTCATTTTGCGATCGGCTGAAGTTGGAGGAATGATTCCTCCGGCTGACGAAGCCTTCAGTTTTATTTCTTCCCTTTTTCGTTGACCTTGTTTAGTGGCAGATGTGTTTGACTTTTTATGAACTTTAAGTATTTCACGCGTAAGCCTTCATCTCTTCCGGCCGAATTATTTTCTTAATATTTTTAACTGATTATTCGAACACTGTTTTATAGTTTTGCTTAACTTTGCTTTGCTCAAAGATTTTCTACTGCAAGTTTTATGTTTTAGCAAACATTCCAATTTGACTTCCGAGCGAAGTTTAAATTTGGTCCAAAATTTCCTAGTTATGTTCAGGTCTATGAGTAACGAACTGAGTTTAGAAACTCGAGGCGTCACAGTATGGTATCAGAGACATTCAGTTAAACCGTTCAAAAGATTACTCATCAGTGCCGATCGTCGCATTGGAATACTCCAACAACTGTAAGTGTTCATGTTAACCTTAGTTATTAGATGTTTATGAGAGTAGTTAACCTTGAACATGAGTATCGAAAATGGCTAGACGATCAGGAAGACCAAGAGTACCAAGAGAGATGCCCAACTTGAGAACTGAAGAAGAACCTAGCGTGATTAGGCAGTTGACAGAATTGGTGCGTCAGCAGACAGACCTAGTGCGTCAGCAGTCTGATCAGTTAGGAGTGCTGTTGAACCGAGAGGTACAAGGAAGTGCCAACTCGAGTTCTAGCAATGAACATTCTGGAGATAGATTCAGGAGGCTACGATCACCTACGTTTGATGGACAGTCATCTGATCCGGTTATTGCTGAAGGGTGGCTTAGAAAGATTGAGAGTATGTTTAGGTGTGCCAACATTGAGGAATGAGACAAGGTCACGTTGGCAACGTTTCATTTGACTGGTGATGCTCAACTTTGGTGGGAAACAATAGAGACCACCACTGATGTCTTGGCGATGCCTTGGTCACAATTCAAAGACACTTTCTACGAGAAGTATTTCAACAGTACTGTCCAAACTGCAAAGAAGTTGGAATTTCTAAACTTGAAGTAGACAGGGTCTGTGGCCGAGTACAGTAGACAGTTCGAGTCCCTGTCCAAGTTTGCTAGACATTTTGCTCATAGGGATAAGGATAAGGTATTCAAATTTGTGCATGGACTGAAGCCAGAAATTTACCGAGGAGTTAAATTTTGTGGTATTAAAGGCTTGTCATTCAGTGAAGTTGTGTCTACTGCTCTGGAAGTGGAAGAAGCTGAAAGGAAGTGTGCTGGACCAAAAGAGGTCCCACAAAAGTTGGTCCAGCCACACCATCAAAGGGGAATGAAGAAGCCTAGTGAAGGCCAGAGTAGCCAAGGAACAGGGGGGAAGGTACAAAATGTCAGGAAATTCCCCCAGTGTCCCAAGTGCTTGAAGTACCACCCGGGCAAGTGCAGATTGGGCTTTGAGAAGTGTTTCAACTGTGAGGAGGTTGGACACATGATCAAAGAGTGCCCGAAGCCTAGAATCACCAGATGCTACAATTGTAACAAGATCGGCCATATTAGCAGAGACTGCCCAGCTCCTAAGAGTGACCCTGCTATGGTTAAACCGAGGATATTCTCCATGATGGAGTCGGGCGATGATGAACAGCAAGCTGTTGTGTCAGTTACTATACTGGTCAACTCTTTACCCGCTTTTACATTGATAGATTCTGGTGCAACACATTCATTCATAGCATCTACATTTGCTGATAAGTTAGATGTAAAGCTTACCCCTACTGAGCAAGTGTTTAACGTCGCATTACCCTCTGGTGAACGTATGTGCTCTAACCGAGTGATGCTTGATAGTGCTGTATTTGTAGGAAACATGAACCTACCTGCTAACCTCATTATTATAGATATAATGGGATTTGATGTAATCCTAGGAATGGATTGGCTGTTTAAGCATTATGCCACAATCGACTGTAGGACTGGAGTAGTTAGTTTTCAGCCCCCTTGTGGTTTGAAACATACCTTCCAAGCTCTAAAGTGGAGTAAGGAAATGTCTGTTATGACCTCTATAAATTGTGGACCCTCACCATGCAGAGAGTACTTATGCTTCTTGGCCAGTGTTTTAGATACACAACTAGTAGGAAAAGCAACTCCCCAAAATGTCTTAGTTGTCCAAGATTTCCCAGAAGTATTCCTAGATGACCTTCCTAGTTTGCCGCCAGATAGGGAAATTGAATTCGTTGTAGATATTTACCCCGGCGCTGAGTCTGTGTCTAAAAATCCATATATATTAGCACCAACAGAACTTAGAGAATTAAAGAAGCAGTTAGAGGATCTGTTGGAGAAAGGGTTCATACGCCCTAGCTTTTCACCATGGGGTGCACCTGTTCTCTTTGTCAAAAAGAAAGATTGATCGATGCGTATGTGCATTGATTATAGGGAATTGAATAAGTTAACTGTCAAGAACAAGTATCCATTACCGAGGATTGATGACCTATCTGACCAACTCCGTGGTGCACGAGTTTTCTCTAAGATTGATTTGAGGTCAGGTTACTACCAACTAAAAGTCAAAACCGAAGATATTCCAAAGACTGCCTTTTGCACAAGGTATGGACATTATGAGTTTCTAGTTATGTCCTTTGGATTGACAAATGCATCGGCAGCCTTCATGGATCTTATGCATAGAGTGTTTCACGAGTATTTAGACAAGTTTGTTATTGTGTTTATAGATGATATTTTAATCTATTCACGTTCTAGTGAAGAACATGCAGAACATTTGAACTTAGTATTGGAGGTGCTAAGGCAGCACCAACTCTATGCCAAGTTTTCCAAATGTGAGTTTTGGCTGGACAGAGTTCATTTCCTTGGTCATGTGATCTCTGGTGATGGAATATCTGTCGACCCAGCCAAGGTTCAAGCAGTCAAGGAGTGGCCCCAACCAAAGAATGCTGCAGATATTCAGAGTTTTCTTGGACTTGCAGGATATTACAGGAAGTTTATTGAAGGATTCTCAAAGGTTGCAACACCCCTCACTCGGTTAACTAGGAAAAATATGAAGTATGTGTGGACTGAGGATTATGAGCATAGTTTTCAGACCTTGAAACAGAAATTGACCAATGCTCCAATTTTGACCCTTCCCGTTGATGATGGTAAATTTAGCATTTACTGTGATGCATCCAAGATTGGACTTGGCTGTGTCTTGATGCAAGAGGGAAAGGTAATAGCTTATGCCTCTATGCAATTGAAAACACATGAGAATAATTACCCTACACATGACTTGGAATTAGCTGCAGTTGTATTCGCACTTAAGATTTGGAGGCACTACCTGTATGGACAAACTTGTGATATATCTTCACACAGAAGGAATTAAACATGATGCAACGTCGATGGTTGGAATTTGTAAAGGATTATGATTTTGAGATTAAATACCATCCCGACAAATCAAATGTTGTGGCAGATGCCTTGAGTAGAGTGACAACTTCAGCCTCAGCCTTGATTCTTGATGTACCATTAGCCTTAGAGTCTGAATTCCAAAGGTTTAATCTAGAAGCAGTATCCAGTGTATCAGCTATACTCTCAGCCATAACCTTAAAGCCTACTATTTTGGAGAAAATAAAGGAAGCTCAGACGAATGATGACGAGTGTAACAAGTACAAGTTAAGCATGGATTCTTCAGACAAAACAGATTTTAACTATTCTACTGATGGAATCCTTAAGTTTAGAAATAGATGGTTTGTCCCTGCCGTTAAAGAACTTCGTGATGAGATTCTTTCTGAAGCACACTCTTCCAGGTTCTCTGTTCACCCTAGGAGTACAAAGATGTACAAGGATCTTAAACAGCATTATTGGTGGCCAGGTATGAAACGAATTGTAGCAGAATATGTAGGATTGTGTTTGTGTTGTCAACAGATTAAAGCCGAGCATCAGAGTCCCTCAGGAACAATGCAACCTTTACCAGTTCCTGAATGGAAATGAGAACAAATACCGATGGACTTTGTTGTGGGGTTGCCTAGAACAACAAAAGGACACGATGCAATTTTGGTGGTAGTTGACCGTCTAACCAAATCAGCTCATTTCCTACCAATAAAGGTGACTTACTCGATGGATTAACTTGCTGAATTGTATGTGCAAGAAATCGTTAGGTTACATGGAGTTCCAATTACCATAGTTTCAGACCGTGATTCTAGATTTACATCTAAGTTTTGGGAGAGTTTGCATCAGGCTATAGGTACACAGCTCAACTTTAGCACAGCCTTTCACCCTCAAACAGATGGACAGTCCGAAAGAACCATCCAAATATTAGAGGATATGCTTCATGCATGCATATTGGATTTTCAAGGTTCCTGGAGCAAGTACCTATCCTTAGTAGAATTCTCTTATAATAGCAGTTTTCAGGCAACTATCGGTATGGCACCGTATGAAGCACTGTATGGACGAAAGTGCAGATCTCCTTTGTACTGGGATGAAGTTGGTGAAGCACAGTTGCTTGGTCCTGACATTGTGCAAAAACCTATTGAGAAGGTTGCCCTCGTCCGACTGAGGATCTTAACAGCTCAAAGCCGGGAGAAAAGTTATGCCGACAGAAGACGCAGAGAACTAGAGTTTGAAGTAAGTGATGAAGTTTTCCTCAAGGTATCACCATTTAAAGGAGTTGTGAGATTCGGGAAGAGAGGCAAGTTGAACCCCAGATTTATTGGACCATTCACTATTCTGAAGAGAGTTGGGAGAGCAGCCTATCAGTTACAGCTACCGGCTTCTATGGAGCGGATACAGAATGTGTTCCATGTTTCCATGTTGAAAAAGTGTGTACGGGATCCATCTCAGATTATGGAACAACATAGTATTGAAGTTCATCCTACTCTTGCATATGAGGAGAAACTAGTAATGTGACGACCCCCGACCCGATCGGGGACGAAGAGCCATCACTCCGGGACATTTAACAAAAAACAAGATACACATTTTTTTTTGAACATAAGTGAACAGAACATTAGGAAACAACAGAAAACAGACTGAACTTTTAAGAGTAAAAACCTTAAAGCTTAACAGAGAGGGAAAACATTTTCAGAATTTGGAATCAAAATAGAGAAAAAGAAACAGTTAAAAACTAGACTACATAATGAATGGCAGAAGGAGAGCAGGAAGATTGGAAGCAAGGAGAAATGAAACAGATAAAGAAATAAAAAGACAGAGGAGGACGACTGTGTAACAACCCCGGCCAGGAGCCGTCACGTGTTCATATTCTTTCATTAATCGTTTGCTTGACTTTTACTATTATTACATTAACTTACTATCTCTCAACAGACTTTCACATTTAACATATATTTTTTTTTTAAACTGGTAGTAGAAACGCAGAACCATTAAGGAAGACGAACCCTCTCGTGCCCGACTTCCCACGCCTTGTCGGCTCAACCTTCACAGAGTCGAGCGACTAGACTCGGTCATTGGCTTCTTGACAAATTTCGGGAAAAGAGGAGGTGCCCTCAAATCTCTTAACATAATACCACACGGGTTTTGCATGGGTTGCATGCATTGACAACCCTCAGTAATTTAGTCGTCCGGTCATCACGTGCATTACGCGTGACTCGTTTAACATCGCCTAAAAGAAGACATCTTCCGGTGGGCACGTGGGCCTCGCGTGCTAAATTAAAATATCATCCGGTCGCTAATCGACAAAACACATTTTATATCTTCCGGTCGCTAATCGACAAAACACATTTTACATCTTCCGGTCGCTAATCGACAAAACACATTTTACATCTTCCGGTGACGTCATCCGGAAGACTAAACCATCAAACAACTACCCTTCGGCATCTGCCGATGACGTCAGTCGGAAGACTAAACCATCAAACAATTATTCTTTCGGCATCTGCCGATGACGTCAGCCGGAAGACTAAACCATCAACAACTATTCTTTCGGCATCTGCCGATGATGTCAGCCGGAAGGCTAAACCATCAACAACTATTCTTTCGGCATCTGCCGATGACGTCAGCCGGAAGACTAAACCATCAACAACTATTCTTTCGGCATCTGCCGATGACGTCAGCCGGAAGACTACCTCTTCCAGCTTCCGTCTTACGGTAGAGAACTCTAAATCATCAAATGACTCCTTCCAACAGGAAGAAAACACAACTCATTCAAAATGCATATAGCGGAAGACTTAAGCAACAGACCATTTATAAATCTATATAATCATTCCCTGACTCAGTGATCCACTAGACAGTTTCAAAGCTCAACGTTTTAAAATAATCTCATCCTACTTAAACTACCATATTCTTTAACATACTGTAACATAAGAGCCTTAACCAGGGGTCATAAATCGCCTCTCCAGTCCCACACTGTCACCTTGAGCATCCTCCAGCAACCAGCCTTAAGCATCCTCTTTGAACATAACATCCTCACCTGAACCTTCTTCACCTACACCATAAGGTTTAACTATAAGCCTAATGCTTAGTAAGGAATGCATGCTGACAGATATACATGAGTACACAATTTAAAGAGACATAAGTTCATAAACCATTCATCATTCGTGTTCATCTTTAACTTTTACATAACATGTATTAAGGCAGGAGACGAGGGAGGAAGATGGGATACATAGTCATTTGCCTATCGCGGCAGACATACATAATCATTTGCCTATCGCGGCAATCATGATACATCACTCGGCCTCCCCAGTGGGAGAATTCGCGAGCCATACATATCATTAACTCGGCCTCCACCAGTTGGAGATTTCGCGAGTCGTACATATCATTAACTCGGCCTCCACCAGTAGGAGATTTCGCGAGTCATACATATCATTAACTCGGCCTCCACCAGTGGGAGAATTCGCGAGTCATACATAACATAGTCTTTCCCCGCTCTGCACTTAATCTTGGTTACATTTGCTTTTCATATTCTCAACTTAATCATAACAGGGACACAGTGCATAGACATAAAGTTCATAGAGAGAAGTCATCTCATGAGGACAAGTAAAACATCCTGTAACTTTACATTTACTTACACAACTTCTTCATATCGTGGAAATAACAAATCATAGTCAATAAGCTAACATCTCAGTGATTTCCTAATACCCTTGCGGTGTAGGGCCCTAGTGGCCGGAAATCTTAACACATTCACTTACCTGGATTCCTTAGCAATCCGAGCTTCTTTCCTTTAAACTTCTTCACCTAAAACATGTACATTACAGTAGTTAAAACAAAGTCCTAATAGTCCTAATCATAAACCATCCTAGGATCTAATAGCTAAAGTCATTCCGATTCCTCTGTTTGACACACTGCAGTCTGAAATCCGAAACTAGGTGGACAGGTTTTACCATTGATTAAATCCGAGTTGGTTACTTAAAATGCTCAGAATCGATTCGGGATGACATTTCTACTCCCAGATTTTAAAAGTCAAAAACTACTCGGCCACTGCTAAAAATCCGAACTCAGTGCCGAGCTGAAAACAGAGCTCTATTTACTAATGAATGACTACATTGTCCATTTCATACCTCGGGTGTGGATTTGCAGAGAAGAGCAAGCTCGAAACCAGCCGTCGGTAAGGGAAGTTCTGGTAGCCGAGAGCAAGAACTTGGGAAAGAAGGAATCGCCGAGAGGGAATGTCGGCTACAGTGGTAATAAATGAGGTTTAAGGTTTCCATTTCCTATTTATACTAAATTCATCGATTTTAATTACAAAACTGCCACCCAACCTAGTTTCACACAACTTGTAATAAATTTGTCTTAACATTAAATTTAAATCATAACGGTTAAATAAGAGGGTGACAATGAAAATGGTCAGAAAATCACCTGGCCGAAATGTCGGGTGTTACATCCACCCCTCCTTAAACAAAATTTTCGTCCTCGAAAATTGCTCAAGCAAATAACTTAGGATATTTGTCCAACATCTCCTGCTGCCTTTCCCATGTGGCTTCTTCAATGCCGTGATTTGTCCATAAAACTTTCACCAATGGGATCTCTTTGTTTCTCAGAGTCTTGACTGCATATTCCAGTATCTGTATCGGTTTCTCCTCATACTCTAGTGTCGGCTCTAAACCAATATCCGATGGCTGGATGACCTGCATCGGATCACGCATGCACTTTCTTAACATTGACACATGGAAGACATTATGAACTTTATCCAATGATGGAGGCAGTTGCAGTCTGTAAGCTGTACTCCCGATTTTTGCCAAGACCGGGAAGGGTCCAATAAATCTAGGATTAAGTTTTCCCTTCTTGCCAAATCTTAAGACTCCTTTAAATGGTGATATCTTTAAGAACACTTCATCTCCTACTGAAAACTCGATTTCCCTTCTCCTTTGATCTGCATAACACTTCTGCCGGCTTTGTGCAGTGATCATTCTTTTCCGAATAGTGGTAATCTTATCTGACATTTGCTGCAGAATATCAGGCCCAAGGAGTTTTGCTTCACCAACCTCGTCCCAATAAAGAGGTGACCTACATTTCCTACCATACAGTGCTTCATAAGGTGCCATACCAATGGTGGACTGATAACTGTTATCGTAGGAGAACTCAACTAGAGGTAATTGTCTGCTCCAAGTTGTCTGAAAGTCAAGTACACATGCTCTCAACATATCTTCGAGTATTTGAATCGTCCTTTCTGACTGGCCATCGGTCTGTGGGTGAAAAGCTGTGCTGAAAGATAACCTTGTACCCAATGTGCCTTGCAAACTTTTCCAGAATCGAGAGGTAAACCTGGGATCACGGTCAGACACAATGGATACTGGGATCCCATGCAACCTAATAATTTCCTGAACATAAAGATCAGCAAATTGGTCCATCGTATAGGTGGTCCTTACAGGTAAGAAATGGGCTGATTTCGTCAGTCTATCCACCACAACCCAAATACAGTCATGCCCTTTTGTCGTCTTAGGTAGTCCTACAACAAAATCCATAGCTATATGTTCCCACTTCCATTCGGGAATAGGCAACGGCTGAAGAGTACCTCCTGGACGTTCGTGCTCGGCTTTGACTTGTTGGCATACTAAACAGGACTCTACATACTTAGCAACATCCCTTTTTAGGTTAGGCCACCAGTATTGTAACTTCAGGTCTCGGTACATCTTGGTGCAGCCAGGATGTACAGAAAAGGAAGAGAAGTGCGCCTCAGCCAAGATCAACTTACGCAATTCCACATCATTAGGAATGCACCACCGATTTCTAAACCTCAGGATCCCATCCTTGGAGAGACTGAACTCGGAGGTGGTGTCCTTCAACTTATCCATCATGCTGATATTTTCCACTGAATCCTTCTGTTGTGCATCCTTGATCTTTTCCAAAATTGTTGGTTGAATAGTTAACTCAGCGAGCAAGACTGATAACTCTGGAACTATCTCCAAGTCAAATTTCTGAACTTCTGTTCTTAAGGGTATAGACATGGTTGAAACCACGGGCTGCATTGTTGTTGACATCCTACTCAACGCATCGGCTACAGAGTTAGCCTTCCCGGGGTGATACTTGATCTCAAAATCGTAGTCCTTGACAAATTCCAACCAACGTCTCTGTCTCATGTTCAATTCCTTCTGCGTGAAGAGGTACTTTAGACTTTTATGGTCAGAAAACACCTCACATTGCTGTCCATATAAATAGTGCCTCCAAATCTTCAAGGCAAAAACAACAGCAGCTAATTCTAGATCATGAGTGGGGTAATTTTGCTCGTAACTCTTTAGCTGCCTAGAAGCATACGCTATAACTTTACCCTCTTGCATCAAAACACAACCTAAACCAACTTTAGACGCATCACAGTAAACACTAAATTTTCCTTCTTCGGTTGGGAGGGTCAATACAGGAGCTGTTGTTAACTTCAGTTTTAACGTCTGGAAGCTGTCTTCACAGGCTTCAGTCCAAGAATACTTAATGTCCTTCTTTGTCAAGCTCGTCAGGGGTTTAGCTATCATAGAAAATCCCTTGATGAACTTTCTGTAATAGCCTGCCAATCCAAGGAAGCTGCGGACTTCACTGGCATTCTTAGGTTGAGGCCAATCCTTTACTGCCTGAATTTTGGTTGGGTCCACAGATATGCCATTAGCAGAAACTACATGGCCAAGGAAATTAACCTTATCTAACCAAAACTCACACTTAGACAGCTTGGCGTAAAGTTGATGCTCCTTCAATGTCGTCAAAACTATTTTCAAATGCTCTTCATGGTCCGCCACAGTTCGGGAATATATTAAGATATCATCTATGAACACAATCACAAACTTATCCAAATACTCACGAAACACCCGGTTCATTAAATCCATGAAGGCTGCAGGGGCGTTTGTCAACCCAAACGACATGACTAAGAATTCATAATGTCCATAGCGGGTTCTGAAGGCTGTCTTTGGTATATCTCCTTCTTTAACCTTCAGTTGGTAATAACCCGAACGTAAATCTATCTTTGAAAATACCTTAGCTCCTTGCAATTGGTCAAACAAATCGTCAATCCTGGGTAAGGGGTACCTATTCTTGATTGTCAACTTATTTAGTTCCCTGTAGTCTATGCACATTCTAAGAGAACCATCCTTCTGCCTTATAAATAAGACTGGTGCACCCCAAGGAGAACTACTGGGGCGAATAAATCCCTTGTCAACCAATTCCTGCAGTTGGACCTTCAATTCTTTCAACTCAACAAGTGCCATACGGTACGGATTCTTAGATACAGGTGATGCCTCGGGGTATGTATCAATCACAAATTCTATTTCCCTATCAGGTGGTATACCCGGTAAGTCATCTAAGAATGCCTCGGGAAACTCTCGGACTATTGGAATATCCTGTAGCTCAATTTTATTCTTCACCCGACCATCTATTACACTAGCCAAGTAGCTCTCACAACCACATCTCAGCATTCGGTATATTTCTAGTGAGGATATAATTGGTATCTTACTTATTTTAGGAATAGCTTGGAAGGAATAATGATTATCATTTGGGGGTCTAAAATCAACTATTCCAGATCTACAACTTATCGTGGCATGATGTCTAAATAACCAATCCATCCCTAATATCACCTCATACCCTTTCATGTCAATGACAATTAACTCCGCATAGAGATCCTTATTCCCTAAGGACACGACGTCACCCTTAACAATCTGTTCTGAATGTAGGGACTTCCCTGATGGTAACACAACACTATATAACCTTTCAGCTGGTAAGGGTCCTATGCTATGTTTGCATACAAACAAGGTTGATATAAACGAGTGTGTGGCCCCTGTATCTATGAGTGTATAAGCAGCAAAACCACAGATCATGACGGTACCTGATATGACTGTATGCTGAACAGCTCCCTCATCTTCCATCAACGCATACACTCTGGGTACAACCCTTGCACGGTTCGGGTCTGGCGGCATGGGACAATCTCTGACCATGTGTCCGGTCTTATCACACCTGAAACACCGGCCAGAAAGCAGCTTGCACTCACCAGGGTGGTTCCTCTGACATGTAGGGCATAGAGGCGCTAGAGGTCTCTTTCCTTTTCCTTGGTCATCATTCTGGTTGAGGGGCCTCTTCATTCCATGCTGTTGTTGCTGTGGTCCCCTGTTCTGTCGTGGCTGCCAACCTTTGTTCTGACGTGGTGGCGGCTGAGCGTCCTTCATGAGTTTCTTTGGCTGTTCGCGTTGTGCATATGCTGTCATTTCTGCCTCTTCTAGCTCCAAGGCCTTAGCCGTCACTTCACCATAAGGTACATTATGTATCCCGGCAGTCTTCACTTTCATGTACAGACTTGGCTTCAGTCCTTGAACAAACTGGTAAATCTTATCTTCCTCATCCTCAATCATGCGGGGAGCAAATCGTGATAAAGCATCGAATTCACATATATAATCCGTCACAGAGCCAGTTTGTCGTAGATTCATGAACTCTTTCTTCTTGTTGGCCCGAACAGTCCTATTAAAGTACTTGTCAAAGAAGGCAGTCTTGAACATCCCCCAGGTCATAGCTTCGGCATTAGTGGTGCTCTGGATCGAGTCCCACCAATGCCTTGCACTTAGCTCCAAATGAAAGACAGCATAGGTGACCTTATCCCCTTCGTCAACCTTTGCATACTTAAACATATCTTCAATCTTTCGGATCCACTCCTCAGCATGGTTAGGATCTGAAACATACCCATTAAACATCGGGGGTCGAAGCCGGTGAAAGCGCTCACCCCCATGGTCATGAGTTGCGTTAGTACTGGAGTTGCCTTGTTCTTCTCTAGCTGTCATCAGTCGTTCTATCTGGTGAGATTGGCGCATGACCAACTCAGTCAACTGAGCAATAGCATTGCTATCCTCATTGGTCTCTCTCTGTTGACCTCTAACCATCTTGGGATTCCTAGACAAATCATTACAGGCATAACTTAACTTAATGACATACATGAAATCATAAACACTTACAGTTGCTGAGGTGTGCTCAAGTGACAGTCAGTGCTGGAAGGCAGTCTGCAGAATCGGTTTTAGAACCTGGTTTTGCTCTGATACCACAATTGTAACAACCCCGGCCAGGAGCCGTCACGTGTTCATATTCTTTCATTAATCGTTTGCTTGAGTTTTACTATTATTACATTAACTTACTATCTCTCAACAGACTTTCACATTTAACATATATTTTTTTTTAAACTGGTATAGAAACGCAGAACCATTAAGGAAGACGAACCCTCTCGTGCCCGACTTCCCACGCCTCGTCGGCTCAACCTTCACAGAGTCGAGCGACTAGACTCGGTCATTGGCTTCTTGACAAATTTCGGGAAAAGAGGAGGTGCCCTCAATTCTCTTAACATAATACCACACGGGTTTTGCATGGGTTGCATGCATTGACAACCCTCAGTAATTTAGTCGTCCGGTCATCACGTGCATTACGCGTGACTCGTTTAACATCGCCTAAAAGAAGACATATTCCGGTGGGCACGTGGGCCTCGCGTGCTAAATTAAAATATCATCCGGTCGCTAATCGACAAAACACATTTTACATCTTCCGATCGCTAATCGACAAAACACATTTTACATCTTCCGGTCGCTAATCGACAAAACACATTTTACATCTTCCGGTGACGTCATCCGGAAGACTAAACCATCAAACAACTACCCTTCGGCATCTGCCGATGATGTCAGCCGGAAGACCGGAAGACTAACCATCAAACAACTACCCTTCGGCATCTGCCGATGATGTCAGCCGGAAGACTATACCATCAAACAATTATTCTTTCGGCATCTGCCGATGACGTCAGCCGGAAGACTAAACCATCAACAACTATTCTTTCGGCATCTGCCGATGACGTCAGCCGGAAGGCTAAACCATCAACAACTATTCTTTCGGCATCTGCCGATGACGTCAGCCGGAAGACTAAAACATCAACAACTATTCTTTCGGCATCTGCCGATGACGTCAGCCGGAAGACTACCTCTTCCAGCTTCCGTCTTACGGTAGAGAACTCTAAATCATCAAATGACTCCTTCCAACAGGAAGAAAACACAACTCATTCAAAATGCATATAGCGGAAGACTTAAGCAACAGACCATTTATAAATCTATATAATCATTCCCTGACTCAGTGATCCACTAGACAGTTTCAAAGCTCAACGTTTTAAAATAATCTCATCCTACTTAAACTACCATATTCTTTAACATACTGTAACATAAGAGCCTTGACCAGGGGTCATAAATTGCCTCTCAAGTCCCACACTGTCACCTTGAGCATCCTCCAGCAACCAGCCTTAAGCATCCTCTTTGAACATAACATCCTCACCTGAACCTTCTTCACCTACACCATAAGGTTTAACTATAAGCCTAATGCTTAGTAAGGAATGCATGCTGACAGATATACATGAGTACACAATTTAAAGAGACATAAGTTCATAAACCATTCATCATTCGTGTTCATCTTTAACTTTTACATAACATGTATTAAGGTAGGAGACGAGGGAGGAAGACGGGATACATAGTCATTTGCCTATCGCGGCAGACATACATAATCATTTGCCTATCGCGGCAATCATGATACATCACTCGGCCTCCCCAGTGGGAGAATTCGCGAGCCATATATATCATTAACTCGGCCTCCACCAGTGGGAGATTTCGCGAGTCGTACATATCATTAACTCGGCCTCCACCAGTGGGAGATTTCGCGAGTCGTACATATCATTAACTCGGCCTCCACCAGTGGGAGAATTCGCGAGTCATACATAACATAGTCTTTCCCCGCTCTGCACTTAATCTTGGTTACATTTGCTTTTCATATTCTCAACTTAATCATAACAGGGACACAGTGCATAGACATAAAGTTCATAGAGAGAAGTCATCTCATGAGGACAAGTAAAACATCCTGTAACTTTACATTTACTTACACAACTTCTTCATATCGTGGAAATAACAAATCATAGTCAATAAGCTAACATCTCAGTGATTTCCTAATACCCTTGCGGTGTAGGGCCCTAGTGGCCGGAAATCTTAACACATTCACTTACCTGGATTCCTTAGCAATCCGAGCTTCTTTCCTTTAAACTTCTTCACCTAAAACATGTACATTACAGTAGTTAAAACAAAGTCCTAATAGTCCTAATCATAAACCATCCTAGGATCTAATAGCTAAAGTCATTCCGATTCCTCTGTTTGACACACTGCAGTCTGAAATCCGAAACTAGGTGGACAGGTTTTACCATTGATTAAATCCGAGTTGGTTACTTAAAATGCTCAGAATCGATTCGGGATGACATTTCTACTCCCAGATTTTAAAAGTCAAAAACTACTCGGCCACTGCTAAAAATCCGAACTCAGTGCCGAGCTGAAAACAGAGCTCTATTTACTAATGAATGACTACATTGTCCATTTCATACCTCGGGTGTGGATTTGCAGAGAAGAGCAAGCTCGAAACCAGCCGTCGGTAAGGGAAGTTCTGGTAGCCGAGAGCAAGAACTTGGGAAAGAAGGAATCGCCGAGAGGGAATGTCGGCTACAGTGGTAATAAATGAGGTTTAAGGTTTCCATTTCCTATTTATACTAAATCCATCGATTTTAATTACAAAACTGCCACCTAACCTAGTTTCACACAACTTGTAATAAATTTGTCTTAACATTAAATTTAAATCATAACGGTTAAATAAGAGGGTGACAATGAAAATGGTCAGAAAATCACCTGGCCGAAATGTCGGGTGTTATAGACTGAAAATACCGAAAGCGAATTGGATAACCCCTCTGAAAATTTAAAACCAGGAAGAGGCTACAGAAATAAATAGCAGGGAATTACATGAAATATTGGCGGAAGACTTAGTTTAAAAAGGGCAGCGGTGGATTCAGATAATAAATAAACCGGAATGGTGCTCTGAAATCGGAAGATGTAAATAGTGGATGACGTCATCAGAAAAGGAGATGACGTCAGACGGAAGATGCAGGCAGCAGATAGAATCGGAGGATATAAACAGTGGGTGACGTCATCGGAAGAGGAGATGACGTCAGACGGAAGATGCCGGCAGCAGATAGAATCGGAGGATATAAACAGTGGATGACGTCATCAGAAGAGGAGATGACGTCAGACGGAAGATGCCGGCAGCAGATAGAATCGAAGGATATAAACAGTGGGTGACATTATCGAAAGAGGAGATGACGTCAGACGGAAGATGCCGGCAGCAGATAGAATCGGAGGATGTAAACAGTGGATGACGTCATCAGAAGAGGAGATGAAGTCAGACGGAAGATGCCGGCACCAGATAGAATCAGAGGATGTAAACAGTGCAATCGGTGGATATAATAAGACAAAAGACAAACAGTGTTCAGCGGAAGAGACTGAGTAAAACTGGGCGGAAGAGGTGGTGACGTCAGCCGGAAGATGGATGACGTCAGTCGGTAGATGTAAACTATAGACAGGAGTGAACTATACTGTTTATTGGTAGAATAGAGACATAAAGCAGAAATAGAACTGGGCGGTAGAAGTAAATAAAACAAAAGTGAACAGTATTCATCGGTAGATGTAGTTTTAAAAAGGGTAACAGGCAGTAGTAGAAATGATTTAAAGAAACGACGGGCAGCGGGCAGCGGTAGAAGTGATTTTAAAGAATAGCAAATGGAGTTATTTTTAAGACGTGCAGCCGGCAGCGGGCAGCGGTAGATGTAATCAGAAGATATAGCTTTAAAGACAGAATTTGATAGCTATTGGCAGAAAACGTATAAACAGGGAACCTCAAAACATAAGGCATGAAGGTTTCAGACCTCCAAAACCCGATTCAAAACCAAGTTTTGAATCATACTTTACAAGTGACAGGGGTTCAAGAAAACAAATTGCATGGATGGCTCTAAAACTCGAGACCATCCATGCACAACCCTAAAAGACAGATTTCCAAATAGTTCCAGAATATTTCAAAATGTACATACAACTGTTAAATACAGAGGTTTAAAAACTTAAACATCAGAAGCTATACATTATCCAAATTTCTAACAGAATCCCAACAGAGTTTTAAAACAAAACACCAGAATTTCAGTGGAGTTAACAGACAGGGATTTTATTCTAAAAACTTAAACCTCAAGACAGAAATATGCCTGGCTGTAGCAACCAAACCCCCATGAGCTCGATCCACCAGCCACCTATTCATCAGTCTGAGGCACAAAGTCCTCATTTTCAGGTTCAGTACCTACATTAGGGAGTTCACCTATGAGTTTAAAACTCAGTAAGAACATATAAAACAATGCAGTGATGCATATGCTATGCATGAACTTTCAGAAATACAGTGACAGTACAGAACATTACGTTTCAGTGGCAGAGGGGTATAAGTGGGGCTTATAGGGGAACTGGCGAACAGTGGGTGCACTATCAGGCACAAACAGTAATATAAAATAGAACAGAAACAGATCTGGGGGTCAGTCCCTGTCCCACACTTAACTAGTACATTTCAGTCAGATTTTATCTTGTTTAGCTTCAAACCGTGTACAGAAAACATTTGCATGTCTTTCAGAGAAAACGTGTATGCATGAACGGTGCTTGAACTTAAACTGGCAGGTAACATAAATAAGACAACAGACAACAGAAATAAACCAAAGCCAGACATTTCAGAACATAACTCTAACTCTTCTACCCAAAACAACCAGACAGAACAGAAAACTTAGTACCTCCGCGATGTAGGGCCTTAAGGGCCAACCTACAGATATGAACTTACCTGTTGCTCCGGGGTTTATGTTCTTGATCGTCTCGGTTTCAGTAGTTTGTGAACCTAAAACGTGATTATACGGTCATTAACCCTAAACTTCTCAAAAATCAGTAAATAGTGTCGTTAAACTTGTTAACTACCGACAGAAATTACCTTCACCGAAGAATGCAGGAGAAACAAAGTGTGGAACTTGTTTCAATTGCCTGGAAGAGAAGAATAGAGAGAAGAAAGGGAGGAAGCAGAGAAGTGAAATAAAGATTTCACGTAGGAGGAAGAACTTAGCTTCTTCAACAAGTTGCCAAGTGTCAGTTATCCACTGGCTATCTCCCACCAACCTTAATTTCTCTCCAATTTGCCCTTCCATTGGTTTTTAACTAAAACATTATTTAGTCAATTGATTCGGTCTCACGAATCCCCTTCGTTCTATTAATAACATCGACAATTTTATTAAAAACAGTCATTGCATTAATATCGGAGTAATCCCGTTTAATTATTCGGGGAAATAATTACACGAAAAATGTCGGGTGTTACAATTAAGGACCTTAGACTATGCTGTGAAAGTGTTACGCAACAAAGAGGTTCCACTAGTGAAAGTCTTATGGCATAAAATGAACATAGAGGAGACAACTTGGGAGCGCCAGCAAGACATGATGGACCAACATCCAGAATTATTCAGGTACTGAATTTTGAGGACAAAATTCTTTTAAGGAGGATAGATTGTAACACCCGGTTATATCAAACCGATTCTCTTTTTTTTTTAAATTAATGGCACACTTTATATGATAATAATAAAGGTAGGGTTAATGGATGTCTAGGCAAGGGCATAAGCGTAATTGGAAATTTGAAAGTGGATAACGTATTTAAGGAAATGGATTTTGGGTTTAATGCACTGTAGCCGCCACTATTTCCTATTTTCCCTCTCGGCCTTCAGCTCTCCAGCAGGAACCTCTGGGCGATTTCTTTCTTGCTCGACTCTCTTTCAACTTAGGTACGTTTTTCCTCATTCTCTTGCGTTTTAGCAGTTAGATAACTGAGGGAATACAATGTGAGGATTTCAAGGATGCTATAGATGAGAGTAGGTTCGGGTTTTTGGGGATAAATGGAAATGTGCAAGCAGTAGAGTTCCAAACTGGTTTCCTTGTTCTTTTGGTTAATTTTTGGTAAAGTTTAGTGAAGGTTTGATTGATGTTCTGTTATGAACTTAAGTGAGCGAGCTTCTAAAGTAGCTTACAGCCGAGCGATTTCCAAGAGAGCTAGGTAAGTAGAGTATGCTTGTGCCTTCGGGCCTACATCACAAAACAGTAAGGTTGTGCATGCTTGAATGTGTTTGTATGTCATGCTTCATATTTTGAAAATTATGCGAAAATGAATTTACATGAAATGGCATGGTAAGGAATCAACAGACTGTAACAGTTGTTAAGGGAACTAATCCGCCCCTTAACCAAGAGAGAGGATGTATGACTTTGGGGGAAGTGATCCAAACCCCAATTTCACAGGGGGATCTGAACAGTTGTTAAGGGAACTAATCTGCCCCTTAATCAAGAGAGAGGATGTATGACTTTGGGAGAAGTGATCCAACTCCCAATTTCACAAGGGGATCAGATCGGAACGAATGCATATGCAACTGAGATGAGAAAGTAGAAACTGCATGATTAGGAATTTATGTTTCAGCATTCCATTTCATTATTGCTTTACTTACTTAGTATTAGGCTAATAGATGAGTTTTGTGATGTAGGTGAAGAGGCAACACAAGGTGTGTTCTCTGAACATGTTGAGGATTAGGCTGTTGAGGGAGCACTTCAATGCCACGGATTGGTGATTCTGATGAGGCGGATTAACTGATGTCAGTGGATGTGAAGGTTTAGTGAACCATGATTTATTTTAAGTTTTGTTGAGTTTTCTAATAACAGAAGTGGTTTTAATGTTTTTGAATACGTTGGTGAGACTTTGCTGATAATGATACTCTGTTGGATTTATTAGTGGTGTTTACTAAAGTTTGGAGTAATACGCGGATTTAAATAGTTTAAACGATTTTTAGTAAAATGCTCAAATTCTTTTGGTAGTCGGAGTTTTTCTTTGTTAGAGTGAAAATGTTGCTATGCTGTTTTCATTGAGTATTTTTGATCTATCGGTAGATGAAGTTTATCGGCAGATGTAGGGTTGTTGTTCTGTTGTCTATCGGAAGATGTCTTCAGTAAAGTCATCAGATGATGTCTTCAGTAGAAGCCATCGGAATATATAAGTAGAAAATTTGTCATTTTGTAACTGGATGATGTCGAGTATTTTATCCATCGGATGATGAAGGTAAAAGTCTTTTGTCTTTTTGTAATCGGATGATGTCGAGTATTTTATCCATCGGATGATGAAGGTAAAAGTCTTTTGTCGTTTTGTAACCGGATGATGTTGAGTATTTTATCTATCGGAAGATGTGAGTAAGTGTATTTGTCGTTTTGTGATCCGCAGAGGCTGGATGGATGATTCATCCGGCTGACGTCATCGGTAGATGCAAGTAGCCAAACTTGTCGTTTTGCGATCGGCTGAAGTTGGAGGAATGATTCCTCCAGCTGACGAAGCCTTCAGTTTTATTTCTTCCCTTTTTCGTTGACCTTGTTTAGCGGCAGATGTGTTTGACTTTTTATGAACTTTAAGTATTTCACGTGTAAGCCTTCATCTCTTCCGGCGGAATTATTTTCTTAATATTTTTAACTGATTATTCAAACACTGTTTTATAGTTTTGCTTAACTTTGCTTTGCTCAAAGATTTTCCGCTGCAATTTTTATGTTTTAGCAAACGTTCCAATTTGACTTCCGAGCGAAGTTTAAATTTGGTCCAAAATTTCCTAGTTATGTTCGGGTGTATGAGTAACGAACTGAGTTTAGAAACTCGGGGCGTCACATCTAAAGACTCTGAAAATACTAAAACATCATCTATATAAATGATACAAAATTTAGAATGCTTTTTAAATATGTCATTCATAATATTTTGAAATTCAGAGGAAGCATTTTTTAAACCAAAAGGCATAACATTCCATTCATAATGTCTTAAAGGAACTACGAATGCAGTTTTATACCTATCTTTTTCTGCAACTTGAATTTGCCAATAACCAGATTTTAAATCAAATTTAGAAAATATTAAAGCAGACTGTAGTTTGTCTAATAGATCTTTTTTATTAGGAATATGATACCTAATCCATTGCAAATCATCATTTAATGGTTTATAATTTATAACTAACCTAGGAACACCTCTTTCTTTTTCTGCTGCATTATTTACATAAAAGGCAGTACAACTCTAGGGAGATTTACTAGGTCTAATAAGCTTTTTCGTTAATAAAGATTCTATTTCTTTAGAGCATAATTCTAAATAATCAGCTTTCATTTGACTTGGTTGGGATTTTGTTGGAATAAATTTTTTATTATAATTAGCAATATAAGGAAGTTCAACTATATATTATTTTCTATCCCAAAATATATTAGGAGTATCTCCACATACTTTAGAAATAAAATTATTTTCAATAGTTTTAATTTTTTCAATTATTTTAGGTTGTTTTAATTGATCTTCTATTTTTAAATAATAAATTTCTGATTTCAGAAAATTAATATGCTTTTGATTATCTATATATTGAACTTTTAATTTATTAATAAAAGTATCTTCAGGATACATAATAAAAGCAAAATAAATAGATTGATTATGAAAGGTAGCACTTATACGCTTTTCATCAATATGTTTAACAGGCATAATCATTTTTAAAAATGAAGTTCCTAAAATAATTTTATGTTGTAAATTTTTTACTAATGAAAAAGTAGTTGATATATTAACTTCATTATTATAAATACTAGCATCAGATAATTTATAATTAACTTTTAATTTATTTCCACCCGCTGAATATAAAGCTTGTTTTGTTTTTTCAAAATATTTAGTTGGAATAATTCCTTCTTTTATACAATTAATATCAGCACCACTATCAATAAGAGCTATTAAATCAGGTATAATATAATCTTGGTTTATAATCAAATTAATTTTATTAAACCATTTTTGAAATCTTAATTTAGTTAAAATATTTATATCGTTACCTTCATTATAAGGTGTTACTTCATTGTTTGAAGAACCAATATCCATATAGGTTTCTAATTTGATTAATCTATCATTAGTTGTAACACCCGGTTCTATTAAACCAATTTCTGTTCCGTTATTTAATAGTAAGCATGTTGTGGAGAAAATTGAGGGAAATATTAATTAGGTTAATGAGTGACTAAGTAAGGGCATAGTGGTAAATTGAGAACTTATAATGGATAACTTATTTAAGGAAAGAGGCTTTGTGATTAATGCACTGTAGCCGCCACCATTTCCTTGTTTTTCCCCTCGGTCTTAAGCTCAAGCAGCAGAGCTGTAACGCCCCGAGTTATGTGAACCCGGTTCGCTACTCATTACTTGATCATAACTAAGAAATTTCGAATAAATTTAAAACTTCATTCGACATTCAAAATTTGACATTTTCTAAACGTTCAAAACATTTGAAAACTTTGCAGCGGAAAATTATTTAAAACTACAATGGGGATTTAACTAGCTGTGAAAATATTGTTGGAAAGATTAATGGAAATGTTTAAAGTATTCGGTCAAGAGAAAATAAGGTTTTAAATGATGGACTACTCAAGGAATTACAAAAGTCGAATTCATCTGCCGACGACAAAGTCAACGAAAGGAAACGGAACGAGGTTCCTGCCGATGACGTCATGAGTTGAACTCGTCTGCCGACGACTAGTCAACGAAAGGAGCAGAAGCAGAAAACCAAAGGCTTCTGCCGATGACGTCAACACAACTTCACCCACAACTTCATCTGCCGATGAAATCATGGTAACTTCACACACCACTTCATCTGCCGATGAAGTCAGCGCAATTTCATCTCTCAATAGACAAACACACGTCATCTTCCGATAACAACAATATGACTCCACGCCTTCCGATTCGCTAAACGACAAACGGGTTACTCTACACCTTCCGATTCACTAAACGACAAACGGGTTTCTCCCTCTTCCGATGGAATGGACTACATCTGCCGACACGTGCTACTCACGTAACTCCTTAAAGCATCTACTGATAGACTTTAAAATTTACATCTTCCGATGGCTTTTCTGAAGACATCTTCCGATAGAATTTAAAATTTACTCAACATCTACCGACAGATATCATCTGTCGATAGAGAGCAAAACAACAACTCTAATCGCTTCACTTGCAAATCCAGTAATAAACCAACAGAATACTAAATTTAGAGAAAACTAAGAATACTTTTGAAAACTTCAAGTGACTCATTCTTGCTAAAACTAACCAGAGACAATCCAAACCTTTGTGTCACTAGAAACTCATAAGTACTATCTTGAAATCCCAACAGAATATCGTTATCAGAAAAGAAACTCAAAAGCGAATTCCAAAACATTAAAATTTCTACTGTCATGAAAGCTCAGTATAATAAATTTGAAATACTGTCAATTAATCTTTGTTAGTCAATGACACCAGTCAAACCGCCCCATCAGATGCCTGACCGTTGCACAGCCGTGCTCCACCAACCTCATCTACTCGGTTATACTCTCAGGGAAATCACCTGCTGTATCCTCAACACCTACATCACAAAACTCATCTATTAGCCTAATGCTAAGCAAGTAAAGCATTAATGAAATGTATGCTGAAACATAAACCCTGATCATGCAGTTTCTAATTTTCTCAACTCAGTTGTGCATCGTTCATAAACTGGTCTGATCCCTAAGTTCCCTTGGGAGTGGGATCGGTTCTCCCAATGTAATAAATCCTCTACTCAGTTAAGGGGCGGATTACTTCCCTTAACAGCAAATACAGATCCCTTAATTCCCTTGGGAGTGGGATCGGTTCTCCCAATGTAATAAATCCTCTACTCAGTTAAGGGGCGGATTACTTCCCTTAACAGCTACTCTGTTTCATTCAGTTCATACTCATCATAACCTTGCACATAAATTCATTTTCGTAATTCTTCAAAAACTTAATGCATGACATAAAGAAAAGAAACACTCAAACATGCATAAACCTACTGTTTTGTGATGTAGGCCCGAAGGCTCACACATTACTTTACTTACCTGGCTCCTGGAAATCGCTCGGCTATATGCTACTCCAAAAATCTGCTCACCTAAAACCATTGACAGATTATGGATTAGATCTCCACTAAACTTTATCTAACTACTGAAGTTTAAGGAAGCCAGTTTGGGGCTCTACTGATTAAGCATTCCCGATACATCACTAAACCCCAAAACCCAAATCTCTCACCCGCAGCTTATCGAAGATACATACATTGCAATCCTTCAGCTACCCTAGCACTAGAACGGCAAGTAGTTGATTCAAAACTCACCTTGGTTGGGGAAAACCGGAGGGGAAATCGCCCAGAGGTAGTCTGCTTGAGCTGAGAGGTAAGAGTAATAAAACAGTGGCGGCTAAACCTCACTAAACCTTTCCTTAAATACCTTATCCACAATATAAATTTGCAATTACCATCTTGCCCCTGCCTAGTCATTTACAACCTAATCAACATTTCACTAAATTTTAACCATAAAAATTATATACCACCGTTTAATAACTTATTTTGATTTATTGAAACCGGGTGCTACAAGAGCTCTCTAGGCGATTCTTCCATTCGATTTTCTCCCAAACTAGGTGAGTTCTATTTGGATTCCTTGCTGCATTGGTAGCTATCTATGATTAGGGGAGAGTATAAGTGTGAGTTTCGAGAATGCTGTGAGCGAACTAGTTCGGGTTATTGTGGTAAATCGGGAATGCACAATGAACTAAGCTTCCAAACTAGTTTCCTTAAATTTCTAGCGGTGTAGAATGAAGATTAGAGAAAGTTTAATGTAGCACTCAGTTCTATTAAACCAATTTCTATTCCGTTATTTAATAGTAAGCATGTTGTGGAGAAAATTCAGGAAAGTATTAATTAGGTTAATGAGTGACTAAGTAAGGGCATAGTGGTAAATTGAGAACTTAAAATAGATAACTTATTTAAGGAAAGAGGCTTTGTGATTAAATGCACTGTAGCCGCCACTCTTTCCTTACTCTCCTCTCTCGGTATTCAGCTCAAGCAGCAGAGCTCTCTAGGCGATTGTTCCATCCAATTTTCTCCAAACTAGGTGAGTTCTATTTCGATTCCTTGCTGCATTGGTAACTATCGATGATTTGGGGAGTGGATAAATGTGAGTTTCGAGAATACTGTGAGCGAACTAGTTCGGGTTTTGGTGGTAATCGGAGATGTATAACAAACTAAGCTCCTAAACTAGTTTCCTTAGGCTTCCGGATGGTGTAGAATGAGGTTTAGTAAAATCTAATCGAATATCTGTCCATGGTTTTAGGTTGGGCAAGCTCCCAAAGTAGTTTGCAACACCGAGCATTTCCAGGAGAGCTAGGTAAGTGAAGTATGCATGTGCCTTCGGGCCTACATCACAAAATAGTAGGATTATGTATTGTGTGAATGAGTTTGTATGCCATGCATCATGTTTTTCTTAAAAGATTACGAAAATGAATTTCCATGTAAGGAATGGTAAGGCATGAACTGAATGTGACAGACAATTTATTAAGGGAACTAATCCACCCCTTAACTTATGAAGGGATTTATAACATTGGGAGGATTGATCCCACTCCCAAGGGAACTGAGAGATCAGATCAGCTATTAAGGGAATTCATCCGCCTCTTAATCGAGTAGTGGATGTATAACATTGGGAGGATTGATCCCACTCCCAAGGGAACCGAGGGATCGGACAGTTTATGAATGAATGTGAATGCAACTGAGAGGAGAAAGTAGAAATTGCATGTTTAGGAATTCATGTTTCAGCATTTCATTTCATTATTGCTTTACTTACTTAGCATTAGGCTAATAGATGAGTTTTGTGATGTAGGTGTTGAAGATACTGCAGGTGAATCTTCCTGAGTGCACAGATGAATAGAGGAGGTTGGGGGAGTACATTCAAGTTTCGGCCTGGTAAACTGATGAGGCAAGTTAACTGGTGTCAGTGGATGGAAAAGTCTAGTGAACCATGATTCAAATTGAGTATGTCGAGAGTTCTTATGATAATGGTAGTTTTAATGTTTTGAAATACCATTGAGACCTTTCTGATTTTAATACTCTGTTGGCTTTAAAAGTAGTTTCTACCAAATTCTGGAGTAATATACGGATTTAAGTAGTTTTGAATGCACCTTTGCAAATGCTCAAATTCTTTTGGTAGACAGAGCTTTCCCTGTGTAGAGAGAAAATGGTCGATGAGCTACTATATAAAGTTGTTGTCTGTTGACTATCGGATGATGTCTTCAGTAAAGCCATCGGATGATGTCTTCAGTAAAGTTATCGGATGATGTCTTCAGTGGAAGTCATCGGAAGATATAAGTAGAAAATTTGTCGTTTTGTAACCGGATGATGTTGAGTATTTTATCCATCGGATGATGAAGGTAAAAGTCTTTTGTCATTTTGTAACCGGATGATGTCGTGTATTTTATCTACCGGAAGATGTGAGTAAGTATTTTTGTCGTTTTGCGATTGGCTGAAGTTGGAAGAGTGATTCTTCCAGCTGACGTCATCGGCTGAAGTTGGAAGAATGATTCTTCCGGCTGACATCATCGGCTGGAGTTAGAAGAGTGATTCTTCCGGCTGATGTCATCGACTGAAGTAGGAAGAGTATTTCTTCCTGCTGACGTCATCGGTGGAAGTCCTCCGTTTTGTTTCTGCCCATTTTCGTTGACTCTGATCAGCGGATGATGTGGTTGAGTTTTATGATCTTCAAGCATTTCATACTTAAGCTTCCATCTCTTCTGGCCGAATTGCTTCCCAATATTTTAACCAATTCTTTTAAAATTGTTTTACAGTTTGTTTAACCTTATTTTCGTTTTAAAAAAAAAATCTCCGCTGCTAGTTTTAAAATTTTGAGGCTTTAGCAAATGACAAAATTTTGATTTTGAGCGAAGTTTTTTTTGAAATTTGTCAAATTTTTCTTAGTCCTGTTCTGTGTTATGTGTAACGAACTGAGTTTAGAAAAATCGGGGCGTTACATTTAATGTATGCTCTGTTTATGATTTTAGGATTGAGTAAGCTCTCAAAGTAGCCAATCACCGAGACGTTTTTCCAGGAGACCAGGTAAGTAGAGTATGCATGTGCCTTCGGGCCTACATCACAAAACAGTAGGTTGTGTGTGTTCTTGAATATTTTCTGTATGTCATGCATCATGTTTTTGAAAGAATACGAAAATGAATTTCATGTATTGGCATGGTAAGGGATGTAATGATTGCAACAGACAAGCTATTAAGGGAACTAATCCACCCCTTAACTTATGAAAGGATTTATAACTTTGGGAAGATTGATCCACTTCCCAAATGGAATATAGGATCAATATAGCTATTAAGGGAAGTAATCCGCCCGTTAACTGATGAAGAGGATTTATAACTCTGGGAGAGCTGATCCCACTCCCAATGGAATTGAGGGATCAGATCAGTGAATGAATGCATATGCAACAGAGATGTGAAAGTAGAAACTGCATGTCTAGGAATTTTGCTTCAGCATTTCACTTCATTATCGCTTTGCTTACTTAGCATTAGGCTAATAGATGAGTTTTGTGATGTAGGTAAAGAAACTTCTGAAGGTAATTTTCCCGAGCACAATGAGGTTCAGACAGGTTGGAGGAGCACACCCAAGTCTCGACTTGGTGTTCTGATGAGGCGGCTTAACTGTTGTCAGTAGTTGTGAAGGTTTAATGGACAATGAATCGATTTAATTTGTTGAGTTTTATAAAAATAGTAGTTTTAATGTTTCTGAATTCATTTTGAGATTTTCTTCCAGACAATTATACTCTGTTGGTGTTAATAGTGGTTTTTACCAAATGTTGGAGTAGTGTCCGGATTTAAGTGGTTTTGAACGAATTTTAGTAAATTGCTCAAGTTCTTTTGGTAGTCGGAGTTTTCTTTGTTAGAGTGAAATTGTTGCTATACTGTTTTCGTTGAGTATTTTTGATCTATCGGTAGATGATGTCTATCGGCAGATGTAGAGTTGTTGTTCTGTTGTCTATCGGAAGATGTATTCAGTAAAGTCATCGAATGATGTCTTCAGTAAAGTCATCGGATGATGTCTTCAGTGGAAGCCATCAGAAGATATAAATAGAAAATTTGTTGTTTTGTAACCGGATGATGTCGAGTATTTTATCCATCAGATGATGAAGGTAAAAGTCTTTGTCATTTTGTAACCGGATGATGTCGAGTATTGTATCCATCGGATGATGAAGGTAAAAGTCTTTTGTCTTTTTGTAACCGGATGATGTCGAGTATTTTATCTACCGGAAGAGGTGAGTAAGTCAATTTGTCATTTTATGATCGGCAGAGGCTGGATGGATGATTCATCCGACTGACGTCATCGGTAGATGCGAGTAGCAAAACTTGTCGTTTTGCGATCGGCTGAAGTTGGAAGAATGATTCTTCCGGTTGACATCATCGGTGGAAGCCTTCAGTTTTATTTCTGCCCTTTTTGTTGACCTTGTTTAGCGGCAGATGCGTTTGACTTTTTACGAATTTTGAGTATTTTACGCTTAAGCTTTCACCTCTTTTGTCCGAATTAATTCTTAATATTTTAACTGATTATTCGAGTACTGTTTTATAGTTTTGCTTAACTTTGCTTTGCTCAAAGATTTTCCGCTGCAAGTTTTTGTGTTTTTAGCAAATGTTCAAATCTGACTTTCGAGCGAAGTTTTAAATTTGGTCCAAAATTTCCTAGTTATGTTCGGGTTTATGAGTAACGAACTGAGTTTAGAAAACTCGGGGCGTTACATTAGTACTTATCTGATATTGATTATAATTATATATCAATTCTTGTAATTCATATTTAAGATCTTTAACTTCACTATTAAGATCCTGAATAGTTACTGGTTTAATTTTTTCTTTATCTAGTCTATTAAATACTTCTGTTAAAGAATAATGTTGACCTCTTAAAGTAGGTTTATCATATATTTCCTTTTCTTTTTCTTTATTTTGATGTATGATAATTTCAATAATATTTTTTCTAAATTTAGGATCATTGATTTGATCTAAATTATCTAATATATCTTGTTGATCAGTTGTTAATACTTTTACTTGTACTTCACTTCCTTATTTTGGTATCAAAGCCAAATGATTGGCTAATATATTAAGTTTATGTTCAAATAAACAGAAAAGTTCTAAGAGGAATCTGTTAAATGTAAGTAAACTTTTTATTAAAATCCAATACGAAGGTTTGTTCTTCTCAATACGATGAGTTGAGTTCATCAATAAGATCTTTGAAGTTTTTTGTGGTATCTTGAGCAAAGAATAATTGCTAAGATTTATGAAATTCTTACTGTTATCTTTTGTGTTCCGTGTTGGGGTGTAGCCGTTGTGCCGATGAAATGGCTGTAGGCAGATTACCCCTTGCATGGTAGAAAGATAATGGTAATAATTTGGTAAATTGGTCTTTGACAGGGCATGTTTCTTATCAGTCTCAGGGTGAACAGAACTTTCAAAGTTCAATACGATGTTCTTGATAAATCAATAAGAGAATAATCGATATTCAATAAGGATTTTATAGGAAGTTTCCTTTACAATTTTCAGATTTATCTTAGAAAGGTTCAATGTTTATTTGAATGTAAACTTACTATTAAACTATGAATTTGATCTCTAATATTTTCTCTGAAAATTCTATTAAGAATGAAGAAATAATAGAATTATCACAAGAAGAAGTATTAAATAATTGGACAATCCCCAAGATTGAGCCAAAAACTATTTATAAAATAGGAACTTTTGAAAATTTTATTAATCGTATTGTCAAAACATCTGAGCAAACTATTTGCTTAGATTCGAATGAAAAAACCATTAAACTATTAGGATTAAAAGATATTAAAAAATATTTTACTAAATATAAATATATTCATATTGGACTTATTCAAATAGCTTTTAAACCTTTAACTATTACTGGTTTAAATGCTAGTATTATAGCTACTCTTAGAGATGCTAGGAGTCAGAACTATAAAGAATCTTTAATGGGTCTAATACAAACCAGTTTATGTCATGGTCCCATATATTTTAATGTTTATCCTAATTTAACTTTATCTTTGACTGATAAAAATTTATTTGAATCCGTAGTTTTAAATATTCAAACTCATGGTTACGAGTTTCTTCAAGGTTCAGAAACTATAGCTATAATCTATAGAATAAGTTATAATGTGATGACCCGACTTGACACGTATGTGGTGGAACCACCTATACTCCGCGGATCCTCAGAGGACGTATGTGCCCGGTTGGGGTCGGAGTATGGGTTAAAACTCCATGGATCCCAGAGGGTTGGGCCGGAGGGTTCAACAAAAACTCCGCGGATCCCAGAGGGTTGGGCCGAAGGATTCGGTCGTTGAAAGTGGGGTCGTCACAATACCACATCGCTTGGGAAAATATGTGGAAATGAAACATATGTAAAGAGACCCTCCCAATATAGCAAGACGCATTTTGGAGCACGATTGGCGACGGATCCCATAAGAACTCCGAAGTTAAAAGTGCTTCGGCGAGAGCAATTCCAGGTTAAGTGTCCTTCCGGGAAGTTCTCGCCAAACAAAGCCGTGAGGAGAGGATATTGGGCTGCAGGCCCAATCCCTGGAGCGGACAATATCTTGCTGGGAAACGGGGTCGTTACAAATGGTATCAGTGCTTGTACCCAACCGGAAATGTGGCCAACGAGGATGTTGGGCCCCAAGGGGGGGTGATTGTGATGACCCGACTTGACACGTATGTGGTGGAACCAGCCATGCTCAGCGTGTAACGCCCCAAAAATCCACCCGGATTCCCGGTTCGCTACAGGGACTACTCTGAGCTAAACGACTCATTAATTTCTCTTAATCTTAACCATTAAGCACCACGGCGTCCTCCCCGAAAATTTTGGCAGAGTAACGCCTGAAAGTTGAGCCCCCAAAATGCTAAGTACCTGCAAACGAATAAATCCCAACCAATCCAGAATACTCCTACTCAACTATCCAGCATACGAAATCACCAAATAGCAGTAAAGAGAGAAACTAAAATACTAACATCCTTAAGTAAAGAAAGTCCACAGTATAGGGCGACATATCGCCCTTAACCATGACTATATACAACAAATACGACCACCCCAACAAAAGACGAAAGTCCTATTCCCTATCAACATCATGCTACGGCTTCTCCTGGGTCGGGTCGCCCTAACACTGTCATCAACCGGGGCCCTGGTCGCACGCCACCAACTGTCACCTACTCCTAGTCAGACTCTCGGTATACACCCACCAGCTCAGCAGTACCTACACCACAGAACACACCGTAAGCTCAAAGCTTAGCAAGTAAAGTGCTGAAAAATAAAAGTGAAGCATGAAAACTGGTTATGCAATCCTAACACATGCAGGTCTCTACACACGTTGTCAACATCTCTCCGCATCGCCTCTCGCCGAGGTTTGGAATGTAACCGCACCGGGCAGTCAATCCGTACACCGCACTGTTTACCGGCACGTCACCACCGTCCCGGTTCCTCCAGGAACGGGGTCCAAAAGTAACACCCAAAACCTGTGACGACCCGAAAACCGGACCCGATCGGGATCCAAGAACCGAGCCGTCACTCCGGGACATTTGCAGAAAACGGGGACAACTATTTTTTTTTTCTTCGACTTTTTAAAACTCATGGACATTTAAAATGGATAACATAAAATAAAATCAAAGTAAAATAAATAAACATAAACTGGAAATGAATAAAAACGTGAACAGTGACCGGAAGATGCAAAGTGTGAACAGTAACCGGAAGATGAAATTTGTGAACAGTGACCGGAAGATGAATTTGTGAACAGTGGACCGGAAGATGAAATTTGTGAACAGTGACCGGAAGACTGAAAAATGTGAACAGTGAACCGGAAGATGAAAAATGTGAACAGTGACCGGAAGATGAATTTGTGAACAGTGACCGGAAGATGAAAAATGTGAACAGTGACCGGAAGATGAAAAATGTGAACAGTGACCGGAAGATGAAATTTGTGAACAGTGACCGGAAGATGAAATTTGTGAACAGTGACCGGAAGATGAAATTTGTGAACAGTGACCGGAAGATGAAATTTGTGAACAGTAACCGGAAGATGAAAAATGTGAACAGTGACCGAAGATGAAATTTGTGAACAGTGACCGGAAGATGAAATTTGTGAACAGTGACCGGAAGATGAAATTTGTGAACAGTGACCGGAAGATGAAATTTGTGAACAGTAACCGGAAGATGAAAAATGTGAACAGTGACCGGAAGATGAAATTTGTGAACATGACCGGAAGATGAAATTTGTGAACAGTAACCGGAAGATGAAATTTGTGAACATGACCGGAAGATGAAATTTGTGAACATGACCGGAAGATGAATTTGTGAACAGTGACCGAAGATGAAATTTGTGAACATAAAGTGTGGAAACAGAATGTATGAAAACTTCAAACTTCAGAAAACGATTCAAAACATGATTTTTGAACATATCGGGAAAAACACGACGGAATTTTAAGGAAAAACAAATTACATGGATGGCTCTAACATGACAGAAACTTAAGAAAAATCACACTACATGGATAGCTCTAAACCAGAAGCTGTCCATGCACAGACTAACAGAAAATATTCCAAACGAATTCCAGAATACTTCAAAACATAGTTCAACTGTCGAATACAGAGGTTTTAACAAGAGAAAGCTTAACCAACAGAATACCTTACATTATCTATATCCAACAGAATTCCTACAGAGTTTTCAACAACCAGAGTTTTTCAACAACCAAAATACAGAATCCTAACATAGTTTAAAAACCAAACACAGAATTCCAGTAGGGTTTACAGACATAGGCTTTACTTTAAATACTTAAACCTCGGGACAGGATTTGTCTGGCTGCAGCAACCATCCCGTGAGCTCCTCCCTCCAACTACATCAACTCGTCAGTTTGAGGCTCAAGCTCCTCATCAGGAAAATCCATACCTACAACAGGAGTTCAACTATGAGCCTAGAGCTCAATAAGAACATGAAATGAAATGCAGTGATGCATGGACTTTTTAAAATACGTGAACATTACATTACTTAACATTGCGTTTCACTGGACAGGAAAGGTATAAGTGGGAGAAGGAGCTGGCGCAACAGGATGTACATGCCACTTTCAGGACATAACAGGAGTACTTGACAGGATGCCAGTCCTCGTCCACACTTAACCATACATTT
Organism: Begonia masoniana; assembly: GCA_022432975.1. Taxonomy (NCBI): domain Eukaryota; kingdom Viridiplantae; phylum Streptophyta; class Magnoliopsida; order Cucurbitales; family Begoniaceae; genus Begonia; species Begonia masoniana. The sequence goes on from CM039502.1 coordinate 25,421,581, forward strand.
TCTTTACAGGATTTTATCTTACTTACTTCAAAACCGGTGCTGAAAACATTTGCATGATTTTACAGGAAACGTGTATGCATGAATAAGTGAAATGCTTAAACTTAACATTCACAGATGACAGAATGAATACAACAGGAAACAGAATATAACGGAAACACGTTTAACTTAAAACATAACCTAAAGCCTATCTACCCGAACCAGACCTAGTACCTCCGAGTTGTAGGGCCTTAAGGGCCAACGTAGATGCATGAACTTACCTGTGGTCCGAAATGCAGCAAGCTTGAACGCACGAGCACCGTGGTTCACGAACCTTAGACCGAAAAGCAGGAGGAAAATCAGAGAAGGAAGAAACTCCTTGCGTTGGTTTTCTTCAATCGAAAGACAGAAGCAGAGAGGAAAAATGAAAGAGAGCAGAGAGGGAAATGTCTCACGTAGGAGGAAGAGAAGGAAATGGGATACATGACTTGTCTTCTTCCACAAGTTTGCCAAGTGTCAATCATCCATTTGATTTCTCCCACCAACCTTAATTTCTTCCTAATTTGCCCTTCCATTGGTTTTTAACTAAAACATTATTTAGTAAATCGATTCGGTCTCACGAATCACCCTCGTTCGATTAAACACATCGACAATATTATTAAAACAATCATTGCATTAATATCGGAGAAATTCCGCTTACATATTCGGGGAATTATTACATAGGCAAAAATGCCGGGTGTTACAAAACCCCCCTGTCCCGACTCGAAATGCAACTGCACCGGGCAGTCGGTCCGTACACCGCACTGTTTACCGGCACGTCACCGCCGTCCCAGTTCCTCCAGGAACAAGGACCATAAGTCACATTCCAGCCACTATCTCGACTCGAAGTGCAACCGTCCGGGCAGTCGGCCAATACACCGCACTACCACCAGCACGTCGCCACCGCTCCAGCTCGTCCCGGAAGCGGGGCCCACAGTCACACTCCAGCCCACTGTCGCCTGTCCGCACCGTACCTCACCTCCACTACTCTCCCTCCGTGCTTGAAAACATGCTCAAAACATTTTGCGTAGCTTTTAAAACATGATGCATGCTGACCATAATCAACTAATTACAACTCTACATACGCATCACAATCAATTAACAACGACTCCACATACGCATCACAATCAATTAACAACGAATCCACATATGCATCACAATCAATTAACAACGACTCCACATATGCATCACATCACAAACATGCCTACAACCCATTACGTGCACAAAACTCACAACTGACGTACAACTCACCTACTGCCTGTACAAGACTCCTAACATACGTTCCACTAACCCACAACCAGTACAAGACCCGTAACATATTTGTCATTAACCCATAACCTGCACAAGACTCATAACATACACACAACTAGCCCACGACCTACACAAGAGTCACAACCTACACAAGACTACCCCACAACCTACACAGGATTCACAACCTACACGACATGCCCAACTAACGACAACTTCTCGCCCACATCCGTACCCACAACCCGCCAAAGATGCAAGACTCACAACATACAACGAACAATGACTACACCTACACAAGACTCACATCCTACACACTATGACCAACTATCGACGACTTCTCGTCCACATCCAAACTGTGACGCCCCAAAACCGTACCCGATCGGGGTCCGGGATCGGAGTCATCACACCGGACATTTTACAGAAACAAGACATGTTTATTTTTATTTTTTTAAAACTTATATGAGATCAGACCGGACACCTACAGAACTTTAAACAGAGGGAGAGAAAGAGTTCTGGATAACAGTTACAAATGGAAATAGGAAACAGAAAAAAAAACATCGGCGGAAGACCTAGTATAAAAGAACTTCGGTGGATTAAATAAAACTTAATGCAATACCCTGAACATAAAAATTTACAGAGAGGGAAGGACTACGGTGAGTAACAGAACTATGCACAATTCGGAAATGAATAACAGAAGAGAAGGAATGGCGAAGAAAATAATCAAACAGAATGAACAGGAAGTAAACCAGAAATCATAAGCATAAAAGCAGGAAGCAACTGTGAAATAACTGGGCGGAAGACTAAACATTACGGGCAGTGGTGAATGAAATTTTCTAAAGACAGTGAAACAGACGGGCAGCGGGCAGCGGTTGATTCAGATACGACAAAATTGCTGACATCAGCCGGAAGAGAAGATGACGTCAACCGGAAGATACAAGCAGTAAACATAATCGGCAGAAGATGATGACGTCAACCGGTAGATGAAGACAATAAACGAGACCGGCAGAAGGTGATGACGTCAGCCGGAAGATGGATGACGTCAACCGGTAGATGAAGACAATAAACGAGATCGGCAGAAGGTGATGACGCGGAAGATGGATGACGTCAAACCTGTAGATGAAGGCAATAAACAGACCGGCAGAAGGTGATGACGTCAGCCGGAAGATGGATGACATCAACCGGTAGATGAAGGCAATAAACGAGACCGGCAGAAGGTGATGACGTCAGCCGGCAGATGGTGACGTTGACAATAAACGAGACCGGCAGAAGGTGATGACGTCAGCCGGAAGATGGATGACGTCAACCGGTAGATGAAGACAATAAACGAGACCGGCAGAAGGTGATGACGTCAGCCGAAGATGGATGACGTCAACCGGTAGATGAAGACAATAAACGAGACCGGCAGAAGGTGATGACGTCAGCCGGAAGATGGATGACGTCAACCGGTAGATGAAGACAATAAACGAGACCGGCAGAAGGTGATGACGTCAACCGGAAGATGGATGACGTCAACCGGTAGATGAAGACAATAAACGAGACCGGCAGAAGGTGATGACGTCAGCCGGAAGATGGATGACGTCAACCGGTAGATGAAGACAATAAACGAGACCGGCAGAAGGTGATGACGTCAGCCGGAAGATGGATGACGTCAACCGGTAGATGAAGACAATAAACGAGACCGGCAGAAGGTGATGACGTCAGCCGGAAGATGGATGACGTCAACCGGTAGATGAAGACAATAAACGAGACCGGCAGAAGGTGATGACGTCAGCCGGAAGATGGATGACGTCAACCGGTAGATGAAGACAATAAACGAGACCGGCAGAAGGTGATGACGTCAGCCGGAAGATGGATGACGTCAACCGGTAGATGAAGACAATAAACGAGACCGGCAGAAGGTGATGACGTCAGCCGGAAGATGGATGACGTCAACCGGTAGATGAAGACAATAAACGAGACCGGCAGAAGGTGATGACGTCAGCCGGAAGATGGATGACGTCAACCGGTAGATGAAGACAATAAACGAGACCGGCAGAAGGTGATGACGTCAGCCGGAAGATGGATGACGTCAACCGGTAGATGAAGACAATAAACGAGACCGGCAGAAGGTGATGACGTCAGCCGGAAGATGGATGACGTCAACCGGTAGATGAAGACAATAAACGAGACCGGCAGAAGGTGATGACGTCAGCCGGAAGATGGATGACGTCAACCGGTAGATGAAGACAATAAACGAGACCGGCAGAAGGTGATGACGTCAGCCGAAGATGGATGACGTCAACCGGTAGATGAAGACAATAAACGAGACCGGCAGAAGGTGATGACGTCAGCCGGAAGATGGATGACGTCAACCGGTAGATGAAGACAATAAACGAGACCGGCAGAAGGTGATGACGTCAGCCGGAAGATGGATGACGTCAACCGGTAGATGAAGACAATAAACGAGACCGGCAGAAGGTGATGACGTCAGCCGGAAGATGGATGACGTCAACCGGTAGATGAAGACAATAAACGAGACCGGCAGAAGGTGATGACGTCAGCCGGAAGATGGATGACGTCAACCGGTAGATGAAGACAATAAACGAGACCGGCAGAAGGTGATGACGTCAGCCGGAAGATGGATGACGTCAACCGGTAGATGAAGACAATAAACGAGACCGGCAGAAGGTGATGACGTCAGCCGGAAGATGGATGACGTCAACCGGTAGATGAAGACAATCAGACAAACTGCATGGATAGCTCAAAAATTTGAGACTATCCATGCATGACCTGAAAAGGGAGAACTCAAGCAGTTCCAAAATGTTTTCAAAACATTTAAAATATATGAATACAATCCGTCAAATACAGAGGTTTTGAATACATCAACAACAGAATATTTCAAGAGACAACTATCAATGGTCAAATAGAGATTTAAAACTCAAACACAAGAAACTATACATTACATATCCAGCAGAATTTCCTACAGAGTTTTAAACAAAACACAGGACTATATAGAGTTATAAACACAACGCCAGAATTCCAGAAAAGGTTTTACAGACATAGACTTTACTTTAAATACTTAAACCTCGGGGCAGAATTTGTCTAGCTGCAGCAACCACCCCCAATGAGCTCAATTCCCCAACTACATCAGCTCGTCATTATGAGGCATAAGGTCCTCATCTGGAGTATCCGTACCTACAACAGGGAGTTCACCTATGAGCCTAGAGCTCAGTAAGAACATATCAGAAATAAATGCAGTGATGCATATGCTATGCATGAACGTTTCAAATACAGGAACATTACATTACATTACATTTCACTGGACAGGGAGGTATAAGTGGGAGGAGGAGCTGGCGCAACAGGGTGTACATGCCGCTTCAGGACATAACAGGAGTACTTGACAGGATGTCAGTCCTCATCCACACTTAACCGTACATTACATTACAGATTTTATCTTACTTGCTTCAAAACCAGTGCTGAAAACATTTGCATGATTTTACAGGAAAAACATGTATGCATGAATAAGTGCGATGCTTAAAATTAACATTCACAGATGGCAGAATGATACAACAGGAAGACAGGATATGATGGAGACATATTCAACTTAGAACATAACCTAAAACCTATCTACCCATACCATACCTAGTACCTCCAAGTTGTAGGGCCTTAAGGGCCAACGTAAATGCATGAACTTACCTGTTTGCAGCAATGCAGTGTGCTCGAACGCCCCTGGAAAGCTTGGATCTGTAAATGGATGTACAGAATTCAAACACGCTACAAATGCTAACTAATATCTCGTAGGAAATGCAGCAAACACGTTTCAACACTTTAGAAAACACACCAATGTGTTTTCATCCAAAAACAGTGAGTTTTCTCTAAAATAATAACCCTAAATCTCAGTGAAAACTCGCATTAAACTTGTCCAAATTCGTTAGCATTATACCAGACATTTACCTCAGCGGGAAAACAGAAAGAAGCCGAGGAGATCGAAGTAACTTCGATGGTTGTTCGTCGACTGGAAGAGAGAAAACAGGAGGGAGTTTCACACCAGAATGAAGAGAAGAACGGGAGGGAAGGAAGAAGACATGGCTTCTTCAACAAGTTGCCAGATGGCATTCATCCATTGGCTATTTCCCACCAACCTTAATTTCTCTCTATTTTACCCTTCCATTGGTTTTTAACTAATTTGCTATTTAGTTTCACCATTTGGTTTTATGAATCATACATATTCAACTGGAAACATTAGCAAATTAATAAAAACAAACCTTGCATGATTATTCCCATTAATCCCGTTGAATAATTTAAGGAATATCTACATGGCAAAATGCCGGGTGTTACATTCCACCCACCTTAACAGAAATTTTGTCCCCAAAATTTGCCTAAGCAAAGAGGTCCGGATATTGAGTCCTAACATCAGCTTCTCTTTCCCATGTGGCTTCCTCCACATTGTGATTACGCCACAAAACTTTCACCAACGGGACCACTCGATTGCGCAACACTTTGAGTGACATATCCAATATCTTTATAGGTCTTTCTTCATATGTCAGCGTCGGCATGATATCAAAGTCCACATGTTCCACTATTTGGATTGGATCTCGTACGCACTTTCTCAGCATCGAAACATGGAAGACATTATGAACTCCATCCATAGACGCTGGCAACTGTAGCTTGTAGGCCACGCTTCCCACACGCTTTAGAATGGGAAAAGGTCCAATGAACCGTGGGCTGAGCTTCCCTTTCTTGCCAAATCTCATTACACCTTTGAAAGGCGACACCTTCAGGAATACTTCATCGCCTTCAGCGAACTCCAAGTCTCTCCGTCTCCGATCTGCATAACTTTTCTGTCTACTCATAGCAGTGTTGATTCGTTGTTTGATAACAGCAATCACCTCAGACATCTGCTGTAATATCTCAGGGCCGACAAGTCTGGACTCTCCAACTTCATCCCAACATAACGGAGATCTACATTTTCTGCCATAGAGGCTTCATATGGAGCCATGCCGATAGTAGCCTGGTAGCTGTTATTATAAGCGAATTCAATTAACGGCAAATATCTACTCCAAGGAGCATGAAGTTCCAACACGCACGACCTTAACATGTCCTCTAATATCTGAATTGTTCTCTCAGATTGTCCATCTGTCTGTGGGTGAAACGCCGTGCTGAAATCCAGCTTCGTACCCAAGGAGCTTTGCAAACTTTTCCAAAACCTGGAAGTGAATCTAGGATCCCGGTCAGATACAATTGACACCGGAATACCATGCAACTTGACAATCTCACCAATGTATAACTCTGCATACTGGTCCATAGAGAATGTCGTCTTCACAGGTAGAAAATGGGCCGACTTCGTCAATATGTCTACTATGACCCATATGCTATTGTGGCCCTTAGCTGTTCTTGGAAGGCCAACAACAAAGTCCATCGTAATATTCTCCCATTTCCATTCGGGAATCGGGAGAGGCTGAAGCGTCCCAGCTGGTCGTTGATGTTCAGCCTTGACTTGTTGACATATCATGCAAGACTCCACAAATTTGGCCACTTCATTCTTCATATTCGGCCACCAGAAGTGAAGTTTCAAGTCTTGATACATCTTCGTGCTTCCAGGATGCACAGAGAAAGAAGACGAGTGGGCTTCCGACAAGATGTTCCTTCGTAGCTCTTCATCTCTCGGAACATACCACCTATCTTTGAACTTCAGAATACCATCTCCCGAATAATAGAAATCGGAAGAATCCGTAGGTAACTTGCTCACTATATCGGCCATCTCCTTTGAATTGGTCTTCTGGGCTTCCTTAATTCTGTCCAGAATAGTTGGCCGTAACGTTAAATTTGCCAACACGGCTGACAGCTTTGAAACCACTTCCAAATTAAATCTCTGAATTTCTGTCCTCAAAGGCATTGACATGGCCGTCAAGGCCGGTTGCATAGTAGCCGGCATCCTGCTCAACGCATCAGCCACTACGTTTGCTTTCCCCGGGTGATATTTGATCTCGATGTCATAGTCTTTTACAAATTCTAACCACCGCCTTTGTCTCATATTCAACTCTTTCTGAGTAAAGAGGTACTTCAAACTCTTGTGGTCAGAAAACACCTCACATGACTGCCCATATAGGTGGTGTCTCCATACTTTCAGCGCAAATACAACTGCCGCTAACTCAAGGTCGTGAGTAGGGTAGTTTTGTTCATGGTTCTTCAACTGTCTCGATGCGTATGCTACCACTTTACCCTCTTGCATCAATACGCATCCCAGGCCAATCTTTGACGCATCACAGTATGCGCTGAATTTGCCATCTCCAACTGGCAATACTAACAGAGGAGCAGTGGTTAATTTCTGCTTAAGTGTCCGAAAGCTCTCCTCACATGCTTCAGACCACCTGAACCTAATGTCCTTCCTCGTTAAGCTGGTCATAGGTTTTGCTATCACGGAGAATCCCTTGATGAATTTCCTGTAATAACCAGCTAGTCCGATAAAGCTCCGTACCTCGCTTGCATTCCTCGGCCTTGGCCAGTCTCTTACAGCCTCAATCTTGGCCGGGTCCACAGATACTCCTTCAGCAGAGACCACGTGGCCTAGGAAATTAATCTTGTTCAACCAGAATTCACACTTTGATAGTTTGGCAAACAATTGATGTTGTTTTAGAGTCGACAGCACAATAGCCAAGTGCTCTCTATGCTCCTCTTCAGTCCGAGAATAAACCAGGATGTCGTCAATGAAGACGATTACGAATTTGTCCAAGAACTCCTGGAATACCCTATTCATCAAGTCCATAAATGCCGCAGGGGCATTAGTTAACCCGAACGACATCACTAAGAACTCGTAGTGTCCGTATCGGGTCTTGAAGGCGGTCTTTGGAATATCATTTGCTCTAACCTTCAACCGGTAATAACCGGAGCGCAAGTCAATCTTAGAAAATACCCGAGCCCCCTGTAGTTGGTCAAATAAGTCATCGATTCTCGGCAACGGGTACTTATTCTTGATAGTCAACTTGTTCAGCTCACGGTAGTCAATACACATTCGTAGGGACCCATCCTTCTTTTTAACGAACAAGACGGGAGCACCCCACGGAGAGAAACTAGGGCGCACAAAACCCTTGTCCACCAATTCTTTTAGCTGAGCCTTCAACTCCCTCAGTTCAATTGGCGCCATACGATAAGGATTCTTCGATACCGGTTCAGCGCCAGGATATACATCGATTTTGAACTCGATCTCACGATCAGGTGGCAATCCTGGTAAGTCATCCAGGAAGACCTCTGAGAAGTCTCGAACTACAGGAATATTTTGAAGTTCCACCTCACCTTGTCTTTGAACATCTACTACGTGGGCAAGGAATCCGACACATCCTGACCTCATAAGCTGTTGAGCTTTCAAGGTGGATATAACAGTCATACTATGTTTATTTGGTATTGCCTGATAGGAGAACTCTACTTCGTTCGGGCGCTTAAACGACACTAGCCCGGACCTACTGTTGATGGTGGCATGATGTCTAAACAGCCAGTCCATCCCCAGAATGACATCGTACCCTTTCATACCAATAACGATGAGGTTGGCGTACAACTTCTGGTCTCCTACTGACACTATATCACCCCGTATGACCTACTCGGAGTGCATAAACTCTCCGGACGTTAGCATAATGCTGTAGGGCTGATCAGACAACGTACAACTAACCTTCTGTCTAACTATGAAGTCCCCCGACACAAATGAATGTGTGGCCCCAGTATCCCACAAGGTATAAGCAGGCACATTACATACTGAAATTGTACCTGTAATTGCTTTATGCTGATCAGCATCATCAACATCCTCCATCATTGCAAACACTCTAGGCATAGCACCAACCGGCCTTGTGTCGGGCACCGGACAATCCTGGACTTGATGGCCTTCTTTACCACACTGGAAACATTGGCCAGTAAAAAGCCTGCAGCCTCCTGTATGATTCTTCTGGCAACGTGAACAGACAGGAAGCTGAGGAGCTCCCATAGGTCTCTTCCCCTTGTCCTGGTAAGTGAGGGTCTCATTGGGTCTCTTAATGCCCCTGTTCTGTTGCTGTTGAGGATGTACATTCTGAATCTTTTGTTGTTGTTGAGGAGTATTTCTTATAATTCCTCTTGGTGGTTCTCTCTGTCTCTGGGACTTTATTTCTAAGGCCTCCAGTTGATAAGCCTTGGCCACCACTTTCACATATGGTGCCTCATCAAAACCTCCGGTCGTGATTCCTCGCAGAAGGTCCATCTTTAAACCTTGAATAAACTGGTGCACCTTGTTCTCATCAGTGGCCACCATGTGTGTTGCATATCGGGATAGCGACTCAAATTTCTGAACATACTCGGCCACAGACCCATACTGTCGCAGCCGAGAAAACTCAAGTAACTTCTCCTTTCTCACTCCTCGGTCAAAGTACTTCTCGTAGAAAATCCCCTTGAACCCTTCCCAGCTCAATGCCACTGTAGACGACTGTACTGCATCCCACCAGAATCCAGCACTTTCAGTGAGATGGAACGTGGCACAAGTAACCTTCTTGTTGTCTTCTACTTCTGCATAACTGAACATCTTCTCCATAGTTTGAATCCAGGTTTCAGCACGGGTCGGGTCTGTAGACAACCCATCAAATGAGGGTGGCTGAAGTCGCCGGAATCTGTCTCCACTATTGTCTCGCGGTGCATTATCACGATTGATATTTCCATGGTTATTGTTTCTGTCGTCTTCTCTGGCCATCATTCGATCAACCATGTGGGATTGTACCCCCACCAGCTCTGTCAATCGGTCTATGGCCCGAGAGCTTTCACTGGATTCTTCCTGATGTCCTCTCACCATTTCTAAGATAGTCCTATAAGCAGAATAACAGAATAACCTAATTTAATAAACAAAACTTTTACAGGAATTTAAACACTTACAGTTGGTGGAGCGATCTCACGTGGCGGGTTGCGCAGTCAGACATTTTATAGAATCGGTTTTAAAACCTTATCTCTCTGATACCATCACTGTGACGCCCCAAAACCGTACCCGATCGGGGTCCGGGATCAGAGTCATCACACCGGACATTTTACAGAAACAAGACATGTTTATTTTTTATTTTTTAAAACTTATATGAGATCAGACCGGACACCTACAGAACTTTAAACAGAGGGAGAGAAAGAGTTCTGGATAACAGTTACAAATGGAAACAGGAAACAGAAAAAAAAACATCGGCGGAAGACCTAGTATAAAAGAACTTCGGTGGATTAAATAAAACTTAAAGCAATACCCTGAACATAAAAATTTACAGAGAGGGAAGGACTACGGTGAGTAACAGAACTATGCACAATTCGGAAATGAATAACAGAAGAGAAGGAATGGCGAAGAAAATAATCAAACAGAATGAACAGGAAGTAAACCAGAAATCATAAGCATAAAAGCAGGAAGCAACTGTGAAATAACTGGGCGGAAGACTAAACATTACGGGCAGTGGTGAATGAAATTTTCTAAAGACAGTGAAACAGACGGGCAGCGGGCAGCGGTTGATTCAGATACGACAAAATCGCTAACATCAGCCGGAAGAGAAGATGACGTCAACCGGAAGATACAAGCAGTAAACATAATCGGCAGAAGATGATGACGTCAACCGGTAGATGAAGACAATAAACGAGACCGGCAGAAGGTGATGACGTCAGCCGGAAGATGGATGACGTCAATCGGTAGATGAAGACAATAAACGAGACCGGCAGAAGTGATGCAATAAACGAGACCGGCAGAAGGTGATGACGTCAGCCGGAGATGGATGACGTCAACCGGTAGATGAAGGCAATAAACGAGGACCGGCAGAAGGTGATGACGTCAGCCGGAAGATGGATGACGTCACCAAGACAATAAACGAGACCGGCAGAAGGTGATGACGTCAGCCGGAAGATGGATGACGTCAACCGGTAGATGAAGACAATAAACGAGACCGGCAGAAGGTGATGACGTCAGCCGGAAGATGGATGACGTCAACCGGTAGATGAAGACAATAAACGAGACCGGCAGAAGGTGATGACGTCAGCCGGAAGATGGATGACGTCAACCGGAAGATACAAGCAGTAAACATAATCGGCAGAAGATGATGACGTCAACCGGTAGATGAAGACAATAAACGAGACCGGCAGAAGGTGATGACGTCAGCCGGAAGATGGATGACGTCAACCGGTAGATGAAGACAATAAACGAGACCGGCAGAAGGTGATGACGTCAGCCGGAAGATGGATGACGTCAACCGGTAGATGAAGGCAATAAACGAGACCGGCAGAAGGTGATGACGTCAGCCGGAAGATGGATGACGTCAACCGGTAGATGAAGACAATAAACGAGACCGGCAGAAGGTGATGACGTCAGCCGGAAGATGGATGACGTCAACCGGTAGATGAAGGCAATAAACGAGACCGGCAGAAGGTGATGACGTCAGCCGGAAGATGGATGACGTCAACCGGTAGATGAAGGCAATAAACGAGACCGGCAGAAGGTGATGACGTCAGCCGGAAGATGGATGACGTCAACCGGTAGATGAAGACAATAAACGAGACCGGCAGAAGGTGATGACGTCAGCCGGAAGATGGATGACGTCAACCAGTAGATGAAGGCAATAAACGAGACCGGCAGAAGGTGATGACGTCAGCCGGAAGATGGATGACGTCAACCGGTAGATGAAGGCAATAAACGAGACCGGCAGAAGGTGATGACGTCAGCCGGAAGATGGATGACGTCAACCGGTAGATGAAGGCAATAAACGAGACCGGCAGAAGGTGATGACGTCAGCCGGAAGATGGATGACGTCAACCGGTAGATGAAGGCAATAAACGAGACCGGCAGAAGGTGATGACGTCAGCCGGATGAACACTTTAAAACAGCAGTGAACGTGATCGGAAGATGCAGTTTTTGAAATAAAACTTGGCAAATTTAACATAAAGACTTACAGGCAGGGAACATCGTAATAGGAGGCATGAGGGCTTCAGACCTTCAAACCCGATTTCAAAACAAAGTTTTTGAATCATACTCTACAAATGACAGGAGTTCAATCAGACAAACTGCATGGATAGCTCAAAAATTTGAGACTATCCATGCATGACCTGAAAAGGGAGAACTCAAGCAGTTCCAAAATGTTTTCAAAACATTTAAAATATATGAATACAATCCGTCAAATACAAAGGTTTTGAATACATCAACAACAGAATATTTCAGGAGACAACTATCAATGGTCAAACAGAGATTTAAAACTCAAACACAAGAAACTATACATTACATATCCAGCAGAATTTCCTACAGAGTTTTTAAACAAACACAGGACTATACAGAGTTATAAACACAACGCCAGAATTCCAGAAAAGGTTTTACAGACATAGACTTTACTTTAAATACTTAAACCTCGGGGCAGAATTTGTCTAGCTGCAGCAACCACCCCCCAATGAGCTCAATTCCCCAACTACATCAGCTCGTCATTATGAGGCATAAGGTCCTCATCTGGAGTATCCGTACCTACAACAGGGAGTTCACCTATGAGCCTAGAGCTCAGTAAGAACATATCAGAAATAAATGCAGTGATGCATATGCTATGCATGAACGTTTCAAATACAGGAACATTACATTACATTACATTTCACTGGACAGGGAGGTATAAGTGGGAGGAGGAGCTGGCGCAACAGGGTGTACATGCCGCTTCAGGACATAACAGGAGTACTTGACAGGATGCCAGTCCTCATCCACACTTAACCGTACATTACATTACAGATTTTATCTTACTTACTTCAAAACCAGTGCTGAAAACATTTGCATGATTTTACAGGAAAAACATGTATGCATGAATAAGTGCGATGCTTAAACTTAACATTCACAGATGGCAGAATGATACAACAGGAAGACAGGATATGATGGAGACATATTCAACTTAGAACATAACCTAAAACCTATCTACCCATACCATACCTAGTACCTCCAAGTTATAGGGCCTTAAGGGCCAACGTAAATGCATGAACTTACCTGTTTGCAGCAATGCAGTGTGCTCGAACGCCCCTGGAAAGCTCGGATCTGTAAATGGATGTACAGAATTCAAACACGCTACAAATGCTAACTAATATCTCGTAGGAAATGCAGCAAACACGTTTCAACACTTTAGAAAACACACCAACGTGTTTTCATCCAAAAACAGTGAGTTTTCTCTAAAATAATAACCCTAAATCTCAGTGAAAACTCGCATTAAACTTGTCCAAATTCGTTAGCATTCAACCAGACATTTACCTCAGCGGGAAAACAGAAAGAAGCCGAGGAGATCGAAGTAACTTCGATGGTTGTTCGTCGACTGGAAGAGAGAAAACAGGAGGGAGTTTCACGCCAGAATGAAGAGAAGAACGGGAGGGAAGGAAGAAGACATGGCTTCTTCAACAAGTTGCCAGATGGCATTCATCCATTGGCTATTTCCCACCAACCTTAATTTCTCTCTATTTTACCCTTTCATTGGTTTTTAACTAATTTGCTATTTAGTTTCACCATTTGGTTTTATGAATCATACATATTCAACTGGAAACATTAGCAAATTAATAAAAACAAACCTTGCATGATTATTCCCATTAATCCTGTTGAATAATTTAAGGAATATCTACATGGCAAAATGCCGGGTGTTACACGTACCCACAACCCACTACGTATGCAAGACTCACAACATACAACTAACAACAACTACACATACACATGCGTACATATGGCCACAACACACACAAGGCTCACCAAACCCACAACCTACGCACAACTGACCCACAACCTCACCAGACTCACCACCTATGCAGAGATGGCCCACAACCTGTACAGGACTCACAACCTACCCACAACTAGCCCATGACCTACACCGAACTCACAACCTATGCATAGCTGGCCCACAACCTACACAAGACTCACAACATACCACTAACGACGATTTTCACATCCACATCACTTCACGCACATACCTATGATCCCCAACCTGCATTCCATGACCAACTAACGCGACTTCATCTCCACATCACATCACACACGCACCTACGACTCACAACCTGCATACCATGACCAACTAACGATGACTTCACATCTACATAACTTCACACACGTACTTACGACTCACAACCTACATACCATGACTAACTAAGGATGACTTCACATCTACATCACTTCACACACGTACCTACGACTCACAACCTGCATACCATGACCAACTAACAATGACTTCACCTCCACGTCACATCACACACGTACCTATGGCCACCACACACACACATCACATACAGACCACTCACGGCATACACACGACTCACAACAAGCAAACAACTGTGGTGTAGGCCCTTCTGGGCGACTCTCAAACATTCTCAACCACACTACTACTTACCTGGTGTCCTAGCTCATTGGGTTTGCTCGGTTCTCTGACCACCTACAGCTTGACCTAAGATAAAAATTCAAACTTTATTAAAATCAAGCTTTCATTCATCAATTTACTCTCAAACTACTATTTCTAACCTAACCCAACTAAAATCTAACTAAATGGGCCACTAGTTTGGGTTCGATAAAAATCGACTCGAAACTTCGGATGCGCGTAACTTTCGTGTCGATTTACGGAATCAAACGATTCCAACGGCCACGTACTCCTCTAATAACCTAATTTAACCAGCAAAAAGGAAATTTAAAACAAACGGCCGCAGCTAGGTCAAAAATAGCAAAACCCGGTTCTTCCATAAACCAAAAATTTTCCCCTTCCCGGTTTTCTATCAATTCCCACCTGTTTCCTCATCAATCAACCACATTTACCCTCAAATAGCATAATCTAACCAAAATATCAAGGCTTCACACAGTAAAAACATAAATGCCCTAACTAAGCTTACTGATTTTTGCCCAAAAAGGGCTCTCCACGGCCAGGCGATTATTGCCAGCCCAATGTCCGGCAACCTCAGGCCAAAATCGCCCTAAAACGGCCGGTGATCGAAGCTCAACATAGCTAGTCACCCACGGCCTCGAGAAGAACCAAAACAGGGGAGAGAAACCGAGCTTACCTGTCGGGTTATGCGCAGAGACAAGCTGTAATCACTCGCCGCAATTGTCTGGCCGGAGGACGCCGGAAAACGCGGTGAACAGACCGCCGACCGTCGATCACAGCCCGCATCTTCCTCGTCTCCGTTCGGGTGCTCGGCTTTCAAACGACAGAATGGCTTCGAGAAGCCATTCTGTTGTTTTAAAAAAAAACAAAATTAAAATAAAATTATTTTCTATTAAAACATTAATCAAAATAACATTTACCGTTTTGCCATGCCGTACATTCAGCCACATCGAAACCTTGTTAAATCTCGTTCTTAAATTATAAATTTTCGTAATTTGACCCTCACTCCATACACAGCTTAAGTTCTCCAATTAGAATACACGAACACAAAATAATTAACCAATTTTATTAACTTAGATCACTAAAGATTTTCCGGGGTATTACACCGCGGATCCTCAGAGGACGTATGTGCCCGGTTGGGGTCGGAGTATGGGTTAAAACTCCGTGGATCCCAGAGGGTTGGGCCGGAGGGTTCAACGAAAACTCCGCGGATCCCAGAGGGTTGGGCCGGAGGATTCGGTAGTTGAAAGTGGGGTCGTCACAATACCACATCGCTTGGGGAAGTATGTGGAAATGAAACATATGTAAAGAGACACTCCCAATATAGCAAGACGCGTTTTGGAGCACGATTGGTGACGGATCCCATAAGAACTCCGAAGTTAAAAGTGCTTCGGCGAGAGCAATTCCAGGTTGGGTGACCTTCCGGGAAGTTCTCGGCAAACAAAGCCGTGAGGGGAGGATATTGGGTTGCGGCCCAATGCCTGGAGCGGATAATATCTTGCTGGGAAACGGGGTCGTTACATATAAAGTAATGAATACTTTATGTCCTCAAGTTAAATTAAAAGATAATCGAGGAAAAACATTATTAATTGAAAGCGATATTATGAAAAATAATATAGCTATTCCTAGATTAATAAATTGGGATGAAATAATATTTCCAGAACAATGGACTATTCCTCAAGCTGTATTACCTCAACCAATTATTAATAATAAAATCGATCAAATTATTCAAACTCCTGAAGGTCATATAGAAATTAAATTTAATAATAATCAGTCAAGAAAAATATCTCTTTCTAGAAGTTTATCTGCTAGGTCCTCTATTCCTACTTATCAAGTAGACTTACCTAGTTCTAGATTTTCTGTAGCTGACACTCCTATATCTAATGTTGAAGGATTAAAAATATCTGAACAACAAATACCTCTGTAACACCCGGCATTTTTGCCACGTAATTATTCCTTAAACTGTTGGAATAGAATTTATGGGCCATTAATAAAATGTGTATTTTTATTTGAAGCTTTATGATACATTACAGAAAAGTGGGTTTTTGGAGAAAACGGATTGAAGAAATTAAGTAACGATTCAATTGGAAAACCAAACTATATTCAACCAAAACAAAACACTAAGTTTAAAAGGCATGGAAGGGTAAATTGGAGAGAAATTAAGGTTGGTGGGAGATAGCCAGTGGATAACTGACACTTGGCAACTTGTTGAGGAAGCTACGTTCTTCCTCCTACGTAAAATATTCATTTCACTTCTCTGCTTCCTCTCTTTCTTCTCTCTATTCTTCTCTTCCAGGCGACTGAAACAAGTTCCACACTTTGTTTCTCCTGCATTCTTCTATTTTCTTCAGTGAAGGTAATATCCGTCGGTAGTTAACAAGTTTAACTACACTATTTACTGATTTTTGAGAGATTTAGGATTAATGACCGTATAATCACGTTTTAGGTTCACAAACTACTGAAACCGAGACGATCAAGAACATCAACCCCACAACAAACAGGTAAGTTCATACCCGTAGGTTGGCCCTTAAGGCCCTACATCTCTGAGGTACTAGGTTTTACATTCTGTTGGCTGGTTTCGGGTAGAAGGGTTAGAGTTAAGTTTTGTGGTTTCTGTTCAGGTTCCTGTTGTGTTATCTTCTTGTTCTCTGCTGTATTAACTGTAAGCACTGTAAATTTCCATGCATACACAATTTTCTGAAAGTTCATGCAAAACTTTTTTCTGTACATAGTTTTGAAATTAAGCAAGATAAAATCTGACTGAAATGTACCGGTTAAGTGTGGGACGGCGATTGGCCCCCAGATCTGTTTCTGTTCTGTTCTGTATCTCTGTTGTGCCGGTCGTGCACTTGCCAGTTCCCCTACAAGCCCTACTTATACCCTTCTGCCATTGAAACGTAATAAAATGCTCTGCCACTGTATTCTGAAAAACCGCATGCATAACATTCTGCATCACTGCATTTATAATATGTTCTTACTTAGTTTTAGACTCATAGGTAAACTCCCTGATGTAGGTACTGAACCCAGAAATGAGAACTTCGTGCCTCAGTCTGATGAATAGGTGGCTGGTGGATCGAGCTCATGGGGGTGTGGTTGCTGCAGCCAGACAAATTCTGTCCCAAGGTTTAAGTATTTAGTCTATGTCTGTAAACCCTACTGGGACTCTGGCGTTCATATTTAAAACACTGCTAGGATTTTGTGTTTTTGTCTTAAAAACTCTGTAGGAAATTCTGTTGAATATTCTGCAAATATATGTTAGGTTCTGTACTGATCCTCAGATTTTAAAACAATGCACAGATTTTGATGTCTAAGTTAAAAAAGGAACTACTATATTTGACAGTTTAATTCATGTTCTGAATGTTCTGGAAATTGTTGGGGATATTTTCTGTTAGTTTGTGCATGGATGACTTCTGGTTTTAGGACTATCCATGTAGTCTGTTTCTTTGAATCTGTCAATTATAAAGTATGTTCTACAACCTTGTTTAGAATCGGGTATTGAAGGTCTACAACTTTCATGCCTTCTGTATGTGCTGTATTTGACAGTTAGATTAAGTTCTGAAGTATTCTCAAATGGTTTGGAATATTTTCTGTATCCTTAAGTTTCTGTTATACCTTCAGTTGTGCTCGAGAACCATGCTTTGATGTGGTTTAAGAATCTGAAACTTTTGGGTCTTCTGTTTTTTACTCTCTGTCTGTTTGTTTTCCTGTCAAAAGTTGTAAATTCTTCCTTTGAAACTATATCTACCGATTGATACTGTTCATATTTTGTCTTATTCATATCCACCGCCAAATAGTGTTTCTGCCTTAGGGTTTCTTCTGCCGATTACGATTAATGTCTGTATCTTCCGGTTGACGTCATCCATCTTCCGGCCGACGTCATCACCCCATCCGATTCCATCTGCTGCCTGCATCTTCCGTCTGACGTCATTTCCTCTTCCGATGACGTCACTATAGCTTTTCTTCTGCCGATTACGTAAATGCCTGTATCTTCCGGTTGACATCATCTATCATCCGGCTGACATCACCACCTCAACCGATTTCATCTGCCGCCTGCATCTTCCGTCTGACGTCATCTCCTCTTCCGATGACGTCGCCCGTAGTTTACATTCTCCGAATTCCGTTTGCTGCCTGTATCTTCCACCTGACATCACCCATCTTCCGACTGACGTCACCACCTCTTCCGCCCAGTTTTACTTAGTCTCTTCTGCTGAACACTTTTCGTCTTTTGTCTTATTATATCCACCGATTGCACCGTCTCATTTCTCCTTGCTTCCAATCTTCCTGCTCTCCTTCTGCCATTCTTTCTGTAGTCTAGTTTTAACTGTTTCTTTTTCTCTGTTTTGATTTCAGATTCCAAGAATGTTTTCCCTTCTCTGTTAAGCTTTAAGGTTTTACTCTTAAAAGTTCATTCTGTTTTCTGTTTGTTTCCTAAAGTTCTGTTCCCTGTTCAAAAAAAAAACATGTGAATCCTGTTTTCTGTTAACTGTCCCGGAGTGATGGCTTGGCTCTCGGGTCCTGCTGATCGGGATCCGGATTCGGGTCGTCACAGTCATGGTATCAGAGAGACAAGGTTTTAAAACTGATTCTGTGAAATGTCTGACTGCACAACCGCCACGTGAGATCGCTCAACCAACTGTAAGTGTTTAAATCCCTGTCAAAGTTCTATTTATTAAATTAGGTTATTCTGTTTATAGGGTTTATTAGAAATAGTGAGAGGACATCAGGAAGAATCAAGCGAAAGCTCTCGTGCCATTGACCGACTAACCGAACTGGTGGGAGTACAGTCCCGCATGGTGGAACGTATGATGGCCAGAGAATACAGCGGGAACAATAACAATAACAACCATGGAAATGCTTCACGTGACAACAGTGGAGATAGATTCTGGTGACTCCAGCCGCCTTCATTTGATGGACTGTCTACAGACCCGACCCATGCTGAAGCATGGATTCGAACAATGGAAAAGATGTTCAGTTATGCAGAAGTGGAAGACAACAAGAAAGTAAATTGTGCCACGTTCTATCTCATCGAAAGTGCTGGATTTTGGTGGGACACAGTGCAGTCGACTACAGTGGCATTAAGTTGGGAAGGATTCACGAAAATCTTCTATGAGAAGTACTTTGACCGAGGAGTGGGGAAGGAAAAGTTGCTTGAGTTCTCTCGGCTGCGACAATATGGATCAGTGGCAGAATATGTTCAGAAGTTCGAATCATTATCCCGATATGCAATACACCTGGTGGCCACTGATGAGAATAAGGTGCACCAATTCATTCAAGGTTTGAAGCTGGACCTCTTACGAGGAATTTCATACGGAGGATTTGATGAGGCCCCGTATACAAAGGTGGTGGGCAAGGCTTACCAGTTAGAAGCCTTGGAAATGAAATCCCTGAGACAAAGGGATTCATCGAGGGGAATTATTCGGAATGCCCCTCAACAGCAACAACAATAAAGAGGTCAGAATTTACAACCTCAACAGCAGCAGAACAGGGGCATCAAGAGGCCCAATGAAACCATCCTTTATCAAGACAAAGGAAAAAGACCAATGGGGGCTCTTCAACTTTCTGTATGCCGGCGGTTCCAGAAGCCTCACAGAGGGGAATGCAGACCTGCTACTGGCCAATGTTTCCGATGTGGCAAAGGAGGCCATCATGTTCGGGATTGCCCAATACCGGACACGAGACCAAACCTTGCCGTACCTAGGGTGTTTGCAATGATGGAGGATGTTGATGATGCTGATCAACACACAGCAATTACAGGTACAATTTTGATATGTGACGCACCTGCGTATACCTTGTGGGACACGGGGGCCACACATTCGTTTGTGGCCATGGACTTCGTAGTTAGACAGAAGTTTTGTAGTACGCTGTCAAATCAACCCTACAGCATTATGCTACCGTCCGGAGAGTGTATGCACTCCGAGCAAGTTGTATGGGGTGATATAGTGTCAGTTGGAGACCAGAGATTGTATGCCGATCTTATCGTCATCGGTATGAAAGGGTACGATGTCATTCTGGGGATGGACTGGCTGTTTAGACATCACGCCACCATCAACTGTAGGTCTGGGCTCGTAACTTTTAAGCGCCCGAGAGAAGTAGAGTTCTCCTACCAGGCGATACCAAAGAAACATAGTATGCCTACTATATCTTCCTTGAAAGGTCAACAGCTGATGAGGTCAGGATGCGTCGGATTTATTGCCCACATAGTTGATGTTTAGAGGCAAGGTGAGGTGGAACTTCGAGATATTCAGGTAGTCCGAGACTTCCCTGAGGTTTTCCTAGATGACCTACCAGGATTGTCACCCGATCGTGAGATCGAGTTCAAAATCGATGTATATCCTGGTACTGAACCGGTATCAAAGAATCCGTACCGTATGGCGCCGATTGAGTTGAGGGAGTTGAAGGCTCAGCTAAAAGAATTGGTGGACAAGGGTTTTGTGCGCCCTAGTTTCTCTCCGTGGGGCGCTCCCGTCTTAATCGTCAAAAAGAAAGATGGGTCCCTACGTATGTGCATCAATTACCGTGAGCTAAACAAGTTGACTATCAAGAATAAGTACCCGTTGCCGAGGATCGATGATTTATTTGATCAGCTACAAAGGGCTCAGGTATTTTCTAAGATTGACTTACGCTCCGGCTATTACCAGTTGAAGGTCATAGCTGATGATATTCCAAAGACCGCCTTCAGGACCCGGTACGGGCATTACGAGTTCTTGGTGATGTCGTTCGGGTTAACTAATGCTCCGGTAGCATTCATGGACCTGATGAACTGGATATTCCAAGATTTCTTGGATAAATTTGTAATCGTTTTCATCGACGACATTCTAGTTTACTCCAAAAGTAAGGCCGAGCACGAGAAGCACTTGACAATTGTGCTATCAACTCTGAGGCATGCATCAATTATTTGCCAAACTATCAAAATGTGAATTCTGGCTGAGTAGGATTAATTTCCTAGGCCACGTGGTGTCTGCTGAAGGAGTGTCTGTGGACCCGGCCAAGATTGAGGCTGTAAGAGACTGGCCAAGGCCGAGGAATGCAAGCGAGGTACGGAGCTTTATCGGACTAGCTGGTTATTACAGGAAATTCATCAAGGGATTTTCTGTGATAGCGAAGCCTATGACCAGCTTGACGAGGAAGGAAATCAAGTTCAAGTGGTCTGAAGCATGTGAGGTGAGCTTTCAGACACTCAAACAAAAATTAAACGGCTCCTTTATTAATATTGCCGATTGAAGACGGCAAATTCAGCGTATATTGTGATGCTTCCAAGATTGGATTGGGGTGTGTACTAATGCAAGAAGGGAAAGTTGTAGCATACGCATCCAGACAACTGAAGAACCACAAGCAAAACTACCCTACTCACGATCTTGAGTTAGCGGCGGTTGTGTTTGCGCTGAAAGTATGGAGACACCACTTATACGGACAATCATGCGTGGTGTTTTCTGATCACAAGAGTTTAAAATACATATTCACTCAAAAGGAGTTAAACATGAGACAAAGGAGATGGTTAGAATTTGTAAAAGATTATGATGTTGAGATTAAATACCACCCAGGTAAAGCTAACGTAGTAGCCGATGCATTGAGCAGGATGTCAGATACTATGCAACCAGCTATATAGGCCGTGTCGATGCCTTTGAGGACTGAGATACAGAAGTTTGATATGGAGATAGTTTCTGGGCTGTCGGCCATACTAGCAGACTTAACGCTACGGCCCACCGTCCTGGACCGAATTAAGGAAGCCCAGAAGACCAATTCAAAGGAGATGGCTGATATGGTGAGCAAGGTACCAATGGCTTCTTCCAATTTCAGTTATCCGGGAGATGGAGTTCTGAAGTTCAAAGACAGATGGTATGTTCCGAGAGATGAAGAGCTATGGAAGCACATCTTGTCAGAAGCCCATTCATCTCCTTTCTCTGTGCATCCTGGAAGCACGAAGATGTATCAAGACTTGAAACTTCATTTCTGGTGGCCGAATATGAAGAATGAAGTGGCCAAGTATGTGGAGTCTTGTATGGTATGTCAACAGGTCAAAGCTGAACATCAACGACCAAGTGGAACGCTTCAGCCTCTCCCGATCCCCGAATGGAAATGGGAGAACATAACGATGGATTTTGTTGTTGGCCTACCAAGAACAGCTAAGGGCCATTATAGCATTTGGGTCATAGTGGACAGATTGACGAAGTCGGCCCACTTTCTACCTGTGAAGACAACGTACTCCATGGATCAGTAGGCAGAACTGTACATCAGTGAGATTGTTAAGCTGCATGGTATTCCGGTGTCAATTGATTCAGACCGTGATCCCAGATTCACTTCCAGATTTTGGAGAAGTTTGTAGAACTCCTTGGGTACAAAGTTGGATTTCAGCACGGCATTTCATCCACAGACTGACGGACAATCTGAGAGAACAATCCAAATACTGGAGGATATGTTAAGGTCATGCGTGCTGGAATTTCATGCTCCTTGGAGTACATACTTGCCGCTTGTAGAGTTCACTTATAACAACAGCTACTAGGCTACAATCGGTATGGCTCTGTATGAAGCTCTCTATGGCAGAAAGTGTAGATCTCCATTGTGTTGGGATGAGGTCGGAGAAACCAAGCTTATCGGCCCTGAGATATTACAGCAGATGTCTGAGGTGATAGTTGCTATCAAGAACCGAATAAAGATTGCTTAGAGTTGACAGAAGAGTTATGCGGACCATAGAAGAAGGGACTTAGAGTTCACTGAGGGTGATTAAGTATTCCTGAAAATGTCACTTTTCAAAGGCGTAATGAGATTCGATAAGAAAGGGAAGCTCAGCCCACGATTCATTGGCCCTTTTCCCATCCTGAAGCGTGTGGAAAACATGGCTTACAGACTACAGTTGCCAGCGTCAATGGATGGAGTTCACAATGTCTTCCATGTTTCGATGCTGAGAAAATGTGTACGAGACCCAACCCAGATCGTGGAGCATGTGGACTTTGATATCATGCCGACACTGACATATGAAGAAAGGCCTATACAGATATTAGATATGTCACTCAAGGTGTTGCGCAACAGGGTAGTCCCATTGGTAAAAGTTTTGTGGCGCAATCATAATGTGGAGGAAGCCACGTGGGAAAGACAGGAGGATGTTAGAGCCCAATATCCGGAGTTATTCGCTTAGGCAAATTTTGGGGAAAAAATTTCTAATAAGGTGGATGGACTGTAACACCCGGCATTTTTGCCACGTAATTATTCCTTAAACTATTGGAATAGAATTTATGGGCCATTAATAAAATGTGTATTTTTATTTGAAGCTTTATGATACATTACAGAAAAGTGGGTTTTTGGAGAAAACAGATTGAAGAAATTAAGTAACGATTCAATTGGAAAACCAAACTATATTCAACCAAAACAAAACACTAAGTTTAAAAGGCATGGAAGGGTAAATTGGAGAGAAATTAAGGTTGGTGGAAGATAGCCAGTGGACAACTGACACTTGGCAACTTGTTGAGGAAGCTAAGTTCTTCCTCCTACGTAAAATCTTCATTTCACTTCTCTACTTCCTCTCTTTCTTCTCTATATTCTTCTTTTCCAGGCGACTGAAACAAGTTCCACACTTTGTTTCTCCTGCATTCTTCTATTTTCTTCAGTGAAAGTAATATCCGTCGGTAGTTAACAAGTTTAACTACACTATTTACTAATTTTTGAGAGGTTTAGGGTTAATGACCGTATAATCACGTTTTAGGTTCACAAACTACTAAAACCGAGACGATCAAGAACATCAACCCCGCAGCAAACAAGTAAGTTCATACCCGTAGGTTGGCCCTTAAGGCCCTACATCTCAGAGGTACTAGGTTTTACTTTCTGTTGGCTGGTTTCGGGTAGAAGGGTTAGAGTTAAGTTCTTTGGTTTCTGTTCGGGTTCCTGTTGTGTTATCTTCTTGTTCTCTGCTGTATTAACTGTAAGCACTGTAAATGTCCATGCATACACGATTTTCTAAAAGTTCATGCAAAATGTTTTCTGTACACGGTTTTGAAGTTAAGCAAGATAAAATATGACTGACATGTACCAGTTAAGTGTAGGACGGGGACTGGCCCCCAGATCTGTTTCTGTTCAGTTCTGTATCTCTGTTGTGCCTGTCGTTCACTTGCCAATTCCCCTACAAGCCCCACTTATACCCCTCTGCCACTGAAACGTAATAAAATGCTCTGCCACTGTATTCTAAAAAACCGCATGCATAACATTCTGCATCACTGCATTTATAATATGTTCTTACTGAGTTTTAGACTCATAGGTGAACTCCCTAATGTAGGTTCTGAACCCGAAAATGCGGACTTCGTGCCTCAGTCTGATAAATAGGTGGCTGGTGGATCGAGCTCATGGGGGTGTGGTTGCTGCAGCCAGACAAATTCTGTCCCAAGGTTTAAGTATTTAGTCTATGTTTGTAAACCCTACTAGGACTCTGGCGTTCAGATTTAAAACTCTGCTAGGATTCTGTGTTTTTGTCTTAAAAATTGTCACGACCCTATCACGTACCCAATTCCCCGTACATATATTTTTTTTTTTATACTTTAAATAAACTCTAAGCGGAACCTAAACCGAAATTGAAACCCGAATCGAAATCGGAAATTGAAATCTAATCTTTAAATCACTTAAAACATAACTTAAGGAAATTAATACAATTAAATAAAAAAATTGAAATAAAAATACAATCGCAAGCAGGGCAAAAAGGGATTTTCATCCCTATATGTAGTGGCGATCAGTTGCCCATAAAGGGGGCCACTGATCGCCCCTTCAGCGATTGCAACAGGCGACCATTCGCCTGTTGCGAATCGCCACTCTCTCTGGATTTCTCCAGAGAGCGGCGACCAAGGGGCGATTGATCCCCACCCCTGGGCGATCAATCGCCACCGCCTCTGTTTCTTTCCTTTTCTCCTGTGCCAAACATATACACCTCACTATTCAATATCAACTAACACTACGGTCATCATAAAACTTAAACCCAACCAAAACTCGACATTCATACGCTCTCGTAACTCCACTCAAAACTGATTCAAAATTACAATTAACACGAAGTACATTTTTATGAAAACAAACTGCGTAGATATGTTTAAAACCTAAACAAATCCTCCTGTTTTGAAATCACCCAAACAGTTATAAAATCAGTTTCCAAAACATTTCAAAACGTCTATACATAAACCTATCCAGATCCAAACATCCTATGATGTTGTATCTATACAATCATCAATCAAAATCGTCTCAAAAACCCCAAAATCTATACATACAAACATCCCCACAGTTCAGGTAAGCGTCGACTGCGCCAGCACACCACCGCGAGCCATCATCCGTCAACTGTGTCACTCCTCAGGTGGAGGGATCTCATCCTCACCTGTTTCCTCGTAATCACCTACACCATACAGACACCTATGAGATAAAAATCTCAGCAAGCTCTCATAAATGCAATGCATGCTGTGCGTATGAGTTCATAATCATGCATCATTTTCATTGCTTTACTTTACTTTGTGGGTGTCACCAAGATCTCTTCCCACTAACCGGAGAGAGAACATCCAGCGATCGGACTACTCTTTCCAGCTAGAGGGGGGGTACACGCTTACAACACGTACAGCCGTGGCTGAGCCCCATCTCGCGTGACCTGTAACTATATGAGTACGTGTTAGATGTGGTATTGTGACAGACCCGTAAGTCGATCTACACAATTGATCAATAGCCCCTCTCCAGGCCACATCGCCATTTTCTTTAAAACATCGTGCGAAAATTCGTTTTCATGCTTTGTAAAACCCGTGATGCATGAGCAGTTCAATATGACATAAAGTAAACATACATGATTTGTACCATCGAGACAATAAAGCAATTATAGCATAACCTATACAAAACTAATCCTAACTACCCAACCAAAACGAATTTAAGCCTATACATCTCCGAAACTCCTCGAGACGACTTCGACGTATGGTGTAGGCCAATCGGCTAGAGAAGATCACGAGAACTTACCTCGTGTCCAAAGCAGCTCAAGCTCCGTCCATGAGCGTTGTTTACCTAAGCAATTTAGAACGTTTGTCGTTAAAACGAATTCAAACTTCTAAACGTCCAAATTCAACAAAAACCTTAACTAAAGTATTTTCCTAAAATCTTAACCTAACTAATCGAAGTATTTAAACAACGATTAACGCTCAATAGTCTAAAATCACCATCAACGAGTTTTCCTAAAAACCCGAAAATTCACCAATTTTAACATTTCTCACAAATCACTCTAACTTCGTCCAATAACGTTCAATACGTCCTATACATTCGTAATCTACAACAATCTATCGATTTCAAACTCTAAATCTCGATTTTTAACAAAACCTAAACGAAACCCTAATTGTTTAAACTCCGTAAAAGTCAAAATAAACGCTCTAAGATCATAGATTCATACCTAGAGCGTCGATTGGAGGAGAAAACGTGAAGAAAACGGATCGATTGGAGGAAGAATTGTCGTCGAAATGGAGGTATCGCGCGCGGGAGGGAGAACTGTCGAAGGAGAGAAAGAAAATCGTGAATGGAGTGCTGGAGAAGAAAGGGTAAATGATTTTAAATTGAAATTTTTACTTGGAAAATTACCATTTTTCCCATCCTTTGATTTTCTATTTGTTTCGTCCTTTGTTTCGTTAATTGTCTAACGATTCGACTTCTCCAAATCTCCTTATTTCACCAATAAGTCCAACTTATTATTTAGGATTTATTAAAACTGTCCGTACGCAATTCAGAACCCGTTTACTATTTTTACTAAAACGTCTTTCTCCTTACGATAGAGGTAATTACCCGAAATATAGCGTTATTACTCCAAAAATTCTCATAAATTTTATAAAATTCCTATTATTCGTTAGGATCGTAATGATATTTTCTTTTTGCAAAACGGACCTGGTTTGACATATTTACCAAAAATGCCACAATATAATAAAATATTAATATTCTGTACTGCCGGATATTACAAAAAACTATGTAGGAAATTCTGTTGAATATTCTGCAAATATATGTTAGGTTCTGTACTAATCCTCAGATTTTAAAACAATGCATAGATTTTGATGTCTAAGTTAAAAAAGTAACTACTGTATTTGACAGTTTAATTCATGTTCTATTAGTTTGTGCATGGATACTTCTGGTTTTAGGACTATCCATGCAGTCTGTTTCTTTGAATCTGTCAATTGTAAAGTATGTCCTACAACCTTGTTTAGAATCGGGTATTGAATGTCTACAACATTCATGACTGTTGGATTAAGTTCTGAAGTATTCAGAAATGGTTTGGAATATTTTCTGTATCCTTAAGTTTCTGTTATACCTTCTGTTGTGCTCGAGAACCATGTTTTGATGTGGTTTGAGAATCTGAGACTTTTGGGTCTTCTGTTTTATGCTCTCTGTCTGTTTGTTTTCCTGTCAAAAGTTGTAAATTCTGCCTTTGAAACTATATCTACCAATTGATACTGTTCATATTTTGTCTTATTCATATCCACCGCCAAACAGTGTTTCTGCCTTAGGCTTTCTTCTGCCGATTACGATTAATGTCTATATCTTCCGGTTGACGTCATCCATCTTCCGGCTGACGTCATCACCCCATCCGATTCCATCTGCTGTCTGCATCTTTCGTTTGACGTCATTTCCTCTTTCGATGACGTCACCATAGCTTTTCTTCTACCGATTACGTAAATGCCTGTATCTTCCGATTGACGTCATCTATCATCCGGCTGACATCACCACCTCATCCGATTTCATCTGCCGCCTGCATCTTCCGTCTGACGTCATCTCCTCTTCTGATGATGTCACCCGTAGTTTACATTCTCCGAATTCCGTCTGCTGCCTGTATCTTCCGCCTGACGTCACCCATCTTCCGGCTGACGTCACCACCTCTTCCGCCCAGTTTTTCTCAGTCTCTTCTGTTGAACACTGTTCGTCTTTTGTCTTATTATATCCACCGATTGCACCGTTTCATTTCTCCTTGCTGTAGGATCGAGATTGTCTAAGAGGGGGGGTGAATTAGACCCTTTTTAAAATTTAATTAAGTAGTCTAATATTAATTTCTTTCTTATTGCAGGACTCTAAATCAAAAGCAATCAGACAAGCAATCAAAGTAAAGAGAGAGAGAGATTTAACACACAGTGGTTTTTACGTGGTTCGGCCAAACCTTGCCTACATCCACGCTTCAAGGTTCACCCCTTGAAGATCCTTAACCTTCTCCTCAACGAGAATACACAGATCGGAATTCCGGGCTCCGATCAACTGCCTTTTACAAATCTGGATTGTTCTTCACGGGCGACAATCCACTGCCTTATACAAATATATGAGTTGGTAAAGTTCTAGCTCAGACTACACTCTCAAAGATTAAATCTCAAGTTATCGAATCGAGAGGTGTAGAAGAATAATACAAAGTATAAGATTTTTGCAGGTTAGGGCTCAGGAATTCAATTTGCAAAAGTTGTTTCTTCGTGCTCTAACCTCGGCTTAAATACTCTGTCTTCAGAATCGGCTTGACTTCAATGCTCCTTATCCAATAATAGAAACTTTGTTACCGTTGGAGCAGCTTTCGTACAGAAGCAGGTAGCCGTTGCTTTCTGAAAGCGCAAGTCGCCCGACGCTATTAATGTACTCGACTTTAAGCTTCTGGGCGAGATACACTGTAGCTTTCGCGGCATAATTTAAAATCTGGCGGAAGACATTGCTTTACAATTCTTGAACCGGCTTCGTTATGTTTGTGAAGCTTGAGCCGAATCGGAGGATGCTGCTCTAGAAGATGAACCACTGTCAGAAGATGCACCATTAAACAACTGAAACGCTATCGGAAGATGTAGATATGAAGTCTTCCAGTTTTGTCGTCTAGTGAGCGGAGGAGGTCTTCTTCGAAGTCTTCCGGTTTTGTCGTTTAGCGATCGGATGACTTCGTCTTTCGAATTGAGGATGTAGATCTTGAGCGGATACTATATGAGAATTTCTTCTTTTGTCTTCTAGCGATCGGAGGACGTAGTCATTAAAAGCTTTGCCTTTTGTCGTTTTCGCATCGGTAGACTTTATCTTTAAAACGACTTCGCCTTTTGTCGTTTTCCCATCGGTAGACTTAGCGTTAAACGCCATCGGATGAAGCTGCGTTAATAGCCATCGGATGATTCAGTCCTTAAACCCATCGGATGACTTAATCTTCGAAGTCATCAGCTTTTGTCGTCTAGCGGGCGGTGGACTTCGTCTTTTATTTTCATTCACCGGTGGACTTCTTTTCTTTTAATATTTTAAATCACCGGTGGACTTCTTGGCAACTTGACCACTGAATGTGCATTCACAGCTCTGTTTTACTAATAAACCTAGGACACTCAACCAAATTCATTAGTAAACTAAAATACACTTTTCAATGGTATTTCCAACAGATTAAACCCAATTGCATATACATTATTTTCATTCAGTAAACATAATCAAATTATAATATAAACCATACAAACTCATCATCAAAAACAAATTTGGACTTAATTATCATTTAAGTCAACAATCTCCCCCTTTTTGATGATGACAATCTATAGGTATAAATTTGATTAAATAAGTCTCTCCCCCATAGTTCTAGCTCCCCCACAGCATATGCATACTTTAAAACTATCATTTCCAGATCACACTTTAAAACTATCATTTCCAGATTTCATAGATTAATCAAATACATGCCATCAGAATATCACAGATTAATCAAATACATGCTCAAGCATCTGTGGTTCTCCCCCATTGATCATTATCAAAACAAAGAAACACAGAAGAATAAAGGATGTGAACCATAAAAAAAAAAAAAAAAAAAAAATGTCAAGAAAGTCACAAAAAGACTAACCCAGCCGAATGAGTTAAGTTCTTAAGATGTGTCCACAGTCGCGGAGAAAAGAAAGAAAACACGCGACTGGGCTGAGTCCGACTTGGTATGAATCAGTATAGAAGCAGGAGCAGAGCAGGAAGAGCAAGGAAGAGGATAATGAGTTTGATAAAGGTTCCCAAATTAGGGCCAGAGCGCCATCAGTCCAAACAACGGAGAGAGCACTGGTGAAGGACACTGATGAAAAAGCCAGCCGGAGATGAGCCTTGAGATAGCCACCTAGTCTATAACATGGTGGAGAATTGAGGAGGAAACTGCAGAGACAGAATATCACAGATTAATCAAATACATGCCATCAGAATATCACAGATTAATCAAATACATGCCATCAGAATATCACAGATTAATCAAATACATGCCATCAGAATATCACAGATTAATCAAATACATGCCATCAGAATATCACAGATTAATCAAATACATGCCATCAGAATATCACAGATTAATCAAATACATGCCATCAGAATATCACAGATTAATCAAATACATGCCATCAGAATATCACAGATTAATCAAATACATGCCATCAGAATATCACAGATTAATCAAATACATGCCATCAGAATATCACAGATTAATCAAATACATGCCATCAGAATATCACAGATTAATCAAATACATGCCATCAGAATATCACAGATTAATCAAATACATGCCATCAGAATATCACAGATTAATCAAATACATGCCATCAGAATATCACAGATTAATCAAATACATGCCATCAGAATATCACAGATTAATCAAATACATGCCATCAGAATATCACAGATTAATCAAATACATGCCATCAGAATATCACAGATTAATCAAATACATGCCATCAGAATATCACAGATTAATCAAATACATGCCATCAGAATATCACAGATTAATCAAATACATGCCATCAGAATATCACAGATTAATCAAATACATGCCATCAGAATATCACAGATTAATCAAATACATGCCATCAGAATATCACAGATTAATCAAATACATGCCATCAGAATATCACAGATTAATCAAATACATGCCATCAGAATATCACAGATTAATCAAATACATGCCATCAGAATATCACAGATTAATCAAATACATGCCATCAGAATATCACAGATTAATCAAATACATGCCATCAGAATATCACAGATTAATCAAATACATGCCATCAGAATATCACAGATTAATCAAATACATGCCATCAGAATATCACAGATTAATCAAATACATGCCATCAGAATATCACAGATTAATCAAATACATGCCATCAGAATATCACAGATTAATCAAATACATGCCATCAGAATATCACAGATTAATCAAATACATGCCATCAGAATATCACAGATTAATCAAATACATGCCATCAGAATATCACAGATTAATCAAATACATGCCATCAGAATATCACAGATTAATCAAATACATGCCATCAGAATATCACAGATTAATCAAATACATGCCATCAGAATATCACAGATTAATCAAATACATGCCATCAGAATATCACAGATTAATCAAATACATGCCATCAGAATATCACAGATTAATCAAATACATGCCATCAGAATATCACAGATTAATCAAATACATGCCATCAGAATATCACAGATTAATCAAATACATGCCATCAGAATATCACAGATTAATCAAATACATGCCATCAGAATATCACAGATTAATCAAATACATGCCATCAGAATATCACAGATTAATCAAATACATGCCATCAGAATATCACAGATTAATCAAATACATGCCATCAGAATATCACAGATTAATCCATCATCCAATTGAGTTGTTTGATCTGCTCATCCATCTTGGTGCTAAGTCCAAAGCATGATGGGCGAGCTTAGTATCTATAGAAGTTTCATTTGACTTTGAAGTGAGCTAAAAGCGGTCCCAAGACTGTCCAATGCTGGACTGCAAGGAATTGAACTGCT
The DNA here is from genome assembly GCA_022432975.1 of Begonia masoniana. Classification (NCBI taxonomy): domain Eukaryota; kingdom Viridiplantae; phylum Streptophyta; class Magnoliopsida; order Cucurbitales; family Begoniaceae; genus Begonia; species Begonia masoniana. The sequence goes on from CM039502.1 coordinate 25,453,926, forward strand.
CTTCACTCATAGTGAATCGTCTCTGAAAGTCTTTTGTGGTGGCAGGAGTGGGTGGCAGAATTGGGGCAGATGTTTGAACAGGAGGAGACAGGGAAGGAAGCAGAATGGATGGTGGAGGAGAGGATGGTACAACAGGAGATAGAGGGACATGAGTAGGCAGAGTGGACAGCAGCATGGAAGGTGAAGGGGCTGAAATGGTGGCAACAATGGGTGTTGGAGAGGGAGGAGGAAGAATTCTTGGCACCGGAGGAGGAAGAATTCTTGGCACTGGAGGAGGAAGGTGGAGGCGAGAGACCGGAGATTGAGGAGGGGAATCAAAAAGAGCAGGGATCTCTGAATCACCAACGCCCTCTTGAGTTGATGACTCATCAGTCAATTCAAGCTTTCTTTTCCCTTTTCTGGCAACAGTAACCTGAGCAACCCTTTGTTTAGACTGATCCAAATAAAACTCTCCTTTTCTATTCTTCTTAATCCCCATTATGTTCAGAGTAGATTTGGAGTAGTAGTTGGCGGGTTTAAGACAAGTAATCTCAGAATCCTCAGGAAAACTAATGTCATGCTGCTGAAAAACGTTCATCAGAAGCAGATTGTAGGGAAGTGAAGGAGCTCTGGAGGTGATAGCCTGAATCATCCTTCTCAAGACAATGTAACCTATATCGAAAGGGGTCTTTTGGTAGATGCCAAGAAGGATAAAGATCTCCATACAGCTAACCTCATCATAATGGCCACTTTTTGGACAGATGTTATAACCGATCATTTGATGGAAAAGTTTAGCCCTTATATTCAAATGCCGGCTCTTTAAGACAGAAGGAGTGTTGTTCGGGTCGAGAGCTATGGATTGTAACAGAAAACGACCTTCTTCTGTATCAAAGGAAGGTGACTCTTGCCCTGTGGTATAGTATTTTGGGCATGCATCTAAGTGTGGGCTTTCCAGAAGTTCATTTATCGAAGAGGAGGTAATAGTTATGTACTTTCCATACACATAACTTTTGATCACAGAGTAATCAGGAGAAAAACTCATATTGATGTAAAACATCCTAACCGCATCTGAATAATAGAAGGTTTCAGCATCAAATAAACCAAGCAATCCTATGTCCTTCAAGGGTTCAACTAGGTTGAGACTAACTATTTCATCAGCCGTAATGCCTCGACTAGGAATCAATTTCCTTAATTTAAAACCTTCATGATACCTTATTTCTACATCCTCAGTAATGAAGTAATACGATGGCCAGCTATTTGAACGAGGAAGTTCACGGAACTGACGAGCGGTGGTCTTGGACTTCTTAGCAGTGGGTTCCTTACCAGCTCTAGAAGAGGATTCCATAATAGAGATGGAAGAAACGATAGAGTGTAGACGCGAAGGATATAAGGGTTTGGAAAAGGGGAAAAAACACGACTATCAGAGGAGAAGCAAGTGAAAGAGCACGAAAGATGAAGCATCTTTGTAAGAAGAGGAATTTAAATAAGTTAGGGCATCGCCCGATAGAAAGAGACAAACGTGGAAGTCGGATAGGACTCAATAGAGCACACGTGTCATCAGATAAGAAAATGCATCATCCGATAAGTGGAGGTTGCACATCTTCCGGTGAAAGGAAAAAAAAAGGATGTGAATATAGGATGAAACTTATTTTGCATACTTAAGAAGCCTAATCTTACTTTAATACCACGAAGGTTTCTCATCCAGAGGTTTTGTAAAAATATCTGCCAATTGATCTACAGAGTTACAAATTCCAACAAAATATCACCTCTCTGAACATGATCTACAGTATGAATGATATTTTACATCAATATGTTTTGTTCTAGAGTGTTGAATAGGTTTTTGGAAATGTTGATAGCCTGGTTGTATCACACCGAATAGGAATCCTATTAGAAACAGATTATAGTCTTCCAAAAGTCTGTTCACATCTCCACAACATTTGTGCACACAACTGCCAGCAGCAATATATTCCTTTCTGCAGTTGACAATGCACAGAATTCTGTTTCTTAGAAATACCAGGAGACAAGAGATTTCACCAAGAAACTGACATGTTCAAAAAAAAAAAAAAAAAAAAAAAAAAAAAAAAAAAAAAAAAAAAAAAAAAAAAAAAAAAAAAAAAAAAAAAAAAAAAAAAAAAAAAAAAAAAAAAAAAAAAAAAAAAAAAAAAAAAAAAAAAAAAAAAAAAAAAAAAAAAAAAAAAAAAAAAAAAAAAAAAAAAAAAAAAAAAAAAAAAAAAAAAAAAAAAAAAAAAAAAAAAAAAAAAAAAAAAAAAAAAAAAAAAAAAAAAAAAAAAAAAAAAAAAAAAAAAAAAAAAAAAAAAAAAAAAAAAAAAAAAAAAAAAAAAAAAAAAAAAAAAAAAAAAAAAAAAAAAAAAAAAAAAAAAAAAAAAAAAAAAAAAAAAAAAAAAAAAAAAAAAAAAAAAAAAAAAAAAAAAAAAAAAAAAAAAAAAAAAAAAAAAAAAAAAAAAAAAAAAAAAAAAAAAAAAAAAAAAAAAAAAAAAAAAAAAAAAAAAAAAAAAAAAAAAAAAAAAAAAAAAAAAAAAAAAAAAAAAAAAAAAAAAAAAAAAAAAAAAAAAAAAAAAAAAAAAAAAAAAAAAAAAAAAAAAAAAAAAAAAAAAAAAAAAAAAAAAAAAAAAAAAAAAAAAAAAAAAAAAAAAAAAAAAAAAAAAAAAAAAAAAAAAAAAAAAAAAAAAAAAAAAAAAAAAAAAAAAAAAAAAAAAAAAAAAAAAAAAAAAAAAAAAAAAAAAAAAAAAAAAAAAAAAAAAAAAAAAAAAAAAAAAAAAAAAAAAAAAAAAAAAAAAAAAAAAAAAAAAAAAAAAAAAAAAAAAAAAAAAAAAATCGGAATCAGAATATCCTATCAGATCAAATGAGGTACCCTTCGGATACCATAATCCTAAATCATGAGTCCCACTTAGATATTTAAAAATTCTCTTGACAGCATTTAAGTGGGATTCCTTAGGAGCAGCCTGAAATCTAGCACATAGGCAAACACTAAAGAGTATATCTGGCCTACTTGCAGTCAGATATAACAGAGAACCAATCCTACCACGATATTTCTTGATATCCACACTTATACCATTTTCATCCTTGTCCAATTTAGTAGTGGTACTCATGGGAGTTCTAGAGGATTTGACAGATTCTAAACCAAATTTCTTAAGGAGTTCCTTAATGTACTTTTCTTGACAGAAGAAAATTCCATCAGGAGATTGACTAATCTGGAATCCTAAGAAGAATTTTAACTCCCCCATCATACTCATTTCAAATTCACTTTGCATGAGGGAGGAAAATTCATTACATAAGTTGACATTAGTAAATCTAAAAATAATGTCATCAACATAAATTTGAACTAACAGAATGTCATCATCCTTTTGCTTGGTAAATAGAGTTGAATCAGTATTTCCCTTTTTGAAATTCCTTTCCTCAAGGAAATTCTTCAATCTATCATACCAAGCTCTAGGAGCCTGCTTAAGTCCATAAAGAGCATTCTTAAGTCTATACACATGATCAGGTTTAGCATAGTCTTCAAATCCTAGGGGCTGCTCTACATAAACTTCTTCCATGATATATCCATTTAAGAAAGCACTCTTTACATCCATTTGGAAGAGTGTGAAGTTTTTGTAGCAGGCAAAGGCTAAGAGCATTCTAATGGATTCTAGCCTAGCTACAGGTGCAAAGGTTTCCTCAAAATCAATTCCTTCTTCTTGATTGTAACCTTTGGCAACTAGCCTAGCTTTGTTTCTTACTACAATCTCATTTTCATCTATTTTATTCTTAAAAACCCACTTAGTTCCAATAATAGGATGATCTACAGGTATTGAAACAAGTTTCCAAACATTGTTCATTTCAAATTGGTTTAGTTCATCTTGCATTGCAACAATCCAATATTCATCCATTTCGACTTCCTCAAACTTCTTAGGCTCTATCTGAGAAATAAATGCCACATTGGCACAGAGATTCCTAAGAGAGGCTCTAGTCTTAACCCCTAAAGAAGGATCACCTAAGATGTAACACCCGGGGTTTTTAGGGAAAATTGGAGAGAAAATAACAGATTAATAAATTGGTTGTTTTAATTAATGTAAAAGAAAAGTAAATGGTTTTTATTTAGGTTCAGGTATTTCTCATTCAATTAAGCCGAGGGTTACGTTAAATTAATAACGAGATTTAACGAAATTCGAAGAGGCCGAAAGTACGGGAGGACATATCGGTAATTGATGATTTGTTAATGTTTAATAGAAATTATTATTGATTATTATTATTATTATTATTATTATTATTATTAATAAAAATAAATAACAAAACAAACAACAGAATCGTATTCTGTTGTTTGTCGAGTCGAGCCCGACGGCCGAGAGGGGAGACGAGAACGGAGAGGGAGAGGCGAGCGATGTCCCTCCGACGACAACCGCCGCCGATTTCCGGCGTTCTCCGGCCAGACTACTGCGACGAGCAGATTCCGGCCATCTCCGCGCACAACTCCGACGGGTAAGTCCATTGTTGCCCTGTTTTGACTCTGTTAGAGGCTGAGGGTGAGGAGCTCGTTTGAGCTCCGATTGCTGGCGGCTTTTGGCCGTTCTTGGCGTCGAATGGCTGAGTTTATGGTCAGCTTTCATCGCCTGGCCGTGAGGAGCCCGAATTGGGCGAAATTCAAAAAGCCCTCTTTAGGGCATTTCGGGTTTTGCTTGAAATCTCGGGATTTTTGGTTAGTCTATGCTAATTGAGGGTATAGGAGATTGATTGGTGTGGAATTGGAGGAGAATTGATGAAAAATCAAAATGTGGAAATTTTTGGGTGAAGGGCAGATTCGGGTTTTTGTTATTTTGACCTAGCTAGTGTCGTTTGTTTTCAAATTCATTTTGGCAAGTTAAAATAGGTTATTAGAGGAGTGCGTGGCCGCTGGAATCGTCGATTCCGATAACCGACGCAAAAGTTATGCACGTTTGAGGGTTTCGGGTCGGTTTTTACCGAACCCAAATTGGTGGCCCGTTTCGGTAGGTTTTTGTTGGATTAGGCTAGAACTAGTAGTTTGAGGGTATTGGTGAATGTAGGCTTAATTTGAATGACGTTTGATTAATTGTAGTTAGAGTTGGTTTTAAATATTCTTTAGAAAGAATTGTAATGCTTAAGTGACTTTTGTGATTGTGATAGGTTACCGAGGGGGAAATTCTGCTAGCCAAAGCAAGTAAGTGCCAGTGCAAGAGTTCAGGTACGTAGGGACGTTTGTTTTGCCTTCGGGCCTACACACGGAACTGGTAGGATTTATTTGTTGTTGTTTTTGGCCGTCTTTTTGTTGGTTAAGCTTGTTGGTGCTTGTTGTTTGTTGTTTGTTGTTTGTTGTTTGTTGTTTGTTGTTTGTTGTTTGTTGTTTGTTGTTTGTTGTTTGTTGTTTGTTGTTTGTTGTTTGTTGTTTGTTGTTTGTTGTTTGTTGTTTGTTGTTTGTTGTTTGTTGTTTGTTGTTTGTTGTTTGTTGTTTGTTGTTTGTTGTTTGTTGTTTGTTGTTTGTTGTTTGTTGTTTGTTGTTTGTTGTTTGTTGTTTGTTGTTTGTTGTTTGTTGTTTGTTGTTTGTTGTTTGTTGTTTGTTGTTTGTTGTTTGTTGTTTGTTGTTTGTTGTTTGTTCAGTGTTGTGTGTGCATTGGTTGGTTGTCGTGTGGTGTTGCATTGGTTGGTTGTAGTGTGGGTTGCATTGGTTGGTTGTCGTGTGGTGTTGCATTGGTTGGTTGTCGTGTGGTGTTGCATTGGTTGGTTGTCATGTGGGTTGCATTGGTTGGTTGTCGTGTGGGTTGCATTGGTTGGTTGTCGAGTGGTGTTGCATTAGTTGGCATGGTAGTCGGTTAAAATGTAAGGCCCTTCGGGGCGGGCAACTAAGGCACTTCGGTGCCGGCAACTAAGGCCCTTCGGGGCGGGCAACTAAGGCACTTCGGTGCGGGCAACTAAGGCCCTTCGGGGCGGGCAACTAAGGCACTTCGGTGCGGGCAACTAAGGCACTTCGGTGCGGGCAACTAAGGCACTTCGGTGCGGGCAACTAAGGCACTTCGGTGCGGGCAACTAAGGCACTTCGGTGCGGGCAACTAAGGCACTTCGGTGCGGGCAACTAAGGCCCTTCGGGGCGGGCAACTAAGGCACTTCGGTGCGGGCAACTAAGGCACTTCGGTGCGGGCAACTAAGGCACTTCGGTGCGGGCAACTAAGGCACTTCGGTGCGGGCAACTAAGGCACTTCGGTGCGGGCAACTAAGGCACTTCGGTGCGGGCAACTAAGGCACTTCGGTGCGGGCAACTAAGGCCCTTCGGGGCGGGCAACTAAGGCACTTCGGTGCGGGCAACTAAGGCACTTCGGTGCGGGCAACTAAGGCACTTCGGTGCGGGCAACTAAGGCACTTCGGTGCGGGCAACTAAGGCACTTCGGTGCGGGCAACTAAGGCACTTCGGTGCGGGCAACTAAGGCACTTCGGTGCGGGCAACTAAGGCCCTTCGGGGCGGGCAACTAAGGCCCTTCGGGGCGGGCAACTAAGGCACTTCGGTGCGGGCAACTAAGGCACTTCGGTGCGGGCAACTAAGGCACTTCGGTGCGGGCAACTAAGGCACTTCGGTGCGGGCAACTAAGGCCCTTCGGGGCGGGCAACTAAGGCACTTCGGTGCGGGCAACTAAGGCACTTCGGTGCGGGCAACTAAGGCACTTCGGTGCGGGCAACTAAGGCACTTCGGTGCGGGCAACTAAGGCCCTTCGGGGCGGGCAACTAAGGCACTTCGGTGCGGGCAACTAAGGCCCTTCGGGGCGGGCAACTAAGGCACTTCGGTGCGGGCAACTAAGGCACTTCGGTGCGGGCAACTAAGGCACTTCGGTGCGGGCAACTAAGGCACTTCGGTGCGGGCAACTAAGGCCCTTCGGGGCGGGCAACTAAGGCACTTCGGTGCGGGCAACTAAGGCACTTCGGTGCGGGCAACTAAGGCACTTCGGTGCGGGCAACTAAGGCACTTCGGTGCGGGCAACTAAGGCCCTTCGGGGCGGGCAACTAAGGCACTTCGGTGCGGGCAACTAAGGCACTTCGGTGCGGGCAACTAAGGCACTTCGGTGCGGGCAACTAAGGCACTTCGGTGCGGGCAACTAAGGCACTTCGGTGCGGGCAACTAAGGCACTTCGGTGCGGGCAACTAAGGCACTTCGGTGCGGGCAACTAAGGCACTTCGGTGCGGGCAACTAAGGCCCTTCGGGGCGGGCAACTAAGGCCCTTCGGGGCGGGCAACTAAGGCCCTTCGGGGCGGGCAACTAAGGCCCTTCGGGGCGGGCAACTAAGGCACTTCGGTGCGGGCAACTAAGGCACTTCGGTGCGGGCAACTAAGGCCCTTCGGGGCGGGCAACTAAGGCACTTCGGTGCGGGCAACTAAGGCACTTCGGTGCGGGCAACTAAGGCACTTCGGTGCGGGCAACTAAGGCACTTCGGTGCGGGCAACTAAGGCACTTCGGTGCGGGCAACTAAGGCACTTCGGTGCGGGCAACTAAGGCACTTCGGTGCGGGCAACTAAGGCACTTCGGTGC